>OZ012620.1:5938186-7200461 GCA_963942555.1 Aleiodes leptofemur
ACTGAGAGTAATTAATTATTACTGCAATTATTTATACAATGAAAAATAATTTCATATTTTGCATTATTCACGGAGTAAAATTGCATGAAAGCTTTTTACTATTTATTTCATTTATTCCTGGCTGTAATTACTCGCAGGAATGATTAATCACATTTCTACTATTAATTGATGTTAAAATGCTATCGAAATCTTTTTTCGAGTGTAAATTTAAGTGTTTATTTCGAAAGAACATTCACTTCTACACATATCGTATTTACCTCAATAGAGCTGAGAAATTGTTGAGAAGAGGTCGCCGGTGGGTTGTTGAGGTGATAGCAGAGCAACCAAGTCACCCTTAAAGATCAAATATTTTCTACCCAATTTCTCCCATTTTCTATCTCCACTCTGTCCTTACATCTTTATACGCTTCTTCATTTTTCCTATTTCTTCTTTTTCTTTATTTTACTACTTTTTTTTATCTTATTTTTTTGTCTTTCCTCCTTCTACATGGCATCTCTAAAGCCAAGAGAAGCGTCACGGAGTTGCGAGCTTTCACATCAGCGTGATATACCGCGAAAACCCTACTTTTCTCAAATGGAAAGGTGCGGACAGAAAGTACATTTTGAAGACGGCTCCTGCCTGGCTTCACGGAAGAAAAGTATATATGACTTTGAACAAAAAGACGTGAAAAAATAATGAAAAGTGTATGAAGTCGAAAAGAAAGAGTAAATGTAGAGAAAAGAAGCTGTGGCGTAGACCATTCGCTGTGACTTGGTTATAACATGAATATATATTTCTCATTCGGAAGATGAGAAAAGTTTGATACCCTTTAGTTTTTTTTCATGACAAAAAAAAAGAAACGAAAACACAGAATAAGAGATCTGTATTCCATGTCACTTGGGAAATTTACTAGTTCTTTTTTTTGTCTTTTTTGTATCATTCAAACTTCTGAAATAAACGTAAAAAATTGATGTATCCATTCGTTCTTCATTTTGTCCAACAGAAACTTAGCAAACGAGAAGAGAATATAAAACAAAAGAAATTTTCACAGTTGATGTACTTACAAAGAATTTACTCTTGAAAAGAAAGTGAGAAAATATATATCTATATATATGTATATATTCACTGAAAAAATATGATGAAACCATGAAGGTCGCTTCAGAATATTATTAGTCCTGAGAGACTTTCATACTCGGGGACAGGATTGGATTTGGTAGGATATAAGAGAGGATGAGCCGTTTATCTCTGGCGTCGCTTTTCAGTTTTTCCCTCCCCTTCTTATATTCAATCCTCTCCCCTCTCTCCTCCTAGGCAACCCACTTAAAAAAAAAACCCACTCCCTTTACTGCCATCGCTCATCTCCGGTTACTTTATCCCTTCCTTTGGGGCGTTACCGGCAGCGGTCCCCGGCCTCCTTCTCTCACTCAGTCATTCTCTTACCTTCTCCGCGAAAATAATAAGCTCCCTCGTTTTTACCCCCTCTATCCACCCGCCCTGTGCCTTCTTTCCCCTCTATGAAGCTATCTCTTTCTCTCTCTTCTTTTCCATCCCACCCACTAAAATCCTCTTGCTCTACTCGCTTCTACAGGCTCTACTTCACTCGCGCAAATTTATCACAAGACCTTTGAAGACGTGATCCTCTTTCAAACGTGATCTCCCTCCTCTACATTATACGCGGAACCACGGAAGAGGTAATTCTCCAACTTCTCTCTCTTTCTCTTACTTTTTTTCACTTCTCTTATCTCTTCTACTTTCATTTACCGCACGAAAAGGTGTAGTCCTCATCGATTTCAAGTAGCACTCTATTCATACATCATCTCGAGTATTAATGTGTTTCTCACTTTTCAAACTACATCAATTGGTGATCCTTATGTGAAAGCGATTAGAGATTAATCTCATCAGACTTTAATGATTCAGTAGTAAAGAGATAAACAAAAAGCCATTCGGGTTATCTTTGAAGGAATTCTCCATGCAATGTCGTGGAAATCAAGCGAGATAACAAGATTTTTGTAGTAATATTTTTGCAGCTCTACTTACCCTGTAGAAAAAAAATTCCCACAAAAATTACACTATCTCGCTCAATTTCCGAAAAATTTCCCAAAAATAACGGTCCTGAAAATCGTTCGAAACATATGTTCAGTTTCACCAGTTCTCTACGCAATTGGATCTTTGAGATGAATACATGAAACATTGTAATTTGATTGGATTTGATTGAATGGATCAATGAATGAACGCCTCATATCACATTGTAATTTAGGTAATTTATGGATCATTAAAAATTGATGAAAAAAACTTTGGAAAATTACAATCCATACTGCAAATCCAGGGGTCTCATTTTGAGACCCCAAGGGTCTCATCTTGTAGACACTTTTGAGACCCCAAAGGGGTCTCATTCTGAGACTCCAAGGGGTCTCATTCTGAGACACAATGGCGGCCGAGCTGGGGAATTTTGTCGATAATGCAGGGATAGAATTCCCCTGTTATGTAGGATAACGCTCAATGTTAATAATATAAAGAATTATAGAATTGAATTCTGAACTCCGCGTAATTATTTGTTGATGTTCATCAAAAAATTTGAGGCAAAATCTTGTGACGTTCGCTACAAAATTATGTTACCTTTTTCTCCATTCCCCTTTCCATTCAGAGAATCCTTCTATACATTATCTGAAATACACTGAGAAAAAAAAAGTGGTAAAAATATTAAAGATTAGTTTTTCCATTGGTCAACTAATAATTAGAAAAATAATTGGATTTACTGAATTTTGCGCATTTAAACAAATAAATTTTCTAAATTTATTGAATTTTGTTCATCTAAACGAATCAAGTGTTTGAATAAACGAAATTCAATAACTTTTTTAACTATTCCGAAAGAATATTTTCTAAAGACCAATGGCACAAATATTTGAAGAACTAATAGGTTTCAATTTTTCTATGTAACTTATTCTGTTGAAATTTTTTCTATAGATTTTCTAGGCATAAGTTTCCTCTCCATTCTTTTTTCGTTTTTTATTGAGAACTTCAAACTAAACAAGCCAGGGATTTTCAGTCACAGAATTTTTAGCAAAAAAAGAGACAGAATTAGTTGTTTCAGAAACTGTGACTATGGTTTTTTTCTATTCAATTGCTTTATTCTAAATGATGCTTGGGAGGATTGTGGCATTCTCAATAGAATTGATTTTGTATGATGACATTGATTGTCACCGTACGAACGAATTGAGTTCGAATCCTGAGATCATTTTTTTTTTGTATTAAACTAGGATTATGAATAAATTTGCTTCATGAAGAATGATTTTATTAGGTATTCTTTATGAACATTCAACAGAAGCAATTCTAATTTCACAGCGAATTGAATGGAATACATTACAATCTGAGAGGAAATGGATGAATATGAAGGGATCATTTTTAGAGAGATAGTGTCTTATATATTGATAGTAAGGGCATTTTTTCTTAATAATAATTTATTTGTTCAGGAAAATGTAAAAAATGTTCTATGTCTCTTTTCGTTATTCTTTTAATTTTTTTACTTTTTTCTACCCCCGTGGACTTAACGTCACGTCGGAGTGCAAATAATGTTAACAAATAAGAATAGCAATGTACTGGAGCAATAAGTTATTTTTTTGTCTTGAAATATATTAGATTATTGAGAAGGGAGCAGCCCTGTGGAGGGAGGTATAACGAAGTACTATGTAAAGAGCCGAGAGGCTATACAAGGAAGAAATAAATAATAATCAAATTTTTCAAGATTTGAAGGAGTGTGAAAAATAAAAAACAAATTTCAATTTTCAATTAACTTTTCATTTTTAGGGCTGATTTTATTCCTCATTACACTCTTTACAGATTCACTGAATCACATTTGAGAAGTTCATCTTGTATAAATTGTTATTAACGATTTTATACAAAAAATCAACATTTTTAATAGTACATTACCTAACAAGTGCGGTGAAGTACTTTTCTGACGAGTGTGAGGTTGCAAAACGAGCCAGAGGTGAGTTTTGTAATCACATGAGTCTGAAAATCTTTACCGCATGCGTAAGGTACTATTTTTTTACGCACAACGTGTGGAAAGTGCCATTGACCGAGCGCGTAGCGGGCGAAAGAGGGCTACTTTCCACACGACGTGCGGAAAAAATATTGTTCGTTCCAATTTGAAAATTTAATGTGAACAATCTCCAGATTGACGATTCATTTACCACTGGATATTAAAAAAAAAATTGCGCATATGTTGACAGCTTTTCGCTGCGAAATTAATCGTGAATTCACTATGAACTTATCGTTTTCCAATAGTAACTACGAAACCGCCAGGGATCTTATATTTTCGCTGTTCAAAAGTATATAATAATGAAGTTAGTTCCTTATGCCCGAGGTCCTTGGGCAGTTTCTTATGCCCGAGGTCCTCGAGCAGTTTCTTATGCCCGAGGTCCTCGGGCAGTTTCTTATGCCCGAGAACCTGTCGCAATTTCTTATGCCCGAGGTCCTCGGGCAGTTTCTTATGCCCGAGGTCCTCGGGCAGTTCCTTATGCCCGAGGTCCTCGGGCACTTCGTATGCCCGAGGTCCTCGGGCAGTTTCTTATGCCCGAGGTCCTCGGGCAGTTCCTTATGCCCGAGGTCCTCGGGCAGTTCCTCATGCCCGAGGTCCTCGGGCAGTTCCTTATGCCCGAGGTCCTCGGGCAGTTTCTTATGCCCCAGCTCCTCGGGCAGTTTCTTATGCCCGAGGTGGTCGGGCAATTTCTTATGCTCGAGGTCCTCTGGCAGTTTCTTATGCCCGATGTCCTCGGGCAGTTTCTTATGCCCGAGGTCCTCGGGCAGTTTCTCATGCCCGAGAACCTGTCGCAGTTTCATATGCCCGAGGTCCTCGGGCAGTTCCTTATGCCCGAGGTCCTCGGGCACTTCCTTATGCCCGAGGTCCTCGGGCAGTTTCTTTTGCCCGAGATCCTCGAGCAGTTCCTTATGCCCCAGCTCCTCGGGCAGTTTCTTATGCTCGAGGTCCTCTGGCAGTTTCTTATGCCCGATGTCCTCGGGCAGTTTCTTATGCCCGAGGTCCTCGGGCAGTTCCTTATGCCCGAGGTCCTCGGGCACTTCGTATGCCCGAGGTCCTCGGGCAGTTTCTTATGCCCGAGGTCCTCGGGCAGTTTCTCATGCCCGAGAACCTGTCGCAGTTTCATATGCCCGAGGTCCTCGGGCAGTTCCGTAAGCCCGAGGTCCTCGGGCAGTTTCTTATGCCGCAATTCCTCGGGCAGTTTCTTATGCTCGAGGTCCTCGGGCAGTTTCTTATGCTCGAGGTCCTCGGGCAGTTTCTTATGCCCGAGGTCCTCGGGCAATTTCTTATGCCCGAGGTCCTCGGGCAGTTCCTTATGCCCGAGGTCCTCGGGCACTTCGTATGCCCGAGGTCCTCGGGCAGTTTCTTATGCCCGAGGTCCTCGGGCAGTTTCTCATGCCCGAGAACCTGTCGCAGTTTCTTATGCCCGAGGTCCTCGGGCAGTTCCGTAAGCCCGAGGTCCTCGGGCAGTTTCTTATGCCGCAATTCCTCGGGCAGTTTCTTTTGCCCGAGATCCTCGGGCAGTTCCTTATGCCCCAGCTCCTCGGGCAGTTTCTTATGCCCGAGGTCCTCGGGCAGTTCCTTATGCCCCAGCTCCTCGGGCAGTTCCTTATGCCCGAGGTCCTCGGGCAGTTCCTTATGCCCCAGCTCCTCGGGCAGTTTCTTATGCCCGAGGTGGTCGGGCAATTTCTTATGCTCGAGGTCCTCTGGCAGTTTCGTATGCCCGAGGTCCTCGGGCAGTTTCTTATGCCCGAGGTCCTCGGGCAGTTCCTTATGCCCGAGGTCCTCGGGCAGTTCCTCATGCCCGAGGTCCTCGGGCAGTTCCTTATGCCCCAGCTCCTCGGGCAGTTTCTTATGCCCGAGGTCCTCGGGCAGTTCCTTATGCCCGAGGTCCTCGAGCACTTCCTTATGCCCGAGGTCCTCGGGCAGTTTCATATGCCCCAGCTCCTCGGGCAGTTTCTTATGCCCGAGGTGGTCGGGCAATTTCTTATGCCCGAGGTGGTCGGGCAATTTCTTATGCTCGAGGTCCTCGGGCAGTTCCTTATGCCCCAGCTCCTCGGGCAGTTTCTTATGCCCGAGGTCCTCGGGCAGTTCCTTATGCCCGAGGTCCTCGAGCACTTCCTTATGCCCGAGGTCCTCGGGCAGTTTCATATGCCCCAGCTCCTCGGGCAGTTTCTTATGCCCGAGGTGGTCGGGCAATTTCTTATGCCCGAGGTGGTCGGGCAATTTCTTATGCTCGAGGTCCTCGGGCAGTTTCTTATGCCCGAGGTGGTCAGGCAATTTCTTATGCCCGAGGTGGTCAGGCAATTTCTTATGCTCGAGGTCCTCTGGCAGTTTCTTATGCCCGAGGTCCTCGGGCAGTTTCTTATGCTCGAGGTCCTCGGGCAGTTTCTTATGCCCGAGGTCCTCGGGCAGTTTCTATGCCCGAGGTCCTCGGGCAGTTCCTTATGCCCGAGGTCCTCGGGCAGTTCCTTATGCCCGAGGTCCTCGGGCAGTTCCTTATGCCCTAGCTCCTCGGGCAGTTCCTTATGCCCGAGGTCCTCGGGCAGTTCCTTATGCCCCAGCTCCTCGGGCAGTTTCTTATGCCCGAGGTGGTCGGGCAGTTTCTTATGCCCGAGGTCCTCGGGCAGTTTCTTATGCCCGAGGTCCTCGGGCAGTTTCTTATGCCCGAGGTCCTCGGGCAGTTCCTTATGCCCGAGGTCCTCGGGCAGTTCCTCATGCCCGAGGTCCTCGGGCAGTTCCTTATGCCCCAGCTCCTCGGGCAGTTTCTTATGCCCGAGGTCCTCGGGCAGTTTCTTATGCTCGAGGTCCTCGGGCAGTTTCTTATGCCCGAGGTCCTCGGGCAGTTTCTATGCCCGAGGTCCTCGGGCAGTTCCTTATGCCCCAGCTCCTCGGGCAGTTTCTTATGCCCGAGGTCCTCGGGCAGTTCCTTATGCCCGAGGTCCTCGGGCACTTCCTCATGCCCGAGGTCCTCGGGCAGTTTCTTATGCCCGAGGTGGTCGGGCAGTTTCTTATGCCCGAGGTGGTCGGGCAATTTCTTTTGCCCGAGATCCTCGAGCAGTTCCTTATGCCCCAGCTCCTCGGGCAGTTTCTTATGCCCGAGGTCCTCGGGCAGTTCCTTATGCCCGAGGTCCTCGGGCAGTTCCTTATGCTCCAGCTTCTCGGGCAGTTTCTTTACCCGAGATCCTCGGGCAGTTTCTTATGCCCGAGGTCCTCGGGCAGTTTCTTATGCCCGAGAACCTGTCGCAGTTCCTTATGCCCGACTTCCTCGGGCACTTCGTATGCCCGAGGTCCTCGGGCAGTTCCTTATGCCCCAGCTCCTCGGGCAGTTCCTTATGCCCGAGGTCCTCGGGCAGTTCCGTAAGCCCGAGGTCCTCGGGCAGTTTCTTATGCCGCAATTCCTCGGGCAGTTTCTTATGCTCGAGGTCCTCGGGCAGTTTCTTATGCCCGAGGTCCTCGGGCAGTTCCTTATGCCCGAGGTCCTCGGGCACTTCGTATGCCCGAGGTCCTCGGGCAGTTCCTTATGCCCGAGGTCCTCGGGCACTTCGTATGCCCGAGGTCCTCGGGCAGTTTCTTATGCCCGAGGTCCTCGGGCAGTTTCTCATGCCCGAGAACCTGTCGCAGTTTCATATGCCCGAGGTCCTCGGGCAGTTTCTTATGCCCGAGGTCCTCGGGCAGTTCCGTAAGCCCGAGGTCCTCGGGCAGTTTCTTATGCCCGAGGTCCTCGGGCAGTTCCGTAAGCCCGAGGTCCTCGGGCAGTTTCTTATGCCGCAATTCCTCGGGCAGTTTCTTTTGCCCGAGATCCTCGGGCAGTTCCTTATGCCCGAGGTCCTCGGGCAGTTTCTTATGCCCGAGGTCCTCGGGCAGTTCCTTATGCCCGAGGTCCTCGGGCAGTTCCTCATGCCCGAGGTCCTCGGGCAGTTCCTTATGCCCGAGGTCCTCGGGCAGTTCCTTATGCCCGAGGTCCTCGGGCAGTTCCTCATGCCCGAGGTCCTCGGGCAGTTCCTTATGCCCCAGCTCCTCGGGCAGTTTCTTATGCCCGAGGTCCTCGGGCAGTTCCTTATGCCCGAGGTCCTCGGGCACTTCCTTATGCCCGAGGTCCTCGGGCAGTTTCTTATGCCCGAGGTGGTCGGGCAGTTTCGTATGCCCGAGGTGGTCGGGCAATTTCTTATGCTCGAGGTCCTCTGGCAGTTTCTTATGCCCGATGTCCTCGGGCAGTTTCTTATGCCCGAGGTCCTCGGGCAGTTTCTTATGCCCCAGCTCCTCGGGCAGTTTCTTATGCCCGAGGTCCTCGGGCAGTTTCTTATGCTCGAGGTCCTCGGGCAGTTTCTTATGCCCGAGGTCCTCGGGCAGTTTCTATGCCCGAGGTCCTCGGGCAGTTCCTTATGCCCGAGGTCCTCGGGCAGTTCCTTATGCCCCAGCTCCTCGGGCAGTTCCTTATGCCCGAGGTCCTCGGGCAGTTCCTTATGCCCCAGCTCCTCGGGCAGTTTCTTATGCCCGAGGTGGTCGGGCAGTTTCTTATGCCCGAGGTCCTCGGGCAGTTTCTTATGCCCGAGGTCCTCGGGCAGTTTCTTATGCCCGAGGTCCTCGGGCAGTTCCTTATGCCCGAGGTCCTCGGGCAGTTCCTCATGCCCGAGGTCCTCGGGCAGTTCCTTATGCCCCAGCTCCTCGGGCAGTTTCTTATGCCCGAGGTCCTCGGGCAGTTTCTTATGCTCGAGGTCCTCGGGCAGTTTCTTATGCCCGAGGTCCTCGGGCAGTTTCTATGCCCGAGGTCCTCGGGCAGTTCCTTATGCCCGAGGTCCTCGGGCAGTTCCTCATGCCCGAGGTCCTCGGGCAGTTCCTTATGCCCCAGCTCCTCGGGCAGTTTCTTATGCCCGAGGTCCTCGGGCAGTTCCTTATGCCCGAGGTCCTCGGGCAGTTTCTTATGCCCGAGGTGGTCGGGCAGTTTCTTATGCCCGAGGTGGTCGGGCAATTTCTTATGCTCGAGGTCCTCGGGCAGTTTCTTATGCCCGGGGTCCTCGGGCAGTTTCTATGCCCGAGGTCCTCGGGCAGTTCCTTATGCCCGAGGTCCTCGGGCAGTTCCTTATGCCCCAGCTCCTCGGGCAGTTTCTTATGCCCGAGGTCCTCGGGCAGTTCCTTATGCCCGAGGTCCTCGGGCAGTTCCTTATGCCCCAGCTTCTCGGGCAGTTTCTTATGCCCGAGGTCCTCGGGCAGTTTCTTATGCCCGAGGTCCTCGGGCAGTTTCTTATGCCCGAGAACCTGTCGCAGTTCCTTATGCCCGAGGTCCTCGGGCACTTTGTATGCCCGAGGTCCTCGGGCAGTTTCTTATGCCCGAGGTCCTCGGGCAGTTTCTCATGCCCGAGAACCTGTCGCAGTTTCATATGCCCGAGCTCCTCGGGCAGTTCCGTAAGCCCGAGGTCCTCGGGCAGTTTCTTATGCCGCAATTCCTCGGGCAGTTTCTTTTGCCCGAGATCCTCGGGCAGTTCCTTATGCCCCAGCTCCTCGGGCAGTTTCTTATGCCCGAGGTCCTCGGGCAGTTCCTTATGCCCGAGGTCCTCGGGCAGTTCCTTATGCCCCAGCTTCTCGGGCAGTTTCTTATGCCCGAGGTCCTCGGGCAGTTTCTTATGCCCGAGGTCCTCGGGCAGTTTCTTATGCCCGAGAACCTGTCGCAGTTTCTTATGCCCGAGGTCCTCGGGCAGTTCCTTATGCCCCAGCTCCTCGGGCAGTTCCTTATGCCCGAGGTCCTCGGGCAGTTCCGTAAGCCCGAGGTCCTCGGGCAGTTTCTTATGCCGCAATTCCTCGGGCAGTTTCTTATGCTCGAGGTCCTCGGGCAGTTTCTTATGCCCGAGGTCCTCGGGCAATTTCTTATGCCCGAGGTCCTCGGGCAGTTCCTTATGCCCGAGGTCCTCGGGCACTTCGTATGCCCGAGGTCCTCTGGCAGTTTCCTATGCCCGAGGTCCTGTGGCAGTTTCTCATGCCCGAGAACCTGTCGCAGTTTCATATGCCCGAGGTCCTCGGGCAGTTTCTTATGCCCGAGGTCCTCGGGCAGTTCCGTAAGCCCGAGATCCTCGGGCAGTTCCTTATGCCCCAGCTCCTCGGGCAGTTTCTTATGCCCGAGGTCCTCGGGCAGTTCCTTATGCCCCAGCTCCTCGGGCAGTTCCTTATGCCCGAGGTCCTCGGGCAGTTTCTTATGCCCGAGGTCCTCGGGCAGTTCCTTATGCCCGAGGTCCTCGGGCAGTTCCTCATGCCCGAGGTCCTCGGGCAGTTCCTTATGCCCCAGCTCCTCGGGCAGTTTCTTATGCCCGAGGTCCTCGGGCAGTTCCTTATGCCCGAGGTCCTCGAGCACTTCCTTATGCCCGAGGTCCTCGGGCAGTTTCATATGCCCCAGCTCCTCGGGCAGTTTCTTATGCCCGAGGTGGTCGGGCAATTTCTTATGCTCGAGGTCCTCGGGCAGTTCCTTATGTCCCAGCTCCTCGGGCAGTTTCTTATGCCCGAGGTGGTCGGGCAATTTCTTATGCTCGAGGTCCTCTGGCAGTTTCTTATGCCCGATGTCCTCGGGCAGTTTCTTATGCCCGAGGTCCTCGGGCAGTTCCTTATGCCCGAGGTCCTCGGGCACTTCGTATGCCCGAGGTCCTCGGGCAGTTTCTTATGCCCGAGGTCCTCGGGCAGTTCCGTAAGCCCGAGGTCCTCGGGCAGTTTCTTATGCCGCAATTCCTCGGGCAGTTTCTTTTGCCCGAGATCCTCGGGCAGTTCCTTATGCCCCAGCTCCTCGGGCAGTTTCTTATGCCCGAGGTCCTCGGGCAGTTTCTTATGCCCGAGGTCCTCGGGCAGTTCCTTATGCCTGAGGTCCTCGGGCACTTCGTATGCCCGAGGTCCTCGGGCAGTTTCTTATGCCCGAGGTCCTCGGGCAGTTTCTCATGCCCGAGAACCTGTCGCAGTTTCATATGCCCGAGGTCCTCGGGCAGTTTCTTATGCCCGAGGTCCTCGGGCAGTTTCTTATGCCCGAGAACCTGTCGCAGTTCCTTATGCCCGACTTCCTCGGGCACTTCGTATGCCCGAGGTCCTCGGGCAGTTTCTTATGCCCGAGAACCTGTCGCAGTTTCTTATGCCCGAGGTCCTCGGGCAGTTCCTTATGCCCCAGCTCCTTGGGCAGTTCTTTATGCCCGAGGTCCTCGGGCAGTTCCGTAAGCCCGAGGTCCTCGGGCAGTTTCTTATGCCGCAATTCCTCGGGCAGTTTCTTATGCTCGAGGTCCTCGGGCAGTTTCTTATGCCCGAGGTCCTCGGGCAGTTCCTTATGCCCGAGAACCTGTCGCAGTTTCTTATGCCCGAGGTCCTCGGGCAGTTCCTTATGCCCCAGCTCCTCGGGCAGTTCCTTATGCCCGAGGTCCTCGGGCAGTATCTTATGCCGCAATTCCTCGGGCAGTTCCTTATGCCCGAGGTCCTCGGGCAGTTCCTTATGCCCCAGCTCCTCGGGCAGTTTTTTATGCCCGAGGTCCTCGGGCACTTCCTTATGCCCGAGGTCCTCTGGCAGTTTCTCATGCCCGAGGTCCTCGGGCAGTTTCTTATGCCCCAGCTCCTCGGGCAGTTTCTTATGCCCGAGGACCTCGGGCAGTTTCTCATGCCCGAGGTCCTCGGGCACTTCCTTATGCCCGAGGTCCTCTGGCAGTTTCTCATGCCCGAGGTCCTCGGGCAGTTCCTTATGCCCGAGGTCTTCGCATATTTTTTAGAGGAGGTCTCACAATTTTTCACATCATTATTATTATTATTATTATTATTATCATTTATTTGTTCCTTGTATAGCCTCTCGGCTCTTTACATAGTACATCGTTACACCTCCCTCCACAGGGCTGCTCCCTTCTTAATAATCTACTATATATCAAGAAAAAAAAATAACTTATTGCTCCAATACCTTGCTATTCTTATTTGTTAACATTATTGGCACTTTGACGCGACGTTGAGTCCATTGGGGTAGAAAGAAGTAAAAAAATTAAAAGAATAACGAAAAGAAAAATAGAACATTTTTCTACATTTTTCTGAACAAATAAATTATCATTAAGAAAAAATGCCCTCCCTATCAATATATAAGACACTATCTCTCCAAGAATGATCCCTTCATATTCATCCATTTCCTCTCAAATTGCAATGTATTTCATTTAATTTGCTGTGAAATTAACATTGCTTCTGTTGAATGTTCATAATGAATACCTAATAAAATCATTCTTAATGCAGAAAATATATTCATAATCCCAGCTTAACTTAAAAAAAAAATTATTTCAGGATTCGAAATCAATTCGTTCGTACGATGACAATCAATGTCATCGTACGAAATCAATTCTATTGAGAATGCTACGATCCTCCCAAGCATCATTTAGAATAAAGCAATTGAATAGAAAAAAAAAATAGTCTGTGTTTCTGATGCAACTAAATCTGTCTTTTTTTTTGCTAAAAATTCTTTGACTGAAAATCCCTGGCTTGTTTAGTTTGGAATTCTCAATAAAAAACGAGAAAAGAATGGAGAGGAAACTTATGCCGAGAAATATCTATAGAAAAAATTTCAACAGAATAAGTTACATAGAAAAATTGAAACCTATTAGTTTTTCAAATATTTCAAATATTTGTGCCATTGGTCCTTAGAAAATATTCTTTCGAAATAGTTAAAGAAGTTATTGAATTTCGTTTATTCAAACAGTTGATTTGTTTAGATGAACGAAATTTAATAAATTTAGAAAATTTATTTGTTCGAATGAGCAAAATTCAGTAAATCCAACAATTTTTCAAATTATTAGTTGACCAATGGAAAAACTAATATTTGATATTTTTTACCACTTTTTTTCCTCAGCGTATTTCAGATAATGTATAGAAGATTTTTCTGAATGGAAATTTTCTTGATAATGAAAATTTTGTCTCGAATTTTTTGATGATTATCAACAAATAATCACGCGGAGTTCAGAATTCAATTCTATAATTCTTTATATTATTAACATTGAACGTTATCCTACGTAACTGGGGAATTCTATCTTTGCATTATCGACAAAATTCCCCAGCTCGGCCGCCATTGTGTCTCAGAATGAGACCCCTTTGGGGTCTCAAAAGTGTCTACAAAATGAGACCCCTGGATTTGCAGTGCATCCATTCAAATTCTTCCTTCTTGTTAGTCTAAGATGTGCAAAAACGAATATACTTCAGCATCCAGATCCGTTTTTCTCACTTGGAAATGTAACATTTCTAGCACTTTGAATAGTAATCATCAATTCCAAACTTGATGCAGTTTTGAGAAAAATTTAAATATTGAACTTTCTCGTCAGAATGATTTGCAATATAAGCATTCAATCCAAAAGAGGGCAGTACGAATCTCTACAAATGAGATTTGCGTCGAATAATCTGTTTCCAAATATAACAGAAGCTCTCACATTATCGGCTCTTCGTAAGTCCGATTGGAGCTGTGAGTACAGTTCGTGCATCAACAAAGACTGATAATAGGAACACTGAGAAAAAAAATGTTTGTTGCAAGAACATTGCTTTAGTTGTAGGAAATTTCAAAATATATCTGTAGATATGAAAATTGCGAAGGGAAATTTCGTTATGGAAAAATTTTCTTGCCACAAGAATTTTTTTTCTCAGAGAAGTCAAAACATCCCATTACACTGAAACTAGAGAAACAGAACGATCGAGTGATGTGCGATATCTCGAATTTAATGCAAGATATCGCATTAATTATTCGAATATTTGAAATTAATCGATCCCTTCAAACTAAAACAGGTGGAACGGAATTATCGAATGGAATGCGATATCTCGAATTGAGTGTGAGATATCGATTTCGATTAATCGAATACTTATGCATACTTATTTTTTTTTGTATTGACGTTTTTTTGTCGTATGGGTGCAAAACGAGCCGAAGGCCAGTTTCGTAAGCACACAAGTCTGAAAATCTGTACTGTACATGTAAAGTAAAGTTTTTAATTGCACATGTGGAAAGTACCGCTGAAAAAATGAAGAGAATGGGTTGCTTCCATTGTTACATTTTTCATTGTAAATTCAATATTCATGTTTTATGCTTTAAGTAAGGTGTGATATTATTTTGGATAATTACAGTCATTCGATTAATCGCTTTTTTCTTGAAATTTATGAGAATTTGAGAAAACACAATTTTTGGAAAACAGAATCACGTTTGAGTAATTTACGTAAATGTTAACATTTATAGTTTAGAATTTTTGTATAGTATATTATTATGCCCCTAGCGATTAAAGAAATTAGGGTGCAGAAATTTTGTCGGTGTTGACTCTTTTACTTACGTAGTGCATACAATGGTTTTCGAAACAAGGAAGAGAAAACCCACTGACTTGTTTTGCTCGGTTAGGAATGTACATACGTTCAGCAGATAAACAAATAATACTATTAGAAAATTCTATTTTTTGTCACTAAAGAGAGGAAACCACGTGTTTTTTCTCTCCTCAGTGACAAAAAAAAAGTGTAAGAATGTTATTTTTTGCTTCCGAATGGAAGCATTGTAATCTTCATTTTTTTCGAATTTGAGATTTCATCGGATTATGACTCCAAATGTTCTAAAATGTCGGAAAAAAATATTTTTTTCACATGTCTGTGTGTATGTATGTGTGTGTGTGTGTGTATGTGTGTGATGACACGTTTCATCACTTTATCCGGAAACGGCCGCGTCTATCGATATGAAATTTTGAGGGAATATTCACTATGCGAGCGCAATGCTCTCTGCGAAATTTCAGCTAAATCGGTTCAATGGTTCTCAATAAAAAGTGAATTGTCAAAAAATCGTTTTTTCGAGTTTTTTCAGCGAAAAATCAATTCACAGCGTCTATTCTTCGCGGTTACCTGCGTCTTCATCCTCGGACAAAAAATCCCCGACAAAATATCCGTGACAAAATATCCTCGGACAAAATATCCTCATCTTACATGATATAACTGTTCTTTCACCCATCCCCTTTTGTCACAAAAAAAATAAATAAAAGAGAATAAAAAATTACACAAATTTTATATTTAGATATTAAAAGTTTATTATCACATTAATAGACCAGTCTTGATTGCGAAATTCTCAGTACATTATTTCCAAATTACAGCCACAATAAATGATAAACAATAAAATAATGTAATTCAATAATAAATGAACAAAAAAATTCAGTAGCGAAGAAGTGAAACGAGATAAGTCTATTTTGTTATGATTGATTTGTCTCAAAATACCTTAGAAAATAAGCGAGGCAAAACACATATCCAAAAGATATTTTGACGCGGATATTTTAAATAACGATTTTTTGCAGCAGATATTTTAAATAAACGTTTTTTTTCGCGGATATTTTGTCGCGGATATTTTGACTGAGGATATTTTAGCCAAGGATATTTTGTCGCGGATATTTTGTCAGGGATATTTTGTCCAAGGATGAAGACGCGCGTCACCATTCTTCGCGAGGAGATGCGTGCTGATGAGGCGCACATTAAACCCCGGGGGTGACCAGAGCTCCGATCTTTAGTTTTTTTTAAATATTTTTTTTACTATGATTTTTTAAAAATCGCGGTTATTGCGATAACTTAAAAAATATTTGAGCTAGAGACTTCAAATTTGGTGTGTTTATACATCTTATGAGTGCCAACTTTGCTATTGAATTTCAGCTGAATCGGTTCAATAGTTCTCGAGAAAAAGTGAATCATCAAAAAATCGTTTTTTCGAGTTTTCTCAGCGAAAAATCAACTTACAGCGTCTATCCTCCGCGAGGAGATGCGCACGGATAGGGCGCACATTAAACCCCGAGGGTGACCAGTGCTCCCATTTTTACTTTTTTTATTATATTTTTTTTACTGTGATTTTTGAAAAATCACGGTTATTGCGATAACTTAAAAAATATTTGAGTTACAGACTTCAAATTTCGTGTGTTTGTACATCTTATGAGTGCGAATTTCGGTATTAAATTTCAGCGTAATCGACCGAACAGCTCCTGAGATATTGTTGAAAAACTATTCCATGCAATGAGCGTATATGCACGGAAGCGTTCAGTGTAGTGTTAACTTTTATTACATTTAGTGACCAGAAGTATTACTGGAGGGTCGCAAGTTAGACTCACGGTGTGGATTTTGGAATTTTAACTGTAAAATTTATATCAATTTATTTAACTGACAGTATAATAGACGGTGGTCTGATTAGTTTGAGAAATAAGTTCTGGGAGCCCACGCTATGTCACCTAGAAGAGTATCCGATGCATTACTGGAGGGTTCTGAGTTCGACTCGCTAGGGGTTCGAGGTTTTTCAAAATCAAAATTATTGCTTAGTTTTCATTTTCAAATTAATGAAAAATAAATAGTTGAAAATCCATTCGGAAGCTTTATGCCAATTGCATTGGCATAATATTAAATGCTTTTCGTCATGAATTCTTCAATAGTAAAGACATCATAGAGTGAATAACGAGGGGTGAAATTTATGGAAAATGCCCATAGGGTGAAGCGCCTGCTTGTTTTCTACTGAACACGATTTTTGGGTGTGCCATTGTGCTTTCTGACATCAATTGATGGATAGTTTATTGATATTTTATTGTTATAATTGTTTGCGATACTGGAATGGGTCCTCTGTTTTCGGATACTCTTCCATGACTAACGCTTCAAATGTTCATTATTCTCATCCATATCGATTCAACTGTTATTGAGCATCTACCTCAATCAAATGTGATTTAGAGATTGGGAGAGGAAAAAATTTAGTCAATAAAATATGTGTTAAATTTGTAAGTATATATGTGTTGAATTTGATTGTACTATTGTTGCATGTGAACGCAAAACTACTATTCATCAATTTTTGTAGAGCTTATCAACCCCCGGCAGCTGCTGAATCGGATCAATCCCTCAATTTTACGGAAACTAAACCAAAATTAACTTCATTTTTTTGTCCAATTCCAGAATTACTTCTGAGTGGTTAAAACATCTTCAGGATCTCCTTCTCTCAGTGAAATTCTACTTGTAAATATGATATCAAAGCTGAAGACAGCCCTTCAATGAAATTCTCTATTACAAATTGCCATATCATAATGACCGTAATTACAAAAACCACTTCCCATCATCAAATTGAATATGATTTCAATTTCAATATGTAATCTCTCCACAATCATCCTATTTATTCTTATAATTCTCCATAGAGGATATAAAAAAAAAAATTTCCTATGACTTCTTGTCGAAAGAAAAAGGAAATGAATACAGTGGATTGGACACAAATTCAGAGAAGCGGGAGATAAAAGAGTAAGGATAATCCAGAACGGTCTTTTCAGTTGGTCCTCGAGCTCAGGCTATTGCTCTCCATCGCCACAAAGAATCAAATCAACCAGCACAAGATTGCTCTCTCTTCATCGTTTTTCTCTCACTCTATTTGTGTGAGCCGCCTCCCTTTTCTTACTCCTCCACTTCATTCAGTATCCGCGTGCCCCCTTGTGCCCTTTGCGTCTGATTGAACATCGACCATACAAGGCAAAATAGGCTGCACCGATACAACACATTGGTAAAAGAAATAGAAAGAGAGAGAGAGAGAGAGAAAGAGAAGAATGAAATTGTTGTGTTGAGATTTTTGTTAGGGCACGTGCGGTCTACACTCTTAGGAAATATACTGATCCCAGTTCCGCCTGCAAATTGACGATTCAACACACTCCAGCACGCGCATGAATTCACTCGTTTTATCGAGAGTACGATTATATTTGTAATAATCACAAACAATTCACGTAATCTAATCAGTTCAAATTGAATGTCTAGATCTTTCAATTGTATTTCACTATTTTTAAAGAGTTCAATGATTGCTTTTGTATCTCCATGCGGAAAGTAGAGAAGTAAAAGCTTTCAACAGTCAGCCGAGTAATATTAACGTGCGTCTGAGATTAATATTCTCATGAAAGAGTAGCAGGAAAATGAACACTTTCAGGCTTTATCGAAGGCTAGTTATGTAATGAAGGTTTTAAGCATATCAGTGTAACGACTTTCATTAAAGAAACAGGGTTTTTAGCAATGTCTAAAAAAACTTGAATTTCCCGTATGAAGTTCAGAATAGAGTTTGGTCTCTCTAGGTCATCTTTCTCTCGAATCAAATTTAAATCTAAAGTAAAACGATGCATTGGTAATCGATAAAATTGGTCACGAAAATTTTCACAACCAGTTGACCGATATTGATGGTGATAATAATGAGGTACTAATTTATTGTGCAAATCTTAATTTAATTTTGTGAATTCTATAATAATTAGAAAAATTTTTGTTGAAAAAATAAAAAAAAAAACCCTTGTAATAAAACAAACGAATGAAAAAATGAGACAAGTCGAGAATTGAGGTAAAAACTGGGGAAAAAAATTCAAACTTATTTTTAGAAAACCAGCGTCCATGGACATTCAAAATTTCCATCACTGCGTTCTGGACTTCCCCGACTTTGGGATGCTTGAAAGAAGAAATTCTATTCGTTGTTCTGAATTTTTTTCCGCCACATTTGTTTTTATGCGTTACCCGCAACATAGTGGTTGCTATCCATATTATCCTCGCATTTATTTTCAAGGAGGAACTAGAATATATTATGAAGTAAGGATGTTCTAGATGACTCGGCTCAGTTCGAGACGAATAATAGTTAGTACATCGAAGTCCATCTCGAGGTGATGAATACCAATCTGCACTAAAATTTGGTAACAAAAAGTCGAATTTTCGGATCAACGGAGAATATTGTTATCAAGAACTCTTTCAGTTATTCATAAAAGTAAGCAATCTATCATCACTTTCGATTTCTCTGGAAATTAACAAGCCACTATTGCAAGAATGTTTCAAAATCATTTAAATGCAGTCAAAATTTGACATTCTGTAATTTTTCAGACTTCTGGGTGCATTTTCAGCTCAATATATTCAATATATTCCTCATTACTCAATGCGCTGTCATTTTCGCTGATTTTCGTCTCCATCTGAAACCCTCAAAGGATTTATTCACACTAAAATCTAAAGCGAGGAATCAATCCATTCTTGTTCTTCGCTATTATGCCAATAGGAGTTAGGAAATTATCTCAAGAATAGGGAGAAATTTGTTTTTTCTATTCCTCAGGGATAAATTTCTACTTCTCTTACAATCAACAAGTATTGGAATCAAGCTGTTTATCATGACGAAAATTGTATATCTCGTTAGTATACTATCGAAAAGAACATCTATTTTCAGTTTCATTCGATGCAAATATTGAAAAAAAAACTATCAGTTTAGCAGTGAAGTAATAAAATAAGACGAATTTGTGATAATTCTTAATGGAATATCTTGGAAAATGTGCAGGGCAGTGGGATTTCTCTGAAGACTTTCTTCGTTGGTTTAATTTCCCTCTACAAAAAAGTTTCGCGATATTATTCGAAAATGAATACCGTACCCTGTTTTTGACACTTTAGAGCATTACTTCAGAAATATATAATAGAGAAAAAAATATTTTTTCCGTATTTGACAGCATAAATCGAAGGCAACAAATACTTGCTCATTGAATGCAATTTAATTATGTTAATACAGACTTGTTGCGCTAAACGAGCTCAGCAATTGAATATTGGAATATAATTGAGAAATTTGCAAAACTTGTTAGTTACTGGAGTACTGCCAGAAACTAGGGCTACCACGGTAGTGAAATATGATTATATTTTACCTCTTTACTACTGAGTTAATAATAAGCTCGTGGCATAACATTAGGAAAATAAGTGAAAATGCCACATAATGAAAGTTCATCTGGACCTTTTTAATTTCCCATTCATAGGCGCATTACTCATCCAGAGATTATCTCTTCACGCCGCTCTTCATAAAACAGAGAAACAATGACTATTCTTCGATGTTTCATTCTCGAAAAGATGAAAATTAATGATTTTCTACACTCGAAATTCACTAGGAATCGTTGGAAATCTAAAGTCATAAGAACTTACTGATCACCGGTTCGTCACACAAATTATCTGCATTTATTCAGCTACTGAAATTGAGAATGAGCAAAGGTAGATTCCAGAAATCATTTTATGCCAATATCATATCTTTATTCACAGTAGCGAGAGAATCACCATAACATCAGTGAAATTGGTTTCGATTCCTTTCTAAGTGTCATTCAGCAATAAAGCGGTAACTAGGTTACTCAACTTTAAAAATCCTGCTTCAGCGAAAATTAACTCACCTCAGTTTACCATTTCGTAGAATAATAAAAAGGAACATTTTTAAACTAAGCATTACACAGTCTCTTAAATATCATGACTTGTATTGATTCTTCAAATTTTCACAATTATTTAACGGTCTCGAAGTACTCTAAACTATCTTTTGGATTTGGTTTGATTGTTCTTGAGTCCGGCTGCCAATTTGCTGGACAAACTTCACCATGTTTCTCAACAAATTGGAATGCTTTGATGAGCCTTAGTGTCTCATCTACACTTCTACCAACTGGTAAATCATTAATAGTCAATTGTCTCAATACTCCATCTTTGTCAATGATGAAGAGTCCACGTAGTGCAACACCAGGCTCTTCAAGTAAAACACCATAATTCGCTGCTATTTGCTTATTAAAATCACTCAATAATGGATAACCCAAATCACCACCAAGACCACCTTTTTGTCTTGGTGTATTTATCCAAGCTAAGTGACTGAAGTGAGAGTCCGTTGATACACCGATTACTTCTGTGTTTAGTGCTTTAAACTGTGGTATTTTCTCGCTGAAAGCCAGTAGCTCAGTTGGACACACGAAGGTACTGTAATAATTAACAATCAATTATTCATCTTAGCTTCTTAGTCAGTAAATATTAAAAACTGAATGATCAATAGGGGCATTATTTTTCCCTTCTTTCCTGAATGTATTGAGTGTGCAATGAACGAAATTGAAGAAATTTTTCTTTTTTTCTTAACATTAACATTAGATTAGTTAGAAATGAAACGAATTAAAAATTGAAGCCTTTTGGATATCCTGAAATCAACTGAGATATTACTACATCACCTAGAGATGTAAGCCACTCGGAGACATGTTCTGATCTAGCCTAACCCTTTTTTGGTGGAGTAACATCATGAATTTTTGATGGTTTGTTATTCAGCAATTGTTATTTTCACAGAATTAAATTTTTCCGGCATGTAAATGACTATCGTAAGCGAATTCCAAAGAGAAATTGTTTTTTTCTAGGACTCATGCAAGCTTCACATTAGCCAATTACAGTGTGATATCAATTTTTTCATATTCTGGAATCTAAGGAATAGCTGCAGAAATAGAAATTTCTCAGTGAAAAAAGAAGTTGCTCCGCCATCACAGAAATATAAATTGATTATTCTACGAGTTTGATTCAGTTGACTGCATGAAATATGTGAAGAGTAACAGAGTCTCCAGCTTAAATTTCTGAGGCGATTGTTTACCAATATAATCGACGCATTGTTCCATAAAATGGAAAGAGCATTGACATTATGAACATCTCCCTTTTTTGCTAACACTATTGTATTATGAAGATATCAATAAATTTCGTCGAACAATTGATTTGAGCAAGTTAGTACAAGGACAGTACAGAGTTGATGTTAGAGTATTGAAAAATATTTCATTAAGAAAAAAGTAATAATCTGATATATGATAAAGTGAAGGTCTATTTTCACCTAATTTTTCATGGCTCTCAGATTTCGAGATATCATGGATATACTGATCATAAAATAAAATGCACTCGTTCTCACGAAATCTTTCATGATATATCTGAAAATCTATAGAAGTGATCATTCTCCAAAAGGAAGATCGTAATGAAAAATTTTCTAGGTCAATTATTGTCTGAGATATATCGAGAAAATTGAGGACAGAAAAATATTCAATCGCTCGAATAAAATTAAAAAAAACCGATCCAACAATCATTCACTTACAAGTCTAATGGATAAAAGAAGAGTACAACGTATTTTCCTCTGTAATCTGATAATTTTATGTCCTTGAAGTCACCATTGACAACGGCAGTACCATAAAAATCAGGTGCAGGCTTTTGTATCTGCGGCCAACTACCCAATAGCCTTGAACTAACTGAAAACTTGCGGATATTTTGTGTCGATCCCAGCAGCTTTGATTCCCGCAATGAAAGAGTTACCTGCAAAAATGATTTCACGTTAGTTTATTGAGGACTCGCCGAAACTTCATTAATAGGGTGGAAGGACCACATGATTATAGATATGCTTTTGTCACATATCTTGAATTCTATGGGAGGTAGCTAAAATTTGATGATGACTTTTTCTGCAGCTCTTATTTTTTGCCACTAAAAATGTAATTACATTTCCCTTAATTTCTGATACATTTGGAGGAAATTGATGCCACAATCTTATCTACAGGTTTTTCCACTTCTCAAAATGATTCAATTACTATTTATAAATGGATTAGTGTTATTTTCATACCAATTTCTTCACTTGTGGACAGATGGTTGCCAAGAATCGAGACATTTTCGTTTAAACAATGTGAAGAAGTAAATTTATACAACAATATGAGTAAACAAAACTGTCAACTATTGTTGCGAAAAAAAAACTATTCCAATGACATAACCCCAATTTTTGATGCGTCCCGGCACTCTCTAATCAAGGTAATACGAAAAATTCAATGCCGCAAGTTAAATCCCACAGAGTAAAAAATGATAATAATCGAGGAGAGTTACATAACATGTAGGGAACACTTGATTTTTAATATCCGCGGCTATTAACTCATAAATGAAATCAACAAGATGAAACGCAATTGTTGGCCTGTATTAGATTGCAAAACACTAATTGTCGAAATCACACTGTAGCAGAAGAATTATCGAAAAGGAATGTTATACGCCGGTAATTGTGAATATTTAAGACTTCACGATGAATCAACTCTGGAGGTTAAAGATTATTCGCACACTGGAACACTTCATTTCATTCCCAACTTCGCAACTTTCACGTTCTATCTGACTTATCCTGAGTCTTAACACTTCATATCGGTCATGGAATGACCTTCTTTCTCTACTGAACCTAACATAGAAAAAAAAAGTTACGTCGATAATGATGAAGTCTTTGAAGAGGGAATAATTTTGGTGGTTCTTAGATATCCCGGTTGAAGGCTCTAGCATACGAATTCCATAGTCCATGAGCATATGTCTCATATATGTACATTCTAGCGCCTTCAGCGGCTCCGCTGATCACGCAGGTTCTAGGAGCCTATTCTCGACTGAGAAGGATTTTTATTCCACGGGGAATTCCAAGGCAGAAAAAAAACGCCAGTGCGTTTAAAGAAAAAACGTCGACAAGTACGCGCCCCAATTTTATTGGAAAAAAAAATATGAAATTAGAATAGTGTAAGTCCGGCGATCTACCTGTGCATTACTTTTTCAAATTAATTCATCATCTTATCATTCGAATACTAGATGAAATTGGCATTGTACAATGAATTTCAAAAATTGAATAGTAAAGAAATCAAACAAAAGAAACGTACTTGGTATACCTGTAGTCTGTGTTTGCACTTGTTACACCAAGTACGTTTCTTTTGGTTAATTTCTTTACCATTCAATTTTTCAAATTCATTGTACAATGCCAATTTCATCTAGTATTCGAATGATAAGATGATGAATTAATTTGAAAAAGTAATGCACAGGTAGATCGCCGGACTTGTACTATTCTCATTTCATATTTTTTTTTTCCAATAAAATTGAGGCGCGTACTTGTCGACGTTTTTTTTTTAAACGCACTGGCGTTTTTTTTCTGCCATTTCATTTCTTTTTTTATTTATAAATGGCAATGTAATAGAGAGGGATTAAATCGAATCTAGACGCGTGCTGATCGACTTGACTTTGGATTGAAATATCTTGAAAACTATTGAAAATTTATCGAAACATGCTGCGAATGAAATTTAGAGAAAAAATTAAGGAACAGAATGAGCAAAATCCCATCATGCTACGACTCTTAGTTTCTGAAATATGATTTTTTCAATGAAAAATTCGAAAATAACGCGCGAGGCTCTAATTAGTGAGCGAAAAACAAAAATAATCTATACACGATCGGTAAAATCAGAGCTCCGTAATTTTTTCTTAGGTCTCGCACGTCATTGCTAAACTTTTCAGTAAAAAGTTAATATCTCGGAAACTACAAGTCGTACAAGCACGGGGTTTTGCTTATTGTATTCGTTAATTTATCCCCTAAATTTTATTTGCAGCATGTCTCGATAAATTTTCAATAGTTTTCGAGATATTTCCATCCAAAGCCAAGCGCGTTTGATGTTTACTGCGTGCGTTTGTGTGACGCATGCTTCTACGTAGTGTCGGTGAGGCACTAACACAGTTACAATGTCCCAAAGAAAGTTCGATTTGGAGAAGAATTCTGGCCAACGTTTTTAATTAATAATAAAATATCGTTTCTTCAATTTTTTTTTTACATAAATCTGAAGATAATAGGAAAAGCAATATATTACCGAAAAATCATCTCACGAGATAGAATTTTGACTGTAGAAAAAATTATTGAATTTTTTCGAATCCTATTTAGCCGTATAGGAGTGCAGTAGCCTTTGCCTGACAGAGTGTTGGGTTCGTACTTGTCGAGAGATGCTACCGCATCTCCTGATCGTGAGCGGGAAGATTACACGGGAAAACTATTCGTTCACGATTGGAATTTCTCGCACGGATTCATTCCGTAGGTGAGAAGTGAAATTAATTCCTAGTCAAAATTTCTGGCACATAACCTCCATACGAATGACGTTCTATGATACATCCAATATTCAATATTTAATTTAATAAGTGTATGGTGAATATTCATGACCAAAATGACTATTCTCCAGCGTGACCTTCATTATAATTTGTTACTCGATTTTGATGAATTACAACAAGATTATCAGCCTCGACGTTTTTTTGCTCCAATCGATCCTTTTAAGGGGAGACGTCAGTAAAATCAGTTTCCTAAAAGTGTACTTTTTTTTTTTTCTTCATCAACTTTGGAGTATTTAGAGAGTATTAAAAAATATGAGAATTTTCCTTCAAGCCATTATATTATAAAAAATTAATTTAAAAAAAAATCCACAACCCGGTAGCTTATGGCCTGACACTTTCAAACACACCCATGCGTTTATCACGTCCTAAAAAAATTATGAATTATTTTTAGGTCACTTCAATTCCACTGAAAGAATTTACGTGGGAAGTTTTACAGATTTTCCTCAAGCCGTTTTTTTATAATATTGAAAAAACTGCTGAAAAAACTGAATTTTTCAATCGAGACTGGAGCCATTTGTAAAACCGCTGAACGCAAAAAGCGCGCGCATTTTTGAAAATAGTCAAAATTAATTTAGATAATTCTTCATTTTTTTTTGTTAATTTACGATGGAAACTGTTTTTTTCATTTCTAAAGTATAGTAAGAATATCAATAGGTAAATATAAAATATAAAATGGGCTTTGGGCAACTTATACTTTTTGTTTTTGTTTAGTACTCTGAGTACTTGAATTTTTGCATGTCACTTTTAGAGGTTATGAGCGGCAGCGTGCTCAGCCAATGAAATCATCTCCTCATGGATAGTTATGGTACCAACTTATTTCATTCAGAGTCGTCTCTCGATAATTAATTAAATAAAATTTGAAAGTGAAGAAAAAAATAAAATAACGAAATTTAGATTCAGGGAAAATAGTAATTGATATTTATGAATATTTTTTCGAGTTGAACCCAGCCGAAATGTTAAAATATGTGAGAATATTTTATTTATCTTAGATTGTCAATAGCTGTCGGATCCTTTGATCTTTTGCCCCTCACACTTCACCCCGTAGAGACCTGACGTCTCCCCTTAATCTCACAAGAGATGAATTCATGAAAATTCATCGGTTGACAAAAGAAAGAGCAACACAATCTCCACCGATTTCGGGTACGAATGAAATTCCGTGGGAGAAATTCCAATCGTGAACGGATAATTTTTCCGTGTAATCTTTCCGCTTACGATTGGAATTCCCCGTGGAATAAAAATCCTCCTCAGTCGAGAATAGGCCCACAGAACATCCAGATATACCTCTTTCTACATCTATCCTATTTCTCTCTTTCGTATATTTCTTTTCTCTAATTGAAAATTTCATTTGCTAAGACGATTTCTAGAATTAATAGTAGTTTCAAATACTACCGGCGGATTCCCAAGTGAATTGAAGAGTATAAGTCGAATATCTGATTTATGGGAAACATGGGGACATCTAGAATTCGAAATTTGACAATTGAACGGCATTCCATCATAGAATTTACAAAGAATTAATGTCTTCCAGCCGGATATTAAGTTTTTTGTGATTTTCAAATGTGAAATTGAGTGAAATTTAGAAGAAAGCGTCTAGAATAGGCATCGTCCTTACAAGGAGTTTTTGTTTTTTTGTAATTTGGTGGATACCTTTGAAGTTAAGGTCATTGGTCCTGAAGAACAGATACTTGAAAACAATGGGGATCTAAATTGGTAAACAGACAAGAAAGACAGAAAGAGAACAACGTTAAGCTGCAGATCGATAAGTTCTTCCTCTGTGAAATTACAACAAAAATTCACGAATAAATATCAAGCAAGAGAAAAAGAAATAAGATATTAATAAAATGTATCCACCATCAAATTTGAATTCACGGGGTGGCCTCGGTCAGGGGGTATCACCATACACATTACTAGAAGCTTTACAAATTTTTGTGGCACTTGCCCTTCTAGGGAATATAGCGAACAAGGAATAAGGAGAACAAGAAGATGATCTTGATTTTTTTTCGTAGTTATTCTTCAACGCTCTTGAGTTTGAATTTATTCGTTTCGCATGAATGTGTTTAACATTAATCAGAGGGCTCAACACAAAAACTGTCAGCGATTCATACCCTCTCCCATTAATAACAGATATTTTAGATCAGCTCGGCGGGGTGAAATATTTTACAACCCTCGACTAGAATCCGGCTTCCATCAGACGCCAATGGATCCCGAGTCCAAAGCAAAAACTGAGTTCTCCACTCCACACGGACATCACGAGTTCGAGAAAATGCCCTTCGGCTTGAAAAACGCACAGGCTACCTTCTAACGGTTGATGGATCAGGTTCTTTCGGGATTACAAAGATCCGAATTATTTGTTTACATGGACGATATCGTGATATGTGCCAAATCCTTAGAAGAGCACTCCCGGAAATTCCGAAAACTTTTGAGCCTACTGCAAAATGTTGGGCTCACCCTTTAACCCGATAAATGTCATTTCTTAGATGCCGAAGTTTCATACCTCGGACATCTCATTACCCAGGAAGGCCTAAAGCCTGATCCCGCTCAGATAAGAACCGTGAAAGAATTCCCCATCGCAAAAACTAGGAAAAATATTAAGCAGTTCCTCGGCCTCATCGGCTATTATCGTAGGTTTATCCCCGCATTCGCGAAAATAGCTAAGCCATTTACGCATTTATTGAAATTAAGTAGCCCTCGATCATGTTGAGCCCATTAGGGCAAAGTAGGGTACCCAGAAAAAATTGAAATTTTATAAAGAGTTGAGATTTTTTTTTTTCAGTAGTTGATCATTCTATTGAGTATTTGAAGCATTCTTGGGAGCGATGGTCCATTTTCATCGCAGTTTGGGGCAAAGTGGGGTACCTAAAAAAAATTATCATTTTATAAAAAGTTGAGATTCCATTTTTTCAGTAATTGATGATTCTGTTGAGTATTTGAAGCATTTTCGGGGAGATAGGCCGTTTTTATCGTAGTTTGGGGCAAAGTGGGGTACACGAAAAAAAAAGAAATTTTATGAAAAGTTAAAAAAAAAAGTAATTATTTAAGTCTGCCACGAAGAGGATTGATTTGAGTGTTATATTTAATATGTATTCATTGATTTATTTCGTGTCCAGACCCGATATAATTGTTTATAATGAAATTTACAAAAGTGAACAACCGTTGTTGAATAAAATCAATTATTGTCTACATTAATGCATTTTGGCTAGAAAAAATTCAACTCCAAAAATACTGCACTCCCCCCCCCCCCCCCCCAATTTCCCTCACGCAATAAAGAATGAGCACTCGAGCAACCATTTCTGATTAAAAAAAAAAAAAATCTCCAAATAAGTAGGTACCCCACTTTGCTCCAGGTACCCCACTTACCCCCGATTTCCCTTATGCAATAAGGAATGAGTACTCCAGCAACAATTTTTGATATTAAAAAAAAAAGTGCTCCAAAAAAAATGTACCCTATTTTGCCCCGGGTACCCACATTGCCCCGGTCTCCCCTACTTCGTCCATGTGGCTCACCAGTTTGAAATAAATTTCCATTTTCTGATATGGAAATTAGATTATAATACCATATGAAGAATATTCTTACAATTTTTCATTATCTTAGTGCAAACAAAGTCATGCGTCAAAGCACCTGCGTATTCCAGATTTTATATGATTTGTAAACAAGCGTTTTTAACGAGAAATCAAAAAAACCACTACTTATCCATACCACCCATCTATTCAGAGAACAACGATGAAGAAATAAAGAATAACTGCAATCAAGGAATCGAAAATATAAAGTATTATCGTTATATATTCTCAAAGCTTCCTCGAATTTATCAGTTTCCATTCATTTGCAGTGAAGATATATCTGTCATATAAGGTAAGATTCTATAATAAAAAGAAAAAAAATATAAGGCGTAAATTGGAATGTTCGAATCGAACAAATAACAGATAGTTGACCGTCGAACAATGAATTGCCTCACTCGATTGTTGTTCGGCGGCTATTTGATTCTGAAATTTCATATAAGTGTCAAATATTCTAAATTATTATGAATTATTGTAAATTCAACTGTACATTTTGTGTCTCAATATTTAGTTTACAACATCCTAGATTAATTGATCAATTATTTTCGGCCTCACGGTTCATGATTTTATCATTTTTTTCATCTGGAACTACTTGTCTGTTGGACTTTTCCTCTTTGCTACTAATATTCATTCAGGGAGTTGAATGAATCGAATTAATTGCAACAAAGGGGAAAGAATAAATCCTTCAATTTTCAATAAAATAAAGGAGATGAAGAATACAATGAAAAGCATTCCACCAGTATTCCGGGAGATACGCTCCTTTCATTATAAAATTTAGTATTCTTGTTCCCTTCTAAAAGGAGTTAAGTCATCGAATGATAATTTTACAGGCAATACCGATAACTAATTTTGAAAATTAAACCTCAGGATTTCTCATCACGACGAACTTTCCGACTTTAGGCCTAGTGGCTTCAAAAAAGATGATTGACATTGAATACTGTTCCATATTGAAAATGGTTATTTCCCCAAATGATTGTGTTCTCGTATCAAGCTGGGGAAGTGAGAGTAATGTAGGAATATGTGCACGTGTTGAAGAATGGCATTATGATTTTATTTTCACATCGGTAATATTTTGTTATGCTTTTTATATTTCACACTTTTGAGCATAAAGATTTATTCAAACCTTTGGAATATTATTAAGCATGGATTCAACAACATTGAGTAATTTTTTCATGCGAAAATATTCACAAACAACGGAGCTGTTCCAAGAACGTTTCTTTAAAATAGACGATTTGCGGTGATCACTGTATCTCAGCTGCAAATTACCAGAAATAAAAAACCATTGAAATTTAGTGAAAGTATTATTAAATCCTCCCCCCAACGTTCTCTGATTATTTTTTTTTTTTTATATTAAGGGGGTTTTCCACCTACAAAATGGCGCAAATTTTGTAAAAAAATAGCAGTTTTCACTGCAAATGACCACCAAAAATTGAAAAATGAAAAAAATAATAATCAGAGAACGTTGGGGGGAGGATTTAATGATACTTCGACTAAATTTCAATGGTTTTTTATTTCTTATAATTTCCAGTTGAGATACATTGATCACCGCAAATCGTCTATTTCAAAAGACGTTCTCAGAAAAGCTCCGTCACCGGCTTGTTTGTGGATATTTTCGTATGAAAAAATTACTTCATGTTGTTGAATCCATACTTAGTACTGTCCAAAAGGTTTCAATAAATTTGCTCCATCCATACGTCTAAAAAAAATTCGTAAAAAAACCGTTTTTTTCACGCGTAAACCCTTACCCATACAGGGTTTCCCGACATCCACGAGGTGGCGGATGTTCGGGCAAAGTTCTTACGATTTTGGGCAAGTCGATCAAAGGCCAAAGTACGAAACAATATCGGGGCGTTAATATTGGTTCCGTGAATAAGCCCGATATTCTTTCCAACATCCATCCCTGTATATGAGGACGGTGAGTTAGTGTCGTAACTCGTTTCTATATCAAGTAGCCGAATAACGGGAGTCCTAAATCTGTCCGAAATTCGGACCGAAGTCATGACACCCTTATCCGCACAACTAATTCGAAATGATTATCGAACTTGATTCGCGTAACCGACCTTCGGCTGCTCTACCTTTGCCAAAAATATTTCTAACATCGCTCCCCCCAATTCCGCGATATGAATTCCAATCGGTATTAGCCTCGACATCGGCCAATAATTTTTCATAATCGTGTATTTTTTATTAAGTTTTCTTTTTGATTAATTTCCATATTTTTTTATTTTCCACCATAATAATTAAAAAATCACGCCATAATTGATTTTCCTTCAATTATTCCTCCTATTGATGATTAATTCGTGAACTAAATTTAAAAAATATAAAAATGATAAATAAATGTAGAATAGAATGAATATAGAAATTGATCAAGAAAAAAACCTTTCCTTTCTGCCATTGAATGATTAGATTATTAATAGAAGAAGAGATAATACACAAATAAAACTTCAATTTTCAAAAATCGAAGAATTTTATGTCAAAAAATGAATATTCCGTCTCATAAGAAATATGAAATTTTGTTTCTCGGTTCTTACTTCACTTTTGTTATTATATTTCTCTCAATAAGGATATCTGTATAAACAATATAAATATCGATATGAATTTGAGATCAAATGATTTTTAGATTCATATAGACAATACGATTCTGTCAAAGTCGAATAGAGTGATGGTCCAGTCGGCAGCGCGCAAGTCTCATCATCCGACGATCGAGGGTTCAAATCCGCTGTGGGAACTCAAATTTGTAATTACAAAAATGACTTTAAAGTGAATAGAATTGAAATAAGAACAATAAAGATAGAAAATTGCGGGAGCCTCGAAAAAAAATAATAATTTTCTTTTTCTTTTATGTTTAAAAATTGTTTTTATATTATTAAGCATCTATCGAGCTCGGTATTGGGCCTATAAATGCCCTCACATCGAACTAGAAGTATGTCGTAGATTTATCGCGGTGACATCGATTTCGAATTTGGGCTAGATATTGGGTGTATATCGTAACGCTAAATCAAGATTCGTTAGATCGAATTAAGCCCGACGTTCGGGCCCAACTTAAAATCACATATCGGGTCGAAATCGGATGCGATTTACGCCCGATTTCGTGCCGCTGTGACATACCATTGTTGGCTAGGAGTTCCAACCAATATAGTTTCCCTATATCGAAACTCGGCAGTTCGAGACTGCCCCGAATTGCGGGCCTATTTCGGTTTCCTGCATGGGATACCCCCCCTTAATGCGATGAAAATATCTTCTTGATTCTCAAAAATTATAACTAAAAAAAAACACTGTTGCCACGTCTCTGTAGCGACCAACTACTTCCATACATTTCTTCAACTCACCAATTCTATGAAATTTCTGATTTTTTTACATTTTATAATGAACAAATTACATGGTCGAAATCCCATTTTAGTCCTACGTTATTCTAAAATATTCAAGGGATGCCTATATAAGAGAGCTCGGGCGAAAAAGACCTGCCGAGCAGAATGAGGCAAATGTTTTCCCGGTGTGAAGGTCCTTATGATTTTTTCCAACCATGCAACAATCATGATACGTAAAATCTTCACAGTTTTCATCCAATTTTTTCATGAAGCCCTTTACTCTGAAAACAAGTCCTTTTAATTCTGCCCCGTAAAGTGAGCAGATTATCTTGAAAAATGACATTTCACCGTCAAAAAAATCAGTGCAGCACTCTCATTAGATCGATATACTTTCAGATTCACTCACGGGGAGGCAACAATGGAAATTCCGTCCTTAGTTCTACTCCTTGGACTCAGTTTTTTTCAATGGACAACAGTAACTTCGTTCCGTTTAAGTCCCTGTCATCTGGAAATCAAGGACAATCTTCTGAAGAATGTCACCCTGCTGATTAATACGAGTGACATCGAGATAATCGGCATTGACTTAATAGGGATTACAGAAGGAGCTTTCGATACTGTAACACACATTAAGACTCTGAATCTCTCGAACAATAGCATCGAGAGTCTTCCACCTAATGTTTTCTCGAAGCTGACGAATGTTAAAGAATTATCATTGGCTCATAATAAACTCCACTCTCACCAATTTAGCAAGACTTTCATTGGATTAAATAGCTTGGAACGTTTGAATCTGTCCGGTAATGACATGTCCTTCTTAGATTCGAACTCTTTCATTGGTCTCCCGAACTCTGCGGAAGTAATAATCGAGGAAAGTAGGATCAGCACGTTTAATTTCATAGAGTACACAATCCGAAAGAGATTGATGCGAAGATCTGTAGAATTTAATGAAATGCCTAAAACTAGTGAAGTTCAATTATGCATGGTGAATGGAAGTGTAAATTCCCTTTCGGAATTGAAGGAGAACGTGGAAAGCCCTACTGGTTGTGTTACAGGACGTGTACAACATGAGGAAGGCGTGATAAACTTCAGCAAAAGCGGCCTGACGAGTTTTAAAAGGAACTGGTACAAATTAGCTGCTTATGACATCCGGCACATTGACTTTTCGTCTAATATGATAGCTGATATTACACCGGAGCTACTTAATGATTTGACGGTGTCTCTGACAGTTGATCTTTACGACACTGGCATCAGCAGAATTAAAGCCAATATCATGGAAAATAAACATTGCATGAGCCTGTACTTAGGAGGGAAGCCCCTCCAAGAAATTGAAGATTACGCTTTTAAAAAGTTATGCTTAACGGAACTTGTAATTGAAAACAGTGATTTGAGTAATTTGGATTTCATTAGAACGCTACCCGTTATGATCAAATATGTGACAGTCACCAACAATGAAATCTTTGAGATTCCCTCAGGTTTATTTCAACATCTCAATGAATTGAAGACCATCGATTTGAGTTTCAATAGATTGAAAAAAATCGGGGGAAATGTATTCTCAGGATTAGTCAATGGACTTGACATTGTTCTTCATCATAATGAGATTAATTATATTGCAGAGAGTAGCTTTTTCGATGTGAATCTGTATCGTCTTGATCTCAATTATAATGAAATCACAGACAAATCAATACATAAAGGTGCATTCAATTTGTCAAATATAGAAATATTTGAATTAACGCATAATTCGATGAAGATTTTTAATGAAGAATTATTCTCTGGTATTCTGGAGAAGTGTCTCATTAAATTGGATGCTAATCCAATAACACATATCAAGAACTTGAATTATAGAAAGAAAATTTCTCAATAAGATATATAAAATTTGTGTCGAATTCATTTTGCTTTATTTCTTCATTTCCCTTCCGAATGGAAGCTTTGTTTTCCTGACTTCCTTTGAAATGACAATTTTTATTAGAAATGACTCAAAATGATCTGAATCATCGAGAAATCATAACGAAAAAAAACAAGCAGGAGCCCCACTACTTGTGCAGAATTTGAACATCTTACATTTAATATTCTGCCAATGCAATTGGCAGAAAGCTATCGAATGGATCCTTTTTATTTCAAATCTACCGTCACTGATCTGTGCGTGGAGTGGATGAACCAAAATGGGATTCAGAGGTTTAGGTGTTTCGGATGTTTCTATGCTAATATCTAAGAAACTGCTGGACCAATTCCGCTCAGTTTCAATACCAAACTTTGTGCTCATCAGATGTATAACCTCACGAAATTTGAGGTCTCTAGCTCAATTATTTATTAAGTTATGGTGGAATCAAGATTTTTACGAAAAATTTCTCAGGAGTTTAATACTGGATAAAGTAACCCTCGGAGTACACTGGGGGTCATTCTGACCCCCAAAAAATTTTTGCCCTAAAATGTGATGAAATGGATAAAAATATCTGAAGTAGTCGACTTCGACGCTTAGAAGCTTTTTCATTCAAATTGGCCGACTCTAGAAAAGAGGTCCGATTTCGGCTAATTTTTTTACCATCAAAAAATAGTTAAATCAAACCAACGATGATTGTATGCGAAAGTACATTGTTTTATCTACAAAAAACCTCACAACATAGATTCTGAAAAAATGTATAGTTTTCAAGATATAGCACTCAGAAAATGGAGTGGGGTCACTTTGACCCCGTGTGGACTCTGAAGTTCTGTTCAGAGGTGTGTACTCCGAGGGTTAAAAATCTGACCTCTCACCACCCCGGGGGTCAGAGATGCAGCTCTTGGACGCGCATCTCCCCGCTGAGAGTGGACGCTGTAATTCCATTTTTCATCGAGAAAAGTCGAAAAAACAATATTTCGACATTTTCATTTTTCTCAAGAACTATCCGGCCGATTTAGCTGAAATTTTTGTGAGAGCTCGGGGCACGCATGGCAAACATGGTGCAATTTTCAGATAGCTAGCTAGCCCCATTTCAGAGTTAAGCGGAAAGTGCGTGATCACACACACACACACAGACATTTTATAGAAACGGCGGTTCTTGACGTTTTGGGTCATTTGCAGTCATATTATGATGAAATCTCAAACTCGAAAAAAATTACGATTCTAAAGCTTCCATTCGGAAGCAAAAAGTAGACAAAATGTATGTATGTGCATCTGTTGTACGGCCCTGCGACTCCCCATTACTCTGGAACGGAGAGATCAAGATCTGAATTTTCGGCAAGATGCCAGTTTTGATGACGTGAATGTTCTATAAAAATTTCAGCATGATCGGCTTAATAGTTTCTGAGATATAGTAATTTTGTGAAATCTAATGAATACTATATCCAATTATATATGATTGGATCCGAACGTTTTTCATCAGAACAGGAAATATGTAATAAGTATTTTTCGAAGGCCCGGAAGGTTTCCCTTCCAAATATGCATACAAATTCTATTTCCGGCGAAATCCAATTCGGCCACTCCCCAATAGTAAGTAGCAGCTTGGGATAATTTAAATGACCATTTCCGAAGAGAGCGAGAAATCTTCATCGAGAATTCACTTATGGCACTATCTGACAGCGTTTCCATGGAAACCTATGCCCACACCTCTGGAATGATTTAGCCCCAAAATCTTATATTTTTAGATCTCGGGGCCAATTATGATTTGGCCCCTTCTTCTTCTTCTTAATTGTGCTGCCCAATCGCAGCTGGCCTTTAGTTTTTCAACTATACAGCCAATGTAAACTCGTGAATGATTTGGCCCCGAGAACTCATGTTTTTGGATTTCAGGGCCAATCAACCCCCCCCCCCCCCCTCCCAATCCCAGGGCCAATTATTATTTGGCTCTGAAAACTCGGGGTCAATTATGATCTAGCCCCAAAATCTCGGCACCGATTGCGATTTGACTCCGAAACCTTATATTTTGAGATTGCTCAGAGCCATTCATAACTCTAGACTGGACAACATGAGCGACCTAACGACTCTGGTCGGGTGATGAGGGATGAAATTACCGAGAGAGACCAGTTATCGACTCTTCACTCTTGGCAGAACTTCATTTCCGAAATTCAATACATGCGCCATCTGAAGGTATTCTTTCGAAGTTACATATCGCAATCGAAATCCGAAAATTCGATTCTTCGAGATATCGTCGTACTAACGAAAGAATCGACACACGAAGTCTGCCGAAGCCAAAATCAATTGGTGGGGCATGGAGCCGAAGAAAGCCGATGTTCCATTCTTTTGCTAGTCCCACTATAGTGGTGTATACAAAAATCTGCGATTCTAATTTGAGGGAAGAACAATTGAACATATTCCGCCTGATATACAAAATAACCATAAATAATTCTCTACGTTTATTTTTCATTCAATTCCGAGAAAATGAATAAAGACACTAAGCAGTGAGTATCTAATAATACTTCTATTTTCATTTGCATCCTTGGGGTTATGTTGACAACAATTTTTCATATCTTGACACATTCTCGTGAGCCCAACAATTTATGACATGTTTCCAAAATAATAGTAACGATGAGTAAAAAAGAAATATAGCAATTCACCCAAATAATTTTGCAAATATCTGCGAATTTATTCGACCACAGGCTCTCTATAAGTTGTAAACCCAACGTTCTAAATTATCTCCAAAAATGATTAATTTTTATTAATTTTTCAATTTCATTCCTTTCTTCCAGATATGGCTTGATAATGTCCAAGAAAGCTCAACTATCAGCACCGAAAGCTGGTAATATATTTGGTAATGATGACGATTCTGATGGCGATGATGGTGTTGATTGGGTAAAAAAAGCTCTTCAAGCTGAAGGTGAAAGACACAAAATTAAGAAACAAACACGTTTAAATATGGAAAAAGCATTGACCGAAGATCCTACAATTTATCAGTACGACGAAGTTTACGAGGATATGGAAAAGAATAAAGTACAAAATAAGCCATCAGTTAAGAAAGAAACAAAAACACCAAAGTACATACACAATTTATTGAAAGCAGCTGAAAGAAGAAAAATGGAGCAGGAACACAGAATGGAGAGATTAGTTCAAAAAGAGAGAGAAGCAGAGGGTGAAATGTTTGCTGATAAAGAGAGCTTCGTTACAACAGCTTACCGTGAAAAATTGGAGCAATTTAAGAAAATTGAAGAGGAAGAAGAACGAATGGATAGATTGGAAGCAATTGCTGATGTTACTAAACAACCAGATATGTCTGGTTTTCACAGACATTTATTCTCACAAAAATTTGATGAGAAGAACACCGAAGAAGTTAAACCAGATATGAAGAATTTATCTGATTCATCTAATATTGATAGAGATGATAATTCATCATCTAATCCATCATCAGATGGAGATTCAGGGTCTGATGATGATAGTAAAAATCAACGTGAAAATGGAAAATGTAGAGTAAATGTTAAAGAGAAAAGCAAGCGGCAGTACAGAAAACGAGTTATGGAAGAATCTGAATCAGATAATGATGAAGATAATCAATGTAAAACTGATGAGGATGATGCAGATGAATCACCTAGTTTATCTAGCAATCATCAAGAAGTAGAAGAAAATAAACCTGAATCCCCACCAAAAAAACAAAAAATTTCGAACGAGAAGAAGAAGAATGATGGAGAAAAATCAGAGGTTTTCAAAGTTCCAGAGATAAAAGAGGATAAAAGGGATAAAGAAGAGAAAGAAATAGAGAAAATTGAAAATGAGAAGAAAGCTGAAGAAAATAAAATATCAATTTGGGAAAAACGAACAGTTGGCCCAGTTTTTGAAGCAGCTCTGCAGAGATACTACGAGCGAAAAGCACTCAGATTATCTGGCCACTAAACTGATAAATTAATTCCATGTAAATAACTTCTTATCAATCTATTAAAGTATTTTTCGTTATTCAAGTGATTAAAAGAGTCTCTTCTTACTTCGTCATGTAATTTAAAAAATTCTTGAGATAAAAATTAATTGGAGTATGAAAAAGCTTCATAGCAATTTAACTTGCAGTCAATAATTCATGAATTATTCAGGTATTTCTCAAGGACAAATTCGTTTTGTCGAAAAGATGAAGTTTTTGAAGTGGAAAACATAGAATCATAATAGTGAATGACACATTCATGAAATTCAATACAGTTCACATTTCAGTAATGAATTGCTAATACGAGATAAGAAAATTTCACGCGAAATCGGTTTCTTATTGGAATCCCAGAAAATTTGAGCAAAATAGAGAAATATTTGTTATAAACTTTCCCAGGAAAAGGTGAAGGCTAGAGGAATGATCTCTATCAAAAAAAAACCGTCTTCCATTAGATTTCGAGGTATTTTGAACAAAAACTGATGTTATCTTGTAAATCGAATCATAATGTCTCAATCATTCGTCCCTAAAGATCTCCAAAAAGGAACGAGATGGAGAAGTTTCAATACAGGACAATCAGGATTACAAGAAAGAATTCTACAAAAATCCTCCATTTCCTTTAGGTTCGAAATATCCATTTGCCCCAGCTATCTCTCCAGGATGATCCTCATAATGACCTTTTTTGAAAAAGAAAAATAGCTACAAAAAAAGTCTTTCGAAAATCACTCAATCTCCCTTGTATTTCAGAATAATCACAAAAAATTGGAATATCAAAGTAACATTGATGTTTCATATGACAATTCAACAGTTCAATTCCCTACAAACTTTCAATACTTATCCCTATAGCAGTAATTTATCAAAGAAACTCGAAGTCTATTAATTTTCATCATTATCGGATGAATGGAAAATCAAATCAATACCGCGTCATTGCTGGAGGTCACGGGGTAGTGAGTAGGCGTTCTACAATATATCGGAGGTACAAGTGTGTATCAACAAAGAAAGAGGAAAAAAGTGACGAATTAAAGAGGGGATAAAGAGAGAGAGAGAGAGCTTGTTGCGTGGGCTGAGCCTCCGGTTAAAAGGGAAACGCGAGCGAGAAAGCCGGAGAGGAGAGAAACAAGCGCGCAAGAGAAGAAACTAAACGTGTTCAGGTTAGGCTGTAATTTTGTCCCCTCCACTCTTTAGTACGAATAGAGAAATCCCTCCTGTAGACGTCATCAGTGCTTGCTTATAAAAAAATATAAGTTGACGTACGTGTGTGATTCCGGGGATTTTTCTGTGGGATGTCCCTTTAGTGATTGTACTTTTTTTTCTAAATTCACTATTTAAACAATATATCCACATCGTAATTAAACATTTACATTCTATCATTCAAACTAGAATGATGTTAATGTGGTATATTGTTACAATAAGTATTTTTTTTGTTACAACAAATTCATACAGTTTGCCACAAATTGAAAATGTCAACGAGGATTTTGTTAAACCACATTATACACATTACGAAGAATTAAAAGAATTATTCTATAAATTACAAGAGAAATATCCAAAATTTGCTAAAGTTGGTTCAATTGGTAAATCAGTGGAGGGAAGAGATCTTCTTTTCATTGAAATAACCAAAAATGTTGATGAAAAACGTGAACTTGGTAAACCAATGGTTAAATATGTTGCTAATATGCATGGTGATGAATCTGTTGGTAGACAGCTTATGATTTATTTGGCACAATATCTACTTAATAATTATGATAATGATGAGAGAATCACCAGACTCGTTGATAATACTGACATATTCCTGATGCCTTCAATGAACCCAGATGGCTTTGAAAAATCCGAGGTATTGTGGGATAAATATAGTTTTCTTTGTTACTTTAAGAACACTGGTGAATCAGTTTTTGATAATAATGCAAAAAAACATTCATTGATATGTTTATCGCAGTTTTTCTTCATCTTTTTTTTTCGTTATTTCCTGTTTTTAGCCTGCGAGTATCTATTATTCGGCTTTTTAGAAATTCCTTTCTTTTTATTTGAAACGCTCTGAATTGATTTCAGTAACGACATCGCGAAATGAGATGAGTCCATTTCTTTTTATTAGTTTTTTTCATAGAATATCTTGTCTTGTCTTGGAGCGAGATGATTCTTGCCATTTTGTACGGAAAAATCTAAGCTATAAGAAAAATTCTCATAAAAATTGCTCTATCTCCATTAGATTTGGAGCAATTTCGCGGAAATTGATGAGGAAAGTAAATAAGTTCATCTTGTTTCAACACTGCGTCATCCAAATATTTTCATGAAAGATTATCAATCCTTTTCATTTATTCATTCATTTATTTACTTATTTATTTATCTCAACACCCTCGGCGATCTTACATGTTTTACGATTTTATCGTTTGTGTAGAGAGTATTAATGTACAAAAAGAAAGAAAAATAGTGTTTAATTCTGTAAAATAAATTCAAAGATCAGTTTTTCTCGTATTCTCAATTAATGTACATGATCATTTAATGACGGAATGCTAAAACATGATGAACACAACACGCAGGCTTGAAGGAATCCTCTATTCTCTAAAAAAAAGCCAGTTTTTTTCATAATTTATACAAAATTTAATAACTTCAAATATTTTTGAAATACTCAAGCAATTTTCATTCAAACTCTTCACTCTTGACTTTATCACTTTTTCAATTTCTTCAATGTCTTTTTTTCTGCAGGAAGGACACTGCGAGTCTAAGAGTGACTATTCCGGTCGAGAGAATGCCAACAATGTAGATCTCAATCGCGATTTTCCAGATCAATTTGATAGATCAACGAATCAATATATTCGTGGCAGTAATATTGCAGCTGGCAGACAAAATGAAACTAATGCAATGATGACATGGATTTCAACTCAGCCATTTGTATTATCTGGAAATTTCCATGGTGGTGCTGTAGTTGCCAGTTATCCTTATGATTCTGGGTAATCGAAATGCTTTTTTTTACACAATACTTCACCAGAGAAAAGATGAAAAAAAAAAATACTTTAATTTAATTCACAGATTTTTTGAATTATCTCTGAAACTAAGGGAGTCAGTGAAATGCTTGTAATAACTTCTTCTATAGCTATATTTTCTCTCTATAAAAACAATTATAACAGACGTTTCTCTAGCTTCCATCGATTCTGAGACATTTTCGAAAAATTGCAAGTATTTTTATCCCGAAAATCCAGAATTCTCACTTTTTCTTTCAGAATCTTCCAAAATTGTTGTGTTGAAAGTAAATCGCCAGACGACAGACTCTTCAAGTATCTTGCTCACGTTTATGCTGATCATCATCCTGTAATGCACAAAGGTGAAGCCTGTCCACCCGAAAGATTTCCAGGAGGTGTAACAAATGGAGCTTATTGGTAAAAATATTAAAATCATTCTAAACTCAAGAGGTAAAATAGGATAAGTCGACGTTTTGCCATTCATTTTTACGGAATATCTCGAAATTCAAAAAAAATTAATTTTTTGATGATCTTTTCTTTAGCGAAAAGTCGAAGCTATACAAAAGAATCTCGCGAGAAACTCGCTATCTTGCTCAGTTTCCGAAATATTTAATTAAGAATGACAAGTCGATTTATCTCTTTCATCTTTTTACTGTTGTATTCTACAGCGAAGTCATCGATTACTTTTTCTGCAAAAAATACTTCCTGTTAATTTTTCCTAGCTTTACTCCTACCAAAGATCATAACAAGGGAATAAAAAATGAACTCATCTTATTTTATCATTACACTACACAATTAATATTTTTTTTCAAAATGTCGTCTTAAAACGATTTTATCACTAATTTCCAGGTATGAAGTTGTTGGCGGAATGCAAGACTACAATTATGCACGTTCGAATGCAATGGAAATTACATTCGAATTGTCCTGCTGCAAATATCCTTCAGCGGAAATTATGCCGGAACATTGGAGATTGAATAAAGAATCACTCATCAAGTACTTGGAGCAAGCTCAAATGGGAGTTAAAGGTAATTTTAGTTAGTTTTTCTCTGAATTTTCATTAAATTTTCTAATGTCATTGAAAAAAACAGGAAGTAATCCCTCAGAATTTTGCAACATCATTTATCTTGAAAAAATAGATTTCGATATATTCTGGGATTCCATTCAATCAGTTATTTCCAATTTTTCAAAATAATTTCCAAAGTTGATGACGAGATGAAACGAAATGAGTTACTGTTTGGCTACAATTTATTTGCAATATCTAGAATTTTGAGTGGTTACAAAAATTTTTCTGACTTCACAATGAAATTGTTATAATTCATATATCCTATCAACTTTTCTATCCACTGAAAACTTGTATCTACGATATTTTATAAATTACTGAAAAATATTTCTTCTTCATTATCTTCAAAAATATAGGAATTGTCAAAGACACTGATGGTAATCCAATCGAAGCTGCACAAGTTGGAGTCTATGGAATAAATCGTAATGTAACCACAACAGCTCGTGGAGAATACTGGCGACTCCTTCTGCCTGGCAATTACAGAGTTTATGCCAGTGCATGGGGGTAATTACTATAATCCATTGATTTAGTAGTGACATGCCAGAAGAAGCTGAAACGATTTTTGATCGATTTCTCTTCTAATTTACAGATACAAACGAAGTGATCCAATCAATGTAACTGTTGAAGAAGGGACACCAACAATATTAAACTTCACATTGAGAGCATTGTCTGCTGAGGAGCAACAAGGTAAAATCGAGATGGATTATCCACAAGTGATACCAATAATCTCAAAATTATCACCATTCGAGAGAATGATAGCTTCCCTTAGTATCCGTGATTATGACTACTAGCTTCACATCCTCCAGCAAGACAGAAAAAAATCCTTTATTTCTCTTCCACATAAAACACAAATTTTTTTGTTCTTTTACTGACTGACAATTTATTACAAGATTTACTTGCAATTTATGTTAATTATTTTTGTTTTACAGCCAACGATCCTTAATTGAATCAATGCACGTCGTTTCCATTCACATATTTTCACAAGATGAAAGTCTTTATTTTTTTTAATCTCTATATTATTTTTAATCTCTTTATTTTTTAATTTTCGTTCATGAAAAATTATCTGTGAAACATATTACATTTAAATTCTATATTATAACTTGACTGTTATCGCCAGCATTTATTATCTCATTTAATCGATCAAACGCGTACACAAGGTATGGAAATTTAAGAAATTAAACCCACAAAATTTTCAGCGGATAGTTTAATTTAAATATGAATTAACGAGCTCTGAAGAACAAGTGAGTAGTGAAATTGTAAAATGTCTTGAATTTATTCTGCCGCTGGCTGTTTCATATTATCGTAGAAATCAATGAAGATAGAAAAATTTCCATTAGAATTTTTTATAGATCCGATTCTATTCTGAAAAAGTTGTAATAGGAATTCCTCTACTTTCTTACAACTACAAGATATTTGAGAGAATTGAATCAAATCATTTTACAACTCAACTACTCAAATTAATAATGTCTATTGTATAAGCCTAATTGAATTGTTCAACGCGGTCCAAGAATTCGTTCACATGCTCCGCGTCTTACGTAACTACAGACGTAAAGAAAAATAAAAAATAATAATAATAATGATCATGAACATATCTCATTAGTAAGGAGGAAAGAAATATAATATTGAAATCTGGTAAAATAATTATTATTTTTCAATTTTTTTCAACGAGGGAAGAATCTCCATATTTTTGTGCTGTTTTTGAAAAAGAAGAAGATGAAAAAGAGAAAACGTTGTACATTCCACATCATGTATTGCATTTATATATTTTATGGATATTTTTTTTCCATACTTCTTGAGAAATTCGAGATGAGGAATACTAGCGAATTTGATTCCAGAATAATCAACATGAAATTTTCTCAGCAGTAAAACATATTTTTCTATTATTTCTTTCCAATTGAACTGATACTATTATTTCACCTTGAATTATAGTTTCAATGAAGAAGAATTATTCTTATTAATTGTAGAAAAAATAAATCGTAAAGATTTACACTGAAGTGCAATATTTAAAAAAATTACTGGCGATTCAAAGACTTTACGATGCAAATAATTATGTAAAAGCAAAATTAATGTTAAACATTAGTGGATGTATTCGTTTTCAATTCGTACTATCATGTCCAAGATTAAATACAAGGAAAAGAAGAAAACAATTAAAAAATTGTACAAGATGTCAAAATAATAATTAAATAAAGTATTATATTTGCTGCTAAGGCGATCAAATAATTCATGTCAATTCCTTCTTCCTCAATTATTATAATTTTTTCTATTCAGTACTTTTATTATTTTCAATAATTTTTATTTTTTAAACCCGTACCTTGTGTTGCGTTTTTTTTGTTTCATTATTATTTTTTATTTTTTCTTTCTCCCATTTTTTCGTTTTTTTTTCTAATTCACAGATCAAATGGCACCGAGATACGATGAATCTATTGAGCCAGCGGATAAATATGGTTTCTTGAAACCGGCAAAATTCGTTCATCATAATTACACAGATATGGTGCATTTTTTAAAAATGATAAACATTAATTATCCGGATATTACACGTTTATACAGTATTGGACGTACAGTAGAAAATCGTGAATTGTATGTTATGGAAATAACTAAAAATCCAGGTAAACATGATCCAGATAAACCAGAAGTTAAGTACATAGGTAATATGCATGGTAATGAAGCTGTTGGACGTGAAATGTTGCTGCTATTATTAAAGTATTTGTGTGAAAATTATGGAACTGATACAAGAGCTACGACAATCGTTAATACTGTAAGACTTCATATTATGCCAAGTATGAATCCTGATGGCTATGAAAAATCAAAAGTTGGAGATGTTAGCAGTGTCCTTGGCAGGGCAAATGCACACAATGTCGATCTGAATCGCAACTTTCCCGATCAATATGGAGTTTTCAAGGTAAATATTTAATCAAACGATGTGATTGGTGGAATCGAAAAATCCAAACTATGCAAATGTTGTATCTGAATTCTTCTGGAGATAACATGAAAATCAGGGAACTATTTAATGATAAATTTTTGTAATACAATGATCGTCGAGATATTCGCAGAATTTAGGAAGAAGTTAAAAGAAGAATGAATTTCCTTCCATAGTTTTTCTTTTATATTTCGAAATTTGAGAGTCATAGAAGAATTTTTCTAATAATCTTCATTGTAACTCATTTCTCCACAAAAAAAATCATGATATAATAATTTTATCGTTAATATTTTCAGGAGAACAAAGTCCAAGAACCCGAGACGAAAGCAGTAATATCCTGGATATCAAAGATTCCATTCGTCCTCTCCGCAAATCTTCATGGTGGAGCACTGGTCGCCAATTACCCCTACGACGATGGACCAGTCCATTCCGAGATTGCAAATCCAAATAAATCACCAGACAACGAAGTTTTTAAAGCCCTTGCACTTGCTTACTCTCGAGCCCATCCGCGTATGCATCTTGGTAAACCATGTCCACGCACGTATGGACCCCTCGACGATGCATTTCCCGATGGTATAACAAACGGTGCGGCTTGGTATCCAGTGCCAGGTGGAATGCAGGACTACAATTACCTTCACAGCAATGCATTCGAATTGACCCTTGAACTTGGCTGCACCAAGTTTCCAAAGGCCGAAGAGCTACCAACATTTTGGGAAGAGAATAGAGAAGCACTCTTAACATTCATAGAAATGTCGAGAAAGGGAGTTCATGGTATAGTACGTTCATCAATTGGTAGTCCAATAGCAAGAGCTAAAATTCAAGTAGATGGAATTGATCACATAATTTATACTGCTGAAGATGGTGATTACTGGAGGCTATTAGTACCAGGTACTTACACAATAACAGCAAGTGCACGTGGCTACGAGTCATCAACCCAAACTATTACTGTACCATCTGGCCGCGAATCAAGAAGACAAGAGATTACACTGGACTTCACTCTGATGAGAGACGACAATCAGCATTGGTCATCGGCCTATGATTTTGGAATACAAAGAAACTTGAAGAATGGTTACATGACGAATTCAGAAATAAACAATGAAATGGCACGTTTTGACTCACAATTGAACAGCATCGTTGAGTTGAAAGCTGGCGATTCATTAGACAGTATGGCAATTCATTCGCTCAAATTGACCCGAAACTTGGGCTCACCAGAGGAGAATAAAATTCACATTGCACTGATTGGTGGTCTGTTTGCATCTCAGCCAGTTGGTCGTGAGGTATCAATGCGTTTAGTTGAACACTTGGTCAAGGCTGAAAAAATCGGTGATCCACCGATTATCAAGCTTCTGGATAATGCTGTGCTACATGTGATACCTGGATTGGATCCAAAGTTTGAAAAAATCGTTGACAATTGTAATCCAATGATCAAGGACGAAATTGGTGATGAATTATTAAAGGGCGAGGAAACTGATCCAACAACGAGTGCTCTCAAACGAATGCTCAAGTCTGAGAATTGGAGCGCCATTATCACTATTCTTGGTGGTAGCACTGGTGTTAGTTACACTACCGATGACCTGGATGTCTACAAGAGATTGGCAGAAACTTATGACTCGGCCATGCAAAAGCAGAGTTGTGATATTGACAATAATTCGAGTGACGTGGGTGATTACATCATGAAGAACTACAAAATTCCAGTAATTGCATTGTCCATGTCATGCTGCAAGTATCCAGCACAAGAATCAATTCCTTTAATATGGAGGGAGAATCTTTTGCCACTGAAAGAATTGCTCTTCGATTTAACAACTGGAGTACGTGCTGAGGTACATAATAAGCGCGGTGAGCCATTGCGAAATGCTACAGTACAAATTATGAGAGAGATTTATGGAGTAACACAGAATATGGCTTATTTTATCAAGACACTGGTGCCTGGTAGATATGCCATTACTTTTTCATGCAATGGTTATGCTTCCAAGAGTGTCGACGTAATAATCAGGAAACAAGAAATTACTGACGTTAAAATAGAGCTTGACGATTCAAAAGCTACAGGATCTGTCGAGGAAATTTCCAAACAAAACTTCAAAGAAGAGGATGGAGTTAATCTAGCACTTGATGAATTGAATGGTAAATACCCGAAAATATCGGTACTTCATGATGTTGGAGTGACAGAAAGGGGCACGAAATTAATGGCCATTGAGATCGGTGTAAAGAGCAAACAAGCTAAACTTGTTGGACATCCTACTGTCGTTATAACTGGTGGTATTGGTAACGGTGCACCAACTACGACTCAATTACTTATTGACTTTGCTACTTACCTCTTATCAAATTACCAAAAAGACAAGATTATCACCGACAATTTAGAGAAATTATCAATTTATATTGCACCAAATTTATCGCCAGATAAAAAAGACAATGTGACATGTTCTGCTCTGTCATCATCATTGAAATTTCCAATTGATGGACAAATGACGCATGATGCTAAAGTGATAGTTGATTGGTTGAAGAAGGTGAATGCTGTAGTTGGAGTGAACCTGAACAGTGGATCAAGACATGTAGAAATTCCTTATGGTCATGACTTCAAGGGGAACAATAATTTTGATACCAATGATGAAGAAATGTATCATTATCTTGCAGAAACTTACACGAAGAATCATCCAACGATGTCGGGGACTTATCAGAAATGTCAGGATAATGTTACTATTGAAGCAGATGGTGTTAGTCATAGTGGCAGAGTTTTGCCGGATGGTAGACAGGATTCATTGATTGATTACATGTATTTAAACACTAGTACGTTGATGCTGGACATTTACGTCACTTGCTGCAACACAGATCAATCGTCAGTTATTTTTGAGGAAAATAAAAACAGTCTATTGTCAATAATTGGAGCTATAAACGAAGGTGTTACTGGCTACGTAGTAAATGAGAGGGACGAACCGGTGACTGGTGCATCATTGTCCTATGATGATTCACTTCATACTGTCAAAAATATAGAGACTGGAGCCTACTGGATCCTGCTACCAGCAGGAAATCATGCTATTACAGTTAATACTGATGGATACATCACTGACACTAAAATCATTACAACACCGGACATCAAACAATTTTCACATCTCATGTTCAAGCTAAAACGCGATGAAGATATTCTCGGTTTACCAAGAGTTGTATTCATCATTATCTCTGGAATTATGTCATTGATAATCGTGATAATTGGAATTTGTTTATTTACTAAGTGCCAGACTATCCGGGAAGAGGAGAGAAATAGTAGGAGAGCTTATGCTTTTAGCTTGTTAAAAGACGGTAGCAGCTTTTTTGATGATGACGAGAAAGAAGTTGAATTATTCAAGAGACCAAGTAATGGAACAGTTGAAGTCGAAGATATTTTGGATAAGCCTTATTATGATGATGATAATGATACAGAGTCTGATGATGAAAGTGATTTAGAATTTGTCAGGCCTGATGGTGAATGGCAGGAGAAAGTACCAATTATACAAAATTAATATTAATTCTCAAAGACAGCTTGTGTTTTTTTAATGGCGTTTTGATAGATAGGACGAGTCATTTTTGGAGTTTTTACTTAGTATCTTTGATTAATAATGGAGGTGGAGATATTTTTTGTGAGAACCTCTTTTTGTAATTCTGAATTTTTTCTATGAGAAAGGTAGTTACGGAAATTCCACTATTTATCGCAGCTAGATATTCGAGAAGAATTAATTATTCTTAAAATTGATCCATCTTGTTCTTCAATTCCATCAGCACTTTCCTGACAATATCTCGGAAACGAAGAGAAATAGAGAAATTTTTCAGGGGACTTTTCTCGCATAAAAAAATCAAAGCTGCAAAAAAAATTCCCTTCAAAAATTCCCTTGCCTGTCTTAATTGTCGAGATATTTCGTAAAAAGTGATGGCAATGTGGAATTGATGAGTTTTTTTCCTTCACTACTCGATTTATCATCCGTCCTTAAGTAATAGTCAAATATCTCAGTGATAATGAAAAATAAAAATGGACTCTCCATTTGACAAAAAAGAGATTTAACAATAAATCATTCAAGCAATAAACTCTTCAAATAGGGTGAATTGAAATATTTGCAGACATTTAAAATTTCTATTTTTCTAGAAAGCAATTCAATTTTTATAACAATATATTCACTTGATATTTCTTCCATACGAATTTACGTTTGTAGTCAAAATAATTTGACAATATTAATATTTTATGATAATTAAATGTATATAAGATTTCTATGAGTAAATGACTTGAATAATTCAGCTTGAATGGAAAACTTTATGGGTTGTGATTAAAAGATGATGATCTTAATGTAATTTGCATTTAAATTGACCATTTGTACTTATGCAGAAACAAGAAAGAATATGATTAATTGTACAAGAATTATTCATAAATTTTTTAACATTTTTATTGTGAAAGAATGTTTTTCCATGTAAGATTCCAGTTATTTTGATAAAAAAAACGAGGAAAGTTTTTTTGTGAGAGAAACGATTTTATTTCTTTTGTATCATAAAAAAACAATATATTTTCGATGTGAAATAAATACATAACTTAAATGATTGCTAAGAGCATTATTTATTACATAATAATAGGCAACACTGGGCGTTAGAAAAGATGATGGCAGTAGATTAACTCAAAATTTTCGATTAATTGATAGAAAAAAAATTTCCAACCAAATTTAATAGTACTCTACATAAACTTCCCTAACGCTTTGTGCATTATCCCCTGAGAAAAATTATTAGCACATCAAAAATTGTACATTTTTTTTCTCAGTGACAAGTAAAATATTGTCCCATCCTTTATGTCTCTATAAATACGAAAATTGTGAAAAAAATTCAATTGTCGGAGAATAAATGCATAAACTCTTTCAATTAGTTCATATAAAATTTATATATATATATGGTTATTGCTTCTTATATTAAAAAAATACTTGACGCTCTTTAATACCTAAATATAATCTTCATTATTTCTTTTTCTCAAATATTATGAGAAATATTGGTTTAAACAAAGAAAAAATCTCTGAAATAATATTTGTACTAAGCTACATGATAAACAGAAGTATAAAATAATTTATAGGATTTTCCTGTAATTTTATCGAGCATTTTTTGTTCGTTAAGTTGCCAACAAATGAATACTGAAATTTTATAAATTTAACGTAGAAGAAATTTGTCATTCAAATTCACTCAGGTGGACAGAATTTCTTTAAAAAATTATGCATTCAATTTCTTTCCATTTCGATTTAGTTAATGGATATTTTTCGCAAATTTCTAGGTAAAATTCTCTCTGGTCTAAGATTTTTTGACTAATTCAAAATCAGAATCAATGAAAGACTTTTTCATTTTTCACATCAACTCAAAATTTATTTAAAAAAAATTTAATAATTAATTTCATTATCGCTCGAAAGAAAATTCAGTAAAAAATATTATACGAACATAAGTCGATTTTTTTTCCATTTTGTTCGTCCTTCGCAATAATTTCCAAAACGATTGGGTTTAGTAAAAAAACTTTTTTTGTATAAAATTGTTAAAAAAAAAGTTTCTCGATAAATTCTCGAAAACCTCATTTCTCCGAGATATTTCCAAAATAATCTCTCTGTGATTTTTATACTTATCTCACTCTACCACTCCATCACTAAATGTTCCTTTCAATTTCCATAAATTCAATGTTTTTATTGAGACGGAGAAAAGTATGATGGATAAAGTACATTCCATAAAATAGCAGCAGTCATTAAAGCAGTATAAGTAAAAATACTCATCCACCATACAGCTTTTTCCCACGTTTGAACTTCAAGATTACGTAATACATTAATACCAACTAATAATCCAGCAACAGCACCGGCAAAGTGTGCCACATAACCGATATGATCCTCAGTATGTAGCCAATAACGTTGACGAACAGCTTCACCAACATCGACAACCGTTATAACAACGAATACACACAATTGTAGTACAGCAAATTCCATTTGATTCCAATTCATTAATATTGTTGCTACATGAGCTGTTATAAGGGCATAAACACCACCAGATGCACCAGCCAAATAAACACCAGGATCTGATATTGATGTCCCAAGAGAGCCAGCAACAACTCCAGCAATGTATATAACAAGAACACGCCACCATTTGTGCACCATTTCCAGTGGTATTCCAAGCATTACTTGAACTAATAGATTCACCAGTAGATGGAAAACACTGAAAAATCAATTGATAGAAGTATAAGAATGAATGGAAGACTAATTGGTCATTATTTTTAATGATATCAAAATATTCAGATTCTAATGGATTACTCATTGGAAATTATGATTATTATTCATGAAGTCTGAAGATCACAAGTGAACTGTTTTGAAAATATCTGCAACGCCATTAGATTCAAGAGAATTTAACAAGAAACTTTTAAGCAAGTGAAATTTTCTTACGGAAAAGGTCGTTTGCAAATTTTTGTTAGATCTACTTTTTTCAAGAACAATTGCAAAAGAATTGACACAAAAAATCATGTTTTATTATTCTCTACTCCTTATTCGAAATTCAGTATTTTGTGAATATCTTGAGATCTCGTGGAGATACGAAAACTTTCATAGAGACAGTTTGGATAAATCTTCCTATGCTCTAAAAGGGAAAAAGGTTTCCACATCTATACAGAATTTATAAAAAGCACATGAAATTATGAAATTATTCAAATTTTTTACGTGTCATTCAGAATTAAATACTAAAAAAGATTTAGAAGTATTTTCAAATTCTCTTATTCAATTTCTTTTATGTAATTGAGTTGACGAGATGGGTTAATTTTGTTTTCTTGATTACTTTCATTCAATACCTCAGAATCTGAGCAAAATGGAACAGTTCATGTAGAAAACTTATTTGTAGCTCTACTTTTTCCCTACAGAAAAGATCTCTCCAAAAATATCTCTATTTCCCATAAATGTCTCGATATTCCATGAAATCCAAGAATAAATTGAATGAAATTATCTTGTTTTACGGTTTTACTACTGAATTGATGTTTTTCCGAAGAATAAATGTTTTTAAAAAATCGAATAAACTTACCCAACATGTACAAACATGTAGGTCAAATACCTCCAGGCTTCGTATCTCTTATAAGGATTGTAAATAAATAATGTAGCAGCTGGTCCATCAATGCTTGATTTTCTATGGTCTGTTACAATATCATAAACGTATAGTATTATCTCGATAATTGATATTATAATCATCGCCACTGGAGGTGGTCTACAACTGTACTCTTCCTCATATTGTCCATCAGTTGAGTCTCGTGAAAATCTTGCACTTGCAGTTGTTGCAGTCGTTTGGGGAATTGGCCTCTGTGGTACCATTGTATGTACATATCGTGTTATAAAGTGACCGAAGATACCCTGCATGTCTTTCCTATGGATCTGTAATTTGAATCAGCAATTTTTTTGTCATTGGTAACAATTGAAAGAATCTGAGGATATGAATGTTTGTGAGAGTTTTGCCGATGCTGCAAATGCTCTGTATAGAGTGAATGAAGGAGTTGAGACTCTATTGATGATGAAATTTTGATGGAGAGACGAAAAAATTTAATTTTTTTTGAATATCTCCGAATCTGTGGATAGAGGAATTCTTGTAGGAACCTTTTTTGTAGAGAAAAATGAGAGCTATAAAGAAGGTCATTACAGAAATTTCTCTATCTCCCTTGAATTCCAAAATATTCCATAAAACTAATTATTGAAAATTATTTTCCATCGAATTTCATATCAGGAAAATGGTCAAGACATTTTCTTCATAAAATGAAAAGAGAATGAAATCAACAAATCAGTGCATGTAATACTTGCTGAGAACAATTCTCATCACAAAAATATTCATTTTCTCACCATTGCAATAAATTCTGGATACTCCAAGTACCCAGACTCATTTAAATCTGCTTTGTGCATTATGAGCCTGACAACTCTTGGTGGAATATCATCACTGTAGCTCGAACCCCTGATCATTGCTTTCAATTCATGATATGATATTTTTCCATCGCCATCCAAGTCGTATTTCTCAAAGATTCCCTTCCAGTGCTTTAACATAACAAATAGTAGAAAAATAAATATTAATTACAGGATGACCTTTAGTTTTTTGACGATATCTCGAAAATTGAGGGAGATCCAGAAGTTTTTATAATCATCTTTTTTTGTAGAAAAAAAATAACTACCAAAATCGCCTCTTAAAAAATTTCTGTATTTCTATCATGAACCAAGATATTTCTGAAAAATCAACTGAAAACCTGAATTATCTCGTAACCTACGTATGAAGAAATCAATAATTAATCATTAAAATTTAATAATGAACGAAAAATACTCACTGAATCATTGTACTGAAGGGGAATGGTCACTTGGGCCTCTCTATCCTGTCCACTGGCCATTCTGATGAGTTTGAAACCCCTGAAAAAGCAATAAATCAAAATTTTATTATTAAATTACAATCACAAACGAATAAAACCCTAATTCCTATTTATATTTGTCACAAAATCATCTGGTAAATATTTGATAATATTAACCTGTCAGCGATCTAGCATTTACTCAAAAAAAAAAAAACAAATACAAATATGTAAACTTGAAGATAACCCACTCACTGATAAAAACAGAAAAAACCTTTGCTCCAAAAGCTAATTGTTCATAAATTCAATTTAATTCCATAAATAATCGTAGAATATCGTGAATTCGACAGGTGTTAAGGCAAGCCAACAGGTGACATACAACTGAAATGACCATTACTCACTCGAAATATTCTTCTTTCCACGATATTTACACACTATTAACACATAGATAATGAACGAGATAACAGGCTGAAACTTCGTTTTTCTTCATTGCATGAAATCATCGATGAGAATTTAATGGAAGAAAGAGAATTTGTGGCTAATTTACCGTTATCACTTGCACACCATAAACACACACAAGTGCTCAAGGTTCAGGTTAAGGTTTAACGACTCTTTATGAAAACAAAGATTAACGGAAGTTCATGCAATTTTGAAAAATTGTTTGTTATTATTCATTTGGAGTTACAATAAATGAAACACGAAGACGAGAATCACTCGGTGATTGAGGCATGAGTCATTGCGGAATTTTTTCAATGGATTGCGGATTAAATAAGTGAGAATTGCTAAAGTATTTCCCGGTGTATCCTTCTTTTTCTATTTTCCTTACACTCAGTCAGCGTCAAACTCGTGTGCGCGTCATTGGTCTCTCTGTCGTCCTTCTCTTCTCATTCTATATCTCTGTCTCTCTCTTTAAGGAGGAACATCAGTTTTCGTATTGAAACAAAAAACGGTTACGTTTTTATGAAACTTCGAGGACAAGTTCATTAAGTAATCCAGAATATGCAATCATTTTTTCGAATTTTTCCACCACCTAATAATAAACGAAAATAATTATCAAATTTGGAACTTATGTATAGGACGATATGAACAGCGAGAGAACTTAGCAAAATTACTACTTTACTAGCGCGTTGGTAAAGGGGGAATTAAGCTCAGTCCTTCAGCGAGCCATATAACACTGAGTGAAAATTCCAATTTCAACAAGCATTTTCGTTATTTATTCGGTGATGAAAAAATTTGGAAAAATTACTATACATTCTGAATTATTCAATGAACTTGTTCCTGAAGTTTCATAAAAACGTGACCGTTTTTTGTTTTAGTACGAAAACTGATGTTCTTCCTTAACGAGTTTCTCGTGTGAACCATTACCACCGCCTTTTGCAGTGTATCGATACATTTTCAAAAATCGCTATTCACTCATTCGAATAAAAAACTTTCATCCAACATTTTTTTTTATTCTACTCTCACTCTATCTATTGAAGTAGAATTTTGTCTATTTTTTAAATTATAATTGAATGCCTTGAAAAATGAGTAGAGTAGTGAATTTTACTGGAGTGATACACAGTTATGTACACGTTGCTAGGCAACAATAATGCATACACAGTGAATTCATGCGATCACTTTTTCTTCTTTGTTTCTATTTGTTTGTGAATTTGGTGAGATTAAAAAAAAAAGTTGGATTATCATGGTTGTTAGGAATTCAGGGAGATTAAAGATTGCAGCGAATTATCGGGTGAATCAGCCTATTGAAAATTTCAAAATAAGGTGAGATGTGATAAATTGAGTTATGGAGTCAGCGAATTCAATGAAATGAGTTTTTTTAGGATATCTTAGAATTTAGAGGAGATAGAGGGAATTTTGTATGAGTTTTTTTTTGTAAAGGGAATCTTGTAAAGGGAATCTTTCTTAGATTTTGAAGAAATTCAATGATAAAATGGAAAACTGGGTAAAGTGACTTTACTATTATCAGTTTCTGACGAATGTCTTCTCTTGAAAATTAAGGGAGCTAGGAGAATTTCTGTGAGAAATTTCAAGAATATGAGTTTTACCGACGAATCGATTTCATTTTGCCATCAGTTTTTTTCTTTAATATCTCGATGAATAATGGAGATACGCCTGTTCCGCTCCGAAACCGTTTTGTACAGAATCTTAAGAGCAATGAGAAAGGATTAGCGCAAAATCACTCCATTTCGCTTAGTTTCTGAGTAATTCTCAAAAAATTGATGATGGAATAAATTCGATTTCTCTGAAAACTTTACAGTTGTGAAACTTTTTGTAGAGGAAAGTTAGAATTGCAAAGAACGTTACTGCAATGTTTTCTCAATTCCTCTTCGATTTTGGAATATCTTTCAAGAACTGATTGCACAGTGGAATTAATGCAGTTACAGATATTTGTTCATTTCTACATTCACTATTAAATAATGAAGGAATTGTCTGATTATTTTTCTTTCTCATAATTTCATTGCAAAGACAGAAAAACCGCCTTTGAAAACTGCCACAATACAAGATAGCCTTGACTCATTATCGACTGATAAAAAAATAAGCAATTAATTTTTTTTTTCTGAAACCGCGAAGACATTTTTCATTGAAATTGCTGAACTTCAAAGAATCAACTTTATTAACTCTCTATGTTAATATTTTTTTTCCACTGCACCATTGATTGTTCATAATAAAGTTAATTATCATTCATTATTGGAGTAATTTGATAAATAATCGGTAAAAATGATTCAGCATCTATTATTAATGAGACATCATCTAATAATAGATAACACTGTTAAATTCTTCTCAGAAATTCCTCGTGTTCAGTTCTCTTCCCTTCCCCCATCCACAAAAACACATGAAAGCATTTATATATAAATTCCAAAAAACAGTGGAGTTTACATTTGATTAACTTCCTGAGGCCATGTGTTAACTAAACGTGTTCAATAAATAGTTTTTTTTTGTAAAAACAAAAACAGTTTATATTAAGTTAGTAGCGAAGTGGTGAAAGAAAATAGTTTGAACATCACGTACAGATTATTTTGAAAATATCTCAGAGGCGACGAAGTTTAGGAGAATTTATGAAGATACTCTCTTTTGTAGAGCGTGAAATTCCCTACGAAAATGTTCCTCTAACAATTTCTTCTCAAGCTACTCATTGATGTGTCAACGTATAACTCCAAAAAGTCCATGTATTTTACTTTCTCAGTATTTTAAAAACGTTGAATTCATGGAGAAACCCTTCTGGTAAATTATGGATTTTTCCGCACGCCGTCCGTAAAAAAATTGTACCTTACACGTGTGGTAGAGATTTTCAGACTCGTGTGATTACAAAACTCGTTTTCGGCTCATTTTACAACCTCACACTCGTCAGAAAAAACTCTGCCGCGCTTGTTAGATAGTCTACTATTCCAAAAGGAAAAGTTTTTCAACAATTTCCCTTGAACATACACTGAGAAATAAAAATTGGGAAAGACTGTAAAATATTGATGCCATTGATCCTTAGAGATTTTTTTTTTCAAATGATTGAAAAAGCTGTTGAATTTACTGAATTTAGTCGATTTAACTAGTTAATCTGTTTGAATGAACTAAATTCGATAAATTCAACAACTCTTTCAATTACTTTAAAAATAATTTTTTTAAGGACCAATGGTATCGATATTTGATAGTTTTCATCACTTTTTTGCTCAGTGTGCTTGTTTCAAGGTAATCCTAGTGGCAGAACCAAACTATCTACTTTTATTTCATTTTTCTTCAAGTTACCACAAACATTTTAATTATTTCGATTTTGTAACATCTCACCAATATTGAAACGATATCCACGATAATAAATTGTTATTAAATAATATCATGAATATCGAATATTGTTGCGAATTTGAATCACACTCTCCGGGTGTCTAGGACTGGGATTGGAGGATCCTCGGATTTTGAATACCGATATTGCCGCCATTGATGTTTTCATGTAATTAATTAAATTAATCGTCGATATATGCACGGTAACAAGCATTTTTCATGATTTCAAAAATTAATAGATACTCTAATGAACAAGAATATATATGGTTACATAAGGAAAAAAAAATGTCTGTGGCCATGAATTATTGCAATGTAACTGAAACTGAACCTCGCTTATAGAGTTTAAATGTTAATTTAATTTTTTTCAAAAATTAATTTTGGCCTTATTTGTCCGGTAACATGGGGTAAACTAAATTTTAAAAAAATCTCCTCATGCTACTCTATCGAAAGTGACCGAACTTGAAAGGGAAAAATAGATTGCCGAAACCACTAGGATTACCTTAAAAATATTGGTGAGAAAAATCACTTGTGACTCATGACATTCTGTAAAAGGTCTCCTGACAAATCTTTCTAAGCCCACTCATCCCATGATAACGAAATTAGCACAGATCGGACAATTTTTTGCATTTTTTCAAAGAAATCAATTATTTGAAGAAAAAAAAAACTTAAAAAAATTGAGCTCATAGTTTTGTAAACTTTCTACATTTGCATATTCTTCGTTTTTTTAGAATAATTTATTTGTTGAAAACAAAGAAAAAACAAAAAATTACGAATGTTTGCTATTTTCACTATCATCTCATCTCAGAGTTAATCACAAAAGAATTCATGAAAAAATATCAACTCCTTCTCTCCTATGACTTTAGAATTAAACTTTTTATTTCAGAATGAAGATAATGCAGCAAAAAACTCTCCTAGCCGAATTATTCGATTCCGAGGGTGAAACAAGAGATCCAAATTTTCTAGAATACGAAGAAATAACATTCAGTTGGCAAGAAAAAGTATTCAGTCAATTTGAAATTGATTATTACAGTGATGAAAAGAATTGCATAAAAGAAATCCATAAAAATTATCGTGAAAAAATAATAAACAATGAAATGAAAGGTTCAAAAATATTTTCATACACAATTAATGATTCTCATTATACTGAAAATAATCCAACAACTAAAAAAAATTACAAATCATTTTTATCAACAAAAAATGAAACAGCATTACCAGCAATGAAAAATCGTAAACCATTCAATGAACGTTACAATAAAAAAATTATTGAAACAATGCCATCAACTATGACAATAAGGACAAATCATTATTTATACAGTGATAAAAAAATAATGTATATAATGGCAGATTTAACATCAAAGGATGAGGCACTTGGTAGCAGTGATGATAGTGAAATATTATTGTGTAAAATTATTTATGATGAACCACGGAAATTATTAACAATTGATCCAGATTTTAATTGTAATGACTGTTATACGATTGATGCTACTGGCATGAGTTACGATTATTGGATTGAACATGCTTCTGATGGCATTACCGAGGAAGAGATGAAGATGCAGAAGGAATTGTTGCGTCACGTGAGTTATTCTAATCTTGATAAGATAGGGTATTTTTATCCTGTTTTGTTTTTCTTTTTTCTAAAGATAATGCGTAGCACGGAATTACTGATCACAAGATGATACTTTAGGATGATTTTTACTGTTTTAAATATCAGTCGAAAAAAATCGATTCGGGGATTATTGAAGTTGATAACGAGAAATCTTCCATTGATTAGATGGAAATAAGTTGATTCGATGCAGAGTTTTATTGGAGTATCTCAGTTAATGATTGTGATAAGAGAATCTTCGTTATGATCTTCTTTGTAGGGGGAAGTGAGAGCTACGAAACAGATCATTACAAAGATTACGCTATCTCTCATGGTTTTCGAGAGTTTGATGGTATCGATAAATTGGAGGCAAAAAAATCGATTGAACGATTCAAGCCGACACAAGTTTTTACAAATTATGTCAGACTCTATAGGAATGTCGGCAGGAACATTCTTTATGAAAAGAATATCGTGGCTACAGATAAAATTCCCTAATTCTCATAGATTTCGAGTTATCATTGAAAGACTGAATAGATGATAAAATTCTCTCTCTCGTTTCTCCACTCAAGTTTTGATTGAATCACAATTACTCGCATGATTAATCAAATACTCAATGACTCACCCGACATAGGAAATTTCCGAAATTTGTCTCATCATCTTGACGTGAAACATGACTGCACTCTGAGTCTAACTAAACTACTCACTGTACTTTGAATAAACTTTTCGATCACTCAATTAAAATCTCATTCATCACGATTTAAAATAATTTTAATCAATGTTTTCCTAATAGAACACGAATCAAATTATTTTGAATTTTCTGATGAAATTAATATTTTTACTTCAAAGGTGTACTTCAATGTGACTAGCACTTTGAAGAATGCCAGTGATAAAATAACATCGCGCACGTGTTTTTTTTTCAAAGCACGGAGTGCATGAAGCTATCACTTCGTACCACTACCTCTATTTGTTAAGTTAACGTTTCCTTTCGCCACTGTGGTTCACACATGACTGAAGAATCGAGTTTTTCTTCTCACACAAAATTGAAGAACGTTAAACAGATTGAAAGTATGGCGCGTGGCGCGCACGCCAGTCACGTGTCATTTATTATTATTTTTTACCTGTTATTATGATTTTTATACTTTTTTTTCCTTTTTTCTTTGCATGTTCTTTGTTAAATTATGACATTCTCATTCATACTGCTGTGTCTCGTTTTTGCGCAAATGCTCCTATATTGATTATGCAATTACGCACGAGGTTATCATTATCGTTTGAAATATTTATGACGGATTCATACCTTTCCATAATTAAATCTCAATTGATCCTTTATTTTAAAAATAAGCTGAATTTTTCAGTCTTTATGGAATATCTCGAAATCTAGGGAGAATAGAGAAATTTTGACAATTACCTTTTTTGTAGATTTTTCGTTTCTCAATAGATAAGTTTCCGGTGAAAATGTGTTTATCTCCGTTGGATTCTGAGATATTTGAAAAAAAAAGTAATCAGAGATTCATGATACTGAAAAGCATAAACATCTGATAATTTTCTGTTTCTTCTTCTTTTTTTAACAAATTAATTATGAGAAAAATATACGCACATAAAGAAAATTCAAAAAACTATGAGTGTAGATTATTTGAATATTTTTTCTATAGTAATTTTAATTTTTTTTTTAACCGTGAAAATTTTCTGGTGTTTACTAAGTTCATTATCATGGGGATTTGGGAGTTTAGTGAAGCGCAACAGAAGCCCCCGACCTCGATTTCTTTGAAATATCTTAGAATCTATGGAAGATAGACAAATTTTTGTTATTAACTCGTTTTTAAAAGAGAGTGAGATCTAGGAACATGGTCTCTACAAATATTTCGCTTCATTCAATATATTTCGAGAAATTTCGGACTGATAACATAAAATTAACGCCACTTGGTCAAAAAGCAGCACTAGAAAATACATTCTTGGGCTTAGTACCAAAATGATCTACCATTAAATATAGCTAAAACGCCCTTTTGCTACACGGAGAGAATTTTTCGGTGTCTAGAACTAAAAAACATAGTAGAAAAAGGCCTTGACTATAATCATATAGTTAGTAAATTTGTGATCAAAATTATAAATTTTTTATTCTAAAAATGAATTTTTTAGCTTCAAGTATAATTATCAGATAGTAGACATGAGTATCAACTGTTGGTTTTCGTTATGTAAAATTTGATTTTCATAGCTGTAGTACAAAATTAGTTATGATACCCAAAAGAAGACAATTTATAATTTTTTCCTTTTTTATAACTTTTAAAGTTTTTTATAATTTTGTTTCTGCTAGGAAACTCTTCAGAAAAATCGGATATTAATGATAAATTTACAAAGATAGAATTTTCATTTACTCAATCATTAGTAAATCACATATGATTTAATCGATTCTGTTCTATTGCAGTCGAGCAATACTTCGTAAAGTTTGGCTTATGATATGGAAATGGCTAACAGAACTAAAATATAATAATGCATATGTTGAGCGTCTTCATTCAATGCAGTGATCTCAAATAGTAACCCTAACATTATAATTCTGGGCATGATAACTAGTTTGAAATAGTTGATTTTGACCTTGACTATAAGCAGATAGTCAGGGCAGTATGAAAAAATTCCCTCAGTGTACCAATTCCACGAAATAAAAAGCTCTGATTGAGCTCTGTAGTGATTTTTACCATAAATATTGTTCTTTATATATGAAAGTTTAAAATCTGAATATTTTTTGAGGACTTCATCCAATTCAGTAGCGAAGAAGTAAAACACGATAAGTCTATAATTCTGTCGCTTTTTCTTTAAGAATATTCCGGACGGTAAATGAGGTAGCGCAATTTTGCCTTCATCCTTTTTTGTTGTCCTCTTCAAAAGAGGATTAGAACAAAATTACCCTATCTCACCTTGTTTCTGCGATATTCCTCGAAAATAACAGCGAACAAAAATTAAATTATCCTGTTTTATCTCTTCGCTACTGAATTAGATACGATTTTTATCGAAATAATAAATCGATGATGGGCTATAAAAATAATAATAATAATAATAATGATGATTTTTCAATTAAAAAAAAATAATGATGATTTCAGGAGTTACAAGAGAAATTATTGTACAAAGAAGCTGAAATGTTTCATGAAATGACTCTTCCACCATCCAATATTCTTCGAGTTTATTTAACACTGGATTTCAAAAAAGCTCATGGATTTCCGTATGATGCGCTTTTTCTCACGTACTTGATAGATTTACCAAAATATTGGAGTACCAATGAGAGAGAAAAATTGTCAGGAAGAACACAGAGATGTAGGATGATTAATGGAATTGCTAATTTCAGTTTTGTTACTGAAATAATGTTGGACTTTGATTTAAATTGTTTGGATGATGAAAATATACAGCCTGCATGGCCTCAAGTGTTGATTGCTGCTGCTTCACTTGATAGGTGGACGAGGTACGAGGGTTTGGGGAATACTTTACTTTATTCTATGACACAAGTGCACAGAAGAGCATATTTCGCGCACGAAGAAACGTCTCTTTCTTACCAGTATTGTAAAATTTCGTGCGATACTTACACATTGAAAAAAGCGGTTTCTACCTCGTGTGTAGTGATGGGTGATCTCCGAAAGAGGAATCGATTCTCGAAGAATCAATCTTTAGAAAAAACAATTTTTTGAAATGTGGAAATCGACGAATGAATTTTTTTCAATAAAAAAGAGAGCAATATCACATCTACTTCCGATCAATCATTTTCAATATCGATTAATCGATGCGATATCTCGCATTATATTCAAGATATCGTACAACATTCGATGCTTCCGTTTCAGCTATTTTAATTCGAAGGAAAAAACAGCACCTTTTAATCAATCGATTGCAAATATTCGATCAAGCGATGCGATATCTCGCCTCAAATTCGAGATATCGTATTTTATTCGATAGTTCCGTTTCACCAGTTTTAGTTCAAAAGGCAATAAGAATAAATCCTATTTTTCATTATTTTTTTCTTTTCAGGGAAAAAAAAACGATACGATTTCTCTAATAAAGAATCGAAAGAACGATTAATCGAATTTCTTGAAATCCGCCGAAGAAAACTGATTTTCAGGAAGAATTCTTTCTTCGATCTTACAGGATCGATTAAAAATGGCCCATCACTACTCCTGCGGGTACCGTAATTTGCATACACATCAGAAACTCCTCCCTTGCATTCGCATCGTAGTATAATAATTCAGAGTTTACACATTAGATGTACAAATTTCACTGCGACTTTAGTTTTTCGAGAATATCTTGGAATGAAAGCAAGATAGAATTTTTTTTCAATACTTTCTTTGCAGAGCAGGAAAAAATCGGCAGAGAAACTCTTTTTTGGAAATTTTGCAATTTCACTAGTTTTTGCAAAATTCTAAAGGAATGGCTCGAGAGAAATGATTGAATTATTTCTATAAAAATCCTGAAATTTTTCTCCAGTGCTTCAATTCATTTTTCATTCCCTTCAATTCTATCCCAATTATGTAGTCAAAAGCAAATCGATATTTCGAGTCATTGAAAATTATGATGGTAGAAGTAGAGCGCCTTGAATTCCCCTGAAATATCGAATGTACGCGAAAACAGTGAGCTTTATGTATGAATTATAAGTATTGATGAGAAGAATAACCTTCCAGTTGTATAATGCAAGAAAATAATACGTAATTCTCCATGCAATTATCAGGAAATATTAATTTGAAGGCAGTAAAGGAGCATTCATCTCACCATATCATGTTCATTCTAAATGACAGTAGAACTCAATGAAGGATGAGAAAACTGCAGAAACAATTGTCATCCAGAACCTTAAATATAATTTTTCAATTCTTTCCCATTATTGAAAATTAAATGGAAAATGATTCAATTTTCTCTCTGCATCATCGACTGAACTCACATGAAAACTTGCGGTTATCGACGCGCGATAATTTTGAACGGATATTTCTTTCGAAAAATCGTTTGTCGACTCCATAAAGTTTTTCATTAGAATTCAAAAATCTCACTCAACCACTTTACTGATTGAATTTTTCAAAAATTACTCTCTTCAATTTTTTTTTTAATATATATAAAGGAGACCGGGACAAAATGAACCCTCGTCTGAAATGATTCTAGAAAAATGTACGTAGTGAACTCTTCAAAAAAATCTTGAAAAAATTGAGAAGAAACTGCAATACATCCTCATCGTTGATGAATTTTTTCAAAAATTTTCGTAAAGGCCTTCATTTTCAAAGAAAAATCTCAGTTCATTTCGTCCTGCAGGTCCATTTTATCTCAATTTTCCCAACTATTCAAAGACCAGAATATTTTTCGAGTAAGGTGAAGTACCCAGTACCTACGTACTTAACGTATTTGTATATCTATATTCATAAATTATCCATAAATATAGGTATACAAATACGTGGGTGAGCAGCTACTAATTCATGAGCAGCTATTAGGTCCTTTACCTTACTGAAAAAAATTTATTTGTTTGAAAATTTCTCTATATCACGATAGCTTGTTATCGGAAGGAATAATGAAAAATTGATTTTATTTTCAGATACAGAATTGAAGGCTATGCAGCTCAACCGATGCCACCATTATCTGGTAGATATCCCTTCCACTTACGAACCTGGCGTCCAGTAGCTGGTTTGATAAATACACTGCGGCGTTTTTTCACTGGTGGAACTGCCGAACTAGAGGATCTCACTTATTCCGGTATTCCCCAAGGTCATGATGACAGAGTACTCGAAAAAACTCGATTGAAAGTCGTTTCAAGTGGTACTATTGACTTAGAAATTAGTACCGTCCAACAGACCAAAGATTACACGAAAAATCGTGGTTTATCAAGGGATACTCTAGACAGATTATCAGCCGGGACCTTGATCAATAGTGTTGATAATGTTTTGGAACAATTCAAAGCTGCCAGAGAACGAATGATACGTGCAAGAGCCATGGACTCAGATTTTCATTAAAAATTATCGTTTATTGTTATATTTTCTCATCTTTTTTTTGTAAATTTTTGTAAATAAAAGACATTATGAGAACGTGTAAATTCCAGTTACTCAACGAACGCTGTCATAACGGAGGTGATTTTATTTCAACAAAAATAACAATTTACATTGAATTGTTTTTTTTTTTTCCTCTTTTTTTTCGATATTATTATCGTGTATGCTACATTTGTGTTCTTTTTTCTTTATTCATTGTAGGCATGGTACGTGTGTTTGCTTGTTAATAATTTCAGTTTATTCTCGTTTTTTTCACCATCATTTTCAAGTTTTTTTTATAGTTATCGTTTCCAGCTTCTTCAAATTTATTCCATCATCCAAATTACTATTATACAATTATTTAATTTAATCTTATTTTAGGGTTTGCATTTTTTTTATTTTTTATTTGTTTTCAATCATCATTTATTCTATGTTTTCTTGAGTGAGGGGATGAGTGCCTCGACATCAGTTCATTTCAATATATTCAATTAGTACTAATTTTTTTTATTCTTCTCATTCTTTCGTTCATAGTACAGCCTTTCTTTCAGCCAAAATGAGCTATGAATATTTTCAAAACATTTATTCAGGCTTTTTTTGAGAAGAGAATAGGTACATTTGATTTCTAATTACATCTCTCTAGTCTGTGTTTTTTTTTTAGGTATTTTTCTTTATTGTTTATCATTAATTTTTCTTTTTTAATCAAATTATTAATTTTAATTTAATTCTCTTCGTTTATTCATTTGGAGCAGTAGCAGTGACAGACTTGAACTTGTTTATTGAATTTTTATCCTTTAAAATTTTATGAACCTCTTATTAATTGGAGTAAAATTGGCCGCAGTATCTGTTGATTAAAAAAAAAAATTTAATCACAATAAACAAATTGTTTCTTCTTTTGTAATTCGTGGAAGCATTGACAGGATTTTTTCTGCAGCATTCTGATGAATATTCCCTATTTAGTTTCATTCTACTGCATTGGAGAGTAGATTAATAACCAAATATAAGATTTTTTCCCTAATTTTTTTCTATTTTCTTTTTCTTCAAAGTGAATGGGAATTGTTGAAAAGGAAAAGTCGATAAAGATTGTGTAGTTCATTTCAAAAATATCTCGAAAACTGGGTGATCTAGAAAAATTAATTGAGACCTTTCTGGTAGACCTTGAAATGCTCTACAAAAAACATCTCTAATTTTTTTTTATTGATCAACTCGTTTCATGAACATTCACAGAACAATCTGCAACAGATTCAATAGCGAAGAAATACAACGAAATAAAACGAGGCTGCTTTATCTTTGTGATAATTCCCAATCATTTATCTTAGATACTAAGAAAGATGGAGAATTTTTCGAAGACTTTTTTTTATAGATTATAGAGAATTTGAGAGCCTACAAAAAAAGTCCCTTGATAAATTCTCATACATCCTAGAGTTTCCAAGATATCCTCAGGAAATATTATCAGTCAAATTGACTATAAACTAAATTTTCCTCAGTTATTTACGAAGAGAAATAGAAGAATTTTCGTGAGGACATTTTTAGTATTTTTTCCTTTACAAAGAACTCAGCACACAGAAAAACATCCTATGGGCATTATTCACTGAGATATTCCATAAAAACTGAATAAAGATTGGAAAGAGTAGATAGAAAAACTCATATCATTTTGCCTCTTTACTACTGAATTTCGTGAATTTCCTGACTTCTCCACTTTTACCACTTGACAACTGAGAAAATTTTGGTAGATAAAAATTTCTGAAAATGATAAAAATTCAGTGAAAAAAGGGGAAATTCATACTGATTATAATTTGTATGTTGAATTTATTCAAAATCCAATTGAAAAATAGGATTTTTTTTCTCTCCCTCGAAAGACTTAGAGATGTCGACATATTTTGTTAAGAATTTCCTTGTGATGAATTCGAACAGGAAGAAGAAGGGGGTCACGCTATAACATATTATTTATATATGAAATAATATATATTTTCAAAGGCACCGGTTCTCCTTTTGTATTCGAATTCTGGTATAAATTTATGAGACAATTTGAAAAAAATTGAAAAAAAAGTAATGATAGGAAAAGAGCAAATTATTAATTAGAGTGAAAAAACTACAATTTTCATTAAATATTTTTTTCTTTTTATAAGTTTTTTTTTTTTACAAATGCGCCAATTTTAACATTTTCATTTAATTACTTGAATGATTAAAAGCCGAAAAAATACGGTTTAAGGCGCAATTTTCTTTTTTCACCAGTAATTGAAGTCACGTATAAATATAAAATTAGGCTGTATAAAAAAGTGTATGAGTTTTGCACATTATTGTTATTATTATTTTTTTTTTCCATAATTAATTCCTGGATGTGAGTGCACAATAGGGGAAGCATAGAAAGAAGGAAAAAGAATTGATTTTTTTTCATATCACTGAAATAGAACAAGAAGAAGAATAATTGGAGAAAAGAACGAAAAAAAAAAATTGATTGAATTCATTACGTTAAATAAAACCCACATTCATTCGTTTCATTGATAATTCAAGTTATTATTATTATTTTCATAATTTGTCTGTAATCTGTCGTTTATCATTCATTTATTTATTTCGTGAAGAGAACGTAGTCTTGCGAAAAGTTCCCTAGTCAGTTCGTGAATTGTTTTTTTTTTCAAATTCATTTATTCATTATTTTCTTTTTTTTTTGCATTTAATTTCTACCTCCTATGATGCTACCTAGTTTTTTCATTTTTTTTTCCTTTTCCTTTAATTCTTCATCTTACAGACTAAAAACTTCTAGTCACTTATCCATTCCTAATTAATTAATCTAGTAATTATATAATTACTTACTCGTCTTAAAATCTAAATATTATGTACTATATACAACGCTTACATTTATATAAATCAACCACTTTTACCAGGGAAAGAAAGGATAGAAATAAGAAAGGAGGGGAGAAAAAAAGGATTTTCATTTAATAGACGTTAATTTTTTCGTACAATGATAGGATTTTTATCACTCGTTCTTCAGAAGCATGTTAAACAGTTTTATTTATTTTTTTATTCTTTTTTTTCCATCAAACATTGTCTCTTGTATGGATTACTGAAACATGTGTATTTTTATTTTTACTCTTTAATATCTCACACTGGTACTCATCACAGACGCATTCGAAATAAAAACACGCACACCTTTAACGTCGTACCTTTTTTTTAATCGTTTTAACGATCATATCCATTTATAATATATACAAGTAAACTTCACATTCATCCGTTTATGCATTACACAATACAGTCAACGGGAATTCAAATAGTTCATTATTAATTTTTTTTTTAATCATAATTACGGGAGAATGTTATTTTCATTGATTTTTCTCCATACCAAGTTGATACTTGGATAAATTGCAAATAAGCGTCGATGCCATGCACTAAAAAAGCTGGCATTTGTTTTTCTTTTCATTCCATTTGAATTTTTCTTTAGTTAATCATTATACACAATTATCTCGATTGACTTGTCCATTGTAATTTTTTTTTTCTTTTTCATACACAAAGGAATGATTCTGATTTATCTTTTTCTCCCAAAAAACAAAAATATATATATATATATATATATATATATATATATATATGTATATATAATTCTATGAAATAATTAACGCAATTCCCAAAGGAAATAAAAAAGAAAGAAGATTCGGACAAAAATCATAATATTAAACACAATTTACTTTTCAATTATAAAATCAGTTATTTAAAATTTTTTAGCGTCGACTGGAATGACGTCATGAAATTGCGATAAAAAGAATTCATATAAATGACTAAATTTTCTAAAATTGAAAAAAAAAAAGTTATCATGTTTTTCTTATTCTCGGATTCACGTAAAAGTTTTTATTAAAAAAAAAAAAAAAAGAAAGTGGTTTTTCACACTCCGATCAGAAAAATTTCATTGTAATAAAAAAAATATGAAGCCACATGAGAATAGTAATTGAGAATTCTCGATGGAACAAGTAATCTCAGACAGCAGCAAGAAAACAGGATTTAGTGAACTTGTTTAATCAATCCTCATCAGATAATGGCTCATACTGGGCTGATAAAAGGGGTGCTGGTTCCATTTGCTCTGCTTTAGTAACTGTCGTTGAGCCTGACGTTGGTGGTGGTGGTGCTGGTGGTGGTCCAGTATGTACACCAAGTGCACTGAATGGATAAAATGTAGTTGGTGCTGGTTGTGGCTGCTGCTGCTGCTGCTGTTGTTGTTGTTGTTGTTGTTGCTGTTGTGGATTTGGACTTTCATCAATAACCATATCACCACCAGATGGACTCTCAGCTGATTTATCATCCTTATCATTAGTACCATTACCAGAGCCACGTTCTCCATTTCCACCTGTTTTATCATCCTCAGATGTTCTCATAACTTCGACAATTTTATTTTTAACATAATCTAATGGTGATAAATGAGGTTTTGGTGGTGTTCCTGATGTTGTCGTTGCTGCTGTTGTTTCATAAAATCTACGTGCATAATGATTTTGTGTTGCTTCAGGTGGTGATACCGGTTCAACTGTGTGAAATTGCTTTGTCACTGATGTTGGCTGTTGTTGTGACTGTTGTTGAGATTGTTGAGATGGCTGTTGAGCTTGTGAAACACGTATTATCTGACGCTCATCACCAGGTTTACCGGAATCTGGCTCGGAGCCATCACGACGTTTCCACTGTTCCTCGGACATTTGATAACCGGGATAAGAACGATAGGATCCATGTGGTGGGCCATAATCTTTCGTAACAATGTGCTCTACATGCTCACCAAGTGTAATTGCTTTTCCATCTCGTGTAACTTCAGTTGTTGAGCCACCATTACCTCCACTACTCTCAGCAGCTGGACTGTGTGCTACGCCATTTGGTTCAGCTTGATTATCACGATGGAATCCTTGGAAAAGTCTATCGACAGGTCTTGTAGGTTGATTATTAGCAGCTGGTGCTCCACTTGTACTCTTGAAGCTCTGATTAATTTGATGAGTAATAATAGCATCAATTAAGCTTGCAGCAGTCAGAGTCGATGAATTATCACCCTGTTGTGAATTTGTTGAGGCAGGATTTGGTCTAGATGATGGCTGCTGTTGTTGAGGAGGTGGTGGCTGTGGTGGCGGTGGCTGTTGTGGCCTTGACGGTTGTGAAAAACCACCGCCAATTAGCCTCGATGATTCACGATCCATTTGCTGATGCTGCTGATCCCTGTATATCTGTGCAATGTGCCTCCTCTCAGCCTCCATTCTCTGTCCAAGCATGTGTTGCTGCATCTGCTGCTGTTGTTCCTGCATCCTTTGCTGTTGCTGTAAATGAACCATTTCTCTCTCCCTCTGTACAGCCATTCTGTGCTCCTGCTTCTCTCTCATCTCTTTCTCACGTTGATGTGCAGCAATTTGTTCTCTCTGATGTTGTATTTCTTTTTCTCTCTGTTGTGTCATTCTGTGCTCCTGATGTTCTTTTTCCCTCTGTGCAGCAGCCATTTGCATCTCTTTTTCTCTCATCCTGTGTTCCTCCTTTTCTCTCTGCTGCATCATGTGCTCATGTTGTAATTCTTTTTCTCTCGCGATTCGTTCCTGCTGCATATCCTTCTCTCTTTGATGATGCTGAACCGCCAATCTGTGCTCCAATTGTTGTAATTCCTTCTCTCTTTGTAATCTCTGCTCTTCTTTTTCACGTGCCATATGTGCCAAATCTCTTTCTCTATCTCTCTGTTGTTGATGTGCAACAGCCATTCTTTCAGCATGCTGCATTGCTAACCTGTGCTCCTGCATTCTAATCTCTTGTTCACGAAAAGCACGATTATTGTCAACATAACGATCAGCTAATAGGCGATCAGCCATTGTTTTACCCAAGCCCTCGTGGCTACTACCAGTTGATGGATGACCATGCTGATGGGGTACTGGTAAACTTGGCTGTTGTACAGCAACATCAACCAAACTTGAGAATGCATCAAGTCCAGCTGGTGGATAATGTATTTGTTTTTGTGGTGTATGCCTATGTATAACACCCTGGCGTGTCTGTGTATGACTCTGTGGTGGCGCTGGCGGTGGCGGTGTACTTGTATAATACAGTGTTGATGGTGGCGGTGGTGGTGGTTCATTTTTATTTGAACTCTCTGTACTGCCACCTGTACGGCTACGTTGATGCATTTGTTGGCTTGTTATGTAATCATTCATTATTATTTGACGCGATGATAATTGTTGTTCCATCGTGTAACTTGGTGGTGGACGAGCTGGATAGGAATTATAATTACTGTGTGTTACAACAACACCCTGATTTGGTGACTGTGGTGGTACATTTGTTGTTGCTGGTGAATGTCTTATTGAACGATGATAATCATACATTGGACGTTTTTCAACGGTAAATGGATGTACTGGTGTACCTTGAGTTATTGAACCAGATTCTTTTGGTACTGTTGAACTTGGTGGACCAGATGCCGTACCAGGTGGTGTCATTTGACGTAATAAACCCTCGTATCTTGCACCAGATACTGGTGTACCATGAGTTATTGAACCACCTTTATGTGGTGTTTGGATATTCGTCAATTTTGGTGATAATTTTGGATGCGGCGGTGGTACTGTTACTTTATTCATTTTCGTTGTTATTGGAGCCTGTGGACGCGGTGATGAGGCATAAACGAGAGGACTCTTTGCACCATGTCCCTGTTCAGTATGAGCATGGGGATGGTAGTATGCACCAGGTGGTGGTTCTGGTCTGTACATTGTCACCGGTGGTGGCTTGTGCGGGGGCTGAAGGGTGTGATTATATTCCTGCTGTTGTGGCTGTGATTGTTGTGGCGGTGGTTGCTGCTGTCTTGGTTTCTTTATACTGAGGTCTAGGGTTCCCTCGGTTTCACGAAGAGCTTGTTGCACTTGCATTACTACGAGGCCCTCTTTTGGAAGTAAGTCAGCTGCTTGGGGTTGATTCGTTGCTGATGCTGGCGGACATGGTGTTATTGTTGCTTGCATTTGACCTGTTGAAAGGAAGAAAAATCATTAATTCATGTGTTCTTCCATTAGTTTCTAGGGAATATCTTGAGTGGGGGGATGGTAAAGAAATTTTTCTGATGACCTTTTTTGCAGCTATAATTTCTTTCAATAAAAATCAGCACTAAACTGTTTTATAGACCAACAAGTATGGGACGATTGCGAGAAAATTATTCTAAGGGAAAATTTATACTTTTTTCCAACTGGCAACTATTGAAATATTTCTAATCCCAAGTTGAGAGGAAATTCTCAAAGAACTTTTTTGTAAAAAAAATTCCATAAATTTCAAAAAAAAATCATAGTTGCCGAGATATTGTCAAAATAATATCATTCTACTTGAATATCAATGGTTTAACTCACCAATTTGTTGGGGACTTGGCGCCGATCTGTGACTGTGATGTGGACCAGAAACGACTGACAATGTTGCCAAATTCGAGTCCCTATTGGACATGGCAGTATTGGGTAAACTCGATGATGGCTTAAATTCACGTACAAATGTAATATCGTTTCTGTGATCTGTCTTTAAAATACTGGATATTGTTGGTGTTACTGAGCTTGTTAGAACAGATGAATTTTGCGGTGCTGTACTATTAATATTACGCTTAAGCTGCATTTCAATAACACCAAGCATGAGATCCTTAACAGTCAGGGGATTTGCATTGCTTGTTGTTGTTGGTGGTGAATGGCCTGGTGGTGGTTGTTCACGTTGCGATGATTGTTGCAACTGTTGTTGCTGTTGCTGCTGATGTTGTTGCTGTTGCTGCTGTTGCTGTTGTTGCTGCTGTTGTTGTTGTTGTTGTTGTTGTTGTGAGGCCGTTTGAGATTGCAATAATGTATTTGTGCTTGCTGTTGTAAGTGCTGCCGTTGAATTTTGATTTTCCACATCCGCACCACCCTGACCCTCGTCCGCCGTCTCCTGGAACAATTACCAATAGAAATATCCATCAGGCTGAGGATGAAAAATAAAATAAAAATGTCGGAAATGATAAATGAGATGTGCCGCGAAAGAAAGAAAAGGATTTTATTTTTCAAATTCAAGAATTTTAAGAATCAATGTGATAGTGCTGTTGTCAAATGATGTGATGAGGAGTAATTATAAATTGTTAAAGAATAATTCGTAAGTGAAGAATGAAAATATAATGTGGAGGCAATTGATTAGTGTGATGGACGAGTCTTTTTTACTTTATTAATTGATAATATCAATTATAATTCGATAGATATTTTTTCTAGGATGAACAGTAAAAATTTGATAAATTTTTCAGGAATTTGAGCATGGAAACAAAATATTGAAATATTGAATTATTGTACAGCATTTCAAGTGGTTGGGGCAGCTCTTTCATGCGGAAGAGAGAATCAATGTTTTTCCATTGAAAATTATATCAATTTTTGTCGAAATCCAAGGAAATGATCATCTTTAGAATAAATTAGTATAAAGAATAGTTTTTTATTGATCATTATTTTGATCAAGTTGAAAAATTGAATAAAAATAGTTAGAACTGATGACTGAAAATATAAAATAATTATTAGATGGTGAATTTTTTTAGTTCCCCAAGTCACAAAAAAAGTAATCTTCATTGTAATATATCCCATTTTCCCCCAGCTTATTCTGCACACACTCGACTCCCCTAGCAGCAAGTTCTCTTTCAATGTCCCAACCACTTGCCACAACCTGGAATTTAATGTAGACAAGCTACCCATTCAATGAACACTGATTCTAATGGTGAACCCCTTTTTTGGATTGATAGAATTGGAATTGTGATAAAAAAAACTAATTATTTTCTGAATGACCACCAATTAGTGCTCGATCAGGCATTTCTTCAAACTGTTATTCTTTAGGAATAAACCTCAGGCCGCAAAATAAAACAGTAGAATGGAAAAACGCTTACCGTGGCAGAACTGTCATAATCCTCACGATTATTAGAAGGCTGTCCGCCATTATTCGACGTTTGCTGTGAGCCAGATGCCGGTGTTGTTGGTGGTACAAGTGAAATTCTAATATCCGTTGTATTATCCTGTTGAAAATTATTACTACCACCAACTTTGACAGTACCAGTTCCAGTTGATGGTCCCATTGAACCAGGTGTACTGCTTGATATTGTATTGGCTGGACTACCAGCACTAGCAGTATCACTTGAATCATGCACAGCCATTTCATCGCAGCTACTTGTACTACTACCGCTCTCTTCTTCGTCAGTTAAACAAGGCCTTCTTTCTTCACCCAATGACTGATAATACTCAGCCACAACTTGATCCAATCCCAATTTTTTACGATAAGTTAGATAATAATTTTTGCACTGATGATTAGATTTTCCTTGTAATTGTTCAGATACTTTTGGCCAATTTGTACCATGCTCACGCAATGCACGTCTCAATTGTTTTAGCTCATCCTCTGTCCATTGTCGTGCTATTGACTCATTACCATCATCGGGTGCATCACTGCCACCAGACAAATGTGGCGCTAAACGACGTGATATACGATTGAAACAGGCAGAACAGCATTTTGTGGTATTGCTTGGTATTTCTGAAATGAGAAATTGCAGAGATTCAGGAATTTCATATTATTCTATAAAATATCTAGGAAATTGTGAGACTTGAAAAAATCTAACAAGAAACGTTTTATTTTTTTTCAAGTTCAAGAAATTCTTTGCAAAAGAATGTCTCTTTGGAATTTTATTTAAATTCATTCGTCTCAGAGGGATTTCCAAGCGACTGAAATCATCTATTCATTGTCCGAATGATGAGCAAAATTTGTGCATGACAAGTTGCACCCATAGTAAAAAAAAAAACCTTTTTGCAGAATAAACAAAAAAAAGCTTTCAAATACTTACGAAATTCTTGGATAATAGGATCCCGTATTTCTGGTGATAATTCCATCCATTTTGGTGGCAGTGCCCTGAGTCTTTTAACTCTCGTTTTATTATTGGCATTATTGACATTTGGACAGCCCGGTAGTGGACAGGCAGTGTAACGACCACGTACAGCTTTACACCTGCATGTATTGCATACACGTGCACCAGGCTGTACCTGTTCCTCCCTCAGACCATACTGTGATGCCTGGCTACGTGATAATGCACGTGACTGACTCCCTCCCTCAACTACAGTTTGGCATATTGCACAGGCATGGGGACCCAGTTGTCTTCCGCTCTCTGAAAAAAAAATCAAGCACAAATGCTAAAATCAATAGATGTAAAAAAAACATATTCTACACGAAAAAAAAAAGAAAATTTTTAATTGGAAAATCAGTGTAGCAATGTTTAAACGACTAACAGGTTCTTTATTTTTATATTTTTATAAAAATACAATCTGAGTGATTGCAGTATATGTGGAGCCTGCAATAAAAATAAAAACGATGTAAATCTCCTCGACATCGTGTGTCTATATCGCACAAAAATCGCAATTTAACAAAGTGCGACTGTCCCAACTGTTTCACATTGAGCTTTAACGTTTTTAAATGCAATCATTGTCCACCCACACATAAACGTATAAATATCCCATGGATTGTTTCATATTTTCTTTATAAAAGCACACACACACACATACATGAAAACGTTTTTTTTTAATTTGGTTTTTTTTTTGCAATGCACATATTCTCATGTATGATTCAATATTCACGTCACGCAATACAATTTTTCTGTACTCTGATAAAAATCAAATATTAGGGAGAGAAAATAAAACAACAGACAACTAACTTTTCATGATAATCAGAAAAAGGCATCGAGATATGGATACCCAGACGTTATTGATAATTCAATAAAACATGGCTGCGTTAACACGGTAATTTTTTTTTCCATGATTGTGAGAAGTTGATTCCTTTTTAAACTTTAGAAATTTTTGGAAATTATCGGAGCAAAATTGATTGTCTTGAATGGTTTTACACGTAAAACTTCACACTGGTTATTAAATGGAGTTCATTACAATTATCATTCATCGAGATCATTAATTGTGAGCAATGAATTTTTCTCATTAAAACCAATTTTTGAGGTATAAATTTCAATATATTATTCGTGTATTTTTGCACAATGTCGATTGATTAAACAAATAAAATATTTATGCTCAAACAACTGTTAATAAATAATTGGAGTTAATAATTAATTATCAATGTATTAATGAAAGTAAAAAAGGATAAATTGATTGATGAATTGAAAAAAATAAGTAAAAAATTCGGATAGACAGAAAATTTGCGTAAAACGATGTAGAAATAGCATAATTACGGTTGATACTCGTTGGTTAATTAATTAAGGGTAGCCAATTAAAAAGTTCTCGCTGGCTTGTCGTTAACTGTACTGGTTTGTGTGCATAAACCACAGAGTTAAAAATGAGTAAAGAGAGAATACTGAATTTTGTATTTTTTTTTCTCCTCTTCTCTTTCTGATAGAATAATTCCAACTCTATCGTTTAAGCACTCATTCCTTCTGTCCTTCGTAATTTAGCATTGTCATGAATTTACAAAATTTTTCTAGTTTTTAATTGATTTTTTTTTTTAAACAAATTTTCCAACCCTTCGAGATCGAATGTAAATGAAGAATAAACATTGATCGAACAGTTGTACAAAGTTTGATGTTTCAATAAATAATATTTTGATTATTCGAGTTTTTTCATGTTGTACTGTGTTTGTGGTAAAAAAAAAACTACCGAAATCCCCCAAGTGGGATTTTAGAATGCCAAACATTAATTGATTGACAGTTCGATTTGTTCCCTCATGATTCTCACATTTACTTCATTTCGAATGAATTTTTTCCCCTATACCACCTGCAATTTCGTCGATTCCATTACCCCTGTAAATCTGTTTTTTTTTCGAATCTCTGTACGCATTTAATTTTCCGTAAAAATCACAAGTGTTGAAAAAATTTTCTCTCCACTAAGTAAACTCCAATACTCTGTTAACGATTAAACATAGGAACAAGGGTAAATTAGAAGAAATAAAGAGAAAAAGGTGGAGCTCGTTGAGGGCATAAATGGATGAAGTGAAATGCACTGGGAGATCCTACTAATTAAGCTAGCACTGTTGAGTGCGCGTAGAGTGAAAAAGCCAAGCTCTCCAAAAAGAGAATGGGGTAGTGGAAAGGGAGAGAGAGCAAGAGAAAATTCAACCACTACTTTGAATGTTTTATAATGTAAGAGTGGAGAATTTAACCGGCCTTTGAGGGGATCGTCGAAACCTCGACTTTGCACCCAGGGCCCTTCTTTGCTTAATCAACCAAATTCCCCAATGAAGAATTTTAATCGGGCTTTTTTTTCAATAATATTTTTAATTCATTCTTCAGAATTTATTTTTGAACCCCAATCCACTGGAATAATTCATTTTTTTTCATCTATATCGAGGAGTTTCAGTGGTAGGTCTGAGTTTTGCGGTTTTTTATTCAAACTGCTTCCACAAAACCTGCAGCTGTTTGAATCAAGGAGATAATTTAATTGTGAAAGAATACCTTTTTATCTACTTGAAAAGAAAATGGAAAATTGCAATTTATCACCCAAAAATGTTGGTAAATCTTCATCATCAATCTGGATGCAACCAGTGTCCTCTCTCTCGACCAACAAAAATATCCATAATCATCACTAAATTGCATAACTCATCACCAAAATTAGCGGAAATAAATTATAACAATTGAACACCTAAATTTTCATTGGGATTTCCCCAATTTTTTAACTCTCCAAAAAAATCCCAAACATATCAAAAAATACTCTCAGAATATCCTAATTAAAAATTATCAATGCAACATGTATGAGTGAATGAACATGAATAAATGAAAATGATGAATTATAATGAGAAACTACGTAAAGCCCTACTGAAGTGAAAATATTCGCTAATTACTGGCGGTAAAAGCGTGTGGATTAGTCGTTGCTGGTAATTGGCGATTTTAACTGGATGAGAGTTTGGTGAGTGGACTAACTCCCTTTTCCTATCCACAACTCTGCTATCTCTTTACCAATTGAATATTCCCTTTGATACTCTTTTACGATGGCGAAACAAGCCCGGGCTTTTGCGAAAACATAATGCAACCCATGAAGTTGCAAATAAGACAACGGCTGTTGAGTGAATTGATCGTTTGCCTGCGAGGGGACTGTTGTACTATATCTACTAACAATGTTTTGTTTTGTTTTTTTTTTTTTTCACTGCCGTGTGAAGACTGGTGGAACCGTAAATTTCATGCTAAAAAAATTCGACCCCCGCTTCTTCATTTTTTCAGTGTTATTTATATATTTATGACATTTGCGCTCAGCCAACGTACGGGGAAAAATAATTAAATGTAAATACACATTTTCATGCTCTTTTCGTGTAATTCAGAGGGAAAGGAAGAAATACAAAATGATGTTACGTTTTATCAGTGATATTTCACAAACATTAATTGAGCTAATGTGTATGCGAATGAGAATTAATAATTGAAAAGGCTCTTTTCTTTTGAGTCAAAGTCAAGTTAAAAAATTATGAGGGAATTATTAGGAGATGCAGTAGTGTCTCTCGGCAAGTACGTGTTTTGGTTGATATATGCAAAATTTTGATCACTTTATGAGGCAAGAAGCTACTGCAATACTCTTGAGCTATATTCAAATGTGAATTTATGTTACTGCAAATGTACTATGGGGAAAAAACATGAGTTTCTCCAAGAAAATATTGCCAAATACGCGTTTTAGAGTTTAATTTAAATGAGCTAAGTTTGAAATCGTACTGAAGCCCTAGGTCCTCAGTACAGGGAAAAAGGGACAAAAATGCGCACTTGGGAGTACTTATACATAAATGATATGTTTTCATTACTGATCATCCAGTTAAATACGTTTTTCAAAATATTCGTTTCTTTTTGTTATTTATTCTTAATTCATTTTTTTACTATTCTTTCTAGCTTGTTCTCCTGTACTAAGTACTTGAGACTGCAGTGAGACCTTGTAACTTCTTCAGCCCATTTAGAAATAACTCTAAAACGCTTACATGACCGATTCTCTTGTGTGCATTTTGCTCCCCCTTTTCAATATGCAACCAACTTTGTCTCACTGATTCTTACAATATTATTGACATTGAGATCTCAGTGAAGTTGAAAAACCTGCCCCAATAATTGTGATTTTCTCGTTATTAATGAGTAGAGATAATTTTTATATTACTTTTCAGATAAAAAATTATTTCACATGTGTCAAGATAATGCTTATTGATGCTGAAAACCTTAATGAACATAAAAAAAAGTTAATATCCACCGAATTTAATTTTGCTTTTTGCAGCCCTAAACGTCAGTTAACTCTCATTACAGATAGAAATAATGTTCATCAATTACGATGAGTGTACATATACGAATGTCAACTCTCCGATCCAATTTTGGGTTGACCATTCACAGTTATTTTCTCTCTCTTTCCATCCATTTCTCCCCCTTTACATTTGTATTACAATGAAAATTTCAGTAATAATTGATTTATCAATAATAACGAATATTGAGATTGAAAATTAGTATGATAGTCACAATGGCATAGTGTGACAGGCCACAGCACAATATTGGATACTGGATAGTTTGATCGTTTGGGTTTATGCTTTAACGGTTGATTGCTCGTTATATCTCGCTCAATTGCACGCTGCATGATACCATTTTCCCCAATAATATTCTGTATATTTGTATGATACACAAAATAACATCTGTCAATTAGAACGACGACGAGGAGGAGGAGGAGGAGAGAAGTGGGCGGGGAGAAGAGCCAAATTCCCGTGGCTGTATATCACTCCAAATTGAAAAAATTGTACATTTCGTTTTTTTTTTTTCAATGAATGAAATTATTACAATTTAAAAACTCCACGAGCTTTCTGCATTTAATAGTGTCTCGTTAATATTTTCAAACAGTTTTTTTTTTTTTTCAACAGATTTTATTTTTATGTCTGCAGTATTTTATTATTTAATGAGTAGAATATTAATTTCTATCAAAATTATCTCAATTTTTCATAAAAATAATTTTTTTTACATTCAAATAATCTTCCATAGATTAATGTCAAATTTTGTCATCAATAATTCAGTCGTGTTTTTCATGTAAAATCGGTTTGTAAAAAATATCGCGACACTAATGGAGATATGACATTTTCCATAGTACCCTTTTTTTTGAATAAAATCCCAATTCGCTAAAAACTAGGTCTCCATCAAAATTTCACCATCTCGCTTGAATTTCGGGATAATGACTGAAAATGAACTCCAAATTAAATTGATTCATTCAATTTTGTGTTTCTACTAATGAATTACAATCAATTTATCCCTCCTTTATATTTTCAGAGAGAACAGGATCATAATCATATTTCAAATATAAAATAATTGTGTTTAATTATCCAAGACCAGATTTTATAAGAGGAAACAAAGGAAAAACGCTTTAAAAAAAAGGATTGAATTACACAAAATTATTTGGATTTACACGGATTACTGTGTAACTGCACGTGTATAATGCGTTATTTGCTCAGTGAAACACTGCAGAGACGGAATATAGTAACTATATGTGTATGGCAGATGCATAGTAGCTACTACCAGGAGAGATTGACTGGGATATAGAGATAGTCTTGCCTGAATGTTAACTCACAGTTGAAATAGAGTGAGTTAAACTGTTACTAGGTAGTGAGTTGAAATTGAGAGGTAAAGAGGAGAAGGAGAAGAGGGAATGGAGCAGAGGAATATAGTGCTAAAGCCCGGGCATTAATTGGGATTAAGTAAATCAAGACGCTAATTAGCTCGTCCGTTTCCCTGGCTCAACAACGTTTCAACCTACCTTCCCTCCTCACTTTCTCGCAATATCCATCCTTCCCCCCTGACTCGTCCACTACTCCATTTAATTTTCCCACCAATTTACCACAGCCTTGCTATCTTCATCTATCTAGTAGCATATAAATTTTTCACGTTCATTCAAACTCAATGTTACATATGATAACGCAATCGTAAATTAAAGAGTCATTTCTCTCAAATAAAAACAGTGAATGAAGACAAACTAATGAAATATTAAAATTTTTCGATGGAATATTATTTAATTTATCGTATTGTCAACGAAAAATTTTGATCAAGAATTTATAATGCATATTTCATCTTTCTTAAACGAAAATTCAACAAGTCAAAATAAATGTGACATGTGAAAAATTATTTTTCATTTTTCACTAACATAATAAACTTTGAACACGAATTTTCGAAAGCTTCTATCAATGAATGATGATTGAATTCTACTGGAATATTCTGAATAAGATTTTCATAATTCTGATCGTGACAATCCCAGAGATTCACATCAAACTAATGAAAAATTGCAATCGGATATAAGTGAATGGAATAAGAATAGCAAAAATAAAATAATCCATGATGAAATAAAATATAAAAGGAAATTAATTCGTTCGAAAAAAAAACCTGTCTCTTTTCATCTAATGGAAAAACCGGTAGCAGCACCGGTTGCCTGGTAATATCGCGAAAAGTGTTTGCTCAGCTTGTCTCAATGTGGGTGCAGGGCATTAAACCGAGCGTTCTGTGTACCCCTACCCACCCCTTTCGCTGGATAACCCCCAGGCACTTTCCACGTTTTATATGTGGATGTATGTACTCTCTTCAAAATTCTTGTTTCCTCGTTCTCTTTTTTCCTCATCTTCATCCTTCAATTGTTCCATCATTTCTGACTGAAGTATATAAACTATCGAACAATTTGAAAAGAGAAAAGAGAAGAAAAAAAAAATCATTATTTTCTTGCATCTTCTTTATTTTTTTATTCTTCTATTTATTTTTTTAGTTTGTCAATCTGTCCTGGGGCTCTTTAAATCCATTGATCAGGAATGTTCATTGTTTCGAGGACAATTGAAAAGACTTGAGGCTGTCATTTGCAATGGCTATTTCAAAAGGGTGACAGTGTATTTATGCTCGTATGATTTGAGGGAAAAGGCAGCTGAAGGGAAAGAGGGGTGTAGAGGTGGTAGGCAGTTTGGGAGGGAGTTACACGGATGGGAAGTTGAGTTTGAAGCACTGCCGATTGTCTCAAGGGAAATGTGCGTAATCGCCGGGTTCTATTCTGTTTCCTCTACTGAGCGTTTGTTTATTGGCCAATACACAAGAGCGTTTATATTCAAGAGAAAGAGAGGGAGAGAGAGAGAGAGAGAGAGACACGATCATTTGTACAGTTTACAATGATAAATCTCTGTACTTTGGATGGATACATTATGATCGGTCAATGCTTAATTGTGTCATTGCTACTTTGGGGATTATTCTCGTGTCGGGATCATAAGAAAAATTATGGAAAAATCCAATTGATCGTTTGAAATTGAAAAGAGAGGAACAGAAGCATGCATTCACTGAAGGAATTGTAAATGACATTTGAGAATGCAACCAAGCAGAACAATAATGATGATTTGAGTTATGTAGAAATGGAAAAGGTTAGGGGTCAAATTGAGAATTAAAAGAGAATTGAAGGGCGGTGGAGATGGAAAAAAGGGGTGAGAGAGATTGTTAATGAAATGCAGGTTTTTTTACATATTGAAATGAAAATATTCCCATGTTTGCTGAAGGCAGTCAGGAAGAAAAGAGGGAGGAGATAGAGGTATCGCTCGATTTCCTTCTTGCGTTGGAAAATTGAAGGAGCGAGAGTGAGGATAGAAGAAGAAAATTTAAAATCCAGAGGAGATATAAGGTATAGATATAGCTGTTATAATGATGAATGAAGAGGGAATGAGTTGAACGAGAACGTGAATTATAAACGATATTATGCAAATAGTATACGGTAGAAACGAATGATGATGAGAGAAAAAGAAGAGAGGGGAGAGACTTGGAAAATTCAGAGAAAATTGAGTTAATTTGATGTAAGAAATGTTTCAAGGTGTGCACAAGGAGAAATTTCGCCAGAAAAAAAAATGTATTTTTAAGGGTTCATGGCATTTTTTCCTTCAAGTACTTGAATTTTCTTTTTCACTTCTAATAATATCAAGCATATAGGGAAGATTTGTTCTGAGCAGAATTCTATTGTTTTCCTGTTAAGGCCCGGATGGAGTAGGGTTATTTGAGAAACGTAGATTTCACTTTACGAGGTCAAAAATGGTTCAATTTTCCAAAACTCAATTCAGCACCATTGTTCTTCATTGTCTGTATGGTGCTCGACTGAGTTTTGGGAAATTGAACCATTTTTGACCTCGTAAAGTGAAAACTACGTTTTCTCAAATAGCCAGACTCCATCCGGGCCTTAAAGAAATATTTCATTCCTGGAAATCAATTTTTTTCGATGTAAAATTTTAATATGAGATTTCACGAGAAAGAAGAAAAACGAATCATGTACAAAATTTTCTGATTCTCTTTCTTGCGCTGGCAAGTACGAGCAATTCAGTGGGGCACGTGTAAAGCTAAAACCGGCCAATCTGCTTTCATCGGAGGCGGAGTTCTCACCCACAAAACCGCCGCACTGTGTTTTGCGGCCCAACTAGCGCGCAACGGTGGGAAACGGGAAAATTTTACCCTACCCTTCGTTGAGTATAAACCAACCCTCTGGCGTATCATACCGAACAACCGCGCGTTCAAATCACAAACGTCAAGATATCGCGACATTACTCTCCACTTTTCGGCTGACAGAAAAAAAATCTGAAAATCCGATATAAGAATAAAGTGTTGAATCAAATAAAATTGCCGTTTAAAATCAGCTTGAATTTTTTCCCTTGTCAAGACATTGATTTATTTTTCGATTTCAAGAATTAGTGATCATGATGATGAGATTAAATGACTGAATAAGTGGAATATAATTTAAATTATATAAATTAAATAATTCAAGTGATTTTAAAATAATTATAAGTAAATAAAATGTATAGTTTATATCGAGCTTGGTTTGGTGAAGAGAGTTATCCACGTTTAGAAAGCCTCTCACCACCAGACACAGTTGTAAGAGTTGGTAATGAAGGTGAGCATCAATTTGTTGCTCATCGTGGTGTTTTAGCAGCACACAGTGGCTATCTAAAAGCACTACTATCAACAACAGTCAACTCAAATGTATCACGTGATGGTCCAAGTGGTATAACATCAGTGTCAGTCTCCTCAATTGGTAAATAACATCTCGCTCAATCCAATCCAAGCTGTTTCTAATCAATTTGATTTACGATAGGTGGTGAAGCATTTGCTCCGCTCCTCAATTACATGTACACGGGTCGTTTGGAAGTGACACTAGACAATATCTATAGTGTCCTACTAGCAACACACTTGCTGCACATGCCAGGTGCCCTTGAACAATGCAGAGCAGCACTAATGAGACTACGTGGACCTCCACCTCCACCTTTACCCACAACTTCACATTCAAGCACAACTGTCCTAAGGCCAGTACCAAATCGTCTTGTTGGTCCACCAATTTGCTGGCCACAGCCAGGACTGTATCCCTCATCAAGCGTCAGTCTATCCCATTTACCTAATCTCCAATTACCTGGCTTACCAGTTATACAGCCTCCAAGTGTCATTCATGAAACTGCTGTTAATCCTACAGTCTACAGGTTTGTTCATCGTCAAGTTCATTAAGCTTCAAGTTAAATTTTTGGAAAGACCTTTCTTGTAAAAAAAAGTATCTTAAAAATTATTTTATCCATTTTCAGGGAGAATTCACCATCACCCAGATTGCAAACTCCACCATCTCAAAAAGTACCAAAGAAAAGCCATTCAACTTCGAAAACTTCAGGATCGAAAAAAGAGAAGAGAGAAGCGACAAAAGTAACTGAAGAAACCAAAGAAATTGAAAAAGATGAATCCTCCGTAATTGTACAGGTTGCCCATAGTTCATCAGATTCTGACGTTAGAACGTTTATACCATCGCTCGAATCACTCCAAAAACCAAGTGGTAGAACCTCGAGACAGAGCAGTGATCAAGGCTCAACAAGTTCGTCTGGTGTTGTATTGGACATTGCGTGTTGTGATGGACCGGTTAAATTTCATCGCGTACTGAATGAAAATTACACAACGCCAATTGATGGTATCGCTCCTCAATCAGTATTACCACCACAAATTGTACCCGAAAAATCAGATCAATCAGGTGAGAATGATGAGAATGGTAGACCAGAGAGAATTGCAGATACTATTGGTGAAACAAGTAGTAATGGTGCTTACACGTGTGAATACTGTCAGCACACATTTAAATCACATTATTGTTATAAAAAACATGCTAGAAGACATTTATTACCAACTGATAATGATACTAATACGGTTAAATCAGATGGTAAACGTCGTGAAGTACGTTTACTTGATTTAAATGTACAATATTATCCATGTAAAATATGTGGTAGTAAATTTCCAAGTTATTATTTTGTTCATAAACATAAAAAAATGTGTCATCCAAATGAAGTTGATCGTAATTCAGAGAATGAAAATAGTCAAAATATGCCAACAACAAGTAATTCAGTAAAAACGTAAATGTATTAAATATGAAATTGATGGGAAAAACAAAATGTTCTTTTTGTGCCAAAATAAAAATATCATATCATTAGTTTAGGTAAATTAATAATGTGTAATTCTTCTCTATGAAATAAATTATATCCATGATCAAATGAAATTCTGTTGATATTAATTTTTGTATTTCAATGTATTTTCAATTGGTTTAAAATTTTTGAAAATCAATAATCTATGAAGAGAAAATCATGAATTTCCTGTATCAGTAATTATTGTTGATTGAATATTTTGTAAATAAAAGTGACACACTACCTATTATTTCACACACATATGGCTAAGGGTAAATATGTGCCTATTCATGAAATAACCAATAATTCCGATTACATCGAAACGAGGCAAACAATATTGGCACCTGTCCACTTGTACTGATGAATATTACATATGTGGATAATCCCTACCGCAGTGGGAAAAGGAAATATACATGGATATTCATACTAGTGTTGTGAAATACTCAGAATTTTTAAATAAATAATGAAATTCCATTGTGTATTTCGTGTAAAAATAAAATGACGAGAATAATGAAAATATGGACTCACCAATTGGGTCAATTGTTTGGGCCTCTTCGTCACTAGTCTCCATTGGTGTTGCATGATTCTCCTTCTTTTTTTCTTTCGTTCTACTGCTTGTAACGTTGGCTGTTGTTCCACCAACTTGTTTTTTCTTTTCTTTAGTCTCTGATGTTTGCATCACCGTTTCATTTGCACCCACAACACTCACACATGAATTACCACTTGGACTCTCCGTTCTGTAAGTAAATGAATTCATTCATTAATTTATCTTCAATTTATGCCATAGAAAGTCATGAGTAACATAAAATTCGAAAAGAAATATTTTCAAGAATTTTCAATTTTTTTTCCATTGAAATCAAGGGACATACAGTCTAATGAAGTGATGACCAAAAGGTTAAAGCTGTTGTTTTTTTATGTTTCGTTGAAAAAAAAATAGTAAAAAGTAAACATTTTTTAAATGAAATATTCCTGAATTACGTCGCAATAATATGATTCTTCAACGTCACGATTCACTGAAATATTGGAAGAAATTCAACGCAAATTGCATTGTACCGTAATTTTCAAAAATAATGATCCTTTTAAAAAGAAAATGGTTTTATGATTTCCAATGCAACTCTGCTCCCCCTTCCCCCTTCACTTCTTCTCTATTGTGATGTGAAGGACAATAATTAATTTTAATGATTTTATGATTGAAAAATTCTGATAATTGATGGGAGCCATCCCACTCCGATTGAAATGAATTTCCCAATATTTGCTCGTAATAATGAAATTCAAATAGCAAATCAATGAATCTCACTCCATTCGTACCAGCTTGAATCAGACTTGGATAAAGTTGAACTGACGCGGGGTTTCCATTGTACGAATTCTCAAAAATCTCACATTAGGCTGTATAGTGTAGAAAAAATCGGGGAAAAATGGACCTGCCTTGCATAATGATCCAGGATTTTTTTTCAAGAGTGAAGACCTCTACGAAAAATGTTGAAAAAATTGCCCAATAATGTAGACATATCGGCGCATAATTTCAGTTCTTTCTGGATTTTTCCAGGCGATCTTTCACTTCCAAAAAAAAATCCTGGATAATTTTTACGGGAGGTCTATTTTGCCCCAATCACCCCTCTACACGTTTCGGGGATGTTTTCTGCATTTTCAGCAAATGCAAGCTATTTGAGTCCTAATATAGTCACGGGTGGAGCAAGCATCAATGAGATTTGCATGGTAGTGTCTTGATGACAATGAGATTCTACGCGAATCAATTAAGATGATGGACGACGAGTGGATGAACCGAGTAAACAACAATTCCACCCTATCCCCAGAATCCATTGATTACCATTCTAATAATTTTTATTTTTCAATTCCACAGATTAATTATTTTTTCCATTGCAATGATTACTGTCGTCTAAAAAGAAAATGAATAAGTCTATTTTTTGTTCAACGAATCACTCCGATTGGTGTTTCAAAGTAATTTTTCATTTGATTTTATCGGGATAAATCAAATAGCAGTTTCAGTAATGTAATCGATAAGTGAATAACCAAAATGGGAAAGAGAGAGAGAGAAAAAGGAATTCTGTATGTACTAGTACTGTAACCCCATGTGTTTGTATGTGTGTGTATGTGTGTATGCGAAAACGATGAACAAGGGGGAGAGAAAGAGGGAATTGAGCGGGATTGTTTGAACAATGATTATCTTCCGGTGGTTGAACACGCGGTTCAACCAATCTCGGCGCACTTTTATGCCAATTAAAATGAAACCATTCAATCGATTTATGATTTCTCAAACTTCCATGGAGATAATTGAATTACGAGGATTGATAAAATACAGTTGGAAATATTAATCTTTAGGTAAGTTAATTATAATGTTATTTGATTGGAGCAATAATCTTTTTTTTATTAAAACTAGAATTGATTGTCTTGCAATTTCATTTGGAAAATGGAGAGATAATTAGTTTCATTTGTCAAACCTTGAACAACTTAATACTAATAAATGTATATTTGATAAATATGCATAATGATAATATATTGGGAAGACCTGGACGAAATGCACCTCTGTAGTAAAATGATTCAGGAAGTTTTTTCGGAGTGAAGGACTTTATGAAAAAATCCGAAAAAATTAAGAAGATGCTCCGACATGTCTACATTGATGTATAATTTTTTAGAATTTTTTCATAGAGGTCTTTTCTCTCAACAAACAGCCCGGATCATTTTGTCCTACAGGTTGCCCCATCTTATCCCGCTCTCCCCTAATAAATATTTAATATTCAACCAATTTCCAAGATTTAATTCTGTAACTTGATCTTGGAAAGATCGTTTCAAAACACGAAACCCCTTTGTTCGGTGGCTTTATATCTACAAAAAAAATCGCTAGAAATTTATCTAAAACCGATTGCTTCAAGAGCAAGTCATCCTGAAGGATCATCCTAACGTTTTTGAACCAAAGTGTGCTGGAATTGTCCTAAATCGTTACCAATAGTAAAATCATAGCTGCAATGGATTCTTCCAAGTTCGGAATCATATTTCGAAAAAAATTTACATAAAAAAATTGAATTATCAAAGAAAGTGCAATAAATTCCGTGATAATGTCGAGATGTCGCCACAATTCTCTAAATTATTACTTATCTTATCCGATATTTTATTGAATTAAAATTACGAAAAAAAAATCTGGAACCTCATATTGCAAAAATAAAACTTCAAAAAAATTAATTTATCAAAAAATATCAATTTTTTGCAAGCACTGCGATATTTTCAAATGCCCCTGGGGCAAAGAAAACCTGAAACTCAATTCCGTTGTAAAAGATAGTTGGGCAGAACGTGAAAACAATTGAGTTGAATGAATGTAAAGAATAAATTAATTGAATAAATGTAAGGAATAAATTATTGTGAAGAAATGGAAAACGTACGATTTACTGTCCTTCCCCGTTGTAGAATCCCCACTAGGTTCTTCCTTAATATCTTTAACGAGTGACTCCTTAGTATCATTTTTATTCTCTTTATTTTCTTTATTAGCTTCTCTCGCCTCTTTGGCACTCGATGCAGTAGATGTTGTTAATACACTCGTCGTAGTTGTTGTTGTATTCTGGACGGAAGCAGCAGTTGTTATGATACCAGAATCACTCGTTGTACTACTACTACTACTACTACTAGTTGTTGATGCTGTACTAGATTGTGATGAATTTGCTGATGTTGTTGTTGTTGTTGTTGTTGTTGCTGCAGTTGATGGTGTACATGTAGTTGTAGCTGTTGATTGTGTATTTGTAGTAGTTGTACTTGACGAGGTAGTAGTTGATGTTGAATTATTTTGGGGATTTTCTTGGGTTTTCTGTTGTTGCTCACGTTGCAGTCTCGTTGTTACACCTGTTGTTAATATATCTATCGGTCCAATGCTAGAATTACTATTGTTTACCTGAAATTCAATATATTGGAATTTATTAGTTGAGGTCAGCAATTCTGTGGATTGTTTTTGAATGAAACAGTGAGACAATTTAATTTTGATGAAACCACTCGAAATGGAGATGTAAGAATTTTTGTAAGAATCTCAGGAGGATTTCGAGATATTTCATAAAACTCATTTTGAAGTGAAGTTCAACTATAGTGAGAATTTTTTTATAAGGATCAATAACGTGAACCTTTTTAATTTAGTCCATTTTATCGAAGAATACGAAAATTCCTGGATGAAAAATTTTATAAGACGACGCATTTCAGTACAGCAGTTTTCGAAAGCCTTAGAAAAATGATTCAGCGATGAAGTGGTAGAGTGAGGTAAGGCAGAAAATGATATTTACATTTTTTTTCAATATCTAAAACCAATTAAGTTTGGAAGGATTCCTGGGGAGACCTTTCTTGTTGTTCAACAAAATTCTACATACAGAATGCTCCTCGAGAATTTCTCAAAACTTCTAGTTTCAAAGATAATTGCGTGGAAATGGGAAAAATTTTCCTTCTCATCTTCTTTTACCACTTTTGAAATTAATTAATTTTCTGAGTTTTTTTTTTTCAATCATGAAAACGAAGACCATCCAGAAAAAAAAAATTCTCAAATAGTTTCGTTTTGCCACCTTTTTCATTCAATGGTTTAGTAAAGAAATATATGTATATATACCTTATTGTTAGGATTATTTCGAGAACTACGCGTTCTTTGTCGCGATTTCCGTAACAATTGTTTATAATTTTCAGCTTTTTTAGTGAGGTAGTAATGATGCACGCAGTCTGGTACTGATTTGTGTTCTAAATTTTGAGCTATTGCTCCAAAATTTTTTGGATGCTGTAAATATTTTTCTTTGAACAATTCGTGCTCAACAGCACTCCAAACATTTATCAATTTTCTTTCACTGTGAAGTGCCTCTAATTCCTCTGGTTGAAGTAAACCATTTCTATTTTGAAATGCAATTCTCCTCTGTTTGGTATCCAACAGGAGTGGTGGAATAACAGCATACGAGCGCATTTTCTTATCCTCCATCTGGAATGCAAAGTTGATGGAAAAAGAAAGAAAACAAAAATTAATAAACATTGCTAAAATTAAATTCTTGATCATCCGTTTTTTTTTCTCATTATTTTATTCTCTTCAGGTAATATAACTTTTTATTTCCAATGAGTCGAAAAATAAATAAATTTAGAGATAGAAAAAAAATGAGTGAAAAGAGAGAATAGCAAGCTACTAACCTGCATGGTAGCAATTGCTTTTTTTAACTCAGCTGATATTTCTTCCTGGGGAATCAGTAAAGGTAGTAAAGGAATCTTCCATTGAAGCATCCGCGAAATTAGTTATTACGATAAAGTGTAAAAATAATATGTATATAAATCCGTATAATTTCTTCTATACAAGAAAACAATGAGATTGAAGAAAAAAAATAGATAATTTAGCAATGCATTTAGTAAGAATCAAGTTATGCATAAACCTAGCAGATTCTTTTCTATTTCAAAGTCCAATCGAAATACTCTTCATCCACTGATTTTTTTTTGTTTTTGAGAGGAGAATTTATTTCTTTGTCCAATAAATGTTCCAGTTTGAAGCTATCCTCACTCTGTTCTTGTCCAATGGTATAACAGTCTATGCACACAATCTCCCGATAATAGAAAAATATTTTTCCAGAAAAAAAAATTGTATAAGAAGTATTAGTGAAATCAATTCAGATAAGTAAAAAAATTTGCGCACTTGTAAAAAAAAATTATTTTTTGAAAATTCTTTCAATTAGACGACACACGATGAATTAACATGTAATTATGTCATTTGAGAATGTTAATTTGGACACAAAAGCTTTCACGAATAATGAATAAATTAAAACGAGTATGAAAAGCGAAGAATATTATTTTTTTTTATTATTAAATCAAAATTGTTAATGGCTTATAAGCAATAATGCAAATTATTTATGCAGAAATATTAAAAAAATAATCATTTTAAAAGCAAGTTAGTTGGTAGTAATAGTTGCAATGGAGGAATAGATAAGGAATAATAATGGAATGATAGGATGGAAGATAAGGCTGATTACTGCACAGTGTAATTGAATATATAGTAAACGTGCCCTCTTTCTTTTCACTTTTACCATAATAAACTCCCACCAAATTGAAAAAGTATTCATTTGAAAATGGAATTATATCCAAAGCAGTTTGTAGTTAAATATTAATTTTGACACGTAAATTCAAATGAATATTTTTCAGTTTATTTTCTATTGCCTGACTCAATAATTTTGTACTCAGGACTAAAAGAAAAAAAATTCCCTCAATGAAAAGAGATTTCTCAAATTCAGTGTAGTAATGATAGAAGATGAATTTCAAAGATCATATGGACTTCATTCTGGTGATATTTAAAAAACAATAAGATTGAGAGAAATTCATCGAGAGACATTTTTGTAAATAATGTCTCCCGATAAATGTTATCAAATACAAAGCTTCCAAAAATATGCACTGAATAATCAACACATTATCTCAATATTTTATCACTGAATTGTAGAAAGTTAGTTTTGTTTTTTCACGTCATTTTAGAATGATAAGAAATACCTCCTGTTCCTGAAGACCATCCATAATTTCCTCAAGATCAGCCTCGCTTTTAATACGAGCACCAACTCGGTTAAAACGTTCCTTATCCTCCCTTTGTTTTCTCAATTCTGGAAATACTTTTTCAAAGAATTCACGATTTTTAGTTTCTTTAGATTTTCTTTTCTGTGCTGATTCAAGTTTTTCAACTTTACGATGCCATTCTTGAACAAGTATGGCATAAGTTTGTGATTGTTGACGATGTAATGTAGCACGTTCTGAGTGTTCTCTACGTAATCTAGCAACTAGTCGTGTTCTCATACAAGTCTGATGCCTCGTTTTATTTTCTTGATAGACATTTGTATCTGACGGCTGATTGTACAACGGCAATTCTACCTTGGGTCCTAGCCTATCTAATAGCCGATGCGCCTCTTCCGCTTTTTTCTGTGAAAGATAAAAAAAAACAATTAATCAATGATACAACAAGTTCGATTACATATTTTCTTGTTCATTGTCGAGTTTATTTAACGAGGAAATTTTTCTCTATGAAAAAGAGTTTCTCGAAGTTTGGTGGTACTTTCATTGTAAACCTCAAAGCGAGATTAACTCAAATTCTTCCACATTACTACTAAATTGAACTCTATTCTTAAAGCTCTAAAAATTTCGTATCCAAAATAGCATCATATCTGTCAACATTTCTTTTAGGCTTCGTATTTTAGGTGAAAAGATCCTTTCCTCATTTTGTTAAATAATCTCTAAAATTAAATATCCAAACTTACTCTATTTTCAGCATAAATTTTCTGTGCCAATGACTGATGTTTTGGCTGCTGAGACTGTTCTTCAACCGGTCGTTTTAATCCACTTGCCTCAATGGGTTTATTTGCCGTTTCCTCTAATGCTTTTAGTTTCTTTCTAAGTGTCATAATTTCACCCTCTCTCTTAGCAATTTCACGATCAACTTTACCAATTTGCTGGAGCAATTCATCTTTAGTAACACGAAATTGTGCATCCTCCTGAGTTGTTGGCTCTGGTAAAGTTGGTGATATTGCCTCTGTTTGTGGTGTATATGCTCCTGCAGTCGGCTAAAAAAATAACGATTTATCATTAAATAATTGATGACTATCGGTATGATATCAATTACAAATTTGTTTCATAGTCGAGATAGAGGGAAATGGTAAAGTAGAATTCTAGGTGAGCTCTTGGGGGTTGAAAATCAATGGCCAACAGGGGATGACGGGGTGAACTGTCATACCGACTGTGGCGAAGGGTTGACCTCAATAGAAATCTTAGGAAAAAAAATTATCTTATATTAATCATGAATTATGAAATGGAAATAAATTCCTGGCATTTGTCTCACAATTGGTTTTCAATGTTACTTCCAGGAGGGAGCCATGCGTGAATCCCAGAGGACAAAAAGAAAATTATCAAGTCTTGAAAGAGGCTTTTGAAAAGAAGATTCCAAAGCACTTGAAATCTGAAGCTCATTTTGTTATAACGAAATGGAAAAATTCCAGTGAATTCTTTAATGTCACAGGCAGATTCTCATTCAATCCTTTCATCCTACTATGTTAAAGGATTTTCCAGTTCTTAGAGGAGTGAAATTTAAAGAAAATGAATAAATAAGAGAGAATGAAAAAGTGATGGATTTTTTTTGCTTCTCTGATTTCAGAGAATGCGCTTGTCAATTGGCATTCAAAGTTTTTACAAAACAATCGCCTCTGCTTAAAATAGAACATTTGATGTCTACAATTTCTCTCATTTCAATTATTTACGAAGATATTCGATATTATTGTGCAAATCGTAGAGTTTAAGCGAAATAGAGTGATTCCTTTTCAGATTCCAACCATGAATGTCTTCGTAAATAATTGAGCAACGAGAAAAACTCGGTATCGAATTCGTTCATCTTGAAGAGAGTAATCTTGCTCGTTCAGAACTTTTTCTACTGACTTCAATAGTTTCCTTGTAAATACCAATTGAAGATTGAAGTTACGTCATTAATTGAATCTAACTAGTTTAATTTATAGATAAATTGAAGATCAGCATGTACAAATTAATTGGGAAAATAATTGGAGTGATAGGGTAAAGAAGAAAACATGGAGACTCACCCGAGTATCTATTCTCAGCGGTTGAGATAATTGTACATGATCCTGTTTAATACACGTATCAGCTGATGAAATTGTTTGACATTGTGGCTGTGTTTGAGGTGGACCAAGGCGTATTTTTTTAAACGGCGGTGCCTCCTGTAGTGTTGCCACTTCCACTGGTCTACCATATTGTTCAGCCGAAAGTATTGGCATTAAAACCCGTTGATTTCTATTACTTGTAACATGATAATCAGCATTTGTTGGCGATGGCGATGGTGCTACTGATGATTGTGGCAATAATGATATTCGTGGACGGTCACCCCGGCTATTTTGTGGATATTCATTAGCACTAACACCAACACCAACACCAACTCCAACCTGTGATACTGGACTACTGCTAACACTTATCGCCACTCTCTCCGATACCTGAAATTGAAAGTTTAATTTTTTAGAAAAATTTACACATTCAATGAAGAAATTTTAACGATAATTGTAAATGTAACGGCAGAAATAATCATTTTTACTAAAAAAAAAAAAAATTCCACCTTTTACATTCCAACCCACAAGCGAGTAATATAAACATGAAAAGAGATAATTTGAGAAATTTCATAGCTTATGATGCGAATATCTTCGGAACGTGGGAGTTTATGGAAAAATATCAGATGTTTTTTGCAGGGAATTTTATGGACTAAAAAAACTGTTTTTTTCGCAAATTGTCATAAAATCAATAGTTTCCGAGATATTCGCGAGAGAAGAAGTAATAAGAGGAGATGATTGAAGGAAAATTGTGCATTATTGCATGGATGGCTCTGAAACAAGTAAATTTAGAAAAAAGCGTTGACAGATTTTTTTTGTTGGAAATTTCATAGACAAGAAAGAAGCTGTCTTCATAAATTATTATCATCGAAATAGTCTGTGGGATATATCCAAAATAATCTGCGATTGATTTTCAACTCGTCTTCTTCACCTGATTCTCTAAATTATTATTCGAAAATATTGAGGAAAAATCGCTGAACAAATCTAAATTAAAACTAAATGTCAGCAATAGAAATTATAGCTTATTGTTCATGTACATTTCCAATATGGAGTACTTTACTGTCTCTCAATAACGAAAGAAAACAATTTATTGACTTATTTTGTAGTTTCAGACACATGAGAATTATGTGTTGAAGTTCATTTGAATAGAGACAGTAAAGAGACGGAATAACGATCAAACCGTCATAATCGTTAGTGAGACTTTTGAACACACCCACGAGGCATTTTTTTGAAGAACTTTATTGCCATGAATCACGCGAAATTCGACGGATTCCTTTATTTCATTTTTTTTTCATTTTTCTTCTTCTTTTAACAATTTTGTTATTTAAATTTTATTCAATTATTCGAAGCTGCTAGGCGCATTTTTAGGGTATTAAAAGAACGGGCTTGATTCTATTTGCAGTGGCAAATTTAAATAAAAACTCTATACATTTCTTGTTTTTCAAAAATTGTGAATTTCTCTCGGAAATTCACTGATTTACAATATTCCAATAATTTAATGGTTTTGTTTCCAAAAAATCCGCTCGCAAATCAATTCTCATTTTTCTCAATTTCAATTTACATATGAATTGCACTTTATCGTAGCACGGTCAGACAATTGAATGGTATTGAACCATGAAATTCCGAGAGATTCAAATAGTTGTAAATTTTCAATTCTGTTCAATTAGGAAATATTTTATAATCAATAGGTTTGCCAAAAAATCAAGTTATGGACTTTCAACAAGAAAAATTTAAATCATGTATTGTGCGATAAAATGAAAATTGGATAATGATAAAAAAAATGTTTCAAATTTTCAGAATGCTTGACTAGTAAAGTGGACATTGCAATTAATCGATTTGAATTTTCGGTGGAATTTTTTTCAATGATTTAATTGAAAAAGTAGGAGGAACGCTGATGAAAAATGCGCATCAACATTGAGTTTTGAGTTTTTTGAAAATTCCATCGTTTTGGTCAAGAATTTAATACCAAACGCTTCCAGCTGGCAAATATTCTTCCACGAAAATCTCCGGTTCTAATTGTCATTCAACAAAATATTAGAAAATAATGTAAGGGTGAGTTCAGTTTCCATCGATTCCCATAAATTTAAATTGATTGTAATGATTTTCAAAAGAATAGAAGAAGAAAGAAAGAAACTCAACTTATGAAACATATTATAACGCCGCTAAAAAACATGGCGAAATAATTAAAAAATGCCTGGAAACTTTGAGAAAATCTTGCCAGTGAGCTATTTTTTTTATTTCTTGCCCTACGATGATTCAGATTCTAAATCAAAAAGAGAAGCATTTTTTAAGCCGAAATCGTAAATTTTATGAGAAATTTAAAAATATTAAATTTTACACGTTTTCCATCACAAATTTCCTCCGTTTTTACGTAAAAGCATTAAAAAGACTCATTCTGAAGTATTCGGTCTCATTTCGAACGAATTTTATGGCATTGTTGCCCTAGAATGTGAAGAGTATAAATGCTACAAGTTTTCTATAATTCGACACCTTTTTTCACTCTAGGAGGAGGATTAAGGATGAATCTCAATTGAAATCCCGTGTCTCTGTTTTACTCCCACTTTTCCTACGCAATCAATTGAATTATCAATATCAGAGTGGAGAAGAAATGAGAGTTCAGAAATGAAAAATAAATTATTTGATGAGTCTGTCGAAAAAAATGGCACCTAGGAGAATTTACGTACAGAACCTTTTTTCTTGTGAATTCCAAAATATTCTACAAAGAAAATCTGACAAATTTTGATGAGCTCGCTCATTTTGAAGATAATTGCAAGAAAATCTACGAGAAAGTTTTCAACTTAATTTGTTTAGGAAATGAATTGCCTATGACGATAGTGAGTTAATTGGATTGGGCCTAAAGAGGGGAAGGAAATAGCTGGACTTGGGGAAAATACCTTATACGAAGAGTGCTCGATTGATAATTGCCTTTTTATGCATAAAAATAAATTACCAAGTTTTATAGATTAATATTTCAAATGAATGAATGAACGAAAAAAAAAGAATTTTCCAAAAGAAGCAGTGCATTTATAATTATTCTCTTAATGAGAAAATATAGTGGATCCTTTCAAGGAACTATTCACTCTGCTAAACGGAATGGAATGTAAATTGGCATGAAAGATATAAGAAAAAGAAGACGATAGCAAAGTTGACCGTGTTCTGGATAGAGCATCCCCACTCCTTTGAAAGAAAAAAAAGAGGAGAAAATAGGAGAGAATGGATGTGGGGATTCTCGGGGGTTGAAAGTTTCACCAAGATGCTCTAACGGACACCACAGCCACGATCAAGTGACACAGAGAAAGGAAGAGGGGAGGAAGTTAAATGGAGAACGTGATTCTGCAGGAGTGAGGAGCGGAGAGAAGGGTTCAGAGCCACATGGGGCAGGACAACTTTCACCCACCCACGCGAGAACGTCCCGCACGTTGTAACGCTGCTTCTATTAGTCGTGGCCTTACGAGCCACTGTCATGGTGATTCCAAATTTTCATTTTATTCCATTATTACGTATTAATAATTTCTAATAATACAGTTTTCTCAATTAAATAAAAATAAATGTTAATTTCGTTGATTTTAATCACTTCAATTTTTCCGAGATGAACATACTTTTGATGAAAAATTAATGAAAGCTAATCTGCATTCAAAAAATTAAAATCTTTAGAGGAGCTAAACTATATGTAGGTCATATAATTACGAATAATTTAATTAATTAAATATTTCTAGTCATTAAAATGAAATACACAATTATCTCAGGCATGAAGATTTTAATGAAACACCTTCTTGACATTACTTTCCTCCCAAAATACGCTACGATAAATTCTAAACTCAATAAATTTTCAATTATTTCTCATTTTTTATATTACACCAAAAAAACGAGGGATTTTATATGAATTAAAGTAGAAAACTTGGCATATTATGATTTCAGTAATGAAGAAAAATTGTATTTTTTTTACACATTTTCCTTGACATTGAAGAAGTAATGAGGATTATAGAAGATTAATTCTGAGACAAGTCTATCCCTTTAACTCTTTTACAAATAATCCGAGATAGAATAGAGGTATTAAATTTTTGAGACTTCTTCTTTAACAAGGTTTCATGTTACTTTACTCCTAAATTTCTTTGAGGAACTACAAATTGATTTTTTTTAAATCTCCACCATTTTCCATTTCTCGTATCCTTGACGTAAAAAGCTTTGGGTAAAAATCAGCCATTTCAATTACAGAAAAAAAAGCGAAAACTCCACTATTAAATGTAGTTGACAAAGAAATTACATACATTTGATGTGGCATTTCTGTATGGATCCCTGGTGTAGGCAGCTGCTGCACCCGGTGGTGGTGGTGTCTGATTGACAGGAGCAGACGGTGGCGGTGGCGGTGGTGGATAAGAATGTACATATCTCAGGCCACTTGGTACTGGTACAGTAACATAATTACCAACAGGATTACCAGTAACACCACCAGTTGAACCTGGTGGTACTCCACTGGCACTACCTGGTGGACCTACAGCACCACCACCAGACGGTGTACCAGTACCGCCCTGTACATAACTACTGCCAGCTACAGTCCTAGGTGATACAGGGCTGTTGCTCTTGATATTGATGTAATTCTGTGTTGGACTGAAACAAATGAAATGAAAAATCAGATATTTGAAATAAAGAGAAGGTGAAGAAAATTTTCAAATTTTTAATTAAACAGATGCCTAATTAATTTTTCATTCACATTTTCTTCGCTAAAAGAGAGACAAAATAAGGAGGAGAACAGAAACTCTTTGCTCCCATGAATGAAAAAATAATAATGAATATATCCATTATTAGTCATCACAAAAGCAAATTAAATTTCGCCTATAGGCTGTATCCCCCCCCCCCTTCCTCTCTTTACCTTCTTGCATTCACCCCTTTATCACAAATTAATGAGAGAAAAAATAATAATTATTATTATTATCATCGCAATTCTGTACTCATCTATCCAGCTTCGTTCCTTTTCAAACTAGGAATAATTTGCATGACCCAAATTGAGTGAGAACACAAGCCAAAATAATAATAATAATAATAATTGTAATAGAGACATATGACTGGAGTTTGGCGTTGCAGAGAGTCTGAAAAAAATTCCCGTGACATTATGAATAAAGGAATTTAACTATAACCATATCATTTTCCACGTATCAATGGATACTCCAGTTATTTTCTACGATTCAAATTGTTCTGCCTTCTTTTTTTTTCTCTCTTTACTCTTCAATTCTTCCTCTCATTACGTATAGCATAGGTGCTTTCACGTGGCCTGTCGCGCGTGACCTTTATTGTCTTTGAAGGTCGCGCCACACCCCGAATATTGTTACGCGAAGGCGCACCGGGTGTTTATATGTATTGTGTGTATATATATAATTGGATATATGTACAAAGCAGTACATAACAAGGCGGCACCTGCGTCTGGGGCCAGGCAAAGGTCAATGATCGTGATGAAGAGGGAGAGAAATGAGTGAAAACCGAGCAAAAAAAAAACAAGGTAGAAAGAAAGAAAGAGAAAGAGAGGCAAGATACAGATAGACAACGAGATAGTGCGAAAAATAAACGAAGGAAAAAGGATGAAAAGAGAAATGAAAGGGCAAAATTTGTAATCGTATACTCTGGGGCTAAGAGTCCAGTGACTTGGTACACGCATTCACATTGGGGAGTGACTTGGCAATTATCTTACCGAGAGAGATAATTCCATGATAATAACCTCATGGCCAATGTAAATTTATCGTCACGATGAAAGGGCGGCATTTTCGTATTCTCATTTGGTATCACTCGCAGTTTGATTCCATGCCGCATCAAATGCCAGAGAATGATTTTTTTTTAAATTTAATTTTTCTCCATTATTTTCTCTCTTTCAGTTGAATGAGATAGTAGGGGAAAAGGGTGAAAAGGCTTATCGATAACCCGCACGTCATGCGGAAAGAGAGAGAGAGAGGGATCCTCGGAGCCAAACTTTGATTAACGTGTGAGTCATGCTTATATATAGGCATCGATCGACTTGTCTCATAAGATTTTTTGCCCCCATGGGCAATTCTTTCTTTTTTTTTCTCGTGGAGATAAATCTAATGATATACGAATCCAAAAATAAATTCCGCTTTCTTGTGCAATGTGTAAAAACGTTAGATTCATCTTACTACACTCTCCGAATTTCCTTATTCTCTTCTCCTTCTTCTTCTTCTTCTTCTTCCTAGCAAAATACTGTGTAACACAAGCGCCGAGATGTCTCGCTGATGCGCAAATATATTCGGTTGACCCGACCCGATAAACTTTGCACCCAGTTCTCGCACAAACGCCCAAACACGTGAGAAGAATGTATGAGGTATTGTAAGTGTATATATACACACTGGAAATCGTCTCGTTTTGCCAAACAACTTTTTTTTTTTTTACAAAGTTTTTAAAGGAGAAATTGTCTTTTAAGTGTTCACTCCTACAAATATAGAATGATTCACATTTTTATTCCACCGAACGAATCATGGAGAATAGAAGAGAAGAGAGAAAAAAAACAATGACTGGGAGAATCGAGAAAAATATTCAAATTTCATCGGATGAGAGGCGGTATCATACAATTCGCTGGAATTACTATGCATAAAAAAATATCCAGGAGCAATTTTTTATGATGCCATATGGTATCATCTCCCACTTCTCCGTTTCATGCAATGACAAAAACATTTATTTGAAGAATGGCGAGAAATTCTGCTAATTATTGAGTTTTCGTTAATTCGGGGAATTCAGAGGTAACAATGCTGGGAAAAGATTCATTCAATTCCATAAAAATGAGATGCGATATAATGATCCTAATTCAATTTGTGAACAGATCATTTGAGAACAAGTCTCAATCTACTGAAGACAAAATCCTCTTTTGTTAAAGTATCCATGAAAATTCGGAGGTATTTTACAAAAGTAAATTCCAAAATCAACTTATCATATTTCAGGATTTCACTTGTCAAATTAATTTATTCTAATTTCTCGTATTACTCTGAAATCAACCCATCAAAAAATCCATCAATTTTATTATCAAAGGACCTGTCAACGAATCGTAACAAGAATCGTGTACCGAATCCAAACGGAATGAATCCAAATTGCGCTAGCCGAAGTAGAATGAGCGTTCGTGCTTTAGGCGAATGTAATTTCACCCGAATCTCTCAACAGAGATAGCAAGATAGGAAATCAGTAGCCAGTAGTGATGAGGAGAAGGGGTCAGACTCATGGATGGGGAATTAAAGTCGACATAGCCAAGAGAAAATGAGAGAACATGAAACGGTAATTGTTGAGAGTAAAAAAAAGAAGAAAAAAATAGAAAAATAAATCCCTGGGTTTTCCCTGAGCTGACTTCGGTAGCATTGAAGAGTAGTGCGGTCAACTACGGCTCCGAGTAGGAAGTCGGCAAAAAAACCAGAGGAACCGGGAATGACCCAGGCAACGTTAGAGTTTTGCGTGCTACCAACACTGAACATATATAAAATCAAATTCTAAAATTGTAGAGGGGGAAATTAAATAGTAACAAATCAAAGTGAGGATGCGCAGAAACTGGTAGAATCCAATTGGTTAATACGCAACAGCATAATGGCAGTCTTTTGTTGCGCGCGCATATGCGCTGTAGAGTAGCGCCAGTTTTGAGGCACGTGGCCTGCGGTGGAGCTGAACAGCGCGAGCGCCTTTATCCCCACCTCTCTACCATTCCTCGTTTAGTGTTCGTATGAAAATACTGCACTTGTGTGTATGTGTGTGTGTGTGTTGGGGTTGTGAGCCACAATGAACGAAGGAAACTGGAGATTTTTCATTCGCACGACGTTGCCACATCGTAGCGCGCAACGTTGCAGAGTACTGAGAGGGCTTCTTCTTCAGTTTTTCATTGCAAAAATCGTATTTTATCAATAATGAAGCAGAGAATACAGGAAATTATAGTTAAACACACTTCTTTCAGTCTCAAATTTTTATCATTATTTAATTATTTGATGCATCATACACTCTGCATTTAATGAATAAATTCATATCTCTGATTTTCCCTATCGAATTCGATGGTTGAGAGTTTTGTATGATCTTTATGCATTTGAATTTGTAAAATACCAGTTAATGTACAGTTTGTGTAGGCTGAAGAAGCCCATTGCGGTCATTATTGACGTCCGGTATTTAAAGAGAACTCAAGAATAGAAGCCAATCGTTGGAAAAATCTATTTTCAAGTCACGACAATGTATGAGAGCAAAAGATGCAAATGATGGAAGAATAGAAACGAAAATTTAATAAATCCTGAGATTCATTTAATTCGTTTATTTTCTATCTTTTTATCATTCTCATACAAAAGTTATGAAATTACTGGACAAAGGAGTGCCTAAGTATACTGCTTATGGTCATTTCGTGAGAATGGCTCCGGTGTGTGTTTCAATGTGATCAAAAATATCGTTTTGTTATCGAGTGAAACGTAAGATAGCCATTTTCCTCTTATGTACAACTGTGGAAACAATGTACAAACTCAATTGTTCTATATTTTCAATCGAGATATTCTTTATTTTAATTTTTTCCCTTTTTCCGTGTACAATTCCTTAATGTCTTTTTCCATCAATCAAAACCAACTTGCAAATCAATACAAGTAAAAACTAAGGGTTACTAATAATAGCCTGTTACATTTTTTAAATGCAAAACTAATCAATAATTACGAAACTCTCTCGAATTCAATGAAATATGTAGAAGGCGTTTTTAGCTTTTTGAGTGCAGCGTCTGGCTCATTGAATAAGTCAGTGCTGCGGCGTTATGCGAGGAAAGAGGCATGAAGTATATTTGGATGTTTTAAAAACAAAAAAAAAAAATAGGCAGAAAAAAGAAGAGTAGAGGGAAATTTCTATGCAGATTTTGGCCTCGTGAAGGTTCTCTTCACCCTTGATGCTATAACCCGCACCTGCCTTGACACGTTAGTTGAAAAAATGATTACAAAAGATCGAAAAATTTAAAAAAAAAAAGCACCAAGGGAATGCGATATAGGTACCGTGGACTTTCCCGCACCTGTCATCGGAGACATAATCGATAATCGAAGCTCGTCTTGAAACGTGACAACACGGGCCGAGAGAGAGACAGAATAAGAGTGAGTGGGTGGATGGAAGGAAAGATGGGAGACGATTGGGATGAGGTGAGCAGGGGAAAATATGTAGGAGTGTTATCCGGAAAATTCCATGGGTGAGAGAAAGGTCGATGTACCCGATCACGAAAGCTACGGATGATGGATTAGTCGTGGCGTTGCTATCCAATTTCGCGTTATTGCTCCGTTACGATTGCTCCCCTTTACCGTCATCCTCACCGCCCCTCTCTCTCTCTCTCTCTCTCTCTCTCTCTCTCACTCACTGTGCGCCCTTTAACAACTTTGCCTGTCTTTCATCCTCATGCTCCAATTATCTCACTCACTCAGTACACACATGTACGTTTATAAAAGTGTTGAAACAAAAATGAAACAATGAAGAAATTAACGAAACAAAAAATATAATGATAATAATAATAATAAAGACAGTAAATGAAAAATAAATTGTCGTGCATTGCTCCTCGTTAAAATGATTTTTTTTTTGTTGATTCTCCAGAGAGTAGTTGAACATTTGGTGATGAGACAAGAGTGAAGAGGCAAGAGGGAAGGTAAAACGACGACTCAGTGAGCAATGTCGGGGCTTAACTTGTCGTTCGGACTCAGCCTCTCTCTCTCTCTCTCTCGTTTATTTTACCCGACACTACGAGACCGCCTGCTCGTCGTTGATGACGTAACGGTCGGTGACCCCCTCCCACTTGGTTTGTGAAAGCGCACCATACTGTTCGTGTCTCTTTCCTCACGGCTCTCTGTCCGGCGCGTATCACCTCAACCGACCCTTGACTTAGAAATACATGTATATATATATATATATATATATATATATATATATGTACATGCTGAGTTATAAAACGATAGAGATAAAACCATTGTGTGGACAAATAAATGTAAGAGGAATTACGTACAATTACACAGTAAGAAAAAAAATTATAGTGCAGTCATCGATGAACTCAGTTGGACTTCATTGATATTGTGGTTTTCAATGTGGTAAAAGACAACTGGAGAATTGATGAGTCGCAGACATAAAGGGAGCATGAAGAGTTTTGAGGGAAAACATAAAGGAGAATTATGGTAATATTCTCGATGTTATGAGGAGAAAGAGAAAGAGAGTAAGAGAAAAAAACGAGACGGAGAGGTAGAAAGAGAGGAGGATCGATAAAGTTGTTGGATGCATTTTGCACGTACTTGTGCATGTGTGTGGCTGCCTCGTCGTTGAGACATGGCTTTAGAGGCCGTGGCTAGGACGAAAGAGCTGTTGCATGAAGTGAGGAGGGCCAATTGTGAATCATGTTTTTAGAGTACTCCTACAGACTATACTTGCTTACATATGGATGTGTGTGTAAATGTATAAGCGCGCGCAACAACGCGGGAGTTATACCACTGAAATTTCCTAACACACAAGTCTGTGTAAGACTAACTAAAATACCGGTTGAGAACGGTCTTTTGCTCTAAATTGGTTTTAACTCAAATGTGAGATAGGTTATGGGCAATATGACTCATCACGATTCAAATAATCCGACATATGTTTCATAAGATTAATTCTCCATTTTGGAGTGATTAAAATGAATTCTCTTGGGAATTTGTGAAACTCGAATGAAAATGTTTCAGAAACATGCAGATTTGAAAAACAAACCATCCAGCCTTTTTCGCACGAAATTTCATGCTTCTTAAAAAAAAGATCTCTCCATAAATCCTCCTAAATTCAATAGTTTCAGGGATAATTGTGAAAAAGTAGAAACTTTGTACTCCATTTCTCCTCCTCAACAGTACGAAAACCTTGAAGTCATTATTCTTAAGTAATAATGTCCAAAATGAACGAGTCATGCTGCATTAGTATGCAATCACGAAACTTTCTTTTTTTCACATAAAAGTTGAAGGGGAAAGAGTACTTTTTTTTGCGGCCCAATGATTAGTATTGAACATTCGATTTGGCTGAGCTCACGTCCAGATGTGTGCCAATAAAGTTGGCTCACTGAAAACCATAGTTATAGCAATCTAAATTGTCACAACCATGAGGAAAAGAAGAGGGTAAAAAAGAATGAAAGAGTAGAGAATAAACGATAAAAAGTTTTTCAAAGTACTTGGGGCTCTAACCTATGTGGCGGAGAATTTCCAGATAAAATGGATGAAACTTAATTGGATACAAAAGTTTTTGGAGATCAACTGCTATTTCACTTGGGAATTTTCCAGATATAACTGCGATAATGAAGGAAACATAATGAGACTTTACGATATAAAAACATTATGATTATTGTTGAAATAATTAAAACTTTTTTCTCTAAGTTTTTAATGAATAATAATAGTGAGACAAATAATGAAGGACTTACTTCATAATTTGAATAATGATGATGTCAATAAGAATTCTTCAATTACACTTGTTATCCCGTTAGGTGATTTCATTTCCAAATAATAATATTTGATTTAACTCCAAATAATTAATCACAAGAATATACTATTGTAAGAGTGATGCACGGTAATTGATCTCATTTGGGAGACAGTGGAGAATAGTTTTTTCATGTGTATATTGCATATACATATATAATTGCTTATTTTTTTCCTATATTTGAAAAAAAGGAGTTCTCACACACTAATGAATTTGGCCACGCGATAGGTTAGAAAAACATGCGCATTGACGTTTGAGGTTAGAATCGACAGGTAGCAGACACTCCATACAGGGTCCAATGTTCTTGAAACTATCAGTGCGCATGCGCGTATTTAAAGTATAGAAGAGAGAGAGAGAGAGAGAAAAATTACGGAAAAAAAAGAGAATAATGTTGATCTGTAGAACTTGTTGAGAAATATACGATTTGAAAGACATACTGATTGCCCTGAACCCTCAGGGCTTTTGGCCCGATACATCTTTACTATTTAGATTCTCTTGATTGCTATATTTATGTCTACTATCTTTCTTTAACAAATATACTCAATTCCCTCAAGATTTATTTTGATAGGCAAAAATTCACCATTTTTATTATGACTCAACGTAAAATTCAAGGTAAACAGTGAATCGCATAGTGTACAATTTGAATAATGAGGATAAACAAATGCGCGAGACCAAGGTCGAATGCTTTTTCTTCTTTTATCAGTACTGTAAACAGTTGAGTGTTAAAATTATTCGGAAACTATAAATAATCAACAAATAACAATGTGAAAAAAAATACACAAAATTCCATTCGAAGTATTGTTTTCGTGAAACAAATAAATCACCTCTACTTCATTTGAATTTTATTCAAATTAAACTTTAATTGAATCATGGAAAAGAGAGAATATAAATCTATATTATCGACAATTGGTAATATAATTCAAATGAATTCGTGAATAATAAATTACGAGGAAATGAAACTCCGTTTCATTGAAATTCCGTTGTATTCAAACTTAGTAAGTTAGATATATGTATTTTGTGCTAATTTATTACTTTACGAGTTGAGATTATGTTTTTCTGAGGATTCATTGCAGAGGCATGATCGCGTGAAGGGTCATCCGTAAATGAGCTTTGGCGAAGAAAACTTTTCCTATTTACAATTATAAAAAAGAGAAGAAAAAAAAAAGTAGTTGTATCATTCAAAACTAGTTCAAGAGCTGGTCATGGCTGTGTCCCAAAAATTATAATGTAGTTTAATCTTTCAAGTGAAGTCCATGCGGAAACTGTTGAAAATATTGGGAAACATTGAGAAAAACAAATTGTTGCTGAGAGATTTCCTTGTGCTTCAATTATTCATGGCAATGTTGATAGCTTAATATACTGAGAAGAATGAAATTAATTAATAATTCTAACGACAAATAATAAGGGGAAAAAAGTTCTCTCACTGTAAACTGAATTTGGATTGAGAACTCTACTCATTTAAAATTTTTTTTGAATAATCGAAATTTTCATGACTCCCATTGATAAAAATCAGTACACTTCTCGTTGATATGGAACTTTTTCACTCTTGTAATTCTTCAAAATTTATTTAAAAAAGTAAACAAAGATAAAAATTAAAAAAAAAACTGGGTAAAAATTTATGTAATTGATGATTCACCAAAGTTAAAGGTATAAAAATATGGCAACACTGTCAACCGATCGATAAATACCAATAATAAAGCCTGAAAAAGAAGAATTCACGTGGAGCGAAATGTCGAGACGCATGGCGTGGATGACCCCGTCGATTTGGAATGTCTTTGGCCAATGAATTCACGGAGGGCAAAAACGAGACTCTGGGGGCATTCATAAAGTACAAGAATAGAAGCGAATGATGATAGGTGAGAATTGTAATAAGAAAGAAGGAAAAATAGAATAAAAGAGGTGGAAAAAAAAACATCTTCAGTTTCGTTTTGTGATATGGCATTCAATACACACACACACACACACATTGTATTTGTGATTCTCAGTCTGGCACACATAGGGGGCGTGAGCGAGAATTTGTGAATATTTCGCAACCGGTGGCCGTTACAAACTTGCTCTGTTTTTTACCCCACCACTCTTTGAAATAACAAAATCACTGGAAGTGGAAATACATGTGTATGTATAATGTATATGTGTATATATATATATGTCCATGGCCGTGACCACCATGACACAATTTCAGGACATGGCACACGGTCGTCGACTTTATTTGAATTTTTGAGATTATCGATAAAAACTTGCGAATTTCAAATAATAATTATCTTTGAATAATTTTTTAAATGCAAATATATTATATTTCTTTAAGAATAAGTATATAATTTAATTTATTATTTCAATGTGAATTTCTTTTTCTTGTAAGTGTTGATGAGATCTTTTATAATGAATCAGAGCAAAAGAAAAGCCTTTGTTCACTGAGAGGAAATCATAAATTTAAATCTAATCTCATGATTTTTCAAGATATAAACAACCAAAAAAAGCCTTGAAGTTTTAAACAATGAAATTCAACGAGTAAATGTTAATTGCAGGCGGAAAGTGAGAGAAAAATAATTGACAATTGTGTTTAAATAAATTATAATTAAATCATCTAGTTTATTCATTATTGTAGGAGGAAAGAAAAAGATACATTTCTATTTTTATTCGTTATGAAAAATTGAATGAATCATGATTTAATGCAATTGAGTAAATTGATTTTCAATTAAAAATTTTTCTCATACATTCCCTCTTCTATTGAATACGTACGGAAAAAATAAATATAAATACGATTACATGCTTTACTTGTGAAAAAAATTTTAGTATTTCAAGGCAACTCAGAATGTAAGTGCAGTATCGTTTGGAATATAAAATATACATGATACTTTGTAACATTCATCGTTTATTGCTGTGTGACGCAATGTAATATGGTTCTCGCAGGAAATTCTAACGAACCAACGGAAAAGAGCCGAGAGCAATTACACCACGGAAGTGAAACTGAAGACATGATTGAGTATTTATTAAATTCACTCAGTGATTTTATCATGTTGATAAATGATTTCAAGAGTTTCAATAGTTTTAAGAAATTTTCTTGGTGAAGTTGAACGAGATCAACGAATTTCGTGTTTGAATTGTTTTTATAAAATATATTTTGATATTTAATTGAGATGAGAAATTCTTGTAATAATATTTTTGTTGACCAAAAATGCAGCTACGAATAAGGCTATGAAATGAATTACTCTATTTGGATTTTGAGATATTTCAAGAAAACTAACTTTCATGTCAGAGTAGCAATGAAGTTTATAGATTTTCAAAGTTACAAAGATATTTGGAAAAACATGAAAGTTCTCGAAAATGCAAAGAGTTCGGATCTCTAAGATCTTAAACCGTGAAAGTTTTAGGAAATCTCCTAGAAATCAGCTCTGACACATTCAACCCCAGATTGGACTCTCGAAAATTTTATTTTATTCAACGAAGAGTTTCATAAACTATTATATTTTTTGAATGACATATCCTGCGAATTTGATGAAGAAATAGAATAAATTCTAGTTAGTAGTGAAATTTTTCTCATGCTAAATGAGGTTGGCCTATAAGCAACGTTGTCGAAAACGTGCTAAACGCGCCTGGGTAGTATAGAGTGCATTCGGCAACGTCGCAGCTAGAATGAGACGACGGGAAATCCTTCATCAACCAACCAAAGTCATTAGGTTGTTTATGGTGATCAGTCTAAGATTACTATTCTCACATACATACTATACTCCCTCATCTTCTAGGCATTTTTACGGCAGAATTGATGGAAATTTCAGAATCCATCAATAGCACTCACAACACAGAAAACTTGACTGCCCATAAAATCCAAAAAAAAGCCTCTTTCATTCTGTTTTCAGGGCATGTATAAAAAGAGAATGATTTCGAACTCACCGGTGCACGGGAGTAGACCTCGCCGGTAAATGCTGATTGTGCGAGGATGGTGGTGGTTGACCCTGATGTGTTTGGGCCTGCACACGAGTGGGGTTGGGTGCACCGCCGACCAGAGAGTGTCCGTGGCCCCCGTGGGGGTGGGAGTGGTGATGATGGTGAAGATCTCCTCCTACCGGTCCTCCCACCCCCAGTCCACTCACTACCTGGACTTGCTTGCCCACTGTCTCCATCACCCTTGGTACATTATGTACTGAAAAAGAGAAATTCATAGTGCATTAAAAATTTTGAGTTTCAACCCCCTCAGTAAAAAATGTTATTCGTTATCTGGAGAGGAAATTCTTTTTAGTCCATGCGAGGACCTGAAACAATTCTCTCATCCTTCTAACCAAAATAGCTATTATCTAATTTAAATAATTTTTTTTTTGGCAATTAGGATAATTTTTAACATATGATAAAAATAATAATTCATCATTAGAATAATCTCTCTTTTGAATAGTATTTTTGGTTAATATTCCGAAAAGTATCATAATTTAAATGAAAAATAAAGTATAATTATTCAACATAATTCGTCGTTATTTTCACGCAGAGATATTTTCATGAATAACAGTTTGTACTTAAAACCAGAAACATGATATCAAAAGTTACTGCATTATTATAAATTTCACATGTTATTTCTAATTAAAATTAAAATTAAAATTATTCATTAAAATAATGAGCCTTGATATGTTTGTGCTTAACAATAGTAAAGTTTTTTTATATTTATTAAACCGCGTTAATAAAACAGTATGAAAAAGCTAGATTATTTTGACTATTTTTTCAAGTGGCTGAATATCACGTGAAACGAAAACCTCTTACAGTTGCGTGCAGTCACTAACTCTTAGATTCTAAAGGATGATTGGGCCAATGTAGGTTAATGATACGAGCGTTAGATGTTGCACACTGGTATCCATCGGTTGGCTTGACTCTTATTATTATTTTATATATATACGAGCGTAACAAATGGATGATGAGAGGCCTCTTCTCACTCTCTCTCTCTTTTTCTCTATGTCTATTACTCTCATGCACTCTGTGACCCGTGAGAGAAATGATTCCAGGTAAAAGTGTGTGAGATAACATTTTATATTTCAAATAAAATTGAAAGAGTGATAAAATAATTCATATCTGTTGATAGAGTGAGTAATATTTGCGGGAGTGAAAATTTTTATCAGTAAGGACGCAACGAATTGTTTCATTGGGACACAAAATTGATAAGAAGAAAGCGAAAGATCGTGATTAAAATAATTAACTGACATTCAACAAATACCAATGATTATAGCATTTATTTGTATTCATAAATCTTTTATATGCGAACTCGAGTAGTTAAACTCACAGAATTCACATGGTTAAAATTGCACGATATAAATGAGTTTGCAGAATATAATTTTCATACTTTAATAGCAGCATCGGTATAACGGAGAAAAAAAGCGAGGGATCGAGAAAGATGGAGATATGTTACATGAATAAGCAACAGCAAGAATGGGAGACAGAGAGAGAGAGAAAAAATGTATATGGTTACATGAAATGGAATTTCTATATATGAATTTACCCTGAGGATGTAGGAATCGAAATGGAATATTTCGTGTAGGCGATGAGCTATATGCATTATTGATATTGCCTTTTTTTATGGATTCTGTTTATTGATGACTTTTTAGGTTTCTGGTTACGTATCGGGCTTCGATGGGGACTCTGCACTTTGACTATATTTCTATGAAGCATGTCATTTAGGTGAAATGAAATTTTTGTATTTGATACACAAAAGTTGCCATTCAATTCGCAGTTGATTATTCATGAATATCTACACTGAGAGAAAAGATGAATTTTATTGATAAATCCGTCTTTGAATCAAGAAATAAAAAAAAATAGAAATTTCCAATTCCACGCAAGCTTTGAATCAAATATGAATATTGATATTAAATTCGTTATGGTTGAATTGATACACTGAGAAAAAAAATAAAAAAAATTCCCCAGCAATGAAATTCCTTGAAACTAATAAAAATAAAAAATGATTAATTTTACAAATCAAAAATTATACAATTATTTATCAAAAGTAATAATACATTTGGATTGAATACATCCCGATTGTAATGAACTCATTTTCATCATTCATTTGGAATTAATTGAATATTTCTCAAGATGATCATCTTATTGAATGTTTCAAGGATAAATATCCTACTTTAAGATGAAAGTTTTCAGATTAATCAATGAGTAATTTGATTGAAAAAAATTTGAGTTTATATTGAACTAAACTATTTATAATTGTTGATTATTATCAATGTTTCTTTCTCTTCAATTCAAAGACGAATTCTTCGATAATATAATTTTTTTGTTTCAGTGTAGAAATTGAAGCGGAAACATTTATTATTACAGCCTTTTCTTTTATAGAGCTGTGTAGAAAAACGTGCAGAATAGGGTCTTGATAAAAATTTGGTATCTCTAATGCTATTCCGGAAGTTCCATTAGAATGATCAATATAATTTTTCCAACGACTTTGCCATCAAATTCCTCGATAACAATATTGAATTACTTGTTGGAAAGAATAAAAAATCATTGGAAGTGTTTTTTATGAGTGCACTGGACTCGATTTTGAAAAAATTGCAACACTGCTTGATAGAAACGTTGTTATGACTTTATTTTCATAAAAATTCTCGTGAAAATAAATATTGTGAAATATAATTCAATTCGTGCCGAGTTTATCCGAGTGTTTTTATTGATTTTTCAACTTTAGATTTAAATATAAATGCTTAAAAATATTTGGATTAAGTCATTTTGAAAATTCAGTAAATTCTTAATGACATTAGACTCATTAAAATTGACAGTTAGATGGACACTTTGTGGTTTATTAATTGTCCATTGCTATTTTCATTCCGTTAAGCATAACGGTTTTATGTATTGATCCGTCTCACTCGCTTGTTTCCCTTCAATTATTCGTCTCATTCTGCCAGTCAATCTTAATTTTCTCGTTAAAAACTGTTGTCGATAGAAAAAATGAACTCGAGATAGAAATTTGCACAAACATTTGAGATCTCTACTGATCCCATCGTCAAAAACGCAATTGGAAATAGGACAATAGCTAAAAAAAAGTCATTATTTTTCCAACGATTCTCGGAAATATATTCTTTATTTTAATGAGAATTTTCACTAGATTTATTAATCGCGAAATTGAATGGATAAAATATACTAGAGGTGAGTACTTCAATGAGATTAACTGCCAGAAACAGTTAGAATATTCAATTCATTCAAGTTTTTCATACAAATTCCTCCTTTTTCGTTTCTAAGACCATTAATTCGCAGAAAGAAATTTCGATGTTGAAAGTGAAACGCAGAGCAATGTGATTCAGAATCTTTCGGAATGAAAGATTTGATAGAAGAATTTGAGAAGATGCTGCCACATGTCACAATTGTCTGGTATTTTTTAGAAATTATTTCGTAGAGGTCTTCAAACTCAAAAAAATTCCCGGATTGTTTTGCCCAGCAGGTCCAGTTTGTCCCAATCTCCCTTAATATTTTCTTACATAATCGGTTGAATCGGTTATTTCCATCTCTCTCATTATTCGAATACTCTTCCGCACAATTCATTTTAATGAATTAGTTTCATTCGAAACTAATATACTGTAGTATATATTCAAGTCATCTGCACGCGCAGGCTCGTTCGAATACAATAAAATTGTCATCATACATTCCTTTGTCCATACTAAAAAAAAATCCAACGTTTTTGTAGAACACGAGACTAATGAACATTTCGAAATCCTCGTCACAGCCTCAAATTGTAATAGATGACGAATAAATTTACAAATGATAAAGCAATTTATTCTTATAAATACTATTCAATTCAAGTCAACTATTGATGCAATAGAATAGAGAATGTATAATGAAGTAATATCAAATTAAAGAGAATATATTGAAAATCATTGTCGGAAACGATTCGTGTTGCAGTCCTGCTGTGTTCTGAATGACAGGAATCAATTTACCACTGAATTTGCTTTGTACAGAAAGGGAACAAGAGGGGCAAGAAGAGAGGGGTCACTCTCTCGGGGCTATCTAAAGACGACAAGAGAACTCGATCGTATTGAATAATTCATAGTTAACCCTAGAGTCAATGCAAGGTGTATATAAAACTTTCCACTACCAACTATGTCTATTTAACGACTCTGTACTTAAGTCGAGAGAAGAATGAAATAGGAAAAAAATCACATTAAAATTATTCTTGAAGCTCGATTATCATCGAACGGAATGAGATCGATCAATACAGAGTGAGGGATAATTGGGTCGAGAAAATGGCGAGAAGCGAGTGGTTGAAGAATTCAATGGAATAAGAGAATCAAGTGCGAAATAAAAATCCAGAGATATTTGGGGTAAAAGTAGAAATATTTCATAAAATGACTCTCTTCACACTTCGGTATATTGAACAAAAAATATGCAGAAAGACGTAAAAAAAAATAAATAGAAAAATAGAAGTTATGCGGTTCGTTGATCCAGAATAGGCGGGTGTATAACTGAGGAAAGTCCACCCTTAAAACCCTCCGGCAAAATACTGTGCATCCAGGGTTTGTTAAAGCGGAACTACCAACGGACGTTCTCTATTCTACTATCGACGACACAGTTTCTATTCTCAAATACCAATGGATCGAATATTATAGATTGCCAAGTGTTTCCGATGCTTCATGGATTGTGTACATGTTATGTGGAGTATGTGCATTAATCTATTACCACCAATGAGTTGGCATGGATTTGTATTGAGTGGTATGGAGAGGTCGAATCCTGGTAATTGTTATCCAGTAACACGTACGAAATGCAACTAGCAACGCGAACGAAAGGAATTAGGTGGTAAGCCCTTCTGGTTTTGGCCCAGAACAAATAAAAATAATGAATATGCCGCAGGGAAAAAATGGTCCAATTTGAAGAATTCAACGAATCTGGGTAGAATTTTTCTCAATTACATTGGGAAAAAAAAATATTAAATTTGCGGATTGTTGTTTGGAATTTCTGTTTTTGAGGCTGTTGTTATAGGAACCTTCACAATTAAATTTTCTCCATTATCTTTCTAGCTTTTGATATAGTTTCCACTGCATTTATTCCAACGATACAAGTTCAGTGTTATTTTGTACTGTATTGATTCAATTATATGAATTTTGTGGGATTCTGGTAATGAATATTGATGGGGTAAAATTCATGGGAAATTCACTAAATTTCAATCCGGAGTTGTATTTGATGAGTTACATTTATAATCTACGATATTCACGAATAATCGAAATATTTCATGGAACAGCTTCTCTCCAATATTCCAGCTTCTCTCCAATTTGCGTTCTCCACTTTGACACAGATTTTACTTTTTATTTTAGTCTAATTAGAAATTATTGATTAATTGTGACAATAACATGAATTTTAGATTACTCAATCTGAAATTATGTCGAATTCAAAAGGGTTATATAATCTTACTGAATATCTGTGAAAATATAATCAGCAGGATTTGACATATGGAATAACATATTTTTCCGTTACTATTAAGACTTGACTGAATGGATACTTATGAGGACTCTGCTATTTTCTCCTGACCTCTTCATGAAAAAGCAGTAACCAAAAATGACCTTATTTAGATGATTACGCTTCTCCAATTTTTTAACCAAAATATGGATACCCACAAGGATTCAATGACCTCAACTCCTCTACATCATTTCCATAAAAAAATTCCTTGATTCATTCACCGCAATCGAATAACGATTGACATTTGTCACAAATTTTTCATATTTCTTTCGCAATGAACCTTTCCTTATCAAAAATGCCGATCATCTTAGGGGTTAAAATATTTATATTATATCCAATAGAAATTCGTCTGCTTCACCTTCTCCTAATTTCATCCGAAAAAAAATAGATAATCAGAAATAAACTTCAAGGTTTTATGCTTAATTACATATTTGATTCAAATATTCCTATTTTTATCGTAATCTGTTGAATCACTTGACATTCAAAAAGCTACCAATACCAGAAAGTTATATCATTAGAGACAAGAGGAAAAAAATCCATCGTGACTTGTAACAAGGTAAATTTAACATCGTTGATGTTGCATTAAATTATTACAATTCTCCAATGAAGAAACCGGATTGTCAAGGATAAGGAAGCACACGCCTGTGTGCATCATAAATTTGTGGACAATTTCCTTGTATCTACCATTGGATATTATAGTTAAACTGTGAATTTTTGAAGGCACATGAATTATCGTGAAAACGAGATATACCGAAAGATGCCCACAAGGAATATGGAATATATATAACCTGGTGCATTGCCGTAGTGAGAGAGAGTGGAATAACCCGACACTGGGATTATCTCGTCAGCGATAAATTTTCAGTTTGAAACACCATCATCATCCTCCTCAATCATTTCGTGTGTCCCTCTCTTTTCATAAACTCTTTCATTCTTTAATTCTATCCAGAGCCCACAAATTTCAGTGTTTAACCTCCTAGAAATTGTATGTTTTCATAAACCGAATCTGCAGATAAAAAAATTGAAATCTATTTTCGACTCAGGAAGTTATCTCAGAGAAGTGAAAAAATAACATTCAAAAAAAAAATAAGCTCTATATCAATGCGTTGAACAGTAGACGGGTAACATGATTATATTTATACATATACACATTCTTTCGATACGATTCGTGTAGGAAAGTTCCCGTTCATATAAATATAGGAACCGTTATCGATTTCTACACAGGCTGAACATTTGAGCTCTATACGTCAGCCAAACTAGACTCCGAGAGTTTCGCTAAATCAAAAAGACAATGCACCGTCTGAACGCGATTGGGAAGGTGAAAGACGTTGACATCACGAAGAAAAAAGGGGTAAAAGGAAACAATGAATAAGGGAGCAAAACGGAAACAGAAAAATATGAGGGAAGGTGGAAGTGTAGAAAAATCGAGAAATCAACGACCCTCTTCCGCATTGGGTCTGAGGGAAATCGTTCGCGCACTTTGTGCAGTTCAAAAGTTTTTTTCCTCTCCTTCTTCTCTTTAACCACCACCCCTTTTTTATTCAACCCTCATTTGGCCTCCAACTATATCTCCCGGAGAGACAAAAGAAGAGAAATGGAATCGATAGAATGCCTCGTAATTGAGACAGTAACGAACGTGAAAAAACCAAAAAAAAACAATATTAATTGTATTAGCATCGCATCAATTTCAGACGTAAAAATAAATGAAGAAAAATTGATTCTTTCCTATTGATTTTTTTGAGGAGATGGAAAAAAAGGGTGCGGATCTTATCGGTATAGTGAACTCTGGCGCCAAGGAGACACCCGAATGCATTACGTCACCTTATTCCCCTACTACGATTGCCTGACGTTACATCACACACAGGGTCCGGAAAGATCCTCGACCTCGGTTATCCTACCCCGAAGGAAGTCATCCATAAATATGTTAATTACAGTTGTCCATTCAATTTATATATTGATAACTTTGATTTCAATCGTCATACCCATTTCCCACCTTTGTACAATCTTAATTGAAATCTCTGAAACGGAAAGAGGGGACACGAAAAGAGAACAAATTACATCCCTCTTGTAATAACGTCATTTCTAAGTCCAAGTGTGCTATTAAATTTACATTTACTTTATGACAATGATTTTCATTTCTTCCGCCATCTATTTCTCCTTGTCTATAAAGAACGCCCATGATTTATTAGGTCTCCAAAATAATGTGAATTTTATCATGGATGCCTGGAACTAATTCATAGAATTCATTCTATAGAAACTAGTTTGCGAAATTCGACGGAATAGCATACTTTTATTTTGTCAATAACATTCGAGTTTTTTGTAACTCCGATTGAAGAATGTCTTTGGTGAAAAATCTACACTTCTTGAATGGCTTCGTGAGTATTTTGGGACCAATTTTCCCTCGGCTTTTCATTGATCGTAGATCAATTGATTGGTCTTCCTCAATTAATCAGAAGGGAGCGATGACGCTGCCATGTCACGATGATTATTGAAAAATTTCTGAGACTTATGAGGATTTTTCAACACCTTTAACATGGTATCGGTTATTTTTAGAGTGTAAACAATGAGAAAAAAATTGAATTGATTCGCAAGTTTCATATTTAATGACGGCCTCTTTCTTCTTTTTTTTTTCCTTTTTTTCATGTGTATTTTTAACGTTCCTCAATACCTGATGTGGGATGTATGATTCATTCATAATGATCGAATACCTGCATCAATTATATCCGCACATAAAACTCTTTGACACGAGAGCACATTGTGAACCGAGTTGACTAAGTCACGCTTCATATGACTAACATTAGTCGTCAATTATAAAAAAAAAATGAAAGAAAAAGAGAAGGAAAAAAGGATTATGAGTAACAAGAAACTAGAAAAATATATTATGGAAAAATTTCATGAAATTTGCACATTCATTTCCATAGATAGATGTTAATAAAATTTGAATAAAGGCTTTTATGATTGATTGTTGAAAAAAAAAGAATTCTCAAGAGGCCCCATTAATTTTAGGCATAATATTTTTTTACATATTCTTGAAGAATAAAGTTTTTTCTTTATTTCTTTTGCAATTATCCTCACCGGTAATAACGTCATCCGCAGCAGGAAGAACACGAATTTCCCGCTTCAAATCCTCCCAAGTCACGAGGATTCACAAACACAAATTATTGGACACTCTGACGCACCTTCAATAGTCACGCGTTTACACGCGCGTCCGTGCATCCGCACGTTTTTAAATATATATATATTTTTTTTTACAAAATCAATTTCTTTTTACAAATATCAACTCTTTACTGTTACAATAGGATGTTGTAGGGAAAAAAAGGAAAAAAAAGAAGAGAGATGAGTGAAAGAGTTGAAAACACTAAAATCTGCTCACTTTTTCTCACACGAATTCACTTTTTTTTGTCATCCCTATTTTTTTTATACTGCTTCACTTGACACTTCTTTTGCCATTAAAATTAAAATTTTATATATTCACGTTACCTATATTTATCTCTATAACTAGATATTTAATTTTTTTTTTATGTCGATCCAATTTGACTTGAATATTTATCGCGATATTTAGCTCTCTATAATTTTATTCTTTTTATTACTTTCTTGTAATTCACTTGGAATTTTTATATTTCACACACGCGCACCAATAAACTAAGACATGATCCTGTGCAGTTTTCTCCCACGTTTGTGACGCTCTACCACTCCTCGTTGTCCAGGGTTATTCTGTAAATAAAATAAATAAATTAGAGTTATTAATTATTTAAATCAGAATACGAAAATAATAAAAGAATTGAGGTTTTTAAAAAACCATTCATTACAATGTAATTCACCAATTATTGTGATCAGAGTAGTCAATGGAAAAAATTGATGATTTTATTTATTCGGGTCAGTCCAATTGGACTCATGAAAATCCTCAAATTAGTGAAAAGAATTGCACTTGAAATTAATCATTTTTTTCCGCCTTTGTGAATCTGAAAATTGGACCGATGATGATTTTCAGTTCGTACTCACTGTAGGTCTTCGTGACGACAGATATTCAGCGAGTGAGAAAGAGTGAGAGAGGAGAGTGTGACACGACTAATAAAGAACAAAAAATATTGACGAGAGGGAAGACAACAAAAGGGGAAGGGTGCGTAAAGAGGGAAGGTCAGTGGCTCGACCATACTACTTTTCCTTCCAACACATGATATCAAGAATTCGTTGACTATAGAAATAATATAACTTTTACCCCTTGTGTTGACCACTAATTGCCATTACGTGACTCTAGCTTTGCACTTGTTTTATTTTCAATAATGAAATATAAACCGTCTGATACATTTCCTTCTACAAAAGTAGAATTTGTGTCGTTAAGTTTCCTGAATTTATTGCCGATTGTAAAATAAATGAATTTTGTGGAATTTACTTGTGTTAGTGGATGAAGCTGAAGGATTTTCAGGATGAAATCCTTTCAATTGAAAGGTCTAGGCAATTTCCGGTGAAAAGTTTGATACTACAATTCATTCTGTACCAATAGTTTTTGAGATATTTCCAAAAGCAATTTAATCTTCTATTTTTCCAATATCTTTGGAAGCATTGAAGTAAAATCGATTTTATTGCAGCATTCTTCAGCGAAAATTCTCTCAATTTCTCCATAACATTCCCTGAGATTTTGTGACAATCCATCAATTTTCTTTCCATCAATCAACAGAATATTTTCGTAAGCGTCGAGTCGACGTATGTTGATTATCCGAAGCGAAAATGGAACGTTCAAAACGGGAAAAAAATGAGTTTAAAAAAAACTTGGAAGATGTCGTTATTTTTCTGTCTCGTCTTCACAGGTGGTGTGTCGCCACAAATTATTATTTTTCTCAATTCCTTTATTTCTTGCATCAGCCTATATTTTTTCATGTTCACCTCCATGTGTATGTGTGTCCTGTCATTGTATACACGTCATTATGTGGGCTATGCAGGTGTTAGTTAAAAAGTTGTGGGCACAAAGGCGAAATAACGGAGAGTAAAGGTGTGAAAGCATGCGAATGTGATTTTTTTCCACTTTACTCCTTCGGTTATTCATTGAATAGTGAGAATTGTTTGAATAATGGATGGAGAAAAGTGCTTGATGGAAAAAAAGCATTTTTCAAACTAAAATGTTTATCAATGATGAATCCACACACTTGATTTCGTTTTTTTATTCTCGATTTTCATGTGTAAAATTTTTGGATCATCCTCTTTTCAAACTTGAGCCAAATTTCAATTATAAGATCTCCATGTTCATTCAGAAATAATCCAAGTACCATGCTTGCTTGCTGGTTTATTGGTAACTTACTGCATTTTAAATTTTAAATTCTGCAATCTATCTATTTTCATTGATGATCGACTGTTGCAAGTTGAATTAAATTAAAACTATGGATCGACGAACTTGCTGCATTTTTTAATCACTTGTATTCACATATGCTAATAAACTACTACCAATACTATACTACTACACTGAATTTTAGTTGAGCACAATTGCAACCGATTTTCATTAATTATTTTTTTTCTAAATTTTTATCCTCTTTTACTTGTTCTGTTAGGTTCCTTTTGAACAAGGATCTCATTACTTTCTCAGCCTCATTTTTCATCTCGTATTTCTTCGCTCTCGATGATCCCCCATAATGCTCTGCTCATCATCCTTCACTTCTTTTCTCTGCACTTAAAAAACTTCAACTCATTATAATTTTTTTTTCTTTTTAATTAGATATAAATTTTATTTGTGATATTACTTCGTCAACTTTTAAAGTTTTCCTTCACGAGAACTTCTTGGCCTCTTTCTCCAATAAATTAATTTTCTTCATTTAAAAAGTATTTTCTTTATATTTTATATAAAAAGAAGACAGAAAAAGAGCAGAGCTACATACTCATTAAACTTTATAACATGGACCTTTATAAATCAAGTTGAATAGAATCTATCTACTTTTTTTCTTATATATACTCAAAAACAATTCAAAACTTCTAGAGTATCTCAAGTCAGAGATTATTTATTTTTCGTTTCAGGATTAAAAAAAGGTACACAACGTCGTCGGAGTTTTTAAATGAAGAATCAACCTTCATTTTCATCCATTCAAGCCACGAACTCTTGAACACGAGAAGAAGAAAAAAGAGGAGAAAAAAAAAAGGAACAAGACTGTTAAAACAAAAAATCCGTTGCCACCGGCGAGGACGAAAAAGAGTTAGTTAGAGGACAAAGAAAGGGAGTGACGAGCGAAAGTAAGAGAAGATGATGGCAAATTGGTGTGAGCATATGGCTTCTTACCACACATCATGGGGCTTTTTTGGCACTGCCTAGCGTGACCTCGGTAACGCCAGACGTGCAACTAAAACCGAAAGAAGAAGAAAAATAAAAGACACTTCCCATTTCCTCTCGTTGATGCTACGGAGATTGGAAATGACAGATCCACGAATTATCTATATCTGAAGAGGCTTGAAAAATAGCTGGTAAAATTCGCAAATGCATCCGCAGTTTTCATTCAAAGCAATCCCTTTCTTTTATTCTCTTTTATTTTCTTTCAGCCTGAGAGGAAGCGAAAAAAAAATAAAAAAATAAAACTTAAGAGGAAAAAGAAAGGCAGGAAAAGAAAGGATAAAAAAGAAGAGATTCTTTTCGGACATTGAGCATTGTGATGGGGGCTATTCAGTCGTATTTTCTACCTCGCACATATACATATAGCCTCTACATTGTGGAGCGACCCACTATCCTTCTGTGCACCTCGTACGTTGTTTGTTCCTCTCTCTCTTTCTCTTATTCTCTGACACATTGGAATGAACATGTCCTCTGTGTTTGTGTATTCACACTTATGAAAATCCACCGAGAGCCAGCGTCTTCAAATGGTCTCATGTGTGAAGTTATACTGAGTCTTTCAACTAAAATCGACAGGCTACCAGTAGCTGAGGCCGAGTTGGCGGTTGCCAACTGATTAATCGATCCGAGAATGTTACATTCTACAGCGTACACGCAGACGATTAAAAAAGAAAAAGAATTTTACAATGAATTGATCCATCCCTCGACTTATCCATTATGATTATGTTTATTTCTTTTTTTCCATCATGAAGAGACAGACACACAATCAACAATTGCACTCGTCTCTGCCTTTTCCGCGGTCACTCAGTACTATTTTCTTCCTTTACTGCTTCTCTCTTTACTCAACCCATTTCTTCGTCTCTCTTTTTCTTCATTCATTGTTATCTCACTCTTTTCATTTTCGGACGATTCAAGAAAGTAAAAAAAAAACTCTAAGAAAAATTCGGAGAACTCAGTGCCAAGCGAGAAAGTGGGCTGGCGTTAAATGAAAATAAACAAAGACCCAATGGATTTGTGCATATGGGGGTGTGTATCTGTATATGTGTGTTGCAGTGTAAATATGATCTTTCAGCCATCTTAGTCCCTTATTTTCATCCACTCTGACGCTTCGTCTGAATTTTTACTCTAAAAATTCGGAAGATCTTCTTCGTTTTCATTTTTTTTTTTTGAAATTGAAAAAATATTGAGAGACAGAGACATAAAATTGTCATTGGCCAAGGGCTACATGTAATGGTTTTTTTGATGGAATGATTTCGAGGGAAACAATTTTGTTTTTTCCTTCTTTTTATACTACTCCGTTTGATTTCACGGTGTGCGGTCCATGTGTTTTGAAAATCATAAACACACATTGGTTATTTTTCTCTTCTCTCTCTCTTATTCCCTCTTGGAATAGAGACGAACTTTCAACTGAGGGATTCGGTAAGGAAATGCTGACACTCGGATTTTTCGATGAATGTCTCGTAATCTAAGGGAGATGAAGTAATTTCCATAGAGACCTTCATTTGAGCTCTAATTTTGGCCGAGTGAAAGTATCACTAAAGTTCTCATATCGCTTTCAGATGCCGAGATATTTTACTACCACGGAATTCATAGGAGGATTGGCTAGTCTCTTTTACCACTCGATCATTAAATCGAGTTTGAAGATTTTCAAAATTACAATACTCATTGTAGAAACCGGCAAACTTCAGCAGAAACATGCTACGAAGGGATCCATTTTGATCAAACAGTTTCCGGAATACAGTCGACTACCCGTTAGAAACCTCTTCCCCTTAATCAGTATTGAGCGGCTTCCCCATCTCCATACTTTTCTCAAAGTTTTTTCCACGCCAGCCATTGACGGCCTCTCGTAAATCCATCAAAATTTGCTCAAAAACAAGATGCCCTATATTGACGTCTCAAGAAAAATTTCATTTCGCGCTGATAAAAAATATAGCTTTTACAATTAAACTATATCGTTATATTTTTGGGGCAAAAATAGAACAGAAGTAGAATTAAGTGCATCTTGCTTGGAGATCAATATGTTCTAGAACATAGGAAGCTTCTGTTAAGACTGTAAAGCTTGACTTAGATATAAGTTCATCAGGAACATCATTGTTATCAATATTCTAGTTATTATTGAATGTTGAATCTTTTGATGGCGTATTTCCAAAATTCTCATAATCAACCACATCAGCTTGACCTGTATAATTTATTTGAAGCAAATTGAAATTTCGCGTAGCAACATTACGCTATGTATCATCTAATTTTTTTTCCTGCTAATGAAAATTAATTAAAAAATGAAGAAGTAAAGAGGGACAAATCGACTCACTATTGCCATCATTCTTACTGAAACTGATCGATATAGGACTCTTTTATCCTGTCCAAATCAATTATATAATGAAAATATTGATAATTTCAAGAGAACAGTAGTGCGAATGCATTGGCAATCATTTGAGAGTTGAAGTTTATAAACAAAAACGAGTTATCGTGGCGTTGACTGAAACGTATAAAATGTCGCAGGCTCCTAACGGGAGTTCGAAGATCAAATTCAATGGGAGCAGTAGTGGGGGGATTGAGAATTCCCAGAAATAATTCCCCTATATTTCCTAGAACAGGCTACTAACGGGGATGGTCGACTATATATCAAAAAATAAATTGGAAGGAGGAATTTGATTTTTCCAATCATTTTAAAATGTTTTAGAGCCAAATGTACTCTATGATAGCATTTCTAAGCAAGAATTGTCTCTGTATTTCACTATTATTTTGAAAATTTTGAGACTTGAGAAAAATGAGAATCACTGCACGTTCAGTTAGAAGAACCATGCAGAAAGTGGAACGGTAGAATGAAGTGACGCGTACATTTCACGACTAATTAGAAGCACTAGGATTGATGCTAATAAGTGAAGAGAAAAAAAAACAGTACTTAGACTGAATAATCTGAGTCACGTATGATTTTTTCTACTCACTTTTTTTTCAACGTTCAACCGGGTCAATGTGCCCTCGTATTTTCGGAAAAAATACGGAAGCAGGAAATTATTTTTTCATCACTTCAAATATTTTCTTAATCTCTGCGAGAGCAGGGAGAGGAGGGCAATGCAGGGAATAATGATGAAAAAAAAAAAATAATAATAACGGTACACGCAGTGTTTGAGTTTTATCATTGAGTTTGCGATTCTGATCGCAAGAAGCGTGGGTAAATACGTAGGTGAGCTCCCACGATGAGGAGGTAGTTGGATACGTCCGTTTCAACAACGCGGATACGTATCTCCATGGATACTCGTTGCGAAACGAGTGTTTTATACACAACACAAACATCACCTCGTTTCTCTCGTCATTTTTTCCCTTTTTTTTTTGTGCATTCGTTTCGCAATAACGCTAATGCAAAGAAAACAAACGTAACTAGGACTCGTCTGAATTTTCCACATTAATTGGAGAATTTACATTGTCAAAAATAATGTTCGTATATTTTTCTGTTAGAAACAAAGCGTATCTCAAGATTTTTGCGAATATGTAGTGTAGAGCAAAAAAAAAATTTATCAACTTATGAATTATTCAGAATAACTCAACGATTTTCTGTCAATTTTATTATTTTTCATTGTGAAAATATTTCAAGATCCTGATGATAGTGATTTTGGCATTGACTACTGGCAGACGAACGAAGTTGGTGATAAAGAAAAAAAAAGAAAAATATCTTTCGAAGAAAGAAGACATGGGGACGCGAGTCGAATAATTTGGTCTCGCTGCTTCCGGTGAGATAGGAATTGCAGAAAGAACGGGAAGACTTGGCTTTGATGCTAGAATGAAAACGTGTCTGTTCGTGCGACACGTCGTTACCACATCAGGCTAAAACCCTCGTCACGATCATACCAGTCAACCAATCGAATGCTTTGTAAGAACTACAAAAATTTTCAGCGAGTATCAAAATTCTCGGACATTTTGACACGAACAGATATAAATTGAGAGAAATGTAAAAGAAAAAAAAACAACTATAAAATGTAATCAATGTTGATGAGATGTTATTGAAGATGAAGATTTTTTTGATGATGCAATGAAACTTTTGACGGGCTTTTTTCCCGAGCGAATTTCTTCTCGAACGGATAGTAGAGGCCACGGGTTATCGATTGTCTAACAGAGAAGCACCGGAAAGCCGGAAGTACTTGAATCTGGGTGACATTATACAACGGCCTTATAGCCAAAGCATCATGCAAATTCCAACTGTATTCTGATATTTATGACATTACAGTCTTATTCAGAACGAATGTCGAATAAACTTTGAAGAACTTATATAGAATCCAATTTAAATTCAAACCAAACGACATTAGTCCAAACGAGAAATTTTTAATGCAAACGAATAAAAATTGAAAATTACAGTTTGTGGATACTAATTTATTTCTCTCTCTCTTCTACATTTGCGCTAATGATCGAAACGGATTTCACCAAATCTGGAATAACATTTTCCTTTGACCCGGTTTTACCCGGTATTTATCAAGTACGAATGGAGTGGGGAGAAAACTCGGTCGATTTTCGGTGTGGTGAGATGGCTGGAGTGAGAACATGAGAACAGGAGACGAGGTAGTAGTGGAGAGGGAGGAAACCAGACGGTTTCAGAGAAGTACACATCTGACGGTGCCAAGGCGGTCGATATCAGCGACGAACCATGGAAAATCGCGGGAGCTTGCGACTCTTGGAAGTTAACTCCTGTGCCAAACGTGGCTCTAGACCGGTTGTTGTTGTCTCTTGTAAACGAGAAGAGGGGAAGAGAGTGGGGGGAGTTAGTTGTACACGTGGAGTAACCAAGGCGGTTTTCGTGTCCTCTTTACTTCTTTCATTTTACATTTTGTTGTTTCTTTATTTTTTATTCTTTTCTACTCATTCCTTCTTATTTTCTTTCATTGCCTTTTGCACGACGATGACCAGGCCAACACAAAATGGCCGATTGCAGTGATGAGTAAAAATGTGGAGGGGAGAAGGAGAGAGAAGAAGTGGGGAAAGATTGAGGGAAAGAAAAGGAAGTTTATAAGGAAAGAAAACCGATGGCCAACGGCCAACTTGCAGAGAGCCAGTGAGATTTTCCACGAGTTTTCAAATCGAGCTTTGGCTATTCTCTTTTCCTTACGAATCTACCATGCGATATATCGTTGTGCACGATCGATCGGCATGGCGCGCCCTGCGGCCTTTTGTCCTTCTATTCTATTTCCTTTTTCTTTCTCCCCGAGTTCACTATTTTTTTCCCCTTTTTTTTTCCTCGAGTCTTTTTCTTTTAACCTTCTTCGGTTGGACCTACTCTGCTGAGAGCTCCCCGGGACAAACGCCCAAGCTGATATTGCTGGGAAATGAGGATAAATATTTTCCATTGGCTTTTTTTTCCAATATAAATACGGAAATATATGTTACAGAAGAAAATTGAGGATTTTTTTTCCTCTTCCAACGGAGAGTTTAATTTTTCTTTTAATTCCTAGCGGGATATTAATTCCAGATGAAATAACGCTGTAGTTTGATGAAAATCATGAAAATTCTTCGAGTGCCATTTTTTTCCCTGTACATTGGCGGAATTTAGACGACGCCTTTAATATAAAATAGTAGGAGAAAAATGAATGCAAGAGAAAGAGAAAAAGGGAAGTTGGTAAAGTTAAAGAGCTCGACTAGCCAGTGGAGCTTTTGCTTACTGTACAAGTGTCTCAAGTACCACTTGAATAGTTCACTCGTTTTTACATTTCAATCCCTGTGATTATTATTCTCATGATTCTGTGGTCCACTTTTCATCGACACACACACACACATACAAATACGCAATCCTTTATCCCTCAATGTTTTCTACTATTCGGTCATTCGGTCAAGTATTGAAAGAGAAATGATTCAACTAAATAGTGATAATACTCGAGTATTTTAGGCAATGATATTATCCAGAAGAGTTCAGAGTATTCCGCGTAGCAACTGCAAATAAATTCGTTTGAACAATTTTTATTATTCCTTTTTTTTTTTCTTATTCAATTTCAATGAGTCTCCAGGATTAACTTTGCCCGTAAATTATTTCAGGGAGTGCTCTACTTTTTTCGTAGCACAGAGGGAAAGAGAGAGATAAAAAGAAGCGTATAGCAAGGAGGCCAAAAAGAAACAAGGAGAAGGGGCCCTCTCGAGATGAAAAAAGTCAATATTCCCACAGCAACCGATAATAGCTTGGAATCATCTGCAGAGATGAAAATACCCCTGTGAAGATTGAGTTTTTACATTCTACGTAGCTGATAATTCATGAGACACTCTACTCTACTTGTTACTTTATATAAATTTTAAAATAAAATCAAGAGAATAGAATTGCGTGATGCATTTAACGTGACAAGTGAGTTCCACCAATTTTCCAATTAAACTGTTTGAGAATGACAACTGCATGTCACACCGAAATACATTTCCGGTTATTTTTATAGTGAAATTGGATGAAGTTCGTATGAAAAGTAAATTCACTCTATGTCACCGACACAATGCTGTGTCATTTTTTTTTCTTCTAATTTTATGATTAGGATATAAGTGGTTTTTGAAGGAGAGTTTTGAAAATTAGAGAGGCTATTTAGATGTTGATACGAGAAATTCATTAATTTTTATGAAAATCCTTTGGGGTGGGGAGTTAGTGTTGGATACGGGTTTCTAGATGCATAGTTGCCAAATTGTGCGATCTCAGGCAAACGGAGAGATGAGGTAAAATACCGGAGTCGCAACAGCGCGCTCGGTTGAACTCTGATGCTGGGCTCATCGAGCCGAGTACAGTGTTGCCGCATTGCTCAGGGAATAAGCCAGCGAAGAATTTGACAAACCGTTCTATTTTTTCTCGTTGAAATCGACGAACTAAGAGAAAAACATGAATATTTACTCTTCAGATGAATAATTTTAATGTTTATCTTTAGGAGCGCAAAAAATTCATAACTCTTGGATGATCCAGCGAATTCACTCGGAATTTGGGAGATATTTTATATTTTTAAGCATGGGCAATTGCTTTGAGTTTTCCACGGATTTTTCAAGCAATTCATCAGAAAATAGTTTTCAAATTCTATAAAATCTATGGATATATCCATTAGATTTTAAAATTCGGAGAATTCATAAATTTATGATTGTCAACTATTGAGCATTCATGAAAAACTTAATTGTCATGAAAATATTCACAGCACGTAATAATTGAATTGAATCTCAATATTAAATTAATTCATCAAATAGAAAAATTCAAGAGCTTCATGGAGTTGAAGATGAAAGAGTTCGTTCATCTTTTGAGGAAATATACATGATCCTAACGGATTTTTTTATTTTGAGCGACTGTGTATGTAGAAAATATTTAAAATTCTAAAAATTAGATGTGAAAAAAAAAGAGAGAAAAATCTCCATTTTTCCAATTAAAAATAGAGTACCAACGTAAATTTCCATCATCCAGTGAAAACGTTATGCAAATGGAGCACTTGAAAAATTCAAATGATTTCCCTTCAAGTTTCCGGGGAATTTTTCCACTAAAATGATCAAACAGTAATTTTATTTAAAGAAAGGAATGAAAAAAATGCAACTCATCCGGAAATTCTAAGAATTTCTAAAACAGATGAAACATCAGAATTCGATGGAAAACATGGCCCGGGAAATTACTTAGCCAAGTTCCTGTAACACGAGTTCACATGACCGAGTGCGAATACGTGTGCGTGAACTCCGTAAAAGAAATACAGAGGAAGAGAGACTGATGGAGAATTTTGTAAGTGTTGTGTGTGAGAGTTCAAGCGAGGTACAAGACTAATGTAAACGTATATCATACTAGCAATGTCGGCTGGTATTTGGTGACTCGTATATCTACCTAGTGTGAACAAAGAGAAAACACGGGCGTTCATCCTGTGACCCACGTGCCATGGAAAATTTTACGTGACAAGAGAAATAGTATAATCATGAAAAATGGTAAAACGTTAAATTATCCTGTGAAAACTTTGGAATTAATTTTGATATATTTCTGCAGGAAAAAGTACCAAGTGTAGTGCAAAAAAAAAGGGGGGGGGGGGGGGAGGGGATAAAGAGGAAGTGAAGTTGATGGATTCTCTGAATTTCGTCAGTACCCTTGAATGGAGCGGAAAATTCCCATTTGAAATTGCTATAATGCGATTAATTTCGATCCAATAGTTCCTAAAATTAAAAACACTGGAATTTTTAATTTTTTCTAGATTTTTTTCAGCCGTCATGGGGTTTTTCAAACGACTTTTCTATGTGTACATTTCCTCATACGACGACAATCCTCAAAAGTTATAAAACTTATTACACCCTTGACTTATATGTATATAAAAGCCCTAGGGCTGAGGGTACGATAATTCATTTAGTGTTTCTATCTATTTTGTGTACAATTCTTCTTTCATGTCAATGAAGAACTCTTTAGATGGAAAAAAAAATTCAGCATTTTTTGCCCAACTTGTACTCCTGAATTTTCAAAAAAAAAATGAAAAAATTAATTTTGAATTCACTACTCAGACTATGACCAACATTCATTCTACTCTTTATGTAGAAACAAAAAAGGGCTCGTGAAAGTGCATATCTATTTCCCGTGAAATTAAACTGCATGTATCGTGCACGGAACGTGTTTACCAGGAAGAATACTGTACTCTAAAACCGGCCAAACATGAAAAAGAAGAACGGGGCCAAAGTTGCAGAGGCGAATGAGAACCCAAGTATATGCTGTGAAAGAAAAATATTTTTTTTTCTCCTTTTCAGGGGGCGAGGGGGAAAAAAGGGATTGGGGAAAAAAGAGAGTGAGAGCCTCGACAAAGCCCTGCGCTTGCTTTCACGTCTGAGGCACATGGCAACGTATCCAGGGATGCGCGCAAAAATTTTTCGGCACGTCCATTACTCTACCCCGTTGGTGAGTGCCAAGGTACCACTCCCCTCTCTCGTTCTCTTTTTCACTCTCACACTTTATCTCTCCTTCTCTCTCGGGTTCTTTTTTTCTTTCTTTTCCTTTCCACCACCCACTCCTTTCAGTACGAGTTTGCATGTATTTTTGATCGTGTCGTGGCCTGGATGCAGCTCCAAGCCAAAGGGGTAGGAGTACAAAATGTGGAATGTTCTGAAAATGACACTTGTAACTATGAAGAGGAGAAGTGAAAATCATTTCAGATTTCAACCTATTTCTATTGACAAAGAGAATTCTCATTTAGAGCATTTTATTTATAAAATTTATAGGGAGTTTTGAACTAAAATTTTTTTCAAAGGAGATTGAAAAGCTTGAAGCTGTAAATTTGGAGCTATTTCTTTTATTTGGGACAAGCAGAACTCCAAAAATGTTTATTGCCGAATTTTCTCTCCCCCATAGATTTCAAGATTTTTCATGGAAATCAAAGCCCACGTGATATTGACTCATGTCGTTCTTTGACTTTACTCTATTTTTTTCAAGCATCTTCACAGGGGAAGAAAAATCGTTATTTTTAACAGTTGAAACATTGATAACCGATATGATGAGTGTCATGAGTGAGAATATCGTCTAATCGAACGCCATTTTGATATCAAAGAGAGTTACGCCATATTTACAACAGTCTTTTCCTCTCGTTGACTGATAAATATTATATTTTTTCACACACGCGTTCACATACTCGCGATCAAAGTACTCACAAGATAACTGACACTAATGATCATTGTTTTTTGTTCATGTCACTCGGGTTTTTTTTTATTATACCCCTTTCAATTTATCATCTCAACGATTTCTTCTCATTCATTGACTAAAACACGTTCACCAATACAAATAGCAGAATCTTGAATTCAATGAATAATGAATAAGTAGAATCGAAGAATTTTGATTTTCAGAAATAATAAATTATATGTTGAAATAATTCAAAAGCTTCCATCACTCCACTTGTTTCATCGACTAATCAATTTTATGAAATACTCATTAGTTATCAAAAATTCCGAGGAATAATCAAATTACAATAAATTACATTATCAAAAAAAAAAAAAAAAAAAAACGAAGAAGAAATAAAAAAAAATGAGAAACTTTTTTTCCACTCGTTTCAAAATTTATTCGGTAAACTTTTCAAAATGATGATAATCACAGCTAAATAACGAAGAAGGTCAACGAAAAAAAGTAAATTTTGAGTTTCTTATTATGTCATAATTTGATGCGAATTCAATAGATTTTTTTTGTATTTTTCCATCATCTTAACTATATTTATATCCTAACTTAACGATTTTTCTGTCCATTCCTCTATAACAATAATCAACGAAGAATTTGGCAGGCAAATATAGAGAAAATGACTTTTCAACAGCATAAATTTTTTCAGAAAAATAAAATAAAAATGTATGAATAAAAAAATATTGAATTTACGTGGAAATTACTTTTGAAGATTGAAGAATAGAATAAAATGTAATTTTTTTTCTCCATATTCTAACCCGTATTCTCGAGGCATTTGGAATTGCATCAGCTTTCTAACGATTCCACGTCATCATCCTCAAGCCTATTACAAAGAATATTCCCCCCCTAATATTCCCAATCGCTCTGAATAATTTCACAGAGAGGAGAAACTATTTTTATCTCTCAAAATTCTTAAATCCAATAATATCGCGAAAAGAAAGAAGAAAAATCTGGTAAAAATAATAAATTCGCGCATTTTGTTCAACCGTCGGCACAAAAACATCTCAATAAAATTCAGAAATCACGTAAATTCCAACTCACAGAAATGATGAAAAACTGGGAAAAAAAAGTTGTACGTCATCATAAACTCATTTTTCCTTTGGCAGTCCAATTGAGAGAAAGAAAAACTTTCTCTTCCTCTCGCCCCTCCCCTCCCCCCCGTCATTTCACGAATGTAACAATGAAAGAAAAAACTTGAATTATTCGTTCCACAGATGAAATTGAGGACAATCAATAATCCACAGATGTCACAGTAACGCAATGAACATAATCACAATTTCAATTACGCAATATTTCCGTAAAATTAAAAAAAAAAAAAAAAGAAGAAATGGAAAATCCGTTTTTCAATTATTTAAAAATCCCATTTTTCACTGAATAAACATTGAAAGCACGAAAAAAAAGCTATTTAAAATTTTGTTCCACTTTCTATCGATAACTTGATGATAACAATAATCGTAAGTCATTGATATGAGATTTCTTCAATTTGAACCTAAGAAAAAAATGAGATAATATCATTATTGTATGAAATTAATGATTATTTCACCACAATCACTGTTACTTATTTTTCGAGCAGAAAAAAACTCTAACAAAGTCATTCAATAGAAGAACATTTAAAAATAATTATGTAAAAAAAACAACAACAAAGAAGACAACAGTCTAATCACTTTGCCTTTCAAATACAACGAACTCAAAATACCGACGCATTTGTAACGCACCCAGAGAGTCATATAAGCCTCGGAAAAATATCAATTCAAATGCAACACACTGTGTGTACATATTGTCGCACCCGCTCTCGTCACACTCCAACGAGGACACACCATTTTCAATGCATTATCGCCCATCTCTAAACGAGCATCAAATACATCTAGCAATCACACCATTCGCCATTGAAACAAAATACCAGTAAACAATTGAATTTAAATGAGCGAAAAAATCCCTTGAAATTCAACAAAGAGAAGAGAGAGAGAATATCATTGAGCGAAAAAAAAAGAAAAAAACATCGGAGTGAATTGTGCATCATTCACTGATAGCTCAAAAATGTATCCACTGGCTCCAAAACTGGATATTTTTCCGTAAAACCAAAAAAAAAAAAAAAGAAAATCAAGAAAGAAACAAATATAATTCGAAATTATTGGAAATTCCCCACAATCTCTACACATTTATCACGATAAAAAACGGCTAAAAATCACTCACTATTCTATACTTGACCGCAACAAAACTTTTTAGTTAACATCACCAATGATGAAACTAGAATCACACGTTTTCCATTGGTGGAACGAGGGGGGAAAGAAAAGATTAGAGCCTAACACAACACGCACTATTTTCTTATTTTTAAACTGTGAACAAATTTAGCCTGAAACTTTAATACGTACTGGTTGTTTCTATTAATGCCACCGTCAGTGCAGTCTACAAGTTCAAAAATATATACATATAATATATATATTTTTTTTTCAAGCTCCCAATCAGGGGGAAAAGAATGTTATTTTTTTGTTCATGTCTGGAGCAAGAGTATAAGAGTGAGGTTTAAATAATCGTTAAAATATTTCCGTGTCACACATTAACCATTTACCACTGCGCTTTGTCTCACTTCAATCCCAATCATTCTCTCGTCGCCCTTTAAACTACCTAATAACACAATGTTTTAATTCACATTTAAAATTATTGAGTTTATTATAACTGCAATTGCCCAATGAGAATTCAAACACAATTTCTTCAGACACAGGCATATGATGAGATAGAGCACAAATATAACTGTAAAGAGAACACTATGAAAATTTCAATTCATCATTGAGTAAATATACTTTTTATAATTAATTTCATGATATTTTTTTTTTATTCGAATATTTTCACAAAACTTGATATATGAATTTAATCAAGAAATTTAAATGGAATTTCTTCACTGATTTCGTCTGTGCGGGAGTCCGAATGAAAAACACAGGGCGTTTTACACACAGAGAAAAACGTAGCACACCATTTTGCCCTCATCTCACTCATTCTCGATCTCTCTCTCTCTCTCTTTCATTCTCAATAACACAGTGCTCTCACTCGCTCTTTCACATACTCGGTCGGTAAACACGTACACCATTTCGTGGCACTCAAAAACATTAAACTTAATTCGAATTTTGTGTTTTTTTTTAAATGAAAAATTATATAAATAAATGAAGGAATGGTGAAATTAATTAATTAATGAAAACAATGAATTAATTGCCAACCTGAGAGTAGTTGAATATTACTCGTTGTCATAATCAAAACACACGAAAAAATCATCGAACGAACTTTGAATCTGTGAGATTTTTTTTTCCTCGCTCTTATTCTTCTTCTACAATTATCATTATTATTAATAATAATAATTGAACAAAAAGAAACATATAACGATGTTGTTCGAGTGTACTCGCCGGGTCAACGTGCACAACTGGAGACAGAAACATCGTTTTATGTTGGGAAAAAAAAAAAGAAAAAAAGAGAGCTTGGCTAACCCGCGCACAAGGAGACGGCGTAGTCGACGCGTCCCACAATATTGAGGATAAAATTATAAAAAATTCATTTTATTAATTCCGCTTTTTTTTTCTTTCTCCATTAAGATGCCATTTCTCTTCACTCTTTCTCTTGTTTACATAAAACAATAAATAAACATTGTTAACCACTTTTTATTATTTATCACACAAAAAAGAACCAACATATTGAAGAAACACTGAGATTTCAACATCGTTGCATTGCAATGTAAATTTTTCATTATCATGATTTTGAAGAAAAAAAAATTCATCTTCTTTCATTGAATTCCGAGGAAAGAAAGAGAGGCATTATTCCCAATTCTAATGATATATTCGAAGGTTATTTACAGGTGTATTTTTTCTTCACTCACGAATGAACAAAAAGTACAAATGCTAAAAAATAATAATAAGATGAGAAAAAAAAGATGAACACGAGACAGACAGACTTTTTCAATTGATTCGGAGTAAATAGAAGAGGACAGAGAGAGAAAAAGAGAGTAAAAAAAATACCAAAGGGGTTTTTGAGATGCAGAGATTGTCCTATGCAACGAGTTTTCATGTGTGCGTTTGAGTGTCATAAAAGGGAGGGTGGAGGGGGGAGGGGGAGGTGAGATGGAGCGAACATCCATCGCTTCTGACAGACAGTAGAATGACAAATAATCACGAATAAACGATGAAGTGTAATAAAAAAAAAACACAAACACACACACAGAGACACATTGAGGATCTTGTCATATTTCATTATATTCACGTATTATTAAAGAAAAAAAAAGTAGTAATAACAAAAAAAATGTATGACGCACCCAGGGCGTAAATCCTTACCACGTTCAACTTCTTGCCCGTCGGTTGTATTCTTTTATCCAAAAATTCCAATTCATTTCTCCTTTTTTCGGATAAAAATTAATTATCACGTTTATTCTCATTTCATTAGTTGATTTTTAATTTTCCTTTTTTTTTTTCTCTTTTCTCTGATTAAATTTGACAATTCCACGAATTGCAGTGACAATAAGGACAATAAAGTGGATGATATTAAACGATCACCAAGGCATACAGCACAAATATACAACACATCGAGTAGTTGAAACACAAAAAACACACACTGTACACGAAATAATAATCCGAAAAAAAAAAAAAAATTCAATATACAAAAAAAAAATCAACGCAAACTTTTAATTGAAAGAAAAAAAAAAATAAAAAATAAAATTCCTAATAATTCATGATTATTTTTTTCTCTTTTCCATCTAAATTGGCCACATTAGAAGTAATTATTTATCTATTTCTTTAATTATTTAAGAACAAAAAAAAGACAACAAAAAAACTCTCCGTACGTGTATTTCTAGTTGATGGTGGCCGAATTCGGTGCGTAAACGGTCCCGTGGCGTTTTCAGGGCCGCCAGGTTAACGTCACGGAGGGAGAACACACACCGACACAACCATAGATCGAAACACCGTGGACGGACGGACGTAAGGACGGACGGTTGGCCGGGCGCAGGGCGAGGCGCGGTACAACAGAGCAACGCAAGAGGGGAAAAGAGAGAAGCGCAACGCTGCCAGAGCGGCGAGAAGGGAGTGAGTTTATGCAAGATAATTGTATGTGTGTGTGTGTGTGTGTGTGTAAAAGAGCGAGAGAGAGAGAAAGCCGAACGAGTAATGGCGGAGAAGAGGAAGATGGAGTATGGTGGACGAGTGGGGGGAGAATAGTGGCTAAAACGACGTCGACGCTTGCGGTAGATGAGGGGAGTAGGGACGTAGAGAGGGGTGGGAGATATACCGCTATAGTAAACGAGCACGAGAAAGAGCCGTATCGTGTTGGGAGAGGGCGGGCGAAAATGTTGGAACTGCGGAGAGGGGGAGTTGCGGCAGGACAGGGATGCATCAATGTGGGGCCCAAACTGGCGCAATTATTTTCACGCTGATAACATTTTTCATGAGAAGTAAGAATTTTAATTGAAATTCTATGAAATCATGTTTTTTTTTTGGTTATTTGAATTAGATAGTTGGATTTCTTTGGAAATTCCTTCGTGGTATTTGGTTTCTTCTTTTATCCTTTTATTTAAATTCACACAGCTGGATATATCGGTGAAAAGGGGAACAAGAGAGAGAGAGAGAAAAGTATCTGCACCTGTTTTGAATTCCTGATGAAAGGATTTTTTTCTTTCATTCTCTCTCAGTTGAGTGTGTTTTGACGATTATTTCTGCACGCACCTTGTTGCATTTAGTTATTACAAATGTTAAATAACAATGTATCTTCTTTAGTTTCACTTGTGTATTAACCATTTATGTTACTTCATATTTTTTTTCCATTCCATTCTCAGAATACACGTAAGCCAAGTTTTCGAAACAGGTACTGGTACTAAGAATTAATACGAGATTATTTTCTTCGTTTGAAAAATTCACTTGAAGTTTTGATTTTTTATGGAAAATTCTATTGGATTTTGCTTCGTAGGAATAATAAGTCAATACTTTAAGTGAACACGTTTTTTCTTACAGAAGCCACACACAAGCACAATTGATTGAAATATAAATGAATAAAATGTAAATATACCTTTTTCCAAAATATTTTTTAGATGTTAATAAAATATAAGTATTCCAATTGTTTGTAATAATGTAAAATTTATTGTCACTTATAATTTACTTCAATTGATTCAAAAAAACACTTTTTTAAAATCATCAAGTAACTACACACGCGTCGTGTTTTACGAAGGAGAGAAGTTTTGCGCGAGAACGGTCGCAAGCAACGTTATACCCAAGTACCTCGGTCGTTCGAAGCGAACGAACCAGCATACTGTGTTTGGCTCTCCCCGACTTAAAGGGGATGTATCATTCGAGGGATACTTTATTTTGTAGTGAAGCGCTCTTTGCGTTAAATATTTCTGCATTGTACTTTTTTGAAAAAAAAACAGTGAGGAATAAAAAAACGCACACTGTAAAATCGCTGCAGTTTGTCGCTTCCCCCCCTCTCCCCTTTCTTAGCCACAGGCATTTTTCGTTCCCCTTCTGGTTATTGAAGTTCTTCAAAAGAATTTTTATTTTCACTGCCATGAGTTCAATACATACATGATATATCTCTGTGAGTGTAACACAAATTTTATCTTCATAATAAATCAAAAAGCTTAAATATCGATCAACTTTGATGGATCAAAGAAAATAACGATTGAATCTTGAAAAATTTCTTCAACTTGTTTTATTTTTTTGAATATATATATATATATATATATTTTTTTTACTTTGTTGCTCTACAGTGCACTCAACTTTGAGCGTTAGTGACTTTTTATTAGATTTATACTCGGCTACAGGCCATTTTGCGTGTCCAAGCAAAAATAACCTGCTACGACCTCGAAATCCGAGTGTTTCTTCGAGTCTAGTGTATCCGCATTGGAGTTTTTGAGTGATTCTTTCTTTTGGACTTAGTGTGTGATATACTTTATTTTTCAGTGATTTATTTCTAGATAATTTTTATTTATTTATAGCTCAACATGGATGTATTAGTCTTAAGTTTATTTATTAGGTTTTTTTCTTTAGCATCATGAATTTTCTATCTCAAGAGGGAGAAAGAAAATATGATCGTAAGCCAGAGAGACTGTGTGAAAGAATAATTTTGACTCGGTCCAATGAAGCGAAACGAATAATCCAGCTTCACGCGATTTTCATCATTCTCACTCTATCTACCTATCTCTCATTCTCGTTGCCCTTTTCATTATCATCTCCCGTTTGTTTTCTATTTATTTTTCTCTATTCATTCAGAAGTTCAATGTTTTTTCTTCCTTTTTACTATTTCTATTTATTTGCGATAATACGCATAGAACGCCAGTGGATACCCGGATATAACTTCATCGATCCGACTGCTCGTGTCTGCTGGATATAAAGTCGCGGGATCGTGAATACATATACGCACACATATATGTATAAATTCTCCTCTTCTCTACCTACAAGTAAGCCTCCTCGTGTTCTTCTCCTCCTCTTTCTCGCTCTACATCTATCTTCCCTCATTTCATCCTGAACTTTCAGCGAAAGTTTTTGCAAACACTCTAACCGAAAATGTTTATATCCTAAAGGAAAAAAAATAGTAAAAAAATCTAATAAAATGCAGAAGAATTAAACTGAAATTCTCTCTGCTGCATAAAATTCCCCTGGTTGCTATTTTGAACTACCTCCGAGTTAATAATGTACAGTGAACAACAAAACCCGTAGAAACAATGGGGAAACAGAAAAAAAACAGTCCATGAACATTTTTTCCACAGAGTATTGAAATTTTTATGAAAAAAAAAAAAAATTCTCCTAACTTTCAAAAATGTGGAAATCCTTAGTTGCTGAATACGTGGCAGAGGAAGTTGAAATGTTTTTTTTCCTCTCTTTTTTTTTTTTTTTTATTAATGAGAAGAGAAAAAAAAAGGAGAAAAATTTGAACGAAAAAACATTTCAAGTACCCGAGAATGAGGCGTACGGTCCTGGAATACGGGCCTCGTACAGTCGACCTGGCATCGTGGCCGGGTGAGTATGCAGTGGGGAAGAGAGAGGCTTGGAACGGGCTGATCCCAGTCAGCGAAGCTGATGAATACGTGTGTGTGAGAGAGAAAGAACAAGAATGAGGGAGAGAAGATCGAAGGATGCTTCAGTAGTTGTGTATGTATGCGAGCAGGAGATTTCGCGGGCTGGAGGGGTGTAGGGTTCAAACTGAAGAGAGGGCGGTTGAGAGAGAGAGAGGGAGAATCATAAACGAGTGGTTGGAAAAAGATGAGCGATGTGGTGGGGGGAAAGAGAAGAACGTGCAGAGGGGCTGCAGGAGAGGGCGAATAGTATCGGGGCACAAGCGAGAGAGAGAAGAGCGTCGTGCGCAAGCAGCACAATCAGAATGAGAAGAGAAGGATAATGACTTGGCAACGCAGCGGCTTACGAGTATAAACTTGGCAACGTCGAATACGAGCACTGCCGTCGACGATGCTGGCTGGCTGGCTGCTGCTGCTTGGCTGCGGGCTGCCTGGCTTCATGGACGCCAGGCCAATCGACCAACACAGAATAATACGTGTAGCAGCACAGCGCGGTGAACGGCGAACCAGAGAAGGAAAGAATCCCGTTTTCTGATGGCGAAAGAGAGACAATGACATTGAGTTTGTATTTGTATGAGAAAGATGGTATTATTAAGTGTACTACGGGGAGGGCACGCAAAAATCATGATGAGAGAGAAGAGAGAGTGGAGGAGATTCTAGTACGTGATGGGAAGTTTTTCATCGAACCCCTTGAAATTTTTAAGCCAAAAGTTTTCGAGTTGAGTAAACCCAATGATAGAGGAAATAAAAAATTGACTTTTTCTGATATTCATTGTAAAGTTAGTAGAGAGTTTTTAGATGGATGGATAGATGGATGGAACCTTGGTCATTGGATTTATGCATTTTTCATTTTTTTTCCTCTGCATTAGCTTCTTTCCGCAATTAATGATGCGGGAAAAAAGAAGAGGTGTTGTCACCAAGTCCGAAGGACACTGAAAGAAGAATATGATAGTACTATGCATGACTATTGTATTACGATCACTCTTGTAGCAGCCTCTTACTCATTTTTCTTAATATGATTTCTTCACACTTCAGTTTTTCATTTCTGTCTTATTCGAGTGTGTATGTTTTATGAAGAGTTCGAGATGAATATTAGGCTGTGTTAGCACTTTTGGGTGCGCATGGAGGTGACAATGAGTGGGGTAGGGTAACAGCCACAATATTCCCTACTGAATACCCTATAAATTCCCAGAAAGCTATGTATTATATCTTCTAGGTGGGGAGAATAACGATACCTTAGGAGAGAGCTCCTAGTCTCCATGCAAAGATCACATTGGATCGGGAAATCGCGAAATTGAAGATGAAAAATCAAATAAAAAGTCACAAATTCCATATAAAACCTATAATCGAAAATTCAAAAGGCTGAAGAAAATTCATTAAATTGAAGTACCGACAGAATGAAGCGATACATTTTTTTCCCATTCAGACATTTGCACATTCAATATTGAGAAAAAAGGAAAAGTTTCAATAATGTATTCGAAAAAAAAACTAGATAGTTGAAAGCATCTCCCCGGCCGAATTCGATAGCTTAAAATTCATGAAAAGACTTGAAATGAGACGCAAAAAAAAAGCAAAAAAATAAAATAATTCTGTATATTTCTAAATCGAGAGCGTTAGCACACTCAGTATGAAAATAAATTCAATAATCGATATAACGAGCGTACATTGCACATCGACGATATAATTATCACAGCCATCATACTCGTTGCCTGTCATTATTATTGTGATTTATTCGTTTTGGTAGTTGGCGTTGCTCGTTAGAAGAACGAGAAGTAAGAGAAAGAGAGGCAAATAAAACTCTTGGAGAAGAGATAATGGACGAATGGCGTGCCAAAAAAGGCCGCACCTTAGAAAGCGATGATCAGTTGCATCAATTGTACATGAAATGCATCAAGAAAAAAAAGGAAAATGATCAACCAAAAAGAAAGAAAGGCATAGGCTCTTTTCTTTCTTATCAAAGGAATGAGGAACTGAATGTGAATACAATTGTCAGTACAAAGTATTGTTGGCAAACTATAGTTCGGCATGATGTTCATTAGTCACAGGAAAGAAAGGAAAAAACTTTCATGAACTTTTTCTACAGCACAAAAAAAAAGAGGGATTCATAAACAGCTGTCTATACCCACATACTTTCCCGCCCTCGATTCATTGACGGCATTTGTTTCTCTCTCGTCCGATATATTCGCTATCAATTTTGTTTTCGCCGTGGCGTCCTTGACAGAGCAAACACATAGAGCCAAACGGCCGTGCGCGCGGACACGCAAACTTCTTCCTGTCTTTTCCTTTCTCCCCCTCCTCTCTCTCTTTCTCTTTCCAATTTTCTTTTTACCTATTTCAGTTTATTATTCTTTTGAAATTGAACTGTCGCACATTCTTTTTTTCTTCTCTTTTGAATGCGCCTACGCATCCTGAGAGGCAAAAAAAACTTTGCGGGCCAAAAAAATGCCGCAAAGACGTGCCAGAAGCGTTTTTCTGTGAATATGAGGTTTTTTGTTCCAAAAAAAATTTACTCAGTTCTTTTTCTCCTCTACATATTCCGATACACATACACGCACACACTCACACGAGTCTATATGTTAAAACGTAATATATGATCTTAGGAGCTCGTGTGACTCAGCGTGTGTTTCTCTTCCTCCCTGTGAGAGAAGAGTAATTAAACGCGCTCGTGCAAAGAGAAGTTCCAAGAAGCGAGATAGCGAGCCACGTTGGTACTACAACGTGAGGGGAGTAGTAGAGAGAGGCAATGATAGAGAGGAAGGGTTTAGGATGGACAATAGAGTGTGATGCTTACGTGTGTATGTATTATTGAGAGTCTTGAAACGCATGGAGAAACTCTTCTCTCAAGATCTTTATACGTATTGGGATAGGTTGACTGTGATGAATTAACCGCAACTCACTTTGCTATTCTATTTTATTACATTTTTATTTTTTTCTTCTTATTCTCTTTATTCTCGTGTACTTCATGTGAATACAATGCTTTTGTGTATATATCCTTAGAAATAGAGAAAATAGAATATTGAATAAAATATAAACGTGAGAGGGTAAAGAAAAATTGAAAGGTGCACGGGCTACATTGATGTTTATTTAATCTTGAGAGATAAAAAAAAAATGTGGAAGAATTTCTCATTCACTTGCTTGGTGCACTTACACTTCGACAGGATTTCTTTGACATCATTAATATCATTTCGCGTCTTAAAGAATGAAAAATAAAATACTCTATCTCCTGGAAGAGGGACACAGAACAACTCGAATGCCAATTGGCCAACATGATTCCGTCTGCAGATCGACCTGTGTGACCCATCTGTATGTTGAATTCTTGCAGTGATGTGTGCGTTTTTTTTCTCTCTTTCAGAGAGACAGAGAGAAAATATGTTCTTTCGAAAGCGACTGAATCTATTAACACTGACTGGAATACATTGAGACCTTGAAAATTTTACTCCATAAAAGCTGTTTTTTTCTCTCAATTTTTCTATTCCTGGTAGACTCTAGGTGATTAAAGGTGAATAGACGTCAACTTGAATGTCAAAGGGATTATAGAATCGCTATTAGCAAGTCACATGGTAATTTCATAATTGTTCAATGATTTTATTTGGCATTTGATACAATTTCATAGGCTGATGTTTGAGCGAATCATTGAATTATTAGGCATAAGTCCTCAGTTTTCGTAGAGTCTTTTAGCCTAGCAGGAAAATCATGATTCAGTTATGAAAAGAGCTCAGCATTGTTGGTTTCTCCTGCATATTTCTAAAATAAAAAGAGATGAAGTAATTCTTTCTGGAACATTTGTAGTAGCTTCTACTTTTCTGCATAAAAAAGGTAATTTTAACCTTTTTAACGGAGAATTATTCCATGAGATTTTCCAATGAATGACAAAATGAGATTGATTCATCTTGTTCCCCTGTTCAACTACTGCATGGACTTCCGTATCCTGATTCAATACATCAATGAAATTTCTAACTCAAATATTTGCTACAAGATGAAAGGCCTAGGATAGCCATGTAACACCTGATGATGCAGAAAATAGAAATCTCTCATTATCTAGAGAATAAGTATATAGCCACATTCTTCACCCAATACATTTTCGGGAGAACTCTGAACCAGAAATAGTGACCTAATCTCAAAGGTTTGAATTGAAAAACACTCTTTAAGCTAAGAAACATGGGTCATTTTGTTCGACTCAAGAATCATCAAAATGGCCGCTATTCTTAAATTTTAGAAGAGAAAAGAAGCTTTCACGAATATAAAATTCCTTCACAAATTTGCTCCAATGTTGACCCCAGTTGGGATATATATGACTCCCGTGACTGGGTAAAACGTACAAGTGCCCTTGCACAGTCTCAGTGTTTCCCTATCGTTTTATGCCTTCTCTCGTCCTATCCTAACTGTGAGCCACAAAACTTTGACTCTCAAGGGCGAGTGAGAGCGATAGGATAGTAGAAGAGAAACAAAGAGAAAAGGGAAGGAAAGGAAAAAAAAGGGGGGGGGGGTGGTATATTCTGCGTCGACGGTATTCGTATAAAACTCGAGGGTAAAGTGGACGGTAATACTATGGCCATAGAAAAAACGGGTTACAACTTCTGTTATCTATCGTACTTCATGGAGAATTGAAAGAAAAAATACAAAAAAGAAAACCCTTTTTTTCTGATGTGGGATCGTCAACGCAAAAACAGAGGAATATTCTTTTTTGTTAAAAATGCTTTAAAACAAACCACCTACAGGAGGTAAAAGAAAATCCCACTGAAAACAAAAAAATTCACACTCATCCCTCGATGTTTATTTCCATTTTTTTATCCCCTTCGTTAGTATTTTTTTTTATATTCGCTTGATGAGGAGATCAAACTATAGCGACTCACAGCATCAACAATATTCCTCCATTTTTTTTTGTTAATTCCAAATTCCTTTTATTTTCTTTAATCTCGTTAAAATTATAACCATCGTAATATACTTTTATAGGAATGTTGAAAAACGAGTTTGTGTCCTTTGATATATTATCGGAGACACTAACTTCCTATCCTCTGTCCATGTTTTATATATTTTTTTTTTTCAAACTACACACCTATATAGCATCGATACTATGAATTTGCGGAGTAAACTAACACATATACATATAGTAATGTTCAAATACGAAGCAAGTCTCTCTGTGATCTGTACGCATCGTCAATCTCAGAATTTGAAATGTGACTGTTGGTAACAGACAGGCATTTGTATTTGTGTATTTTATGTTGCAAACAAATTCATACCTCTTGATAATCTCAGAATTACGAAAATAAAATTGTACATGACCATGAGACGTTGAATTTTTATTGAAAACACGAGAAAGAGAGAGAGAGAGAGGGAGGGAGAAAGAGCGATAAAGAGAAGAGAAATCGAATCAAATTGAATGAGGATGAATTTAAGAGGATTTCAAGTTTGATTCTCCACTATATCTGTGGAGATGAATTTGATCTCCTGGGATATATAGATTTTATGGGGAACTCCTTTGGCTGATCCTGTAGACAACAGGCAGAGCTGCAGTACCAAGAGTTGAAACAACAATAGCGCTGATTACTGGACGGTGAAAGGGTGTGGCAGCGCCATTGAGTCGTTACATGCAGGAACTGAGGAGGGAATAGTATGTGAGCGAGGGAGCGAGAAAAAGAGAGAGAGAGAGAAAGTGAGAGAGCGAGCAAGAGAGAAATGTATACATGAGTCTCGATGGACGAGGGGAAAAGAGAAGAGAAGAGGCAGTCAGCAAGAAAGAGAACGAGATTGAAAGCAACGAGAATGCAAGACAGCGAGAGAAATATTGAGGGAGAAAGAGGGAAAATTGAGAGAACCGAAGAGTCGAAATAGTGGGGAGAGTTTGTACCCATGGGCGACAGAGACGCTAGCGGGGTGGGACAAGGATGAACTCAACCTTAAAGGAGATAGATTCGACCGTAAATAATCAATATATCTATGGCTTGAATTTATATACATACACAAATTTTTGAAAGAAAGAGAGTACATTTTGGGAATCTCATAATGTCAGTAAATATTTGTATCACTTTATGGTCAAGAGTTTAATTTAATGGAAAAAATCATGATAATTTCATAGTTGAAAACTTTTGGTTTGGGGATATTTGCGTGGTGAGAGGTCGAGGTTTCTTTGAATGAAAAAAATTCTGCAAACAAAAAAAACATTCACAGAGAGAAACGATTCATTGTGAATGCTTTGTTAACCTTGGATTTTCGTGTGGGTGGACTTGTATTGAGAGAGAAAAAAAAATATTTTGCAAAAAGGGAAAATGAAAATGATGAAGAGAGGAATGAAGTAATCAAGTGCTTTAGTACACATTGATTGTGTTTATTCATAATATTATGTGAGGAAAAAAGGGGATTAAAAAAATAATAGTATGTAATCAGTTAGTCAGGTGAAAATGAGAAAAGATATTACGAAGCAAATACGTTATCAATCTGTAACTTTTGTGTGATTAAATCCCGATGACGATGTGAAAAAAAAAGAAAGAAGAGAGTTTGTAATGATGAGGAGTTATATTGTTAATACAAATGCAATTTTCATAAGTTTGGGAGAAAAAAAACATAAAATAATGCTGAGTGTATATAAAACTCATGCTGATAAGGACTAGGCTTGTCTTCTTAGATAAGAAACGATATAGCTGGAGAAATGGCTGGGGATAGTCACTAAGTCACATGAAATTGTTTGTGCTTTTAAAACTCGAGTCACGAGAATATATAAAAGTTGAAAGAGAAGAAGAAAAACAGTTACCAAGAGAAAATAATGAAATGAGATAGACATGATGACTAAATGCGGCTGTTCAACTTTCAATATCATTTTTTTTTCTCGTCAATCGTTTTCACGAAAAAAAATTGATGAATCCTCATATTTTATGATTTATCTAAATATTGTGCCCTCTATTAGATAAGATTGGAGTCGATTGTATCGAGTAACTAGAAGCTTGAATTGGACCAGAGAAAATTAACAAAATTCGCTACATGGAAGAGAACGAAGGAAAGATATTCTCTAGACAAGATGGATGAAAGTGGCATATTAACTTTAAAGATTTTTTTTCTTTTTCATAATTCTTCGTGGGGAGATTGATATAAAGAGGTACTTAAAGCAGGCGCTAGCGGCAAAAGGGGAATGGAGAATGTGGAATTTTAGACTTAAATGCTGAGCGGCGTCAAGGTTTTGAAGTTTTGCCACTGTCGACAACAGCAGGAAGAGCTCCAATGAATAAAGTTGAAGTGGAAGTGAGACTTTTCACACGGTTAATCACAGAAATGCGATCACAGCGACGTATTGTGGAAAAAATAGGAAGTTATAGTTATTTTGAGATAGTAGCGACACCGGATGTCGGATGTGGTGAAAGTTTCGAATAATTTACGCGGTATTATTTGAAATTAGTGAAGTAGTGAAGGTCCTTTCATTGAATCGAACAATACATCATTGTTAATGATGCTGAAAAATTTAATTGTTTCAATACATGCAATTTTTTTTAAAAACGAAGAATTACTTGGAAAATATGATTTTGTTATTTTAATTCATGCCAATGTTGCAAAAATTCATCCATTCTGCGGAGTAATAAGTTTAGCGCAATCAGAAAAATTCGAAATTTCGATTTCATCAAGACTCGTTTTTTCAATTCCCAAACTCTTTCGGAACTTGAAAGAACAAAAAAAAACTCATTAAATGAGTTATTAACGGATGAATATTTGATAAATATATTCCTCTAACCACGTCATGGATTTATTCATTAACAACTATTATATTCAATTTTTAATATAAAAATTACATATTACCAACTGGAAATTAATTTTTTTCCATAAGTTTGTTTACATTATTCATACACCACTTATGAATTGGTAAATTGTTTATTTCGTCACTGGAAGGATCTACGGTAGTATTAAATTTCATTGGTTTGCTCGAGTAGGATAAATCAAACATGTTGAATAGTGCATCTATTGCTGCAACTTTTAATGCATCCTCTACATTAGCCTCTGCGCCTGTAAAAGAAAATCAATATTACATCTCCATTATCCCAGTGAGTTAAAGAAAATTCGATTGAGTTAGTCTCAGCCCTTCGTTTCACACTTTTTTTGTGTTCTTATTTCAGAAACATTCCGAAATTATAAAAAACTCGTCAAAAAGTCGAATATTGAAAAATAAAAAAAAGTAGGTGTGAGCTTTTGGTTTGATCGATAACAAAAAAATTACCTCAGGTGACAAACTAAGATCGAAAATTGCTTGAAACATGTAAATAACAATTACCTGTTCCTAATAATTCTTTGTTCGAGTACAATCCAACTTGATAAAGGGGCAATGGAGAATTAACACCAGCTTGGGCAATTAGCCGTGGTTCTGCTGGTTCTCTGTTGTCTCTTGTTAAAATTCCATTCAATATTTCAAGTGCATTTTCAGGACACCAGATTTCATTAATATCACGTTCAGCTAGAGTTGCAATTAAGAAGTCACGTACGAATTTACCAGTGTGAATTTCATCTACGCTCTCTGCTAAAGCACCAACCAGAGCGAGGAATGTATTAGCCAATGTTTCAGTTGATGGTGGAAATTCCTGATTCGAAAAAAAAAGAATCAATTGCATTTAGGAAATTAAACACTGATGAAAATTTTTAGATGATTCTTTTGTAAATATCTGCGTAATGAGTGGTCTTAGTGAAAATTTTCTGAGGAACTTTCTTTATGTGAAATTTTGGGGATTACAGAAGAAGTGTCTTGAAAAATTCGCGTAAACCTCACTGCTCTCGACTCGTTTCCTAAAAAACGCTAGGTGATTCTTGGGCTCATCTTCTTTTACTACTTTTTCACTCAATAATTACTTGCAATCAGGATTAATATTGATTTTTTGATTTTCATATGATTAAAGTGAAATTCATCATTTATTTGTTGGATATCAATCCAAAGTATACATTTAGAATGGGTCGCTTATGAGCGAGTGTAACGTTTCAAAATTGGTGTTCTTGAAGAAGATAAAAAACTGCGAACACTTTTGGAAATTGCAAGAAAATGGAGGAAAATTTAAGAATACAGTGGAAGGTCATGACATTACTGAGAATGGCAATGAGCCGAGGGGCTTGGAATAGATAGAGTAAATTTGATATCCGAGGCAAAGTGGATACTGTTGACTTGAGTTAAAACGTGAAATTTCTCTACAATGATAAAAATTGCTTGAAATCAATGAGAGTATTGAAGATAGCTCTCTTCCTAACACTTCCATTGAAAAGTTGAGGAAATGTTCGATTGTAAACACGTGCTCTATGTTTTTGAGTTACAGTTGAAGACTTGATACTAGCAGTTCTCGAAAATTCCTGTTTTTCCCGAATATCTTCAGTTCCAAGAGTTGTAGTGGAAATGAGTGAGAAACTAGCTTAGAGGTGAGTTTTTCCTCCATTGATTGGAGTACCTTCAGAACATTTATTCATAATTTTCCAAAGAGCTATAATTTTTTCATGAATGCTTTTCGTCTCTCTGTATTGTCAGAAAAAACATCAAAACATCAAGTCTCCAATTTCTAGTAAGATTATATGGTCGTTCCAAAATGAAGAGGACGTAAGTAGTACACATTTCCTATTTTGTTACGCCCTTTTCATAATAGGACCAAGATATGAGATCCCAAAATTTCCGAAAGATCAATTGTGGAATTGAGAAATTTACAATGGAGTCATTGAAAAAATTCCAATTCAACTTGTTTCATAAAGATGTCCATTCTACTCAACTACTATCAATAGATATTTTCATATAAAATAAAATAGCAGTTTTAGTCATAAAAATAGAGATTTTCAACCATAAATACTCATATTTTCCTCAAGCAAACGATGATTCTTCAGTCTACATAAACCCCAGGATTTTTCAATGAAAGATTCTTTGAAATATCCAATTTTTTTTATTTGGCCCTCTAATATTAATTACCTCGCTCAGAATAAGATCCTTCGTACCAATCAAAGATGCACTGTTAGCCAATACTTCTGGGGAGAGTAAATGGTCATGTAGAGCTCTGAAAATATCAAATATTTCATAAAAAAATTTTTTCCAAAATAATCTAACTATCGTTATTCGCATAAAAAATAATTTTCTCACAAAACACATTCCTCTGGAGCCTTTGGCAGGCTTAAACCCAGATAAATCTCCACAATTTTTGATGTAAGATGCTTTCCACTCTCGATCAACTGCCTATTATCCTCGAGTTTCATCTCCAAAGTGTCCATTCCAACTTTTTGCAGTCGCATTTCCTCTTGAATAACGTAGGAACGATGTATAAAAGCACGTGTTAGTACATTAAGATCGAAACTTTCCTTGAGCCTCTGATTGAATGCCCAAATTTCTGCCTCTCGATTCCATTCCAAAAAGCCACTTCGTGGCTCCGGTGGCGGTTGAGGCTGTCTTCGTTTACGTCTTGTAATTTCTTGCAGTGTTGGTCCAACCCATCGTCTTATATGTCTCCTAACTTTTTAGAATTAGAAACAATTTATTAGTGCAGTAATACACAAAGTTTAGTTGAGAAATAGTGCGGTTCAATTTTTTAAAGGTCTCGAGAACGGCGACTTTTAGGAGAATCTATCAAAAAACCTTTTTTGTAGTTCATGAAAGTCTCTACAGAAAGTATCTTTTGAAATTTTACAGTTAATCCACTCGTTTTAGAAATATCTGCAGAAGAATGAGTAATTTATGAGAATATGAGGAAAAAATTGGATAATTATTGGAGTAATTTTCTCACCAAAAAAATTAATAGAATTCAATTTCTGCACTTGAATAATCGTACGTGAACATGATTTCAACACATTCATTTTATAACTTCAACTTGTCACTGGAAAAAAAACCTTCATAAATTATTTAAACTGCGAAGAGCCTCTCTTATCTGTATTTTGCCGAACTCAAAGTGGTGCTGCAAAGTGTATCGGAAAATGAGGTTAGCTTGAGGACAGTCTCCAATGAAGAACCAATGGTAGGCCAACGGTTTTCATGCGCGCGATAATTTGAAATACTCACAAGAAATCAGTTGGCAGGCCTTCTCCAATCATATTTCGTCCTGTCAAATTGGCTACTCGTAATTGCTATCGCATGAATGAAACAAAGATGGAATATACTTTCCTCTCTGTTGCACCCGCAAGACCCACGATGGTGCACTTCTTCGTGTCACCGTTGAGCGCTTGCGGCAATTTTGTGACGATAAATTTGATTGGTTGAAGCCAAATCCTCACTCCGTCTCAACCGTTGGTCAATGCCAATGGCGGTGTGATAATTTTTTTTATTATTTATTTTGTTTTTTTTTCGTATTGTGATAGGGGAATACATAAGCTGTTGTCAGAGAAGGAGTGAGGGAAAAAAAAGGAAAGGGACAATATTGAATTGTAAAGTAATACGAGTTTCTGTATGTTTGGGATTTCCTTGATTTGTTCGAGGCTTTTGAGCACTATCGCGAGTAGCCTGTGTCTACTTCGCAGATGCGTTATACACAGTGCTCCAAAAATTCAATAAAAATAATCAAGTACGTTATTGTTCAATCAAAAGTTAAAAAAAGAAGAGGTACAATTTTCTTTCGTTTTTGACAGAACTAGAAGGAAAATTAATTGTTAATAATTCGTTAAAATGACACATCCGGGGATGGCTTTTGTGCTGGTTGTTGGTGTTGGATTGGCAACAATATTATATTATATGTTTGCCGATTCGAATAATTCACATAATCAACACAATCCCGATGGTTTATATTATGGTAGTCCACCTGAACCAACGAACAACAATTCGTGGACATCTAATAGTGATAGGTAAATTATACGAGCGTGATGAAATAAATGTAGCTTGGCTGTTTTTTTTTTCTCAACGGTTTATGCAATGTTGAAATTTTTCTTTAATTTTAGATCAAGACGTAGACGGAAGGAATCTAGTGCAGGCAATGAAAAAGCCAGTTGTACCATTTGCCTCAATGAAATTGGTGTACAACAAATGGTTTATGTTTATCCATGTAGTCATCCTTTTCATCAATCTTGTATTGAAAAATGGCGGGATCAGAGACAAATGGTAATTTGAATTTTTTTTTTATAAAATCATCGAGGTGGAATTGGTTTTTTGATCAGAAAAAGTATCGCATTCAGTAGTTTGAAATCATAAAATAATGCTTGAGGAGTTTTCATTTTTTTTAGTTCGATTTGGATATCAGAGGGTCAAAAATCCTTCATTATCAGCTTGAATACAATTTTTTTTGAAAATATTTAGAGATTCAATGGAGTAAGAATTTTCCGTAGGAATTCTTATTCAGTTCTGGTTTTGCCTCAAAAGGAAAAGATCTTTTGAAAATTCCAGTATTTTGTCTTGGTTCCGAGATATTCCTCAAAAACTTCAGTAAAGCAGATCCGCACCAAGATTATTTGCCTTCAGTTTTTTTTCAATGGCAAAGAGCAATAATATTCATGGGAATCATTCCAAATTCGCCGCAAGTGTCCTTGATTGCCAGTACTATTTGTGCCAAAAAAAATTGGAAAACTTTTGGCACAATTGGTACTGGTGCAATTTGAAAGTCTACAGATGAATTGGGAATTCGAAACAATCAATAGAAGAATCGGAATTTCTGAAGCAATTGGAATGAACACAGTAAACACGATAATCGCAATGTAGAGAAAGAAGTTGATTCAGAAGTGGAAATGATGAAACTCCAAGAATTACATTATTGAATATCTTGGGAAGGAGCAGGCATAGAAGGAAACTCTTTTTCAATCATTATTTGTATGGTTTAAAAAATTTTATTCTCTAGAAATAAAATTTCTTCGTGAATTTTCCTAAATTGACTATTCTCCGAGACAGCTTAGCAAAGTAGCAGTAAAGGAGGATTAGTCTAGAAATTGAGATGTACTTTCGGAATATCTCAGTAACAATGAATTTAAGGAAAATTCATCAAGTCACTTTTTTGTAGCATGTAAAATTTTTTACTATACTAGAAAGGTTTTATGAAAAACTCGTTTGAGCTTACACTTTTAGAAGATAATTGCAGAAGAATGTCAACAAATTTTCGGACACATCCTACACTATATCATTATTGATCCTTGGAAAATTCCCAACATAATTTTCAAACTCTTTTCGTTCTTCATCATTATTCAATAATTCTGGGAAATATCTTGGAATCAATGCGAGACACAGAAATTATTATGGAGACCTACAAAAAATGTCTCAAAACTCATTCAATCAATTTTTCATCATTGATCTAAAAGAAACCATACAATTTCATTACTTTTTTTTCTCTCATTTATTTTCAGGAAGGCCACAACTGTTGTCCAAATTGTCGAAAAAAGATTGAATACGTGTGTTAGACTGACCGTCTAATCCTGTTACCAGCTTTTCTATTACTTTTCCTTTTCTATTATTTTCATCGAGAGTTTAGGGTAAGCCAGTTTGATGTGATTAAATGGATAAAACCATTAGTTTGGTGAATTAATAATCCAGTGAGGTGAATTCACTAGAGGATTGAAGTCAAATTGATTTTATTTTCTCATTTTTTTCACTAGTATTAAGAATTTTTCTGTTTAATCAATCATCCATTATTTGATCTTCTGAATTAAGTAACGAGATGATTGTGCCGATCATCAAATACCGATGATATTTCACGTAATTTATTATAAGTTATAGAATTTTCAAATTTGAAGTTATTTCTTTCGTAGTGTTGTATTCAATTAATCAACATAAAATCAGAAAAAATTAATGAAACAAAATGGAAAAAGAAGAGTTCTTCCCTTATCAATTTGTAGTAAATAATTATGAAGATTAATTCAGTGTTAAGATTTTAAAAGTTTGGCTATCCAAAATGAAACATTCTTAGAGATGATAAGACATGTTACATAATTAAAAGAAGGAAAAAAAAAAACAAACGATAATCTAAGAAATTTTCAATCGTACAAATTAATTGTCGATACTGCAAGGGAAAGGTCATACTCATCATATCATGAGTTGAGTTACGAAAGAAAAGCACAATTTAGGCTTTTATCTTTGATTATATCAATGATCAATGTGTTTCTCACGCTCATTTATAGCTGTACGCTTGTCACAAATTTAATTAAAAAAAAAAAAAAAAAGGAGAAACAAATTCAAAATTTATTGATAAATGTGAGAGACGACAATTTGCGTGATTATTGAGATTGAGATAGAATCAAACAAGAGACTGATGTGTTATAGGCGAAAAAAATAATAATTAATTACAGATTGGAAAGGTAATAAAATAAACCACGCTAATTTGATTGATGATACATTAAAATTGTGATTTTTATTGCCAGTCATATTTTTTGCTTACTAACCATGACTGCTAATCGAACATCGAATTAGAACCAGTGAGACAGCACTGTTTATAGTCGCTGGCGATTAAAAAATTGCCAGGCTAGACAATTTTTTTGGTGAGTGAATCTTTGTCACAATTGCAATGTCGCGCTGGTTTTTTTCAAATTGTACCTTTTTTGTAATTGTGATGGTGAAAATTAAAAAATAAAGGATAATACGGTTTTGTTTAAAAGTTTGTCGAAGGCATTGAATGTCTTTCAGGTTGACGAAAAGTAACAAGGCATCTTTCAAAAAGATTGAAGTGCGAGGGTGAGTGCAAATTTTAGCAGCACGAAAACTAATATAAATACTGAGATTGACTTTTCGTTCAATATCGATACCACTATGAAAGGAATGGACGAAAAACCGTTCGATTGTTACTGTATCTGAGTCAAGTGAAAATGCATTGTATTTGCAAACATTGGGGGGATCATCCCTCAAAGAGTAACAAAGGGTCTCAGTTGTGTTGATTTTTTGAACCAATTGTTTGACCTGATTTATTAATTTTTTATCATAAAATTGTGTTAGTTATTTCCTAAATAAACGGGTTCCGAAATTTTCAATTTATGGGAACTTGTGTTACTATTTAGGCTACTTCCACAATGTTCGTAGACTTCCACAAAGCTCATTTTCAATCGAATGGTGGATTGAGGCGTTACACCACTGTAAAAGCCCTAAAGAAAGCGTTTTCGGATATTTTTTTGGGGTATTAAGAAAGACAATAGAATATTATCTGAGGGAGTCATTAAACAGACATTTCCGTCTTTAAAAAGAAAATTTCATCGGAAAATGTTAAAAAATGACTACACCAGAGCCATTCTTGCGAGGCTCTTCAAATCCGCGGTACTCTGCGGTACACAGTGTCACTGGTGCCGACTTCAATTTCCAAGAAAAAAAAATTTGGCTTGATCTACTTACTCTTGGCCAGAGAAATACGTAGGGGATTTGAAATTTTTTTTTTTTGTGTGATTGGCGAGAATTTAAATGAAAACATTCAATTATTAATAAAAAAATGTGCAAATTAACTTTTTGAAAATCTCCTACGTCCTTCTCTCCGAAATGTAAATTTTAAGATACAGTAGAACGTCGATTATCCGAAACGTCAATTATCCGAAAGAAGATGGGATTTATCCGAAAGTCAATTATCCGAATGGTGATTTGGGTTATCCACAAATATTAATTATCTAACGATAATTTTATTCATTCGAATGCTCAGTTATTCGAACGATTACGCCCTGAATAACCTGCATTCGTTTTTATCTGAAGAATTACTTTTTCCGCAGTCTCAAGCGACTTGTGTCTCCGCATTTTGATTATTTTTAAATACATATTTAACTTCGTTCTATACCATTCAATGATACAATGGTTATTATGAAAATTCACCAACAAATGTTCTTGTATTATTAATGTTCTTTGTATTCTTAAATACAGGGTCATGTCAGCATCCAGCTTACAAATAGTCGAGATAAGAAAAATATGCAATGACAATTCCAATAGTGTAAAAATGAATCAATTTGGAGAATAACCATCTGATTCTCTATCTGATGCCATTGATTTTGACGGTATTAGAATTATAATTGTCAATCCTTCAAGCCCCTGAAGTTTGTAAGGTTGGAGCTGACATCACCCTTATATATATTTCATAGCTTTGAAAGAATCATCTTTTTTTTTGCCCACGAAATATTAGTGTTCGGTTATCTGAATTTTTGATTATCCGAAAGGGGCTCGGTCCCAATTGATTCGGATAATCGACGCTCTACTGTATTGTCAGAAATTCAGATGAACTCAATGGGAATTATTGGAGTTATGTGGTCCGCCAATTTCAAAAATCGTGTTCCGAGTCAAGCGCGTTTAAATTTTCGACGTGGGCTATGAATATGAAGAAATGTTCGGGGAAGAGTTGAAAATTTCATCAGAAAAAATGGATTTCAGTTGATGGAACCTCTCCCTCATATTCTGCAGGGTTCAAAAATTTTTTTCAAACCGAAAGAAAAATCGTTTTTTTTTTAATTCTACAATGGTGTAGCTCCTTATTTGAAATCAAGAAAATTTTCTCGAGGGTCTATAGAAAATATATTCCCTTTAATTCATTTAGCTCTTTTATCAGTATAGATGTTAGCTATAGGAACAATGCAGCAGTAATTGGCATTGCGAGTTTTCTGTGCAATATTGCCAATTTGTGTTGTGTTCTTCAGATTCACTTGCTTGTTGGGCCGCTCAAGTGATGAATTTGGCAACAATGCTTACGTTACGATCACAGCGCAGCGCTCATCGTGCGAGTAAAGGAAGTCGAAAAGCTGACGTGAGCAATTTATGAATAAAAAAAAATGAAGGATGCCGATTTATTCAATGTTACTCTTTGAGGGAAAGAAAAACAATTCAATTGGGATAATGATAAAAATTGAGAAAGCTTTCATTCGGAAGCAAAAGTGGAAAAAATCAACCGTCCGCGGTGATAATGACGTTGACAATTTTTCCCCATGATTTTTTACAAATCGTATTTTCTCGATCACATTGAACCATATTTTTGGTCGAGTATTTGAAGTGAACCAAAATGATAAAATTTAAGAACCGAAGAAAAAAGAATATATAAAGAAATAAACATAAACCAAACAATTCTAAGCAATATCTAGTTATATGGATTGTGATCTGTGAACAGTATGAAAAATCACCCTAGAAATAAATATTCTATGTAAACTCCCGTTTCTAATATAAAAGTTTATGAAGTAATGAAGAAAAAAATTTGAAAGCAAATGATAATCCAGATAAATCAAAGATGACTGATCTTTAATGAACTGTTATTAAAAATGTTTTTCGTCGAAATGAATAAAGCATAAAGAGAATGAGAATCTTGAGAAGGAAATTGAAGACAATTTTTTCTCCTCTTCCTCTCTCTCTCTCCTTCTTTCATTAACATTCCCATCTCGTCATCAAATGACAGAACAAATCGGAAGTCTCGTAACACTTTCTATGATACTTGATACAGTCAACACAGTTAACTTGTTCAGATCTTTGGCAATAAACGTGCCTATTACGGCTGGTTACGTTTTGTTTCCTCTTGTTTCATTCACATTAAGACATTAGAATACTTTCTGGCTCCTTCTTCTTCTCGCATTGACGTGCTACATACCAAAATTCACTCATGTAGTTGATGTTGAAAATCTCATTTGCATTATAGCGACACAAGTATATTTTTTTTTTCAAAAAGATGAATTTCTCGACGTACTTTCTGTTGAAAATTTAGGCAAGAATTTTGTGTTGCTTGTTGTACATTAGACAGTGAAAAAATGTAATGCAGTATGTTGATTTTCGTCCCGTATTAATTTTTGGAAAACGTCATGTTTAAACAAGCAAGAAAGAAATAAAAACTCCATAGTGAAACGGTAGAAGAAGGCGATCTAGGAAATTCCTGATAAAATTTCCTCCGAATATCGAAAGAAGTCCGTCGGTAAATTCTTCTAAACCTCAGAGTTTTCAGAATATTTTTAAAATTCTCCCAGTGTGATTCTTTGGCTGTGCCTCATTTTTACAATTTATTACGGAATTCTCACCTGAACCGTTCTTTCAAAACAGAAATTGACCTACAAAGCACGATATCATGAAAGAATGGTTCTTTTCAAAAATTTTGAATTTTTGATTATAACCAGAATTGCTTCTTTCTGAGTTTTTGGCCAAAATTGTTTAAATAGAAGGTTTGAAGACTATGCTAATGTCAATTCCTTAAATTTCAACGAATCCGCATGAATCCGTACATGTTCAAAAATTTTCACATAATCATCGATTTATCCTCTCAATTTCCTTCAAATTATGCGGATTGATCAATCTGAACAGACAACTCTTATCAAAAAAAATATGTCATACTGATGGGCATATACAAAATGTCTTACGCCACTTTGTATCTGAGGCGACGATATATTTTGTTGCCTCCGTAAATTTCCGGAAGGCTAATTCACTCAATTTTTCCCGTAATTCACTCCGACCTTCATAATTTTCCAATTATCTACAGAAAAAAGCTAAGATGACGTTTCATCTCAAGAGATCCATGAACAAATGAGAGCTCAAGAAAGTTCAAAGTACTTCTCATGCTTCCTTTCCATTTTCATGATAAATTTCAAAATGTCCATTTCATTATTTCCTCAATTATTTAAAAATACGTTTGAATGATAATTCTTTTCAATTCTTCCTATTAATTTTCAAAATCTCTGGTAATCAGCATCAAACTGATCGGCAACTGTTTGATCTTTCTTTTTTTTTTTGATTACGGTAGGGGAAATTTGCTTCATGTACACGTGCTATTTTTCTCCAGTGTGATGATCGTATTTGTACACGACCCTAATGCGCGTTCTGCCGGTGAACGGCAGTCAGGAAATGTTTGGGATACATACGGTCAGTCACTCGCAGACGTTTCACCTGAAGGACCCAACTGGGCCTCTTTATTGTTCATGTGTTTTGCAAAATTTAAAAGAATACCATTTCAATTGATTCACCTTTTTCCCATCAATCCTGACGAAAGACAATTAGTGGAATAACGATGAGCTCTTTCGATAAATTACTGGATTAGTTAAAATTTGAATTGTGCTGCACGTACAAAATGTATTCAGGAAAATATGATACGATTGTTGGTGATGATTCTGATAATTGCGCAGTTAGTAATCAGCGATTACAACAAAGGTAAGAAGAATTATTTCCTCTTAAATAAATTCAAAACAGAAGCTGATGAGCCGATTTATGTGAGTCTTAATCTGGAATCTGTTTTTGCGAAATACTTTGAAGTTGAAGGAAGATATAGAATTTCTAGGAAGAACCTTTTTGTGGATCGGAATGAGCACTTTCACAAAAGGTCCTCATAAAAATATCCGATCCCCAATTTCGAAATAGCTCCAGAAAATACGAAATACCGCTAGACAGGAATTAACTTGAACCTTCAACTGAGCGAAAGATTTAGTGAAATGAGCAGAACGGGATTTCCAAAAGTTCGAAAATATGAATGGAATCTTTTTTTCGTGGCAACTTATTATTTGCTAAATTAAACAACAATTCTCATACAATTTAGATTTCATGAAAAATCTTGAGTTTACCGATTTTTTTAAATTTTCATTGTCCTTTCAATAGCTCTATAATTAAACTGATCTCTCTCCACTTTCATTTACTTTATAATCAATATACAGTATCAGAATATACGTAATTGAGTAATAATTACATCGTCGTAATTATCAGGGTCATTGGGTTACCCGAGAAATCGATTTTTCAAAATCACTCTAACAAGAACTGTTTTTTTAAACATGACATAGAGAGAAAATGAAAAAAAAAAAACGTCAAATAAAACAACTCAAAGGCGTTCCCGTTAAATTCATTGCCGTGACTGAGTGACAACACCGGTCTAATGAAACAAACCTGTATAATTGTTAACATCCAACTGTGTGTATGAAAAAAAAATGAAGCAAAAAAAATACCTCAAGTTTGCGCCACATTGGATTCTTCTGTTTTCTTAAAGAATTTATCCACCATAAAAATGGTCAATAACATTTGAAGACATCGGGTGGTTAGTTGTGTATCGATGAACTCGTTTTATCGTAGCCGGAAGCTCATCATTTACCGATTTCTTCAATACGTAATGGGGTTACTGCAAAAACAAGTGAGTGAGAGAGATTTAAATTATGCGTGTACAACGCCCGATAAATTGGTCCAGTGTGCAACTTTGCAAGATACAATTTACAAGGTCATAAAAAAAGGAGCAATTAATTGATTTAACCAAAGAGGAAGAAAAAATCCTCAGTATGTAACAAGCTCCTTTTTTTTCCAATGTTTTTTTTGCTTTAAAGTCGTGACGATTGAAGGCGGAGGTAATAAAAAAAGCATACAAATAATCGGAAGTAAAGCGAGAAAAAGATGTGGATACTGAGAGAGAGGATACTTTCATTCCTTTTATAAACCTCGTAGTCTTATTATTTACGTAATGCCCGTAATTGAAGTGAGGTAGAAAGTGTATACTGGCAATGAATCGCGTGTGTACATGGTTGCACATATTTTTCATTTCTCTCATTCTCAGATTGTTTTATTTCGGTGAATGTATGAAAGTAAAGCGTCTGTGCACGAAATGGAAACGAAAAAAACAAAGATAAGCTACAAAGTGGCCATCCAACAAGATGATTCATGAGATTAACAGATTTAAAAAGTAATAATATACTTTTTCCTGTATTATTTTCATAATAATGAAAAATAGACGTTGATTTATTCTGATTACATTTTCAGTGAGAGTACTTGTAAAATCATGGGCACCATTAGTATGGCTAGCACCTGGAGAAAGATTCATGCCAATTGGTGTACCAGAATTCCTCGAGCACGTTCAAGCCGGTGACAATTATCTACGTACACGTACTGATGTTGGTGAGTTCAATTTATAAATTTTCTACTTCCTTCATTAACAATTTTTCATGCATTGCAAACTTTCATTTGATGAAGATACTCATCCAATTCTCATTGGTTTTCTTGAGACGAACTTTTTTTTTTTTTAAATTAAATTAAAATAAACAATTAACAAAAAAAACAAACGAAAATGCTGAAATTCCAAACTAGTGACACTGCTGAAGAATGAATCGTCCTTTCTTTATGGAAAAGAACCATCTGGCAACGTTCCAATTTATGCACTTGTAAAATATTGTGATTCTACAAAAAATACAATGAGAAGCAAACAGCATAAAAATGAATTAACAATGAGTATGAGAAAATTTAAAAAATTTCAAAGTCAATTGAATAATGATGATGATGATGGGAATTCAATCAATGAGGATAACAGGTTGAGAAAATTGTTGCACTTTCACGTGACCTATTGGATGTTCTATCCATTCAGTGAGGGAAAGGCTGTTTGCGTTCTGGATCTTGGATTTTTTGGTACATGGCCTATACCAACAGTTGGTGGTATTTGCTTTGGTAGACTAAAAGAGTATGGTAATCATGTGGGCGATTGGGAACACATGAGCCTCTACTTTAAGGTAATCATTTTCTCGATTAATGTGAACTATTATTATTATTATTATTATTATAAGTTGAAGGATATCCAAGTCGTATAGTCCCGGCAGTTGAAAATTTGCACGATTCTTCAATTGCGCTCATAACCTTCACCTTGATGTACGTGCAATTGGAAATTCATTCCTTGAGAAAAAAATCACATTCGACTTCAATGAATTCGTTCTGAGGTTTGTATTAAACTTTCAAAGTTTCGTGATGTTAAAATCTTTTGAGTGTCATTGGCTGTACGAAAATCTCTCGTTCAATCACAGCTGAGACTTGAGATTTTTGGCCAATCAGAGAGAATTGTCAAATTTTCGGGTTACGAGAGTTAAATTATTCACTTTTAGATAATGGGTTGTTATTATTATATTTTGAGGACTAAGACTTTACACTGAGAGACAAAAATTCAATAACATAAAATAAATCTGTCCAAATAATAATCGATTAGAAGAGACCAAATTTTTCCTTGGAATTACTATGAAAAGATGAGGAATTCGATTTGAAGAAACATTCTGTCTCTTCTAATCGATTATTATTTATTCCGAATGAGAATTCTGTACAGTCAACTATTTTTGTGTCAACTATACAGATTTATTTAATATTATTAAATTTTTTTTAGTGTAGTGATTATAAAGAGATTTTAAGCATGTTTAAATTCTGAGACGGGAAGAAAATTGGAATTGATGAATGCGGGAGTTTCTGTATTGAATCGACACGAGAGAAATGCTGGGTTTGGAGAAATATTATGGGAATGATTTCTACAGAGGCCAGTAAAGTCAGATGATTAATCATATTTCTTCAGAAATCGAATAAATCTAGGGAAATCATATCTATTAATTATTTTTTAATTTTTAATCAACGTTGATGTAGTTCTGTTCATTTCAGCCACCATTTTTTTTCTATTGATTCATTTAATGATCGTTTCAATGGTTTTTCATACTTTTAATTGGCTAAGAACGTTCTCACGTACTCAATGCAATTTTGCATGAGTAATCATAATTTTTCATTGATTCATTCGAAGAAAGCATTGGATAGAGAATTTTTTGAAGAACAAATTGAGGCCACTTGCATAGGAATGGAGGGAAAATTGTGAGTTGAAGAGTGGTTTACGTTCGGAAGTTTTGTGACTACATTCTTGATTTCGGACCAATCACTGATATTCATAGAATCAATTAATTTGGAGTCAGGCATGTTCGTATGATTTAATGGGCCTTATTCGGTAGCGCGTAATGAGAGGTCATGAATTTTTAGACTTAGAAATTTTTTTAAATGGATTTTTGTTTGGATCAATTCAGTCGTGAAATGGTAGAATGAGATTAACCCACTGATATTATTTTCACTAAAAAAGTTAAGTAGAATCTGATGAAAAATCATGTATTTTATAATTTAGCAGAATTCAGCAGTGAAGATCAAAAACAAAGAGAAACCTATTTTTGTATCATTCATTTTTGGAGAAGAGGAAACTAAATACTACAAAGAATTTAAATGATATACTTACTGTCGAGCTGGCCCAAGAGGGATTTTCGGAAATATTCGGCTCTTATGCTATAACATGTGAATTTCAGCTTCGGATCGCCTCCGAAGGATCTCTCTCTAGTCAGTTCGACAGTATGCTGTGTTAGCTCTTCACTACTGCATTCATCGAGCGACCGCATTCTAATTGAATACAAATAAATAGATAAATATTCTTAAAAAATTTTTTGTCAACTTTTACGTTTGAAGAATATTCAGAAAAGAATCTGCATTTATTTTCGGCAAAATTCACCTCATTGTTCAGTGAAATCGAACTTATTGTGACAGAGGAGGTGAAACAAAAGCAAATTATCCTAGGGAAAAAGGGAAATAGATTCACTCCTTTCCTGAACTAGAGAAGACTGGGTAAAATGACCGGTGTTTTTTTTTGGAGTGAAAATCCATTCTTGGATAACTTTTTAAGATTGTTCCGTCGAGATCTTCACTCTAACAAAAAAATCCCAGTTTTATTTTGCACCGGTCCCTTTTATATAAAACTGGAATATGACGATCAATTTTCACGATACTTATCAATATTTTAATGATCGAAGATTGTCAACAACTGAAGAATGTTATTAGAAAGTAGATGCTACTCGTACTTCACGGAAAAAAATGATAAATGTCACTAAAAAATGGGTTTGAAAAATCATAATTTACTGGGTTTCCCATGATCCCTCGAGAATTATCACGACGTCAACTTGTCTGATTTTACTTCTTCACTACGGCTTTCATAATAATCTATTTTCAAACCTCTGATGAATTCATTTGATCTTTCTCCACATGACCACTAAAATAAATTGAAGTGACAACACTTGGATATCTTCTCAAATCCCCAAACAATTAAGAAAATAATTTATGTTTCATAAAGGGCGACGATCATCCAGTGGCAATGTACGTATCAGCCCACGATGCCGGAGCTTTTTATCACTATGATATTAAAAGTGGTACATTTATTTATGAGAGTCAAGAAACGAGAAAAGGCATCTTTCAAAAGCCAATATTTCCAGAACGTGTTTTTACGTCAAGTGGTACACATCCAATATTATTCAGCGCTAAAGGCTCACACGGCTTGTGGACAGCACCTGGTAAACATAAATTTGTTAGACTACCAAGGCTCTATGACGAGAGTGGTTTTGGTACTGCTTGGCCCACGTGGAAGATGATTGAATTGTTGCCAGATAATAATACTGGTACACCAGCATGGATGATATTCAAGGGTAAATGGGGTAATCCAAGGAGTAATTGTCATCCACTTGTAAAACTTGGATTCAATATATGTGAATTTGTTGATGGACCAACCGGTATTCCTACCAAAAAAGGACGATTTCAGTGTTCATAACAGTTGATATTTTTAAAAACTCTGTTGAATCTCTTTGATTTATTGTTATTTTCATTTTTTTATAACTAGTGATATGTGTTAGTGATGAAAAATAAAATGGAAAACATTCTTTTCTTTTTTTTTCGACTGAAAAAACAGAGATTACTTCATCAATTCACTGAGTATTTTTTTAAAATAGAAAACCCACCTTCGCATCAACTTTTATAGCGCAGTGAAAATAAAATGTACGAGCTTCTTTTCAGCTCTTTGTCACCCTAATCGTCTGCCCAGCACACACAAATACACACGCACACAAGCACAGCCTATTTTTAATTGATCATTGTTAATAGTTTAAGAGAATTATTGATTGATTATTCCGAAATGTCATCATCGTCGTCTTCTTCATCATCGCTTTCAATGGCAATGCTGTGTATTCCATTCTTCAGTACTGGCGTACCCTTATCTTTTCCTAAGACACGTGCTTTCAATGTAAGAGTCAATGGTGCACCAGATTCACAGCATTTGATGCGTACTACCTCTTTGAGAAATTCTTGATAGGCCAACAATTCTATCTTTAATCTGCAAACAATTACATTTAAAGTTAAAATAAAATCTTGTATACATAAAAGAATAATTGATTGTAAATAATTATATGGATTTACTTCAAGTCATCTTTTTCTTTAGTACAATCAATAATTCTACAGTTTGAATTTCCAGTGTCCTCAATTACAGCAGGTGGTTCAGTTTTACTTTCATTGTGAATACACGTGTTCCATGGTATTGAAATTTCCATATGATATCTGCCATTGTAAAAACAGGCAAAAAGAGAGAACAATTAAACAATTGTTATAAAAAAATTGCAAAAGTATGAATGTGTGGAAAAACATAATAATCGATATTCTACCTGTGATGAAGCTGAAGGAAACCGAGATGAGCGTCTAAAAAACCATGACGTTGTGGTTGTATCATAATATTATTAAATGTGAGGCCGCTACCGCCACTGAAGTGCACGTGATGCTCTAAAAAGATTAAAAATATTTTCAATACTAAGGAACAAGTGCACAAAGGAAATGTGTCAATACTACTTGTTCTGACTTTTTTTCTTTTCAATATCTTAAGATATTTGAGTGGAATTGCAGTTCACGTTTAACACCATGTTTTTGTTCCATTCTATCGGAAGTGCTGACTTTGCTCTACGCATCTGCCAAAATTTAAATTGATTCCCCTTGTAAGCGTCATTCATTAATAAGGGGCCATCCATAAATGACGTCACACGTTAGGGGGGAGGGGCGGGGGCATCGCAGACTTGTGACAAAATGTGACAGGGGGTCGCGGGGGTCTTAAAATTTGTGATATCACAAAAGTCAGACTCGAAAAATTGGAAGAATTTGAAATATAGTGTTTAGATTTCAGGCTGTCATTATTTTGGCTACAATGTAGGTCGACGAAAAATTTAGACAAAAAAATTGCAATCAAACAATTTTTGGCAGAAAACTATTTTTTTAAATAAAAACTCTTTCGTTTAAAATGTATCGACAGGCATTTATTTGTTTATAACTCAACTGTGCTAGACTATTTGACGTGTTATTCTTTCTTCACGTTCTACTAATGATTAATACATAAATTCACATGACCACATTATGACAATTGTTAAATTATAGAACATCGAAGTACTGGTGTGACGTTATAAGGTGGGGGGGGGGGGGGGGGGGAGGGAGGCAATGAAACTGTGACAGAATTTGACATGTAGGATTACTCTTATAACGATATTTCGAAAATGGTTCATTTTACAACAAAAAAAACTACAAAGATATTTTTTCTTGCTAATTCAATTCCCGAATTCTTCATTCGGAACTTTTCTTTCTTACATCAATATTTTTCGAGTTATTGCGATCGAAACACACAAACTTCCCAATTTTCGTCTCTTCTTCACGGAAAAAATATGGAAATACAGAAGTTTGTGTATTTCGAATGCAATAACTCGAAGAATATTGATGTGAGAAAAAACTTTTCAATAACATTGTTAGAAAATTCAATTTGCAACAGAAAATGTCTCTACAGCTTTTTTTGTGTAATGAACCATTCTCAAGATATCGCTGTGAGAGTAATGCTACATTATTAATTAAATTACGTCCAAACGAGGCGGGGAATTAATTTAAAATTTGGTGAAAATATAGAGCAAAGTCGGCTCTTTCGATAGAATTAAAAAAAACAAGGTGTTAAATGTGAACCCAAATTCGACCCAACTAAAGAACTGAGGTATAAAGTGATTTTGATGATAACCTTTTTTATAGCTCTGATTTTTGCGGATACAAAAGGTAGTTACGAAAATTTATATATGTCGCTTGAATTTCGAGATACTTCAGAGTAAATTAAATATATCTCAAGGTTATTAATAATTTGCATGCATAATGAATGAGGTTCCAGATAAACCGTTTAACAATTTTATCCCATTATACAAAGTAGTGTTCTCTTTACAGGCGCGTAATTATTATCATTTGAATGAATCTTACACATGTGGTTACATTATTACAGTTATTTTGTGGTAAATTACTATTTTATTGATCGTTCTGCTGCAATTCTATCGTCATGAGAGAAAAATGTATATTTTTTTTTATTCGATGATCACTACTTAAATCCAAAATCTCTTAATTTTGTTCGGAAAAATTATTCAATTTAATTTTTATGCCGCAGACTTGATATTAGCATTTTATATTCTCTGAAATTGGAATGGTTCTGCAGCTGAACTTCCGGTATATACATTCACATGGTTATTTCACGTATTATTATGAATTTGTTCTAGTATGAGTGAAATAGTGCCGAATGCACAAGTGCAGAGGCCAAACAGTTTCTAGCATCATACTCAGATGGTATATAGTCAATTGTATTTTATCTTATCAAGAAACATGTTTTATGATTATCAATGAATAATAATTAGCGGAAAATCATGATAAATGATTTGATTTACCTTTATCACCCATTTTTTCATTGAAGAATTTGTGTTATTCCATGATTATCATAACTGATTAAACACTTAAATTAATTATTTTTATTTAACATAAACACTTCGGCGTCTATCCACTTGTACTCGCGGAGGTTCATCACAGAGTACTGGACATATTTCGTGCTCTTGCAGTGTGCTGCTATTGCGACAGGAAAAGGTTTTGATGGTTTTATGTTGGCTGAGTTGATGTTATGTGGCGCTACATGAGCCTTTCTACATGCTGGTAATGTAGGATAGTAAAAGGAATGTACCATCTGGTGGATCCATTGAAATGTGGATTTATCGGGACACTTGCCCTCGTTCCCAAAAAACTGGCCAGGCCGCGTATGTTCACGGCGAGATTGTCCTGATGAGAACGTTTGTTAGTAATTAGGGCAAGGTTACTAGATCTACCAGGGGAGGTATCCGTTGCGTTTTAAGATTAGCTTAAAATCTTATAATTTTGCTCCCGCCAGAGGGCCTAGCGACGGAAGTAGGGATCTCGGTATGTAGAGTTGTGGGGAAGGGGTCAAATCGTACAAATGGTGGCTTTTGAACTCCTAGCTGTGCTCCAAAATGTGAAAATTATTGTGGGCGTGATCCGAAATTCCCTGTCAGTACTGAAACTGTACAGATTCTGTTACTGAAACTATACATTTTCAGTACTGACAGTGAATTTCGGATCGTAAGTACTATTTCTGCTGTTCAAATTCACCGGAAGTTCTCCCCTAGCGCGGCCTCTGGTGGGAGCAAAATTATAAGATTTTAAGCTAATCTTAAAACGCAACGGATACCTCCCCAGGTTGAGACAACTCGAACTGTCGCCGTGCGAATTGTCGCTGGGGTCATAGAGGCTGCCTTGAAGTGAAGCGTCGGCTTAAGGAACTCAAAAATTGTCACTTATCGATTTTTTTTTGTTTTTATTGAAATTTTCGGAAATCATGGATGAAAGAATGAAAATCAATGAGAGATACATATTAAAGTGAATGAATAATGAATTATGAATCATCCCTCTCATTCTTACCGTCACTTTTATCACTATATAGATGTTGACTAAATTTAGCTGACATAATAAAATTGAGAAGAAAATTGATGTGTGGAATATGAATTATTGAGGATTTAGAAAAATAATTTCAAGATAGAATGACTCGTTACATAGATAAATGAGTAATAAAGGGGCATTAGATCGTCATTGTTTTATCCGATATAAAATGATACAATCGGTTATTCATGGTTTCTACTATTTTAATTAGTTCCACTTAAAAATGTTGCATAAAATATAATTTATATTGATGAACAAATGGCTATATAAAACAGATTGATTATAACTAATTTCTCATGATCACCTTGTGTTCCTGGATTACAGGGAGTGTTGATTGGAAATATACCTGACGGATCTCCGTTCAAATGCGCTTGCCGAGATAATAGGAAACAGGATATCGGATGACTACGTGGGATCCTTAAACGGAAAAGAAATGGGGAGTGAAAGAAGTCCCTTCAATGTAGAGAGCTCCAGTATCAGTTCTGTATGAGGGAGGATGGTTGGACTGGTTCATTTTCTCGGCCTTGTGATGGAATGCACTCCATGATTTGGTTGAACTAGATGCTGAATTCTCTGCCGAAGGCGCTGATTTTCGGTGTTTGATTCTGTCAGATGGTATTGTGACAGACGATGTTCCTTAACCTGACATTCTTCATTTTGAGCCAGTAAACAATTATCATTTTCCCTATCATCATCTTCAGGAAGTTCTTGATGGCCTTCAAATTCTTTTCCTTCTTCTCCACGATCATTCCTGACATCTTCTTGATCAATTTTCACCAGGTTTCAGTCTACGTCCATCCGGCATATACTGATCGGCTGTGAAATGCTCCTGAAAATAGTTATGGATTAATTTCAAGTGTAATCGAATATGTGAAAATGATGAGAAGTGAATAGTGAAGGAGAAAATCTCCGATGCACTGAGACAATTATTTGCAGCACAGTAGGGCATTTTGAAATTTCAAACAATAAAATGATGAGATTGAAAAAAAAAACAACAAAAACCACTGCAAATCTTGTTAATCGTATTTTTAGTCGCATAAAACGAATGAATGACAATTTAGCGCGGTTATCCTCCATTCGGAGCAGCCCTTTCATCACCATTTTCATGAATCCTTTTTTCAAATATGTTGTATATCAACATGAATTTGAATTTCCAAAGTTTTGGATATTTGTTTCGGTTTTGCCAATAGCTCCTTACTTTTCTAAGTTTGTAGAGATACGTGCAGGAGGGAAAAATTTGATTTAAGAATATAAAATGATCATGAAAACCCGTTCATTATCATATTTCATGCTCAGAAATCTATATTATCCCTCAATTGGGGGGTGCAATCTTCCAATTCTATTCTCTTTTGATTAAGGATCGAGAAATCAGATAAAAAACAGATAATATGAAGGAATATGAAAGAACTCTCAATCTGGACAAAAAAATGCATCGTTCATTTTTCATAGATTCATTCACCAGTTTGGTAGCAATGAAAATCTTCGTGACGTGAGTGAATTGAACAAATTTTTGAAATTCATAGATTGTTCAGAATCAAAAACGAGGATCACTGAAGAATAATAAAGAAATTGAACAATGTAAAATGTGTATAAGCTACCTTCATCAATAGGGGTGCCCCATTTGTTTTGCACTTCCCAAGCCATTTCAATTTGAAATTCAATGTAAAATGTCTATTTCCTCGGGGGGATCCATAGAATGGGATCCAATGGAGGTGAATCATAGGATTTTGGCTCTAGGAATTGGAAGTGACAACTCAGACTGCTTCCTGTACTTGAATAGTGAATTAATTACCGAGAAAACTAGGGGTGCCCCATATGTTCTGCACTTCCCAAGCCATTTCTATACGAAATTCAATAAGAAATGTCTATTTTATCCAGGGCATCTGTGGAAGAGGGTCCAAGAGGGGTGAATCATAGGACTTTGGCTCTAAAAATTAGGAGTGACAACTCAGACTGCTCCCTGTACTTGAATCTTGAATTAATTACCAGGAAAACTGGGGGTGCCCTATTTGTTTTGCACTTCCAAAGGCATTTCTATATTTTATTTTTATATATTATTTCCAGTACTGTACATAGATTTCTCTTTTTGTACATCCTCCCATACCCCATTTCAGTTTTTTCCAGTCTAACTGCCTGCCGCCTTTCTCCTACTTCTCACACCTTCCTGCCCTATTTGCGAGCACCATGGATTGACTTCCTATTACTGCACCGCATTTGCCGTGAACCAGGGGAAACCATGGAAAACCCTGATTAGCGCAGTCGGATTCGTACAGAGCCTTAATGTGCCTTTCTGTCACGCACACGAGAAAGGCCCATTAGTTCTCTGTAGTCGCACCTCACCGCTCAGTTTGTTCTTCGAATCTGTGTACGACAAGCGGTCACCCATCCAAGTAGTAACCAGAGGCAATGCTGCTTAACCCGGTAGATCCGCCGAGCCATACACTGACCGAACAGCCAAACTGCCGGTTTCCCAAGGCATTTCTATATGAAATTCAATGTGAAATGTCTATTTTCTCGAAGGGATCTGTAGAATAGGGTCCAAGGGAGGTGAATCATGAAACTTTGGCTCTTAAAATCAAGAGTGACAACTCAGACTACTCCCTGTACTTGGATATTAAATTAATTACCGGGGAAACTGGGGGTGCCCCATATGTTTTGCACTTCCCATGCCATTTCTATATGGAATTCAATAGGAAGTGTCTATTTTCTCGAGGGGATCTGTACAATAGGGTCCAAGGAAGGTGAATCATAGGACTTTGGCTCTAAAATTCGAAAGTGACAACTCAGACTGCTCCCTGTACTTGAATATTAAATTAATTACCGGGGAAACTGGGGGGGCTCCATTCGTTTTGCACTTCCCAAGCCATTTCTATATGAAATTCAATGTGAAATGTCTATTTTATCCAGGGGATCTGTGGAATAGGGTCCAAAGAAGTTGAATCATAGGACTTTGGCTCTGAAATTCGAAAGTGACAACTCAGACTGCTCCCTGTACTTGGATATTGAATTAATTACCGGGAAAACTGGGGGTGCCCCATTTGTTTTGAACTTCCCAAGCTATTTCTATGTGAAATTCAATGTAAAATGTCTATTTCATCCAGGGCATCTGTGGAATAGGGTCCGAGGAAGGTGAATCATAGAACTTTGGCTCTAAAAATCGGAAGTGACAACTCAGACTGCTCCCTGTACTTGGATATTGAATTAATTACCGGGAAAACTGGGGGTGCCCCATTTGTTTTGAACTTCCCAAGCTATTTCTATGTGAAATTCAATGTAAAATGTCTATTTTATCCAGGGCATCTGTGGAATAGGGTCCGAGGAAGGTGAATCATAGAACTTTGGCTCTAAAAATCGGAAGTGACAACTCAGACTGCTCCCTGTACTTGGATATTGAATTAATTACCGGGAAAACTGGGGTGCCCCATTTGTTTTGAACTTCCCAAGCTATTTCTATGTGAAATTCAATGTAAAATGTCTATTTTATCCAGGGCATCTGTGGAATAGGGTCCGAGGAAGGCGAATCATAGGACTTTGGCTCTAAAAATCGAAAGTGACAACTCAGACTGCTCCCTGTACTTGAATATTGAATTAATTACCGGGGAAACTGGGGGTGCCCCATATGCTTCGCACTTGCCAAGCCATTTCTATATCAAAATCGATGTGGGATGTCTATTTTTTGTAAGGGATCTGTAGAATAGGGTCCAAGGGAGGTGAATCATAGGACTTTAGCTCTAAAAATCGAAAGTGACAACTCAGACTGCTCCCTGTACTTGAATATTGAATTAATTACCGGGGAAACTGGGGGTGCCCCATATGCTTCGCACTTGCCAAGCCATTTCTATATCAAAATCGATGTGGAATGTCTATTTTTTGTAAGGGATCTGTAGAATAGGGTCCAAGGGAGGTGAATCATAGGACTTTAGCTCTAAAAATCGAAAGTGACAACTTAGACTGCTCCCTGTACTTGAATATTGAATTAATTACCGGGAAAACCGCAGTGCCGCATATCGTTTGCACTTCCCAAACCATCCTAAATTGAAAAAGCATGGCCTTTTTCCATGTCACCGCGGGACGCTATACATACATTATATTATATATAGTATAGTATACTATGGTATGATATATATGACATATATATATAGTATGTATATAGTATATATAATACAATATATTGTATATGATATAATATATGATAGATATTATGTATATTATATATTTTACAGGGTGTACCGGAAGTGCAGGTACTCCCGAAAATCCTGGGTAAAGGGGTTCATTTGGAGCAGAAAAGTCCTCTTCCACTTTTCACTCCTATGAACCCCTGCGGAGATATAAGGGTGGAAAGGTGGGCCAATGAGAGCCCACCGATAGACGGCCGCACATCCGTGAGAGATTCACGGATGTATTGGTGCGTCCCCACTCCGCGGTAACCGATCCCCTCCACAACCACCGAGTCTCCCGCTCTCGTGACGTGGAAGGGATCGGCGATCGTCAGCTGTCGCCTGTCAGCTGACAAGGCATGAATGTTCAAATGGAAGGGGAGGGAGGGGAGAAATGCTCTGAGAAGAAAAAAATTAGGATTTCTCCAATTTTTTTTCTTCAAATTAATTATTCTACTTTTTTTCAATTTTTTGATCGTTCAAGAATGATCAAAAAAGTGGAAAAAAATGGAAATATTCATTAAAGAAGAAAAATTCAGAAATGATGATTTTTCGACAGTTTTCGAGGCGTCACGTGACCTTGACGCCTCGAAAAACGGAGCACCAGTCTCTCCTGGAGGAGAGAGGGGAACTTTTATCACTCAAAGTGTCTCTGTACTTGGTACAGAGACTCTTTGAGCCACAAAAAAACCCCTCCCAGCTCCGGGGGAGAGGGGAGAGATGCCCGGAGGTAAAAAATCAGGATTTTCCCTATTTTTTTTTTAAATTAATTTTTTCACTTTTTTTCATTCTTTTGATCGTTCAGGAATGATTAAAAAAATGGGAAAAAATGAAAATATTCATCAGAGAAAAATAATTGAAAAATCCTGATTTTTCGAAAGTTTTTCGAGGCGTCACGTGACCTTGACGCCTCGAAAAACGGAGCACCAGTCTCTCCTGGGGGGCAAAGGGGCATTTTCATCACTCAAAGTGTCTCTGTCCTTGGTACAGAGACTCTTTGAACCACAAAAAAAACCCTCCCAGCTCCGGGGGAGAGGGGAGAGATGCCCGGAGGTAAAAAATCAGGATTTTCCCTATTTTTTTTTTAAATTAATTTTTTCACTTTTTTTCATTTTTTTGATCGTTCAGGAATGATTAAAAAAATGGGAAAAAATGAAAATATTCATCAGAGAAAAATAATTGAAAAATCCTGATTTTTCGAAAGTTTTTCGAGGCGTCACGTGACCTTGACGCCTCGAAAAACGGAGCACCAGTCTCTCCTGGGGGGCAAAGGGGCATTTTCATCACTCAAAGTGTCTCTGTCCTTGGTACAGAGACTCTTTGAACCACAAAAAAACCCCTCCCACCTCCGGGGGAGAGGGGAAAGATGCCCGGAGGTAGAAAAATCAGGATTTTCCCTATTTTTTTTTTTAAATCAATTTTTTCACTTTTTTTCATTTTTTTCATCGTTCAAGAATGATCAAAAAAATGGAAAAAAATGAAAATACTTATTAGATGAAAAAAATTGATAAATCCTGATTTTTGGACAGTTTTTCGAGGCGTCAAGGTTTCTTCGGTTTTCCTGTTGAACTGGGACAGGAGATGAGCAAGGAATTGGGACAACATGCGATATGCTCGGTAAAATCAAAATTTATCGTATATTCTTCGAAATCGGAGTATTAGTTTACATGCTCTGGTGGTTCATGTGATAATGGAATTCCAGCTAAGTATTACATAAAATAAAAAAAAAATGAAAAAAAAAGAAAACAAAGATGTTGAGAATAGGAAATAGAAGGTGCATCAGTGACTTGTGTTTCATGAGATAGAGATTTTGAGGTTGAAAAAATCAGGGCAACTGCTCAAAATGTCCCCCCCCCCCCCCCCCCAACTCGGATGCATTTTTGCGCCCTGTCCACCAGATTCCTTCGCATGTTGGACAGGATTTCTGGCGTGATCATTCCCGCGGCACCATGCATTCTGGCGATCATCGTCATTTCGTCCGGCACCGGGACTTCAAAGATTTTTTCTTCTAAGAAACCCCACAAGAAAAATCCAGAGGATTGAGGTCAGGAGATCTGCCGGAAAATATGGAGTCATGTACTCGGTGATCATATTCATAAATAAGATTTGTCTCACCGTGGAGGCCAAGGCACTGGTCCATGATTGCCAATCCACTGCTCCGGAAATGTCTCATCTAAAAATCGCCGAGCAACTCGTGATGTGTGAGCTGGTGCGCCATCTTGTTGGAACCAGACAAGCCCCCCCGCTGATCCACCCCCGATTGTATCCGGGAGATTTTCAGCAAGAAAATCTCGGTAATTATCCCCCTGAAACAAAGGTGGAGGGATACTGAAGGGAAACAGGAAATGGAATCTTCAAGATTGTCAAAAGAAAAAGGACATTCAAGTGCCAGCTGTGAGGATAGGGAACATTTGAAGATAAGTTATAAAATAAGTTTGAAGATAAGTATTCGGCAGAATTTTAAGTCAAATATTTATGATACTTACTCCGAGTGGATCAAGAGCTAGACGTAGATTCACCTCATCGCCCAAAATGGCACCCCAGACGTTCAGGCGTTGCCAATGGTATTGGAAATTCGATGGTCTTGCCAGGTGAGGATTATCAATGCTCCAATGATGTGAATTGTGATGATTGAATAATCCTTGCCTATCAAACATGCACTCATCACTCCAACACACGTGGTAGATGAAATGAGGATTCCTGCGATGTGCTTCTACCAAAAATCGGCAGAAATCCAACCTCGCTGCATGATCTCTAGGCAGCAATTCCTGAACGGGGGTGAAATGGAATGCATGGAATTCCTCGTTCTTCAGGATTCGGTGCACCGCACTGTGGCTTGTCCCGATCGCTGCAGCAATTTTCCTGGTGCTGGTAGTTGGGTTTTCCACTGCGTCCAGCACTTCCTCTTCTACGTGAACACGATTGTGACGGATGGGTCGTCCTTCACCACGCGGTGGGAGCACGTGTCCATCACCCAACCACCGATGGAGGTTGACAAAAGCACGAGGACCAGGATGATGAAGACGATTCGGATATCTATCAGCGTAGAACTGCGCTGCAAGATTGGCATTCCCATCGGTCCGGCCGTACTCGAAGTGCATATCGCGATATTCCATTGCCGTTAACGGCATAGTATAACTATCAAACGTATGGATACGACGGAATACAAGACTGGAATGGAAAAATGAACGCTGACGCCGTGTTCGCCTCACGTCTTTTCATTTCGCGAGGAGTGGGAGAATAAATTGACGAATGAAAGCGCGAAACAAACGACGATCCTTGCGATATTTTCATCGAGGGAGAGGAGGGGGCAAGAGGGGGAGAGTGAACGGTGGATTCTGGGAAAAGCACCGTCCACCATTGCGGACAATATAAAAGAAAAGGAAATCTGAAGAAAAAAAATTCCCACTGAATGATGTTCTTCTTCATTTTCATTTTTTTCCATTTTTTTGATCATTCTTGAACGATCAAAAAAATGAGAAAAAGTGAAAAAATCGATTAAAAAACAAAATTGGGAAAATCCTGATTTTTTTACCTCTGGGCATCTTTTCCCTCTCTTCTGGAGGTGGGAGGGTTTTTTTTGTAGCTCAAAGAGTCTCTGTACCAAGTACAGAGACACTTTGAGTGATAAAAATGCCCCTTTGCCCCCCAGGAGGGACTGGTGCTCCGTTTTTTGAGTCGTCAAGGTCATGTGACGCCTCGAAAAACTTTCGAAAAATCAGGTTTTTTCAATTATTTTTCTCTGATGAATATTTTCATTTTTTTCCATTTTGCTTCCGAATGGAAGTTTGGTTTTCGCAATTTTTCTCGAAATGCCAATTTTCATTAGAAACGACTCGAAATGATGCAAAACGTCGAGAAATCATAATGAGAAAAAAAGTAGACATGTATGTATGTGTGTCCGTATGTACGACTTTACGACTCTCTATTAGTCGAGAACGATGAGAGATAAAAATCTGAAATTTTGGCAAGATATCAGTTTTGATGAAGTGTATGTCTCATAAAAATTTCAGCAAGATCGGTCCAATGGTTTCTGAGATATATTAATTTTTTAAAAATCGTATCTTTCGAAATTTCTCAATTTGTGTGAGACGAATTCCGTTCAAAATTTTACTCAAGATTCGCAACCATGATATCTAACTTTTGGCGAATTTTTATGAATTTAATCCCATTATGATTTTCTGATGATAGCTCAATGAATAATTGACTTGAAGACTTCAAATTTTTTTTGTATATTTAGTTTCTGATGAAGATGGTTGGGATTGAATCTGAGGCATATCGGCTGAATGGTTCTCGAGATATTTTGAATCGATTTTTTTCCGAAAATCGGCTGTATCTTCCAAACTACTCATCCGATTTCATCGGGACGGAGCTCAAAAGATTCGTGTTCACGAGCTGAACAAACTCTCAATTTTTTCGAATTTTTAGATGAAGTTCTCCGCTTATTATATTGAAAAATGTATTTTTTTCTCAATATTTCAAAAAAAAATCCGAAAAATGCTATTTTTCTCGAATTTTTTTGAATGGACACCCCTATTCTTTATTTGGTTTTCTGGAAGAACACATTTTTCTCTTTCAAATGAGCCTCTACTCAGCTTCGTAGGACAATCAGAAACTGTACCTAAAAAGGAACATCAAAAGTGAAAAAGTGATTCTTTATGTAAAATTTAGCATATATAATTTTTTTTCGAGAGAGATAATAGGAAAAATTCAAGAAGAACCATTCGGAAGCATATCATTAGCATCATAATTCATTAGCAGAAATTGAAAGGAAGAAATAGCGATTCAAAGGATAACGTAGAAAAAATAGCAGCCAACCCAGCGAAGAACGCCTGCTTGTTATTGATCATTCTTGAACGATCAAAAAAATTTAAAAAAAGTTAAAAAATTGAAAAAAAAAATAGGTAAAATCCTGATTTTTTTACCTCCGGGAATCTTTCCCCTCTCCCCCGGAGATGGGAGGGTTTTTTCTTGTTGTTCAAAGAGTTTCTGTTCCAAGTACAGAGACACTTCGAGTGATAGATGTTGCCCTCTCTCCTCCAGGAGAGACTGGTGCTCCGTTTTTCGAGGCGTCAAGGTCACGTGACGCCTCGAAAAACTGTCGAAAAATCAGGATTTCTGAATTTTTTTTCTTTAATGAACATTTTCATTTTTTTCCACTTTTTTGATCATTTTTGAACGATCAAAAAATTGGAAACAAGTGAAATAATTAATTTGAAGAAAAACAATTGGAGAAATTCTAATTTTTTTCTTCTCAGAGCATTCCTCCCCTTCCATTTGAACATTTATGCCTTGTCAGCTGACAGGCGACAGCTGACGATCACCGATCCCTTCCACGTCACTGAGAGCGGGAGACTCGGCGGTTGTGGAGGGGATCGGTTACCGCGGAGTGGGGACGCACCAACACATCCGTGAATCTCTCACGGATGTGCGACCGTCCATCCACGGTGCATTACATGGGGGCCTATTCTCTAAAGCTGTGAGAAAGTTATCGTGAACGAGGGTGGCTCCGTTCACGGTACGAGTCAAACGGAGTGGGGGGAGTCGTGAACGATTCGCGCTGCCGTGAACGATTCTTTTCCGTTAACGACAACGACTGATGCTTCCGTGAACGATTCCTTTCCGTTGACGACAACAACTGTTCATTTACGCTCGCAAGTGTCAGGAAGGTCTCTGTTTGCTGGGATAGTTAGTGGTGCTGAATAATAATTTTTTTATCTATTTTTTTTCTACCGATATCACACAATGAGTGAACAAACAGAGAGCTTCTTGACACTTGCGAGCGTAAATAAACAGTTGTTGTCGTCAACGGAGAGGAATCGTTCACGGAAGCACCAGTCGTTGTCGTTAACGGAAAAGAATCGTTCACGGCGGCGCGAATCGTTCACGACTCCCCCCACTCCGTTTGACTCATAACGTGAACGGAGCCACTCTCGTTCACGATAACTCTCTCACAGCTTTAGAGAATAGGCCCCATGGAGGTGGAGAAAAGATGTGAGAATCAAAATTCGACGGTAAATATAGTAACTCGCAATAGCTCAGTGGTCAGAGCACCTGACATGTAATCAGAGGGTCGTGGGTTCAAATCTTGCTTGCGCATTACATATTTTCTCCGAAATTTGATTCTCTTGAAAAAAAAATTTATTAATAAAAATTAATTTATGAATGAATTTATTTGTTTAATGGCATATCGGTGGGCTCTCATTGGCCCACCTTTCCACCCTCATATCTCCGCAGGGATTCATCGGAGAGAAAAGTGGAAGAGAACTTTTCTGCTCCAAATGAACCCCTTTACCCAGGAATTCCGGGAGTACCTGTACTTCCGGTACACCGTGTATATCTAAAATTTATACACATGAAAATCCGATGTGGCTTGAAATTGGACTACTCCACATGACATTTTGTAAGGGGGATCCCATATTCTTGATGTGAGGGCACTGAAAATCAACCCCGATCATAATTTTCACTTCCTGTATGCAAGTTCGGACTCTATAGAAGGCATATTGAGTGATTTGAAAGGAGAAAGACAGAAACAGAGAGAGGGAATGCTCCAAATCTGATGAAATAAGGTCCTACAGCTGGAAAAAGTCACCTGCAGTAGTCCGTGCTCACTACACATTGGAAGTTTCATGGAAAATCGACCCTGATCATAATTTTTATTTCCCGCATGCAAGTTCGGACTCTATAGAAGGCATATTGAGTGATTTAAAAGGAGAAAGACAAAAACAGAGAGAGGGAATGCTCCAAATCTGATGAAATAAGGTTTTACAGCTGGGAAAAGACCCCTGCCGTAGTCCGTACTCACTACACATTGGAAGTTTCATGGAAAATCGACCCCGATCATAATTTTTATTTCCTGCATGTAAGTTCGGACTTTATAGAAGGCATATTGAGTGATTTGAAAGGAGAAAGACAAAAACAGAGAGAGGGAATGCTCCAAGTCTGATGAAATAAGGTCCTACAGCTGGAAAAAGACACCTGCAGTAGTCCGTACTCACTACACATTGGAAGTTTCATGGAAAGTCGACCCCGATCATAATTTTTATTTCCTGCATGTAAGTTCGGACTTTATAGAAGGCATATTGAGTGATTTGAAAGGAGAAAGACAAAAACAGAGAGAGGGAATGCTCCAAGTCTGATGAAATAAGGTCCTACAGCTGGAAAAAGACACCTACAGTGGTCCATGCTTATTACACATTGAAAGTTTTATGGGGAATCGATCTGGATCATAATTTTCATTTCCTGCATGCAAGTTCGGACTCCATAGAAGGCATATTGAGTAATTTGAAAGGAGAAAGACGAAAACAGAGAGAGGGAATGCTCCAAATCTGATGAAATAAGGTTTTACAGCTGGGAAAAGACCCCTGCCGTAGTCCGTACTCACTACACATTGGAAGTTTCATGGAAAATCGACCCCGATCATAATTTTTATTTCCTGCATGTAAGTTCGGACTTTATAGAAGGCATATTGAGTGGTTTGAAGGGAGAAAGACAAAAACTGAGAGAGAGAGAATGCTCCAAATCTGATGAAATGAGGTCCGACAGCTGGAAAAAGACACCTGCAGTAGTCCGTAGTTACTACACTTTGAAAGTTTCATGGAAAATCGACCCGGATCATAATTTCCTCTTCCTGCATGCAAGTTCGGACTCTATAGAAGGCATACTGAGTGATTTGAAAGGAAAAAGACGAAAACAGAGAGAGGGAATGCTCCAAATCTTATGAAATAAGGTCCTACAGCTGGAAAAAGACACCTACAGTGGTCCATGCTTATTACACATTAAAAGTTTTATGGGAAATCGATCTGGATCATAATCAGGGCCGAGAACTTTGTGCTCCTACGATTAATTTGCCACCCGGTATATGAGTGAAGGTGGGCACAATAGTTTATGGGTTAACTTGTACGTAGTAATTTGACAGACTCGTGTCACGTAAGTGTTTTACTTTAACATGAATGAAGAGATAAACAATGAATAAGTTAATTAGTAAATGGATTCATGAATTAAGTTAATAAATAAATTAAGTGGAAGTGAAGAGTTTCGATAGTTTCATTGCATCTGTTTTAGTTTGAGGGAATATTCTATTTCGTAATTCAAAAAAACCACGTGGACTCAATTTCCAGAAATATCTTGGAAACTCATAGTTTTAGACTACTCATTAGAATTTTCTTAACAGTGCTGATTGGAATCCTGTTGAGAGTTCTTCTGATAGTGCTGGATGGAATACTTCTCAGAATCCTTCTGACAGTCCTGGTGAGAATCCTGTTGAGATTCCTTCTGATAGTCCTGGAGGGAATCCCGTTAAGATTCCTACTGATGATGCTGGTGAAAATCCTGCTAAGATTTCTTCTAATAGTCCTGGAGAGGATCCTGTTAAGATTCCTGTTGGTAGTGCTAGTGGAAATCCTGTTCAGATTTCTCCTGATAGTGCTGGAGGAGGGGATACTCTCAGAAAAATTTCAAAATGAAGTCCACGTCATTTTTTAAAATTGATTACAAATTTTAAATATTCCTTCAAACTAAAACAGGTGCAACAAAATTATCGGAACCCTCCACTTCCACTCAATTTATTTATTAGTTCATTTCCGACTTAATTAGTTAATTTCTTTATTTATTCATGTTCATATGTCACTATCACACTTACATGACACGAGTCTATATAACTGTTAAATTGCTATGTGCATTCCAATTGACAAATTATTGTGCCTAACTTCACGCATATACTGGGTGACGAATGAATCGTAGGAGCACGAAGTTCTTGCCCCTGATCATAATTTTCATTTCCTGCATGCAAGTTCGGACTCCATAGAAGGCATATTGAGTAATTTGAAAGAAGAAAGACGAAAACAGAGAGAGGGAATGCTCCAAATCCCTAGCGGACCTGATTCACTGTGATTCACGGTGAGGACTCACTGGACTTTCACGGTGATGTCACGGTGACGCACGGTGATGTCACAGCGATTTACCGTGAATCACCGTGATTCACCGTGTAGCACGGTGACATCACCGTGCGTCACTGAAATTATCAAGCCGTAAAATTCGGTTAATCACCGTGATTTACGGTGAATCACGGGAAATAACTAGCTTCGAAGTTCGGTGATTCACCGTGAATCACCCAGCTTCAAAGCTAGATAATTCCGGTGATTCACAAAAAATATATAATTCAGCGCGAATCAACAACACAACTAGAATAATTCATGAAGAAGCCTTGAAGAAAGAGTATGTCAAATATTTTCATTCTACAACGAGAGAAATCATCATTTTTAATGAAGATAAGATAGCCGTGACCTTCAGCACATCTAAATCAATGTGAATCACTGTGATTTACGGTGAATCACGGTAACTCACCATGATTTAAGTACGCTGAAGCTTACGGTGATTCACGGTGAAGGCACGGTGAATGCAACGTGAATCACGGTAAGTCCCCGTGATTCACGGTGAATGCACCGTGAATCGCGGTAAGTCCTCGTGATTCACCATAAATCACCGTGAATCAGGTCCGCTAGGGATCTGATGAAATGAGGTCCTACAGCTGGAAGCCATGAATAGGGTCCAAGGGAGGTGAATCATAGGACTTTGGCTCTAAAAATCTGAAGTGACAACTCAGACTGCTACCTGTACTTGAATATTGCATTAATTACCGGGGAAACTGGGGGTGCCTCATTTGTCCTGCACTTCTAAAGCCATTCCCATATCAAAATCGATGTTGAATGTCTATTTTTTGTAAGGGATCTGCAGAATAGGGTCCAAGGGAGGTGTATCATAGGACTTTCGATCTAGAAATCGAAAGTGACAACTCAGGTTGCTCCCTGTACTTGAATATTGAATTAATTACCGGGGAAACTGGGAGGGGGTGGGGGGCATATTTTCTGCACTTCCCAAGCCACGTCTCTATTGAAATCAATGCGAAGTGTCTACTTTCTCGAGAGGATCTGTAGAATAGGGTCCAAGGAAGGTGAATCATAGGACTTTGGCTCTGAAAATCAGAAGTGACAACTCAGCCTGCTCCCTGTACTTGAATATTGAATTAATTACCGGGAAAACTGGGAATGCCCCATATGTTTTGCACTTCCCAAGCCATGTCTATATCAAGGTTATCACATTTACCAGGTTGAGACAACTCGAACTGTCGCCGTGCGAAATTCCACTGGGGTCATAGAGGCTGCCTTGAAGTAAAGCGTCGGCTTAAGAAATTCAAAAATTGTCACTTTCAGATTTTTTTTTGTTCTTATTGAAACTTTCGGCAATTATGAATGAAAGAATGAAGATCAATGAAAGATACATATTGAAGGGAATGGATAATGAATGATGAATCATCCTTCTCATTCTTACAGTCACTGTTATCTCTATATAGATGCTGGATACATCTAGCTAACAAAATAAAAATGAGAAAAAAATTGATGTGTAGAATATGAATCATTGAGAATTCAGAAAAATACTTTGAAAATATAATGACTCGTTACATTTTTCGATTTTTGGCCCAACCTTGGGCCATTTTTTGATTTTTGGCCCAACCTTGGGCCATCTTTGATTTTTGGCCACACCTTGGGCCATTTTTCGATATTTGGCTTAACTTTGGGCCATTTTTTGATTTTTGGCCCAACCTTGGGGCATTTTTCGTTTTTTGGCCCAGCCCTGGGGCATTTTCTGATTTTTGGCCCAACGTTGTGCCATTTTTTGATTTTTGGCCCAGCCTTGGGCCACTTTTCAATTTTTGGCCCAGCCTTGGGCTATTCTTCTATTTTTGGCCCAACCTTGGGCCATTTTTTGATTTATGGCCCAGCCCTGGGCCTTTTTTTGATTTTTGGCCAAACCTTGGGACATTTTTTGATTTTTAGCCCAACCTTGGGCCATTTTTCAATTTTTGGGCCAGCCTTGGGCCATTTTTCTATTTTTGGCCCAGCCCTGGGCCTTTTTTCTCTTTTTGGCCCAACCTCCGGCCATTTTTTGATTTTTGGCCCAGCCTTGGGCCATTTTTGATTTTTGGCTCAACCTTGGGTCATTTTTTGATTTTTGGCCCAACCTTGGGCCATTTCTTGATTTTTGGCCCAGCCTTGGGCCATTTCTCGATTTTTGGTCCAAACTTGGGCCATTTTTCAATTTTTGGCCTAGCCTAGGGCCATTTTTCGATTTTTGGCCCAGCCTTGGGCCATTTTTTGATTTTTGGCCCAGCCTTGGGCCATTTCTGATTTTTGGCCCAGCCTTGGGCCATTTTTTGAATTTTGGCCCATCATTGGGCCATTCTTCGATTTTTGGCCCAAAGGTGGGCCCTTTTTCTAATTTTGCCCTAACCTTTTGCTCTAACCTTGGGCCATTTTTCTATTTTTTACCCAACCTTGGGCCATTTTTCGATTTTTGGCACAGCCTTGGGCCATTTCTCTATTTTTGACCCAGCCTTGGGCCATTTTTTGAATTTTGGCCCATCCTCGGGCCATTATTGGATTTTTGGCCCAACCTTGGGCCATTTTCCTATTTTTGTCCCAACTCTGGGCCATTTTTCGATTTTTGGCCCAACCTTGGGCCATTTTCTTATTTTTGGCCCAAACTTGGGCCATTTTTTGAATTTTGGCCCAGCCTCAGGCCATTTTTTGAATTTTAGCCCATCCTTGGGTCATTTTTTGATTTTTGGCCCAACCTTGGGCCATTTCTTGATTTTTGGCCCAGCCTTGGGCCATTTCTCGATTTTTGGTCCAAACTTGGGCCATTTTTTGATTTTTGCGCCAGACTTGGGCCATTTTTCAATTTTTGGCCTAGCCTAGGGCCATTTTTCGATTTTTGGCCCAGCCTTGGGCCATTTTTTGATTTTTGGCCCATCCTTGGGCCATTTTTTGATTTTTGGCCCAGCCTTGGGCCATTTTTTGAATTTTGGCCCATCATTGGGCCATTCTTCGATTTTTGGCCCAAAGGTGGGCCCTTTTTCTAATTTTGCCCAACCTTGGGCCATTTTTCTATTTTTTACCCAACCTTGGGCCATTTTTCGATTTTTGGCCCAACCCTGGGCCATTTTTCTATTTTTGGCCCAACCTTGGGCCATTTTTGGATTGTTGGTCCAACCGTGGGCCATTTTTCGATTTTTGGCCCAACCTTAGCCTCTCCGGGCTGAGTAATGAAAAGCCCCAAGCACTTGGGGCTAAATAAATAAAATAGTCTCCAGCTCTGAGGCTGAATAACAAATAGCCCCGAGCACTCGGGGCTGAATGATAGAATAGCCTCGAGCATTCGGGGCTGAATAATAAAATAGCCCCGAAAACTCGGGGCTAAATAATAAGAAGCCCCGAGTACTCGGGGCTAAATAATAAGAAGCCCCGAGTACTCGGGGTTAAATAATAAAAAGCCCCGAACACTCGGGGCTAAATAATAAAATGCCCCGAGCACTCGGGGCTAAATAATAAAAAGCCCCGAGCACTCGGGGCTGAATAATAAATAGCCCCGAGCACTCGGGGCTAAGTAATAAATAGCCCCGAGCACTTGGGGCTAAATAATAAAAAACCCTGAGCACTCGGGGCTAAATAATAAAAAGCCCCGAGCACTCGGGGCTAAATAATCGATAGCCCCGAGCACTCGGGGCTACATAAAAAATAGCCCCAAGCACTCGGAGCTAAATAATAAAAAGCCCCGAGCACTCGGGGTTAAATAATAAAAAGCGCCGAGCACTCGGAGCTAAATAATAAATAGCCCCGAGCACTCGGGGCTAAGTAAAAAATAGCTCCGAGCACTCGGGGCTAAATAATAAAAAGCCCCGAGCACTCGGGGCTAATTAATGAAAAGCCCCGAACACTCGGGGCTAAATAATAAAAAGCCCCGAGCACTCGGGGCTAAATAATAAAAAGCCCCGAGCACTCGGGGCTAAATCATAAAAAGCCCCGAGCACTCGGGGCTGAATAATAGAAAGCCCCGAGCACTTGGTTCTAAATAATAAAATGCCCCGAGCACTCGGGGCTAAATAATAAAAAGACCCGAGCACTCGGGGCCGAATAATAAATAGCCCCGAGCACTCGGGGCTAAGTAATAAATAGCCCCGAGCACTTGGGGCTAAATAATCAAAAGCCCCGAAAACTCGGGGCTAAATGATAAAAAAGCCCTGAGCACTCGGGGCTAAATAATAAAAAGCCCCGAGCACTCGGGGCTAAATAATAAAAAGACCCGAGCACTCGGGGCCGAATAATAAATAGCCCCGAGCACTTGGTTCTAAATAATAAAATGCCCCGAGCACTCGGGGCTAAATAATAAAAAGACCCGAGCACTCGGGGCCGAATAATAAATAGCCCCGAGCACTCGGGGCTAAATAATAAATAGCCCCGAGCACTTGGGGCTAAATAATCAAAAGCCCCGAAAACTCGGGGCTAAATGATAAAAAAGCCCTGAGCACTCGGGGCTAAATAATAAAAAGCCCCGAGCACTCGGGGCTAAGTAATAAATAGCCCCGAGCACTTGGGGCTAAATAATCAAAAGCCCCGAAAACTCGGGGCTAAATGATAAAAAAGCCCTGAGCACTCGGGGCTAAATAATAAAAAGCCCCGAGCACTCGGGGCTAAATAATAAATAGCCCCGAGCACTCGGGGCTACATAAAAAATAGCCCCAAGCACTCGGAGCTAAATAATAAAAAGCCCCGAGCACTCGGGGCTAAATAATAAAAAGCCCCGAGAACTCGGGGCTAGATAATAAAAAGCCCCGAGCACTCGGGACTGAATCATAAAAAGACCCGAGCACTCGGGGCCGAATAATAAATAGCCCCGAGCACTCGGGGCTAAGTAATAAATAGCCCCGAGCACTTGGGGCTAAATAATCAAAAGCCCCGAAAACTCGGGGCTAAATGATAAAAAAGCCCTGAGCACTCGGGGCTAAATAATAAAAAGCCCCGAGCACTCGGGGCTAAATAATAAAAAGACCCGAGCACTCGGGGCCGAATAATAAATAGCCCCGAGCACTTGGTTCTAAATAATAAAATGCCCCGAGCACTCGGGGCTAAATAATAAAAAGACCCGAGCACTCGGGGCCGAATAATAAATAGCCCCGAGCACTCGGGGCTAAGTAATAAATAGCCCCGAGCACTTGGGGCTAAATAATCAAAAGCCCCGAAAACTCGGGGCTAAATGATAAAAAAGCCCTGAGCACTCGGGGCTAAATAATAAAAAGCCCCGAGCACTCGGGGCTAAGTAATAAATAGCCCCGAGCACTTGGGGCTAAATAATCAAAAGCCCCGAAAACTCGGGGCTAAATGATAAAAAAGCCCTGAGCACTCGGGGCTAAATAATAAAAAGCCCCGAGCACTCGGGGCTAAATAATAAATAGCCCCGAGCACTCGGGGCTACATAAAAAATAGCCCCAAGCACTCGGAGCTAAATAATAAAAAGCCCCGAGCACTCGGGGCTAGATAATAAAAAGCCCCGAGCACTCGGGACTGAATAATAAATAGCCCCGAGCAGTCGGGCTTAAATAAATAAAATATCCCCGAGCATTCGGGGCCAAATAATAAATAGCCCCGAACACTCGGGGTCAAATAATAAAACGACCCCGAACACTCACTGAATCCACTCAAGAGTCACTCATTGATTCCTGTTCCATTAATTCAAGTTGAAATTCCTGCGTGCATACAGATTGGAGGTTACCAACTTTCTGTGGAATATCTACGAGAAAATCCCCAAATAATTTTTGTTGTGTTAAAGCAAGTGAAAATTTCTTCATGAATATAGACCACAGATCATTCATCCTCTAGGCAATGTCCATGCGAAAAATACTCCAAGAATTTAGTATGGATACAAATCAAAATTCCCCTTCGAATATAAATAGGAGAGTATTCACTCCACGCACAATATCTCTTCAAGAATCATGCAATGATTTCCATCGCATGAATCCACGTTGAAGTTCTTCCGATCATGCAGGCTGCAGGCGAGATCATTAACTCTGAATGCAATATATACGCCAAGATCTCTGAATAATTCTTGCAGCGTGAATACAACTATGAATTCTTCCGTGGACAAGATTCTGACATCATTCATTCCGTAACGGACTTCTTCGGTTTATATCCACGCAAAACTCTGGTGAGATTCCGGCAAATGTGTCGTAAGAGTCACTCAAAGGACACGTCAAATTCACGCAAAAGTCACGAAGAATCGAGAGATCCATCGCTTAAAATATCAGCCTTTAAATCACGCAAGGAATGAGAGTGTCATAACCACGTTATATTCACTCAAAAAAAACGTCGTTAAACCGCGCAAAAGACACTCCACAAAGTGCAAAATTCTCGAGATTCTCATCCAAAAAAATTCTCAGATATTGCGTTGATTCTGCGTGACACTCAATGTACTCATGGCCATATCGAAAATAACAAGAATCATTTTCAGAACTGCAATGATATTTATTGCATAAAAAAAAAGAAGGTGCGTGGAATGCACGTGAGAAGTGAAACTTCTTTTTCACAATGCTGAAATACATGCATTACGTATTAAGAATCAAATTTCATTCATTCATCCTCCCCAAATATTTGGATGGTGCACGAGATTTGTGGTACAATTGTTTTCCCATCACATTCCTATTATATAATTTTCAAAATACTGTTTAGTAGCCGAAGATTACATATGACAGAATTTTGTTTTTTTGATATCATTGTATCTAATTAGACATATTTAAATCTCGACAAGTGCAAAAGAGGGTGCGTGGAATCCACGCGCAACAGAAGTGAAATTTGGTGCTTATTAGGATGGATAGAGATGAATTATTAATAGTTGTGAGAATGGTAAGCGGGTGCGTTAGGAACTCAGAGAGAAACAACCAAATGCACTGGTCTGCTAGCTGTTCAATAAACATAGGTATTACCCATCAAAAATTTGAATATCTGCCTATAGTATATTGGTGCTTGTTCACTAAGAAATTACATTTTTTCCCACGATCATGAAGTATTCAGATGAATTGATTTCTTTTTCAATCATAGTTTTCTGTGAATATCTCGCAAATTGATCGAGATCGAGCGATTTTGCCTCCATTTTTTCGTCGCTCTCTCGAAATTCTCTACATGAAAGGCTTAGTGCAAAATCACCTTATCTTGCTTAGATTATGAGCAGGGCTGAGAACTTTGTGCTCTTACGATTAAATCGTCAACTGGTATATGCGTGAAGCTAGGCCCAATAGTCTCTCGGTTAAATTGCACATAGTAATTTGACAGTTACACTCGTGTTACGTAAATGTTATACTTTAGCATGGATAAATAGATGAATGATAAATAAATAAATTAGTGAATGAATTAATAAATTAAGTTAATGAATAAATTGAGTGGAAGTGAAGAGTTTCGATAGTTTCATTGTCCCCGTTTTAGTTTGAGGGGATATTCAGTTGCGTAATTCAAAAAAACCACGTGGACTTCATTCCGAGAAATATCCCGAAACTCATAGTTTTAGACTACTCACGAGAATTTTCTTGACAGCGCTGGTGGGAATCCTGTTAAGAGTCCTTCTGATAGTGCTGAATGGAATACTTCTCAGAACCCTCCTAACAGTTCTAGTGGGAATGCTGTTGAGAGTCCTCCTGATAGTGCTAGTAGCAATCCTGTTTAGATTCCTCCTGATAGGGCTGAAGAAGGAGATACTTTCAAGAATATTTCAAAATGAAGTTCAAGTCATTTTTTCAAATCAATTACAAATTTTAAATATCTCCTCAAACTAAAACAGGGTCAACAAAACTATCGAAACCCTCCACTTCCACTTAATTTATTTATTAATTCATTCATTTATGAATTTATTCACGACTTAATGAATCAATTTCGTTATTTATTTATGTTCATCCATCACTATCACATTTACATGACATGAGTCTTACTGTCAAATTGCTCTGTACATTCCAGTCACAAACTATTGTGCCTACCTTCACGCATATACCAGGTGGCGAATGAATCGTAGGAGCACAACGTTCTTGGACCTGATTATGAGATATTCAAAGAAAATTGATGATTAAATGAAATAAATTTGTGTAAAAACCTGATATTCTTTTTTTTCAGCATCCTTTTTTTTTAGGAATAATATATCTCGGGAACTGAGCGAGATAACGAACTTATTCTGAAAACCTTTTTGTGGAAAATTTCAAAAACTACAAAAAGAGTTGTGACGAGTGGTAAATCACTCGTCAACGATATTCCTGTGTTCGCGTGAGGAGAAGTACAAGAGAGTGGGGAGAGCGTGTCAAAAATTAAGATAGGGCTCGGCCTTCGCGAAATAGCGTCGCGTAAGGTACTCGTACGGGAGTCGTACAGGTGTGAAGTCGTGGGAGTCTCGTTGAAGTAACAGTCAGTCTGCAGTGGTACCGTTGGTCGTTTGGTGAAGCCGTCCCGATTGCCCTGGAGAATAGAGGTCCCAGGAAAAACAATGTAGAGCAGTCTCAGGGTCCACGTCGTCGTCGAAGTCGAGTAGTCGTCGCAGAAAATCAAGGAATCGTCTTCAGGTCTCGTCAAGGTCTCGGGCAAGTCAATCAACGGACACCAGGTCAGATCCAACCGCTCTCTCCACCCTTCTGGCCCGCTAATTAACTGTTCCGTCGAGTCATAAAGTCGAGTCAAGTCATTCCGTTAAGGTTAATAAATGATGTTAAATTGTTCATTCAAATACTCGAATATCTTCTTTCTGCCTCACACAATCCAATCCCGTCAAGGACGCAAGGAGTTTCGTCCTCCTTTCCCCCTGAGTCAAACGTTACCCGAATTGTTGGCCGTTCGGTAGGGTTAAATTAAGACGAACTGGCGCCCAAATATTTTTGCAGTTGTTTCAGGTCTAGTATAAAGTCATGGTCCAGGTAAAGTCAATTTAATCAGTTTATAAATTGCGTCAAACGTCACAGAGTTTCGATAAGAAATGCATCATCTCGCTTAGTTTCCGACATTTTCATCAGGATTCTACGACAAAAAAAAAAGACTCATGGATAGTCTTTGGTTCAATGATTTTTTGAAAATATCTCTAAATCTAATAGAGATACGCCCTTTTGCAACACTTTGAATTTTTCACAAAGAAATCAGAGTAAAATCGCTGTATCTCCCTTAGTTTCTGAGTTTTCTCAAAAAATTATTGTGAACATGAAAAAATACAAAAAACACAGGTAAAGTAGAATTTTTTTGAAATTGTTTTTTTGAAAGTATTTCGGACACTAATCAAGATAGGACAATTTTACCGCCTAGGTATCTTGTAGAAATTTAAAAGTCTATAAAAAATGAATGTATTAAAATCACTCTATCTCGCTTAGTTTCCGAGATATTTCTAAAAGAAGATTGAACATTAGAAGCAATATGTGTAAGGTCTAGTGACGTACATTGACAAAACATCAACTTCGCCGCTGAGGCCAAACGAATGTTTTTTGAAAAAAAAACTACATTCGTGCTTTGGATATTATTGGGACTGCCGTGCCCTGAGTGCAGGCGCCGCCCCGCGCTTCCACTATTCTCGGTTCTCTCTCTCTTCCCTATACCTGAGATGCGAGCTTTAAATTTAACGCATGGAAATGTGACATGAGGGTGACGCTCGTCCGAAGTCGTATAAGAAGTTTCACTTCAAAAAGATACTTTTCACTAAAAATTTCATTCCTTCAGTACTGAAAAGCTGGTCAATGAGTGTGTCCCCCAATGTTGAATAAGAAAAAAAATAAAATACACTTGTTAAATTCCAATGATTATGTAAATAGTGACATTTTACTATGCACTACTTACACTTATACATTCTTACTTATACATTCTTGGTGGCTTGAAGCATCAGTGATAAACCTCTTGCATTTTTTTGCAATCTTTTTCCATCAGCTGCACCAGATGGCTGTCCACTATTCTCAGCTGATTTATTCAGTCCCAATGGACTCGAGGATGCGATAATCTTCTCACATATGACTCAGTCAAATGTCATTAATACTGAACTTCCCCAGTTAAGTTTGTGATTGTAATCTGGTCTGATCTAATAATATCGATAATATTTTCTTCAGACTAATTATCAATAAAATTAATTTTTTTGATGATGTTATATGTGAATTAAGAATCAATGGAATAATACTTATCATTAGAAAAATTGATTAATCTATTCTGCTTGATCAATTCAGAAATCTTGATTTCCGACCCAATGCATGCAGTTTTGAAATGTTTTCAACGATTATCTCGTAAGGAAAAAATCATGGTTGTAAAACGCAAGAAGAACATCGAAGGATCGACATAAGTTAACGGATTCCTCCCACTTTAGTAGAAGGCTTAATAGGAAATGAGAAATAAATGACTTGAACCATGATAAATAAATTTCTACACTTTATCATTCAATTTGAAGAATTTCTCTCAAAATTAAATGAAAACACAGCTTTTTTGCTCATGCCTGTAATGGAAAAATTCTATTTTTCTACTCCATAATTATATGAGAACCGTATAACCTCTGCAGCTAAGAGGAAAAGTTAAATAAGTCAGTGAAAAAATAAAAAAAAACTTGTATGATGTAATAATTCAGTCGAGTTGCCTGTGAATCACTTTGTCAAGCGAATTGAAAAAATTGATTTGATTACTAAGTAATCTACGATGTTTTTTAGTGTTAAATCAAATAGAGGCATTCCACGCTATTCAACTCACTTTTCAGGTGATGTTTTCTAATTTTGCTGATTTTTCGGTATGCTGCTGAAATGGTTGAGGAAAGTCATTTAATATGCAAAAAGAATAATTTTTTTGATCAACTCATGATTATCCCTAAAAAAATCGGCATACAGCCGGAAGGTGAGTAGACGTAATGTTATTAATGGTGCAGTGGCCACAAGATATTACGTTTGATATCGTGAGAAATCAACGAGGCGTTCAAATGAAGCTATTATCTTACATTTAACGATAATAATGTGTTTCTGAATAATTGAGGTCGTGCAATTACTTTATATCTTGTTACACGTCTCCTCGACACCATTGAATATTCCACTTATTTTCTATTCTATTTAATGATATTGTGCTTCATTATCATGCAAATTACAATTTTTACAATTAAATTATGACAAAGTGTTCGTAAATTCATGCGATTATGGGTTTTTCTACTGATTGGTCATTGGCCCCAGGTCATCACATGAATCTCGTGCTGTTTGTCGCATCTTTCTTCAGCCAAGAACAAGACTTGGAGCCTGGAAAAGGAGGGAATTGAAAAATTGAGATTACTTAATCAGGAAAATAAATATTATGGATTATATAGTTGAAATTTTAGTATTGTGCATAATCAAAATTGCTTCAAGAAGTAAAGATATTTCAGACAGTATCTTCCCGATGATTTTGTGGGACAGCGGAGAAAATTTGTGATTGAAAACATGGGTCAGGATTTATTTTCGAAATTTTTGAAAATTAACTCTTTTTAACACAAATTGAAGGTGTTAAGCCTCCTTTCCAGTCCCGAAATTTCTCATTTCTTTGCGATCACCTCTAATTGCCATAAAGCAGAGAATCAAGAAACAGCTTGAAGCTGAGCTGGTTGCTCGTTGGTTTGGCTAAATTTGAACTGATTTTAATTATTCAATGAGATTTATTTTTTCCTCTACATTTTCCTTGAAAATCAAGAGGGAATCGGTTCAATTTTTTTTTGAATTTTCATCCGTGTTTTCAATTGTTGAAAAAATTTATTTCCTCCAGATCTCGAGATCTCAGTAAACTCAGTTCAGTTTACCCTATTTAACTGAAGTAAACTTACTCCACTTTCGACGATACAAGCAAACTGTGAATGAGCTGCTGTACATTTATCAGCGTCCTCTGCAAAAGAAATTTATTATTTTATCAACAAAGTTGTAGTTGAATTTTCGATAAAAAAAACACCTGTAGTTTTCTTTTGGAAATATCTTGTAAACAACAAGGCTCTGGAAAAATTTAGCAACAAATCTCTTTAATAGCTCATAAAATTCTCTATAAAAAAGGTCTTTTGTTAATTTTACTGGAACCTAGTCGTTTCAAAGAGATTTTCGAAAGAATGAGCTCGGAGATTTTGGACTCATCTTCTCCTGCCTCTTCACTACTGATTTGTACAAAAATTCAAATGATGATCGAATGATAAAACTTGGTTCATTCTTCTAATTCGTTTGATTGGAATTCGGAGAAGAGTCTGTCAGGGCTTAATTAGATTGGAAGAGCATACTTACTTTGAGTAGAGCATTTTTGAATAATTTCTATCAATGATTTTGCGAACTCGGCATCTTGAGGCACTTTGCTGATTATCACGTCAGTTTTCAATGAATTATCCGGATTCCACTGGAAAGTTTCAACTGGATTATATTTCTGCTGTCAATAAATTAAAATTGACGAATATCAAAAAATGAAATAAATTACGAATAAGTGAAATTTTTGATTTTTTTCTAACAGAGATAAATCATTTTAGAAAAAGTAAAAAATATGCAAATGTAGAAAATTCTGATAACTATAAGCGCGAGCTCTTTGAACATTCATTTTATTATAATTTATTTGTTAAAAAAAATCCAGACAAACGTCAGATGTGTGCCGATTTCATTATCATTGAAACATATCGTTCGTCACTAGAACAAAAAAAATGCACAGACTTCTGCGATTATATAGTTAATTCACAGGGGTCTGAAGCAATTCTCCGATCTTTTCAATTGGGAACTTTAATTAAGTAAAGAATGGAAATTCGCCATCCTTCTATTTCCAATTCTTCCACAATTTCTACACAAAAATTTATAGATTCACCAAAATATATGTTAAAAAAGAGAGACCCTTTTTTCTCTAGTAACGACCTTTATGAAAAAATCTCAAAAAATTGTGAAGATGCTCCAGTAGCTTTGGGGAATTTTAGCAACTTTATCGTAGAGGCCATCACTCTGAAAAAAAATTTTGATCCTTTCCATTCTGCAAGTGCGTTCTATCCCAGTCGCATATATATATTATTTTCATGCCAGTACTCTTCTTAAAATAAAAGAAAACATATTACTAGGCCTAAGTCCTCGAAAACACATGCACCGAAACAATCGAACTCTCGATCATTAACCAGCTGTCCTTGTAGTGCTTGAGAAAGAAGTTCTTGATTAAATTGGTGTTCTGCTGAGCATTTTCTCCTTGCCCCTTCAAAACGTACGAAATCTTCAGCCGTTATATCCTGGAAAAACGATTTTTTAAAATTAAACGACTCAAAGTGACGGAGAAAATCGTCGAATTGTGAGAAAAATTTGAGCAGCGATATCTCAATGAATAAAAATAGACGAACAGAAATAAAATTTATTGGACCGAAAATAATGCGGTGGAGGAATCGAGGGCAACTCATTCGGTATTATTCCATTCCAGTTGATGCAGAAAAAAAAAGATTCATTAATTTTTTTTCTTTTTCCCGTAATAATGAAACTATGATCGATTCAAATGCATTTCACCTTATTTTCTTACTGAATAACACGTCTTAATTTCAGAAGAACGTATCAGCTATGTTTGAATTTATGCTATACGCCCTTCTGGCACTGAGTTGGGGAAATTATTTCATTAAGGGCTCACGTACCCCTGCGCGATCTGGAAAATGGGTAGATTTCATAATTATTATGAGGGTTATGGGGTGAAATATGAATTGAAATTTTGATTTCACGAGTTTTGTTCACTTTTTAACTATAAGAATTCTTTTTTTTTTTCGTCGTACCAGAAACTTCAATCGCGTTTTTGTCAAAACTATGTTTTTAGACAAGATCAGCGCGATAAATCAGTCAATTTGATATATTTTCAACTTCTTCTTTTCTAATCTCGATAATCACTTTCTCTATTATCTATGGAGAGAGATTTTTATGTTTTTCTTCGCTTATCTTTCATCAATCATTGACCACTAATTTCTTTTGTCTGTATAAAAAAAAGTTTGAAATACCATAATTCCTTCACTATTGGAGAGGAGAAAAATCCCTGTGGCCAACTATAACTACTGCATCATTTTACTACTACGATATTTTTCACTACAGTGTTTCGTTTTTAGCGATCGGATAACATTTGGTGAATTTATCATGCTGACCAGGAGGTGTTATGGTTTCAGTCAGTAGTCCATTGAAACCCGTAGAAAGTAATGGCAGTATTAAAAAAAAAAGATTTTTCTTTCATATAGTTAAAAAGTGAATAAAACATATGAAATCAACACTTCAATTGATTTTTCACCTTATAACCTTTATAAAAATTGTTGAAATTTACTAAGTTTTCAGAGCGCTCAGGAGTATGTGAGCCGTCAACATTTAAAGCTCTCAATTAACTTGTCATTGAAAAATTACTGAAAAAAGAAACTCACTCCGAAACTGTCAATTTTTATCAAAATAGTTTGAATGTGTTCTGGATTTCAGAAAAAATGCACCAAAAATTTTGAATTTTTTTTTGTGTGAACACACTCTCACTTAGTGAGAAACAAGATAATGTATCACACTTCATAAAATTTAACGTAGAATCTCATAGGAAAATCAGCTTTTTGCTGTGGAGTTGTACCCCCACCTCTTTGTAATAGTGTCCTTTCGATAGAAAGAGAATATTTGTTGAACCCATAAACTCGCGATATTCTTCAATTTACGAATGATTTTCATCTTCAACCGAGCCAAGGTATCCAGAACCATTGGTGCCATCCAATATTTATACATTTTTTAAATTTATTTGACTTCATTATTTAAACTCACCGCAGCTGTCATGTGGATGAGTAATAGAGCTGCAATAAGACGCATCATTGTTGTTTATTGGCAATAAAAAGACTCAATATTCTGATAACGTGGAGTTTCCTTTATATATAGAAAAACGAGGATCTTATTATTTTGTAAAGAATCATTTGGCATTGATTGGATGGAAAAATTATAGATGAGAAGATTTATAATGAAAATAATAATGATTTCTCATGAACAATTTAAAAAATTTCCATCATCATTGTATTCACAATAGTTAATAGGTTGAAAAATTGTAGTCATAATTGTCTATAATACATCATCTAACAGCAAAAGTTAATTGAAATTATTCTCGGGTTTTCCTTTTTATTCTAAACTCATTTTTAATACAACGTTGCCGCTGACATTGGCGGTATTGAATAAATTTATCGGTAGTTTTCAAATTATTTATTATATTGAAATTTTCAATGAGCTCATTGCACACATTACAATTAACTTATGAGATTGTACATATGATATTGAATTAATAATCCGTTTATGCGGATCAATGATGTATTCTCAGTAGTTCACTTCAATCGCGCAACTCAATCCAAATCTTTTGAGTAAAGGGGTGAAGTCAACAGGGCAATAGAATTCGAGGAACATTCGAAGGAATTGTTGCATGGCAATTCTCTCGCTAAGCACTTGTATAGTGCATCAGCTGTGGTGCAGGCATTTTCACCAGCTGAAATTATTACAAACGTTAATGGAAGTGATAAAAAAAGTAGAAAAGACTGGAGCAAAGTAAAGCTATGAAGCGAAATGAATGAAAATTGTTTTTTTTTAGATTTTTTTGAAGGCTTCCACTCAAAAAATAAAAAAAATAGTCAATAATGTAAACATGTTGAAGCATTTTTCCATTTTTCAGATTTTTGTGTAAAGGCTTCAGAACCGCTTGAAAAAAAAACTGTTCGATTTCGCCCCGGTGGGTCAATTTTTCTCTTCTCTCTCCCCAATTCATGAATTAGAAAGTAGCATACATACATTGCTTGCTACAATTCTTGATTTTCGGTATCAGAACATCGTTATCACCGTTGAGATTTGAAAGGCTCTCAATGACTACATCTGCTTTGAATATTCCATCACGCGTCATCTAAGGAATAAAACGGAAATAGTTCGGTAAAAATTTTATTTTTCCACAAAATAATGTTATCATTAAGAGTTGAACAGAAGAGTGATTCAAAGTGCATGAGGAATATAAAGGAAGAGAAACCTGAATTATCTCATTAGTGTCCAATAAAGTTAAAACATATAAATTGTGAAATTTTTCATAAACTTACAGTTCCTACTCTTTTCATGAAACAGGCTATAAGGCAGCTTTCAAAAAATTCCGCAGCTGTCCCACTGGACACTTGATGCAGAACACTGTTCTCTTCAATACAGGACTCTATATATTTGCCCCATTGCGATGATGGTCGCGCCTGAACGTATTTCGAGACATGGAAAAATTTATCAACATGCAAATTTATGACACAATATATCAAAAAACTTGAAAAAAAAAATTCTTCACGAGAGATGTATTTTTGATTTAAAAATAAATTCCCTTTCGTGCTGGTTCAAAGAATAAAGTAGACTTCCAATGAATTTCCATCCATTAAAGTTCTTCTTTCATTAACCTTTCAAGTACGGGGCCATACACCGCGGCCTGTCCTCATCGGCCGGGAGCGTTCTAACGATCGGACTCCGCTGCTCAAGACGCAATGTCTCGTGAACGATTCATCCCAAAATTATAGGAAAACTTCCATTGGTTGCATTGGCTTTCCATGAAATAGTATATTACCTAACAAGTGCGGTAAAGTACTTTTCCGACGAGTGTGAGGTTGCAAAACGAGCCGAAGGCGAGGTTTGTAATTAGACGAGTCTGAAAATCTTCACCGCACGTGTAAGGTACAATTTTATTACGCACAACGTGTGGAAAGTGCCACCGACCGCACGCGTAGCGTGCGGAAAGTGGCTAATTTCCGTACGGCGTGCGGAAAGTGGCTAATTTCCGTACGGCATGCGGAAAATACTATAGAGATATCAATTTTTCTCAGGTTTCGGGTTATAGAAATATTTCGGAAATTTTCAAGCCTAATTTTAATTATATCAGATGATTGGTTGCTGAGCTAGTTTTACACGCTAAATTTATTTTCAACAAAACAATTATCAATCCGATTGAAAGTTGCATTGCGCTATTTGATAGAAGAACCTTCAGAGTAATTTGAGCGAAAATTTCGGAATTTTCAAAGGAAATTTTTTCGATAAACGAGACGATTGAATATATCAAGCGTGGAATTTCAGCCCGCAGCTTCTGTTTATAGAAAGAAAAAGTGGTAAAAATATTGCAAAATAAAAATCTCCAGCACTCCGAAGACAGTTCCATTATCTACCCAAATGAATTTGTTCAATATCTACATCTGTGATAGTATTTGAGAAAATGATTTTTTAATGTTAACGGAGAGGGTTGATAAGATGTACAGATCCCGTACTTGAGGAGTTAAAGTTATCTTTCTGAGCAATAATCAGAGCATCAATCAATCAATTAATGCATATGTCCACCTAATGACGGCTGTCGACTTGGCCTTCGCGAATCTTGGATGACCAATTTCGATAAAAAATTTGGATGAAGCTCTCAATTAAGGAGGGACTCAGCAATAGAACTAAAAGAAGGAAATGCGGCAGAGTCCTGAAAATTTCTGAACAAGTTCATTGAGTGAAAATTAAAAATAGGCACTAATATTTTGGAATTGAGTTCCCGTGTAACTTCAAACGTGAATTGCTATGTACCCGCTCAGACAGTAATGACGTAATTGTGCTACAATTATTTATCACCCATATAACCTCATGCAAAAGATTTTATTTCAATAATGATTTTTCTTCTTATATTAAGGGTAACTCACTTCCAAAAAATTAGTGTATATTCTTAACCTCTTCAGGACCGGAAGCCACTTCAGTGGCTTTCAGCTATTTTTGTAAATTGTTTTATCAATTCCTGTTTCTTAGTGAACTTAGTGATTATGTGAGAAATGGCATTTGAAATGTTTATTAGTATTCATTTGCGATTTCTGAGCATGAATGAAAAGTGGCGCGAATGATGGCACTTTAGAAAAAATTTTAACAACCGGTATAGTGGATTTTGCTTCATGAATACGTTGAGTTTGATGATATTTGTAAGAATGATGTTTTAACCTTTTCAGGACCGAGCTATTTTGTGATGACCTTTTCAGTTCACGGTTTAGAAACTTTATATTATCATATATGAGTTGTATACCCAAAAAGATTGCACCGCTTCCGCGACACTGTAGTAGGTTCCGGTCTGGAACGGAAAATACCAATTTTTTTTCGTTTTTTTCGCAGTTAAATCAATAGATATCTATTATCAATCATAGGAAAATTGATTGGGAGTATGTTCTACCAAAAATCAACCAAAATATGTCTCATTTAAAACATCATTCTTACAAATATCATCAAACTCAACGTATTCATGAAGCAAAATCCACTATACCGGTTTTTAAAATTTTTTCTAGAGTGCCATCACCCGCGCCACCTTTCAGTCATGCTCAGAAATCGCAAATGAATACTAATAAACATTTCAAATGCCATTTCTCACATAATCACTAAGTCCACTAAGAATCACGAATTGATAAAACAATTTACAAAAATAGCTGAAAGCCACTGAAGTGGCTTCCGGTCCTGAAGAGGTTAATAATAGAATCTGTGATGAGTACTTATCAGAAATATTGAGGAACAGGCTACGAAGATGCAAATTTTGACGAACATATCTTCAGCGAAGTGGAAAGTATATTATTCTCGAGGATCTAGCTTCGTACTTATATTTTACTTAGTACTGGGTCGGGAGAATGAAGGCTGGTTCTTCGTGTTCAACATATAAAAAGGAGAGGATATCGAATCGAAAATATATCGATACTGCGTAAGATGTAAGATGTAAGAACGTAAGGGCGAAACCGACGCGACATCTATCGGTCATTTCAGCTTCACTTTCTTCGAGCCCGATGCTCGGATGGGATATGTCAAAATGTTTCGAGTTTCATTACGTGATAGTGTTAATTATGGTGTCTTCGAAAATTAAATACGCTATCAGTCAAATAATTAATAATCTCGATGTGAGAGCCAGCCTCATGTATGTTCGGAAAATATTTGCAGGTTCCCATAATTCCTGCAACTGAAGCATCCTAACCTCTCACTGTCATGGGAAATGTAATAAATCCATTTATTGTACACCTACACAACGGTCATTTGATGTGATTAAACGGCGACAATAAGAAATAGAGAATTCTAATGACTGAATCTAATTAATAAAATCAAGTTATTGTGTGAAAAAAGATGGAGATCCCAGAAAGAATAGGAATTTTTCAGAGGAATTAATTTCATCTGATAATAAAATCAGCACACGTCTGACAATTTTTTAGACTTTTCAAAAGAATAAACTATTATTTAAAAATATTTAGAAAATTTAAAATTCATAGTTTTCTAAATTCTCTGCATATGCATATTTTAATTTTTTCAAGAATAATTTATTTGTGCAGAAAAAGAATTATGAGAAATTGTCAGATGTCTGTTATTTTATGATATTGAAAATAGCAGAAATCTGACAATTTTTAGATTTTTTTCTTCTTTTAACAGAGAAATTATTTGAAAAAAAAATATGCACAGATAGAAAATTTAAAAATTCATAAGTGTAAATGGCTTACATATTTTTTTTATAATGATTTATTACTTTAAAAAAATGCACAAAGTTTTCAGATGTCTGCTCATTTCATTATCATGTTATTTTCAGTATCATGATTTTATTTCGTCACCAATTTCTCTGAATTATCTTGGTATCTAAATGAGATTTCACGATCATTATATTCACCTTTTTTGTAGTTCTTGGAATTTTCTATAAAGAAGCTCATAAAAACTGCTCTTCGTCGCTTAAATTCAGAGATATCCGTAACAAACTGATGATGAAATAAAATCGATGATGATGAAATTATCGAAATTCACCACCGCCACACGTGGGGATCATTGATATGCGTCCTTCTACCAATATAGGCTTTCTAAAGAATTGATTTCATTATGGTAGTTTTTTTGGAATATCTCAAAATCTAAGGGAGAAAGGGAGATTCTGCTCCAGAGCTTTGTCATAGTGGATTTTAAGAGCTGAAAAAAAGAATTCTGACGCAATTGCTCTATCTTGCTCAGTTTCCAAGATATTCAAAGAAAACTAATGATGAGATAAAATCTGTCTGAAAACTTTAGTGTCATGTTATTTTCGCTTTTTTTAAGGGATAATATCTCAGTAAATAATGAAGATGAGGGAAATTCTGAAGAAGCCTTTTTTGGAGAGGAGAGTGACAACTACAAAAAAGATTATTATGAAAATTCTGTCATCTCGAATGTTTATTGAGATAATTGGGGATTTCAATTTTTTCTATGGAGAAACTATCATAGTTGTGGGATTTTCTATGAAATATCTTAGGGAATAAAGGAGATGCAGGATTTTCGTAGAGACCTTTCTTGCAGAGGACAATGTAAGCTATAAAAAAATAGTTATGAGGATTCCAATATTTCTAACAAATTATGAAATAATTAGGCATTTATCTTTTTGTTGGAGACAGTTTGTAGGAATTTCCGTGGAATATCTGGGTAAAAACTGGGAATACAAGATTCCATGTGGAACCGTTTTTGTAGAGGAGAATGAGAGCTGCAAATAAAATTATTATCAAAATCGCTCTATCTCTCTTAATTTCCGAGGTAATCCAGAGAAGACGAATTTTGGATACTTCATTTGTATGTTGGATGTTACTCTCAACATGAGGAACATGGTGGCTGGCTCAAAAATTATGAATATTTCTGTGATGTCGATGGATGCCAAGTTGGAATTTGCCATTTAGCTGGCAGCCACGCGGAAACAGTTATTTGATCAAGTTGTCCAAATAATTGGTACAAATGACGTTTCCCGAGTCGAAAAATTTACTGGCTTTAAACGAAGATTCTACCAAACTTCGAGTATTCATCCGATTTTCAACCGATATTTCTTTGATGCTTCATTAAACAGCTGCGATTTCAACGTATTTTTGTACGTTCAAATTTTGTTGAAATTTGAACGAGGATTTGAACGTGGACTTCAACGTTCATATTTTATTTCGTATTCAAAAACTTGATGAACTCAAAAGAGGAGAAGAGGGGGAGAGGGAGATGAAGGTGATAGGATGATAAGGGATAGATGTAGGGAAAGGTGGGGTAAAGTGAACACATTTCAGTTATGATGTCGATTTTATAAAAAAAAAACACTTGAAATTAATGTAGAAAATTAAAGATTTTTTTTTCTTTCATAATTCCGTTAAAAAACTGTGGAAATTCGCAGTGAAAATCATGTGCTCTACTATTTTTCAATAATTTTACTTTTTGGTCAGGATTTGAAGGGATACTCCTTTGCATAACCTTTTGCATTTTCAATTTTTTGGAAAATTCGATTTTTGGGAAATATCTCCAGTTCTATTGTCTGTAGTCTAGAAAACTCGAATAGAGGTGAAAGGTGGGATCATTCGCCGTGATATTGTGGATTGTAATGAAAAAATATCAATTTTTAGAATATTCATGTAGGAAAAACTGTTTTTCATGAAAATAGCCATAAATATTGAAAAAATCGATATTTTTCAATTGAAAAACGCATAAATTGACGGCAAATGATCTCACCTGCCCCCTCCATTCAAAATATGCATGCTATGATTAATAGAACCAAAGTTATTTTTAAAAAAGTAATTGGGAAAAAAAAGTTAAAAAACTACTTCTGGCACATTTTTCCACCTCAAATTTTATGATACTGAAGATAGCAGACATCTAACCATCCTTATAATTTTCATTTTTTCAACAAATAAATTATTGAAAAATAAGTAAAGAATATGTACATGTAGAAAATTCGGAAAACTAAAAGTGCAAATTTTTTTAATATTTCTTCTATATAATAATATATTTGTTTACAAGATGCAAAAAAATCATAAGATTTATGCTAATTTCACTATCGAATTTCCTCATTTCTCGATGGAATCATCAAAAAAAAGTCTATCTCCAACTATTCCATTCGAATGTCCATTTCACCCCGCTTCCCCCCAATTAATATTCAAAATTAATATGAAACAGAAAATGATAGAGAAAATGTCAAAAAAAATATTATTAATATTCATGTTTTCTTATGAAGGGAAGATGAAAATTTTCTACTACAAGAAACAAAGCAAAAAATGAAAATCTTCAGCGGGCTTTCCCACTGATTTTTCAAAATCAATTTTCAATACTCATTGCAAACAAAATCATTGCTAAAATAATCCTTCCCGATTTTCAATGAGTATTAAAAATTGATTTTGATAAATCAGTCGAAAAGCCTGTTGAAGATTCTCATTTTTTTCTTTGTTTCTTTTAGCAGTAAATTTTCATTTTTCCTTCGTAAGAAAACATGAATATTGATAATATTTCTTTTGGACATTTTCTCTATCATTTTTCATTTCATATTAATTTTGAATGTCAATTAGGAAGAAAACGGGGTGAAATGAACATTAGCAAGGAAAGGTTGAAGATAGATTTTTTTCAATGATTCTATCGAGAAGTTGAGAAACCTTGAGGTGGAAAAAGGAAGCCTGAATGGAGATGGGAGGTGAGATCATTTGCCATCGACTTACGGGGTTTTCAATTGATAAATCGTGATTTTTCAAGTATTTATGGGCACTAAAATACTTCAAAAATTGATATTTTCTCATTCAAACCCACGAATTCACAGCAAATGATCTCAACTTTCACCTCCATTCGGAATTTTCAGGTGACGACCAATAAAATCGGAGATATTTCTGAAAATTTGAATGTTCCTAAAAATGCAGAAGGCTATCCCATCAAATCTTGACCAAAAAGTGGAATTATTGAAGAATCATAGAAAATTATCTCTAACACTAATTTCAAGTATTTTGCATAAAATCGACATCATTTTACCTAGACTTTCCCTATATCTATCTCTTATCCTCTAATCATCTCCCTGTCCCCCTCTTTTTCTCTATTGAGTTCGTCAATTTTTTAAATACGAAATAAAATGTGAACGTTGAATTTACGTTCAAATTTCGTTAAGATTTGATTGGACAACGAAATGCGTAGAAATCCACGTTCAAATTTCAACAAAATTTGGACGAAATGCGTTGAAATCGTGATGGTTCAATGAAACATCAAAGGAATATTATCGGTTAAAAATTGGGCGAAAAAGTAAATTTTCCGATTTGGGAATCTAGAGGAAGTCTCAACTAAACTGCCCTGTTCCACGTTGAACATTCGTTCAAAATACATCGGGTGTTCCAATAACATTCAGCGTACTTTCAACGGATTTCAACGAATATTCATCCGTCAAAAATAGGCTCAATGTTCGTTAGAATACGTCGAAAAATTTCGACTAGGGTCGGTTCATTTAACTTCAATATATGATATTGAGGGTGACTTAACGTGGATCAAGCCTTATGAAAAGCTGATGGATCAGGAGGTGAAACACAAGAATCCAGTGCCGTTTAAATTTCGCAAAATACTCTCCAGGGGAGATTGTTGAAAAATTCGTACAAAAGATTACGCTATTTGCATTGTAAAATATATGGTTCTCCTGTAATTTCAAGATTTCAGGAACCAGGATCAATATTTTTTCACATCTCATTGTACAAACGAATACAAACGAGTTTTGCGATATATTTACTCTCGAAAATTTCAAATTTTCATTACTATTTAACTATATAATAAATATACGATAAAAAGAAAGGACGGCGCGTGCGTAGCACGCGCGGATCCTCTCGTATGTGAAAAAAAGAAACATGTAGATGACACTACATAGATAAGATTAGAAATTCAGATATCAAAGTAAATAACAAAAAGTGAATTTTTTTTGAAAATTCATGAATGATTGAATTACATGTAATAATAACGTTTACTTTTGTCTTGAGTAGACAGGTGATTTTTTATCAGAATGACCTAAATTAAAATTTGAGCTCTCGCAAGTTTTCTTGAATGGGAAGGAATATTTTTTAAACAAAAAAATACTACTTCATTATTGAAAAAAAGTTTATTAGTACAATGTAAACGATCAATTCTTTGAAAAAAAAGCTCCGACATATCTGTCGAGTACAATTTTGAAGTGATATGACCATATAGTACAACTGTGTGACAAAATGAATCACTATCTATTTCAAAGTGGAGGTCTTTATGGAAAAGATTAGAGAAAATTATTCAACAATCTAGACACTTGTGGATCATCTTCCAAAACATTTCCAGACTTTTGCCTGAAGAACTTTACTCCGAAAGAAATTGCAATATGTAAAGTACATGTAGTCCATTTTATCCTGCAAATCCTTTTGCTCCGTTCTCTCTTATTCATCATCAAAACTGGTTTATGATTGGAGTAAGAAAATTTTAATTTGAATCGAACTTTATAGTCCCACAGGCGATAATAGAAATAAAGCTAAGACAAGTCACACCTGTGGAAACACTCAAACATCTCATTTTGTATCTTACAATGACTATAATATGTATAAGTAGCAGGAAAAGACAATCTGTTCACTCAAACGAACAATTGCCTAAATCAGAGAATTGGGTCGTGCTGCTTTCTTCAAAAATCACGTACTTCGTAATCTAATTTACTGTCTCATTGTTAACTTTATTCGTTATCTGATGAAGCGTCTTGCTCATTATTAATGGGATCGTAAAATAAAAACTGGTAACTCCCTATGTTACACGTGTGCTCATCAGTACATGGTAGATTTTGTGCCAGGCACTGGCGCACTACAGCAACAGTGTCACATTCATCTTTACCAGCTGAAGCATAAATTTTGACAATAGCATAATAAATATCTGAAGTAATTAATGAGTACTTGATATTCAAATACATACACTTTTTTGAACAAGTTTCCATTGCAGCAACAACTTTATCATAATTTTCATAATCCTTAGGGAGAAATTTGATAATTTCCTCTGGTAAGTACACTCCATCCTCTGTCATCTGAAAGTCGAATTCTTTGAATGGAAGGGGAATTGTTTGAAAATAATATTCTCGTTATTCTTCTTCTTGCTCAAAAAAAGATGCATTTATTTTCTTCTTGTAAAATTTAATTTTCAGAATTTTTTGGAGTTAATCTTTCGTCAAAGTTCCAAGGGTTCTTCTATTAAAGTTCCTCGTTGGCACTCCCAGTCTACTTCTTTCGTGGAGCACTCAGAATCATGTTTAGAAGCTTTCTCTTCTTCTTTATTGTGTTGTGCCTATGCGTAACTGGCTTTCTGTCATGGGACTATAGATCCACGGAGAAAAAGCTTGAAAGCGCAACATTTCAAATTGAATTTTGGACATATTCAACATTCTGTACATTGAAGCATGCATAAAAGAGTGCTCTACGTAAGAAGTAGGGATAAGAGCGATACGTCAACTCTACCGAGAAGTCCTGGACCGACACGTAAGCTTATTTGGGAGTCTACAATGTAATTGATGAATGAGAATTCATGACATTTTCTCCTGTTGAATTAAATTTTCGCCTCACTTTCAAGGAATGAAGCGATGAGAAAAAAAAAGATGATGCCTCGCAAACATCAAAAATAGACAAACGGCAAAACTATTTTTTACAATTTACTGTCTCCTGGAGCATTAACTCTTTGCAGGGAAAACTCTCGCTTCAATATGATTAACTTACAGTCCCTATTCGCTTCATGGTGCAGGCGAGAATGCAGTTTTCTATGCTCTCGTCTGGTTCAACAGTAGGATCAAAGCCTTTCTCTAGTGCACATTCCTCGATGATGATTTCCCAGGATTTACGTTCGACTGGATTGGCCTAAATATATTTGAGAAAAGTAATCATTCATCGATATAAATCGAGCAATCAGTAAATTTGATGATTGATTCTGGTCTCATAAATATTAAGGATTTACAATTTTCCAAAAATATAAATTTCGCTTGCTTAGAATGGCAACTAGTGCAATGAATGGCGAATTATTTGTTTAGCATCAGAAGATGAGACAATGCGTGTAATCAAGTTGAAAATTCTCGAACGTCATTGCAATTATCAAGTGTCGTAAAGCCACGTGTCGTATAATAATCACTGAGCTGAAAATATATTCTTATGGATATAGTAATGCGATCAGCTCAATTGATAATTATTGGAGATCAGAGGCATTCAACTTTTTGCACACCCTTGTGATCCAAAAAAAAATGAATGCGAAGAAATGAAAATTGACTTTTGTGGAAAAGAAAAGTCCGTTCTTTTAATTGTTTTGTTGAGTGTAAATGGGGAATACTCACGTTTGCCAATTATTCGTTACTTTTTTCATTTTCAAATGCTTTCTTACCAGTATCGAGGAAGTACAGATGAACAGGAGACAAATTTGGAAAAGCATGTCTTCGAGAGAGTAGAGTGCAACTGTTTGTGGCAGGACGAAGCACTCATTATTATATCTGATGATTTTCGAAAGATAATTATCATATCTGCTGATTGATAATACGTCGAAAAAAATGAGGTCATGTATGAAGTATGATCATTGATTCGACAGCAAGAAAATTTAGTATGTTGGATTTTAATTCAGAGGTATCACAGATAAGATAATTGCAGCATTAAACAACCTGAATTTCATCAGCACACTCTTTAGACTCTCCAGGGACTTTTTACGATGAAAGTGACTGGTTATGACATCAGCTGTAGTGACTAAATATAAATCACGAATAAAATCGAAAAATTTGAAGTTGTGCGATTATCAAGAGGTAAAAATAATAATAATAATTTAGTCCAAAGTCCTATCACTTAGGCCTCTTTGATTCTATGACGATATATAGAAGAATCTCATTTCGTTCTTTGCGACGTGATAGGAGAATCGAATTTCGAGTAGCAAAAAATTATTATGGTCATGAAAATAGAAGAAAAAATATGAGTTAGGATGATGAATAAGTGATGAGAAATAAAGTCCATCGAAATCGATTATTGAAGTGTATATTTGATATTCATCGTTAACAGTTTATGTTAGAAATACACAATAACTTAAATTATCTAGCGTAATGAAATCTCGATTTTCACAGTCAAACTGATCGTCTATAATGGCTTATATATACAAATGTTACTGAGATTAATAGAGTTTCACTTTCTTGTGAAGTGAATTCTATTTCAACCAGCTAACAAAAATAGATAGGTATAAGGTTTTGCAGCGCAGTCCATGGGATTTTCACATGGCAATTCTTTCGCTAAACAATGATATAATCCACCAGCTGTTGCGCATGCATGTCGGCCATCTGGAATAGTCACAAGTATTAGAAAAATTGATGAATTCCCACAAGAAATTTATGAATTATGAAACATTGACGTACAATCCTTAGTACAGCCCCTAAGTTTCGCTGTTATAACATCGTAATTAACACTATCCTCTGGAATTTTCTGGATAACTTCATCTACTGTAAATTTTCCATCTTTCGTCATCTGTACGAAAAATTGAGCAAGTTCAGTTACTATACAATTTCAATTGATAAATAATACAATTATCGAATCATAAGCGGGATTCATAATTATTTTATTTATTGTAATTTAATTCGATAAAATTGTTATCTTATTTCTGCACTCACGGTTCCTATTCCGCTCATTATACATGCTATTGTGCAATTAGCATATCCACGTCGCACGCTTTTAGGGTAATCATCAAGTAAAGACTGAAACATGGTACAAGGCCGTATCCATTCCATCCACTTTAACTGATCTTGCGCCTGCACGTATTTTGAGAAATGGACAGTACATCAATAATGCAAGCTTTTGTATATAAACAATACTAATAGCATCCTTATGAGGGAATTTATGGCTTTTCAAGGTCTTAGATGTCACTTTCAAGCATTCGGAACGAAATTTCTGATGTTTATGTTACGAGAATAATTTTGTCGTAATATGCAGAATTGCAACAATAATATCCAATACTGAATATTCAGTGAATATCACCGAGTCTTCTTGTTGGAATTTTAGTAGATAATAGTAGCGATTAGGAATATCATTACGATTATTACAGATGCTGAAATTTGACTTGACTTTCATTGGTACTAGAATGATTGTTTTTGCTTTGAAGCAATTGGAAATTACTATTCCAATAAGACTTCTATCAAAGTGAAAAATTTGATTCAAATCGAATTTAAATCAGCATCTACTGATCTCATTGTACCTTATAAATATAGCTAAATAATTTATGTTATAGAATTTATGTAATTATGACTTATCAGAACTGCTGAAGTGCAGGCCACGATGATGAAAATTTTAGCAAACATAACTTTGGCAAGAAGGAGAAACTATTGTATCCGGAGAAGTAGCATTCGAATTTATATTTTTCTTGGTTCTGGATGAGGGGCGTAGAGGAAGGATTTCGAATTTGCATTAGAGATAAGACTATATCAACGAAACTCACACGTGTTTGTGTCGTCCGATTTTGCATGAAATGTAGTTCTAAAGATATCCACGAAAAATTGAGCAATTACAGACTCGACTTCACATTTGAGATAAGACTATATCAACAAAAGTCACACGTGTGTTTGTCTTTGGGTTTCACACGCAATATGGTCCTAAAAATCAACGAAATATCGAGTGATTACGCAGTCTCGAGACTTCAAAAAATGGATCATGATTTTTTTTTCAGAATCAAAGCGTTCACAATTTTTTTTTCAAGTAGCAGCTTATCTACATTGTTCGCTATTGTTTGACATCCTTGACAATTAGAATCGGATATGTGCAGAAAACGACAAATTTTCACACAAAAAAACATGAAAAGAGATGCTCTCGCGTGTTCTCTACTGGAGATTTTTTCAGCTCTTCAATAGAATCATCAAAACATAGGAGACCGGGGCAAAACGGATCTGCCTGATGGAATGAACCAGATTTTTTTAAGGTCTAGGCCATCGCCAAAATAACTGTGAGAATTTTGAGCGATCAATTGATGCTAAAATTGAAATCTGTATTATCATTTGAGGAATGGAATAATTGGAATGAGAATTCCAATCTAGTTACGGTGGTGTATGATTTATGGAGAGAGAGGTAGGGGATGAGCTCATAGACTGTAAGGACTCGCTCTCTTTTGCTTCACCGGTCGACTGAGGTACACCTAAAATTACTGAGATCACAATTGAATAATAATTGAAAAATATCTCTATGTATTTTATTTATTACTGTTTTTTGAACAACAGATGAATTCATCTCGTTTATATCAAATTATCATTCATATCAAATTGTCATTTCTTTCGTTGGGTTATTTGAAATTGAGTTAATTTTTGAAAATCCATTTGATGAATTTTGTGTGCATGAAATAGACTATTAATTTTCAAAGAAATCCATGTGAATTTTAGAAGGAAGATTTTGGAATAGAATAGAATAGATTTTATTTTCACTGTATAGTTTTACACTTTTTACAGGAGGAAGATTTTGGAATGAATATCAGAATATTGATTCTCAAATAAATTGAAAATACTGATTTAATAATAAAATAACTAGTACAAAATTGAAAAAACAAGCCAACTATGTAGACTTGCTGGAATATCTTGACATTTTTTTTTTTAATTTTCTTTATTAGAATGATCGTTTGATTCTGCTTTTCCATGTAGGAATCGGCCTCATGTTTTCAGTCGCTATTGCAAAATGGACTGAATTTGGGCTTAAATTCACAAGCCGACATTGACCTGTCGAAATTTGATCAAGCCTCAGATCAAACTTCAGTTGCTAATATTAGTTCAGAATCTCGAATCTAATGTTCAGCCCGAGATAGATGACCCACAATCGGCAAACAAACTGTAGGCCTTTACTTGGATGAACATCGCCGCGCACAACCATCGTCAGCATTTAGTTCTTGGACAATAATTTAGTCAAGTGTAAATATACAATGCCAATATATCGGTCCTACATAGCATCGAACATTGAGCAAAACATCGGGACCAATGTTGTACCCGAGTTATATTGCAAGACCAGCCCGAATGTTGGCTATTTCTCTTTCTCTAATAACAAAGCTTGGTTGCCCAAGGTTGTGTGCTGAATAATTGCCAAATTTTCTGAAGGTGTCTTCGATTTTATTGATACCAATTACAGAGAGAGAATACAAAGTGAATAATCTTCAGTACAAATATTATTCATTGGATGAAATTCTCTACAATGTTATCTAACAAATTCTCTTTGATTCATATTTATGTGTGGATTAATATAATTGAGGTTTACAATTTATTCCACAATGTGTATTTTTTGAGCTAATTGTATTGAAGCCCCAATTTCTTTATCAATGGTCATACATAGTCTATTTTTATCTGCACGTCTTCATCACCTATATAAAAAGTACGAATTTATTTACAGGTAAATCCGTTCTTTTCATTTCAAAGTATGACGATCTTCAAAATTTTTATTCTCGTTGCTTACGTTTCGACTATTCTGGTGAGTTATCAGTGTTCATCGTAGCTTTTCGATCTATTACGTGATTGACTGACTTTCGATTCATAGCAATAAAAAATTTGTTTAGGGAAACAAAATACCCAATTCCGACGATGTTTTCAAAAAGTGCACTGCGGATGCTGACCTAAGTGCAGATCTCACCATAGAAGAGTTGGATATCAGGATGGAGTGTATATTTGCCTGCAGTATGAAAGAATTTGGAACAGTAAGTTGAAAAAGACAATGAGGAAAGTTTTCAAATGATCTTATGCTGTGTATGATGTATATGTACTGATGCAATGTACTCGCACGGGTTATTAGAAAAGCCGGGGGAAAACGAACTAACAGCATCAAGTGAATTAGGATTTTTTTCAAAGTGGATACATAGCCGAAAAAATATTGGATGTATTCCAGCGGCTCTAAATTGTTGATTGTATTTAAAATTTTTTCCATAAAGGCCTTGACTCCGAAAAAAACTGATTCATTTCGTCCCACTTCCCTTCACCAATAGGGCATTTCGGGAAACTCCTTTTGAGCCTGAGATGTTATGGACCCTACGCATGTCTTCCTTACCACTAGACCAATTCCCCTATGAGGGATTCCCCGCGTTAACCCTCTGAAGACAAACTCCGTCTCCCCACCACTGAATCGGGGCGAGCGGCAAGCCACTCGGCCGTATGGTGGGGCGCAACATCCAGTGCCGGCGTATCGCGCGGGGGCCCGGGCGAATCACTGCTAGAAAGAAATACAATTAAGACAAATTTTAAATCAAACATTTTCCTCAATCTAAACAGTTTTATTGTAAATTTCTATTTTAATTATGAACTTGGAAACAAGAAGAAATACAAGAAAAATCGTAATCAGCAAACCCACACGTTTACGAGCTCTGTACGTTCATGGGCTAGTAGGAGAGGGGGCAGCCATCTCATGACGTCACGCACTAACACAGTGAACGCGTGCCTACGATTGGCTATTCCCTCTCTCTAGCTCACACGACAGGGATTGCTAGGAGTTTGTCTTCAGAGGGTTAAATAGTAATCTAATTTTGAATTTTTCAGATGTCAGAAGATGGTGTTTATCAAGCTGAAAAAGTCATAAAGGATATTCCGACCGACTGGCCGGATTATGATCTTGTTGTTCCTGCGCTGAGAACTTGTGCAAGGGAATGTATGCCATTGACCTGAATTTGAATCATTTTCAACGATTTCTTAGATGATAGATTGTTTCATGCAATATATCAAATTCTGTTGCAGTTGGTGAAACTCACTGCAAGACGGCTGTAATGATCCGTCGCTGCATGCTCAGAACATTACCATGTTTGAATGCTCGTGAATGTAGTAAACTTACGAAATCTTTCATATTCTGGAATTCCACTATGAATTCTTTGGATGGAGTGCATTGATTGTTTGACATTGTTTTTAGTAGAACTTATTAATAAAATCCCTTGTAACTAGAACTGTCGCGGAAATAAAAGATTTGTAGAAAATACCAATGGTTTGTCATTCTCAACCTATCTCAAATTGAAGATTATTATTCCGGATATCTATTTTATTCATAAATACAATGTATTAATCAAGTATGTTCCATCTCTTTATCAAGAATGTGTGAAGAGTGGTGAAATTGAATTGAATAATGATAGTGAATTCTAAAAAGGAATTGAATATTTAAAATTTGAATAGTTTGAATAGTGATGAATTTTTCTGAATAATTCATATTATTCAATCAGTTTCATCATAGCAATGTTTATTCTGTTCCTTATTCGAAGCATTCAAGCCTAGAACAAAAATCAATAAATACTCAATCATTCATCATTGTATTTTATAACCTTCCAATTTTCCATAAAACTTCAAATTAATCATTATAAACATGAAACCGAATCCGTCTATCAATACTAATAACAGCATTTTTGATTAATTAATTTCCTTTTCAAATAGAAACTAATCAAACTGTCCTGTCTTTGTTTAAACTTGTACTGGGTAATGAGAAATTCCTAATACAATTATATTTTCATGTCATCCTCCTAAGATGTAAAGAACCTGAAAGCCTAGGTAGCATTTAGGAAATTTTTACTCTAGGACTTTAGGATAATATTTTTCTCTAATAATTCAATTATTAAAAGCTGTGACGAAGCGCGTTCTTCATTTCAGTGAAATGAAGAAACGACCGTATATGCTCAACAAGGAATCACAAACTTACATTTTTATCGATCTGGGAACAGGGAGTGAAAGACGGAGACATCTACGCTATCTTGAAATACAAGAAATGCCAGGTTAAGATCATACAGATAAGTTTCGGAATGCCGCATTATCAGACTGAATTAAACATAATTTTTCTTCAATGAAATCCATTAATTAATACAACATGTGTAGACAAAGTTTCTTCATACAGCTGCTTCGATTTCTGCGCAAACAGCAACGAATTCTATAAATCAAGTCCTGACTGAAGTCTAAATTGAGGTATCGCTTCACGAGGAATAAAGAATATTATTTACAGAAATAAATATTCTGTTGTCATTATGAAGCGTTCAAAAATGATGTCAAGAGAATAAACGAAAAAAAAAAGAAATTACGTAACGAGTAACACTTTGCATTAATTTTATATCAAACAAGTAGGGGCTCTTCGCTGCGTTATTTACCTTTTCTTCTGTGTTATCTTTTCCATTTCTGCTAACGCATTAGCAGAATGCTTCCGAATGTTTTTTCCTAAATTTCATACGAATTATTTTTGTATCATCTTTATTTGAAAAAAAATAAATAAAGAAAGAGAATCAAGAAATAGCGTCTAATGTCCATAATATAGATATAGAACCGATTGTTGTAGACTCAAAAGTTGATATATCGAAATATAGTATTAAATAATTGGGATTAATTAAATTTGTTTATTTCTAAATTATATTAAATTTTACAAAAAAAACACATTTTCACTTTTGATGTTCCTTTCTGATTGTCTTCCGAAGACAAGAATGGGTTTATTCTGAAAAGAACAATGTGTTCCTTCAAATAATTAAATGAGACGTATAGGAAATCAAAAGAATTGAGAAAAATCCCATTTTTTGGGAATATTCTTAAGAACACACATTTTTTATATAATAAGCGGAGGAAATTGAAATAAGAATTTTTATATATTTGCCGAAATTTTTTTTCAAATGGCCGGTTAGTTCAGCTTATGAAGATGAATTTTTTGAGCTTTGTTTGGGATGAAATCAGATGGATAGATTGAAAGTTTGGAAAATATAGTCTATTTTTAAAAAAATACAATTCAGGATATCTTTAAAAGCGTTCAGCCAATATGACTCGGATTCAATACCGATTGTCTTTATTAGAAACTGTATATATGCACACAGAGTATATATACACACAAAATTTGAATTCTCTGAGTCAATTATTTATTGAGTTATCATCGATAAATCGAATTTTGGAAAAAAAAAAAGCACAAGAAATTATTAACTCATCGAATAATGGGTTTCAATTTATGAAAACTTGTCAGAAATGAGATATTATCATAGTAAGATGCACATTTTGCGTTAAAATTCGGACGAGATTTTTTTTACGCAAATTGAGGAATTTCGAAAAAACTATTTTCACAAATTTACTATGTGTCAGAAACTATTTACCCGATCTTGCTGAAATTCCTATAGAACATTCACTTCATCGAAACTGATATCTTGCCAAAATTTTAAATCTCTAATTCTCTCCGTTCTCGAGTAATAGGGAGTCGTAGAGCCGTCCAGATAGACCCACATACATACATGCCAACATTTTTCTGGCTATGATCTTTCGATGTTTCAAATCATTTTGAGTCATTTCCAATGAAAACTGGCATTCCGATGAAAATTACGAGACAGAGCTTTCATTAGGAAGTAAAAAGATACCCAAATTCTTGAAAGAACTCAGGATGTTCGAGATAGAATTGATCCCTCTAGTACGGAGTCCATATACGTATAGAGATCGGAAAGTCTTTCTTATTGACCGGGGTCCATATACCTATATGGACTTTGTCGTGCATCACTCAAACTCTCATATCTTTGAAACTACACTGAGAGAAATCCTATATATTGGTATGACAAAAACCATATCACTGCAGGTCAAAATCAACTATATTTGTATAGTGATCACAGCAATGGTCTCAAATCTACACTTTCCTGAATAACTATATCCCATTAGCACGCACAACATAACAGTGAGTGTGCAGGATCCTATAAAATATAGTAATCGTGAAAATGACTATACGTCGTGTCATCGTGTCGACATCTATATTGTTATTCCATATGGTTCGGATGACTTACTTCATATAGTGAATAATACATAGGAGTTCATAGGCCGTCTTGAATTGTCTATTCCGTTCCCTCATTTTTTATTATTTCTGGCTAATATCTCGAAGTGAAATAGAATGATTTTACCCTGATTTTCATTCGAGTGCCAATAAATACGAAAAAAACGATGATTTTTCAATTGAAAATTTCGCAAATTTATCGCAAATGATCTCATCTTTTATCTCTTAGAAAAATTTCACGGCATCACCACTAAAGCCGGAGATAGGTTGAAAAGGTAAATTAAAAAAAAAAAAGAATTCTCAAAAGTAAAAAAAATCAATTGAACTGATTTATTAGCATTTTGCATTTATTGTTGATTATATTCATTATCAGTTTTCTTTTTTTTCGAAGAGCGTAAAAGGCGCAATGAGGATGGCAACAGTCATATGTTTCAAATTTGCAGCGGGCAACGAAAATCTCCAGGCGGTCACCAAAGCTAAGCAGCATTGAATCTGGTCAGTACTTGGATGGGTGACCGCTTGGACTATCTCAAGACTAGGCCGAATTCTTTTTTTTTCGTGAGTTCTAAGTAAGTTGAAAAAACACGCTGGCCCTATGCCGTTCAACTTCTTTTGGCTTTCGTTCAATCTACAATTTTTGTAGATTGAAACAGAAGTTAAAACCACCTAAAAATTTCGACTCGGAACGTGACTATATACTGTATTGTCATGTTTACTATAGAGTAGAGAACACAATGTCCAATCGTAGGTAACCATCAATATAATGCTCTGATTACAATAATATTCGTCAATGACACTATATATTGTTCACTGAAACTAGCTACATCTGAAATAGTTGCTGTTACTCAATTTATAGTCAAGGTCTTGTTCTACTAAATTTTGATAGCTTCACTGATCAGATTTTTCTCTCAATGTAAGTAACCTTTTTGAATTTTGAAAAAAGATATGAAAAGTAGAAAGTGCTAGCTTCAATTTAAACTTCATTACGTGTTTATTAATGGTCTTTACCTTTGTTATTTCCTTATAAAAATAAAACCATGACTTTTTTTCTTTAATTACAAATTTTCAAATGTCTCGTTTATCGAGGTAATATTTTCGGAAAAATTCCTTTTTTTTCTTGAATAGCAGGGACGTTTATCTAGCAGATTGCATTTAAAAAAAATCCCGTTAATAAAAATAAAAAAAGGATTTCACCAATAGATATTGAACTTTGCAACGCTGAAACTCACAAAGATAAATTTGGGATTCGATTCTTCATTATTTTATTCTATTGGACAATATGTGAATAGATATTCTTGAACACCAATGGATCTGTGAGTATGAATTATTATAAAAATAGCCGTTCAGGTCCTGCAACTTTAGTAAAAATGTCGCGCTAGGCTCCTGGCCACTGAGAAGATTTGCACGTCCAAGGCCCCGTACTTGAGGGGTTAATAAAATTATGGAATTGTAGAATAAAATTTAAATTATTTCAAACATCCACTGGATTAGTTTCGACAAATCCCAGGACAATTGTCGAATAATAAATGCAGAAAAGTTTCAATATTTGCGAATACTCTACGTTTATAGACAAGTATATGGTTAATTAATCTGAAATTATATTTATAAGAAGCATTTATTGAATTTTATTATTCGACGGAGTATATGCTAACAGTAATTAGATTTCGAAGCACACAATTTTTGGGTATAAGATGAAATTGTTTGGCGAAGGCTAAAGCGACCGATAATGCACACGATTGTCATAAGCATGACTGCGCTATGGATGAATCAGTGAGTAGCACCATTTTTGTTGAAACAGACATGTATGCTGATGAAAATGAGGTGAGGCGAAGATTATCTTTATTTATCTAAAAGAGACAAAATGCAGTTGACCGAATTTCAATTTCAGAATAAACCGGATACAATGTTTACTAATGCAGAAGAATGAGGGCATATCGTCACGTTTTTGAACTTGATTACTTACTGGAGGAGCTCATGAATGAAGCTTCATATTCATTTGAAAAATCCCAATTTTGAGCTATGAATAGTGAATATTAATCACTAGAAATGATGAGTACAGCCACCAAGAAGCCTGTTACATGATGAATACACTATTGATAATCCTTCGCACTTTCTCCAGTTGTCTTGTCTTCAAAAGTATATATATCTTCATTGCATATCACGCTCGTGTTATTAATAACGAAATTCATTAGATCCCTAGATTGAAGAAGAAAAATCTATATAATACGTGAAATGTCCATTTATATGATGAATATGACATGAAAATCCCACGTCGACTAATTCCCACCGAAAAATTCATTAGATCAATTCGTTGACAACGACCTTCAATTTTAGGAGGATGATTTAAAAGCAGTAAAATGAAATATTTACGTTTCTTAAAAGCCTTGTAGAAACAGCTTTAAAAATTCATTGTAGGATAATTCATGATTAATTATTGATCATTACCTAATGCAAAAATTCTCACATAACGTGATGTCATTTAGGAGGATCCGGAAATTTTTGTTTTAGAAAAGTTGAGAAGATGATACAGCATGTCTACATTGTTGGGTAATTTATTTAAATTATTTCGTAAAGGCCTTCAATTTCAAAAAAATCTCAGTTCATCTTGCCCCGGTCTCTCCTATATTGATTCATTGAATTCCCTATAGATGAATAAATTTGAATAATTTTCATAATCAAAAATTTTGGTCATTGAGAAAATTCCCTGAATATGCTGGAATAAGTTTTCAATTATCGTCATAAATTTGAACACTAATCTTCATTAATACTTCCATTCATCCTCAGAAGATTACAATTTATGACTATTCATTGGATGATAACACCTGTTCCATATCAATGTCCAAACGAAGAATATATCTATCTATTTAACATTATCACACATATATATATAAAGCACAAATTGATTTCCAGTCAAATTCAGTCCTCTTTATTCCTCAGAAACATGATACTTAAAAGTTTTATACTCCTAACCTACGTTTCAACTATTATGGTGAGTTGTCATTGTTAATTAATAATTATTGAATTTTGTTTTTTTTCAATTTAATGTTGGCCTATTTGTACTAAGGGATATGCTCATCAGCAACGGGGGTTCGTGATGTGTCAGTGGCCAAAGCACATGTTGTGCTTGTGTTAATTGGTAGAGACCAGCCTTCAGAACTTAAGACCTCAGGGTCGGTTTCGAAGGAGCGAATTCCAATTGACTAATAAAAATTATCAGAAAATTAATTTAAGCATTTTTTATCACTAGGGAGACGAAAAATGCAGAATTATGGATTATTAATGATGGAGAATTGAAAACAGTTTTTTTTCTCCCTTGCGACAAGAAATGATGTATGCATCACGGAAGGAGGAAAGTCAACTTCGATAAAAACTTAACGCGCTCGCTTCACTCAGGCGTCGAATTGACTTTTTTCCTTTCTAAGTGCATAATATACTATTCCAACTCAGCTGTTTTACCCTAGTTTTTATTCATATTCTTTACGCTGAAAACTTATTTTTCAAGAAGCTTAAGCTGTTAATTTATCTCTACCTCCTCCACGTTTCTCTCCACCATCAAATTGAGATTATTTGGACGTAAAGTGATTTGACCTTAATTTTACCTGAAAATTGGCTAATTGAAACTTGCTCCTTAGAAACGGCTCCATAGGATGACAAATTCGTCGGCCTGCCTATTGAACCCTCGTAGATATCTAATCATTGATAATTGAATATCAATTTTTAACTATCATAGATTTTCCTCTAATTCATAGCGATGACAAATTCTTTTCAGGCTGATACATCGACTACTGCTAACTTGGATAATATTGCTCAGAATTGTTACATGAATGCTGGACTGGGTCCAGATCTCACAGACGACCAAATTGCCTCTAGAATGGAATGCATATTCTCCTGTATGATGAAATCATTGGGAACTGTGAGTTGAAATAAGGAATACGAAAAACATCATAAATGATAGTGGTGATCGCAAAAAAATGATCCGGATTTTTTTCTTGAGTGAAGACCTCCAAATTTTTCTCTTCAAATTACTCAGCAATTTAGATATATTGGAGCATTTTCTCAATTTTTTTTTGGCATTTTTCATTCCGAAAAAAAATCCTGGAACACTTTGCTTCGGATGTCCATTTTGCTCTGGTCTCGCTAATAATGAAAAGGATTTCATTCAAAAAATTTTAGATGTCCGATGAGGGAGTTTATCAAGCTGAGAGAATCATACAAGAACTTCCAAAAGACTTACCAAATCATGATAAAGTGGTTTCGGCACTGAGAACTTGCACAATATGTATGTGGTTCCATGAAATGTATCTTCTGATCCTAACAATTATTTGTGTTCTATATTATTCAAGACCATATTTTCAATTTTGTTACAGCGGGCGCAACTGAATGCAAAACTGCGCTATTGGTACGGGATTGCCTGCACTCAAATCTACCATGTAGCGATTTTTGGGCATGTACTAGGGATGCTGAAAAATTTATGTATTTTAATCCTATATTGAATCCATTATAGAATAGTTGGATGGATGCATTTTTTCCGAAGGATTTCATCGAAAAGGTTTTACTTGACAATACCTGCGAGTAGAGCTGCAATATTTGTTTTTAATTTTCCGCTTTTACATATTGTCATTTTGATTTTGTCCCCCTGGTTGATTTTGTTTCTCCTGTACAACTCGTTAAAAAATTCACTTTTATTGAAAAAAAAATCAAATACATTTATTTTATCTCTAATAAGGCTAAATATTTGTGTGAATTTTTGGTGTTTGAATTTGAATGAAGTGCCAATAAAATCCCTGTCGTCTCATTTGACTTGATGATTTGATTGAAAGACACACTGATATAATCTTATTCCCTGATTTTTAATTTTCTCTCAAGCCAGCTTGCGAGAGAAACTTTACTGAGTAAAATAGATACATAGATAATAGAGTTGATTAAAGAAATAATCCTCTAGCTCTGGTTTTTCCGATTTTCGAAAGAGAATATTGTTTTTTTATTCCAGTGGTGAAATCAGAAATCAGAGAAAAAAATATTTCAACACTCCATGATGAAATTATGCAATATTATCTCCACATTCTTCACCATCGAATGAATTTACGCGAATTCATTATCTCCTTTGGAACAGATACCTCATATTTACACAGCTGCGTGAAAGTACACAATTCGGTTAATCAGATTTTAATTCATACGAATCTGTTTCGAGATACGGATTTTTGAGGAGAAATTGACTATCATGCGACGCGAATTTCGTGTTCCATACGAAAATCGGGGAAAAATATAGTTTTTTGATCTAAAAGTAAGATTATTGTTATTAAAAAAAAGGATTTTGTAACTGAAAAAGTTGTTTTTATAGAAATAAAAGAATTCTTAAGAACTCCATGGAAATAATCTTCGAATCATCTCTCAGAGTCTCGCGAAACCCTCCAAAAATGAAAGCAAAGAATTATCCCGATGATTGATCTTCACCTACCTTACACGATAAATGCAAAGAATCTATAATACTGATGCGAACAATGTTGTCTTCTGTTACTCTTTTCGCCTCAATGTACCCGGGAAATTTTTTTTTCTACATAATTAAATCTGCAGTTATATCTTGATAGATATGACATCATATCTGTCGAGATAAATCCGGCCAGATCTAATAAGATTTGAGAATCCCATCACGAACCAGCCCAGATCTGCATTAGATATAATTGTATATAGACTGTAATAAGCAATAACGTCTTAACCAACATTAAAAAACAAAATTTCTTGACAGTGTATTTTCAGTGAAGAGGCATTTCTGAACCCAGATATGACATCTACAAAATTTTGAAAAAAATGTTGGTTAAGACGTTATTGCTTATTGCCATCCATATAATTAGATCTTTGCAGATCTGCAATTTAATAGAATTGAATCTGATCGAATCTGAGGTTTAGAATTTTTTTCCACTTTTCGAGATCTAAATATATCTGATTAAAAATAATTATATCAGAAGTTTTCCCCCGGGTATTTCTTCAACTCAGAGAAAAATTCTACCACCATCTTCAGCTCTATAGTGTGGAGGTAAAAATTTTTGCTTTATCGGTTTTCGTTTCACGATTTTTAGATATCAGTTTTGAGAATAAAAAATTGCTAAAGCACAGTTCCAATTTCCAATTAAAAATTTATTTCCTCAATATACAAATTCTTATTCTGCATTCATACTTATTTAACAATATCTTCAATAACATACTTATAATATTCTTCCAACACTCAGATAATAGTTCACTTGAATTGAGCATTATATAACGATAATACGATAGAACTTAAATGGCACTGATAAGAATCATCACAGGGAAGATTCTTCTCGAAGCATTCTCGCACTAAACCAGCAGTGTCGCAATCATCTTTACCAGCTGAAAAATTCGAAGTAAACGTCATATAAAATTTTTCTCCATGCAACTGAATCAATTCAGTAGCAAAGAAGTGAAACAGGATAAATTGATTTTCGGTTCTATTCTTTCACTGAATCCTTTTTTGTAGAGAATATCAAGAGCTATCTAGGGTTGGAGATATTCTCCAAAAAGTTTGACGAAAAATATCGAGTTATCCTGTTCTACCTCTTCCCTATTGAATTCGTTTCTCTCCATTTACTTACATTTAGCTCCACAAGTTCTAACCGTTGAAACAACATCGTCGTAGTTAGGATAATCTTTTGGAAGCAATTCAACAACCTTTTCTGCCTGATAAGATCCATTCTCCAACTGAAAATTAGAATATTCTGTGAAGTAACTCATCGGAATTCATAGTAAACTTTCGGAAAACTAAGAAAAATATTAAAAAATATCATCTTTGGTACGGCATCAGAAAAATAGAAGGTAATTATACTCGAGTTCGTTGGGATAGTACTTCAATCTCGCGTTTTTTACACACTAGTTAGGCGTATTTTGCTTCAGTTCTTCACGGGTTATTCTATCACTTACTATTGGAATATTTGAACTTCTTCATTCAATTTCCATTATGAATACTTACAGTTCCCAATTTCTCCATAGAACAAGAGAGTATGCAGTTCTCTAATCCACCAAGATTGCCTGGGAACCACTCATTCACTCCATATTTAACAGCACATTGTCTCATAACCATAAACAAGTTGTTGTCCGACGAAGATTCAGCCTGAAAATGTTTTTATATCAACGTAAATAAACTTTTCATTTTTATTCGTCAATAGGGAAGTAAAATGAAGCAGAATTTTTCTCGGAGCGGAGCTTTTTACGGAAAAATTTGGAAAAAAATAGCCAACAATTTAGACATGCTAGATCATCTTCACAATTTCAATTCTTTTTTCAAATTTTTTCTATAGATAGGCACTCAGTAAATTTTTTTTGCATCGCCGGGCGGCAAACGACTTTTCTAACCTCGCTTCGCTCGGTTAAAAACGTCTGTTTTCCGCGTCGTCGATGCAAAAAATAGCATACACCACGTGCGGAAAGAAGTCAACCTCGACAAAAATTTGGCACCGTCGCTTCGCTTGGGAGGCAAATTTTTTTTCGAACTTGCTTTTTTCCCGCCCTAGATGTGTAATGTACTATTGTTCATTTTGCCTCGGTCTTATCTTATCTTTGTGTTAATGGCATCTGACTTATACTGTCATCCGGCCGTTATCCCTCGGTGAGGGACTTTTCATTTTTTATGTAGTTGTAGATAATTTTTAGTGGTAGATAATTTTTGTTGGATTTTTTTGGTCTTTTTGTGGTCAGTGCTCAACTTCGATGAGCACTCCCGAAAAACTTGTCCGGAGCCGGGAACCGAACCCGGGCCTACGGCGTGTGAACTTCGACCACTAAGCCACAACGCTACTAAGCCGGACTATTTTTTTTTTGCCTCGGTTTCCCCTAATAAATGATTTTTTTTTCTAATACTTTAACCCATAACTCACCAAAACTGCTGATGCACAGGCTACTAATACACAAATCTTGAAAAACATGATTATTTCGAATGAATTGATATTATCGTCAAGAAGTTGCAGAACGCTTTATATATACCTAAAATGAGTGAATGAAAGTGTACTCTAGATACTGTCACTGATAAATATTTTTAATTAACCTTAAATTTTTAATATTTATTAAAATTCGATAAGGAGCACAGTTGGTACCGAATGCAGGTACATAAATTAATTTTGATGAAGAACGAACAAATCTTGAAGGTCTGCACAAAATTTGGGTTGAGGTCACATTAGCCAAATGGAAAATGGCGGAATGGGAAGCTGTTCGAAAAAAAACGTCATTTTAGTAGATTCACCGAAAATTTTCTTGTCGAATAGATAATGGACCGAATGATATTTCTCAGATTTTTCGAAAAAAATAAAAATTAATATTACGAATGTTACTTGAGGGGTTACATACGTCCAGGATTTTCAGAAAACGGATTTTTTTTATAGATTATTATTCTTTATACTTTTAGGCGTATTTCCGTGGAAGTTGATCGTGAAAGTTCCACATAGATCGGAAGTTATTATAATAAATATAACTGCCCGAAGTTCTTGCTTCAGCTGCGCTCAATCTTGAGCGAAACGCACTTGAAACTTCAAATGCGTTTTTCTTGAAACTACTTTTTCCGGCACGGTCGGCATGATAACTCCTTCAGTTTTCACTATTTTTTGAAGTTTTTTTGTTTCAAATATTCGAAATCGTTTTTTCTATAGTTTATCGGATTTTTGCTATTGTGATTAGAAAATTAATAAAAAATAATTAAAGTGTGATATTTATGACGCAGAATGCAGATTTTTTCTTAAACTGCTGTAAATTGCTGAATTTTTTGAATTTCAAAAATCTGGCTCGATACACTATAACTACAACTTTGTTTTCCAATAAACTTTTTGCAATTTGCAAATCCATTAACATTTCGAGGAAAAATGATGCCGACCGTGAAGCAACTTTTTTTTCAGAGTGCTTCGGGGGACGTGATTTTTTATATTGTAATGTTTGAAGGAAAAAAATGAAATAATTTTTTTTATAAAGTTTAAATACTAATTAACAATGTGTGAAGATTTTTTTTATTAATTTCTATTGCTATCCTGTCTAAAAGCAGTTTTTCTTTTAGCGCGTGTTCGGCGCTGCTGGAAGTATGTAACTCCTTGAGAGGAATAATTTCTTAACAAAAACTATGTAATGTTTGAAAAAAATGAATTGATAATAAGAAAAATGGAGATTTTATGTCTTTTCGAATTTTTTTTCCCCCAACTTAGAGTCATTTCGGAATGGAAATAGTGCAATAAATTTTTGTCAGAACTATTCATCGAGTAAATGAATATGTAACGGGATATTTATTCGTCGAAGCTATTGATTTTTCGAAAACACAATCTGTGAGAATAGAGAATTATAGGACAAGACTGATAATTCGAAAAAAAATATATATCATCTCGGATTATGAAAAAAAAAATCATTTTCGAAACTGATTGATCTAGGAATTCAATTAGAGATGAATGAGTATTAATAGGAAAACTATTCTACACCTAATCACTATTTTTCGAATGAATTTTAGTGCGATTGTATTTTAGGGAGAATTCGAATTTGTCCGAGAATTTCAGTGATAAAACTCTACTCCGTTCCATACCGGATGGATGGCGGAGGAGCCCTTGAGGAGCAGCTCCATGAGGAGTTAATAAATAACTGTTTTTTCTTCTTACAAATTTTTTCAATTTTTTGTGCTTACCAGCTGTCGATAAAAGAATAAATTCATGAATGTGCCAAATAAAATTTTCGGACAAATTCTAGTTCTCCCAAAAATACAATCACTCTCAAATTCATTCGAGAAATAGTGATTAGATAAAAATTAGTTTTCCTATTAATACTCATTCATCTCTAATTTAATTCCTCGATCAATCAGTTTCGAAAATTATTTTCTCTTTTATAATCCTAGGTGATATATTTCTTTTAAATTATCACTCTTTTCCTATAATGTTCTATTCTCACACATTGTGTTTTCCGAAAATCAATAATTTCGAGAAATGAATATTCCGTCATATATTCATTTGCTCAATGAATAATTCTGACAAAAATTTATTGCACTATTTGCATTTCGAAATGACTCTAAGTTGAGGAAAAAAAATTCGAAAAGACATACATTCTCCATTTTTCTTATCAATGTATTTTTTTCAAGCAATACATGGTCAATGTAAATGAATTATTCCTCCTAAGCAACATTCATAATGTTAATTTTTCTGTTTTTCAAACATTCTTAAGTATATTCCCATGTAGGAAACGGAAATAGGCCGCAATTCGGGGCAATGTCGAATTGCCGAGTTTCGATATAGGGAAACTATATTGGTTCGAACTCCAGCCAATAATGGCATGTCACAGCGGCACGAAATCGAAAACTAAATAGGGCTTATATCGCATCCGATTTCGACCCGATATAGGATTTCGAGTTCAGCCCGAACGTCGGGCTATATTCAATGTGACGAATTTCGACTTAGCGCTTCGATATCCGCCCAATATCGAATCTCACGTCGAACTCGACAGACGCTCAATAATATAAAAACAATTTTAAACATAGAATAAAAAGAAAATTATCATTTTTTTTTCTGAGATTCCCTAATTTTATATTTTTATTATTTATATTTCAATTTTAATCGTTTTAAAGTCATTTTAGAAATTACAAATTTTAGTTCCCACAGGCGGTTTTGAACCCTCGATCGTCGGATGATGAAACTTGCACGCTGCCGACTGGACCATCACTCTATTCGACTTAGATAGAATCGTACTGTCTATATGAATCTAAAAGTCATTTGATCTCAAATTCATATCGATATTTATATTGTTTATATGGATATCCTTATTGAGAGGAATATAATAACAAAAGTGAAGTAAGAACCAAGAAACAAAACTACATATTTCTCACAATGGAATATTCATTTTTTTACACAAAATTCTTCTATTTTTGAAAATTAAAGTTTTTATTTGAGTATTATTTCTTCCTCTATTGATAATCGAATCATTTGATGACAGAAAGGGAAGATTTTTTTCTTGATCAATTTTTCTATCTATTCTATTTTACATTTATTTATTATTTTTATATGTTTTTAAATTTAGTTCACGAATTAATCATTAGTAAGAAGAATAATTGAAGGAGAATCAATTATGGCGTGACTTCTCAATCGTTATGTTAGAGTATCAAAAAATATAAAAATTAATCAAAAAGAAAAATTATTAAAAAATAAACAATTGTAAAAAATTATTGGGCAATTTCAAGGTTGATATCGACCGGAATTCGTACTGCGGAATTGGAAGGAGCGATGTTGGAAATATGTTTGTCAAAAGTAGAGCAGCCGAACTTCGGTTACGCGAATTACGTGCGATAATCGTTTCGAATTTGTTGTGCCGATATGGGTGTCATGACTTCGGTCCGAATTTCGGATAGATATAGGGTCGCCGACATTCGGCTACTCGATATAGAATCGAGTTACGATACTAACTCACCATCCCTACAGGGGACATATACAGGGCTCGACGTTGGGAAGAATATCGGACTTATTCGCGAAACCAATATCCACGCCCCGATATTGTTTCGTACTTTGGCCTTTGATCGACTTGCCTAAAATCGTATAAAATAATTTGGCCCGAATATCGGCCACCCCGTGGATGTCGGGAAACCCTACATGGGTTATTTTCGGTCAAATTACTAATAGGACATTTTTTTCCCTAAAGTTTCTTATTCCGCCATTTTCCCTTTGGCTAATGTGACCGCAATCCCAAAATTTGGAAACTACATTTATCAGCGGAAGGATTGAGCAGCATGGAAAGCTCTTGAAGTCAATAACGTAGTTATGCTGGACAATCTTCACAATTGTTTTTTTTTAAAGCCTCCACTCTCACTAAAATCTCGATTTATTTTTCTCTTCACCCCACTCGCCCCTGTTCTATCACCCAGAATAATTCCAACGTGAAATAAATTGGTGAAGAAAAAAAGTGAAATCATTCAAACATCTCCTGTAACAACTGCAAATAAAATCTTCACTGATAAAACAAGACTGTGCCAGTTTTTAATTCAAATATCGTAATCCAATGTCATCTGAATCATTTTTATATTTCTAGAATTTGTGTTACATATTATTTTTGTATCTCTTATAAGTCAATTACATGACGTGTAGTCAATTCCTGTGAAACGATGAGGTTATTCATAATAAATAACTGAATAATAAATATTACCTACGAATAATGAAATACCCTTAATACATAATTTCGGCGAATAATATGTCAAATACGCAGTCATGTCTTTTTGGGCATTCAATTCTTTGTTTTAAACAGTCAAACAGAAGTTTTGCGGTCTTACAGTCATCATCACTTTCTGAAAAAATAAAAAAATAGTATATTACCTAACAAGTGCGGTGAAGTACTTTTCTGACGAGTGTGAGGCTGCAAAACGAGCCGAAGGCGAGTTTTGTAATCACACGAGCCTGACAATCTTTAGAGGACGTGCAAGATACATCTTTTTTTAGGTTCGACGTGTGGGAACTGAAACTTTCGGCACGGCGTGCAGAAAATTGAGATAAGATTAAAAAAAAAAAATTATGAAAATTTATTGAAATTGAGACTCACTGTGTTTTGCACATAAATTTATTGCAGATTGAAAATTTGAACCATCCGGAAATTCTTCGAAATTTTTATGAATCAAACCTTTTTGATTCAGTCTACCCTTTTGTGTCATCTGTTGGAAATACAATCGAAATAATATGAGACCGTGATAATATGATTCCCACACATCAATTCATAAACTAGGAAGTGAAAAACACAATTGATTATGGATATTAAAAGTACAACTGATGCATTGGATTTTAGTGTGAATTTTGCTATTTCCTGCAATAGAAATTAGTTCAAAAAAGTGCGAATATTGGGGATAGTATTTCTCTCAATATTTTTACTAGAAAACTGCAGAAATTCCCTATTAAGAGCTTTTCAGAATTTATATTCCTGAATTTTTTTCATAATTTTACATTTTCAAAAATTTCTAATTTTCAATAAATAGCTCCGATTTAAAATGTCGATTTTCGAACAAAAATTGGAAATTCATCTAAAGATGAGATCTTTTTTCATCAATTTTTGTGGTTCTAAATAAATTTTCAACCGTTTTTGAAGGAGTCATCATTTTCTGCTTCAAAATCGGTTTTTCCGATAATTTTCAATGATAAAACATATTAAACTATCAAAAATAATATTTTCTGAGTAACTCCAACTTTTCCACTGGAAATACTTCAGCAGAGTAGACGAATTTTCTCAAGAAATCTACAAAAAGCAATCTTACCAAATGTTTTCAATCGTTAAATTTCTTCAGCTTCTCGATGACATCATTCAAAAAATTTGATTTTAAACCGTTCCATTGGAATATTTATTTAACTCTATTCACTTTTTCGTCACTTTTTCTTGATGACATTTTCCAAAATATCTCATAATCAACTCGTCTCACCATTTTCACTACTGAATTATTGAAATTCATCTCATAACTTACGGTTCCACGTAATTTCATGATACATGCTGTAACACAATGTACTTTTTCTTCAACTAATTTGGCCTCAGCATTAATCGCCTCGAGTTGTTGGGCAGTGGCGTTGTAACTTTGAACACAATGAGTCAAATTCATCATGACATTATTACTATCCGTATCTAATTCATTCCGTTGACCCTGAAAGTATTTTTTTTCTCTTAAATTAAAGATTAATTCCAGTAGCGGAGAGGTGAAACCAAATAAATCTATTTTTTCACCGATCCTTTTTTTTCGATATTTCAAAAACTAAATTCTTTCTTGTAGCTTTTGAAATTTAAATAAAAAAACGAATTATCCTGTTTTACTACTAAAATACATTCGATTTTTTTCCTACATCATGGAGGATTCAGCGGTGAAGTGGTAGAGTAGACTGAGTTTGGAACCACATGAAGCTTTTTTCCGAAATATTTCAGGTATCACGAGATTCAGGAGAATTCATTGGAAAACCTTTTCTATAGCTCATAAAATTCTAAAAGAAGTTTTCTCCGCATTTTTACCTAAATCTAATGGATTCGACGATATTTGTGAAAAAAGGTACCTGTGATTTTCCAACTTATCTTTCTCGAACACTCCACTAATGAATTCTTCTGAAACTTGGTAGAATTCAAATTACAATAAATATTTTCAAGTCGCTTTTCTTCCATTTTGAATATATCAAAAACTCATCAATTCATTCATTTGAATTCTCCCTCATAAAAATCCTTAACTTCCGCTTTTGCAACTGGATTTTCCATTTCATTTAAACTTAATAATGCTTACAAAAGTGCACAGGACACACAGTAAAATTGTTACAGCCTGAAGGTACATGATCCTCCACTCTCAAAGAATAATATCAAAATTTATTATGAAATTTAAACTTTTCAGAATTTAAATGAGCACAAAAATAATAACACTGGAAAATCCACGAAATATGTTTCTAATATATAATGAATGATTTTTTAATATTTTTTTATATCCTCGAATTCTCATTAGTTACGAGTGTTATCTGAAGAACTTTAGCGTCGTGTCGAAGAAGATGCTAATGAAGGAGTGACCGCAGTAAATATTCCATTGTGTGAAGATGGTACAGAAACGGAAATCTGCTCACTTGTGTAGGCGTTTGAAAATTTATAATTGCACATTTTAGCTTGTCCGTGAATATTAAATTCAATACGTTGTACTCTGTAATAAGCTGAATTGTGTAATGTTGGAAGTTCTCATATTACACCTGTGCATTGAGAATATTATTAGGTGGAACGGGAGCAAAATAAAACGATTTTTATCTTGAAGCTGGGGACTTTGTGAACAATTAAAAAAAAATGAGCGAACAATGTAGCAACGCCTGGGCATCTTTTGATTATTTTTTTTTCAAAATTTTTCGTAGTTGCATTTATAACGAAAAAAAGTTAATTGACGGAATAACAGAAGAACTTCGAATATTACATGAATTTTATTGAAGAAATTTGCTTGTATAATCTAAATACAGGGGAATAACTAGGGGAAGTAATTTTATCGGATTGTCATCGAGTTCCAGGCATCGGTCCTTACTGCATTACTGAAACCTTGGAGGTATCATGAATGATAAATTCATTTTGCTTAGTTTTTAAAATGAACCTGAAACAAGATCGTCAGTTTAATTCAGGAGAGACGTGAATAATTCAAATTAATGAAAGAATTAATCGAATTGGATGAATTTATTTACCTTGTGTTCGAGGAGACAGTGGAAAATTAGGTATGCAGTTTCGCATTCATTAGGATCCTCTGAAATTGAGAAGAAAATAATTAGAATTTGAACGATGATTTTTTGTTAATTTTCATTGTAAATTGTCTATAAGAAATAATATAGTTTCCATACTATGGTCAAAGCACCCATCTATTGTAGCCAAAATTTCATGGTCTGATGTGAATTCTTCTGCCACTGCTTTTGCCTGTTCCTTGTCAATATTGCCATCGTCCTCCATCTTGTAACAATGAAAAAATCACGTATATTGTGAAATGGTTCAAATCAATAATGAAAATATAATAATTACTTACAAGTCCAACTCCTTTCATGAAACAAGCTCCAAAGCACTTGATTTTATCATCAATCGGTGCATCTTCACCGTGCCATAAACTACTCACGATAGAACTATCTGCTCCTGTTATTTCTTCGCACCTTTTCACTTCAGCGCCTATCTTCTCCTTCATTTCCTCAGATAATGCATGGATGCGCTGTTGATTAAAGAATTTAATTTTGATAATTTTTGTACCCAATATATTTCAGTCCATGGGCGAAATAAACTAAATTTTTTTAGGAGTTAACCCTTTAACCCCTCAAGTACGGGGTCCATACGTGGTATCGACCCACTTTCTTGTCCTATCGGCCGGGGTCGATACGTCGTATCGACCCTCTTTTTTAACATTAAAAAATCATTTTCTCAAATACTATCGCAGATGTAGAAATTGGAAAAATTGATTTGGGTAGATAATAGAACTGTCTTCGGAGTGGTGATTTTTTTTTTTTTTTTGCAATATTTTTACCTCTTATTCTTAATAAACGAAAGTTGTGGGCTGAAATTCCACGCTTGATATATTCAATCGTTTCGTTTATCGGAAAAATTTTCTTTGAAAATTCCGAAATTTTTACTCAAATTACTCTGAAGGTTCGTCTATCAAATGGCGCAATGCAAATTTCAATCGGATTGATAATTTGTTTGTTATAAATAAATTTAGCGTGCAAGACGAGTTCAGCAACTAATCATCTGATAGAATTAAAATTAGGCTCAAAAATTCACGAAATATTTCTATAACGCAAAATCTGAGGAAAATCGATATCTCTATAGTATTTCTATGGAAAACTAATGCACTCAATGAAAGTTTTTCCATAATTTTTGGATAAAGCGTTCATGAGACGTTGCGTATTGAGCAGCGTAGTCTGATTGTCAGATGGCTCCCGGCCGATGGGACAAGTCGCAGCGTATGGGTCCCGTACTTGAAGGGTTAACGCTTATGGGCGTTTTCCCCACTCTGCAGCCTGCTAAGCAGGCGGCGCATATCTGCGTTAGTGTGTATCCGTGAGCTCTGGCGAGCAATACCGTACCTACTCTGAGGTTACTGTTTTTTCTTCAAATTTTATCGGATATGTTATTGTTAGTCAATAATTTTGACTTTCCACGTTCCATTTTCGGTAATTTTTTATTCTACATAATTAGGAATAATTAAAAAAAAAAAGATGATTTAAGACCATTTAAATAACAAAGGAAGGGGCACTAAGAGAACCCATCAGACGTGTGTATCACGGTAATGAACGGGCCTGAGTCTCGTAAACTGAGGTAGTGGGGACTGAGAGTGCACGCGATTGGCTATCCCCACTCTAGCGCCACGGGTACGAGTTAGTCCGACTTCAGCGTTAGAGGGTTAAGATCTTCTCGAAAAAACTAGTTACCCCGGGTGGCCGCTGAGGGTTAATTAATGTAATATTATACTCGTTTCTCTACAAATGTCCTTTTTCTACTGTATGGAAAAGTCAAAAAAATGACCTATTGAGAAAATATTATGAGAAAACTCAAGGGGTCAACACAGTGTGATAGCTCAAAGAATTGCTAATATTCGCGATTTTTTTTTCGATAATTGTAATATTCTAATGCGTCTGATTTTTTTCATGGACAATTGAAGGACTCATGAAGAACAGGAAAAAAAATTGCCGGTTTTTAATTTTTTTTTTACATTCTCTTAAATGTTAAACGTACGGAGGGTGTTCAAAAATAGGTATAATACCAATTACCAGCAGCTAGAGGAAAGTGCCTGAAACGCAGGCAGAATGGAAAAAAACATATTTGGACGTAGAGAGTAAAGAACTACCTGTTCTCCCTCGCTTTGCTCGGTATTTTAAACAACTCCCTGGCGGACCCGTTGTTGAACTATACATTATTGGTCGTGTACTCATATCGATTTGTCCATTCAGTCGATCTTCCATCGGTCAATGGTCGATACGAATTTTGAAATCTTTTGAACAACAAAAATGATTGACTGCCCATCGCCGCCTGCCCAAGTCGATTTATTTCCTTTTTTCAAAAAATTTCAGAATGTGTATCGACCATTGACCGATGGGAGATCGGTTGAGTGAAAATATCGATATAGGTAATCGACGGATCCGCCAGAGAGCTTCTTCTAACTGCTGGTAACCGGTGTTACACCTATTTTCAAACACCCTGTATCGAAGAAAAAATATGTCCTGACGGTGTACACGATTGTGGCTGTAAATATTATCTGAAACAAAATTTACAGAAATATTATGAACTGCTATAAAAGCAGCGGATCGCTCTATGAAGGCTTTTCCATTAATTTTTTTTTAATGGGAAAATGGTGGTTTTTGAAAAAAAAAACTATCGAAATAAAACGATTTTGTTGACAGCCTTTCGTTGAAAAAATAGGAAGATTTCAGAAAAAAGAGACTTCCATAGGTTGATGGAGGGTGGAATGAAGAATTTCGTGTAAAAATTTGAGAAGGCAGGCTTGGAAAAATATGATCAAAAAGCATAACGGTCAAAATAAGTAGTGGGAGCCGGAGTCCCTAATGCTTCGACTGGGCTCAATGCTCTAATTCTCCTTTTAAAAAAAGGTAGTAGCGATCGAAATAATTCGAACTTCACGTTAAAAATTGAGCAGCATGTTAATAACTGATCACAATCGATTAAAAAAAAATTTACACTGTGATAAACTCCTAATCAATGATAAAAATTTTGAAATCTAACAAAAATTAGAAATGGCTGAAGTGGAATAATGAAGTATGAAGATATTCATTTGAATTGAATAAATTGCACTGAATAATAACCATCGAAACTAGATAAAGGTTCAGCTGCACTTTAAATGGTACGGCTGCACTTCAAAATACTTTTTCAAATCCAGATAGATCTTTTCATACTTAATTTGATTTGCGTTAATTCTTGTTAAATCATGATGACTTACGGAAGTGACTGCAAGAACGCAGAGAACAAAAATTGTGGATGACAACTTCATGCTTGTTTATGATGCTCAAAAGTTTATAACTAAGCGTGTAATACCCACACTCTTTATATACTTCACCAATCTATTTCTCTTCACTTTTTTTTCCTCTCATTTTTTGTGCATTTTCTTGGAATACTGTTGCATTACGAAAGAGGTGGGGGGAGTCTACAATTTCAAGTTTAAATAATTGGGAAATGATTCTCACAATTCTGCAGTTTACTAAAATTACGAGTATTGTAGTCCATAATTACTTACTTCCTTCAACCACTGTTTATTCTATCATGAATTATGAAAATGTAGTGATTTTATGAATTACCGAGTTTACGACAGTGTTGCTGATGAAGTTAGTGTTCAAATGACCTTCAACGGTGACTTCGACGGTGAAGACTAAATTTATTGAATTTTTTATGAGAATCGTTATTCCATTATTAGATAATTTTAACATCTCCATTACTATTTGAAATAACGCGTTTCTGAAAATTGTTTCACGCAATACTTGAGAATTTTTTTGAACCAGATTTTTTTCAGGCTTTCATGAAAAGCTTTTCAAAAAAATGAGAAAAAATCGTGCAAATACTCTAGTATATCTACATTACTAAGTAATTTTTGATACAATATTCTCTGTGGAGACCTTTACTCTGAAAAAAACCTGACTCGACGCCTTTCTCCTGATTAAGAGTCCTGTACATATTAAGGTAGTTCTATACAAAAAGGATGTACAAAAATTGAGGCACCAAACCCTCCATGGAAAAGGTTCCCAGTGCATATATTCCATATGGATTTTCATTCCCATATATAAAAAAATCATTCATTCGATATTCAAGTATGAAATTTTGCATTTAATTTTGCATTCAACGAAAATAAGATTTTTTAATAAGCTCTCGATATCCTCCGAATGATACGGTGTCATACGCATACATCTGAATGTACATTGCACGTCTAGTAGTAGGACCATAAAGTACACACAATTATGTGGAACGAACCAGGCAATAACGTCTAAGCACCGGCCAGCCGATTGCCTCACTCAATCGTGGATTCTACCAAATTTCCCATTCTTCAAAATTGAAAAAAAAAAATACATGGTGAAAAAATCTCAATGAAGTACAAGTTACTCAGAAATACTGGAAGAATTCCTATTTATTGTTTTATCGAAATCTACCGACTGAATTGTTAGAAAAAAAACGAAAATCTGCCGAATTTGATTAATTTTTGACGTTTCGCCATTTACTCTGCGTTAAAAGTTGAAACTTTTCGATTGAATATCTCATTAACTATATGGTCAAATATTTTTGAACTTTACACAAAAATTGAAAATACCATAAATAACTATTTTACATAATTTGAAGAAAATCTGCCAATAACTTAAAATCCGATAGTACTACCTTAGACCCTGTTATATTTGGTGAATTAACCAAGTTTCTCATGACTTGTAAGATCAAATTATGGAATAATATGTATTATAGATAGATATGAATTTGTTTTTCATTATGTTCTTTTAAATTTTTTTACGCAAACCTACTTTATAGAAACAAATGTAGACGTTCTGAACGAACGTACATATTTAGTCGAAAGCACTTCAAAATTCGAAATGTAATAAATGAAAATAGAAGAAATCGCAAGATTTTTTTTCTCTCCACACTCTCAGTGTTTTGCTCGATGTGCACGAGATAGGGATAATCGAACTTGTTGAAAATTGTAGTGGTACGAGGAAACACTTAAGAGTCTCGAGAAATATATAATTAACGTACAGCTCATTAGCTTGCGTATGAATTATAAACTATTAGTACAAGGCGCCGGAGTTATAGGACAGATCGCTTAGAGGGAAAGGAACTATTTTTTTTCTATTATCATAATTATGAGAATAAGTGTAGAAATTGGAAACTATCAGAAACAAAAACTGACCCACAGTATGAGAAAAAAATCACTCTTCAATATAAATATGAGACAATGTATCCAAAAATTACTTAAAAACTCTAATTTTTCTCTGATAATTCTTCATTTTTGCAAAAATGAAGAATTATCAGAGAGGAGTTCCTTCATGAAGGAACAACATTATCTTATTGGAATGACCACAAATCCATCCAATTCCCGTATGAAACACAGTATTTTCTTTACATTTTGCAAAACTTTCACTGAATGACGCTATTTTTCATCGTCGAGATGTTTTTCTACTCTATAGATTCTTTAAAAAATATATTTTTTATTTCCGTGTACTAACCAGTTTGAATTTTCATGAAGTGAAAATACATGAGAGGAAGAATAAAATTCTAATTTTCGACCGATTGAAGCGAATGACCGATTAGTTTGTCCTTGGACTTGGCTTCATTAACGCTAAGGCGAAAGGCCTTGACGTAATTTCTTGGTTTCTACTGAGGCGATGAAACGAAGAGTATTTTTCAGCGATTTTTTCTCCTGAAGTTACAGAAATGATTATTATCGTAATGAATGCTGATGAGATAATCATTACTGGCTAATTTGCGTCAGGTAATGATGGATTGGGGATCACTATGCGGTTAATTATATGCGATACGTGTGAATACGATTATATCAGTAGAACTATTAGATGAGGGAAAAAATTCAGCGTAAGAGTGTTGGGAAGAGATATGCGATTTTCATATTCTGATTAATAGGGTCCGGACGTTCCTTTAAAATCCTGACCAGCGTGAATATAACGATGAGTCAAAATTTTTTAATTCATTCATTTACGTCAAACTATCAAACTGACAGCTCATGAATGAATAGAATTTGAGAAAAAATTAAATAATAATAATTATGCAGTGAAAAATTTGTGAGAAAGCTCAAGGTAAGAAAAATACTATACCGTCAATGACCCAATTAATGCCACCAAGAGACCTATTCTGCCACATATCTTTCATAGAAAAATTATATATTATCATCAATTCAAATTTGATTTTTCCTCGAACGAATTTAGGGTCCGGACTATCATTTCCATTAATTATTTTCCTGAATTGATGATAAAAATTATTGAATTTATATCTTTGAAAATATTTTGCTCATGGCCCGATTCATGCCACCCTGGCCCGATTTCTGCCATAGAGTGTCCCAATAACTGCCATCAATTAATTTCCATCCCTGGTCGTTATTTTTAAATTATTCGTCGATTTATATGAAAGTTCAATGATTTTGCTAACAATCAATGCAATTTTCGATTCATTAAATACATAAATTTCCTCAATATCACACATTGAACTGATGAGGCATTCTAACCCCACATGAAGAGCTTCAGGGCTTTATCTTGCTGAGCACGCTGGTCGCATTTAACGGATTAATTTTAGAAATATATCTAGTAGAAAAATATCGGATATTTTGATTGTCCGGTGTCTGCAGAAATTTTTTCTAGCCACTGTTACCAATTACTTAGAGTTGAGAATTCGAATAAGTTTAATAATCACGAAAATGTATGAAAAGTGGCATTAATCGGGCCGATGGCATTAATTGGGCCATTGACGGTATTTTGCTGAGCGAATTTTGGGGGGAATTTGTCCAGAAGTGTTCTGGACGAATTCTCCCCCCCCCCCCCCCAATTCCCCCTGTGAAATATAGTATTTTCTCGAATTCCCCGCGCGAAATATAATGTTTTCCCGAATTCCCCCCAAATTCCCCCTGCGAAATATAGTATTTTTCTTACTTTAAGCTTTCTCACAAATTTTTAAACGCATAATTATTATCATTCAATTTTCTCTCAAATTCTATTCATTTGAAAGCTTTCAGTTTGATAGTTTGACGTAAATAAATAAATTGACAAATTTTGAATCAGCGTTATATTCACGTTGGTCAGGATTTTCAAGGAACGTCCGGGCCCTAGTGATTAATGTTCATGGAATCTTTTAGAAGCTCTTCTTGTGATGGATTTTTTCGGAGGCTTCTTCCTTAGCGAAATGCATTTTCACAAAAAATTTACTTTCGAATCATGGATCCTCTGAATACATGTAGAGGAGATTTTTTTTGAGATTGAAGGCCTCTATTGAAAAATTTGATAAAATTACTCGATAATGTAGATATATTGGAGCATTTTCTTTTTTTTTTCTTGTAGATTTTTCATAAAGTCTGGAAATATTCCTGAATCATTTTGCCCCAGGGTATCATTTTGCTATGGTCTCTTCCATTTTTTTAGAATTTTTCATTTACAGCTTTCATATCTCTCTGTATCTACATGTATGGATATATATTTGCATGCATGTGCTTGACCTTACATAAAAATATAAAAACATAATAGTGTAAAAAATGAGAAGAAAATGAATACATAATAGGTTCATAAATTAACAAGTTTCGATTACAAGATCATATTTTCAGTTTAACAACATCGAAGAAACTCATTTATTACACAAAGTAAGCCCAAATTTATTTCGAGTGATATCGATTTTATTGCCACAAGATTATTTTTCCTCAATGAGAAAAATTTTCCCAATGAATAGGATTGATTTAGGAGTAAAGACCTCTACGAAAAAATCTGGAAAACATTATGAAGATGCTCCAGCATGTCTACATGGTTGGCTAATTCTTATAATTTTATTTTTAAAGATCTCTAATCAAAAAGAAAAATATTGATTCATAGAATAATTTAGAAATTCACATGTAGTTTATTTTGTAAACATCTTTGAATTAGATGAGCTTAGAAAAAAATGACAAGAAACTTTTTTCGTAGAGAAGTTCAGAAGCTACGAAAAAGTTTCTTGATGAATTTTATAAAATAATCTGCACATGATTATTTTATCACTTAGCTACTGGATTATTTTCAGTATTTTCATTTACATAAGATACTTCAATAATTATTCAAGTGAATAAGTTCCATTGAAAATGCAAATAGAATTAAAATAGATTTCTTGAAAACGAAATAATTCATTATTACCATGTGTTCAGAGCTGAAGCTGTCGATGAAAAACTGACAAAAGAGGATAATTGATTCTTGTATTTTTGTCGTGTCATCTACTTTATTATTTGAAATAGCCTTCGCAATCTATTTTTACCTGTCATTGGTTTCCTTGAAAGGTCGATGGCATAGCTGCAGATGATTGTATCAATGGATTCAACTACTCGTATCATTTTACCCAACAATTTCCTTTCTCTCGACAATAATTTTTCCATAAAATTCCATGATATTAGAATAAAATGGACGTTAAAGCTGCTCTAAAACATACCACTCCCGCCACTTTGATTCTGAGGTGACGATATGACATAAGGAAAATTAATTGCTCCCTAATAAATCCGAACATAAATGTTCAATTTATTCATCCAGACTTCTAATCATAGACTTCCATAATTCCTTCAGTCATAAAGGAAACAACCGATTCCTTTGTCTTCGATTCAAGTGTCTATACTAAATAAAATCACATATTTATGCTTGAGAATCACCAAGGTCAATTTTATATACTCGCTTACATTTATTAACCATGCAGACATTGTCTGATTTTATTTATCCACTTCCAGTATTCATCTTCCTGAATATTCTGAGTGATCAGACGATAATAATTTAAATAAAATACAGGAAAAAAAGGATTTTTTTCCACTGAATTTAAATGTATTTTACTGAATGACATTGAAAATAACTGAGAATTAGTCATTGTGGTCACGTTTCGCACGAGATACTCTTAATTGATTTGTATAATGAATTATACGTGTAGACAGGCTAAAAAAGGTGATTCATTGAATATTCAAATCACATTTATTATTACATAACTCATAAAATAATAGACATTGTTGTTTAGATGAATTTTACGTAATGTGATAGTTGATTTTCTCGTTGCCAATGGGTTATCGTAATGACTTATTACATTCTAAGATAAATGATGCATAATTAATGTTTGACCTACGAACAATGTAGAAGAGGACTTAAAGGAAATTTCCAGACTCTGATGAGATTCAAGGAGATAAAACAAGGTGAATTACTGTAGTATTTAAGGAATTATAGTGCATCTCTATTTGACTGAAGTTTTAACACTTATTCTGTTTTTTTTTTTTATTTATTTATTCTCGTGGCAAATGCATAATGCCGCTAATCAGAATTAACACGACCCCACTATTTTAGCTGATCCGACATGGCCTTCAGAAAAAATAAGAAATCAACGCGTCACATACGCCCAGCTATCGCATCACCCAGGGGGCCTATATAAGAGAAGGAATGCACTGGGATTATTGTCCAGTAATTCGCTCACGCTTTTGCTACTTACTTTACTGATTTTCAGAGGATTTATCGAAGAATAAAACAAAGATGAAATTCATCGCTGTTGTTCTTACTGTCTGCATTGTTGGCGTTTTTGTAAGTGATAATTTATTATTATTTCGAAAAACTTCAGATTACTCGACGATAATTCTGAAACAAATAGGATCAATTGGATTTTTTTGGGAATTTTTTTTTTAAATGAGATTGTGCGATTAAAAAAAACATTCAGAGTTGCTAGGGAAGCTCCTAAGGAAAAATAAATTTTAATTATTTATCTTACAGGCTCTCACTGATGAGCAAAAGGGAAAACTCAGAGAATGGAAAACTGCATGTGTAACTGAAACTGGTGCTGATATGGGTAAGCTGGGAGAGGAAAGAGAACTTTAGAATTTGTTGAAATATCTTTTTTTTATATTCGGATGAATTCTCTACAAGAGGTAGCTCTTGGCAAGATTCTCTGCCATTTAATGGAATATTTATTTTGTATTTCATTTATGGGCCATTCCATTGATGAATCCATGAGAATTTTGCACTTAGATAAAAAAGAAAAATCCGTAAATGAATCTGAATAGCCCAAAATTCTCATGGATTTCGTTCATGAAACTGCATATCATTTTTCATACATGTTCATTGAACAAAATTCTATTTTTCAGCTGAAGTTGACAAGGCTCACAAAGGTGAGTGGACTGATAATGAAAAGATGCGTTGTTTCGCCGCATGTATGATGAAGAAAATGGGTTTGGTGAGTTTGACTTCACTAATTTCGAATGAATAATTTATCTCGTAGGTAATTAAGAATATTAATCGATTACTTCTCATCATGTTGACAGTTGAGTGAAGATGGCAAACTCGATGAGGCTATGACACGCCAAAAAATGGGATTATCACTTGCAGCTGACAAAGTAGAGGAAGTCATGACAAAGTGCAAGGATATGAGTAAGTATCAATATTGAATGATAAAAGTTTTTTGACTTATTGTTGATTAAATTGTGTTTTCTACAAAATTATCAGAGGGTGCTGACACTTGCGAGACCGGATTTAAACTCATGAAATGCTACACAGATAACAGAGGTCCAGCTGCTCTTGTTTAAGAACATTACGATTATCATTTATTATGTTCTTCTGGAAACAAAAAAGATTATGGTTTATTTGTGAGTTGTTTTCAATCACATGTTATGTCGAACTTCAAAATTTTATCTTCCTTTATATTAACAAACTTTCTGTGATTAATATTTTTCAACAATAAAGAGGATATTATGCTGCATAATTTTGTATATTATTTCAAATTCTGTAGTTGAAATACCACAGAGTCTCTCTACACTGAGAAAAAAAAAAGTAGTAAAAATAAAGAAGGAATTGTTTCACTCGTCCTTAACGAACGATATTTTCCAACAATTCATTTTTTTTATTTCAACGAAATTTAGCTCATTTACCATTTGTTTCCTTAGTTCCAATAAATTATTCATCTTCAAGGATAGGAAAATTTGTTAATTTTAATAAATTCACCATATTTAATACATTTTTAATCATGTAAAAAAAATATTCTTTCCTCACTGTATCATTGTCTCCCCCTATAATCCAAACTGAGACTGAGATGAATCATCTCTCTTTCTCGCTTCCACCCTTTTCTAGTAATCGGAATGGGAGAGCGGGGCGTTCCCAACGACAAAACAATACAAATTTTTAACCCAATCCGGCGAATGTCACGATGACCCCTAATGCATCCGTTACTCCGATTATTTGACGATGACTCTATTCAAAAATAATTATGTTGAATTACGACGAGCAATGTCAATTCATCATGTCACTTGAGATACATTATTATTTTTCAGAATGTACTGCAAAAGAATTGCCACTAAAAATTTTGATTGTCCTAGTTTCGTCATCGGGTGACTTCCGGAAACTGCCAATTCAGTATTTTCCATTTTTTTTTCAGGACATTATTCGTTGAATAATCATGTGCAAGAGATAATTTGTGTAATCAAGAATTTTTTTCAGAATAAAAAGATTTATTTTGTTTTTAATGCACTCGATTATTTGAGATCGAACTATCATGCTTTTTCTATTATAAGACTAACTCATCAGAAGAGCTGTGCAACAATAAATATTATATGATGAAATAAGTGGTATCGTAAATGCAAGCGACAAAAGACAATTAAGATAACAATAAGTATTTTTTTTTCATTAGAGCACTCTATTGGGAATTATTATTTATTCTTTACCAATTATTTTTAAAATTCTGCAGCTCTATCACATGTCTAGAAACATCTAATCGAAGATATTCGATGGATAAAAAAAAACAATGGAATTTGCTTTTTCTGTAGAACTGGTTTTATCCAAGATTCTTTTATCCTTGAAATAACAACTGATAACGTTAATTTCAAATTCACACATTATTCAGAAAAGTTTTTATTGCCATAATGATTCGTTCTAAAAATAATTATCCTTAATACTAACAACCAGTCTTCTCGTAGTAAATACAATGTTTTTGAAATCGAAGAAATTACAAAGTTCTGTCAAGATTAGAAAAAAAAGCCAAGATTTTTTTTGCGAGTTGAGAATTGAAGCTGAAAGGATTTCTCATCAGTTCCACTAATTTTCAATGGATTGATAACGACGATGATCAACTATCGTTCGAAAGTGGATTTTCACGAAGAAGAATCACTGACATGGAAACAATTTCCGCTTCAATTCAACAAAGCCCAAAAATTTTGAAATCAAAAGAAAGATCGCAGCTTAATATTATATTTCTTCATATCATTATCATCCACGAGTCTTCTGCCTATCCATAATAAATAGCCAGAAAATTTCACGTCGGAAAGTTGACGTTAGAGTTCATTTTGCCAAAAAATTTCTCATAAAAACTTAAAATGCCATAACACTACAAGGTGTTTCATCACCGACCATATCGTCTCCAGTGCTCGAGTTACTGGAGCCAGTTTTTTCAACACTTGTAGAATCAACATTATCATTTTCTCTGCACTTCACTGGTGTCTCCATTCTCTCACAAGACACTGACACTATACTATCACTTTTGTTGAGAGAAAATCGTCTCAAGTCAACGTCTGATGCTGCAGGAATAATTTCTTTCTTCGCGAATTTTTTATCAAATATTTGCAACTCTTTTCCACACTTTGTTGTGATTATTTCATCCAGTAATTCTTCTTCGTTGCAGCACTGCGACTGAATACATGTTTTTCCACGGCAACGAATGAGACAGTCGGTTTTGTCAACAGTTGGCTAGAATCACATTCAATATCATCAATAAATTTTTACATCATTTTTTTTTCAATTGAAATGGAAAAACGTACCTTGTGGAACTCTGGTTGTATCGTCACTTGGGTTATGCCCATTTCAACGAAAAATGCAGTGACTTGGTCAGTGATAGTTGCATAGACCTATACAAAAAATAAAAATGTTATTTACGGTATCATATACGAGTTCGTGAAGTAATAGAAAAAGGAAGAGAAATTCTCTACTTATTTCAATTCATGCAAAATAAAAATACACTATAAAAAAAATAATTTCAGGCTCTGTGTTGCATCTTTTTTCGACTTTTTCAATTTTTCTGTTGCTACTACAGTACAAACGGGCTATCGGACAATTCTTGGGCGATTAAGGAAATGTTGAACCAGTGGACTCAAGAGAGATTAAACAACACGTTAATCTATTAAATACGTTTATTAATTATACAACAGTTGTTGATACGTGAGAGTTCTAAATTCAACGGACAGATGTCAAAACATAGAACGAGATGAAGATCTCACGACGATTGTCTTTTCTTCAATACTTCCCCTCGAAATGTATACGATGAATTTACTTCTCGACATTTCGTAAATGCAAGATTTCCAAACATCGTTGATGTTTTGATTTAGGAAGTCCTTTCGTCAGTACGTCAGCAGCCATTTCATTGGTTGAGACATACTCAATATTGAAGTGTTCTTCATCTCTGAGGATTTCTCTCACGAAATGGTGTCTCACATCAATGTGTTTTGTTCTACTATGGAACACAGCGTTCTTTGCCAATTTCTGAGCTCCACAGTTATCACTCAAGAGTTTTACGTGACTCAGTTCCTGGAATCCGAGTTCGATTAGAAAGCGTTTCAAATATACAGCTTCTTTTGCAGCTTCAGTTAACGCCATATATTCTGCTTCGGTAGAAGAAAGAGCTACTGTCCGCTGTTTTCTTGATTCCCAGGAAATTGGGCAGTCTCCTAACAGGAAAGCGTAACCAGTGAATGATCTTCTATCATCTGTACAGTTCGCCCAGTCGGCATCAACGTATCCAACGAGTGATGATCGCTGTCTCTTGAAGAATAGTCCGATATTTTCAGTTCCCTTCAAATATCTTAAGACTCTTTTTGCGGCTGTCCAGTGTGAAGAGTCGTAATAATTGTTGTATTGACTCAAGTAACTAACCGCATGAGAAATATCCGGTCTTGTACATACAGCTAAGTACATCAGTGCTCCCACTAATTCTCTGTATGGTAATTTCTCTTCTTCTTTCGTTCTTTCTTCGCTTTTCTTCAATTTTATTGCTGGATCCAGTGGTGTGGCTACTGGATTTGCTTCAGCCATTTTAAAGCGTTCAAGAATGTCCTGAATATACCCTTTCTGATTCATTTTGATTCCTTCTTTTGTTTCAGAAAATTCTATCCCGAGGTAATGGTTTACGATTCCAATGCTCTTGATTTCAAAACTTTTCGACAGGTGTTCTTGAAATTCTTTTACTTTCTTTTGATCTTTTGATGCTACCAGGATGTCGTCCACATAAATTGCTACCAAGAATATACCTTCCCCTCGTCCTGAGTAGTAGATACATTGGTCTGAACTCGATTGCACCAGCCCAAATTTCTTCAATTCTTCAGACAATCTGAAGAACCACTGTCGTCCAGCCTGTTTAAGTCCGTAAAGTGCCTTCTTCATGAGACAAACTTTGTTTCCTTCTCTGAAGTGTGAGAGAAGTTCAGTGGCCTTTTTGGTTATTTGACTGGTTTTTGGTTCTGAAGCAATGATAGATTCCAATGCGTCTTCAGTGTAATCAGGGACTTCCATGAAGATTTCTTCTTCCAATACTCCATTTAGATAAGCTGTCGTTACATCGTATTGGTTAATCTTCATTCCATGTTGGGCAGCGAGGGATGTAATCATACGGATCGAGCTCCCTCGTGCAACTGGCGCGAATGTCTCGTCAAAATCTACTCCGGGGCGTTGAGAGAAACCTCTGGCTACAATTCTGGCTTTCTTCCTTTCCACGGTACCATCAGTATTCAATTTGTTCCTGAGTATCACTCGACTTCCAACAATTAATTGATTTTCAGGTCGATCAACAAATACCCAGGTGTCATTTTTGATTATGGATTTCATTTCTGAAGCGACGGCTTGAATCCATTCTTTTGAATCTGGTCCGTTCATTGCGTCCCGAAGAGAGATTTCAGCAAGACCTCCAAATTCTTCAATTAAATGATAATCTTTCTTCGGTCTTCCTGGTAATCCCGTCAGGACTTTCTTTGGCCTTCCTGGACCCCTCTTCAATGTTCTTACTTGATCAATCTCTGGTTGATTTTGATCTACAAGTCGATCTTCAGCTTGATCTTCAATCAATCCTGGATTGTCATCGCTCATGAGTTCTGGATCCACTTCATTTTGTCTTTGTTCATCTTCATCTTCCATTTCTTCCATTACGTCAAACCAATTTTCTTCGTTGTCTTCTTGATCTCCATTTTGATCAGGCTGATTATTTCTTGGTGTAATGGGAAAATCGGTGAAGTTCTTCAACTCAGTTTCTGCTTCAATTTTTCCAACTCTCTTGTGATCTCCATTTGAGACAATTTCGTTTCTTGTCAAAAATTTCACATCTCGAGTGGTTTCTACTTTCTTTTCTTCTGGTATCCAAACTCTGTATGCTTTGGATTCTTCTGAGTATCCTACGAACACACCCTTCTTCGATCGAGGCTCCAACTTCCCTTTTGTTGGATTTCTGTCCAGAGAGTAGACCTCGCATCCGAATTCCTGGAAGTACTTAACATCTGGTATCTTCCCTGTCCATTTTTCGAATGGTGTCTTTCCCTCGATACTTCTTGAAGGACATCTGTTGCGTGTATAGTTCGCTGTTAATACAGCTTCCCCCCAGAATGATGCTGATAGTCCTGACTGAATCAACATACATCTCGTTGTTTCCATCAAGGTACGATTTTTCCGTTCAGCTACGCCATTCTGCTGCGGGGTGTGTGTAACTGTCAGTCTGCGTCCAATTCCGTTGTTACTCAGAAATTCGTTGAATGATTTATTCAAATACTCCTTTCCATTATCGGATTGTAGGAATTTAATCTTCTTTCCAGTTTGGTTTTCAGCAAAATTCTTGAATTCCTTGAAAGCGGGAAGAACTTCACTCTTCTCTTTTAGAAGTCTGACTTCACACCATCTTGAGGAGTCGTCAATGAAGGTGACGAAGTATCTAGCGCCTCCCAGTGTTTTCACTCGTGCTGGTCCCCACACATCAGAGTGTATTATTTCCAGCAATTCTGTTGATCTTTCAGATTTTATTGGGAAAGGGGATCTTGTCATCTTCCCCTGAAGACATATGTCGCAATCAAATGCTCCAGAAGAATTTTCCAGGCTGATTCCTCGAACGGCTTCTTTTCGAACGCACTCTTGTAGATCTCTCACATTCAAATGGCCCATTTTCCTGTGCCAAGTTTCAGTTGAGTTCTTCACTGATAGTTTACTTTCAGTTACTGAGTGACATTGTACTATCTTTTCTTGTAAAAAATAAAGCCCGTTCATTCTAGTAGCTTGGAGGATGTTTCTCCCCTCTTTGTCTAAAATAGTAGCTTTCTTGTCATCGAATAGTACCTTCAATCCTCTGTCAGTTATTTTTCCAACTGATAATAAATTTGTTCGAAGGTCGGGGACATACGATACGTCGTGAAGATTGATATTCTTGATTTTTCCTTGCAATTCTGAAGTGAACATCACATTTCCTCGTCCAGCAATTTCCGTCGAGGCGTTGTTTGCAAGATTCAATTTACCAAGCTTTCTGTCTTCAAGTTCTACAAATTCGTCAGGATCTTTACATAAGTGAGTAGTGCATCCACTGTCTAAACACCATATATTACTTCTGGATGGTTGGACTTCTGCTGAATGACTCTCATGTACCTCAGATTCCTGTGAAGATATAATTAGACTGATATCCTCAATATTATTTGCTTCAACTTTCTTGGAGATAATTGCAGTGCAATCCTTTGCTTTGTGCCCCTTCTTTTTGCATCGATTGCATTTAAATTTGAATTCTTTGTCTTTTTCCTTCTCATTTCTTGATTTGTCTGATGAGTTCTTTGATTTTGAAAATGTTTTCCTAGCAATCATAGCATTCTGAAACATATTATTGTCTTTGCCTTTTCTGACATTGTATTCTTCAATTATTTTGGCTCTCAAGACTTCAGGATCAGGCAATTCGTCTCTTGCTTCGAAAGAATATTTGAAATTCTCCCAATCGGGTGGAAAACTGTCCAATAAAAAAGTGGCTAATACCCTTTTGTCGAGATCAATTGTCAAGTCTCTTAATTTCGCATTTGTCTCAAAAAATGTGCGGAGGGCTACATGGGGGTTTTCGTAATTCTCCAATTTGAACTGTGTTAGTGTCCTCAACAGTGAAGACATTCTACTAGCCCCATAAGTATCATAAGTTGAACTCAATCTGTCCCACAATTCTTTTGACGTTGTGCACCCTTGAAACTGACTGACAATTGATTGGTCGATACAAATTATAATATCTGACTTAGCTTTACGGTCAACGATCTGCCACTCACGAGCTCGTGCTTGAGATTCTGCATTATTCTCTGTAACTGCAGGTTTCGTTGATTCACCGCTGACATATTCCCATACATCATTCTTGATTAGAAGAGCTTCCATCTGGATTTTCCATGCTTCATAATTTTCTGAATTCAGTACTTCAATTCTAGCCATTCCGGATGTCATCCTCTCTGCTATTCAAATTGTTCTCTGGAATTCCTCAATTTTTGAAGTGCTCTTCTCTTTTTATTCCTTATGTCTTCGTCAGATTTAATTTATTCAAAAAAAATATAAATTTTCTCTCTTTTCGTTATACTGGGCCCATAACCTGTTGAACCAGTGGACTCAAGAGAGATTAAACAACACGTTAATCTATTAAATACGTTTATTAATTATACAACAGTTGTTGATACGTGAGAGTTCTAAATTCAACGGACAGATGTCAAAACATAGAACGAGATGAAGATCTCACGACGATTGTCTTTTCTTCAATAGGAAATATAATTTAGAAAATTATGCAGTTAAACTAATTACTGTTAAAATTTTTTTCGATTTCAGAGATATAACGATTTCGATCATCTCACTGGATTATTTGAAAATAACTGAAGACTCTGCACAATAAACTAATTTTTCAGTTGGAAAAGACAGGAAAAAATAATTTTATCGAAAATCTATTCGAATATTTTATTCCAGTGCTTGAATAACAATATCTTTCACCGAATTGACAGGACTCCAATAGTATAAACGTTTATAGCTCGACGGAACTCTATCTCATCAAAAAGATAAAATGGAAAGAGATAGAAAGGAGGTAAGTTATATCTGATTTTTCATTCATGTTTTTCGAAATTTACATCGCAACGTGATTTTTTTTATTGTATTGAAAAGGAGGCGTCTCATGCTTTCCGCTGATAATTTCCATTCCATGCATCAGTCAGAAAGTTTTTACATAAATTAGAGATAAATTAGTCTCGAATTTGAGGCAATTCAGCTCCAACACAGCAATTTTCAGCAAATTTGATTATCAATATCTCGCAAAAGATTCGATAAAATTTTTTGAACAAATTCTGGATAGTATCTGATTATGATAAAGATTGTTACATTCATTCTAATAATTACCATTGGATCCAAGTAAATAATGTGAACTGTAGAAATGATTTTAGTTCCAGCAAGATGCCAAACATGAAGATCATGTACATTAACGATTCCCGGAAAGGCAGCAAGTAATTCTTTCTTCAGTGAATCGATGTTAATGTGATTTGGAATTGTTTGCAGCAGAATCATACACGACTTTTTCACTTGAATGTAAAAAAAATCCACAATTACCAATTATCACTAAAAAGAAATTGCATGAAACGATTGATAACAAAAAATAACTTACAATATGGATAACTCATTGCGAACAGGAAGATGGCAGAGATAATCGCGATAATTGGATCAATTAATTTTGAAATATCATCCGGGCTTGGTGTACCAGGTTTAATCTCTTCGTATGTAAAGTGAACGAGGATCGATGCAATTATAATGAAAATACATCCACCAACGTCCCGAAAGATTTCCATTAATCCTTGACTTTTAGGTAGAGCTATTGGACTTCTTCTTGTAGGTGACAATTGTTGTTCACCTTCTGGGGGATTAGTTGATTTTTTTCTGGAATAATTTAAATAATTTTGAGATAAACTCCACCTTCCTTTTTTCTTTAATCCAAAATATTGCAACATTCATTCGTCTCGAAAATATTTGATTCCTTAAGTTTCAAAGCCATAAACGTTGAGTAAAATGATAAAATGAGATAATATAATCGAATTTATTTACATTATATTGCAAATATCTTGAAACTGCATGAATTTAGGGAGCGTGATGAAGTGATTTTCTCCTGATCCCTATTTTTCAACAAATGGTTCAGGTTTACAGAAAAGGAGTAGGAAAAAGTCGTGCTTGCTGCTCCTATTCTCCGAGGAATTCGCAAGAGATCACTTTCAAAACAACTAGACTTTTCCTGTCTCTATTAATTCGAATAGTTTCTTTGCTCTTAATCCAATGTCACGTTTTTGACATCCTAGTTAGATGTATATTGCGACCCATCAAGACTTTTAGTACTGGTTGGATCTCACCAGTATCGCCAACGAGAATCGCGGCCAAGTCTAGCGCGTGTGAATCATTGATTATATCCACAGTATCAGACTCCTGGTCGCATAGTTTCTCTCGATGGATTGTTTGATACAACTTCTATATCTCAAAGTAGCAACGTAAAGAATCAAAAAGAATTTTACTATCAATCGACTTAGGAAAGTTCCAAGGAATTGCCGAACACATTTCATTGTGGTCATCTTTGAAAATTTCTGAATTTCAAAATTTCTGAACAACAGAGATTGGAATACGAAAAAACATGCTCCTTCTACTTCAACTGATGTAGATAGTTACTCAATTTTAAACTGAAATATATTCCACTTCTTCAAAGTAGCCACCTGCTTTATATGAGTGGAGTTTTTCATCCCCACCTGTCTTATTTATTATAAATTTAAAAGAATACAATTTTCAGAAATAATCCTCGGAAGTTCAAGTTTATTGCGGCAAATACTTTCTAATGGAATTTTTGAACAATTATAATTCCACGTAGTGAATGGAATGCACACTCATTCATTGATAGAAGGATTGAACCTGTAGTATTCTGTTTAATGAAAATTTACATTTATGCTTCACTTTCCAAGTACCTGGCGCTGAGTCATCCTTCCAAGAAGTTGCCATTATGAACCACGCGCTTGCAGGTGGTGCTAGCGAACCAATCACAACCATCGACAGGTGAATGGAAGGATGGAGGGGGGTTCACAATTTTGTATTTAAGGACGTAGGCTTCAGAACCGAATTCAATCTGTTCTTTTGGAGCGACGAATACACAAGTATTTCGAATTACCAAGTGCTAGCTCAGATTTTTTTCATTGGCAAATTATTTGTTATTGAAATTTCATTTTCTGTTTCTTTGAGACAGTTGTTACGTACTCTTCTCGTTATTGAACTTTTTTCATTCGTGAATATTAAATTTCTAAAATTAGAGATTTTTTCGGAAATATGGCACCAGCAGCTAAAAAAGTAAAAACGGATCATTGTCAAAGTCAGCCTCTCATTAACGATAGTTTAGTCACCGCGGATATGATTTCTTTCCAAGTAGCATATGGCTTGGTTAAAGATGGAAAGCCTGAAGCAGAGGGAGAATTTTTTAAAGAAATTTTCAATGAAGTTATTCAACATATGTTCAAGAATACTCAGCTAGAAGAACGCGTTAAAAATTTTAGTGATAATTTAGATTTTTCGGAACCTACAATAACACGAAGAACTGGATCAATTGCTGGAAATCTCCAGTCTCAATTACTAGAAGATCTTTCTCGTTGTGATTTTTTTTCAATACAATTAGATGAATTACTCGATACGGCCAATCATAATCAGGTTGTAGTTTTTTTCCGTTTAGTATTTCCAGATCTTTCAATTCGAGAAGAAATATTTTCTATTTTTTCTTTGGAGGAGCGGGCAACAGCTACGGAAATTTTTGATTCATTTAAAAGTGTACTTTCATCTGCGAAGATCCCCTTAGAAAAATTAGCTGCTATTACGACTAATGGCTCTGCAATCACGAGTGGCACCGATGGCTTGATAGCCAAATGTAAAGAAGATCCGGATTTCCCCAAATTCAGTTCTTTTCATTGCGTGTCACATCAACTAGCTTTGTGTTGTAAGGAAATTGCATTCAATGATGTTCTAAATACAGTAGAACAAATAGTTCATTCTATCATTTCCAAAGCGGTAAAGGATCAATTATATACTTTATTCAAAGAAGAAAATGAATTGAAGGCTTGCGGATTATTATATGACACCGAAGTCAGATGGCTCAATAAAGGAAATATGCTAAGTAGATTTTTCGAAAACTTGGAGAACATTCGAGAGTTTTTAGAAACGCATGGACAAGCATATCCTCAACTGAACGATGATGAATGGTTACAGAAATTAGCATACATGATCGATTTAACTGAGCACATGAATTATTTTAACAAAAAAATGCAAGGAAATTTGAAATCTGTCAAGCACATTGCCGAAAATATTATGAGTGTGAAATCATTATTGCAAATTGCGAAAGAAACACTGGAAGATGATTCAGTTCCATATGGATTTATGAAATTACAGGAAATGGTTGAGGTAACTGTTAAAGAAAAATTCGATTGTCAATATTTTGCAGATGTCACTGGGAAAATTCTTGAACGTATGGAGAAAAGTTTCATTGATATTAATGAAACATATAACATTCTTCAATTTTTCCGAGATCCTATTGGCGACCATGATCTACATGGCATAATGCGATCAATAATCGAATCATACCCAGTAGTCCGGACCGAATTCGTGTGGGAAATTCACGATTTCGAACATGACATAATAATCAGAGCTATGTTAGCCGCTGGAGGAGATTGTTGGCCAAAGATAGCTAGAGAAAACTCATACCCTAATCTTCTCATTGTTTATAAACAGATTTGTAGTTTCTTCACTAACACATATCTATGTAAATCGGGATTTTCACACATAAATGATATCAAATCATCAGAGTCATCAACGGATGAAAAACTTTTACAATCTATGTTGATATCTCTGAGTAATTACAAGCCAGATTTGGAAGCCTTAGCAGCAAGCACACACCAGAGTAAATAATTTTTAAATCTTTTTCTGTCGATTCGAGAAGTACGTTTTCAACTATCGAATTACATCCCCTAACCCCTTTTCCTTTCCCCTCCTGATGGAAGACGCCTACCACCTTCCCGTGGTTTCCATTGAGTAGCATTGAAAAATGCTAGCCAAGAGTAGGCAAAATTCTCAATCTTAGATTAAAAGTTTAACAATTCTTGTATGAGGCTATAGATCCATCGCAACATTGTGATAAAGATTACGACAAAAAAATATGAAGATTTTCCTCCAATACTGTCGAAAAAACAATTTCTAAAAGTTTTCCGAAGTGAAGGAGCAGAATTCAATGGAAAAGAAATGAAACAGATTAAGCTGATTTCTTTGCTGGTCATTTTCGGACAATATCTTTGAAATTAAGTGAGAGAGCATAATTATCACCAAAGGTCTTTTTGTAGAGGATTAAAAGAACTACAAAAGAGCATTTGGTAAGAATTATGGTAACCCATTCTATTTATGGAATATTCAAAAAAATGAATGACAGGAAAAACACACTCATCCAATATCGCTCTCTCTCTATTCAATTGCTTCCAACTTTTTGCGTGTGCAGCAAAGGGTAACGAAAGACCTGGTATATTTTGAATTTTCTAAACCAATTGTTTGACGATATCCATCAATTTTTTTTCATTGAGAAGTGTCAACGACTGGTGAAGGAAATGAAAAAGTCGACACTTCTGTTATTGTACAAAGAAAATCATGATTATTGCTAAACAATGAATTTAAAAAAATTTTAATGTACAGGGTCTTCCGTTACCCTTTAAAAGGGGAAGAGCGAATGTGACAAGTCAAAATAGTGTTCGGATTTATTTCAATTCAATTTCTAATGGATTGATCACTCCCAAGACTATTAGAGTACAAGAATTTCAACCAATCAGCAAATAAATATATAATTCGTAACAAAAACTATCACGCACATCCATGCACATCATAAAAATCCATTATTTTGTACCTTTGAAGAACAACATTACCATCCTTGGTAATATTCAGGAAGAGACTCTGATTGAACGTGTATCCACCAATGATAAAGTAGCAAAAAATATTGAGAATTATTTCAGCGATTGCAATGCACATGACTTCTATTGGGAAATGCATTTGATCATTATGATTAATATGTAGAAGTGTCTGAAATGCTTCGATAAGAAGCGTAAAACAGAAAGATGCCAAAAATACACAACACATTAGCATTGTGAGTATGTCGATTCTCGCCCAACCGAATGTATTCTTCATTCTTCTGTCTGAGCATGTGTGTTGCTGAAAAGAAAATGCAATTCGTTAATACTTGTGTCATTGAGTTGTAACGTAAAAATTGAATTGATGGAAGAAATTGAAGCGAAAAACTTTTTGTGAAGTCTCTTGACAATATCTTCGAAGCCAGAATTAAAAAAAATCAATGTCATTTTTTTAGACAATTTTGTGTGCTACATTTTTTCAAACATCATGATTCTGCAGATATTTCAGAAATAAACAGTATATGCAGGTGATAATAATAGTTAGTCAAACTCTACCTTTGAGGTGGCTGGTAATGAAGAGAGCGAGCCTTTCTCTTTGTTGATGGCAGTCGATGAGTCTTGATTATCTCCGCAATTATCCCCACCTCTGCATTTTTCTTGATTAGCATACTAAAATGGAATTGACTGAAATTATTAGATTGAAATGAGGGGAAATTGGGAAAGCCTTGTTATTAATTAGAATTCAAGAATTGTCAAGATGAATCATTCACTTTCGGAGTAAAAATTCAAAAAGATTGCATTTTTTTTTTACTTTCCTTTCAGTACTATTTCTAGATGAATAATGAATACACGAATTACGTGAATCGATGATTTCTTCCATTCTTTGTTTCAATTAAATTCATGAGCATTGAGATTATTCTCAAGACATGAAGAATACTTTCTGACATAACTTTTATTGAGAGAAATGAATGTATTTTATTGAGAAATTCGCCTTTGAATCAAGGAATGAAAAAATTGAAAAATTCCATTTATACGCAAGCTTTGAACCTAATAAAAATATCATAAGAATGAAATTCATTATGGTTAAATCGATACAGTGAGAAAAAAAATGTCAATTCCCCAATAAAAAATTTCTTGAAACTAAGAAAAATTTAAAATTATTATTTTTAAAAAATTATTCATGAAAAGTGATAATGCGTTACTTAGAATTAATTCGTCCAGATTGGAATCAACTTATTTTCATTGCTTATTTGGAATTAATTAAAGATTTTTCAAGCTGATCATTCAATCGCTTATTTCAAGAATAAATATGCACATTAATCAATGAGTTACTTGATTGAAAAAAAATTCAGTTCATATTAAACTAAACTATCGATAACTGTTGATAATTATGAATCTCGTTTCTCGCCGATTCGAATACGAATTCTTTGAGAATATTTTTTTTTTTAGTTTAGTAAAAGGAAAATGTGAAAATAAGTCAATTTCCCGAGTTTTTCTGCAAAATATCTCAAAATCTATGGGGAACAGGAGGATTCCCGAATAAGCTTCTTTATAGTTTTGATTCTCAACGAAAAAACCCGTAACAAAAATTTTACTATCTCACTTTTCACAGAATATCTCGTAATCCACGAGAAATACGAAAATTCATGTAATCATCTTTTTTATGGGAAAAATTAGAGCTATAAATATATCAACGAAAAAAAACTCTATCCACCGTAGATTTCGAGATATTCCACAAAAACACTCTAGAAATCCAAATTTACTCATGTTTCTTTCTCCCCTCTTAAAACTAAATTATCACTTATTATTTGTAGATGGAAAGTTCACTGACCTTAACCGATGCTATACATCCAACAAGAGCAATGATATTACAGAGCATGTGATAGGCATTCAATAATAGTGTAAGAGAGTGTGTAATATGGCTTGCTATTATTTCAACAATAAAAAAAGTTGTTGTAAAAAAAAGTACAAGATATAACTGCACTGGTTGCAGTCGCCTGAACCACTCTTTGACAGCCATGACCCTGACTTTTTTTTTGGTAAATTACTTTATAGAATTATATCTACTGGTTTATCTAGCTGTATTCTCTGTTCAACGAAACGATAGAATGAGAACTGTATATTTTTATATACTTTTTTTCTTTTCTGATTCTGAATTCTTTCTTTTCTTTTTTTTCCTCTTTTACCAGAAGAGTTGACCAGTTCTTCTGCTCTATCTTGACCAGATCTGAAATAAGAAAGAGAAGTTTTTAATAAAGGCAAAAAAAAAATTAAGAGCTGCAGATATTTTTGGATGGAATCCGCTGGTTGAATTTATATTCAGAAGAGAATGCTCTCCCATAATATTCATTTGAAAATATAAAAATAATTCCACGGGTTTTTAAATGTCGATTTTTTTTTTTTTGAGCATGGAAGAGCATTCTCTCTTATTTCTTCTTTTCATTTCCCTTGAGAGGAGGCAATAGCGGTTTAGCAGGCGAGTGGTAAAACGAGGTAAATCGATTTCATTGAGATATTAGTACCGTTGTGAAGTGGGAGAGGAGAAATTCGAAAATAGATTTTTATTATTTTGAGAAAATCTCGGGAACCATAGGGTTTAGGGGAGTTTGTCAGAGAATCGTTTTTCTAGGAAATTTCGCGCTCTACAGGAAAGGTGTCGTAATATTGTCACTAAACTCAATATTTGCACGTGAATTTGAGAAAATTTCGGGAAAAATTTCAAATAATTTCGCAAATTGTGAAGAATCTCAAAATTGAAATCAAACTGAATTTTGAAATATTTGTGGGCAAAGGAAGGTTGTCGGAGTTTAATTTGATAAAATTTTTAAAAAACATTGAAAATAATTTTCAAAACAATTTCGAAAATTCTGAAAAATCTCCAATATTGAAATAAAACTGATTCAGGATTAAATTACCAAGTCTTTCTTAGATATTCCGGGATACAATTTAGATAGAGCAATTTTTATGATGACTTTTTATATAGCTATCATTTTTCTCTACAGAAAACGTCTCTGGAAAAAGTTTCTCTATCTCGATTAGTTTCTGAGATTTTTTATTCTTTTTACTTGACAACTGATTTTTTTCATATTTACCTCGTCAATTCATTTAATGTTGCAGCATTGGAATGATAAATTCCACAAATCATCACGAGAACGTAACAAGTATATACTCCATGGTAATTATCGTCAGTTAATAATGAAGGAAGAAAATAATACCGAAGAAATGATGCCACATGAACGTCCACTTGTCAACTGTCGAACTAACTTAGTAGAGGGTCATTCTTACGATTTGTTTGAGGTCGGAGTGTAGTGTCTAATCACTGTATCTACGGTGAGAAGGTCAATCACAGAGTGAAGAATGATAAATTGTTTATTGACCCTGGTGACTAATAATGTGTATTTCTTTCTTTTTTTTTGTAGAGAGAAAGACCTTTTTCTTCAATAATGGGAATTTAGTGGTAATGACTCAGTTTAGGCATCAATGAAAATTTTGTAAATCAGCAGGGGGGGGGGGGGGGGGGGGAGGAGGAGAAGAGAGACAGAGGAAAGTGGCGTTAATTGACATGTTGAAAGAGGCGGTAAAGTTTTTGGTAAATACCTTGAGATATTTTGCAGATAGAAAAATTTGTGTTGAATAATATTTTTTAGGTCTCACATTTTCTCATCAAAAAGTATTTTTTTTTGTGTTAAAGCAAGAAATGTTTCCATTTAAATTTCCCTTTTTCCCAGATTTCAAGACTTTTAAAGTATAATTAAAAATTTGTCTCCACTTTCTGTGAAATATATCGTAATCTATGGGTAATTGAAGAATTTCGAAAATTGTCTCTTTTTCGGGAGTGAATGGGAGTTGCGGGGAAACAAAATCACTCAATTTCTCTCAAATTTTGATACATTCAACAGAAATTAATTGCATCAAATAATTTATTAAATAATGAATCTAAAAATAATTGTCATGAAGAATTATATAATTCTCTATGAGGAATCACATGATTTCGCTTGAATTTTTCTTATCATTTTCAAACGCACAAAAGGGGACAGATATTTCTCGAGTAGTTGAGTGAGAAAAAGTCTTGAATTTGTCAATTGAACGAGAGAACAATATTTTTTCTAATGTTCATTCCTTTCTTCCAGTTCAAATTCATTTTTTCATCATATAAAACTGTGAATTGAATACTAACAAATTCGATGATTGCGGAATTTGATTGAAATTGGGTAATGAATAAATAAAAAAACCTAGACAATATACCGATGTCGCGATACCTATGGACTTCTTTTATTGTAATGATAGAAGGACGTCTAATAAAGCGGCTAGTTGGCCACATCCGGTCAATGCTGAGTGGGGCTTTTTCGTTCATGATTGCACGATGTACACGACAATAATACACGACCACATGAATTGTGAAAGAAAAACAAATAAGACCGATCAAACACATTTCTCGGTTTTTTTGAAAATAAAAATTGTGAGTAATGAGAAAGAATTATTCCCACTTTAAAAAAAGTAAATATCTCGGAAAATAATTGACATTGAGAGATTCTTTTAATAATTTTTCTTTGTCAGGAATAAAAAAAGGATTTCTTTATCTCGCTTAAATTTCAAGATATATGCACAATAATACTTACTGCAGTATAGAAAAAAGTAACACTGCGAGTTTCTCTCTGAACTTTCTGAATTTTCTTCCAAATCACAAGAGAAACATCATAATCACTGGACTGTTCCTCACTAAAAGATTATTCGACTGGACATTGGTGTGTTGAGAAGTGACTACCGGAGATAACAGAGTGTACTATCAGTCCGTTCATCACTGATCATCGGGACTGACCAAGTAAAATTTATTTTTATATCTACAGCGATTGTACTCACTTGAACAGTTTCATTTATTGTCATTTTATTTAATCAACTTCTTTATATTCTTTCAATTAAATCATTTATTCATGTAAAATCATTGTGCATTCATCAATAAATCCTAAACTAAATTCATCTTCTAGTCGAATTTAAATATAATAACGATGAAATGAGTAAAATATTATCTTAATTCAATAAAATTTATGAAATTAAATATTCAATGAATTTTCAAATTACAATTCATTTGACATTATGTATAAATAAAATGATTATTTTTCTTTCCCAACTGACGCGGAAATTATTGATCTCAATACTGGATGACCGTGAGAAAAAAAACACGTGTTTGCAACAATTATCATTTTTGAATTATTAAATACTACTTTTAATCACTTTGCACCGTTTAATAATACAAATCTCATTGATAATGAAACGAACAGCATGTACGAAGAAGAATTTAGATTATGTTTTTTTTTAATTTTTTCTCTTTGCCTGTTCTCCACACCTGGTGACAGAGATTCTGAGTTCTTCCATAGGACCGAAGGTTTATGAAAATTTTCATTCAATTAGGAGAAGATACCATAAGAGTAAGAGAGGTGTGCAGAAAAATGAATGGAAAGTGAACGATGATGAGTCATAGAGGAAAACTCTCTTGTATTAAATTCACGGCGTTAATCCGTTCATTTACTAGAAAAAATATTTATTTGTCTAAAAAAATGTAGTTTTTCTTTTTTTCATCATCTTGAAATTGATCTCAGAGCCTCAAGAATACTCATCGTTATATTTTTAAAAATTAGTGAATATGAAGGGAAAATTCTGGGAATAGGATCTTTTCAATGAATTTAATGAAAAATTGAGGAAATTGACTTCGTCCAATCTAGTGGACTGTATTTTTTACTTGTTGCGTTATTCTTGCCGAAGATTGTGCGAGCTGATACAATTATTTCGATAGTTTCTTTCCAGATTCTCTTTCTTGATATTCATGATTTCTCTCTCTAATCCTTACTGACTATATCTCTTGTGAGGGGCAAGTACCACTCTTCATATTCATAATCATGCTTTGCATCACAATTTATAACTATACCAGTGCAGAAAGTATTTCCCAACGCATTCACATTTCTCACTTGTATCGAAGTTTACAATTTCGTTAATAAATGATTAAAACTGCACTGTTAGAAAAAAATGGGAATTTCATAGACAATTTAATGGGAATTTTCATAAACTTGATATTGAACTTTTTTTTTAATGGGAAGATGGTTATGAAATTTGTGAGTTTCAGAGGAAATTCAAACGAATCCATGAGTCTTAAGTAGAGTTGAAATGTAAATTCTACAACTTACTTGAATTTTCAATTTTTTTTTAAATTTTCTTATTTTTCCTAAATTTTAAAGAAATAATTAAACTGAAATTTACAAATCTCATTGATATCCAGGCGTGAAGTTATTTGAAAATCGATGATGTGTTCATTTTTTAATGACGTAATTATCTGAAATTTCAGTAGAAATGTGACTTGATTGAAATTTCCGGGATTTTGCACGGAAAATTCAGACGAAAATTTTTAACAGTGATAGCTTACCGGCTGTGGCAATTTTCGAAGAGTAACGGGAGACCCAGTAAATTTCAAATTTTCAAACCCATTATTCAGCAATAGTTACGACTTTTTCAAATTGAATAACAGGGTATTAGTATTTGATAATCGAAATGTTGATAAATAACGCTAAACAATTTATTCTCCTTTATTTATAACGTTATTCATTGATATTTTCGTAGTAGTAATATTAAAGACCTGAGAAAAGTCATCAGGAAGTTGATGTTATTCCTATTGCCATCAAAAAATCCATGAATATCAGGAAACAATGGGTTTGCAGATTGAAGCATTTACTGGGTTTTCACTTGCCGAATATCTCCGACATCGGTCGATAAAGATGTTTTTGAAGCGTGTGCTGGCAGTTGTAAGTACAATCACTATTGAATGTTGTTTCCTTCAAATTGCACATAATATAGAATATAAATCAAATTTTAGGTGGGAAAAGTCTGCAGCCCGAGTTCTTACTACATTGTCCCCGCTTCTGTGTCATTCTTTTTTTTTTTTAGATTAAAGAGTTCATTCAACACGTGTCACGCCGAAAAATTCAAGCTGTTGGAAAATTTTCTTATCAAATTCCTTCTCGTCTAATTCACTGTATTTCGACACAATTCTATCCGGCAGAGTCGATCATGTTGAAATAATTGATCGACTTTTCTTAGATTGAACAAATAGTATTCTTTAATTATTCTTATTATTCTCTCGACCATTGCACGATTTGAGACGAAGAGTTAACATTTAGAAGAAACTTTTGAGGCACAGTCTAACGATTTGACACGCAATTGTATATTTACAATGAGATATGTGGATTTCGATTGAAAGATAAGACCGTTGAATTTGAATGGAAAACGGGCAGTTTTCTATTTGATCGATTAAAAAAAAAGAAGGAATGGGGAAAATTGGGCAAAATAGACCTACGAGAAAAAATTAACCAGGTTTTTTTTATCAGGTCAGATGGAAATGAATTGATCTTCATTCCCTTCACTAAAAATATATTCAATCAATTCCAATGCTGGAGTAGAGAAAGAGTCACTTTAATGAAATGAAAATGATTCCTATAGTGTTTTCATATGATTGAGACACAAAAATTTTATAAAAATTTCGAAAATTCTGAAAAATGTCAAATAATAGAATAAAACTGATTTTTTTTTTTATATTGGATGCTCGGAAATGACTCACTTCATATCAAAATACTATATTGACACAGTAGCAATATCTACAATATTTATATCTATAATCTCAGTGAGCCAGAAGCTAATAATTTATCTATGAAAAAATAATAATCTCATAAATTTTATAGAGGAGACTGGGCAAAACAGAACGGAGGAAAATGAACCAGAATTTATTTGGAACTGAAAGCTTCTGCCGAAAAATTCTGAAATAACATATAAAAGCATTTCTACATTATTGTATAATTTTGACAATTTTTTTAAATGGAAAATTCAAGTCTTTTACTTCGAAGAAAAAAATTGGATTCATTTTGCTCCAGTCTCCCTTGCATATTGTTATTGGATCAGAATCTAAATGTAGTTTTTCCATTTAATTTTCATCACGTTGTCGTGAGGCATTAGAGAGAAGACTAGTGACAATGTGTTGAAATCTTAATATTCAAATTTTTGACGGAATATATCGACCAAAATTACTGGAGAATCGAGACACAAAGAAATGGACCCATTTTTTCAATAAAATTTTTAAATAGTGAATTTTTCCAGTTCATGAAATTTGCTTGAAAATTCACACCCATATCAAACTCATTCGACTTTAAACGTTTTTTTCACCACCTTGATTATCCCCTAAGTAAGACAAATTCTTTCTTAATCCCTCTTGATGAATGAACAAACCTCAGAATAGTTAATTGTTCAACAATTATTTGCTATCGATGCGATAAAAAAATCCACTAATTTATCAGATTAAGAAATAAATTTCAATTGCTGTGACAATTAGAGTTCTCCAATGTTCAAACAGTTTCGATAAATGAAGTTATCGAAAACGAAAATTGCCAATAAATTCCAATTGTCTATATTAGATTGTTTCCTTTAATTGAATGAATTAAAATCAAAGAATTTACAGAGATTAACTTTCATCGCAAATTGATTGTTCCACTAATCGATGGGAATTGTTTATCACTGCTTGTAAATTAAGTTTGTACGAAGCTATCGAGTTGCAACTTCATCGTAGATAATCATGTAAATTGTTCGTTTATTCGCTATTTTTTTCCTTTTTCCAGAGTAATTCGTGTCAGATTAAACGCCAGCGATAATTGAATGACTCAAGCTGCACGTAACGGATGAAAGTTAATTGTATTAATGTGAGCCAGCAAGAAAACATGGTTTTTTTTTCTTCTTTTTTGTCCTATCATCTCCACGGCCTTTCGCTTCTCCAGATAACTCGGAATAGTTTCATGTACAATGGTCTAAAACCAGAGAAGAAAAGTGAAACGTTATTCAATTCTTTTTTCCCTCTTTTTTTCCTGTCAGTTGCAAAAAAATAACCGCCAATGATAATGAATCAAAATTTTCTCCGGCTTTCACACAATTAAATTTAAAAAAAATAATAATCATTGAAAATCAACGTGAAATATAATTGGATCAATAATCTGCGCAGGATTATGATTAAATTTTCTAGAATATATTATGAGACGCGGGGAAAGTACAATCGACGAGGAAACTGAAACTGAAGATGTCGATGAAATTACGGAAAGTGAAGGATCAACTGCTGCCAGCAAAAAGGTTCAAGTCCTTGGTATACCACTTCATAAATTGTCGTACGAGAGATTGCCGAGAAAATGCCTGAAATTTTCATTTCTGGCGTTAAATACAACTGCATTTGTAAGTTTTTCGGAGATTTCCAATTAGGCACTTTCATTGGCCAATTATTTTTCCCTCAATTTCTTCAAATCTAAAGGGCAAAACGAATCGGGGATTTTTTTTTCTTTAGTGAGGGCCTCTACGAAACGATTTGAATGAATTACGTAGCAATGTAGATATGGTGGAGCATCTTTTCAAGAAAAAATTTCACATTTTTTCGCAAAAACCTCCACGCTCGAAAAGAATCCGGAATCATTTGCTTTGGAGGTCCACCTTGCCCCAGTCTCTCTTTTTTTTTCGTTTTTGTAGAAAAGATTGAGATCTAAAAAAAATGTTCTCAGTAAAAGAAATTCTCTCTCTTTTAGTTTTTCTGAAATAATCTAGCCGAAATACATATCTCAGTAAATATGACGTTTTGGTAGATCTGAAAAATTGATAGAATTGAATCTGATCAGATCCAAAAATTAGATGTTTTTTGCACTTTTCGAGATCTAAATATACCTAATTGGATATAATTATATCAGAAAAAAATTTCCTGGGTAAAATTTTATTTTTATTTTTTCAATTTGTATGTTCACAAAATTATATTTTTTTTAAGCTGGCTGGCATTTCTGCAATAGTGATATCTATATGGATGCTCTCGGATAGAAAATTAATGCTCAGATTAACTGGACAAAGGCTCTTTGTTTCGATTCTCTTGATGATTGGAATATTCTCGACTTCTGTCTCTTTGATTGGAATATTTGCTTTTGTGAAGAGACGAAGAAAATTATTAATTACGGTAGTTCTCTTTTCCATGCTTTTTCATAGCTTTGTGTTCAATTTTTATTAATGAATTTTCTTTGCATTTCAGTACATCATTTTTCACTCGATTCTACTGGGAACAATTTACTTCACTTCAATACTTAGTTCCTCTTTTTTTGATCGCATCACAAATAGAATTCGCGAAGAGATGAAGAGCACAATAATTAAGTATCGATCGTTGGACTGGGCCACAGAAGCATGGGACAATACACAGCAATACGTAAAGTGATTTCAATTTGATTTCCTCCTTAATTCTTTGCTTTTGAGGAAAATTTATTCTAAAATTTTTCAATTTAGTTGGAATGCTGCGGTATTAAATCTTACAGAGACTGGGAAGATTATCGTTTGGAGATACCTCAGAGTTGTTGTTCCAAAACTATCGAACAGGTCTGATTTTTCTTTTCTTTTTTACTATATTATTTTGTGGTGATTTCAGGCAAAATGTTCAAATAGTAAAAAATATCTAAAAAATTATGAGCTATGAACATGTTCTCTACGGAAATTCCTGTTATTGCATGAAAACCCACGATAATGTTTTTTTTGTTTATTCAGAGTTTCGACTAATTCGCGGTTCAGTTTCTTTTTATCATGAAAATTCCGCTCCATTTATTCCTTCGGTCATTTTTCAGAGAAAGAATAAAATAATATAAAATTTTCATTCCCTTCAAATACTTACTCTAGATAAAAATAAACTCATTTTCGTTCTCTTCTCTAATGAAATATTTATTAACTTCAATGCTGAAGTAGAGAAAACGTCACTGCAATGACATAAAAATGATTTTTCCAGTGTCTCCACATGACTGAGGCAGTTGCTTTTGATGTTGGATGCTTGAAAAGTACTTACTTCATGTTAAAATCCCATATTGACACAGTAGCAATATCCGCAATTTTCATATCCATAATATCAGTAAGCCAGATGCAAATAATTTGTGTATGAACAAATAATAATGAAAAATTTCATAAATTTTTTGTTTTATTTCTCTTTAAGGGAGCAAGTATATTTTTTGCACTGGGAGTAAAAAAGAAATTCCGGAAAATTTATTATGCAGACGATGGCTCAATGTAAATGAAAAGTTAATGAAAAAAGAGAAAAAAAATTCACAAGCAAAAAATCAAGAAAGAAAATGATAATACAAGACATCTTAAAAACTGTTTTCCTTCTTTTATTATCATATATAGATTCATATATTTTCTGAAAACACTTAATATATCGCACTTATTATAATAAATATCGTAAATTATTGGACATTCTTTAGTCGGATCTAGACTCCATTTGTCATGGTGCCAAAAAATGTGGCAGTGAGTAATTTCCAATGTTTTCAAATTCAATCTGGAGTTACCGATTATTAAATCTTTTTCATTTAATTTTTCATTTTTTTTTGTATTTCAATTGAAAATAAATATTTCTCGAGAATAGTTTGAGAATAAAAAAATGATAATTTTCATGTTTGTTTTTCTTCCTTTGTGAATGGAGTTATTAGAATTACAATTTGAAGTATTCTCATATTAATTACGAAATATTGACAGTTTTTTTTTGCATGTATTTTCTCCAACCCTTAAGAATCATGCGATTTCTCCATTTGAAATTTCAATTTGTAAATATCCAATGTTTTTTTTGTTCTTTTATTGATAATTTAATATTCACTATCGTTCAATGTCTGTTTGATGAAGGTTCAGAGCAAATGTATTCGAGTGTATGAATTTTTATTATTATTAATTATAATTTTTTTTTTCCATTTTGTGTAAGTCAGGCATATTTCCATTCAATTACAGATATATTATATATCATAGCAAACATCGTGACTATTTACAATAAATACAGTCGATTAGATATTTATTTTTATTATATAAATAAAATATATATCGTTATCGTTTATAGTTTTTTTTTTGTTTTTTATCTTTTTTTTTTGTTTTCATAAGGTTTACAGCAACACGGTGACAGTAAACAATTAGATCAGCGGCAAAATAGCATAATTTTTCTACACTAGGTAGTGGTCGTAGCTATATAGCATGGCTGAAATTGTGCTCGTAATTTTTAAAAAATTCATTTTCTTTATTTTCATTATTTTGTTATTTTCGAATTTATTTTTTTCAAGTTATTTTTCCATCTACCGCTCATTACATCACACTTGCGAATCCATTTAATGTTTTTCTTTTTCTCAAAATTATTGAGTATACGAGGGTGTAGCTACCAGGCCATCCCTTTTTTATGTTGCATTTATTGAATTTCCTCATTTTTTGAATTCCAATATTCATCGAAACATGTTTTTTCTTCATATTTTTTTTTAATCAAGTAACGAATAAAATAATTTGAAAAAATCATCAGTAGAAAAAAGAGGATGAAAGAACTTCATGGAAGTTAGAAAAGCGATTGATTTTTTTTTCTTTCTATTAATACATTAATTTTTTTCTCCTTATTTCAATGACAGTGTGTTTGTCAGGGATTTTTCCTTAATTTGACACTTGACATTATTTTTATTTTTAATTTTTTTTTCAAAAATAGTTGATTTCTGTGAACGCCAGCTATGAGGAGACTCGCTGACGAACAATAATTAATTGATTAATTTCAATAATGAGAGAAAAAAGAAGAAGAAAAAGGAGAATTATTCAAGCGTTGAGAAAAATTGTGAACAATCTATCAAAGATATTGTTAATATGACGGAAATTCATATTATTTGTTCATCAGATGAATTTACTTTAAATTCTCATTGATTATGAACTCTTTTTCTCAACGTTTGGACTATTTCATTTTTTTCCTTTTTTTTTTTTTCATTGAAAAAATACATAAAGCTTGCCCTATAATTTTCATCAATTAATTTATATTTAAATCTATATTTATACACTTAATAATTAATATATTCAAGACATTTTAAATGTCATCGTGCAACTATCTCAATTGCAATGGGGGATAATGTAGTTTTTCATTTAAAACTTCATCGTGAAGTTATGAAAATTCATATTTAAAAGATAAATCATGATTTATATATATATTTTTTTCTTTTTTCTTCGTTTATTCACTCTTTACTCTTTCGTCGAATGGAAATAAAAAAGTTATTAGAAAGACGGTTGAAGGGATTTGAGTTGGGGAATAGATGAAAGATTAAACTTTGATGTTTATTTTATTATTTTTTTTTCTTCTTTAATTTATGCATTAATGGAAATTTAAATGTTTACCACCGTTTTCATACAGAAAACATTCATCAATTCAGATATTACATTTACTTATTTTCATGGAGAAACAGTATTTTTCGTTTTTTTTCATCTTTTTTCATCTTTTCATTCATTTAAATTCATATCCAGCAAGCACAAATATTAAATGTGTTATTACTTTTATTTTCTTGTTATGTTACGCACAATATCGACACATGAAATTACGGTCCTTCGGATCAGCCTGTTAGTTATTCAAATTGCCGATTAACATTTTTTTTCTTCCATACATTTACAATTTTTATTTATCTTCTAATTTTAAAAAATACAATCAGTTCCCATTGTTTTTTAAATTTTTAATTATTTCAAAACCTCCAGAATAATTAATGTCTTTCACTTTCTTCACTTTTCCAGAGGCCAAAGCACCACTATAATACATTAATTTGCATTTAATATTGATAATAAAAAAATTGATAATTATTTATAAAAAAAAATAATAATAATAAACCATTCTTCCAAAAGTTCAAGAATAATTCGTTCAAAAAAAAAAATTCTCACTTTCAAGTCTCATTAATTTACTAATTCATCGAATGTATAACGGAACAATTCTTTTTTTTTAATAAAAGAAAAAATTACATTAAACACTGTGCGTTTATTTTCGTTCTCCAGTGGACATCGGCCATTTGTCAATGAGATCATTGCAGTAATGTGCACAAGAATCTATCCATATATATATATATATTTTTCTTTCATTTGTAAATGAAAAAAAAACACACAACGTCCAATATTATCAATTTGAAATTGTCTTTCACTTCTATGAAACGAGTGAATTAATTGTTCATTATCATTCAATCCAGCGATGTTAAAGCTAATTTTATTGACTAGTTCTCCTTTCACTCACACAATCATTCTCAATTAATTCTCAGCAGCATCAATTAAACCCTGTTGGACGTCTCTAATCAACCAGTTGTTCATAAAATTTTTTCATTTAATCATTTTATTATTTCACATTACGGAAAAACACTTATTAATTTTTTTTTTCATTTCTCACTTACGTAAAACAGTTAACCACGTAAAACAGGGGGCACTGGGAGCTTTCGTTATACACTCGATTTATCCATTCTTTATTATTTTCACAAATGTTTCCATTAATATTGTTTCACAAAAAATGAATTCATCACTCGTGAGTTTATCAATTCATCTATAGAATTTTCATCTATAATAATTTTTTTCCCTTCATTTTTCATGATAAAATGTACAAGATGAATTGCACATTCATCAGTAGCATCAGTCAAAAAATTCATCATCTTCCAAATTGAAGTAAAGTTAGTGCTCACCACTGTGTTTTATATTGTTTATTTTTTTTAGAGAATTCCTTAACTGCTACGACTCTATGGCTTTTACAATATAATATTATTTTTGTTTGTGCTTTTTTTTTTTAATCTCTCTTCTCCTCAGTGTTTTGGCATCATTGAAATACACAAATAGACTTTGGTATAAAATTTTTATTTTTTGATAGTGTTTCATCGTCTTCTGCTTTTCATCAATTTATGGATTCTCCATTATTTGGTATTGCTATTTTCACGTATAATCGTTGTATTACAGCGATTATTAAAAAAAAAACGAATATCTAGTATTTCTTACCAGAATTCATCGAGCTACCAAAATTCAAATGTACCTCTCCTCCTGCGTCTTTTCTTACTGGATGAATCTGATGATTTTTTGACAAATTTAATATTGTAAGGATCCTCAGCTAATTCAGGATAAATTTGTGCATCATGAATATATTCACCATCATAATTTGATGAATGACCAAGTTTTGTTATTTCATCCTGTTCTGCAACCATCCAATCAACAATTGTCAATGTATTGGCTTTCAGTGCCTCACGTTCTCTGTGCCATGCTTTTCTAATTGCCGATGTTTTAGCATGATTCAATAATCTCTGTTTTTCTTTCTCAGCAGTTGTACCATAACGTAAATTAACAACATAACTTCCACCGTGTATTTTAATATCAACACTACCATTTTCATTCTCGTGTATTGTTGTATTAACTTCACCGCCTAAACGTTTTAATTGTTCACGATCAGTTGCTGATTTCCATGTTTCTTCTTTGACAAAATAAAATACATCCTGTTGTGCATTATGTACAACAAATGTGAATGGCAGGAAATATGAGCCATTAAATACTGTTGTAAAAACATCACGATAAATTGGATTTGCTGCTGGTACACTTGATACAACTGCTTGGCCATCGGGTGTACGTGATACTAAAATGCCCTGACCAAATGGTGGATCTGATGCTGCACCTACACGACGCGGTATCAATTCACTTATGTCTTTCTTCAGAGCTGAACGCGGAGGTGCTGATAGACTGGCAGCATCACCAGAGTGACGCTCTTCTATGTGCGCTAAGAAACCAGATTGAACTCCCAAATTCTTTGTTTTCTTTTTACCACTGAATATTAGACCTGTTGGATTCAATGATGGCGGTGATAGACTGTCTGGTAAATCGGCTGGGAATAACTGGGGCGATAGAGATTTCAAGTCATAACCCAGGTGGGAGAGCCAGGATATGTGATCTGGAAATTAATTCGGAAAATTTTAGTTAATCGTTTGATTAGATTTTTTTTAGTCAATGTCGTGTTAAATAAAACATGGGAGAAGGTTTTCAATTCTTAGTGAAAATTCTCGAGAGATCTTTTTTGTAAGGCATTTTATGAGCTCCAAAAATGGTCTCTTGATGAATAACACCTCTATCCTTGTATCAATGAAAATAATATATTTTTCTGAAAAATAGAAAGCTTTTCATTCTCACAACTGTACTTTAGAATGATTGAATCAATTGAAATATATTTTCTCCTTAGAAACAAAGTGGCGTAAGTGCTATGTAAAAGCATAGCACTTAGCCCCTCTGTTTCTAAAGCGACAATATATAAAAGTTGGAAAAAATGATTCGAAAAATGTAGAATTCATGTTCACAGGTCATGAAACTTAAAAAAAAATGACTAACCAGTTGGTTGGCTCGTTTTATCACCATGCCTAACATCAAGTGGATCATTTCCATTGAATCTGTACAAATGTAATTGTTTGGGCGTTGCAATTCTGTCAAGGATATTTTCCCACAGCGGTGACATCCATTGACCAATCAACGGATCATAAACTTTTCCATTCGGCATATGCACCAGCGATGTCACCTAAAGTGAATGAGTAACAATGAATATTGATTAATAAAAGTGCTTCAAAAAAACGATTGTTCCCAATGACCCCATGAATAATGAAATTTGACAAACCTTATCGAGCAATCCACCACAAAAATCAACTGGTAAATACAGATATGGATTCGAGTCATAAACAATGTGTCCATACGGTGACCTCATGAGTTCCCTGATACCTTCACCGTACTGATTGAATATCATAATTGGTGTACCACATTGATCAGTGGCAATGTAATACTTGTGACGATAAATTTGTGCATAAATCAAATGTCCCCTGTCATCATAAACAAGTGACATTAATTTACCATCTCTCGGGCTATAAATCTGACTGACCTCATACGGTCTTTTCTGATTATTATAGAAAAATTGTGTGACATTTCCAAAGTTATCCTTTCTCGTTGCAAGTCTGTCAAGATGATCGTAATAATAATGAACATCAAAACGTCCCTTTCTAACAGCTCGTATCAATAGACCTTTGGCATTGTAGCTAAATTTCTCTTCTCTCGCATTCTGCACAACCTGTCCTCTATTATCGTACTTGTATGCACCATCCGCAAATTTATTAATTCTGTCCATTTTATTGTACTCCATTGGTATTGTATTAGCTCTGTACGTCAACGAGAGCATATTACCATTATCATCGTACTTGAAGCCCCAGGGCTCCTGTGCCTCAACACCAGTCAATTGTCCATTCGAGTCCCACGTATAATTCTTCAGATTAGTATAACTATTGACCCCAATATTTTTTGTCTCTGTTCTTGTCTGATTGATTCTACCCTTTGAATCATATGTAAATTCCATTCTGAAAACCTCCAATTTGTGTATCATAACTGTAACCTGTATGACCAAAAAATATTTATCAGTAATACGTGAAAATTCAGCTGTATCATCGAAAACTTTAGTTTCATTGGGTGCTGGCCTAGATACTGTAAATTGTCCAATTTGTTCCAATGCACCAGTCCATTGGCTGTATGCCATTGTATGAGGCGGAAGTGTCTGACCGCCAATTCTTCCTTGTACAGCAATGAGCCGATAATTTGTATCATAATCAAACGTAAATTTGGCATTACTCAATCCAGTTTTAGCTCCAAAATCAATTCTTTCCTCAACCAATAATCCAGCACTGTACTGATAATCCCATCTGTACTCCAAATCTTTCTCTGTATGTATAACTTCAGATGGTAGACCACTCTCAGTGTATCTTATTTCACTCTTACCATCACCATGAACAATCTCCGATAATTGACCCCATGGGTGATATCTGTATACAATTCTCGCTCCATCACCAGGAAATACTGTTTGCAATAAATTACCATCGTGACTGTAGTGCTGTAAATAAGCATGTGTACTACCAGGTGGTGTATATGTTACACGAAGAAAACCGAGTGATGCCTGACACGAGAATGTGTGTTTAGTACCAGCTGGTAATGTAATATTTCTCAGTCCTCCATTGCCATCGTATTCAAGTAAATACTTGCGACCACTGGCTAATGTTATTTCCGATAGCATATTAAAATCATTGTATTCAAATTTACGTGTACCATCTTGGCTATTTGTTATTGATGACAATTGTCCACGTGAATCATAGCTATATGATTCATCGGATGAGCCCCATTTCCATTTTTCAATTCTATTGAATCTGTCGTATGTTATGTTCAAGTTGTAACCGTGCTCATAAGGCTGCCATGATAATGGTAAACCAGCTGGATCAAATGTAACGGTTAACAATGGATTTTTATATTTATCGTAAAATGTCTCACGGCTAAATGCCTGCTCAAATTCAACGCCAATAACACGTGAATCATTTACCCATATCTCGCGATTCAGTGTCTGCTGAAGATTTCTACTGTCACCAATTAAATTGTACGATGTTATCATTGTATTTGTTAATTCACCAAGTGTTAATACTTGATAACTCCACATTGGTAACATTTCAGCTTCAACTGGTAGCATTGTTTCTAAAAGTGGATGTTTTACCAATGCTGCACTCATTATTCTGCCACCACCTGGTAACAGTACCTCCAAACTGCTATTTGTAAATGAAGTGGCCTTCTTAATTTTCGTGGCATCAGTTATTGTCAGCATTTTTGATCTCTCACTTCTCATTTTATACTCAATTATTCTATTTTTATCGGTTTTAGCCAGTGTCTGAAGTGGTGCCTCAACTTTAACCGATAAACCCTCATCATCAGATAAACCAGATAACAATTTGATTTTTTCACCAGTTGGCAATATTATTTCTGATACTCGACCTAAATTATCGTAATTATAAATGAATGTTTCACCACCACCTGATCTCGATGTTAATAAACCAGTTGAACTATCATAATCAAGTGCAATTTCTGATCTGCCTTTTTCTGATAATTTAACTAAATATCCAACAGCTGATATTTTTAATTCTGATTTGTGATCCTGTGTATTTTCAATTGAACTAACAACACCAGAATAATCACGTAAAAATGTTATTTTATTACCAGCTGAATCTGTAACTGTTGATAATTTACCAAAACTCGTATTTTTACTGTATAAAAATGAATATCTTGTTTTGCCAGATGTTAAATCTTTGGTAGCAGCATGTTGACCATAACGATTGAATACATAAATCTCATTTGATGATGGAAATGGTATGTGATATTCACCGCTCTCATCGTGATCTGGTAGATAAGGATGTAATGCTAGAATATGAAGACTACCCTGATCGGCAACATGTAGTACACCATCTGGTGCAACTGTTAACGCTGAAATTGCCGTAAATTTGGTATTTGATGATAGCAGTGCCTCGGAATTACTAATCTCATCATTGCACGAACAGGCCTCCAAACTCTTTGTGTTTGGTGTTGTATTATTACATTCACAGAGTCTCATTCGCTCCTGCTGTTTACCAGCAAAATGTGACATTTTACCCGATGAATCAACGACTCTTATTGAATTTATTCGATGTGAATCAGAAGCAGCAATGTACAATTCACCAGTTGGACTGAATGAAACAGCCAGCACTGATCCAAGAACATCCTCTGATTTTTTAGCCAAAGAAACTGTTGAATTTAGCTTGACGATAGCATTGTTAGCTCTACTAGTACAATGCAATGGTGTACCAGCAACAACTCGTACTTTCAAATCACTCGTGAGTTTTAATACAAGCCTGTCATCAATAAAATGCAATGAGCCATCAAGTGGACTAAGTGTTAATCCAGTTGGCCACTGTAGCTGTGCCAAATGCGCTGGAATAGCTCCAACACAAGGCGCTGGTGACCAATGATTGTGATGACCATGATGACCAACTAAAGTATGAATTATACCGTTTGGATCAACTGCACGAATGTTAGTGCCATCAGCAATATACATTGTTTTGTCAGCTGCAATGGCAATGCCTTTTGGATGTGCCAATTTAGCTAATTCAGCTGGACCCTCGTCGCCGCAGTGTCCTTCATCTCCTGGTATACAACGTTCACCACTGCCAACAACTGACTCAATGTTGATGCTTGGATCGGCAACGTCATCCAGCGATAATGCCTTCAATATACGATGTTTCTCCGGATCACTTATGTACAAGTGCCCGTCAGCTGGTGAAACACAGAGGTAATATTGATAGGCAACTTGTGTTGCACTCAGTATCAATACTGTAAAGACATTTCCATCTGGTGTTATACGACGAACAAGATTAAAATCACCGACATAGATACTACCGTCTGGACCACTGGCTAGTGCTACTGGTGTCAAGAGTTGGGCATCAGTTGCAACACCATCACAATTCTCACAGACAAGGCTTCGTTGGACTCCTGTACCCATTACTACTTTAACAGCACGTGGATACTGCTTGAAATGTAGTGTCGAACCATCGCCTTTCTGCAATATCCCCTCGTGAAAATTGTAGTGATGATGAATATCCAATCCCCATCCACCAACATCGGAAATATCAACGTCGAAGCCTTGAAGTGTTGCTGTCTGTGTCTCCCAAATAATTGATGGACAAGTTGAGTGTTGATAGCCTATTGATATTCTTGCTTGGGCAACTCCATAAACTTTTTGCTTGTATACATTTCTCTTATTCCAGGCAAATGTGTGTGTCAGATTTGGATCAGCCTCGTAAGTCTTTGTATGCACTGATCCCTCAATCTCAACGTGAACGTGGACATGAGTCAGGGATTTTGGAATGAATGAACCGGTTAGCTGCATTCTCACGGTTGACAAGTAGCCAGCTGCACGATTACTCTGGTACATGAGGTGGACATTGGAGCCAGGGATTGCGATGCTCTCTTGGACAATCTGATGATTATAAAGAATCCAGTCGTAATGTTAAGATATTGAAGAGGCAATCAGTTGATGATGCAGGAAAAATAATGACACTGAAAATAGCAGATACCTGACAATTTTTTTTTTTTAACAATAAATTATATTTAAGAAAATAAAAAATCTGCACTTGTAAAAAATTTGAAAGACAATAAGTGCAAATTTTTTAAATATTTTTTTCCGTAATAATTTACTCGTTTGAGAAAATCCAAAAAATTGTAAATTATCTGCTATCTTCAGTATCGTGAAAAATCCAACAATCTCGTATAAATTAGCTCACCTGAGTTTCTGCAAATACCAAACTTTTTCCTGGCAATCCACCGACTTTCTCCGGCATCCAAGTACCAACAATAATTGGCTTGAGTGTTTCATGATCGTGCTCTATGCACGGTCCATGCTCAGCAAGTAATCCCATTGAAATTCCTGGGAATCCTATTTATATTTTATTTGACAATTAATCATAAAATTTGTAGAGAAACAAAATTGAAATAACAAAAAAGTCTCTTTACTACTGTAATAATGAAAGGCTTCTACAATGAAAACCAGACAATTTTTACTGTTAATCGACGCAAATAAAAGGAAGAAGTTACCATTGGAGACAAAATGAACAGAAGTAATTTCATGGATACATTGAGTTTGAGCTTTTGAGAATAGAGAGACACTTACCAACAGCTGGACTTGGCGGTTGACTAGATTTATAGGATTCACCTCCTTCGGCTAAAGTCAATACCACTGGTGGCAGTACGACAATTTGATTCCATGGTACAAATACTGTCCTCGTGAGAGGGTTGAATGGATTGCGTTGGAACTGAAGTGTCACAGCTCCTCCGCCGTTGACGAGAATGTCGAACCTTTGATTGAGACACACGCACATCAAGTATTAGTGTATATTGGTGTATTGATCAAATTAGGAATTGATTCTCGTCTGGCATTAGGAGGAGAATTTGAGTGTACTGCTAGTGGACGCATTAACGCGTAACGATCTACTTGATTGGATCCAGTGCCCACGCATCAATTGCGTTATTGAGATAAATTGAGAAAAATTATTGAACAACATTATTCACACATTGAGCCACTTCCATTGAATCGAATGGACTCTTTGGAGAGCACTTAATCGGCTCTTGATATTTTTTAACCACTGAAATTATTATACTAATTACGTAATATCAGTTTAATACTCTCTAGTACAATCATAATTAGTGTGCTTTCAACGTTAAGCCTTCTCTAGCTTTGATGCCATTCAACCTGCTGGATGTACGCTCTCTCAGCAGTCATCCTAACAGCCTTCCCACCAATTGTACTCACTAATAATTATTGAGATTAAGCTTTAATCCTATTATGAAATGAAAAATCGATGATTTCAAAATAATGAATGAGATAATTATTTGTAGAGAAGAGGCTGACGTGAGGGATTAGTAGTTAATTTCAAACGTTTTTTGGGGTAGTAAATTGGGGGAATAAGGCATTCCTCTGAGGATTTGGGGAATATTCTAGACACATTATTGACTCTTCCCCAGTGCCAGATTTTTGAGGATTGTCCAAATTGCTTTTCAAATTGTTCGCATGTAATATTTTAACGTTTCATATATGCGATCATTTTATTTCGCTGACTTTTATTCGTCTTTTAGAACGTAAAATTTCAAAATTAAGCACGGATTGAGAGATTTTTTTTTGGTCTATGAAATTATATACAGAATATGTCTCTTTATTTCTTTGTTAAACTCAAATATTTAAGAAAGATTCGTGTTGTAAACTGCGGGATTTCAAATTGTCTTCTATCATCATTTGTGAAAATTAATACGTTCTTTAATAGATGGAATTTTGATTTATTATATTAAACGTGATAACAATTGTTTATTTGGCGTCGGAGTATTTACATTCAGTATTTTACTCACTGGAACATAATTTTTTAGAATATCAAATGGTTTTAATCAGTAGTTCTCGATATAATGTGAAATAAATGATTAAGCAAGTAGTACAATCTACGTTTGTGAATCCGTTCGAAACTGAAGGAAATCTTCATAATAGCTTGAATTAGTTTTTCCGTTATCGTAACAAATTCGGTCTTCTAATCAATTTTAATTATTCATTCTCTATAATAGGAAACTTTTATGATTAATTTTTTTAATATTTTCGAATTATTCCTGCTACAATGAATAAAAATTGGAGAAATGTCTTTCTTTCTTTTAAATTGAGGATAAAAACAAGTTCATGAAGTAACATTATTAAATGTTCTTCATTCAATGGTGAAGTCACTACATCGTTTAAAGGGAATAGCCAATCAGAGACGTTTTCCAATCTCATCTGCACATTTTATCTATTTGAAACTTTTCTGTAGTGACGTCACAAACGCTTTTGTATCGTTTAATACTGGTTAATCTTTAATTATCAGTTAGAATTTTTTCTGCATACGAATGAACATTACAAACGATTTTCAGGAAGAGATTATAGGGGACATTTGGATAAAACAAACCTAGCGGGACCAAATGAGTAAAAGTCTTTAAAAGAAATAGAAAAAAAATTGTGGAGGTGCTCCAGCATTTCTACACTATTGTTTAATTATTCCGAATTTTCACTCCGAAAATAATCTAGTCACGCCAAATTTCTGAGATTTATCTGGATTTCCTCTTCCTGAAGATTTCAGTAATCTCGAGTATTATCTGAACTGCATGGAGAGGAAAATAACTGAAAAATTAATCCACTACTGATGTCACTGATAATTTTTGGTCTCTGCCCGTTCGATACTTCGTTACTTGATACTTTGTAATCAAGTTTGGAACTAAAAATTCACCATTTTTCTCTCTCGACAGATGTAATTCACATAAAATGAGGTGATTTTACTCACCATCCACCTGAACGAGTCAGGGTGAATCCAAATCGTGGAAATTTGTCGACTGAAACTCGTATTCCTACTATTCCAAGTCCTTGATTGGTAACAACTTGTCCCCGCATCACTGCTACACGGCTGTTACAAAATATCAGATATAGTATCGTTGTGAAAATTATTCGCATTCGTGTGTATGTGTGTATGAAAAAAATAAAAATAATCTTAGCATTTCAACATCAAACTTTTTCATTAATATTTTTTTTTTTTACTTGAATTCTGTGTTTGGAGTTTCAAGTTGGAGATCAGGGTGAAAGGGTGGATGATTGGAGGGTGAAGAGGAGGAATGCCGATTCGATTTGTACATTTCAGAATTAATAACAAAAAAAAAGTGAGTAAAAAAAATGTTGATGCATCAGAATAGTTAAGGAAGTCACTTGAAATTTCTAATGATGCACTTGAGTTCTCGTTATCAAGTTTATTAAGTTTCTATGCGGAGTATGACTGGAGGAGAAGTGAAGGGCCTATCCAAAAACTTCTTTGCCATGTTCTGTAACGCGTTTCACTCGTGTTAGTAGATGTGAAACTTGTCGAACAAGTGTAAAATGAGTATTATTAAATCAAGAAAATGAGTGAAGAATCATTAATTTTTTTTTGTTTCCACTCATTTTTTTTCTCTCTGATCGAGAATAATTTCAAAGTAATTGTCAACTATTCTGAATTGTACAAAGTGAAAATCGGCATATTTAATATTTTCTATTTTTATTTTCAATTCAGTAACTACGATTCAATATTCTCACGTAAATTTGATGAAAATGGCAGATTTTAATCAATGAATAAATGCTACATTCAACGAGGTTTCATGACTTTTTTTTTTTTTTTTTTTTATAGTAGAATGGCACGGAGCAAGAAGTGCGGAACAAATAGATTTTACAACTCAGTAAAATGAAAACAATGGCGATGCCATTTTAATACATATGTATGTTTATATATATATACATATATATGTACGAATTTTTATTTTTCAAATTTTCTCTCTCGGAAAATTTTCCCATCTACCTGCAGTACGCAGGGGAAATATACACTCTGTGCCCGTGTGCCTGTGTATATGAGAGAAAGAGAGACTGAGGGGAATTTTGCTGTATCCAGAGGCTACAGTTGGTGAGAATATTCAATCGTATGAATTATAAAAATTTTCATCCCGAGGGCAAGAGGGCATTTCCAGAGAGTGAGAGAGAGAGAGAAAGAAAGAAGGGGTTGGAGGTCGGAATGAGAGAGTTCCAGTAGAATTTTGCATGCATATATATTATGTAGGTATGTATAAAAATGTTGAATTCTTGTTTATTTATTTTTTTCTATATTATAAAGAAAATAAAAATGACTTTTCTTTTATCACAAGGATATTGAATTACTGGCGTATCAAAAATTGGTATTTTATATTTAAGCTTTTTGGTATTATTCAAGCAATTCATTTATGTGTGTGCTGAATTATAATTAAAATTAATGGAAATATATATAGGCAAGTAATAAATTGATAGATATATATATTGCGGTTGTAGAGTTTGTTATATATGTAATGCAAGTAAATAAAATAGTGGGGTGATATATAAATCATGGTGCAACGGGATATATTTATTGAGTAAATCAAAAGAAAAATATTGATCTTTTTGTTTTTTTTTTTCAATGGAAATGATGAAACTAAAAGGGATTTCTTGAAGAAAGAAATTAAGAGTAAAATAAATTAGAGAATTCAGTTCAACGAATATCCCGAGCTCGTGGAATATTTGTTCTGTTGCATACATAACAAGCTATACAAACATTATGCATTTATATGTAGGAATATATATAATATATATAATATCATTGGTATATAAATCAGCTCCTAATGAGCTGTTTTTATGTTTGAGTAAAAGAATTGAAAAAAAAAAAAATTGGGGATTTTTGGATAGATATTGGTGTTTTTCTTGGAGGATCGCACTCCCACACTCATTGATCATTAATTACTGTTTTTTTTCTTCCTGAGATTTTTGGAACTAAATTTTTTGTTAACCACATTTATTATTATCCTTGCGTTGCACTGTGCCCATTTATCTTCTCAAATTAACTTGGGGATCAAACAAGCCTGGGTGCTGATCCTCCAAGTACGAGCACAGCAAGGTGGCAGGCACTGTCTTCAACTACTATTTTTTAATAATAATAATCTCAAACCATAAAGAATCTTTCAAATGAATAGTAATAAAAATAAAAAAAAAGTGAATTAAATAAATGATAAACTAGTTTTGAGTAATAAAAACATTGAGATTCAATATAGTTCATTGTTTTTTTCTCATTTTTTTTTCGATCGTGAATAAAAGACACCAACCTAGAAAAAAACGTTAAAACGAAAAATTAACAGTGTCTTTCATAAAATCATGAAATGTGACGTTTTCCATTATGTTTTTGCAAACGTTTTATTCCTTCTCTTTTCTTTTTTTTCAATTTAATTTTTATCAACGGACGCGACGTATGTTGTCGAGGCACACACACACACATCAGCAATTTGACAATTTTCCATTATTGCCAATAATTTCGCGCAATATGACCTCATTAAATTTCCTATTCATTTATTATATATCTTTTTGAATATTCATTATTTTTTTATAATTCCGTTTTTAAATTTTTTCCAGCTCGCTTATTCTCATCCCTGAGGTACTGTATTTGTTTTTCAGGCATGAAAATGAGCATTCATTGTTCATTACTTATTGTCATTTTTTTTTCAACACGTTTTCTTCAAGCAGAAATAACTAAACTTCAATTTTTTTTTTTTATTGCACTATTAATTCGTTTTTCCCCCCTCTTTCTTCTCAATTCTATTTGATAATAATCAAATTGAAGGTAATGCATGTTTGATGCCTCGTTTCACCTTGAATTTTTTCAATAAATAATTGGGTAAATTCTTCAAATAATTAATGGGGTAGGTTTTTTTTCTGTTTTTTTTTTCTCTTGAATTGGTAATTTGATATTGATGATTTTTTTTCTTGTTTTTATTCTTATTTTTTTTTTCTTTCAAAAAATCATTTTTATCAGATCGGTTTTTGCTTCGGACTGGAGTTAGACATGGGAGAGACAGACACAGGGTTATTAATTTGTTGGTTAATCATTTGAATTTGATTGGATAAGGTTAATTGGCACATTATAGACGGTGATAACAGACGTAGACAAGGGACAAGGATTTGAGGTGATTTGGGTGTAAATGTAAATTTTCTCATTATTTTTTTTTCCTCTTCTCATTTCTTTTTGAAAAAATACTTTTGATAATCTGAAGTATTTTTAAATTGCCGATTCGTTTCATTAATGAATTTATTATATTTCTTTGATGATATTTCAATTGAACCGATGGCATTAATCGTGTATAATTATTTCATTAACAACGAAATAAATGTAAATTAGAATTGATCATAAGTGTTATCATATCAGCGCGCAATACAATTATGAAAGATTTAGCATATATTTTGTGTAATGAATTAAAAATTAAATGAATTATATAAATGCTAAAATAAAAGAAAGGACGTTTACACTATAGACAAGGTAATTTCAAGGAATTATTACACAGAATTACAAGCCTCGCAACACAAAACAACACAAGACTATAGAACTGTCTTTTTTCATAATCTGTTTTTTTTTAATGTGAATTTAATCGTTTGATTCTTTTTTTTAATTCTCTTTCTTAATTGTAATTTTGGGTAAACATTACTAATAAGACTAAGACGCACTAAGAGGACAAGAAGACAAGACATAACATAAAATAAAAATAATTAAAAATTTAAACAACAATCTGACGACATATCACAGATAGACACAGAGAAACAGCTCGTACAATAAGAACGTACTGATAAAATTAAATTGAAATAAAAAATAAAGTAATTTACGCGTGTAAAAGGGAATCCGCAGCTCCGGCCATGTTAATTATTTTCGAGTTTTTTTTCCACCCGTAATTAGTTGCAAGTGATTAAATGTTTTCCTTTTTTTCTATTAAAAAATATGAGAAATTTATTGCCATGAACAAATTAAAAAAAGGCGATTTTTACTGTATAATTTGATAATGAAAATTGCTGAAGTTTTTTCCATTGTGATGTGATAAGCAACGCGGACGGAGCCTCGGGGACCCACTGATGGACCGAGAGAGAGCCAAAATAAATAAATTCGTGAAGATAAATCAAGCGCTCGAAATTAGCAACATAACAATAAAATAGCAAACCGGTGATAAAGTTATGGATAAATATAAATTTTTTTTGTTCCTTCAAAATATAAGACAATAAATATAAACAGAAGATGTAACAAGTAGAGCAAGAACAATTAAATTTGATTATAAAATGAAAATATAATGAAAATAATTATCTTTATTTAATAAAAATGAAATGATAATTGATAATAAATAAATGTGCAAGCGAGAAAAAAAACATAATAATTATTGAGCCATTACGAAAACATGTAAGATGAATTTTTGTTTTACGAGCGACGATGCATAAAGATGAATGGACATGAAAACGTAAAATGATTTTTGCATTTCTCAAATTATTCGTTCTTTATAAAAAGAAAAAATTAAAAAAACAAAAGAATATAATTTTTTTTTCTTTTTTTTTTCTTTAGCGAGAGCTGCAACTTACCACGGTGTAAAGGAGTTCCAGAACGCACTACGTGTGGGAAAAAACCAACGAGAAGAAAGGGCGTTACCACGGTCACAGAACCCGCTTGCGCGGGCAAAAAAAAATTACGATGCACGTACGAAACATTGCAAGCGTAAAAAAATAATTCTTTTCCAATATTAATAATTTCGATTCTCCGCAAAAGTTTTCATGAAAAGAAGACAAAAAAACGACTCAACTTACTAGTGAAAATAAAATGAATAATTTATTTATAAAAAATTCATTTCAATAATTATTCTCAAGACTAATTTTTCTCAATAATCTAAAACTTATTTTTTTCACGTTGCAATGTTTTGTACGTTCATTACAGAAACAATAGACGTAGACACACTAATCAAGCGTACTCACTGCAAATTTCACTCGTCCATTCACACATTAATACACACACAAATAAATTCACTCAGCTCATTTGAATCACACATGATACACACACACAGATACACCCCAATAAACTCAATCATTTTCCAGAATACACAGTTAAAATCATTCACTCTTAATCAATCTTTGCCCCTACCCCAACCCCCAAAAATTTCCCACACAATCACGCACATAAACGTCCAGACACTCAATTTACCCATTCATTCAACACAGAGTGGTTACATAATGACAGACACAAGTTGGAAACTACGCAACATATACAATGAAAGTAGCTAGGCGCCATTTTTTTCAATTTTTTTAATTTTTTTTTTTTGGTAAATCAATTAAAGATGAAAATGATAAAAGAAAGATAAAATGATAAAATACTTGGAAAATTACTCATAATTACGACGAAGAAATAAAAATTTGCCTGCATCAATTATAATTTCGTAATTAAAGTAATAATAAACGATTTTATCCAAATATATATATATCTCACAGTTGTCATTGATAATGGAATTACTGACAGACACAAACGATTAAATAATTAATAAATAAAAAACGAAGAAGCGATACTCAAAGCATTTTTCGAGGCGAACGCATCGATCGTCTACATGTCGAATAGTTGTCTGACTAAACTCGTACCTCTGCTACTATCTACATGTAAAAAGTTATCCGTTATTTTTTTCCTCGCTTCCAATTTTTTTTTTGCTCTTCTTTTATCTAACACACAGGAATAATCTAATGTTTGAATTGAATTCAACGATAACGACATTGTTACATTTACAATTCTACCAAAAGGTATTCAACTTTCAGTTTGTACGCGAGGAATTGAGAGTGAATGAAGAAAAAAAGGAGAAAAAAAAGTAGTACTCCCCCATTTCAATTTATACAGTATATACCACGACACAATTGAAAAGTTTCATGCATCTGTAAGTGAATTCTCTTTTCTTTTTTTTTTTTCTTCACACAGTGTTAACGGTTAAGCGCAATGGGACTTTGAAAAGCTCCGAGAAACACACGAGAAATTTCGAATTTATTTATGCTTTCACTTCAACCGTAAAAATTCAAAGTTTCAATTTATTTTTTTTCTTTATCAACTTTATTCACGCCTAAAATTTATTCAAAATCTTTCAATTTAATACTGCATTCAAATTTCCAAATTGATTGGACAATATCTTGGAATCTAAGCGAGACGTACAAAAAAAAAATATCAACCGATTTTCTTTCATATCTGTCGTAGTTTCAGAGATAGTCTTTTTTAAAAATATCGAGGACAAATGATAATCAACATATTTTGTTTCACTTTTTTTTTACTGCTGAATTTTTTACAATAGACTAGAAATAGACTATGAAATAGCATGGAAAAAAAAAAGTTTTGAAATGTACTGACGAGGGGGAGGCAAAGAAATATGACCGGGACTGACCCAGCCAGTAGTTTTTACCGAAATCGATTCGACTAGACGCAGTCCGATGACGATAACACGACGTGTTGACAAATAGAATGCGTCGTAGCTGTCTTTTACCAACTATGGGGAAAAATGGGGGGATGGGGAAAATAACATAAACGATCGATATATCCAAACGACTGTGTTACGTTATAACTTATTTTCAGTCCATCTACTCGCCTCGTACTGTGTATCGCTCCCTCATTCAATATTTTTTTCTCTCTCTTCGTTTTTTTTTTTTACTTTTTTTTGTTCCCTGCAGACTACAGACACCACGGAGATATAATGCACACAGATATATATATAATATTTATCATGAAAAATATATAAAATATATATATATATATATATATATATTTAAATCTCTCGTATAGATATATACCCAGCAACAGATAGATTACGACAATTTACCAAAATTAAATGATAATTGAAATAATTTTAATAGAAAATAACCGGTTAATTTCAAACTTGTGTCTACCATGTTAGAGTTACTCATTTGGATTGACTGATGAGTCAATGAATCAATCAATCTCCAATTCAATATTATTTTCAAACTATTTTCAATTGTTGAAAGGATTAAAAATTTTTGTTTCTTCTGAAATTATGTAATTGTTGAAAATTCATTGATTCATTAACTCAACATCAAGTCCAGCTAATTTACCATGAAAAATCCTCTCGGTACCTGCCCGAGCATCTATCATGGGCAATTTTAATTGAAAATTGTGCACATAAGAATGCTTAGGCGTTTCTTATTCTTTTTTTGTTCATTATATTTCTTTCATTATAACTTATTAATAAAATTTATTTCTTTTCAATTAGCGAAATTTCAAAAAGTAGCTAATATCAAGACAATTGTAGACGCGAAAGCAAATGCCTCATAGAGCATAAATCTTTTCATTAGCTTCAAACTATTATTTTTTTTTCCACTTTTTCTAATTTTTTTCTTTTTCTTTTCTCATTTTTTTTTTTCAAACTATCTTTATTTTTTCTTTTTCTCAAGTAACACTGAGCCATAACACGGCTATTGGGTGAATGGTGGTCTTGGTGATGGTAGGTTACACACATAGGGTCAAACACTAGACAAATTACACGAATCCCCCGAACGCAAGAGGCAAAGAGCACAAATAACCAACGGTGGGATTGAACGAAAGAAAAAAATGGAGAATAAAAAAAAAGAAAAAAAAAGAAAAAGGATAAACATTAACCCACCGTGGGTGAGTTTTTGCCACCTCGTCGCATCAGTGCCGAAAGTAAAGAACCGTCTCCCTCGAATCATGATTCCCTCCACTTTTTTCTCTTTATATCTCTCTTTTTTTTTCCTCTGCATATTATTTTATTTTCTTTATTTTTCAAAATTCTTCTTCTTTTTCTTTTACTACTTCAAGGCTCGCCCTCATTACTCACCCTTAAACTTGAAAATCACCAGTTTTTCCTCGTACATGTGTGTTAGAAGAACCCTCATTTCATCGTAAAATAATAAAACAAAAAAATGAGCTATTTCTTACAATACGTATAAAATCCTTTTCCAAATTAATGATTTCCTCTTTCTTTTATTTTTTCCTTTCTTTTTTTTTTTTTTTGCAATTACTCTTTCTCCAGAAAAATTGTACATCAACATCAATTTGACTTTGATTGTCGTGTTCCGACTCGATTCTCCGGTTCACAAAGGAAGTGGACACAAAGAAACGAGACAGATATGTATAGAAAAATGAAGAAAAAAAAGAAATTGACCAGAGACGAGATAGGTCCTTTGCTCCGGGCAGTGTTGCCGAGGTGAACTCGTCGATGCACCTGCCATTCGGGGGAGGATAGAGAGTGGGTTAAGTTTTTGGTTCTTTTGGGTTTGGTTTGCAGTTAGTAGGTGGTAGTGGTAGAGGGGGTGAAAAAACACTGGGGATAGGATATTCTGGAAGAGGGGAATGAAATAGGTGAATGGGGCATGTTGGGAGCTTGATTTTTCCGTGTCACCACTATCGTGCGACACAGTGTGGTGGACCTTCCAGTCGTTTGTGAATCAATTTGGCAATGGGGTAGACTAGAAGGGCCTGGTGAAAAGTGATTCGACAGCGATTTCCAAAGGTACTATCAAATAAAATTTCCAAATCAAATCAACGTCGTTGTCACTTGACCGTTACACTCACAATGTTTCATTACAATTCTTTCTTTTTTTCTATGTTCTACTTTAGAAAATTAATTCTCATCGTGTAAAAAAATGAAAAAAAAACCCCTAATCGATCAATTTCATATCCCCAGAGCTTTCGCGATATTCATAATTGATTATGAGTGATAGTCGACTCATTGCCTTTCGCCTCTTCACTGCAGACTCCAATTCTTTATTTATTCCTCTGCAATTTTCATTCTACCTCTTTTCTACAAAAAAAAAAACTCGAGAGCCCAGAGGTATTGGCACGCGGGCAAATTTCGATTATCAAAGAGATCTCCTCTTTTCCCTCAAAACCCTTTTTCTTCTATTCCTCCCTCTAACTCTCGGATTAATTCAATCGCTGTGGCAATTCAATCCTCGTATCTTTCCATAGATGCATGCAATGAACGGAGTAGAGGATACTCGAAAAGAAGCAGAGGTATTGGCTAATATTGGAGAATGAAAAAAGCTCTTTCGTATTTGGTTGAGCGAGATTTCCTAGTTCACTCGATACCCAATTTTATCAGTCAGGAATTCAATGCCATATAGGGAGAAGGGATTCGGTCTCTCGAATTTCCTGTACAATTTGATCAAAATGAATTTTAACTTGGTGGAAAAATCACTCTGAAGTGCCCTCTACTTCATGTTTATTCCGTGCCCATCTCTTTTGTTCAATCATCGCACTGTAAATTTATCGAGTTACGTACATGTAGATGATGAAAGATTAAATTAATGCTTGTTATTTATTCTTTCAGTGTTCTTCATTCGCTATAATTATTTTTACATTGTGAGCGTTTTCGGTAATGTGTTAACGACGACAAAATTTGATTATACTTGAATTTAGTGAGGATTAATACAATAATCAATTATTCACAATTATTTGACTGGAAAAATACGAAAATAAAGCGTCGCGTGCCTCGAACATTTTTTTAAATCCAAATTTAAACATGATTATTAATTTTTTTCTACTTTTGTTTCATTTTTTTTTTTTTTTTAATAGTGGTACTGAAGGAGGATTTACAGGGAGAACTACAAAGATCCTCCAGATTAACGCGTCAATTCCTAGGCACTATGGAAATGAAGAAAAAGTGTCTAAACATAGAGCATCATTACCCATGTAAATCCCTCAACGAAAAAAAAAAATAGATTATCACTTAATAACTTTCTTACTTTCTTTTTTATCTTCTTTCTCTTAACTTTTTTTTTCTTTCCTTAACGTTCAGTGTTTTTTATCACTTGATTAATTTAAATTTAATGAAAAGTCGATCCTACCTTTCACCGTAGTCGTCCGTATGGACGTAACTCTGCACGCTGTTCTCTTCAATGAGAAACTTGACACGCTGATAAAATGAAGCAGTGACACTAGGCGGCTGCTTACGGAAGAGTACCTCAACGGGGTCACTGCTGACGAGGCACATGAGGTGCTTAGCACAGTTAGGATGTGAACAGCACTCACTGTCGAAGCAATCCGCCATACCATCTATAAATAAAACACAATTATTCTTCTTTTCTGTTGTTGTTTATTTCAGTGATAAAAACTAGTTCCTTCGTATCCTGTTGTAAATAAAAGCGTAATAAGTTCAATGGTTTTTGCATTAGTTTGAAAGAAGAGGAGGCAATGATTATCTTTTGGTTGAATCTCTGAAGCTTCATCCTAAATGAAATGAAAGCTCAATAATGAAGTGAAAAGTGATGAAGATGATGAAAAAAATTCTGTGAAGGTGGTTTTAAAGATATCTTTGAAACGAACAAGTCTATAAAAAAAATTATCAGGAGAGCTTTTTTGAAGGCAACGAAATTTTCTAAAAAAAAAAATTCCTAATAGTTTATTGAAAATATTCACAAAAGAGCTGAGTCAATTGAATTTTCTTCAATCTTTTAATTAAAAATAACTTCGTAGACGTTAATTGAAAATGACTAATTAAAATATAGAATAATAACCATTGTCATTATCAAGCTGATCACCGCACTCCATCTCGAGTCCAATACTGCAGTCCCTACCGGCCCATCCCAAAGAACAGTCGCAGCTGTATTCACCATCTTGGAGTGTACACAGTCCATGTCTACTGCATCCATTCTCACAACCAGCTGGCCAAATGAAATAGCACAAATAACAATGGTATAAGTATCATGATCCAAAAGTTTTGAGTACATTAAATGCACACACAAGTATCACATATATACTACAATGTATATATATGTATATGAGATAATAAAGAATTCAGTTGAAGAGAAGAATAATATTTACAATACACTGGAAAAAATGCATTTATATACTCACGTAGAGTACAATGACGTCCATTCCAGCCTTGGCTGCAGACACAAGTGCCGTTTTTGCACTGTCCGTGTTCAGCACAGCGGGGATCGCACGGTTTCTGATCGCATTTGGTACCCGTCCAACCGTCGTGGCATCTTAAAGAGATTTTTAAATAACTATTTAAATCGTGAAGTAACAATGAGGCTCTTCACATTAATTCTCGTTGAATACATAAACGTTAGACACTACAGATGTTCCATATAATCACTGTTTTGGAGAAAATTATATTCTTCTTCGTCCAAGAGAATGATTTCTCTTTTTCATGAATAGGCCTCACATGAATTCAGTAACGAAGGGGTAAAACGAGATAAGTCTATTTTTTTTCTCATTTAGTTATTTGGAAATGCGTTAAAATACGCAAAATAGGGCAATTTGGCCTTGAACCTCTTTTGTAACTCTTGAAATAATCTACCAAAAAATATAGGTAATATCGCCTTATCTCGCTTAGTTTCCGAGATATTTCTTTCAAAATGATCATAAAGATAAGTCGATTTATCCTATTTTACCTCTTCACTGCTGAATTATTACAATGGTTTCAGTAGTGGAGTCGTTAAATCCTATTTTTTCTCGTATTTTCAGGTAGGACTGCGGTAAATTTTCAAAAAACATTTTTATTCAGAGAATCAGAGAATCTAAAAAAAAGCAGTTTCAACTCACACAATTTGAGATTAACAAAAAATGTCAAGATTTCGAGATTTTTTGAGAATATGATATTTTTACAAATTTTTCTCGAAAATCTTCGAGAATTTTTATTCGACCACTCCACTAACGAATGAATGAATAGACGATCAATATTAATGGTCCTACGAAATTGCGAGGCTTTCGATTGGCCGTTGATCTTTTCTCAAAGGAATTGATGAAATATTGATACTAACTTGCATTGGCCCTGTTCACAGGAGCCATGTGGACCGCAATTGAGTGCACATCTGGGTTGTGAACAGTCAAGACCAGTCCAATGCTCATCGCAAATGCATGCCGCTGTTTCCAAGTCATATGATCCATGCTCAGAACAGCCTGGGAGACACTTGTAAACTCTCTGATCCACCTGATCACATCTTTCACCTTGCCATCCAGCTTTGCAATAACATTTACCAGCTACACATGCGCCATGACTGTTGCAAGATGGATCACGACAATCAGCTGTAAAAAATAACGATGATTGTGAAATAAAACAACATTTTAATTCAATTCTCATCAGTATGTGAGTATTTTTTGTATCAAGAGAGTCAATTGAAGTTTCCGAGTTAACGTTATTTTCCTCAAGTTTCATTCAGAGATCATATTTTTGCATTATTTTTCAGAACTTTCGCACTAATTCACAGTTAATGCCTCTGGTTAGGAGAATAACATTTCTCTTGTATAATACAAAAAATAATATCTAGTGCATCGTACAGTTGATGAAAATGTTAAAAAACCACTTAAATTATGATGAAAAGCATTAAATATGATCCATCAATAGCTTTTCCGAGTGAATTTGAAGAAGCTCCTTTAATTTTTTCACAATTCATTGAGAATTAACTCAGAAAAGGAACTTTCATCACTGAGCTCTAATTCCACTGATAGAAGAATTTAATAATAATATATTCAATAATAAACTGAATCCAAAGAAAGAACTCTTCAATGTTCATCAGTTTTTATATTAAATAAAGCCTTCACTCAATATTTCACCCTACAATTCTAAAAGGCAAGTTTCAAACCGGAATCATAATTTGCGTTGTAAAATCCTCAAGAACAGCATTACATAATTTCTGAAGCTTACGTTGCCTAGTATTTCATCAAAAGAAGCCTCTCAACATTTTTTTTTCTTTCTCTCCTCTTTTTCCTTCAAAGCTTTCTTGATTGGAACTTGAAACTTTGGAGTTAAAAATTTCTGCAGCATACTCACTCTTACCACAAAGGATTGAAACTTCACAGTTTCAGAATGATTAATAAAGAGAAAAAAGAGAAGAAAAAAAACACTGTAGAAGAATGGAAAAAGAAGAATCATATTTTGGATTATGTTACCCCTTTAAATAAAGTTTAGCTACAAATAAATTTTCCATAGTTAGATAACTGGAAAAGTTGGTGTGACGCCTGAGTATTCGTACACGAGAGACGAGTTTGGAGCGTTGCTCATACTGATTACAGAGAGATCTCGAGTCGAATGAATAGACCAACTTTTTAAATTATAGCCCACCTATACCTAGAAGCTGGTATTACTTCCGCACCCCCCCCCCCCCCCCCCTCGCGCTCATTCTCTACAGCGTGCAGTTTCTAAATCCACGAGTGACATGAATTAAACTTATTATCAAAGTATCTCTTTGCCATGGTTGAGAAGGCCCAACTCAGTATGACAATTCTCTAGGAAAATCTATCCCCTCTACTTCTCGTAGTCATTAATTTCGCGTTATTGTCATGGAGTTTCCTGACGCAGAATCGATACAGTGATATTCGCATTCTCCACATTCTCAACGCAAATGAATTTTCAGGAAAAGAAAAAAAATGATAAAGATAACAAAGATGCAAAAAAATTTAAGAAACCGTGAAAAAGAGCTATATGTCACTGCGAAAAATATACAGCATATTTATGTTAATTTTAGTCTGAAAATTCAGGATATACCCGTTGCCTGTTATGTAGCTACATGTAAATTTAACATGCAGGAAAAGCTCTCTCCACTTACGCGAAAGACATTAATTATAGGTTTCACGTTTAATACAGAGAAACCAGTGTGTGCTTACTATTTGAGTGAATAGTAACGTCAGTGTTTGCAGTCAACTTTTACTCTAAATATCTCTGAATCTCCACTGGTTGCATCTAAATGTTTCGTTTTTTTTTTTTTTCTCTGCAAACCGGAATCTTCTCAACGTGAATGAAGAAAGACAGAATATATAATGCAAGACAGGACGTACGCTTGAATTATGAGAAAATTAATGGTGTCTCGAGCAAATTATGGCTATATAATATCCGGTACAGAAATAGAAGCTCAACATGGAGTGAATAAAAAGAAAATGAAGAAAAAAAAACGCATAAAACCTATTGAGAGACCATCAATCTCGTCACTTCAATACCAAAAGAAACGTAGACGTGAAAAAGAAAATAAAGAGAGTGAGAGAGAAAAAAAAGGGGAGAAGAACAGAAAAAAAAAGGAAAATTCTTTTAATTAACCAAGAGAGCCATTCATTTTTACTTTTCTCTATTTTTTTTTCTTCTTTTTTCACTCATTCTCTCTCTTTCCCATCCTGAAAATAGAAAATCCAATGAATGTAACTCACGTTCTTCACAGAACTGTCCCTTCCATCCGGGGTTACAGACACAAGAGCCCCTCACGCACTGTCCGTGCTGATTGCAATCGGGGACTTGGCAATCACCAAGCGGAATATCGCACTCGGCACCCTTCCAGCCTTCCTCACAGTGACAGACACCACCGCCATACTGTCCGTGGGATGAACAGAGCACCGGACAGACACTTTTACTGCAATCGGTTCCCTGTGGAGTGTAACAAGACACGAAAAAAAAAACCAGATAAAAAATGAAAGAAAGTTAAAACAAGGGATTCAATTCATGGATATTCCTCTAAGATTCCTCGAAGAATCTGGAGAGATCAAAGGGAGATATTGTCGGAATTTCAGTGATAAAAAAATTTGATAGGGAATATTATATGGTTTACTATAATTTCAATGAGATATGTTTTCTTCAGGAAAATTTTTATGCTTTTTCTAACTTGAATTTGATAGAGAGTAGTTTGGAAAGTTTTAATTGAAATTCTAGAGTTTATTCTTCAAATTTTTTGAGAGTGAAAAACTTTATTACTTGAAGTGAAGAATTATCGAATATTTGCAATGAAGTCAGACTACACAGAAAAAGAATTGCATTGGAAATTATTATTATTATTATTATTATTATTATGGTTTCTCTATTTCTATAATGAAATGATTGTACAGAAATTATAGTAAAATTCATTAAAAAAATAGGTTTCTCTTTAAAAATCAATCGCTCATTGCATTTCATTTCCATTTCTATCAAGTTAGAGTTGAACGTTAATTATCAAAAGAAAAACAAAAAAAAAATTTAGAAGAAAATTACTTCGATTATTAAGTCGAAGTATTCATTTTTTGAAGGGGAACAATAACAATTATGTTCCACTACTCATACGCTCGGTCCTCAAGAAAATGTATATTAAACTATCAGTATCAACCGAAAACCTGTCATCATTCACCGCTCGAATCACTTATTACATAACGAACTTCTTTTTTACTATCTCCACCGGATACTCACTAAAAAATTTCATTGATGCGTGAGAAATCCTCATATACCGCCTGTTATGATCCTACATTACGACTTTGAATAGTAAAATTTACCGCGTTTATAACTGTAGCAATAACTGGAATTATTTTTCCATGTAGTCTCTAAAAACTTTGACTATATCCTATAACATACCTGATAACCATCCATGCAGTCGCATTTACCAAGGTAACATGAGCCTCTAGCAGAGCAGTCATTCGGGCATGTTGTAACTCCCTCGGCTTCAGTAACAATCAATGTGACTTTGTACGACTGTAGTTCATCATTATAGACTGATAAAAACCATCTACCAGTATCAAGATACTGCAGTAAACTAACATTAACCAGCATTGGCTCATGTGTACTTCGCTTAAGTACAACATGTTCCTCAATAGCAGCACCATCATTATCCAATTTCATATGAATATCATCAGTATGCAGACCAGATTTCTCCAAGAAACTAACAGCACCAGATACAACTTCACGTTTCAATCTCTGATCAACTCTACCGCCTCTAACAAACTTTACAAAGTCATACTGTGTAACACTTGGTGCAACATTACGTCTACCATAAACAGCAAAGTTAGCACCCCATGGTAATGTTAAGTTTAGCCTTATGAAAGCTGACTGTTTGTTATGAAATTCAGTATTCCAAAAATGATAGGGCGGTATTACTACTGAGTGTGCAACATTGTATGCTTGTAATTCTAGTACTGCTGGCCATTGCTGAGCTGATTGCTGAGTCTGTGGATCACTCTGTTGTTCACTAGTGTCAGACGCACTTGAATGCTCGGCTGTACTCGTTGGTAAGGATTCTGAAATTATGATGATGCATTAAGAGTGAGTGGGTCATGTCTTTCTTTGCCATAGGAAACTTGCACGAGTCAAGAACTGAAGGGACTTTTTTCATTGGCGAAAGTGGACATTGATTGATGGATAATTTATCATTGGAAAACACGAATTTTGGGAATTGGTTCGATGCGATTGTGACCGTTACTGCATCAGACATTTCCAGGTTTACAGATGCCGGAGGCGATGATGCTGGTTACAATTGAATGGGACAAATTTGCACGGGGTAGGTTAGGACGTTTCTCTGATTGGCTGCACAATCGAAAATACAGCTGATTTTTGAAAAGTAAAGAGAATGGTGCGCTCCGAGAAACAAAGCTGTAGTGATCACCCTTTTTTCTTATTTGTGATTGTTCAATTCAAGAGTGAAGGGATCAAATCAGTCGCTTTCCTTTGGTGTTCTCTTTTGAAGGGTATTTCAAAAACTAAGCGAGATACCGCGTTCTTTAAAAACATCTCTTAGAGAATTTGAAAAAAATACAAAAAGCTTAATTGTCTCTAGTGAATTTATTTCTCTAATTTTTTTTTTTTTGAATCATGCAAGTTTCCTTTTCTGGAGGTATATGTTTTCATTACCTTCTGTAGGAATCTGAGTGGATATGGGATCGTGGAGATTTGCATTCTCATGCGTTACCGTCTTGATGTCTTGGTCCAGGATGCAGTTGGCGTTGTCGATTGGTCTCATGGAACTCACGGCTGAAAATATGAATGAGGTTGTGATTAGATGCGAATGATGCAGTTATCAGATTCGAAAGTATTGGTGCATTTATATAGAATCGGGTAAAATCTACACATTGGATTTTCATTAAAATTTGAATATTTGATGTAATAAATAGCTGAAAGAATTTGTCATTAAGAACTTGTATTCATTTTTCTCTTTTTATTTATGATCAATATCTCAGGTTCTAATTATCACAGCTCAATAGATAGTAGAAACTAGTTCAAATATAAGGCAATTATTCTTGAGGGAGAATTTTTCAAGAATTCTCCGACCTAAACAGTCCATTCAAATGAAATTACAATTATATTGAAATGAGAAGTGGAAATAAAATTAAGGAATTCTAATTCGAGAAATTATTCTAAACGCCCTGATATAATCCATTAATAAACTTTCCAACTATCTTTAGAATTTATCATCTTCATAATTCAAAAGTGTCATCCAAGAAGATTTTGTACGTACGATCCATCTTCACTGTATTAATCTACGAAGATTAAGAGATCAAACCGGATGTGTGTTTGGTGCTTAAATGGTTGAACGAAACTTCTGAAATTTCGTTGGAATAAGTTTGAGGCATCGAGACAAATGACATCATAGGATATAAGTGTTAAATGAGTCGATGAGGATGAGCTTGGGAGATTAGTCCTTAGACTGATGAATTGTGACGTGAAAGAGTGTCTCTTCCGCTCTAACTCATCTAACCCTCATATCCCTTTTATTTTTTCTTTTGGTTTAGCTCTTCGAAGCCCTCGACAAAGGAACAAAAAAGGGAAGACAAAAATATCATTTGGACTTGACACTCTAGTCAATTGAAAAATTCAATCGTTTGAACAAAAAAAAAGGAAATTGTGTATAGTATCGTTGGCTGCGTATACTAGCTCGAATTGAAACTGCGTTCAGGGCTCAATCGGCAAAAAAAAATCGTCCCACTGTACTCGTGAATTCTACGAAGCGTACAGTTAGCGAAATAAAGCTGCACATTTCAGTCGACGCATGAGCCTCGGACTATTTCAATTATTCCTCGTTGCACCATTTGAAAATTTTTACACGATAAAATTGTCAATCTCGAGCGCCATTTGCCTGGCTGCCTCGACATTTTACTCAACGTTTCTCTTTTCTTTTTTTTATTTTTCTTTTACATTTCTTTCATTTTGATTTTCATTCCATTCAATTTTTTTCCCCCAATTTTCATTATACTTTCATCAGTGCACGTGAATAATTTTTCATTATCTTTTTATTTATTTTTTCATTCAACTGAGGTTTTTTTTTCATTTCATTCCATTTGCAGGCAACACTCAGATGAATTGAAGATTCAAAGAAAGCAGTAAGTGAAAAATTGTGAAATTATGATGTACTGATTCATTTTTTAAAAATCAGCTCATCTGAAAGAATAGACTGGCTGAGTTCAATTGCATTTATACAAGTGGATTAATTCAGTTTACCGAAAATTCCATTCAATTCAATTTCTCAATGTTGTCATTCATTCCACCAATTCCACCATTCACTGGAACACATTTTTAATTTAATGACAATTCTTTTCTCAACATTGGAATAAAATTTCTATTCAGCTTAAATGGTGAAGTGGAGAATTGAGTGATGTCAATATGAATCTCTTTAAATTTAGCAGAAAACTTCAAATTGGACGCATCCTCCAAAAATATCAATAAATTTATCAGAAAAGTTAAAATTTTTCAAAAAAAAATGAGAAATATTTGGGGCTAAAAATTTTAAAAAATGCAGTTTGTTCCAAAAAATTGGAAGGAATAGTTAGATGAAGAGGAAAATCACGCAGAAAGCTCCCTTCCGTGTACTGCATTCGCTTCTTGCTTTCACAATGGCAGTACATCCTGTTTCACCAGAGCCACGACACAACCTTCTGCCTCTCCCTGAAAGAGAAGAGTGAGCCGATATATACGTGTACTACCGTACAGTAGTTATGTAACTATCGTTTGAAATTGAGTTGCAGTGAACTGTGAATGACCTTATTCGTTGGATAGCCCAAGGGTGTCTCAACCACTGGTATACACAGAACATTACCACCTACGTCCACTTTCCAACCAATCCTGCCTCCTTTTATTCTTTTATCAAGCCTGTCAATGAAAAATTCAATACACAGTAAAGAAACATTTGATGTATCAAAGAATTCCTCAATTCCCGGATATTTGAAATGGGTAAAATGCCGAGTTACTTCCTTTTGGTTGAAGAATGAGAAAAATAGTTCCAACAATAATCGAGAAGCACTTGATTTTTTTTTTTAAATCCTTTCCTCCAAATGATATCATTCAGAATAATAATAAAATTAACACACATTTGACAATTTTTTAGAGTTTTTTGAACAAAGAAATATTTTTAATAATTTGCACTTTTAGTTTCTTGAATTTTTTACATGTGCATATTTTTCGTTTTTCACAATAATTTATTTATTAAACAAAAGAATAAAAACTAAAAATTGTCTGATATCTTTGATATTTTCTATTTTCGGTATCATTATTCAGCAACTAATTTAAACGAGAATCAATTGAACATGACTGCCCGAAGAACTTTGTTTTTTTTTCAATTGAACGAAGAAAATGCAACTTTGTACATTATTGAAGAAAAAATGGTTTGAATTAAACAATTTGTTTGGTCAAGAGCTGAATATAATTTCATTTATTAAAAAGTTCCCTGATTTCTATTCATTGCATAAACATAATCCCTCCAGTTTAAGGATTTTTTAATTTTCTTTTTTCTCCTCAACATCGTTATAAAACGGGCACGAGATGGGAATATCGCGTATGGACCAAAAGAAAGAAGCGGATAATACTGTATCCCCGGGAAAATATATATAGTGATACAATAGGATAGATAGAAAATGAATGAGTACAGTTTTGATGCAACCGAGTAAGTCGAGAAAGAAGAAGAGAGCAACTGGCAACTTTTTCAATTATATCCAACGGAAAGGGGATCGATGCCAGAACTCAAATTCCTGAGTTATATTCACGGGATTATCGTTGGGATTATCCCAGCCTCTACCATCTTTTCCACTATCTCTACTACCCCTTTCATTTTCCCCACTCTTCAAAAACTCTGTATTAGCGAAAGGTGGATGTGGAATGGGGCTATACACGCGGACTGTAAGAGAAACTATATGGCAGTTCTGGCATTTTGAAACATTGATACGATATTGCTGAGGATCATTCTTGAGCTTTATGCTGTATCGTTCAATTTCGATGCACGTTTTCATGATACAGGGATATTGAAAAATCGTGCTTGTAAAATAAAGTATTTTTGTGAATAGAAGGTTATTTCTTTTTTTTCGGAAGAAACTGTACAGTCTTGTAATTTTTTATCAATAATTTCTTTTCTTTTCTTTAAATTTTATTTGTGGAGAAAGTTGGAACGGAAAATTGGAGTTAAAAGCCAAAATGATTGATAATAATTTTATTTTTCAAAAAAGTGCAATTTTTTGTTTTTAATGAATCGGAATTTACTTTAAATCAAAGGATTCTTTGAAAAAAACATATCTAGATTGCTGTTGATTTACTCAAATTGTTTCACAAAAGCTTTAACTCCAGAAAAAAAGCTCAAGAAATGTTTTCCCCACCGGTCCATTTTACTCAAGTCTCCCGTATCCTTTGAAAAATTGAATTTCATTCCGCATTCCTCCTCTTGATTCAATAAAAAATAATCAATTTCCTAAATTTAATTATTTCCATAGATTTTTATTAGGTATAAGGTTTCAATAGCAATTTGAGTTTTATTGAAACCGGAAATATTATAAACTTCCGCATTCGAATCACTCTAGTGTAACACGTGCAAGTTGGTCTTGTGTGTTGAAATTGTTGAGAAGGCAATAGGATACACATATATATAGATGAAATGTATCTACGTATATATATGAGCCGAGAGGTAAGAGTAAAAAAGGAAGAAAAAGAGAGAGAAAAAAGAGAGTGAAAATGGAGTGGATTTGAAAAGGCTGTACACACGAGCACTGGGGAAAACGAGGGGTATAGAAACGAGCTTCGACGGATGCAACACGGCAAACAGGCAGATTGGATTCCCGAGTCGATTTACCGGAATGCAGGAATAACAGCTGCTTGGATCTATACTCTGGGACGTTTTGGATTTGCAATCTCCTCTGCGAGAAGAATACCCAGCAATATATGTTGGTATTGTATGTACTTCTCTCTTTTGCGACTTTGTGTGTTAGAAAGGATGTGCCGCCTCTGGCTATACATCCCAAACACTTGAATCCCATTTATTTTCATCCCAGCTTCTTCACCAGCAGGATAGAAAGGAAAGGGTGAAAATAGAGGGAGATAAAGAGAGAAAGAGGGAGGGGGGAAGGGATAAAAGTTATGTGCCATTGTGGGTACGGGACCTTGACCATTGTCCAGGATTTCCGGACTCATGTGATACGGAATATGAAATAAGGCCTTTGAGGTAACGTTCAGTTACTAATTTTTTATGTGACTTTAAAAGCTCAAATTTTTGTGAAATTCAAAGGGAAAAAATTCTACTATTTTCTGGAGATAAAATTTATTCTGTTTCAGAATGGGAGACAATGGATTTATTAAATTCCATAAATTATAAAGGAAATGTCTGAAATATTTCCGTTGGAAAATGTTATAATGCAATTTGTGTTGGATCAATAGTATTTAAGGATATCATAGTGGCAAGTTCAAATGATCGACTTTTTTTTTTCTTCTTATAGTTATTATAATTACTATAACTATTTCGATTTTTCAACATTTTACCGATACTAGAACGATGTCCGAGATGATGAATTGTAAATAAATAATATTATGAATATTCAATATTGTTCCGCATTTGACTCACGCTGTCCCAGCATCGAGGACTGGCATTGGAGGATTCTCAGATTTCAAATACCAATATGGCCGCCATTGATGTTTTCATGCAATCAATTGAATTAATCGTCACTATATGTCCGGTAACATACATTTTTCACGATTTCAAAAAAAAATAGAGATTCTGACGAACAAAAAACATATAAGGTTATATAAAGAAAAAATAGGTCTGTGACCATGAATTTTTGCAGTGAAACTGAAACTGAGCCTCGCTTATGGAGTTTCTATGTTAATTTAATTATTTTCAAAAATTAATTTTGGCCTTATTTGTCCGGTAACATAGGGTAAACAAAATTTTAAAATTATCTACTCATGCTATTCTATCGAAAGTGACCAAAATTGAGGAGGAAAAATAGATTGCCCGAACCACTAGGATATCCTTAAAACAGAATGAAATTAACGAATTTTACTTTTTTAATTTTCTTGAGAATTTTCAAAGCGAAATTGATTTTATTGTGGCTATAATTCAAGAATGGATCATTTTCAGCATCTCTGGAGAAGGAAATTCATCTCATTGAGATAGATAATTTTATATCCTTGCCTCGAGAATAAAATAGCGTGAGCACTGAGAAATGGTACATTTCAGAATTAGAGAAGCGTATTACCCGAAACGATGGCAAAAAGCGCTTCATTGTGTTCTTGACCTAATTCGTTTGATTAACAATTGAAGTAACAAAGCGGCGTAATTATCATTGAAATTCTCAACGTAAAAGAGACGAATGTCTACACTTTCATTTCCTCGTTTTCTTATAGATTACAGACTACCGTGTAGGAATTATGTGCACCGTAAAAACAAGTATCTTAACTCAAGATATCAGTTAACGAAAAATGTCTTAAAATTAAATTTTTTTTAAAAACAGCCACTATTCACTGTTTTAAAAGTGTCTATAAAAGTATCTCAATTTCAAACATTTTTTTTACAGTGGGGTACTTACGCCTTTCTGTTTTTTCAATTCTCTATTACCAAGACTTTTTTTTTAAGAAACTGAGTAAATTGTAGAAATTAAAAAAAAAACAAGAGGCGTAAGTCCTGGAGATACGCCTTTTTGATTTTCGTAAGTGGCATTTAAAAGGATTTTTTATTAATCCCTTTCATCTCTGATAATTTCGATAAATGGCCATGAAAAAGGATTGAAAATGGGACTTACGCCACTTTGTTTCAAGGACGATGATATAATAGATAATAACCAATTACAATAGATATTGATAAAGTCGCTTGCACGAAACATTAAAAGTTTATTGAATCCATAAGAAAAGAAAAAAAAAAGTCTTTATTACTCCGTAATAAATCAATGAAGACAATTTCAATGATGAACAGTGCTCGTTTCCGCTCACAGTGTACAACCACTGCCAATCAATTTGGCTGAGAATACGGCTGATCGAATATAGTCATTGTACCCTCGTGTCTCGTCGATTTCCTTCGTGCCGAAAATCGGTGGAAAGAGAAAACGCCAGAAGCAGTAGAAGACCAAGAGCAAGAGAGAAAGATACAAGAAATAGTAGGGGAGAAGGTGGAAATAGTGGGTGGGGTAGAGCGTAACGATTATCGGGGAGTTTCATTCTCGAATCCACTTGGGCAATCGTTCTGGCACACGGTCGTGATGGGGGTCGGCCCGTCTACTCTATTTATTCCTTCGATCTTGGCACCCCTTGAGTATAACCATCCCTCTATTCTCTTTCCTCCTCTTTTTATCACTCTCCCTCTCTCTTTCTCACGCTCACTGTCTTTTTCTTTTCTTCTTTTTTATCCTGAGTAAGCACTTCCTATATTCGTGTGACGCTAACTGTCCCATCGATGAAGTCTCCTCTACCCAGGCCATAATAGACATTTATCTTTTATTAAACTGGCTTCTTTAATATTCCACCCTTGTACAGGCCCTTAACCATTATTTGATTTTCGCCAAATCTATAAAAATGCCCTTTCAACCAAATAAACAACTGTCCATCTGACATTTCCCCTCGAGGAAAATGAAGAAACAATGATTCTATTTTTTTGTAATTAAGGAAAATAAATAAATGAAACAACTGTCCATCTGACTAAGGTTTATAAAGAATTGCAACTATTTTCATCTAAAGAAACGTGCTATTAATAATATATTTAACGATAATCCGGACATGTAATCAATTTTTTTTTTGATTTTTAGATTTATGAAAATAAAGATCCCCTGATGAGGGCACTAGATGAGAGCGGAAATGTTGGGACTGATTAATGGTTTTTTGATTTTTTTTAAACTTGCATCGACCGAAAATAGCCAGAGACTTAATCAAAATTGAGAAAAATTGATTTTATCATTAAAAAAATGAAGGAAAAAGATTATTTGGATTTTAGTGCTTTGACTGGAAAATGAAAATTCTGCATTAACCTCAATTACTGAGTTATTGAATTCTCTCGAAATTTTCGCAATTAGAGAAAAAACTAGAACATTCAATGGAATACTCCATTTTTTTTCCTCTCATTATTCACATGGCTCATGCATTTGTATGATTAAACCCACTGTAAAAATAAAATACCCATTAAAAGGAAGAAAAAAAAAGAGGCGTTCCTTAAATATTCCACTCACGATATCTCCGTGACGAGGTATGAAGCATCATTATCGTCGAGTTGTTAACGACCGATAGACTCATTGCGATAAACGACATATAAAACACGAGTGAAAGAGAAAAAAAAAATAATAGACGAGGGGTGAGAAAAATTTTTCCCTCCCAGAGCCAAAGAAAGTGAGGGCAAGACCTGAAGTTATGCATACACCATTGGCCACCAGTGGAATACTGTACAACCCCTCTGTGCACATACAGCTCGTGGGAACGTACGTGATTCCCATTCCGAAAATCCTTTCGACTACACGAACTTGGACTACGTACAACAGATTTGCCGGAAGTACTATTACTAACTGTTGAAACATTCAAAATCATCATTTATTTGATCTTGAGCCATTTGCTCACCACTGCAAAATTTACACCGACAAATTCTCACCTTATCAGCGTCAAAAGCACATTTTATTGGAAATTAGTAAGATTTTTTTTTTTTTTTCAATTTTTACTTGAACAATTTTTTTTTCTCTTCGACCAATAACAAATTCCGAATTTTCTCGGTAATCATTTGAAACGAGTGCTGAAATGTTTGGTTTTCGAACATGAAACGAGAATTTTTCAAAGGAAAATAGAAGCCATGGTGTCTGTGTATTCGTCCTCTGGGAATGTATAAAAACAAACGACACACGGTTAAACGCTTTGAAGAATCACGCAATCGTCTACTGTTTGAATTACTAACTGGGTGAGCTTTTTTCCTACCTTCACCTCTTATTTTTTCTATAATTAGACTTTTTTTTAGATTTAAGAGAAATACTATGTTGGAATATGAACAAAAATAATCTAGGAATGTAATAATGTTTCTGAAGTAAAACAATATATGATTCATGTGTGGACCGAAGAAAGAGAATGTGTGAAGTTTTTTTTTAGAAAGGTTTATGTGAACATATACAAAGCGTGAGATGTACAACTGATGGAAGGAAATTGAAGACCGAAACGCTTTTTGTTCTATGAGAACGAGCCACTTTTCTTGTGATTCTGCAGTTAGTTGTTCAATAGCTCCAATCAGTGAAGACGTCGAAATAATAAAGAGAATGAATGCTCTGCTTAAACTCTGCGTTTTATTCCGTGACCTGTAGTATAGTATAGGTACTATGGCCCATAATCTAATAATCTATCTTAATTGAAAACTGTGATGAAACAGTTTTGATAAGTAGTATCGATTGAATGTCAGACTTGACGCCTGTCGCTCACTCTTATTGCTTCTCCCATTTATGAAAAATAGTAATCGAAGAGAGAATACCGAGACCAGGAGGATTTTTTGAGAGAGGAATTGTCCTTCCTTCCCGAGCGTTTGGATACATAAGTAGCTTTAGTTGTCTTATCGATTTTCGTAAAGACATTTTCATTTTCCGATGTTTAATTTACTCTATTTAATTTTGTTCTCAGCGATTAGTTGATTATATAAATTGTATGTTTCTCATTGAACCTATTATTCCTCTATTTTATGGTTTATTCTGTCATTGATAAGTTCATTTTGGGATATTTGACGATGAAAAATCGCTTCAAAGTCGGAATATTTTTATCATTACTGCTACAGATACTCAATCATTTTTTCAAAAAACAAAATACAATGTCGGCAATATATTATAAAAAATATTTGAATTCCCGGCAATTGACCTAATTTTTTTATTCATTCATCTCGCTATTGAATCTAAAACTGATTAGAAGACGGATTTTTCAAGTTTTAGGATGGCATAATTTTATGACCATTTAAAATTTAATAAGGAAATTCTCGTTTCATCAAAACAAACGAATCTTTCATAATATCATACTTACTTGCAAAATAAGCGAGCATTGCAGTTAATGCAACGACAAGCAGTATAAGTGCAACTGAAAAACATTTCCATGAGCAACGATGTTGGCAGCGTTTGTCAATGTGAAAACGTGACGGTGAATAAGGTGAATAATGTGGTACAACAGCGGCACGTAGCGGGAATCCTGGCATAACCAATGGCTGACCCTGTGCGCCATTACCAGGATTGCCATTGTTGCCAGTGCCCATACCACTGCCCAAAGATCCAACGGTCACCTGCTGTTGCGGAGGTGGTAGCCTGAAACAGGAAAAAAAAATAACACTGAGAATAAAAATAAAATGAATGATCAAATAAAACAAATGATTATCGTATTGCATTACCAAATGTACCATGCTGTGATTGTATTTTATTTCATGTTATACTAGCATGTTACTCTTTTGTATCCAATCTTCCTCTTTATTTATATTGTGCTTTCCCCTTCCTCTCGATGTATATTTTTTCTCTGCCCATACTTTTTCTTTTTTCTCTATTTCTCTTTTCCGATTGAATATAATACGGTAAATAAATCGCTTCTCTTGTCACATGCAATCGCATTGTTATTAGTATATATAAATATATGGTTATAATATGCAATATGCTCGGTTTATGTTGCGAATGATAAAATATGCTGGACATAGGTGGAGTTTTTGAACATGGTCAAAAAATGAAATATGCCAGAGTATACAGTGGCAAAAGAAGAGAGAGATGAATAAGTGTGTGTGTGTGTGTGTGTGTGTGTGTGTTTGTGTAGATCGTTTTCACAATAACCCGGACGCTACATGAACTCAAAGGTATATGCTTTTGTCCAGTCCGGTGGAGAGAGAGAGATGCAGCATCAAAGAGTGGAGGAATATATATTCTTCTAGGTTCTTATAAATCTTTTAAAGGGGGAATCTCGCAAGGGGGCATGTGTGTGTGTGATAGCTTCGTTGTTACCGAGGTGTCGAGTGAGGCGTTTGTGTTGCTAAAAAAAAGTGGAGAAACGAAAAGAAAAAGTGCAAAGATGGCGGTGTGAATTTTACGTCAACCCCCGTCAACGTTTTTATCATCGTCATCCTCGATATTTATGACCGCAAAGAAGAAACATGAACATCCACGTTGTATCGCAACAGTGTATATATATATTGCGAGATTATTGAGAGGGGAGAAATTTTTTTATTTTATTTATTCTATTTCCACTGGAAAATTCAAAATGAAAAGAAGACATGGTTAATGCAGTCTGAGAGTGAAGTAAATATAATTTTCTGATAATCGGATGAACTCAATGAATAGTATTAACCTGTGCTTTTTTTCGAGCACAATGGTGACTTTTTTTTCAACGATTTTAAACGACTACTTTTGAGAAATGAAATTCCATAAGAATAGAAGAATTGTGGGATGAGAAGGAGAGAATAGAGGTTGAGAGTACAGGGATATATTCTCTCTCATTGCTTCTTTCCCGGTTGCTTCGAGTTAGAAGAGTCGGAGATAAAGAAAAAAAAAAAAAAAATTGGAGGAATGAGATGGAAGGGAGCGTTACAGAGCTAACAATGCCTTGGGTCAATATTGAATTTTCCCGCTTTCAAAACCATAATAACCAGAGACCCATATGCCACACAAAACCCAGTGAGTATATATGCGTTTCCTAAATGGTTACACTGGTGAATATTCTCCATCACTCCTGTCATTCTTCTCTATCAAAGAGAATGTGAAAAAAAATGATTGCGGTTAACTGTGATGAAGTTGAATTCACTTGATTAACCATGATAGCTTACTTTTTTTTTTTCATTTGTTACAAAAAAAAAAAAAAATTGTATCTGGAGCATCAGAATGAGAATATCACTATTGTTTTTGGCAGAGCTTCCGCAATTGCCATAACACACACAGAAAAAAAAAAGAAAAGAGACGGAGCAAATGAAAATGGTAGAGTGAGTGAGAGAAAATGGGTGCGCTTGGAGCGTTAGCAAACGACCAGACCATACGACAAATAAATTTTTTCATTCTCTCTCTGTTAAAACTCACCCTCTGATTCTCTAGCCTCCAGTGTCATTAAGTTAAGAACAGAAACCGTGGCGGGAATTAATTTACCAAAACAATTGAAGTGAGAGGAAAATAGGGACACGAAAAAATCCTCTTTTCTTCTCCCTCGTTTTTCCCCCTCCACTAACTTTGTCCTCTAAACGTTTCTTATAAAATAGCTGAAGCTTTAAAAAAGTTTAATGGTAAAATAATGGTAGGTATATATTTTTTCCCTCTTTCCCCTTGTGCGTTTCTTCTTCCCTCATTTGTCTCATCCCTCTATCTTTTCTTTTCACCTCACTTTGTCCTCTTTATTCTCCGAAAAATTTCTCTTATTTGAAAAGTTGGAGAATCGCCAGTGATATACCTCATGGCGTGATATCACGAATCACTTGTGAATATATGCTGCAGTCATGGTGCTTGTTATTTTTCCTTTCTCTCCTCATTTCTTTTTTTTTCACCCCCCCCCCCCCCCCCCTCTATTTCCCTCTGAATATTTTTATTTATTCTCTGTTACATTCCTGAATCAATATTTCATGCTGTGCGATGTGAAGAGAGTTGAAAAATAAATAAATAACATGAGAATAAAAATGATAAAAAAATGTTCAAATTTTTCCATAATACGTCATACGAAAATATCGTCACACTCACGTGTCGCATTGGAAATGAAATGTGATATAAATAATTCATAGTAAATACACGAACGTTATAATACACACATTCCACAATTGTGCGCCTGTGTGGCACCTCTCGGAAATGGGAGATCGATAAAAATATGCATGAGAATAATAATGGAAGAGGATGAGAGAAATAAATAACGAAAAAGAAAAAAAAAGAGAAGAAATGTAGGTAAGAGAGGATGTACGATATTAAAACCCACCCATTGTGATATGGGCGCGTCGATGGGGCACAGAGGGAGAAAAAAAAATGAGAATGAAAAAGACAGAAGAATAAACACGATGGCATTAGTACGCGATGAGGCGTGCAATGAGTTGCACACCTTCGTGTAGTATAATCGAAACTTCATACACATGATTGCTAACGACTTCGAAATAATAAATGGATCGAGTGAAAAAAGCGTTAAAAAAAAAAGTAATTAAAGAGAAATAAAAATATTCACACGAAAAATTGGGTCGAGAGTTCAATGATTCTCGTGCCCTTTTTCCCCCTTCTCTCTTCAATTCTTTTAATTCATTTGTACAATGAAGTAATTACATTTGAAATTGGGTTATATATTTACCAATCGATACTTTAAATTAGGTTGGTCCCCGGGATTTTCCCGCAGTTAGGGCTCCACTTCAAAAGCAAACCAATTTCAATGGATTGAAGATGAAATCGACATTTCGAGTCACGATTGTTGGAGAGTACAGTAAGCCAGGTGGTATGCGTTTTATCTGTACATCTTTCTCTCTCTCTCTCTCTCTCTCTCTCTCTCTCTCTCTCTCTCTCTCTCTTGCATAAGGGCCCAGAATGGTCTTTACTCAGTGCTTGAAGTCACGTACTCTCTCCACTTATATTTAGTGTACTCACGTAGCCAAAATTCTCCCCAACAATTTTGTCCTCCCTCCCTGTCTCTTTCTGTCCTCGAACTAACGAGAATTGGACCACAATGAGTATTCTACACCTGTGAGTATTAATTTTGTGAATATATTCGAAATGATTTTCGTTGATGTCAATCATGAACTTATTCGAAAATACCTCAAAAATGACTGGAGATATGCCGTATTTGCCTTGATTCTTTCTTTTGCTCTCGACATCCTCTAGAAAACGAGACTATAATAAAAAGGGCGTATCTCCATTATTTGTATCCTAGGGCGTATCTTGTTTAATCTCTTTTTTTATTTCTCTATCCTGTTTTATCTCTTCAACCCTGAACTATTGACTAGTGTTCATGTTTCTCTGAATTTTGAACTCTTAATTCACAACAAATTACTGCAGGAAGTATGCTTGCAGAGGCAAAGAGAGATGAATTGTAAATTGGAACAATTTTGAAAGCATTGGAGTATAAATTAAGTGGTTAATTAATTTGGTGTCGATACGAAGGACAAAGTGTTTGTACATAATTGCACAATGATAAATGTTGAGCTTCCAAGTGGGTCTCACGTGCAAAACCCAGAAGCGTCAATATCGTCTGAGTGGAAGATTGGACCAATCTCTCTCTCTCTCTCTTTCTGGTTATGTATACGCTTCTGGGCTCGAGGCTCGTATCGTGTGATCCAATTACGTGAGTTTCAAGAGGGAAAGGGAGAATGTACGATGCAACAGTCGTACGGGGCTCTGGTTTCCACTGGCTTTTGTACTAGCCATTGGGTGAGTGGAGTGATATAAATAAAATTCAAAAGGAAATTGTCACCATTTCTTTTGATAAGTTTCAGAAAAATTCGGATACATATGAATTATTCATTCTCGTGGCATTACCAATGGTAATTGTAAACATTTCTTTTCATTGGGATCGCAATGGTCATTTATCTTCTCTGTGAGGGAGAAAGATGGGATCAACATTGGGCGCATAGGAATGTGTTGATATCATCGAAATCACTGGGCTTGGAAGAATGCACATTCAATTCTTTTTTTTCAAAAATTTTATTGTCTAAAAAAATAGTCTCTCGATGAATTTCCGTAGAGTTAAAGGCTAAAAAAATGCCTGTGGGCATTTACAAGTATGCCAAGTACGCGTTGTTGATTCCTTATGCATTCCACTAATATTCGAAGGTAATTTAGTGCATAAAATGGCCATATTTCAAATAGCGCTATTTAATAATTTAGCAATGTAACTTGAAATTCCCTTCGCAATAATTCATTCGATGACGTTCATCAACTATACACTCACTCGTCTGGCGTTTACAGTCTGTATTTGTGAGACGCATAATATAATCCTAGTAGTGTTGGTGAGGTGACTACCACAGTTACCATATCCAGAAAATTTCTATAGATTGAAAAAGAATTCGCGTCATTGTTCTTAAATAGTTATGAATTATTATTATTTTTTTCTACATAAATTGTAAAATGAAGCTAATATGAATATGCCACTGAATAATGATCTCGGTAGATGGAATCGTTGGCTATAGCCGACTAGCAGCAGTGCTCCTGGGACTCAGCAAATTAACTGCCGTATTCTAGTAGTTTTCTCATATGATTATATTTATTATTATAATATTATGTAACTAGATTTTCCAATCCTATTTGAGTCGGTTCCTGGATGTCTTGAGGCGATAGTGGTGTACTTGTCGATAGCAACTACCGCATCTCCCGATAGTTTCAGAAATATCAACCAAATCCTCCAACTTTCCATGCGACAAATTCAATTGAATTGGAATCAATTCCTGTTTTTGTCCGATTCAATAGGAAATTCCATTCAATTACTATTCAATTACGTCCATCAGTATTTTCCATTCGAGTGATTGTTACAAACGATTACTGTGGACAAGAATGTACGAGACAAGAATGTTAATAAAAATCCAATAGGACACGTTGAAATACCTTATTTTCATTCAACATGAAAAGGAAGAAGTAGCACAAGGAGGAGTAGTAGAAGAAAAAGACGAAGGAAACTAGGTACAAAGGCGAAATGTAACACGAGAACACGTCAGTAAGGCGTCCACGAGAAAACTTGAAATCGAATCTTGATGCCAAGCGACAAGGGAGGATGAAAAATTACCAAGTCTATACGTTGTTTCCGTTTTCTTTTTCTCCACTTTTTTTTTCTCTTCTTTCTTCTCTTCTTTTATGTAGAATCAAGTAAAACCAGAAACCATAAATTATTCTCATCTTTCCATCTTTCGTCTTAGTTACCTCACACTTTAGATCTACACTTATCCATCCTTCGTTAAAGAGGGTGAAGAAGAAAAAATATTTAATTACAATATGTTAATATTAATCATGATTCTGTGCTGTGAACACAGAGACTGAATAATTATCAGTGATTGCCCAACACCGATAACAGTGTATCACGTGCAAGTAGTTTGCTAAACCATTAATCAGCCGGCAATCAGTCACCATGTAATTGCATTTCTGAAGAACTTACCGATTCATACATGTAGAATTGATTACATTAAATCTTGTCAATGTGTCGATAATTAATTGCAACCATTATCAATGCTAAATTGCCTTAAGGTGTTTGATGAAGATTCATTTCAGGTAGGATCATTCTGAGGAAAATGAGGTCAACGAGGTAACACTACTCATCCGGTTATTGGGTGGGGTAAATTGGAGCATCTCAAGACAAGCAGAAGACGCGAAATTACGTAGCACACTTTGCGAAAATCTGCAGCGTCAGTTATAACAAACGGGAAAAGATAAATGAAAAAGAGGTTGGACGGTGAAGAATTAACGTTTGGAGAAATATTCAAACTGTGGAGCAACAAAAAATTTCTATTCGTGAGAATGAATGAAGTTGATGGAATTATTCAAATTTTTATATGAAAATTTGTCATCAGTGAATTATGAAAAAAAAAAGATCCATTTTATTTTAATTTCAAGAATTTTATTAACATGGAGAAATATCGATAATGATCCAGGATTTTTTTTCAAAGTGAAGGACTTTATGTAAAAATGTGAAAAAATTTGAGACGCAGCTCCGATACATCTACATTGTTGGATGATTTTTTTCAAATTCTTTCGTAAAGATCTTCCCTTCAAAAAAATTCCCATTCATTTTGGTCCAGAGATCCATTTTCAACTTTTGAATATATTCAAGTGATTATTTGACAATTTTTAAGACAAGCATCAAGAAATCTTGTCGGGAAATTGGGCTTAGAAGATTAAAAAAACTCTATGACGAAAAAAGAAGAAACATAAAGAGTTAACCAGTTGTTAAAAAATAATTTGAAAGCTGTAGGATCAAAATGAACTGGACGATAGAATTTTTGCAGTGGAAATTTCTCTGGCTTGCCAATGACACATGTGTAATTTCGAAATTCCTCCAACTTTATTGACCCTTAGGAAAGAAATTTCCTCGGTTCACTCTCTACTGCATTTTCGCAAGAGTTTTTTCATGAAAATTCCTCTCTCCATTCTCGTAAAATGTGACCAACATACAGCTGTCATACAAGTTGGACGACGAAAAGTACTTCTCTTCATTTTTTTTTCTTTTTCTAACACTGTCTCCTACTCTCTGTAGGTAATACAATTCTGCGTAAATCCTTTTTTTTTCCTTCTATATATCCTAGTACCAATGGCAACTGCGGTTATATTCTCACGAAAAAAAAAATCTACCCACGAGCGTGCATTTACGTTCAGCCCTCGCAAATGCGAATCCATGACCGCTTTGGTATAAATATAGAAGGATATATATACTCTGTCTCTCTTTGTCGCTCGTTTTATTTCACTCGGTGGAAAATTTTCTCTTGGTGTAACGTAGAGGAAGTGCGGAAAGAGCATATAAAACCGGCCGTTGCGGATTTGCGCCCGGTCGCTCGTCCGCACCGTAAATCCAACTACGTTACATAAACTTTCGGTTTATATTTTTTCATATACTCGCTTTTTTCGCCATTTCCTTCATTTATTCTTCTCAGAAAAAAAAGCAATTTTGTCTTGAGAGTCAAGGAAAACGTCAAAAGATATTAAGAAAGATTTTCTCATAATTAAATTCAAATGCACATGAATAAAATTAACAGAAAAAAATGTTGAATGAAATATATGACTTAATTTGAAAATTTCCAGTCGATTCTCCACTCAAAATTTTCATTTATTCATCTTTATGAATTAAAAATATTTCTGGTTCATTGGAAAATGGAATAAAATTGAGAATAAAAAATTCAACCTATCTTTCTTTTTCTTACCTTCATTCTTCATTTTTTATGCAAAATTCGTGATGTACTAGATAGCATAGTAAGAAATAAAAAAGATAAAGCCAGCTAACACGCGATGGAAATAGATTTGAGTATTTTCCTCTTCTTCTTTTATTTCTTTTTCCCTTCATTTCTCTTGAAATATATAGAACACAGTTGAGAGGGTTTTTGGATGAAAGAGCGCATGGTGAAGGTAAATTCTCTTATTCTTCCTGGATTCTTTATTGCGAACGATCGGAATTGAATAATGCAATGGACGAAAGAGAGAAAAAGAGATAGAGAGAGAGGGAGAGAACATCAACTCTCAACAGATAGGAGCAATTCTGTATAACGTATATTGGAGACGAATACCATTCTTCATACACTCGGATTTATCGATTATGTATAAAAGCTTTATGTATTTACGTGTTTTCTACGACTTCATACAATTTTACCTGAATTTATCCTCAACAGCAAAACAAAAGAAAATAAAGATACGAATGGGAAAACTCGTCCATGTTTTAGAGAAGAGTATTTCTTTCTGGATAATGTTTATGATAGGCGTTTATAGACGGAAAAAATTCAGTTATTAGGGGAATTGAAGTTTTTTTTTAACAGCTCAACCTATCAGAAGTTGCAATATGAGGTGAAAATAGTGGCGATAAAATATTCCAATATAAAATACGTTTATTTATTTGTAGAATTTCCGTTTTGTGAACTTCATGTGGTGAAATGATTGTGAATTCTTTTTTCAGAGAAATAGCCTTGACGGGAAAATCCGAAAAAAATTATGACGAGGCTTGTCAACATTAAATTTCTTGTTCAAATATTTTGGCAAAGACTTTCACGTTCAAAAAAAAAACCTGGTTCATTTATATCTATTTACATAAAAGGATTTAATATTTAATTCAGTGATCCATTCACTCTAAAGGTTGTTGAAAAATCGTCGAAGTTCTCTACTGCAGTGAAAAAAGAAATATATATGAAAAACCATTTCAATTCAAAACGAAACACTTGAAACACTGATGCCCTCTTCATTGAGTATGTGGACTCATGGAAACGTTTCTAGCTAATGTACCCATGACAGCGTAAATTTCCAAGTGTCAAGAGAGGATGCACACTGTTAAAACATTCGGTTGCCTTCTCCCACTCTATTTCCAATGGTGAAGAAAAAAAAAAACCCTCAAAATGAAGAGAACAAATAGAATGAAGCTCTGACAGATGGTTTTGTCGGTCATTTCACGTGAATTTTTGAGGAATGAAAAAACAACCCAGTTAATTTCTCAAGGGAAAAAAGAACGATACTCTCGGTTTTATTGCTCTTGTATAGAGCCAGTTAATAACAATTACATGACCCAATTAAAAATTAAAATGGAAATTTTACACCGAATAAGAGACACAAATAATCCACAAAAAAAAATCTTTACCAAAGTTAATAAAGAGATCCTTTCTCTCTTGAGAAAACTCATAATTTTAACATATTCATGCATTAGTAATACGAACTTTCACCCTAAGACGTTAAAAAAAATATGAGCGAGGGATAAATGTCGAACTAAGAGGGGTGAGAATGAAAAGAGTCTTGAAAGATGAAACGACGCGAAAAGTGTAAGCCGTTATATACTAGGGGTGGATGAGAAAGGATTGGTAACAGTGAACCTGCATTCTTCTCAGCCAGAATTTTCCTTTTTTTTTTATTTCCACGATGGTAGGAACAGCCATCATGAGTAGTATCAAGAGTGAAGAGCATAAGAGAGTGAGAAGGATGGAGGTAGAGTAAGATCGACAGTGTGTGAGGGTATATAGATGAGAATGGGGTGAATGTATCATCTTGGGACTCCGCAAACTTGTGCGACATTCGATCATCCCTCCCTCCCTCCCTCTCTCTTCTTCCTCTACTTCTGTGCCTCTCTAACAGTGTGGAATAAGAGACGTGAAGAGGGAGAGAGAGAGAAAAATATACCGGCATCTTCGACCAAAAAAAAAAATGAATGGGAAAGGGAGAATATTACACCACGTGTGCCAGTAATAAGATTGCGCGCGTGACAACAATGCAAAAATGACGAAGCCCTGAAAACACTCCTTCGTGTTCTCCGAAAGCAGCAAAGTGGGGAAAGAGGGGAAGGGATAAGAGAGAGAGAGAGAGATAGGCGAAGATGAGGTGAGACGTGCTCAGCGACAATCCTTCGACTTATCTCGTTTCTCCGTTCCTTCCCGCCTCTTTCTTACTCTTCATTTTTTTTTCTCGCTTCAAAACAGCCTTGACGCTCCCTTGGTAAAATTATCGAAACGTCTTCATTTTCGGGGTTGCCTTGAGAAAACAAGAGTGAGAAATGAGACGAAAATATTTTCACTCATCTCCTCTTGTCACGTAGTTGGCAAAAGTGCGTACTTACAGGGTTATTCTCCATTTTTTTTTTTCATCATTTCTCTTCATTCTCGAGATGAGAGCGAAAAGAGCGAGAGAAAGAGTAGAGAAGAGAAAAACACGGAAGTATTAAAAATTTAAAAAAAGGAGAAATGTCCACTTGGGTTTTCTCTCGTGTATCCTCTGGAATTAATTAAAAAGTGTATCCTGAGGGAAAAAATATCCTCTCGCATTGGGTAGATAAGGGGCAGAGATAGATAAAGAGGATTCAGGATGGATTGGGGCGATGAGGGAGGCATGGAAAAACGGTATAGACGTGGGACAAGAGATGAAGGAGAAATGACGGGAAAAAAAGGAAAAAACAAATTAGAAGAAAGAAAAAAGCGCAAAGGAATGAAGAAAAGTGAAGAACATCCTTTGACATTCTTAGACTGAAGATAACTTTTCCAACAGGAGGATTCACACAGTCCCTCTGCAGGAACTCAATTTAGTTGGGAGCCCTCTGAAGCAGTCGTACAAGCGAAGAAAAATCGTAAAGAGAGAGGTGAGAAAATATAGACGCTTCATATTATATTCATGAAATATGTTGAGCATTTTATTTTGTGTTAGAGAATAAAAGTCGACATATATTCCAGTCACATACAATAAAGATGTATTGTGCTGTTGATAACAATGCTGTACCAATAGCTGGGGTGAATGAGAGAGTAAAAATGAGATGCAGAGATAAGGTTACTCAGGCGTGATCACTGAGCTTCAGCGTCATTAGAGCAAAACTGTGTATGTGCTTCGTCAATCGTACTACGATGCGTCAACTATGGAAACGAAAGGAAAAAAAGTAGGATAATGATCCCCTGGGTGTTAGAATACAGAGGATGCTTCACGGAAGATGGAACAAGTTTGAAAATGTACCACTGGAGAATATATGAGTGAAATGTCTCGTTTGCTTTTTTACGTTTCAATGATTTAACGAAAATATAGTTTACAGCCGACTAGAATCACCGAATTTCCACTGGATTTCTCATAATTTATTTATTGTTTTATTTTCCCTCCAATGATGAGTTTCAAATATATATTGTAGCCTTAGTACCAAAGTGGCGTAAGTGCTAGAAACGCTGAATACTGGAGTGGAAGAGGCGTATCTCCTAAAATTACACCAAAATGTGTTTATGAATTCAGTTTCGAAAAAAATGGCTCTTACGCCACTTTGTTACTAAGGCAACGATATATCTCATTGGGTAGTGTTTATTTTCAAAAAACAGAGTTATTCTGGTTGTAAAGAGAAACGGAAATTCATTCTCGTGGTTTTGTAGTAATAAAAGGGACTAAGACCATACGGTTAAAGTAGAGTTTGTGAATTTATATTTTGGTATATGCTTTAAAGTTTGCACTGTAAACACACGCCTTTTCTAAATTTAACCATCTAGAAAATCCCATTGCCCATCCAATTTAATACATCACATGAATAATTCTACACCTCGTTCGAAAATACAACCGATAATTTGATCTGAAATACACATCAGTTACATGACCAATTTTGAATTTATTACAAATGTCGAAATTGTCAGTTTTAATTTAGTCAATCTCTTTGACAATTATCAAGTTGACGTTGAATTACAAGAGACTCTTATAATAATTACTGGAATGTTTTTCTAAATTAATGTCACAGTGTCGTTAATTCCATTTGTCATGTGTCTCAATTCATCTAATAAAATTGCAAGTGATGGAAAAAAAAATAATTAAAAAGAGATGGAGCAAGAGGAGAAGAAGAAAATTAAATCAGCGGCAGAGAGTATCCGAATGATTTATAAATTCAAAGATTACATTTTAAATTTGAAGTAATAAAAATCAAATTGAAATATCACTTTGCTCTCTCTTTTTTTTTTTCTCTCTCTCTATTCGTCTGTCTACTGAGCATATATAACACGAGCAGGATACCTCGATTACCCCCATCAGCTCTTCGTGTATGGTAAAATCCCGTAATATCGCTCTACCAACGCGCCCACATTTTTTTATTATCCCTTCTCCAAAACTTTAGATTCGATCAATCCGTGAGTCGAAAGACAAGGAGATTGAATTTCATTTTACCATGGATGTGCGTACGTGAGAGAGGCTTTTTCCATGTGTGTGTATGCAAGTCGGCTCGTTGCCGATTCCGAATATATTGTCGCTATTCGAAGCAGTGAAAAGAAAAAAAGAGAGAATTTTACTTTATTCAAGACACGTGACACGTTCTTGGTTTTTTTCCCATTGGAAATTGCAATAATTGTTGCCTTTACTTCTTGTATTATTTTCATTCCCTTCTTTCACTCTAATGAAAATGACATTTTTATGGTTAAAGTTTCATGGCCGGATTCCCATTGAAATGAAATGAGAAATGCGAGAACATAACGAGGGGTCGACGCAAAGAGACAGAGAAAAGAATGAAGAAAAAAAGCGCGGTAAGAATGAAAACAAAGGGAAAACTGTGGAGGAAGAAAAAGAAAAATAAGATGAAAAAAAAGAAGAGGACGTAAAGCATAAGAAAGAAATGAAGGAAAGGCGCGCGGTATTTTTGCTACGTTCTCGTATTTCGCCTAACAAGAAGCTTTCACGCTCGCTTCACGATGGCAAACGTCGTCCCAGCAGGCGGTCCAGTCCTCTCCAAACAGCCGAGGGCAGAAATAAAGGAAAAGAAAAAACAAAAAGACAAGAAGAAGAAATGAGTGAAGAAGGTATCTGGCCATTGCGGAGTGTGAGAGCAGCGCGCGCATCAGGTACAGGCCAATGACAGCTCTTAAGAAGGAAAAATACACATAGAGGAAGAGTCCATGTGTGATGTCAAGCGAAGAGGAAAACATTCACTCACTATTTTTACTGGTTATATTTTTTTTTGTCGCTCTCAATTTCTACCTGCTCATCTTCTTATTTCTGGGGATTTGTTGATTTTACCCTCAATTGGAGTGCTCAAATGGGCAAATTACTATAATCATTGGGATGGATCTTCAATTTTTTTTATGTGGCCATTTATTTTGGGTGGAACCTTCGTTAGGTAAAAAAATTGTCGGAATGAAGGATAAAAAGATTTAGAGGTGAAGTTATTTATCTCTCGTCATTAGTTCAATAAAAAAGAGTATCTTGATTAATCTGAAGTCTCATGGAGAATTGAAAGGTTATAAACAAACAATACTGAATGATTGTCTATTAAACTTGCGAGCTCGAAAGATTGTGTTGTATGGACTTATTTATTATGGTGAACAAGTGGATAATTTGTCATCTCTCTCAATAACAAGCGAAAGGTCGCGAATTGACAATCATTTAATATTGTTTATTTATAACCTTCCATTCTCCCATGAGACTTTGAATTTATCTTTATAAACATGGAAATGAATCGGTCCATCAAGAATTTTTAGAATTATTCCTTTAAGAGAAAGCATCCTATTTTTGAAATTGATGGATTCAATCATTGTCCAAAGCATTCGAATAAAAAAGAATTAATTAAGAAGATTTTCTGTATACAATGTGTTTGGTAAAAAGTGTATTCTCTTCTACCCAGTGTTGGGAGAAGACTGCAGAAGCATTGGAGAAATTGAAAAATATTATTGAAACAAATTTGGATTATTAGAGATTAACATCAGCCTATGAATGCATGTTATTTCACCTCCAAAATCCAAGTGGGGCTAAGGAAGAACTATGTGGCAGCGTTACAATTCAAAAAATCTGTGTAGACCTTCTAAAAGTGCTGAAACTGATAGCATTTGAAAGCACGATAAGTATACTGCACGTGCACTGCAAATATACGGCGAGTGTATGGCCTGTGAAAAGCACAGATACGGCCTCCAGGCGGCAACTTGGAGGTTATGCACGTTAAGTGTACTGTACTCATTCATGTTCTATCATTACGATGTTATCACATCTATTCGTCTCTCTTCTACTTACTTTTTTCGAGGTAAAATAGCATGCGTTCATAGACCGACATCAATCGTCAATAATTCAAATTGTCTAAATAATTTTCTTCTCAAATTGATACTATAGAGACGCAATTGAAAATATTGTCTGAATCATCACAAAAACTGTTTTTCTGTAACTGTCAGTGTTGAGTGGTGCTCTTGATGGTCTCGTGAGGTGTCGACAATCATTACAGTACATTGTGAAATTATTTGAGATGTTTCCATTGAGTATTGTTAAACTCAATATAATCGATTATTCAAAAAAGAAAGAAATATGGAGATCTCACAATAATTGTGAATTTTGGGGGAGATTCATGTGTTTCTCTGAAAAAGAATTGTTTTTTTTTCTTCAAAATTCCCTATACTTCAACTTTTTTCTACCCTTGGCTGAAACTAAATAAACTTTTTACCAAACACCCTGTATTGCAGAAGAGTTTCCCCTCCTGTAATTTCCCACGTGTTCTCTCCAACAGTTCACACTTTTTTTTTTTTGAATTTATAACGAAGAAGGATTAGTTACGGGACCTTGATTTCTAAGGAAGTCCGTGAATTTTTTGGACAGTGATTATGACAAAGGGAAAGGCGAAATATAAGAGAGAGAAAATAATCTATGATGGTAGGAGTGTACAGGGTGTGTAACGTAAATTATCTATTATGAAGTACCCCCATAGATAACTACTTCTCTCTCTCTTCCTCTCTCTCTCTCTCTCTCGTTTGTTAGCCAGCATTTATACCACTTTGGTAATGTTGTGTATGAGCACCACGAGCTTCGGGTATATATAGGTCGTACATTGACCGAACTCCTCCGCCGGAAGCACTATTTCAAACGTAATTGTAGGCAGTTCTCTCTCTCTCTCTTTGGCTGCCTAGATTCAAGCGTTCACATTCAACCACAACGATGTAAATGCGCATATCAACGAGATTACTTTTGATGCATGCTCGAAGAGAGGCCAATGCAGTAGTGAGGAATGAGGCAATTTTTATTTCGAGTGTTAAAAGCTCTCTCTGTACGAAAATTCCAAATAATTTTCACGATTTTTAGATGTTTCTGGGGCAATAATTTTTCTTGAATTATTCAAAGAGAATGAATTTATTGCAGCATTAGATATTGATGTCGTTGATGAACGGAATTTTTTAGTCTCCTGGAAAATTCCAAAGTCAAGCTATGAATATTCAGAACTTGTAGCTTTTTTACGGGGTGCGAAATTTTCGAAAGCACTGCATTCAAAAAGTGTAGAGAAAAACTTTGGACAATCCAAACTTTTTATCAGGTTTGAAGAACTCTCATTAATCCGTCATTAATGAGGAATAAATTGGAGTTATTCGTAGCTTTTGAGGGAAAGTTAAGCAATAAGATATTTATCGTCGGGGTGATTCTACATGAATCATGGGAACATGTAAATTACCATTTCCCTTCATTTGGACGTCACACAATGTTTCAATTCATTCTGAAATCAGAGAATTTCCGCAGAAAAAAGAGCAAAAACCAGAGTTAACTAGGATTTTTTTTCTGCAACAAAAGTATTCATCATGAAATTTCTAAAAATGGAGATAGAAATGCAGCTTATCTCCATTATTAGTCAATTTTCTCCAATTATTTCGTAAAGGCCTTGTCTCAAAAAAATTCTTGTTTATTTTACCCCAGTTTCTCTTGCACGTAATTCCATTCATTTTTTTTTTTTTTTTCCTTCTATTTTTCATTCATTGATTTCCTTTAAAAATTTCTGAGATTCCTCACGAATTTCAGTGTTTTCAAGATTATTCAAGAAGTTACTCAAAATCATAGACTATTGAATTTTCTTGAAGCTAAAACTTCAAATTAATAAACATTTATCATTGTCAATTAGTCCCAACGTTGTCAAAGACATTCGACTTTATAATTGAATTATAATTTTCCTCAAATGTTCAGTTAGTTTGTTAGAATCAAGCGGAAGAAGAAACGAATAACCTAAAGAAGAGAGGCACAAGGAGAAAAAGAAAGAATCAAGGAAAGTAGAGAAAGGAAGCACAAACAGCTCGACTCCATTCGATAAGGGAAGAAGAGTTTCCAAGAGAGGTAAAAGGGGAGAAAAAAATAGAGAAAAGTGAAGAATAAGGTCGAGTTAAAAGACACTTGAGGAGGAAGAAATACGCGATCGTTTCTTTACCGATGAATAACGTATAGAAAGGACATGGAGGAGATGGTAGGAAATAAGAAGAAAAAAAAGTCAAGAAGGAATGAGTTGGTTTAATCGTAGTTGGAGTGGGTTCCAGAGTACGGAAGCACAGGAAAAGGTTGGAAAAAAAAGGAAGTGGGTAGAGTAGAAGGGGAGGAAAAGGGGAGAGAGAGGTCTGAAAAGAAAATAGAACGGGTGGACGGTTCGTACTTTATCTTACCAGCTACACTCGTGTGCGTTTTCTGCAATTAGCTAGCGGCGAGGCTGATGCAGTCGGATGCAATGGCTCTTAGTCTCAACTCAGCTAAAAAGAAGGGGGGGGGGGGAGAAAGAGAGTGAGAAATTCATCGTTATAACTTTCTTAAAGGTCATTTAAAGTTTCCTACTAATTGTGATTAAGTGTTGCGTTGAAAACTGTTGACCAAACACTATTTTAATGTTCTTCTTTTTTTTCGAGTTTATTTATTCTCCTCAATTTTTTTTCTCTATTCTGTGGCACATTCATCAAGTAGCATTTTTTCGTCAACTCCTTTTTTTTTCTTATTCCGATGACACAACTGATAATTTCCCACTTCTCGTGTCTCACTGAAGGCGTCACATGCCCATCGGGTGGTCGTTATCATTCTAATGTTTATTTTTCTATTCCTCTTAACGCTATTCAGTAGTGTACATATACAGAAGCTTGTAGGTAGGTTTTTATCGTACACATAAAGGCGTGGCATAGCAATGGCAATAGGACATTTAGATGAATATCTTGGATGAACAGAGAGAAAAAAAAATAAAATGAATTCTACTGGTTATAGAATAGTGAGGATCAAGTGCCTAATTATAATTTCAATGAGAATGAAAAAGAAATAAAAGTTTTATCATTTGAGAAATCATAATGTATGTGAAATATTTATCTTCAAGATATTATTTAAATTTAATTGAAATTTTTTGAATTATCTTACAGAAAAGTAATAATTTTTTCTTTTCATGGAAAAGACGAGGAAATTTATTTAGAATAAGATGGAAATAAATATTTGGTAAAAATGAAAATGATGGAATTTTCCTGGTTTTTTAAATTCTTGAAATTTCGAAAATCCATCTACATGATTAATTTGATGTTTTTTTTCTCTTTCCTTCACTGGACAAGTGATAAATCAGTGAAACGCGATTTTAACAGTCAAATCTAGAAAGAAAAGGAAAAGAAAAGATTTTGAGTGTGACGTGTGTATACATTGGGCACTTGGGAAGCGGGCAACTCTCAAATGAGCCTCCTAGTGTCTCCGTTGACATCATTTCTACGGATGAGGTCACAAAGCGGCAATATGAGAAGGCTTGTACCGACTACTACATGGTCGTTAGTTAGCGTGCATTCAGCGTTGCATTGTCGTGTCATTCGTCTCGGTGAATTTCTTTCTTGCTGCGCCATTGAGCCAAAGAAAAGGAGACATAGAGGAAGATAGAAAGAGAGAGAGAGAGAGATGCTTGAGTGTGTCAGATCAACAATGAATTCTTCAACCAGATGCATATGGATTGGGCCCAATAGACGTGCTCCTTTGTGCTTATTATATTGTCGTAACATCGAATGAGGTTTTCGTACCAAAGAAAAGAGAGAATGAAACTGAAAAAAAAGGAACCAATGTTTTTTCTTCCTCTCTTCTCGACTGAAAAAATAATTCAATTGGAAGAAAAAAATCGAAACAATATTATACATAAGACTGGTGCGTACTCGAGCGATAAATTTTTCATTCCTTCGAGTGTATTCAATAATTCAACATCAGCCCTCCATACACATTCAAACCAGTGGGGGTCCAAAAACGTTACTTATACCTCCGATTTTTCTATCCCTCTCTCTCTTTTTCTTTCTTCGCTCAGAGAGAGCAGGTCAATGTTTTCATACCAATGAATTTATTCCTATGAAAATACTTCGGTTCTGCCCTTCCTGCATACCCTCTGAATTCATTAATTATTAAATTGTACCTCAGTTAGATTTTACGAATACATCCTAGATACACTGTACTATGTAAAAATAAGTTGCATAGACCTGATAGATTTTCACCGGATTTAAAACGCATTTCCTACTTTCACAAGTTCATTACATATGCATGCTTATTTTCCATGTTTCCTTTTTCTTTTTCTTTCGTAGATGGAGCGATTGGGAAAAAAAAGTTTTCGTCCGAGTAAATATACTTTGGCAGATCGAACGAAACTTTAGAAATGGAAAAATCCTTTTTTTTCACTCCTAAATTTTTTCCTCGATCCAAATTCATCCTCTCTCGGCTCAAGGGCTCCACATGTCACGATTTTCTAAATTTCCTTCTTAGTGCTAACAGAAATGATACGAAAGCTCTCTTTCATTTCATGTCTTCTGCTATGAGTCTCAGAGATGATTTACTGATGCGCGCTAAAAATCTATTTGTAAAAAACGATCAACTTATCACAAAGTTTCTTGTCTCACAGGGGGCTGAAGTATACGACCAATGAACAAAACAGCGTACATTTTGAATGAACAATTTTGATACGTTTTCTGTATTTCTTATGATTATTTATAATAAAAAAACGCTTGCTCCTGTTTCTGTGATATTACGAATGTAGCTGAAGTATTTCCATTAAGATACACTAGAGTTCAAATCAAACTAATTATACTAATTCCAACATTATCATTTTTATATGTTACTTCGATCTCACAAATATGTAATTACCCTCTGTGACCGGTCCCCTCCGGCTAAAGAGATTGTACCCTATAAAGTTTGTAATAAAATCTAAATCTAAAATCACTCCTAAATTTTTTACTGTGTGGAGTAATGGTGGTTTTTTTTCGTGGAAAAAATAAGAGAAGTAAGTGGAATCTCGTCTGCATTTCGGTGAATGGCTTCTTTCATACCGAAAACGAGTAAGCTCCCCCCCCCCCCCCCCCCCCTCATCTGGCCGTACACTCTCTAGTGGGCGATATACCCACGTGCAGTCGTGGTGGCAATTAATTCAGGAACACCAGCCCTAGTCGTCGTTTCTCTCTTCTCTCGCGCATTCTAAATCCCCGCTTGAAAAAGGAATATTTATCGTTGGACGAGAGATGCAAGGTCGGTATGCTGACTGTGGAGCTACGCTCTTTCACGCGAATGAAGAGAAAGAAAAAAAATAATATCACAATTATTCAAACCCTATTCTCTGATATTTCCTTTTTTCCAGTTCTCTTTGATTACAGCTGAGTGCAAAGAGTCCTTTGACAATTTATAAAGTTCAGCAGTAGAAACCGTGGTCTATGGTTACGCTCATTTGTTCTCTTATTTTACTGTGCCATTTGCATGGAGCAAAAATATTGCGACATTTTCCTTCTCTTCTTCATTCAAGGGTGATTGGACCTCGATTCGATTCCACATTCAGAGCGTTGGATAATGCGTTTGAATTTCGGCGGGAAAAGACGAGAGAAAGGGATTAGAACAGGTCATACTGCGCAAGCATCATGCCTCACGATATTCCTATTTTTTTTTTTTTTTCTAAAAAAAACACTGTTTTTATCGAATTGCGATAATTCATATCGAATATATCGAAATCCCCTATCGTCTAAATTTCATTGATGTTTGAAATCCAAAATATCTGATGGCAAGAACAATCAGAGCTCCCCTCTGCCTCGTGGCACATTTGAGGTTTAATTACCTGAACACAAATAAACAGAAAATAAAGGTTTCGTATTAAAATATCATGCATAATAGGCTACATTTCTCTTCATTAATAGAAACAACCATTTATGATTTAAGAGAAGAAACATATTTCTTTTTTAGTTTTGGAAAATGATGACGCATGAAAACATGCATAAATATGGGTTAGATTGAAGTCAGAATTCGCAAGGTGCGCGCAAAATTTTTCTCCACCGGTGCATTTTTCATCGTTACGTACAAAAATCATAGTCAGAGAAGAAATTCTTCAATTCATCTTCCCCTTATTGGTTTATCAATAAATTTGAGTTAATTACCACAGAAGTATAGTAGAATTAATTGAGAACAGAAAAAAAAAGTTAATCAAGTAGTAATTGAATGATTTGATGATATTATACCGTGAAATATGCAGTGAAAAGATATTATCTGGATATTTCCAAGTTATAATGTGTCACACTGTATTTTATCAAGAAAAATAAAAGTAGCACAGTTGTATATGCTTCTCCGCATATTTCCCCTGAGCATTCACAGAGGAAAAATAATAGTTGATGCTGAAGAAGTAGCGAAGAGCAAGCGAGAGAGAGAGAGAGAGAAAGAGAGAGAGAGAGAGGTGGAGAATAATCACAAAGAGTTTTCGGAGAAAGAGAGAGCGAGAGAGGGTCTTCATAAAAATTCTAAAGTAAATTCGAAAGAAAGCCCAGAAAAGTCGGATACATTGATTGAAGAATAGACGGAGGTAGAAGACTCAATGTCAATTTTTTTTCCAATACTGTAGTGTCATTCTGATGGGGGCTGAGCAATTATGCAGGGGGAATTGAATTGCTGTGGATTAAATTTCCAAGTCACGACCGACGCCGATTAATATTTCAATAAGCAATCAGTATAGAATATCCAATAAATTGACTCTTGTATTCACTTGCTTAAAAAATGAATACAGATTAAAAATTAATGATAAAATTTTGAATCAATCTCGTTAAATTCACGGGATGAAACTATTAGAATTCAATTTTTATCGAGAAAATTTCTCGTTAAAATTTCCTTATGTTAACAACATAATATTTCCAATGATTTCAATTGAAACGTTGGCTCTAATCGAGTCACGAAGTTATCTTATCAGGCAGTACGAGTGCTCTAATGATCCAGAAAGCGAGAAAGTGTGGAATTTTAAGTGGCAGTATAGATGTTTTTTCAAATAAGCGATTGTAGATGAAAGAGCCGAGTCATCGGACAACTAAAGCCATCGGAATTTCGAGCCTGTCGGTCCATCAGCCAGTCAACTGACCATCATTATTAAAACTTAGTCAAGGGTTCTTTCATGAATAATGGCTGTGAGTAATGATGACCACGATTCCATCTCCTCTTGTGTAATTGATCAAATTCAGTGTAGAGATATGTCATTTCGAAGAGTGTATATGAAATCCTGTGACAATATAAATTGTGACAAATCATTAATCAAATAATGATTGAAGATAAAACGGTGTGACCCTGGGGGAATAAAATGTACGATTGGAATTTCCATACGAGACTGTTTGAAATATTGTAGGAATCATTTTCGAAAGTACGTGAGATGATTATTCTCTTCATTTTTTGCGGGGAGTCTGAAAATCTAAAGCAGATAGAAAAATTTGGGTGGAGGCTTCTTTTTTACGACAACTGAAGCACTGAGGGAATTTTTCCATACTGCCCTGACTATCTGCTTATAGTCAAGGTCAAAATCAACTATTTCAAACTTGTTATCACGCCCAGACTTATAATGTTAGGATTACTATTTGAGATGACTGCATTGAATGAAGACGCACAACATATGCATTATTATATTTTAGTTCTGTTAGCCATTTCCATATCATAACCTACACTTTATGAAGTAGTGCTCGACTGCAATAGAACAGAATCGATTAAATTATATGAAATTTACTAATGATTGAGTAAATGAAAATTCTATCCGTGTAAATTTGTCATTAATATCCGATTTTTTTGAAGAGTTTCCTAGTAGAAACAAAATTATAAAAAACTTTGAAAGTTATAAAAAAAGAAGAAATTATAAATTGTCTTCTTTTGGGTATCATAACTAATTTTGTACTACAGCTATGAGAATCAAATTTCACATAACGAAAACCAACAGTTGATACTCATGTCTACTATCTGATGATTATACTTGAAGCTAAAAAATTCATTTTTAGAATAAAAAATTTATATTTCTGATCACAATATTTACTAACTATATGATTATAGTCAAGGCCTTTTTCTACTATATTTCTTAGTTCTAGACACCGAAAAATTCTCTCCGTGAGTGTTCACTAGGATAATTTGGGTAATTTTGACTTTGACCTTCGGAGACTTTAGCAATTGTTAATAATAACGCAAAAGATTTTTTTCAATATTTCGTCAGCTTTGAAATTTTTAATATTCATTTATTTATTTTTTCCTTGTATGACCTCGAAAGATAAAAGGCCGAGCCTCTTACAATTGTTTCAACCCCTCGCCTTAACTTAAAAGACTAGCACGTATTGCAAATTTTACAATTAGTTGTTTCCAGTTTACTCTGAAACTTCTATTAGAAGCTCATTTGCTGTAGATACAAGAAAGAATCTTCACAAATACTTTGAACAAAATGGATATACATCATTTGATCAAAAGTTCATACAATAGATTAATGATAAAATCAGGATTTCGTGCCCGCAATTACAATTTGCTTTGCACATCGATATCCCATTGCTTATGAGAAGTCGTGTATAAGAAATAGAACTCCTGGTCCCGCTAGTGGGAGTAAAAGAACAAAAGATTAGCCAACTTTCGGTATTTTTCTCATGAGTTGATCCGAATCAACAGCAATTTTCGTTTGGCGAACTCTGGCGATGTTGCCATCAATGAAAACATGCCCACAAAAACAGCTACACTAATAGCAAATGACCTGAACGATCTGGCAACATTGTGGGACACTCCGAAAGCATTGCGGCGAATCTCTCATCACCCGGCCAAAGTCGTTAGGTCATGTATGGGAGCCAGTCTAGAGTTCAAGCCGAGGCTCGAAATACTAGGGATACTGCAGTGCGCATTAATGAAGACGAAAAGAGAGAATGTGGCGCTTCGTAAGGCAGGGCTACTGCATTAGACGATATCTATCATTTTGGATGGATTACATACGTGGAACGTTACTATCTGGCGTCACGGGTTGCGTTGTAATTCGATTGCCATTCGAGTCATCCATTGGACTCTCTCTCTGCAGACATCTCGAGTTACCTTAGTGGCGCATCGATATCTGGATGGCCTGACTCCTGTGTATTGCAAACTATACATCAACTTGATACACAGACTCCGATAATAGAATCACATGGATAGATTCCAGTTCTTTATTTCTAGAAAGAATAAAAAAAGTAAGAGGAAAGGAGTCATGCTGCAGTAGTTCCTGCGGGATCTAATCGACGAAGTTTGTAATTACTTCACGAGTGCGCTCTGAGATAGATTTTTTATTATTTCTTTTTTCATCGATAACTGATGGAGATATCGACAGATGTAATGCCTGCTTGGACGACCGTCTTCACTAAAGACTCTATCTTAGTTTCGTGTCTCCGTTTTCTTTTTATTTTCCTTCACTTTTTTCCGTTTTCTACTTCAGTTGAAATGTTTTTCATTAGAGAAGTCTTTGAACTCTCATCCGAATAGCGTTTTCGAAACACGTTTACTTTTTTTTTTTTTCATTAATTTTCAAGCTTTTATTAGATTGATTTCACTCGTAATGATCAATCAAATTGTGATGGAAAAAAAAAGTAAACAAAAGAATTGGGTCACATTTAATTCGTGTAATTCTTTTTTTTTTTCGAGCATTGTTGGAGGAGCTGAAAAAAACGGGCAACATTCTGTCTGTGATCGACATTGAGCTTTTGAAAAAAAAATAAATTGAAACACAGATATGTAAAATTGAAATTCACAGTGGGGAAAACGCAAAAAAGAAAAAATTCAATGGCGCAATTTAATTTAGTTTCATGTGATTTTCAGCCGTATTGCAGATAAAAAATCATGCAGAGTTTGTTATTATTATTTTTTTTCTTTTAATCAAGAGAAAAGAGCTGCGAAAATAATTTACACAAAAATACAGAGGAAAAAGGAAATTAATGAGAAAAAATAATGAGAGAGAGAGAGAGAGAAGGCAAAAAAGGGAAAAATACTGGAGTTTAATTGAGTAATTTAATCTTCACTGTGAACAATAGGGAGTACGAAATTTTATAAAGAGTTTTGGGAATGAGGGAAGGAGAGTAAACGAATCCACGTCCCTCTGGGCTTTAACCTAAAACTATCAAAATTCATTTTCCACGATGGGGACCTGTTGGGGCGGAGACCAGGATGGTTAGAGTAGAGACTGAAAAGAACGAAAATTTAATCGACTTGGCCTTCGCTGAGAGTGAACACAAAAGCGAAGTTTGCTGCTTAACTTTTTGCGTCCTACTCGTTCCAATATTTTTTTCTGCCTCTCTTTCTATTTCCTTTATCCCCAGGAGAATGTAATTCAGGAGATCGAGCATCGTTACACCCTTCGGTTTATTCTAATATTGGTAATGTGATTGGCAGGTTTATCCGTGGGGGAACGATGATAAAAAGATGTTTTATTTCTTTTTTCACTGATCTCCAATGTTTTTCATTGATATTCTGAACACATTCTTAAATATCTTGGAAACTAAGCAAGATACGAAATTTTTAGGGAAATCGTTTTTGTAGCATTCGAAATTCTCCACAAGAAAGGTTTCGATAAAAATTTTGCTTAATTTCCGAAACATTCACAAAAAAAAGAATTCCAGGAGAATTTATTCGACTTTTTCTATTAATAAATGAGATAATTGAGGAACTTTACTTTAACCGATTTATTTGAAAGCTTCACAACTGAGATGTCATTACGATTTGAGCAATTGCATTGTTAATAACAATATGAAGAATTACGAGCAGAAGATAACAAAAATATTTGTAATCTACGATTGCCGTTTGTACTAATGATATATTCGTATGTATAACGTGAATTATCATTCATTGTTGTTGGAAATTGCAGGTGAAAAATAAATGACAAATAAAACGAAATTTAGGTCACGTAGAAATTTGTGAGGGTAAGTTGGAGAGGTTAATGACTCCAAAAGGATAAATGGGAGTCGAGTTAAGATTATAAAAAATGAGAGAAAGATTATACCACCCTCAATTACCCGAAAGTTTTAAGATGTATGTGTAGATATATATTGTGTTTTGTAATTCTCAACGACAAAAACTTTATCCCAAAATACGTCTCAACAAATTGCTTTAATCACTTTGAAGAATTGGTCTATTTTTCATATTTATCATTGAGAAGACATTCTTTAACGGATTATCTATATTCTTTAATTAATTCATTCTATTTGAGGGCAATTAACGGAGCACTTTTTCAAATTGACGAATATCTCTTCCATTCACATTTTCGTGATCACTATAAAGATAGAATAAAGTGCTTTATGAGAGAAAATTCAGTTTCCATCAAAATAAATTGAGTTTTTTCGAGTTACGGTAGTCTTTTTTTTATCATCAAATCGATAATTTAATTAAAACGTTAAGTGATTCTTTACTCAGATGATTGGAGAGTTTGAGTGGTATTAAATATTTCCATTTACCATCTCGTATAATGAATAATTTCAAATTAATTGATAGCTAAAAACTGAATTCCGTTAGTAATCAATTAAGAGCACTTTGAATTTGAAATTAAAAAATAATATAAATATTTTTAAATTAACTATTTTGATCTCACTGATATCATAAGTAAATTAATTGAGATAAAAAAATCATTAGATACATTCAAAGAGTTTAGATTAATCAGATTTGCCATGCGACTGATTTCACGCTCATTAATTTTCAAACATGACAGTTGAGAAATGTTCATTTATTTTCACTCCTTTACTTAATAATGACTATTATCTTTTGATACGGTTCAATGACCTTTATTTTTCGAATATTTATTCATTTATACTTCCATTAATCATTGACCTACCATTTTATTATAAATTGTTTTCAAATATTATTATTATTCATAATAAGTAGTAATTCTATTGGGGTATTTATATATTATGAACTTGTATTGGCACTCTATGAATCTTTTACACTCTTTTAGGTTCCACACTACACATATTTGTGTTTGAAGTGATATGAAATTTTGGAGGACTGTTTTCCTGTTGTTAATTCAAGGTATTTAATCATAACTCAATTCCTAAGTATATAATGTTAACACAACACTGTATTTTTCATATTGTTTGGTTTATTTCGGCGTATATTTTGAAATGGATAAACAAATTGTATCTGGAAGATAACTTCACATTGGAATCGGAACGTTCATTCTAATTGAATTGAGTGAGGAAAGTTTACTATTGTGAAGCAGATGTCAAAAAAACTGAATGCCAATTATCTACTAATTAATGTCAAAGTCGGATGAAATTTCGTTACATCCAAAAGTATCTGTGAAATTAAGAATAAAACGAAAATTCTAAGAAAAGTTACATTTGCAGTATTTCTAGGATATCTTCAAGACTCTTGGATTAACGTGAATTTACGAAGAGATCATATTTTTGAGCACAAAGTTCTCCACAAAAAATGTTATAAAGTACATCCTCCTAAACCTCCTAGTTTCCTAGATATCTATGAAATACACCAGGCACTATTTTCACACTATTGATCGACAATAATACAAAAGCCATTAGCTTTGTTCAATATTTCACAATAATCACAAGCTTTTGATTCATAACAAATCATGGCTTCTCTTCAATTGATTGAAATTGAATCAATAACAATTGGAAATGCCAATAAATAATAAATATTAAACAACACTTCTGTAATTACAATTGACAAGTAACTAGACATTCACATCAACTAGAATATTCATATTTAATTGTATTCTCTAATGATGTCGACAGACATCAATAGATAAATTGACAGAGTCAGAGACAGTACAATGGCCTCAAACAGCTTCAATAGGTCTCTCTGTACAAAGCATTGATTTATAAATTATCCTCAATAAAATTCTCTTCCCCCCAAGAGTAATTGTGAAACGAGCACACAAATTATCTGAATAATCTCCGGGTCATCGTCATCTATCGTGAAAAAAAAAAAATTCACAGTAAATTACAATATTTAATTTATCGTTCAATAAATTTAACAGTATCAATGATGTTTCCGGAGTAAATAACTCACTCTTTTTCCTCTTCATTGGCGCGAGAGAATATCAAATTATGAAGTGATAATGTGAATGAAAAAAAAAACTGTTCAATCACAAAATTCATTAAAATTTGTGCTTTTTATTTCGCTCTAAATTTGATGTGAAGATACAGAGCCTTTGTGGCTGTCTTCAACGATCTGTTTTTATTTAATATTCTCTTGCATTATGGGAAAAGGTAATATTAGCTCTTGTGGCAGCCACTGGCAAGTATCCAAGAGGAAGCTCTACTCTGTATATATCCCTGTACTTCTATCCCAACGAAAGAGATTACGTCCATCCTATTAGAATATTTTACAAGGAAAATTAGCTAAAGTCCTTCTCTCTCACTTTTATAATAATTTTTCTTTTTTTTTTTACTTTTCTCCTCTTATTCTTACGAAAATTTCATTCTTCTTGAGGGAGAAATTTTTTTTCTCTGTTGTATCAATTTGATTAATTTGATATTCTTTTGAAGAGTGAGTGTGCCTTATGCAAAGAGATTGGATGATCGATCGGTCACTCTCATCGTCTGTTCATATTTACAGAGTGTGAAAATTTGCTCTTCCCACCTTCTCAATCTTAGTGGGGACGGGAGATAGCTTTTTTCTTGATCAATACAGTTTTCTAGAGTTTTGAGGTGGTCCCATCAATTTTCAAAGGATGAATGCTACAGAAGTACGGTTTTTAAGTGGAAAAAAGTTCTGAGGTCAACCGAAACTTGAATGGTCTTAGAAAAATTATAGGAGAGACAGGGGCAGAATGGACCTGCTGGTCAAGAGTTTTCGATATTTTTTTTTTATTTAAGACGTCCTTAAAAACAATTGAAAAAACTCACCAATAATGTCCACATATTAAAACATATTCTCTATTTTTTTCAGATTTCCACAAAGTCCTTCATTCAGAAAAAAATTCGTGGATCATGTTACCTCATAGATCCATTTTGGCTCACTCTCCCCCATATTAATGATGAATTAGAAATATTTATAGTACTATCTTTTTATTATGCAATCGATTTTTTTCTCATTGAATAAATTGAATGAATTGCGCGAAGATTAGCTTTGGCAAATGGAAAAGCACAATGACTTTTTCGATCAATAATGAATCATTGGAACCGGATGCATCTTTTTTATTATTAATTTTCCAAGAATATCTTGGAAATTGAGCGAGATAGCAAAATGTTTGTCTTAACCTCTTTTGTAGGGGATAATGAGAGCTATAAAAAAAGGAATTTAAACAAAATTTCTGGCTCACTCAATGTCCGCAATATTCTTGGAAAATTACAATGAAATAGACTCATTTAATTTTACATAAAATTCTCTAGAATTCAACATGAATAAAACAAAGAGCGTGTGAGTTTTGAGACTTATTCTACTTTACCTTTTTACTACTGAATTTATCCATGAATTTTGGAGTAAAACTGAGAATTTGATTTTTACGGCAAATTGAAAGCGTTGTATCAACTTGAATCACACATGTCATAAAATTTGCGATGAGAATTGATGCAGAGCTTTACAAGAATTTTCAAAAAAAAAACATAATCCCCACAATAATTTTTAATCCAAAGAAAACTTTCAAGTTTCACCGAATGTAACTGTGTCTGATCATTCATACACCTAAACTACTTTATCCACGATAATTCCCATAAATGAATGCATAAAAAAAGGCAACAACCAGTAACCAATAATTCTCCCATTAGTTAGCTTATTGCTCGTTATTCCGTGAATTATTCCATTATTTTTCAATTGTGTAAAAATATGCAAATTAAAGAGATGAGTTTTTCCCCATTTGCAGAAGGTATGAGGGTTAATATCAGTGACAACAAGCAATGCTCAACCCCTATCTCTCTGTACCCATTTATGCCCTGGCCTTCTGTGTTCCGAGATATACGCACCAATATTCCGAGTATTCGCACAATCCACTATATTGCGTATTATGCAGACAATATTTCCCCGTAGACATATTCATCTTCTCTCTAAAAATTCAACTAATATTGTATCGTTTATACTTTTAGTATTATTCCACAGTTTCATGTTCGTGAAAATCAAGAAAGAAAAGAAGAAGAAAAAAAAAAGAAACACAGGATAAAGGGAATATAACAGGTAAAAGTATCAGTTTGCCCCGGGTATTCTCACGTGAAAATACATTTCACAGAGAGTCCGTACTCCGTGAAATTAACTTGTGCTTTTAAAAGCAACAACATAGCTTACTAAAAGTATTATAATGTCTTCATACGTATGGTAGTTGGCTCAGTTGAATTTATGTACCTAATTTTAAAATATATGTGCTACTACTGTTAATCAAAGAAGAAAAAAAGAAGAAATGGGGAAAAAACTTTGATGTCAAAAGTAGAACAAAGATGAAGCTGGCAAAAAAAAAAAAAGAAAGTAATTAAACTTTAATCACGGTAATTGAATGAGTCTCTTGAGGTTGATGAGAGGAAAAAAATTACTCTGCTATGTTTATTAAGCAAAGTGAATACGTTGAAGCTTTTTTTGCTCTCTCTCTTGCTCTTCTACCTATACTTTATCCGAGAAAATGTAGGCCAATGAGTCAAACGCAAAAAAAAACGTAGGGGAATCGCTTGAATCATTAACTCCCTCGGTGCACTGCATTAATACCGATTTTTTTGAAATAAAATTCCTACACTCAGCGATTTTTCATTTTTATTGGTCAATGGGATTTTGACTATATACAAGTGGTGCAATTAATGCAGTTCCGTGCATATACTTTGAAAATACTGGTTTCTTTCGTCATGTCATTGACACGATTTTCCCTTGCATTTCAATAAGAGTGAAAATCAATCAGGTTCAATGGATGAAGTTGAAAATCGCTGGAAATGTATTTTTTTCATAGCGTCCACTTGTTCCGTGCATTTTGACGATTATTGAGGATGAAATACTGAAACGAATGGTTGAATGGAATTCACTCGTTTTGGTAGGCATTCATAATTGTTCTTTACAATCTGCAAGCACAAAAAAATGACTATTTATCAAAAGCATTGAAGGGGAAAAATGAGCTTTTCAATCGTATGGAAATTGATAGATTTTCGAGATGATCAAAAATTCTATAGAAAACCAGGAAAATTACCTCTAATTTATCTTCCAGTGTTTTGGAAACAAAAAAAATTACGAGAATTAATCCCGAAACTTTAGTTTAATTCAAGGAACTTAAATTTTGAGAATATCCTGGCTTTTCAATGCGTCATGAAAATATTATGAATTACATGAAACACAAGCCTTACTTTGAGTACAGAAATCGCAACAATTGTCTCCGTTTGTTGCTAATTTGCTCTTCAAAAACTGGGTCTCTGCGCTGAGTGCATACCACAAAAAATTACTCCCCTCGACTCATACAATGTAGGCCATTGTTGTTGAGGAGGTGAATGAGTCGTGAGACTGCGAGAAAATGAGAAAAAAGAGTGGATAATTTTGTGGATTAGTGGGTTAACCCGTGTGAATACGTTACGAAGCTTCTTGACATTAAAGTGGGAGGGGGGGGGGGAGTAGAGAGCAATAATCGATCATGCCTTGGAGGAAGAGGACCTTCCATCAGGTGATGGGTTGGAAGGGAGAACGAAGAGAAAAAAAGAGGGGAAGTGGGAAAAAAACGGAGCAATATATATCGAACGATTCGAGCATCTCTCAGTGCCTGTGAATAGGCGAGTGAGGGTGTTGAGTGTATGCTTAGGTCGTTGTATTCGATATATATACAAGGGAGAATACGCTGGCTGCCTAGACCATGCATTTCCCGTGATGTATTTCGTAACATCGCAGAAGGCACTAGTGGTCTATATATGAATCTTTACAATTGAGGGGTTGAGGGTATTTTTTTTTTTTGGAAGATGAAGGTGAAATGGTACAAAAAGTAGAAAAAAGCTCGATACGTAATTCGTGCCATGAGAGCACAACGAAGACTCTGGAAAATCCCCTCAGGATCCTTTATTCATCCCTCGGTTCCTCGATTTTGCCCCTCAACACAAACATAGACACTAGCAAAAAAACAAAAGGGCAGAAATAAAAAAAGTTACCCGTTATCGTCATAATTCCTAGTCTTCTGCAAATAAACTCCAATTCTCCTCTTTAACGGGTTTTTTTTCTCCCCACTCTACTTTTCTTTTACGTTTTTGCGGATGAGCAGGTGTGTCACTGACAGAGAAAGATAAAGCCTGGCACATATTTTTCACTGATACGTTATACATATGGTGGATAAAAGGAGAAATGAAGAGAAAAGAGGATAACAAAAAAAAAGCAGAGAAAAGAGAAGAAATGTAACGAGCATGGATAAAGATCAGCTACAAGCGAAAACTGCCCGTAATCTTTGACTTTATTAACGCTCGTTTCTCCCTGCACTACTGTCTCTCTGTGACTCTTTCATTTCTCATACATGCCACAGTTGTGCACACAATTGAAGCACTTTTCCTCGTTCCTTTGCCTATTTTTTGTGGTTTACTTTTGTTTATTTCTTTGTAGTTGGAGAAAATGTTTTGGTGATATTGTCGAGTTTATTAGTGTCTGAGGGACATTTTAAAGTGTCTCAGTGGATTATACGATGAGGCATTATGCCTTAGGTGCTGCGTATATTATATGAACTCTCATTTCTAGAAACATTCTCTCTCTCCTTCATTCTCATCTTGTGCTTTCATCCAGATTCTCTAGGCACCTCGTTAATTCAATGCATTATCTATTTATATAAGCTATGTCGGGACATTGCACTACTGGCCAAAGTGTTTTGCACCCACGAGAATATATATGTGTGCGTTGGTGGATGAAAATTTTGTGTTTTCGTAATTTTCTGTCACTTTGTATGACCCGTTGTCACGCAAAGTAACATGAGGGTGAAATAACTATTGGAATGGAGAGAGAGAAAAAGGAGAAAAAAGAAAATTAAATAGATTGAAAGTTAAAAAGACAAAGTTGTACGCTTGAAGAACTAACATGGAGCGTCAGTCAGGCGCAATAAGCGATTTTACGAACACCAACGCGTGGCGTGTTACGACAAGAGACTCAGGTCGTTTGTCAACTGAACGAATGAAGCGACACTTTATTTTTATATATGACTTTTTTTATTTTCTTCTCTTTTCTTTTCATTTTTTTTCCATCCACCTCCACAACCCTCTGACACACTCCCACATCCACTCACACACACACACACATACACACAGACTCGTGGCACTTGCCGTACCCTTTCTCATTTGATACTGTCAATGTCCACCCCACCAATTCTCTCTCACTCTTGTAGCAAGTTTCCTGGCCTTCTGTTTCCATCCGCCCCATTACTCATCGCACAAATTATTGCTCTAATTTGCCGGTCTTTTTCTCTCTCTCTCTTTTTTCCTCGTTTCCCCTCTTTTCAACCAGAGGCAGAGCATGAATTAAAAATAAAAATTAAAAATAATACGGCGTAAATAAGAGGATGACATCCAAGAGAAAGAAAAAAAGCAAATATTGTAGAAATTATCTTTTAAATTGAATAAAAAATCACTTCAAGTGGAGGATAGTGAAAAAAAACCTCTAGAAAATAACAATAAAAGAGGAAATGAACACGGAGTTATTTGAAAAACAGTTTAAATCCAAGGTGTTGTCATGGTGTGAGGAAAAACCTCACCAAGGAAGTTCTACTGTCGGGTTGAGAATCTCTCTCTTTCTCTCTCTGGTTGGTAGAAAGGGTGGAAAAAATAGAGAAGGGTAGAAAGGTAGGGAATGGTTCGGATAAAATGGGGTTGAATGGGAGTGGCACGAAGTCACTGGAGAAAATCGTGGCAAAGTAGCGCCTGTCGAGTTGTCTAGTTTTCTCGGTCCCTTTTCGCTCCTTCGTCCATCACCTCCATTGCACACCGTTCCTCCTCCTCCACCCCACGCGGATGGAGGCACACAGAGTCCTCTCTCCCGCCCATCCCCGTGGGTCTCCTCTCTTCCTCCTGACACGAGTGCGCCACCTTCATCAACAACCCGCTTCTCTCTCCCTCTCGCCCCCCAACTACCACCCGATATTGATCCGGGGACGTGGCAGTACAGCTTGGTTATTACTTTATGCTCTGTAGTTGCATGCATCGATGGTGCAGAGAAAAAAAAAGTATTGACAAGTAATAAAATAAAAAAAAGAAATAAATATAAAAACGCAACGTTTTTCATTCGATTTTTTTTTTTGGCCACACGAAGCAGCCTATATCCTGATGGACAGACACACATATTCGTCTAAGAGGATTATGTACTTTTCCCTCCCAGCACTGTATACAACTGGGCAGTCCACCAAATAGCGCGAAAGCCGTATTAAAGCCTTAGAATTCCAGAGCCAGAATTTTTTTTTTATTCCCCGTAACATTTTGCCTTCATCTCTCCCAGGAATTTTGTTTGCCAAGAAATGAAAATAAAGAGTATAATAATAATAAATGTTATGTTATTTTTTTAGATTATTCCTTGGGACAGTGTTCCTGTGTTTATGCAGCATGAATGTAATAATAAAAATGACGTGGGAGGGGTAAAATTTTTTTATCACCATTAACCAAATGGCATTACAAAAAGTGCACTTGGCCTACAACCACGTGGACTTGGAACGGCCATTTCCTTCCATGGCGAAAGAACAAGAAATAGAGAATGAGTCCAACGAAACTAACTGATGCTATTATTTGATTGGAAATGTTACTTTTGTTTCTTTTCTCTTCTACTTTTTTTTGTTGTTGCTTCTCATTCTCTTTGCTTCCTTTTATCTATTACCTTTCCATTCAATGGGATAGCCGTTAAAAGCTTCGATTACTGCTGTACGAGGAAAAAAAGCCTCTACCATCTTCGCTAGTTCTTCTATCTCTCTCTCTCTTCTTCTCCTATTTCGGCTCTTTTTTACTTCCATGGCCTTGGGTTTCGGGTGAACCAACACACAAAAGAATCGATTCGAAATGTGAAACTCACAAATGGGTCTTTGCCCGTTGCATCTGTGTATGTGTGTTAGGAGCGTGTATGGCACGTTGCCTCTCTCCAAGGGAATGAAATTTAAGAGGTTAATTGGAACAGATAAACCGCGTCTGTATTATTCCTTGTAGTGGTGGCTTGTACGCGGAAATTCCCGTTTGCCTTGTAACGGCTGAAATATTTTTAACAGACTCTTCCATTGCCTCTTTCTTTATTTCTCTTCTTTTCTCTCTGTCCTCTCATCTCTCCGCACTTACAGTTTCCGCTTCTGTTCACTGTGGTCTGTTGTGCTTCTTCATTTCACCCATGAAAAGAAATCATAAATATTTTTCCCCTTCCCACCCCCCCCCCTTTTTTTTACATCATTAACGAGAAAAAGAGAGTAACACCGTTGACACATTAATTTATTCACATTAGGTAGCTAGAGTCAGAAAGTGACATGTTAGAGAAGGCAAAATAAAAAAAAAAGGAATGATAAAAAGAAAATGGAGAGGGGAAAAGAGAAAAAAAATTAAAGAGAATTGTACACTGCATACCAGCGGACATTAAGTATTTATAAATCCCTCGACATTTTGCTATACGAGGCGATGAATTACTTATGCTTGCCACCTATGTCTTTTATTTTCCTCCCCCGTTGTATGCCAGATGTACATCCGTACACGCATTTTGTTATAAACGCGCGTTTGCCAACTCCTCCACATACGTATTTATAAACTCCCAAGTACGTATACGATATACACTTTGCCTTCAGCTCTCAAAAGTCTAACACTGTGTGCATATTTATGTATATATGTGTGTGTTTGTATTATTGCCATTCAAGTGTGGAGAATAAGTAGTCAGTGCCCTCTAAATTATTAAGAGCATTTCTTCTGTACGCCTACCCAATGGACAGCCGTACTTTTATAGTCAGCTGGCTATCTTTCGTAGTTTACTTCCGGTTAACGTGTCTGTCAAGAGCTCAGTGATCGATGCTAAAATGACACATGTGAGGGAGAAAATGAAGAACGGAGGGGAAATAATATTGTTGAGAGAGAAAGAGAGAAACGTTGACCAGGAGTGTCATATTGTACAAATAGTGAGAAAGCTTTTACGTTAGATCAAAGAGTTTTTTTTCCTCGTCATTTAATATTTATATTAATGTACGTTCGTGATCTTTTGAAGATTTCGTGATTTCGGAGCGGTTCGTAAATTTGACGGTGGCTTTTTTCATATTTCTGGGGCAATGCAGAATACGAATGCAGAGCTTTTTTTGTGGGAACGTTTTGCCATGACGATGTTAAAAATTCAGCTCTTCGAATATAGTTCATGCGGAAGCTATTGGGAAGAAAGTTTTTTGGTGAAAAATATTTTTTCAGCAGCAAGCTTTTTTCCGGTGACAATTATTCGCAGAGAGAGGACAGTTTTTTGCTAAATTTTTACAGTAAATATCCTTGTAAAATTATCTCTTGCACTCTCCTTTGAAATTCTTATCTTTTTTTAGAATTCTTATGAAAATAACAATCGTCTCATTTCTCATTACTTCTCTGCCACTAAATTGAATCATTAATGAGAATGTGCTAATGACTTTTTTTTAGCAAAAAGAAAATCACCGAATTCTAATTTTCAATTGCTGAAAAGAGGAAACATGATGAAGGGATGAGAATGATTGAGGAATGCTCCAAAAATATCTCCAACTGATTTCGAAAGAATATTTTCAATTCCATTAATCTATTCTTCCGCCCTTGTTTACATTCTTGTAATGTTTCCATTGATGAGAAATTTCAAACACTCTGAAACTTTGTAATCAACAAATCTCTTTACTGTAACAAATGACATTAATTGGAAAATTACAATGTCTGCTGCAAGTGATGTATTAACTACTCATTAAATCGTGAGAAATCTCTTATGCTCTGTTTCCTCGAATTATTCTACTGCTTGATTGACTTTGGTACATCTCCAATGTTCTATTTAACCGTGAATACTGCCCTCGAATTGTAATTTAAACTCTACAAATAAAATTCCTTGTTTTATATGATTAAAAAGAAAGTTCATCAGCGGCAAACTTTTCGCAATGTGAAATTGGAGTTCGTACAGACGTTAATACAAACAAATAACTGATTTAACGGTTGGTAGCATAGGAAGAAGAGAGGCGAATAGAGAGAAGGGAAAAGAAAAAAGAAAGAAATGAGAGAGGAAGTTACGTCGACGCGTGCGGGATGTCTAGGGCCGGGAGTAATTTAGCCGCGGGTGAGATTTATTGAGATTCTTCAGGGTCGACTTCACCCAGAATGAAAGAAAGAAAAAGAGAGGAATAAAAAAAAACAACAAAAATTAAGAGGAGAAGGAAGAAGAGAAGTAAAGGGAAAAGAAGGCACGCCAACTGTCTCGGTGAGTGGTCCTCGGATTCTTCTGACAACGAAGCCACGTCCCTTCCATTTTCAATTTCATTCCTTTCCATATACACACATCCCACACATTGGTGAAAATGCTGGAGCGAGCGTTAAATATTTTCTTTTTTTTTTCTCCTTTTGCCTCCGTAAAATTCATGACGTGTCGACACTCGTTTCATTCTTTTACTCCTTTTTTATTTGACTAAAAAGTGAAAAAATAAATAGTACATAGCAATTCCACATGCAAAAGTCACTAGTACACTTATATCCCTTGACAAGCTTCAATTTTCATTCCACTCATTTGTCAAAATAAATTCCCCTCTCTAACTATCTCACCCCCGAGCTAAAAAAAAAACGCGTAATACCACAGATTAATTTTTTTCATCCTTTCATCTTTCATATTTGTTTTTCTTTTCCATCATCGCGTGAAATCGATGAAAAATTCATTAATCATACTGAATTTTTGTTTGCTGATAGCTCAATAATAACAAACAACGGTGAAATACAAATTACGGGTCTATGGCTTTTAATATTGACAAAAAAAAAAATGTATTCATAGAGATTGCGGTATATTGAGGAGTGAGAGAGAAAAATAGAGATGGACACTGTTGAATTTTCGGGTAGTGTTGGGAAAAGCCCTGTATTTGTACAAGCAGTAGATATTCACAAAGAGCCCTTGTAGTTTCATATTACTGATATTTTGCGAATTCGAGGGGAATCAAATGTGATTCTCCACTGTAAATTTCATGATGCTACCAACCTCTCGCAATTATATTCCAACAGGGACATCCCATTTTTTATTCTAGCTTATTTATTTACAATGGTGTATACATGTAGGAGAGGTTGCATTGAGGGAAAAAGAATGACACGAAAATATGAGCAGCTGGAAAGCCGTTGAGAAAGAAAAGAGGAGAGAAAGAAAGTAAGGAGAAAGAGGTTTTTTGAGGGCTCGTATCCTTACCAGAAACAAGATTGCGTACAGAGTATACCCAGGGGGGGATGAATCCTCTCCATTCAGTTAGGACGAAGAGAGCTCAGGCGATGAGGAAGAACAAAGCGAAAATAATAGAAGAAAAAAAAAAGGCGTGAGCATGAAGGTACGAGAAACAAAAGTGTTCGGAGGTAAAAATAAAAGGAGAAATAGGGAAAATGATAAAAGAAAAACGAGTGGTTAAAGTGTGAGGTGGAAGTGCGATATCTAACCGGTAACACCGCCAAGCCTTCGAGAAAAAGAGAAAAATATGTTTGTGGAGAGAGAGATGCTCGGGGTTTTGCACCGACTAGAGAAGAAAAAAAAACGAAATGCAGGGTGAGAGATACGAGGCGGAAGCTAGCAAGCCTCTCTCAGTTTGGGTTGGTAGCTCCGATGGATGGAGGAGACATGCGGTGCAAGGGGACAAGGCGAGACACAAGTGCAGAGTAGGGAATAGGGGCAGAGAGGAGGAAGAGAGAGAGTGAATTGGTACGAGTAGAGTGAAAGAGCTATGAGAGTAGGTGGCAGAGTAGAAGAGACGAGGGACACACCAGAAACGATTCTCGTTTCTACCTACTGTGTGTGTTCGAACCGATGTCCCCGGAGGTCAACCTCGCCGTGACTGCCTATCAATTGCTTGGAAAAGCCCTGTCTAACTCGCCTTCGTGGAACGTGATCGTGGATTAAGCGAGTTGAAATTTACGTTTTCTTTTACGCTTGTCACATAAAAAAGTTTTCATCATTTTTCACAATTCAAACTCTTTTAAGAAGATTTTTTTTTATTCATTTCTTTTACCTACTTTCTGCATGAAATAGAAATATGAAGGATGAATTTTTTTTGGGAAAGAGTTAAATTGAAAGAAATTATGGGAGAAATGGCTTTTTTCAAATACTAACTTTCTTTTTAGATGAAATATTTCTTTTAATAATTGGAATTTATTGAGAAATTCATAGAAAGTTTGTAAATTTCGAAAATTACAATTTAGAACATTTAGAATTAAAGAGAAATAAGTGTAATTATTTTTAATACGAAAATGTTTTTTGCCTCTCTGTAATTACTTGTTTCTTCTCGATTTTTCATAAGATTTTTTTTTTCAGGTGGAACACGTTAATTAATGAAATAATATAATAAGGTAATTATTTTCTGAGCATTTCAAAAAACAAGCGAATATACAAAAAATTTTATGGTAATTTTCTGAATCTATGATAATGAGATTTATAGGAAAAACTTCTTATAATATAAAATCCTAATTAAAAAATTGATCTGCCTGATTATAACTTTCCACTGAAAAAAAGTCGTATTCACGAGAAAAAAAAATTATTCAGAGAAATGAAGAAAAAAAGAACATTACTGATGTTGATTCACATAGTTGTGTTGAAGTTGCCGGCTTTGATAAACCGGAAAGCCACCATAGAGTACGTTGAATAGGAAACGGAAACGAGAAACGAAAATGTAACAACAGTAGATGCGATATAAGGTAGCATATATATTTGTATATAAGTTTATACTGAGAATCTATAGTCAGTGGTACTTGGAGGGATGGGAAGAGAAGGGGCTGAACTGAAATGTGTATACGTTATAGTTGCCAGTTTGAGACAGGTTGATACATGGCCACTGGGGTCGCCTTGCTTCACCGCAAAATCGTCGACTTCCATCGCCCTTTTTCCCACTTTTTCAGTGCAATTTTTCTCTCTTTTTGCATTGAGAAAAAGAAGAAACAATTTCATTCATTCTTCCAAGAGAAAATAAACAAAACAAGAAAAACTGTCCCCACAGAAAATCCAAAACTCAAACATTAACTTAATTCAATTAAACGCTGAAGAATAAATTAATGAATAAATTAACAATTTAATTTAGTTTAAAATGTAAACATGAATTTACAGTAGTATCTTGTTTCAAATCTGGAATATATTAAACATGTGTTTTGGCTTTGAGTGTGCCCGAAGGAAATAGAGGAGAACTAGACTGATATTCGATTGCACGTGGCCCTTTTCCTTTGGTTACCAATGTTACACCAAGCGGAAAGCAACTCGTGTAAAGCGGCTCGTATTGCCAAAGGAGCTTTGACGTTGCTTTCCGTTCTTGCGCAGCAGTCGAAGTCGTGATTGGCATTTCTACTGAGAATGTTGCTGCTGGTAATACATGTTGCAAATAATACTGTACACATACACACACATTTATTTCTTTGTCATATAACTAATGTGATCGCCACTGTGTATGTGTACTTGCGACCACATCGGTGATTTTCAACGAATTTTCGTGGTTATTGGACATTTATATGAATATTTGGAGTTCTTGGGGGATTACCTTAAAATGAGGGAGGAAGAGGAATTTTCTGGTATGGAAATTCTCTTCTTGATACTCTCATTTTTTACAACCAAAAAAGAAGTTCATAAGAATCATTTCTCTATTTTCCTCAGATTTTTTCGTGCCGGGAAAAAGGAAATTTTCTACACATTTTTTCAAAATCAGAACCACGAACATGATGATTCAATGACAAGTCTCTTCGTCAAATCCAGCCAAAACAAACGCAAAATCTCTTACAATGTCAGCTTCATGTTTCTCACCGTCACTAACTATTCAAACTCATTTACCATGATGGCTCTCATCCAATTAAAAATCCCCAGACTTTAATAAAAGTGAATTTCTTCCTATTCCCCTGCATCTTATCAAACTTGCCGCTCATTTCCTTTTGTGCACTGACATTCGCAAAAATTCTTCACTCATTATAAAGTTATTTTGAAAATGGTACATGTGCCTTTGCCAGAGAATCAACTGAATCTTTCATCCAACCCTTTCTACCCTCCCCCTCCCCCTCTCCTTTTATTCTTGTCTTCATTCGAATTGGGTTGTTTTCAAATCCAACCGAGGTACAAAAGGAGATAGAATGAAAAAAAGATGGACGAAAAGGAGAAAGAGCGCGCGGAAGAGAGATGAAAGCGAAAAAGACGAAGAGAGAGAGAGAGAGAGAGAAAAAACATGAGTACACCGAGAGCTTTCAAGGAGCAGGGAAAACTCTATCTCCAATAGTTTGCTATTTTCAAACCTCCTTTAACGTTACAGAAACCCGTTACTTGGCAAAGTTTTGCGACGTACCGGAACCTGGCACTGAGAATAGAGGGGAGCGGGAAGAAGAGAGAAAGAGGGAGAAACAAGCTGGGATGAGGTTGGCTCAGAAAGATAAGAATCCAGTTCGTTCATCTCACTTTCTATCCCACTTTACCCCTTTACCTACACTCTAATGCATATTCATTCGTTGAGAGGGGAAGAAAGGGAGGGGGGGGGGGGTATAGATCCCTATTCTATCTATCTGTGTGTTTGAATTTACCCTCACACAAATGTTGGATCGTTTACCGAGGGTGAAAGTATGCGTTCTTCGAATTTCAACTGTTTCACGTTGGAAAGATGAGGGGCGGTGAGGGGTGAGGTTTGGGATTAACATAAAGGCGATATTTTCACGCCTAACGGAGGTATAATTTATCAAAGTTAAAGGGAAGTAGGAGAGGAAGATACGCAATTAAACTAAGAGAGCATACAAATCTATTGAATTACAATTTGTTTTTTTTTGTTGGAGGAAATTTCATGAGGCCAATGAAAGAATATTTGGTTTGGAATTTAAATGAAAATTCATTTGACACTTAATTATTTTTTGGGGTTCCATTTCCAGGATGTTGATATGAAAGAGAATTGATAATCTTGGGAAAATTTAGAGGCTGATTTCAGCGAGTTTTATTATGTGGGTGAAGTGGATGGATTTTTTCTTGAATTTTTTCGAAGTTTGAAGTTCAAATGCATACGATTTTTCAAATATCTTGGAGATTACGGGAACTTATTGAAAAGATTTTTTTGAAACCTATGAAATTCTCTGCAGAGAATATGTCATGTCTTTTTTCGAAACGGATTCATTTTTGATGATATTTGAAATAATTCCATCTTCCTTGTTTTGTAGATATCTCGAAATCTATTGAGTTTGTAGAGGATATTATTAGAAAACCATTTTCGGAGCTCATTAAATTCACTACGAAAGAACTCTAATGTGATAGTTTTTCCAAATTATCTGTATTTATCATTTCACTGCTCTTCTTGTCTTTCAACATGAAAAATCCAAGTTTTTTTTTCAAGAATTGATGCATTAGAAGAAGTATGAAAAGTTAATATTTTTAGCCAAGAATAAAGATAGATAGCCAGAAATCGTTAATTTTCATGAATAATTCAGAAATAAAAATATTTTTCAAAAGTTAAATAAGAATTTACATTTGAAAACTTCAATTTGATGCTGCCGAATCAAATTAAAACTTTCTTCACTTCAAACTTCAAGTCTCAAACGAATGTTTCATATAACAAAGGAAACTGCATGAGAGATGGAAACTTGAATGAACGTTGTGTTGAATTTTCTATTCATCAACGAAAACTCTAGATAAACGTCACGTTGTGTGCCTTTAAAATGAATATGAAAATCCGGTGCTTCAGTTGTTAGCATCAGGGTATGATATCGTTGAATGATTTAGACCCCTACGAATTTTGCAAATTTCGAATATCACCATCGAGTGATTAAACATTCCATGAGCTTTCAGCCTATATTTCAAAATCTGAGTAGAATACAGAAATTTCTAGAAAAACCCTTTTTGTGCACTGAGAAATTTTGTTTTGCTCCAAATAAGGTTTACTGGTAGCAAGTAGGTACTAATAATATTTGGATGCTTATTTAGCAAAAATCGGAATAATTTCCTTTTGTTAAATAGGTTTATTTATGAGAATTGATCTAGTAGCTGGTTCCTTCCAAAGTTTTCCTCAGAATAGCTGGCATTCGTTTATAATAATTTTATACGAGTCTCATCTGGTAAAGCGAATGATTAGAGGCCTTGGGGGCTGAAACGACCTCAACTTATTCTCAAACTTCATGAGAATTAATTTTTTTTCCAGTGTCGAGGAAAAAGACATTTTTAGCAGATATTCAAGGAAAAACAATTGAATCTCCAAAAATCGTCTCAATTCAACACTTTGCGGCGAAATTCCTTTCATTTTATTATAAAAAAAAAACATTGCTTACCGGCCATGTCGCCTCGGTAATGGTGGTGGTACAGGACTGTGAAAATTATCCATCATTGAATAAGCGTCACGCTCAACTGATTTTCTATCCAAACTCTCGAGCTGATCTAGCCTCAACAATTCAGCTTCACGTGGTGAATGTAATTCACAGTGTGTAACATGTAACAATGGCCTCAATGAGGATACATTACCATCGTTACATCTTAACTGTGATTGTTGTTGTAAATGGGCACGTGGGGCCCCAGGCCCAACAACAATTTGTTGGTCTTCACCATCCGTTGTACGTTGTTCTTCACCCCAAACTTCAAATTCACCCGCCGCCGAGTAATCACCAAATCCACCGTTACCCTTCACCGTGTCAACTTTAATGACACCAGCTGTATTACGACGTTTTCTATGCCTCGTTTTGGAACTAAACCGCACGGGTACAAGACCCCGCGGTGATGATAATACAATATCCTCGTAATTATCTTTGTATTTATTTTTATTATTCAATTGTGCACGTTGCCGTGTTGGCAACGACAATGAAAATGGAAAAATGTTACTCCTATTTGTCCGAAAAGGCGTCAGAGTTACGGCCTTTCATTCACCTTGATAATTAATAATCGTTAATTTCTCCTGATAAACTCACAAATGATTAAATTACACTATTATTATTTGGTTCACTGTTATCACTTCACTCAAATGAGAAAAAAACAAAAACTCGATGGAACAGTTGATGAAAGAAAGAAAAAGCGTTCACTGAAAATTATAATTGCGATGAAATTCCAAAGAATTAACTCTCGTGACGATCTCGAGTGACAATCGTTTCTCTCTTCTTGTTTTTTTTCTTTCGGTTCGTCTGCGATGCACAGTTGGAGAAGATAAAAAATGTAGTGTCTGACACGAGCGAGAACTTTAAACAGCACGAGAATAGACAGACATGAGAGAAGGAGAAAAAGAGAGAGAGAGAGAGAGAGTCAGCAGGATCTGGAATACTCGGAGATTCCAAAGTTCCTTATCGATCTGTCAACGCCAGTGGGGAAAGTTTGAATCGTTCTCTGGCGAGCGATATCTTCTACTGGATCACACTCAACACTTCTGGTCTTTTTCAAATCCCTCCAATTTAACAGTCTGTTCGTTGTCTACTTCAAAAAATGTATTGTCATTGTGCTTATCTTTTTGACACGGTGAATTTTTCAATTTTAAGAATAATTTATTTCGTGTCACGTCAAGGCTCTCGAAGGAGAAATTCTTCCGGAAATTTTATTTCCAAAAAAAAATGAAAAAAAAAAAGAAAAAGAAGAGAATTTAGTTGCAGATGGAGACTGCCCTCGGGAATGTCTCTCTTGGTCGTTTTGCTGAGGCAACCGGGTTTGCGCGCACACGGAAACCCAATTTTCCAACGTGCACTGGAGAAAGAGCAAGAGAGAGAGAGAGAGAGAGAGAGGAAGAGAGAACGAGGGTATGTATAACGTGTAAGCGGCCTGGAGAGTGTCACCGGCGATTAAACCAGGAGCCACTGGTTGGTGTACGCTGGGGAAACCTAATTGGGTCACGGGGACTGGCAAATACGATGAGAATCCTTGCCCCTCGTAAGGCTAATGACTGTGAAGAACAAATTTTTCCTCAAAAAAAGAATTAAGTTGTCTTCTTTTTTTTTTTGTTTTCTTCCCTTTTTTATTTACCCAACACTGAATAAATTATCACGAAATTGTCTCTCCAACTCACTACACGTCTTAATGAGATTTTTGTAAATTTCCTCCACGTTGATTGATTATATTTTTATGTTTAAAAAATTGTTTGTTACTGCCTTATATCTCATAAAAATATATATTCACACACAATGCACATCACGTCAGGTCAAATGAAGCTGATGATTTATTATGATTATTAATTCACCTTTTTATTTCTAACATTAATTTTATTTTCCCTTGTATAAAAAGATTTCAAGAAAATTTAATAATTTCATTAGTGAAGAAATGAGCAAAAAAAATCACACACTTGCCCTTAAGAATATTTTGGTATTAAAGGTTAAGGATGAGACGATATGCACCCGCGTTAAGAGCGGATCAAAGACTGGAGGCCATGGCGCCGCAATGACCGGCACAAAGTGACACTGGAGTCTCCCCACTACTCCACGTTTGTGTTTGGGCGCGTGCGCCCATTCAGCTTTCTCTCTCTCCCTTTTGCTGTCCTTTCTCGTTCCTTCACACACAATGTGCCAGTACTTGCTACCCTTCTCTGTCTTTCTCTCTTTCTCCTACATGCACCCTCGGTCCATGCCCTACCCTTCTCGTTTCTCTCATACAACAAACCACCATCGCACAAACCCACCAAAACCCAAGGAAATAGTCAGTGGTAGTGGTGCCTACTATACATATATACTGTGTACTCACACAACTTCAACTTCTGCCTGTAGTCGTTACAATGCCACCCCGCACCCCACCCCCATCCCCCCTTTTACCTCTCAAACCCTCTAGGAACTGTGTGTACGACCTCTCCTGAACTACTGAGTTTGCCGTTTTCATCTATACTACGTGTACACACGTTTATTAAATATATGCATACCAGTGAAACGTGTAAAATACACGAGGACCACTTCATGACACTGTCGAAGTACACCCTTGTCAAAATCACACTTTTATTAAACGCACAGTCAACGCACACTGTTTTCTCTCATTTTTTTTGCTGATTTATTTTTTTTCCCCCTTCATTTGGTGCATCTGAAATTGTCATTTTTTCTGCTCCTACATACTTAGGGGAGACTGGGACAAAGTAGACCTCTGAGATAAAATGAACCGGGGATTTTTTTTAGAGCAAAGGACTCTGTGGAGAAATTTGAAAAAATTATCCAATCATGTTAGACATGCTGGAGCATCTTCGCGATTTTTTCTCAGATTCTTTCGAGGAATTCTTCACTCCGAAAATAAATTCTTCTGACCCAGTTATTAATGAAATGAGATTATCATCGAATAATGAAACGTTCGAAGAATAGAGAATATCTTAGAATTCTCATTTTTATTGACAAGTTTTATGCACATTATCGGTGAAAAACATTTTCAATTCATCAAATTGATGTTCATTACCGATTCAATCATGTATTTAAACGGAAATGAGGATTGTTAATTGTTCTCTCCAGAAGAGGGAGATACGACTTCTTTATTGATCGAAATAGAAAGTTGATGTCTCAAGTCGATATTGGAAGGAATATTACTGGTGAAAATGAGGTTAATAAAAATTTTGAGGGGTTCAGGAGTAGTACTTGCGACGACGTCCGAAAGTATTTATCAAAAAATAATGCAACTAGATTTTTTTCCTGAATTTTCGAAAAAAACATGTAGAAAAAAAACGGTGACTCTTCTAAAATTAAAAATATGACTCGAGTAAATTTCAAAATGACCTGGCAAAAAAAATGTTGAGTTACTTTTTACGGTCCAAAAAAAATTGCGGTGTTCATTTATTTTTGGTTAAACTCTAGATTAATCACCCTGAAAATATTTTTTTCAAAAGTTCTCATGAATTTTTCAAACAGAATACCAGATGGAACAATAATAGCAACAATTACTGGAAGAATGCGCGTGTAATTTCATTATTTATTCTCGTGCACAAAAAACAACCAGGAATACAGTTTAAATTCATTCTTTCATCCCTTAATTCAATTGATGGTGCAAATTGTAGGATAAAAATTGGCAAAAAAAAAATTATTCCATGCATACGGAGTGAATTTTAGCAGATAAAGTAGGTCAATGAAGGCAGAAAAAAAAGGATACTTTCACATTCGTATTTTTTCGAACCAATGAACCCTTAGAATTTTTATTCCATTATTTAATTCCACTGATCTCGCTCCATAACAGCAAATACAACATTGAATAATCTTGTTGAATGATAAACAAGTGGCCATCAACTCCAACAATTGATTATCCTGTAAATTTTCCAGTATTTATATTGTCCCCCTAATCCGCATCAGCAATTTCATGAACACACAGAAAAATAAACAGTGTTCGTTGTTTTTTTGTCTAAAAAAAATAAATAAAAAAAAGGCCTCCTCTGTTTGTGCCGTTTGCAATATACTCGACTCATCCGTGAAACGAAGAGCAGAAAAAAAAATTATAAAAATAAAAGAAATTCGGTCAAACGCTTGACTGCCCAGTTCAGCGATGCTCAAGGACGTCACTGAGGAAAGATCAACTCAAGTTAAAATTTTTTTGAGTGAATTGGACGATTGACGTATCGAGTAAACTTTTTTTTTTCATTTACGATTCTCCGCATAACTTTCTCGCAGTGCACTGCACTTTTTTAATTCGCTTGCGTTTGATCTAATGACGTGGAAGGATTTCTGCGATTTTTTTACGAGCCCATGAGTGAGATAGTATAAAGACAGAGAGCAAAGAAAAAAAAAGAGGAATGAGAAGAAATAAAATAAAAAGAGGGAAAAAGGGCTTGAAGTGCTGGGGCAATCGGGTTGTAGAGGGCTGCAGAGTCACGAGGAAAGAGAAATACTTTCAGCGTATCGCGAACGCTTTACGATCCCCGGGGACTCAGGAGTCATCGGGTCGGCTTTTAGAATCCCGCATTCTTCTTGGGGGCAAAGAGCCTTTAAAACTCAGCCCCGTAAGGAGAATGAAAGGGAAGAAAAGAGAAATGTTAGAATAAAACAACATTCAGATATATAAAATATCGTAAAAACACTGGTGGCTGATGAAGTTGTGTAATGAAAAGAGAGATTAACGATCCATGCAACAAACCATTATATTATTATTAATATTTTAATGCTGATAATAATTCTCAAGCCACCGATTATTCTCATCTTTAGCTCTTCGTCATTACTAAACTTTGACTGGAGGAGTTTTAGTGTTGGGGCCATTAAAAAAATTCCGAGGGAATTAATCTCTTACCAACTGCTCGCTTACGCACGAGATATCGAGTGAGAGAGATGCAGCAATGGGGGAAACAGACTATAGACTCCCCTAGCGAATTCGTTTCAACTCAAAAAATACCCAAATTATCCTCCGAATTTGGGTATATTGGTGAGTTTTCCCTACCCAATTTATACCGTCTTTTTGCTCCCGAATGGAAGCATTGCTTTCGTCGGATTTTTAGATTTCGAGATCCCATCGGAATATGACTACAAATGATCCGAAATGTCGAAAAATCATATTTTTAAAGCATGTCTGTATGTGTGACTGTGTGTGTCTGAGTGTATTGCCATGTATCGTCATTTTCTTCGGAACGGCTATACTTAGCGCTCTCAAAATTTGACAGTATTTTACCTCTGCGTGCAAAATGCTGTCATGAAAATTTCAGCTAAATCGGTTGAATAGTTTCCGAGAAAAATCGAATTTTCAAAAAAGTGTTTTTTTGAATTTTCTCGATGAAAAATTAATTGGTAGCGCCCAGTTTGGGCTATGATATTCATCTCATTGAAACTCACATTTTTGACTGTTGGTAAATTTTTCTCTTATTCTTAGTTTTGGAAATTATTTCAATTTTAGTGATTTTCAGTTCATATTTTAGCGGAACGATAACTCGATAAGTATTTGAGATAGAGACTTCAAATTTCGTCAGTCTGTATATCTGATGAAGGTACAGAGTGCTATTGAAACTAGGCGAAATACGTCCAGCCGTTTCTGAGATATTTGCAAAAAATGATTTTTCTTTAAAGGTGTATTTCTCAAAAACTACGCGACGGATTTGCACCAGCTTGTACTCAAAAAATTCGTTATAATGAAAGTAATGAACTCTCTAGATTCCCAATTGATTGGTCAAGTATTTATTTTTATTTTGAAAAAAATAACTTTTTTATAAAAAATCGGAAATGTAAATTTTTCTCAATTTTTTCCCAAGAACACATATTGTTTTTATTTCATGATAATAAAATGTATAATTTTCCGAATAAAATGAGACAATTTTCATCCTGATATGATGATGAGAACATTGAAAAGTTGAATCCTCAAATTTAGAAATTAATTAATTCATGTTAATTAAAATGGTCATTATTGGATTAGAGATTGAAAATTCCATTCGGAAGCCTACTGCCAATTGTATTGGCAGAATATTGGATCTAAGAATTCAAATAACCCACAAGGAGTTAACGCCTGCTTGTTTTCAAATCAAATTTTAGTTCAATTGGTACTTCTGTACTACATGGAATGTTAAACGATTATAAAGTAACATTTATAGAAGGGAATAATAAAAAAAAATCGAGCAATTTGCGGAGATCAAACCCAGGACCTTCAGATTAGTAGTCTGCTACTCTGCAGCTGAGCTGCCGAGCATGTGGATATTTTCTAATCAAATTTCAATCGTCACAATTTCATCGCCACTTAGAGGCTCAGATATTAGAAAAATGGACCATGGAGTATATCGTCGCTTTTGGAACAAAGGGGCGTAACTCCTATGTCTAAGCATAGCACTTGCGCCTCTTTGTTTCTGTGGCGACGATATTCATACAGATTAATTGAGCGGACCAATTCATATTTTTTTTAATCACACATTGTTTTCAATCGAAGAATTTCACAATTCTCTGTTTGAAAATTAACGATATTTCGATTTTAGTAGTGAAGAAAGGAAAACAATGGTGTTTCGTCGGGATAATTTGAGTATGATTTGAGTATAATCTGAAGATTATACCAAAATCCTACCCAATGTCTACTATACCGAAATTATACTCAAAGAATCGGTATGAATAAATTCGCTAGGATCGTGCACAAGAATATTGTAAATGAAAAATAAATGATTTTTTTTTTCTAGAAAAGATGAGAGTAATATGCACAGGCTTGAAAATGAGTCAATTCAATAGCTGAAGAGATATCAGCTATACCTATTGCTGAAGAGAAAAACACCAGCATGACCTATTTCTCCCCTCAATTTTCCGAGATATCATTTTCGAGAATTTAGAATAATCGATACTTCTCAGCTTTTCATCATAGGGTTTTTTCCTTTTAAAACTTTTCCTTATTCCAAATTTACTCCTTGCAGCCCTCACACTAGGCACACAATATCTATAAAACGACTTAAATATAAGTGAAAGCTGAAACTATGTAAATAAATATATATAGCTGTAAATGTAAATAATTTTTGTTATCTAGTCATTGTAATATGTGTTAATAAAATTGCTTGAACTTGAACTTCTCAGCTCTTATCATAGGGTTTCTTCTTACATTTTTCTCTATCCCATATCTCCTGTTATCTTACCTTCACACTAGGCTTATAAAAATCCCACAAACTTTCTTTGAATACATGTAAAAGTCTGCAGCCTGAAGCCGTGGACGCGGACTGTTAATGTTACTGTATATAAATTGTTATCCACTTGTTTTATTTTATGTCAATAAAAATTGTTTGAACTTGAACTGAACTTCTCGGCTCTAGATCAAGGTACGCATCATCTCTGAGAGATTTAAAAGCGCCCGCTGCAAGTTTCCTTTACATGCCACTAGCACTGTGAGTAAGTGACATGTGTTTCCGGTGTCTTTATTTCCATTCATTCTACTTTATGTAGTAGAGAGAGCACAGACATTTTGAAAAATTACTCTCTTTATTTAATATATTTACGTGTAATTATTATAATGAAACCTGCCTTAACTCTATTATTTCCCCATCCCAAATCTCTTAGTCACAATCCTCCACACTAGGCTTACAAAATCTCGTACAATAGCATTTAGATATCATCACCTTAGAGACAAAGTGGCATAAGTGCTATGTACAAGCAAAGCCCTTACGCCACACTGAGGGGATTTTTTCATACGGGCATGACTATCTATTGATAGTGTGCATCGGATAGCTGCGGAGATGGCTCGTTTTGCTTCCGATTGTATTATTATTTAGTCATGGTCGAAACGAACTATACAATTAGTAATGGCACTCAGAATCATAATGTTGAGTTTACTAATCAGGACCGCTATATTGAATTAGGATACATGAAATACTCCAGCAAGTCCTCTCAGCTAAATTCCGTCGGAATTTCTTATTGTTATAAATGTTTAGTTCCGTTGATGATTTCTATATCATAATTTATACGTTGAAGAGGATTTTTTAACTGGGATAACCCAGAATGCATGAATTGATAGCTGAACGATTGTAATTATTTTTGTTGAGAGTGATAGTACACAAAGTGAAAAAAAAATACAAGAATTTATTCAAGTAAGTTAAAATTATATCCCAAGTCAAAATTCTTGGGCTCGTTCACCCTACATTTCGACTTCCAACTTACTTTCAATGTACATTTCTTTGATGTCCAAGAAGTCCCGACAGAATCTCGCCTTCCTTTCACCGTATTTCGACTTTACGTCTCCAATGTAAGGCGAAATCACTATTTTAGATTTATTATTGATTATTATTATAAATTCGATTCATTATTATTTTTCATTTTTCTTCCAAAGACCCTAAAAGGTGCAATGAGGATCGAGATAGTTATATGTTTCAGATTAGCAGCAGGCAACGAGAGAACTCCAGGCGATCACTGAAGTTAAGCAGCATTGGATCTGGTCAGTACTTGGATGGGTGACCGCCTGGACTATCTCGAGAACTACTAGACCGAATTCTTTTTTTCTTTTTTAATTATTTTATTAAGAGAAAACTAGAATAACCGTGCTGGGGGGCTATTTTTAATCATACAATTGACCGCGAAATCAATCCATTGCTATAACTAAATCCGCAGTCGATATAACTAAATCGCTATAACTAAATTCGGTTGCCATAACTAAATCCGCAAACAACTAAGAATCAAAGAATTATATTTATGATAACTATCCGATAATTCTACTTGAACTCAAGACAATTCATTCTCAGAATGAAAATTGTTGTACAATACCAAAATAGGTGCTACTAATATATTTATAGTCATGGCTTTTTTCTACCATACTTTTCTAGCTCCACACTCCGAAAAATTCTCTCAGTGCACGTGGTTTTTGAGGTGACGATATAATCAAAGGCTCAAGGGCCAAAACTATGTCTGTAAGACTTATAGTATAAGTCGTTAGTTGTGATTGTAAAGAATTTAGTTGTACAGTCATTGTATTATATGTTGAGGTAGTTCTATGAGAATGGAATGTATAACAATTGAGGCACTGGGCCCTTCATGGAAAGAGTTTTCAATTTTTATTCTCATAAATCTTAAATTCATTTACTCGATATTGAAGTATGAAATTTTCTATCTAATTATGAATTTAACAAAAGTGATAAGATTTCTTAGGAAACTCTCGATATCCCACAAATGATAAGGTGCTGTTTGCATACATCTCAACATTTATTGCATGTATAGGACGGCAGAGCGCACACACAACTATGCTGGACGAAGGAACCAATTATGTCTGAGCAGTGACGAGTTGATTGCCTCACTCAGACATGATTTTGCCTAATTTTTCTATTTTTCAAATTGAAAATGAGAAAAATACATGGTGAAAAATATTGAAATGATTTCAAATTATTCTAAAATATTCAAAGAATGCCTACATAGTTTTTTTTTTGCAAAATTCCCAGACAAAGTTTTGAGAGAAAAACTAAAAATCCTGCAGAATGTTACTGATTTTTGAGATTCACTTTATATTGAAAGTTCCAACTTTGCGACGTAATATCTCATTGAAAATGTGTTCAGAATTTTCTAAATTTTCCACAAAAATCAGAAATAATGCAAACAGTTCTCCCACGAAATTAAAAAAAAATCTGACGATTCATTCCATTTCAGAGAACTACCTCAATGAAATTATTAAACTTGAATTCCTCAACTCTGGGCAACACAGAGATGATTCAATGTAGAGGCAAAATGGCGACGCAAGGTGGTTGTTCACCGGGAGACTGTTTGGCTGAAGGAAGAAGAGGAATTATCACAGGAGAATAATTATTTGTTAAATCCAATATTTCCACATAACTCGTGAATCCAAAATCTAATAAGGGATTGATATCCTTTCTTTCAGTTTTTTCTGTTACTCCTGTCAGGGTTCATATTTTTATGAACATTATTCTATTTCTTTTCAGAAACTAATTTAGTGACTAGTTTATCATGTCACACTGGCAGATATTAGATAGTTGATGATGGGCTTATCGGACAGGCAGTTGAATTTCCACTGGAAAGCTCTGAATTCTCGGGTTGTCTTAATTCTGAGCAATTTCTAAAAAATCGAAATTCTATTCGTTTTGATAGAATGTGATTCAGCGGAGGCTGTCTAATGTTTTTGTGATGAAAAACCGGAGAGTATTTTCCACCAAATAATTAGTTTTCCTTAGTGCAGTATATCTGAATGAAACTTGCGCTCAATTATGAATAGAAAAATTAGAGAGAAATGAAGGGATTGTTGGATTAAGCGTGCGAAAGAAAAATCCCAGTTTTTGACGTTTTTTCTTCTATTTTTTCACGTTGTTCCTTTCACAAAACTGCCTGTGCTATTGTTGTTATCATTTTTATTGAAGTGAGTCACTGGTGATCATGACAATGGTGCAGTAAAATTGTGGAGGCAATAAACGTAATGAAAACATTGGAATTGCATAGAAAGTGATGGACAAATTCAATGGACAGTTTTAGAGGACAATACTTCTAACAATAGAAGTCCGTAAATAAGCTCGGTTGAAAACCGAGAAATTTTCGCTGAAAAATATATCCTCTTGACCTACTTCCTACTCAAACTTGCTGAGATATTTTAATTGTTCTGCAGAAATCAGAGAAAAATCGACGGTGCTTCGTGGTGGAGGAAATGACGCGAGAAGGAGGTAGAATATTCATCATGAAATAATTAATGAAAACCATTCTCAATCCTTCATTCAAAAAGACGAAACTATGAAAATATGGGCACAATGGATATGATTGATGGGAATCAGTGTCGTCTAGTCCTTTGTTGCATCCGACTAAGGAACTTGACAAAGAAGTAAATAATCTCAATAACTTTCATTTTGATAGAAGGATATTAAAGAATTGTACTGCTCTATCGAACAATAAAATTCTTCCTATTTCGAAAAATCACCGATTGCAAATGTCACGAGAAATAAAAATAACCAGCATAAAAGCGGATTTATTTTCCATTGATTTCGAGAAAATCCCAAAAATTCTTGCGCACAATTTCGATCAAGAATTTTTTTTTCAGTCCTTCACCGGAATTATTTGAAAAATTCTACACTGAGAAAAAAAAGCGGTAATAACTATCAAATATTGCTGGGATTGGTCACTAGCAAATATTTTTTTGGAATAATTTAAAAAATGGTCGAATGCACTGAATTCGATAAATTCAAACAGATTAACTAGTTAAATTAACTGAATTCAGTAAATTCAACAGCTTTTTAATAATTTCAAAAAAATATTTGCTAAGGACCAATTGCATCAATATTTGATAGTTTTTACCACTTTTTTCTCAGTGTAACAGTTTTATCGAAATATCCATTTCACCCCACGTTCTCCCCGATAAAAATCAATACACTCAATGATCTCCTGATTCTACTAAAAAATGATGAATCTGTACTAAATTTTTTAAAATCAAAATTTCCAAAGAAACGATAATTCAATAGCATAAACCCCCAGTTGCCCTCGTAAATAAACCTGGAAGGAAAAGGACATAACTTTTCTTCACAAAACTTTCGTGTTTGCTATAAAAAAAAATCTATTGCCTTAAAAAAATCAAGGATATTTCATTATCTCCATAAATTACATTAATTCTCATTCACCCTCGCATCCCTTCGCCCCGCCTGAATTTCCTGATAACCAAAATAATTTTATTTTCTCACCGTTAATCAACTTACAAAATCTCTGAGCCCATTAATAAAAACTTAATGATATTCTCCCTCCTCCGATGGCCCTCTTTCACTCAATATATTCCATTATTAAATGACCTTGTAACAGAATATGACCCACACCAAAGCCAGCGGCCATTCAACTCCTCCGAGGTGCACTCAAATCGTTATATACGTGTATATACCATATTCCACCGTAGGTTATCGGATACCATCGACATAATCGACTCGACCGATCGCATTCATATTTAATGGCATCGGTAAATCAAGCGTACACACGATGCTCATCCTGAGCCTAACGCTGGAATATACCTAGCCAGTAGGTGGGAGAAACGGGTGACACAGAGGTGCCTCTGGTGAGTGATGGGGGAGTGAGAGGGAGAGAAAGAGGGAGTGAGTGTGTGTATGTGCGAAAGAGCAGTTGGGTCCCATGGATCTAAACAACAACAACAACTGTCCGAAGTATCGATCGACTTGCTCGGTATAAGAACGAGTACACTCTTACTAATACACACACTCACGCATCTAAACTACACACAGGCAGACTTCTTTCAAGCCCTGGAAAACGATCGAAGAGAAGTTTAATTATCCTCCCGCTTGGCTTTACCACTCGCTCTCTCTCTTTTTTTTTATACTCCAGCAAACATATAGACACAAGCGCAAACGTATTTTTCCTACTCCCGAGACACACGAGAAAAGATGGATGGAAAAGTTGTTTTATCCCTCTTCTCTCCTCATTTCATCCACTTGTTTCTCTCTTTTCTTCTTCATTCTACTACTGAAATCCACCTACTTCAGTTGGCCTACAACGTTTACCCTTTTACTGAAGCCAATCCCCCCCCCCCCCTCCCCCCCCCCCTCGCCCCTCCAATCCACGTGTGTACATACATACTAGCGCTCCATGTGGAGGAGCGGTAAAAGTATCAAGAGCTAGAGAAGAGGAAGAGATATATACACTATTCCTCGTGTTTTGGCCCCTCACCCATCTCTCTACCGGTTGTTCTCACGGAACTATGAAAACTCGGGGAAGCTCTGTTGGCATGCACGGAAAATTCCCGGTATACTACATGTATGTATATATGTGTGTCGCATTTCCTTTGATGTCGACTAAACAGAAAACGTCTCTGACGTTCGCGACTCTGTCTCCACAGATACTCCCGGATTTTTCCGCCTCCTTTTTGTTTATTCTGCGTTGTTGCTTTTCCTGTTTTCTCTAGCCTAAACATGAGGGAGTGTGTTCGCGTCACTTATACTATGGCTGCGTGCAGATTCCATGCTTGTGTTTTATCTTGAACCTCTCTGCTATCATCAGCTTGTTACGCGAATTTTCCACGACTCCTAAAAACTGCAAATTCCTCTTTTTCTTCCCCCCCCCCCCCCCTCCTCATCCTCCTTCTTTGCTACTTTGTTTGTCTCTTTTTATCTCTCTGTGATGATACGACAGCGTGGCCTTCCATTTTGATGATGATTTTGGGTGAAAATGGGGGCAGCCATCTTTGAAGATACTTCCAAAGAGAGTAAAGAGCATGGCATTTTTCATTTTTTATAATAAAAAAAAGTAACATTATATATAATAATAATAATAATAATGGTAATTTTTTTTCCCCCTTCAAAGTTCGTTATTCCGTACGAATGAGCCGTTCATTTGAACTCACTCGCCAGTTTTCTTAATTGAAGATGAAACGTTGAATTTCCTTTATTTTTCCCTTTTCCTTCTTCGTTAGACGACAGCACTCGGAAAATATTGACCATGATTCCTATTTATTGAGAGCAAGATGAATTAGTCGTTATGTTCTTGATTGTTGTAATGATTTTAAAGAAAATAAAGATGGCTGACCCTGCAGAATTAATGCCAACTCAGTGGATACCAAAGATGTCCTATACTAATGGCAGATAAAGAGAGAAGGAGAAAGGGGAAATACAATACAGAAGCGAATCAAAACCCCGGGAGTCTTCTACGGTAATCGGCTCGGAGGAAAAGAATCACAGCTCGTTACTGCGACGACGGGATTCTCTTCACTTTTTTTTTATTTTGTGTTCTGTCTTTCTTCTTCTCTTCGCTTGCTTTATCATTGATGTGGGCGATTGTTGAGCGAGAAATTGAGGTGCTTAGCATTCACGCAGACGATCCTCGAGACATCGATCCCCTTTCGATTAAAAGAAATGGAGGGTTATTCTCTAGAGAATGATTCTTACTTGCAGCTGAAGGATAATACAAATAAATTTTATCATTACTTGGTATTCAATATTTCATGGTTCATTTACTTTTTAATACGGAAATTTATGGTTTAATTTAATTCTTTTGAATTCACTCTCATCTCCTTAGTAATCGTTAGGGCCCAAACGTTGGTGTACGGTTTGAACTAGGCTAAAGTTGCCTATAGATCAAACACATTTTATATGATTATGAATGTCAAACTGACTTTATAAACGTTGAAGAATTCATTTTTCACAATAATTTAATGAATTAATTATCATTCAGATATTATTATCCATCTTGAGTTATAATCGTGATGAGTTCCCCTAAGAGGTTCCCAGAGTTTCCCGAGAATTCCACTGGAAGTTTCCCTCAGAGTTTCCTTGGAAGTTCTCCTGAAGTTCCTCTGTGATCCCCTTCAAAAGTTCCCCTAAGGTTATTGTGAAACACGAATCATTAGAAGTTTATAAAGTCAGTTTGATGTTTATGAATGTCAGGTTAACATTCATAACCATTTAAAATGGGTTTGATCTATAGGCAACTTCAGCCTAGCCAAACCATAGACCAACGTCTCGATCCTAGTAATCGTCGTTGTGTCACGCTTCCGATGATTCTCCAATGGAATCGACAATTCTTCGCAATTGCATCTATTTTGCGTTAATTTTCCATGAAAATTTGAAAATATAATGTCCCTATTTAAAACGGTTATATGATTGGGAATATCCATCTGATTTTCGGCATGAAAATAAATTTAGGCATAGACTATTCACTATAAGCAATCTAGAAACTTCGACACAAAATGATTAATTGACTAGAAATTTTATGAATTTTATGAGATAGTGCAGATTGATGCGAGCTTTTTTTTTTAATCTATTTAAGATTTTAATCGTTAGACTCGTGTAGTGACCAAACTACCTTGATATGAACTAAATCGATAGAAATTCATTTTTCAAAATACAATTGGACTCATTCCGTTAGAATAATAAAAATAAAAAATATTACTTTAAAAAAAAACGAAATTTTGTAGAGAAATTATTGTTTTTTGTGCACAATGACACACTTATTGCAAAAATCGATTGTATACTCAAGAAGTCGAGGAATTATTCATGAAAAATATCATCATTATGGTTTAAATTATCTGTATAAATTTCTCATGTTAATAAGTATTAATTCATCCAACTCAATTATGTAAAGATGAAAATTTATCAGTCTACATAGTGTGCCAAAGTAGAAACGTTTTACTTGGCATAGTAAAGCTCTACAGTCACTCCAGTAATCTCCACTAGGCAGTTTGTTGGAGAAAGAGTAGGGGAATGTTTCGACATTGGTAGTACAGAAGGAGACGTTTCCTACTTTGTGTACTGAGCCCCCCGAAGCATGAAGGGACTAGAAGCAAGTTGAAACCATTGGACTCGTGTGGCGAGTATATATACGGCAAAGAACCAAAAAGATAGAGAGAGAGAGGAAAGAGAAAGAGCAAGTGAACTTGAGGGGAATGAGGAAAGCAAGTGGCGAATGCGCGCGAGCGAGCGTTGCGTCAACTAACTGCAAATAAAGCCTCACCCAGTTTGTTTGAAACATTGAGCAAACGTTGGTTGTTTAACTGGGTGGAGGAGTTACGCGGTTACTGAACGGCTATGCTAAAAACGTAGAATCTTCGTGTCTTTGGCAAAACCAGTCTACCATGAATTCTGTCTATTCTTTAATTTCAATTCTTCCTGAATTAATCAATATTCTATTTTATCCTCAAGAATTCGTGTTTTTTTTAATTTTTTTCCTTTTCATTTAATTTACAAATGTGTTTAATCAGTTGATTTTTCTGTTGATAAAAATAAAATGCTGAGATAAAGTATTGGACGAAGAAAAGTTTATTTAGCTAGGAGGAAAAGAATCCTTCTCTACTCTTTTTGAGAACGTATTGTCTCAACTTTTATTGACACTTTATACTACTGGATTTTTAATTCAACTGAATAAACGAAGCACGGTCATATTCCACGCTCGACATGAGCCAATATCGAATTTCACGGTAGTACATAACTGCCTATATACTTTTAGAGACATAAGACGAGCACCAGAATTGCCAGACGGTCGTCAATTTTTTTTTTTCTCCTACTACCAGTAGTATTTCCTTCTAATCGGATTAACGATACACTTCTTTGTTTTTAATCGATGATATTTCCTGTTATATAATACATATTGTTTAATTTTCTTATTTTTCACTCTAGCCATTCGTTTCCGTTTGTTCGCCCCTTTCTTCTTCCCTGTGTTCTCTCATCTTGGCACTCCTCGAATTCTAATAAATTAATTAACGGACCAATGTCCGGACATTTATTGTTCATTTATATAGATGTTTCCAACGGAATAGGGGAGAAGGGAGAAGGGTGGGGAAAACCTTTTCAATGAAATTAAGGACTAGTGAAGTTGATCCTTCGGAGATAGTAAAGTATTATATTGGCCTGGCTGGATACAATTTTGTATGGTGCAAATAAAATTATTTGACAAACACATTCATTAGATCAATGGAAAGGGAAGTATTTTATATCGTTAAGAAAAAAGGAGACATGGCTTTTCTCTGTTCATTGATTGCAATGGGACTGCACACTCTAATCCTCGACGATAGGGAACTTGCATTTTTTTAATAGTTTTTTTTTCTTTCAGGAGTATTTAATCCACAATGGACAAGTGCAGATGATTGTGTTACGTACGTTTTTGGAGTGTGTGAGTAATGAGAAGACAAATAAATGATGATAATGAAATTACCATCTGACAACTTTTTGGATTTTTTTTAAAATGAAATGAATTCATTATAAGAAAAATATTTAAAAAATCAGCACTTGTAGATTTTTGAATTTGTTACATGTTTATACTTTTTATCTTATTCAATAATTTATTTTTTGGAATAAAAAAAAATCTGAAAATTATCAGATGTCTGCTATTTTTAGTGTCATAATAAAAGTTCATGAAAACATTCATTTATCGTTTATGCATATTGTAAAAATGGAGCCTTAAACGAGAACTAAGGCTTGTTAATACTGCCAAAAAATGGTAAAAAATCGGTTTTTGTGAACTATTTTGGAATTCATTTTGTGCATCGAAGTAAATATGAAAATTACTTTTCTTCTGGTTAATTAAATTCAGTCTGAAACCATTAAGAAGCCGAAAACTTTTTAAAAAAAGTGGGAAATGGAAAAAATATTTAAATTTCGAAAAACAAAGAAAAATGTATTTTTTCTTTCAACATTAAACGAAATATATTGTACCATTTTTGGAATTTAATTGGCCACAATTTTCATTGAAAATTTGATCCCTTTCCCTTTCATTTACCCCTATAACACATAATGCCCATTGTTAGGACAAAATTAATATTCTTAAACAAAATTAATTATCATGAATATATATTTCGAGCTGGAAAATTCCTGATAACATATGAAAAATTCCTTTCCCTAAAATTCCATAATATTAATCCCAATCGTATCACAGCGAAACAATTTCAAGTGTTTCTACTACGCTAAGTTTTGTCGCGTCCATTTGGCGCCAGTTAAATTGGACTAAGGGTGCACATAAGTGTAAACGAGTAGACACTACCACAGCCCTCTGTTTATCTCATTGGTGTGTGTCACCCATTGCATCCGCTTTATCCAGTACACATAGTCTCGTATTTTGCCACGTTATTACGTTTATACAGCGTTTTGGAGATAGGCGGTGAGGGTGGAAAATGGAGGAAGAGAGAGAGAGAGAGGGAAAGTGAAGACAGTCGGTGCGTTTACAGTCTCATTCATTCTACTTGTAAAAGGGGAAGGAGAAGGAAGAAGTTGTGGGGAGGAAAGAGAGTGGATAATTCTCCCTTCTCCTAAATGTGCGACATTCCACGAGTCCCTCATGGTTATAAAAACGTTATTGTCCCTTTTCCACATACCACTGAGGTGTTATCCACACATAAATGGCACTTTTTGTTTTTTCGTTTTTTTTTTTTTTTTTTGGAGACAGAAAACGAATAAAATGTGACATAAGATGGATCGTAAATCTCATTTTTATTATTAAATTTGGCTAAATTTGTTTAGGATTTAATGGAATTTTTTGGAAGTCTCATAAATTTAGTTATTAGAAGCTGAATGAAAATTGAATATTTTAACACTTTGATATTAAAGTCATTATTTTTAATTGATTTTTTTTTTTTTTGAAGATTAAAGACACCGCTTTTTTTATCAAAGGAAAAATTCCTTTTGTTCGTTTGGAAAATAAATAATCGGATTTTCAAATTGAAATGAATTTATTTAATATTCATTAGTCGTTGGTAATCCTTTTTTCAATTTGTACCAGAAAATTCAATAATTTGAAACGTGTAATTTTTATCGTGACGTGGTATTGTATGAGAATTAAATTTGATTTCACGAAAAATGATGGGGATGAAAAATTCCACGTAAAAAATATTTATTATTTTTAACAAAAGAAGAAAAAAACATGTATTTTCCTCGTTACTACTATTTCATTATTCGATATAAAAAAGAGGGATTTTCTTGAATTTTTGATAAAATGTATTGTTCGTAAAAGAAAAAAATCAATAGGCATTTATCAAATAACGATGAAAAATTCTGTTTATAAAAAAAATCCAGATATAATTAGCAAAAAAAAAAAAAAAAAATTCATTTTTTTCTACTTTACATTAATAAAATTTTTATCATACCATGAGAATAAAAATATAGACAACATGTCTATAGACCGATTAAGATGATGAATAAATTAGAGAAGCTGCCTTTAACAAGAACTCATTGCTAGTATTAGTGTATAAGAAAATGTGTTGGATATAGACATTTCTCGGTCGATTGAGCGTCAGAGTGTTTGAAATAGAAGGGAAAATCCTTCACGTTTTCAATTCATGAAGAAGCCAAGTGGCCTGTGCTTCTTGCCTGCCCCTCCTCCCCTCTCCACCCCCACCCCTTAGCCCCTCGACACTCACCCAAGTCTTCGCCACTTTACTCTTATAAAACCTGGCACTTTCCCGAACGTAAACTCGTTAGTCATGCTCTGATTTAATAATCACGTCTCGAGGAAATGAACTGCACTTTCTCCATCGTTGCATTGCAGAATATCCCTCCCTCCATTCGATAAAAATACTTTTGGAAATAGCGAGGATAAAGGATTTATTTATTTTTTAATTGGACAAGACGCGAGTGCAGTAGGAAAAGTGGGATGAAGAGGAATGGAGAAATGGAAGAAAAAAAAATAAACCGGAGATGATAAAGAGCGGCTGTTTTTTTTTTTTATTATACATATATATAAAAGAGGACTTGATAAATAGTATCGGTGCGGTTTGCGCCATATTTTTCGGGCACTCTCTGAAAGGATCCTGTCGTGAATTCAGGCTGGAGGGTGGGCTATGGGGGAGGAAAGAATGGTTGGAAGATAGAGCAGTTTTGGTTTGGGCACCGGTGTGCGAGCATGCAGCGGTTCGTTTCTGTGGTATAATACAAATGGACTCTCTCTCTCTCTCTCTCTCTTTTACTCTCGACCCTCTTATTTACCACGAATTTTCAACTGGTCAATGTTGCCAGCCCATTTCAACGCATAAAAGTGAGAAAAGAGAGACGTGAATTAGAGAGAGAGAGAGATGAATTGATTTGAGTAGCCAAACATATGGGAATGATAGTTTGGTTTATACCGTTACGGCAATTTCAATAAATTCAACGATATTACCTAAAACGTTTGATTACATTTTATGGCATATGTATTTCACAGAATGTATTCTGCCTGAATATATATATATACGTGGATCATCAGTCTTTCGTTGAGCTATAGTAAACTATTGTGTGAGTGAGATAGAATGGAGAAGGGAGGAAAATTGAGTCTGCTTGATTATTCTGCGTCACGTTTGTCGGTTATTTTGAGGAGGAACTGCTTTTAGGTATATGAACGTAGCCAACCAGAAATGGTTTACGAATGGGGCCTTAAAACTATTTACTGTATTATAGAGGCCTCAATGTGTTTACAATGGCGAGGCGAATGGACGAAATGTTTATGGTTTAGCTAACATGTGTTGTCCGTATGGATAGAAGTGAAATGTTTCTCCATTTGCTAGCAGGTAAAAAATTTACATGTTTTTCAGATAAATCTTGTTTGACTCTTTTTTTACTCAAACAGAGTTTTATAGCCATTGAGGAATTTTCATGGCATGTGAATTTATACATTTGTACAAACATTATTCATAAACATAGAATTTGTAGGACAAATTTGTTTTGTATTCTTTTGGTGTGAAAAAAAAAATTTGAATTAATACTCTTTAATTATTTACATAATTATAAGAACAGTTTATGGCTTCAAGGGGAGAGAATAAGATGAAAATGGATGATTTCTTTATCTCCTGATTTTTTATTTAAGGGAATGGTTTATGTGTTTATGGGGGTTAACCACCGCTGAATGTTTGAGAAGAGTTGGATAAGCGATAAAATGCGCTAAGGGAAAGCTATTGGAGGACAGTATAATACTCGCTCTCTCTCTCTCTCTCTTTGTCTAACTCTATATCTGGTGCAGGGTAAATGTTAGATGCAGATAAAGCTAATGGGATTTTATCGGATGTAGTGGGCAAAGGGGGGGGGGGGGGGGTAGGAGGTTAGTTGAACGCATTCTGCAATCTTAGACTGCTGACCACGCCAGTAAACGCGTTTGTACTTGCTATGTACTATGAAAGCTTGCTATTAATAAGGGACACACCGTATTTTTTTCCTCCACGACAGACTTTTTTTTTTTCTTCTCATTTTTATTATCGTAGAATAAACTTCAGAAGTGAAGGAATTGTTTACTCCACATGTTCTCTTTACGTTCGTTAACTCCAGGGGACTCATAATGTTTACAGAAAAACGTCAAAATACTTTTTTTTTCCTCCTCGTCCGAGGAAAGGAAAAAAATGTTGATTACACTCGATTCTTCATACAAGATACCGCAGGGACTGGAGGAAAAGAAATTTCATGGAATTGTAGCTATTCCCATCGCAATTTTGTTATTATAAAAAATTTTATCCAAGTTATGATGCCTTTTTGATCACCAACATACAACAAAATATATATAAATATATATATATATATATATATATATATATATATATATATATATATATATATATATATATATATCTGAAGGGCTCAAAGCCCATGAAATCATGTGAATAGCGGAGTCTCAGCAGGTGGTTTTATAGACTTATGCAAGAATCCATGCGATGACAGGTTCCCTGGGGTATATCTAAAATGTGAAGTCACTTCAAGCAGTAGAATACACGCGTCTCTGCAACATACTCCCTTCCTAACCTCAACAAAATCGGAAAATTTTCAAAGCCCAAAAGGATTAATAACTCCAATAAAATAGACAATCTAAAGGAAAGCCGATAAAATACATTCAAAAGAATTAATTCAATACACAAACTAATTTTGGATTCCCGTTGAAATCAAATGAAATCATGGCTTGACATTTGTACATGAATTATAAGGAATATAAAAGAGGGAAAGGAAAAAGAAAGAAAAATACCCTCTACTTATTCATGAAGCACCACCCGTGGACTGAGAGATCCACAGGGAGCCAGACGTGATACACGTTGCGCACACGTACCAAATCGTCTCAGTCTCCAACCTTAAGGTTTATATTCACCAAGATTATCATCTAGCTATCCTTTTTCTATATTAGACTGGAGACTCTCCGTTATTTCTTCTCTCAAATTAAGGCCTATGTTTGTTGGCTCAGACGAGACCTCGTGTAGTGTCACCGCATGTTTCTTCCATGTTTCCACCAGTACCTTGAACTTCTCTTTCTCTCTCTCTCTCTCTTTCTTTCCCTCCGCAGACATCAAACGCCCACACAGTGGATTACGGTCCTACAGCCGCACAATCTCTCGTTCTCTCGCCCTCTCCCCGCCATTCCTTTTGCCAACTCTCTATGTATATTCCTTTGCTTACAACCTACCTTCCTTTCTCCCCTCTACTTCAGTACGCACCGCTGTGCACATGTCATTCCCATGAACTATGAATACAGACGCCGTTTGCCCTTCCCCCCCTCTATATATACACTCGTTCAAGAGTGTACAGTAGAGAAGAAGTGGAGAAGAGAGGAACCTCACTGTTGTTTACGTCTAGAACAGGCTGGTTCACTTGCCAGAGAGAGAGAGAGCAAAAGCACTGCCTATCGTAGGCCTTTCTCTCAACGACGTTTATCGAGACCGCAGGCGGTCCTCGTGTGCGAGTGTCACATCACATGGTATATCACAGAAATTCATAGTCAAACGTGATAAGAGAGCAAAATGTATATTCACTTTTTTTTTTTTTTCATGAAGTGGTGGTCGTTGAGAATTTATGAAGAGCTTTTTTTTTACCACTCAGAGATGAAAGTAATATGCTAAATATTATTTTTCACGAGTCATAAAAAAAGCTTCGTTTTTTTTAGCCTCAGAGGATGTAATGTCATTGAGAGGAATTTTTACAAATTTGTCCAATGACACGATTTTGTGTCAAGTAAATTAATATATTTTCATTTGCAAAAGGAACAATGGGATGTATCAATGAAAGAGCTAAATTAAATATGGAAATTGAGATGAAATTCAATATTGAATTAGTGAAATTCCCATTTTATTCTTGAAATTCTCAATGAAATATATTACATTTAAATATAAAATTATTCTCATTTTAGTCATATCGTTCGTAATCATTTTTTTCCCTCTTTTCTTCATAAAAAAAAAATGTGTTTATGACATCGACGGAAATGCATGTAGCTCCCGCCCTCCACATAATTGTATTTCGATATAGACGTTTAAAAAAAAAGCAACGAGGGTAGAGATCGAAGGGTGCGAAAAACACGGTTTTCTCCTCTCTTCATTTTTCTTTTTTTAATCGCAAAAGAAATGCCTCCAGCGGGAGGTCAAATCGAATCTACCCCCTTGGTGCATGACACAGCCTTCTCATCTCATCGGGCTCCCTATCTCTTGCTCTTCTCCACTTGTTTAGACTCTGGGATCTCGATTCACTGGGTTTCTCTACTGCTTTATATATATTTTTCCTCTGCACCTTGCACATACTGCACACGTATTATATTCAATTTTTTCGTATATGTGTGTGTGTGTATGTGTATATGTATACCCAGTGCAATGACATTTGGTATGATCTATCACACGTCACGTCCTCAATAATACATCTGTGCCCATGATCTCTTCTCTATTCTGAATTGAAAGGGTGCAAAAGAAGAAAAAACAAAATTAACAAAGAAACGGAAAATCTGCCTTTTATTTTCCTATTCTTCCGCAATATTTCATCCTTTCAATAACATTGCTCTACATTTCTCCCCATGATGACTCAAATAATTTTCTCCTGATTAAAATATGAATATATTTTCTACCAAAAGATCTAATCCAAACATTTGCTCCTAGATTAAAAAAAAAAAATTAATTTTTGAGAGTCTGTACCCCGCGGGAAATACTAAAACGTTTGCATTTTACAGTTTGTGTGCAAAAATATGTTTTTTTTTTGCCCTTCATTTTTATTTTTTTTTACATACTCTCTCACTTGTCGCAGATTTTGTTTTGCGGATAAAAATGTCCAGGGGAATGAAAATGTTTCATGAAAACTCCAGGTTCTATTTGGTACATCGAAACGTAAAATGAAACAAACAGAAGCAAATAATAATAATAATAACAACGTTAAAAAAAAAACAAATTTTGCGATAAACAAAGTGCCCAAAGGCGACAAGGATATGGGAAAGCTGGTATGTATGGTTGAACATATTCATACAAGCTCAGACAATCTGTGTGTATATTTGTATTTGTGTCTGTCTATGTGTGTGGATCAAAATATACGTGGAAATTGTTGAGATTGATTCGTTGGCAAGCGGCACATTTCTCGATATATAACCATTGGATGCATTTTGATGTTATGTTATAGATGAGAGAATGGATAGAGAAATGGAAGGATGAGAGAGGAGAAAGAGAGAGAATTCGATCGGTTATGGAGCCCGTTGTGTTTGCGATTATCGAGGAACCCGATCTCAATCGTTCTCCCATCCTCTGTATGATCCCATGGGATTCGCACCACCTCTCCTCCTCAACTGACTATTTTTTTTTTTTTTTTTTAGTTGCCCAGTGGCAATGATGTGCGTTCTACTGTCTCTCTGATCTCTGCTTCGTATTCAACTCATTCCATGAATTCTCGAGGGCTAAAATACTTCTCTACACGTACGTATAAAGATGATACAGTATAGGATGTACACTTGTGAAAAGGGAAAAACGATGAAAGAACGTTTTCCCATTTGCCTCGTTGTTATTCCTTTCACGTGTTAATTCAGGGATTAATTGACTCGACGCCTCAAGGGAATGAGTGAGAGATTCCAAGTGGAGAGGAAAAAAAAATGGCTGGATGAAAAAGAAAAGGACAAGCAAAAAGTGCCATGATAAAGAAGAGACAGAAAGATGTCTACAAAGAATGAAAAAGAAATGCATTCTCTTTTGAAATTGGGGAAGTTGAAGGAAAAATTACTCTGAAAAGAGCGATTATATTCTTGCAGGCTTGAGGTAAAAAAAGGAAAAAAATAGAGTCAGTGGGTTTATATTTCTGTATAAATTCTGGTTTTTGTAGTACTCTTTGATTGTAAAAAATAGCCCAGTAATTTCTTTCTTTCTCCTGCAAATTATTGTAGATCAAGTAAAATCTCTCTGAGAAAAATTTTCATTAAATTGTAAAAACTCGAGAATTTCATCTATGAATTATCAATGAAAAAATAATAAAAATTATGTGAGTAAGTAGAGTAAAAAAATATGATCAAAGGTACATAGTCTATACTTAATTTTATCTCTTGTATTTAAACAGTTAATTACATCTTCGTATTCTTCAAAAAAACATTTTTACTATTCGTTGAATTTAAAATTAAAATAAATGCATGGTATTCAGAAATTTCTGTATAATAGTACAATAAAGTGATGAAAGGAAGAAAAGAGATAGAGAGGAAGAGCATGGAGAACTGAGAGGAGAGAAAAATCCGCTCAGTAGCCCACCAAGTGAAAGCCCTCGCAAGAGAGCGCTTACGTAATAGACCACGTTTCCTGCATCCATGCATACATACGAGCTTTATTCACACTCGTCGGTCACTTTTCGTACTGTGCACTCTTTCCCCGGGCGTTATGAAACGGTTAACGGCACCTTTTTTTTTCCTCCTCCACTTTTTCCTCCTCATGTTTTCATTTTTCATCCTCTTCTCGCTATTTTTATTTCAATTATAATCCTCTTTTGTTTTTTTTTTAATTTTCCTTCATCACTTGTATTCCTCTTTGCTCTTCATTTCGAATCAATCTTCTGCTTCCTCACTGAGTTTTTGAATGTTGTCACTCCATTTACCACTGAATATTTATAGCCACTGAGAGAGAAATAATTCGGAGTTATTTCATTTTATTTATTCATGTACGCATGAAAATATCACGTAAAATCAATTTTTTTATTACTTTATTTTTTTTTCAGAGAGGGTCGAAAATCATTGTTTTTATGTGGTGAAAAATAAGCACTTGTTCTGGATTTTAGGGTTTCAAGTTTGCGGTGAACTGTTTGGTTACCCTCGGGTGCAGTTCCCTTTGATTTTGCCTCTGCTCCGTAACCCTCAAAGAAATCGTTTTTTTCGTTTTTTTTTTTCAAGGCAAAACGAAAGTGCACAGTTGAAGGGGAGGCGGCATTGCTATTTCAGTATTTCCAAATAGTGCTTTTTCCCCCGTCATTCTGAGTATTTGGTACAGATTGCATGGATGAACTGAAGGGGAGAGAATGTGGAAATTCTTCGGGGAAAATCGACCAGGGAAAATGAATGGTCCAAAGGTTGATGCAAGCGGATGTACTAGCAGCAATGCGCGTCGAACCGCGTCCAATGCAACGAATAATTACTCACACGCTATGCTCTTTTTTTTAGTCCTTCCCTTCTTTTTTTTTTTTTTTTTGGAAGCAATAAATGTCCCGTGAAATTAATGTTAGCCTGAGTTTATGTGAACGCAGTAATGCACACTGGAACACGCATTGTATTTTTCCTTTGATGCTCACGGAAATTATTCACAATTATTTATTTTATATAAAAAATATTATTCTTCGGGGTTGAGTTTACGATGTAATGTGAGGAAATTTAATTTTAGAATTAATTTTAAACATGGATATTTCCCCTTAAACTGTAACAGGAATTTGAGACGAGGTATCGCATCGATTAATCGATATTTGAAAATGATCCATCGGAAGTTGATGTGATATTGTCATTAGATTATGCTAAAACATGAATGCTTTTATTAAAACCGCTTTTTTCAAGAAATTGCCGGAGGCGCGTGTTTGATATTAAAAAGCGATTTCAAGCCGTTCAAAACTAGCCAATAATGCAATCAATTCTCTTCATCAACTGAAAAACTCCCGCAATTTTTTTTTGTCAAAGTAAAAGGTTAATAATAATTGCAGGCGCTTTACAGACGATTTTTATCTCCTGCAAAAAGCTTAATTTTGAAATATTTAAAAAAGGTTGAACAGGTGAAGAGTGAAGAGTGACTCGTGGGCAGATGGTAAAGATATCATAGGTAAGTGATGAAAAGAACATGATGGCCAGTCGACGAGTGTCAAGTTAGCCACGTGGCACCTATTTAACTTGAAAATCATGAAACCCACATGGGGGGTAAAAGAGGGAGAGGTGCGCACTCCAGGTGTTATGTATAACGGGTTATGGGCCTGACAAAACACTTCATTGTTAGATCACAATCGTTTCTTGTACCTCTGTCAGGGCATTAATTAAATCACACCTCTTTTTACACGCAACACAAGTGGCAGAGGTTCGTGATAACTATTGCAACTGCAGGTATGACCCAAATTCAATTTTCCATTGCCCCAGGTCACAACATTGATCATCAAAATCGATCCAAAAAATTCAAAAGTTTGCTTTTTTTCTCTTTGTTCAATGAAAATGAAAGAAAAAGCGAAATTAATTGTAACGTTATTTGTTTTGAACAATGGACCACATGTTTTCATTATTAAATTGGGTGCAATTTCATTTTCCATTGATTCAATTGAGGTAAATGGAAAACACATTTTTTTTTTGTTCGAAATATAAAACTGATATCGGAAAATTGATGAATTTCCAAAGAAATTGGAATTTCCCGTGTGGTTAGTTTTATAAGTCATTTGTCTGGTGGTTTTTCTCTGGATTATTTGCACAATGTTGGTACTACTAATTTATTTTCTCTACGGGTCATTGCACTCGTGGGAGAGAGAGAGAGAGAAATGTATAAAGAAGAATGGGGAGAGATTCAGGGGGTGGAGGTGAGCAGTGGTGCATCCACGTGAATAATAATTTCCGCTTTTGCCCTCATCCGAAGAATATTTTTATGAATTTTCATCGTGTATCTTTATTGTACATCATTACAACATTTTTTTTTTCCTTTTTTTTCTTATATATATTAAGGAGGAGAGTCACGTCAAATATGATGGTAACTTACGATAAAGTATATATTCGGAGGGCAGAATGTCGAGAGGAGACGAGAGTGAGTGTGAGGGAGAAATGTCACGGATGATTGCTTCATTAATTCTGTCTCAGGCAATGTCGATGAGCAGTGGGTTGGGCCCTCTCTCTCTCTCTCTCGTTTCACCTTCTGGAAAATCGTCAAAGTGATAGCATCATGATTGTCGGCAGTAGATGGAGTTTTAGGTACTCAAAAGCGTTTATGTGAAGACATTGACGTTCTTCATAACCACGTGAAAAGATCGAGAGTAAAAGATAAAGTGTTGAAAAAAAAAATTAATGAAATTAAAAAAAAAAGAAGCGTTGTAATTATTCCCATTTTCATCGGTATCCTCTCCAGTTCTGCCCAACGAAATTCATTAATTCATTATTTCTCATTTAGATTAACAAGGAAATTTAGTGTTTTATTTAATTTTTTACTTGAGTAATTCAATCTCACGGTAACATCAAACGGAATAACGACTGTAGACGCGTCGATAAATTTTTCTATTATTTCACTGACATTTCACAGAGTTTTAGTGAAAAATCCATGACTCTCATTAGCAGTAGTTTTTTTTTCATTTTATTCTTTTTTCCATTTTTCTAACGAAAAGCGGTTTAGGTGGGATGTGCCCCAGTGATTGTGTCTGATGAAATTTTTAACGAGCTGTCGAATGAGTTTACGTGATCTCGCAATTAAAAAAATCCTCTCACTAGTAGAATTGAATAAAAAAAAAAAAACAAAACCAGAAAGCCTCCCATTGTTAATTCCCTGGAATTAAAAGTGAAAATGATTATTAAAATTTCCTAAAACTCAATTGATTTACCTATATTTATTTTTTTTTCCTTTCATGAAACTAACTGAAAGAAAAAGAAAATTGAGAGAATAACCCGAGCGAATTTTTTGGCAGTTAGAACCTCGTTTTCTTTCCCTTATGTGGCCACGTAAATAAAGCACAAACTCGTATTCCCCACCGTATTTCCGCCTGAAAGTGTTAAATTTATTCCCCTCTTTTTTTTTTTTTTAGTACTTATACCCCTCTACATCTCAGTGTTGGCCGTGCATATACCACGTGAATTTGAGAATTTACGAGGCAATTTTATTACGTTCGACCAGATTTCGCAGTTCCTACTTTCTCTCTCTCTCTCTTTCCCTACTTTTTTTTAGTAGCCTCTATACTAGCATAAGAAAGGAGTATTCCAATGTGGATAACATTGCCCTAGTTACGGTGAAAGAATGAAGAAACGAGTAAGACGAAAATTCTGGCAAAAGACAGAGTGTACACTCAACAACTTTGGGATTCTAAAGCCAAGTAGTAGAGAGGATCCATCGAAACTATAGGAAATAGAAGAACACAGAGAAAGAGAGTGAAGTCAGCACACCAGATGTACAGCAGGCGGTGCGGTTGAAATGGCAGGCATTACCTTGTAACACTTGACTCCAAAACTCATTCCTCTTCTCTCTCACTCTCTCTCTGTCTTCCATTTCCGAAAATCATTGTACAGTATATATTTGTGATGTACATAACTCGAAAGTCAAAATTAAGTGCAGAAGAATATTCGACAGAGACATGCGCAGGAAGGAGAAAATTTCGTAACTCATATTGAGTGTTGGAGTGAGATATAAGAGTTCAAGTGAAGAGTCAGCTATCGAATATTTGATTGATCTCTATTTTACCAAACACATCTTATTCCGAGTGTTACGTCCAGTTGACGCCTGCATGTTGTCATGGAACTAAATATAATATTCGCTTCAATAAAGACACGTTACGCTAATATACTCTAAGGTAAATGAATGAATAAGGAAATTTGTGGAATGCATGAATAAGCAGGTGAATGAAAGAATGGTGCAGTAATAAGACAAAGACCTCTGGGAATGTGCAAATTGAGATATTCCATTGAGAATGGTCATAAAGCTAAGTTGAATTTTGTTGTTTATTTAAAAAATCATTTTCACGAGACAGTTCGACTTGAAATAACTCAAGTTCAATGATTCCAGCAAATGGAACAGAAGCATAATAAAGTTTCACAATACAAAATAAAAAAATGACATTGGACTTGATGATCAAAGAAGCAGTTATGTCGAACATCCGGGTAAATCGTTTGTTTAATTCAAGTCTTTCATTTTCAGCGACAAGCTCCTGTGCATGTTAGCTTATATCACCCACGAGGAAACATCTCTAACCTGCAAAGACACAGATCCTTTGACCCAGTTTCCACCGAAATACTGAGAGAAAGAGAGGATGAGAGAAATTTAGTACCACACAAGCTTACCAACTAGAAGTTTGCGTGCACGATAAAGGACGGTAAACACACTACCGCTATGATCCCAACCTCCATGAAGCCCAAACTGCGCAAAGGAATTGAGCCAGAAGAGGTTATACACTATTGAGTATGCTGAATACCTGTTAAACCCATCTTCCTCTCCCCTTTTTCTATTCAAAATCTCTTTGTCTCTCTCACACACCTCTGGTACTGGACATCCTGTTACCGAGTGAAAATACTTCGGGGAAAGTCATCCTCTGTCATTGCACATCCGTGCATCCTTCCTCTTCGTCAAAGCAACCGAATGAAGACGTTAATTACAGACTAGCCACTTCCTGCTACCACAGTGTCTAGTTCAGTTCAATATAATACAGTTCGTACGTTTTCAGCTGGATAAAGGACAGTTTAACTGTGGATGAGTGAGAAATGGGAAAATGAACATCAAATTGGCTTGATAAAAGAGGATTGAAGAGGACCACAAAGCGAGAGCTTATCTGTGTGAGTTGTGGATGCAGACAGGATGTTGACATTAGATGAGAGTGGACGATGCAGTAACCAGAAGAGTAGCTCACTACTCCTATTTCTGCTAATAGTCGATGATTGAAGATGCACCATTGACTCAGTTTTCTACTGTTGAAGGTATTGTTTGATTTTAATCAGTACTAGGAGGCATTCCGGATGAGCGATATCAATTCAACAGAATGTAATGCGGAAGAGTATGCCGGAATTGTTGAACGAAAGATTATTTCAAGTGCTGGACAAAGAAAGATTTATCGAGTATCGTAGATCAGTGAATTTCCAATGTTCAAGTCTCTCGTAGCAACTGAGGGACTTCATTTTCATCGGAATAGCTTCAGTCAAGTGTATTGGAGTGTAACGAATTTCTCATTCCGGTGACCAAATGACGCCACATTAACGCCAGTAGAGGATAGAGCAACAGCTATATTCGAGCGTCTTTGGGTTGAATTTGTGGTTTTCAAGGAAAATTAAGGGGAGAGCGAATGTATCGAAGCCGTAGGAATAATTTTCCTACAATTGTGGGCGGAATACGGTTTCCATTTGGATTGGGTATAGGAGTACAATGTGCACGAGTTGGGGTGGAGGTTCAGCACATATCAGGTTTCCATTAGTTTGGGTTAAAGGTAAGTGAGATGAACGTGATGCAGAAGAGAACCAAGAATGTATAGGAAACTGAGGGTGGTCTTCAGCTCAACCATTTCTCTCTCTCTCTCTCTCTTTCTTTTCCTTTGGCATAATAGTGCATACCGCGTGATTACTTTTGAGTATTTTGGGAAACTCCAAAGTGCCAGGGCAAAAGTTTTCACTTATATTAGCCGCCTCGGGAGAAGTTTTTAGGGGGCTTTGAAAAGTTGGATGATGGTATAAAGAATAATAATAATGAGAAGTAAAAAAATTGACTATACTCTGTTCAGATAGATGTAAAATGAGACTGGCATGGAAGACCTACATTTACGTTGTGGAAAATTGAATGAACATTTCAGAAAATTTTACATCATGCCGAAATAAATGTTGAAGAGATGAGACTTAATGAAACTGTCAGTATACATTTGTTTTTGGGTTGGAGATGTGTCTGAAGGATTTGATTATTATGTTTTGTCGTGTTTCGACTCGAAGCTAGTCATCACACACGACGTAATGATTTTGGTCAGGTGATGAGAGATATAATACTTCTGCGACTACATTGTTGACGGATCGTTCAGGTTTAATAACTTCTGGAATATACGAATAATTAGAATTTATAATAATTAAATAAAACTTTGTTCGGTCACTGCTCTAGGCTGTTTATTTTTTATGCAGCATTGCAGACAACATTATAGGGTAACGTAGTAAACAAAAAACTAGTATGATCAAGTGATGAGAGAAATACAGCAAGTCAGCAATTCTTATGTCTGAATTCAGTAGTGAAGAGGTAAAACAGGATAAATCGACTTATCTTTGAGGTCATTTCGAGGGAAATATCTTGGAAACTAAGTGAGATAAGGTGATATTATTCATCTGTTTTTGTAGAGAATTTCAAGAGTTACAAAAGAGTTTTAGGGCAAAATTGCACTTTCTCGGTTATTTACTAAGGTATTTTCAAAAAAACTTAATGCGAAAAAAAGAGACTTATCTTGCTTTACCTCTTCACTACTGAATTCTTTTTCTTCAGTGCTACGTTTTTCGAATTTCTTTGAAGAATACTGAACAATTTCTAGCATTGAATGCTCACTAGATTTCCGTTTTTTTTGAATCATTATAGCGAATTAATTGAAAAGATATTTGTCCTGTCTTCTAACTCTCAAAATGTCATTCAATAATTGTTACTAATTTTTATTGAAATTTCTCCACCACGTTGGAATAAAAAGAGATGAAATAGGAAAAAAAGGATAATTTTTGTTATACCAACAATGATTTACTGAATCTCACCATATTTCATACTTCAGACACTAAAAATTGACAAAGTTCTTTCATTTTGAAATATGTTACTGACTGAAGAGATAAAATCCAACATGAATGCCTCTGTCACGATGTAATTTTCATCAGTGATGTCTCCGCAAGTCTCAACTACTACAAACTACCGGCGTTGGAATATAATATTCGACTTAGATTGTCTCATGAAGTTGAATTTTGGAATAGAGGACTGTACTGGCAACAAGTTTCCAACATAGTATATAATCTAGTAGCACTGCGGGGTACTCTTTGATCAGTGAACGGGAAAGGGAGCGTGTGTTGGCACTGAAGCCCGTTGAAACGTGAAGGAGTGTCCAAGGGGCTATACAAATTCCAAGATTTTACTCTTCAAGGTAACTTTTCTCGAGTTCATTCCTCCGTAGGTAGGACTCTCGAACGACTCTCAAACTCTGCATTTCTTCTCCAATATTACATATTTTAGCGATTATTTGATCTTGAAAGAGGAGAAGCCCATTGAGTTGTTGATCAGAAACTTTTTATGTGCATGGCTTCTTTTTTTTTTAGAATTTCGTAACCATGGACATAATGAGGGGGGAAATGCCTTTGATCAATCGAGAGTGGTACGATATTGTACGATATTCGGAGCGATGAAAGGGACAAAGGGGCAATTCAAAGAGAGGGAAAGTACGACCCTTCTTAATTTCTCGTCCCTTATCTTACGTGAGAAAAATGCAGAATGAGGAAAATAAAACGAGTAAGAGCAACCTGGTTGCAAAAAAAAGCTACCCTCCTTTTGCATACCAGTGTTGTTCATTTCATTTTCATTTTTTCGCTTATCTACGTGATGAAAGACCTACCATATTTACGAGTACACATGTATATATAGATGCATGATTCTCTCGGTTATATTATTTTTCATACTGAAAAATACACGGGAAAAAATATGTGGTTAAAGTAATTTTCAGAGCATCATGAAAACTTATCTCAGTACTAGAAGAGAAGCTATGAAATTAGATCACGAAAAGCGTTTTGCACAGGCAGAATCTAGGACACGAGAGTTCGAAAAAAGAGGAGAATAGTGAGAGAGAAGGAGAAAAAAAAAGATTGAAACAATGTCGGCAAGAGAGTTGGCTTGTATGATCGAGTTTGATGGAAGTTTTCGCTTGTGTGTAAGTAAAATTGTCTCTTTTCGACCACTGACGTGGTTTATTTCAACCAATTCTTTCATTCGCTTTATTCTCAACTGGAAATTTTTTATTTTATTTATTTATCTACTTTTCTTTTTATCCACTATTCTTCTACAAATGGGATGCTCTTCGTATACCTTCGGGTACCTGAATGTTGGCTCATCCTACATTTTCAGATGGACAGTACGGAACAAGTTTGAAAAGCAAAAGTTACCAGTCGTGGAAAACGTGATTTCGTGACTCTCTGAAGGGAAAAGAAAGGAGAAGTCAGAACCAAGTGCTGTTTCATGTACTGGTAGGAGAAAGGAACGAATGAATGAATAAAGGAGAGAAGGAAGATAGAAAAGGAGATAGGCTCTGATCTGATGTATTTGATAACGGTCCAAAAGATAGCAATATAAAACAAGCTTCCAAATAAGTTTAAACATTCATCCAGGACCTCTCATTTGTTTCTTTGTTATTTTCCCTACTTGTGCAGTTGGCCTTCAACGTTTGAGTTGTACAGCCAATTTGTGTAAATTTTGATACCACAAACTGCACTCAGAGTCTTCTTACTATTGGTTGGTATGGACAGAATTTTTCATTCAGTGGAGATTCGAACCTTCCATCCCTCACACGTGAGTCTACAGTTCAACCCACTGTGTCAGACAATCAGACTAAGATCTTTCGTTCATATTAGATTAGTCATCCTAAGTGACCTGATGACTTTGGTCGGGTGAAGAAGAATTTTAAAAAAATTTAAGAAAAATTAAGAAAACGGATTGCGGGACCAGTTTAGGGTTAAAAGTCATGTTTTGCTCTTATCCCTACTTCTTACGTAGAACATTCTCCTTTGCGCAGTTCAATGCGCAGGATATTATAAAATCTGTCCAAAAGTATATTTGAAATGCTGCATTTTTAAACTTAATTGTGTTTGGCCTACAGAAAAATCAGAATGAGCAAGCCAACCAGAAACTTTAATGGAAGAATCTTGAAAACTTTAACGAAAGAGTAACTTTAATGGGCGTAACTTCTTTGGAAGTCTAGTGTACACATGAAGAAGAAAATCGATTTAAGGCCCGGATAAGAATCGTTCGATATCGCCATCTCAACAGATAGAGGGCATCGAGTGAGGGCGGGAAATTTGAATTATTCCATTGTTCCGATGGAATCTGTACTCATTACTAAGGCTAATGTGATCTGTTACGGAGAACGGAGACCAAATCAATCACTGTCCATCCTTTCCTTTCATTACTCTTTTTGATTTTTTCTCTTTTTCTCTCTTCATTCGTCTACTCTGATAGGTTATAAACGAATCTTGATTCCCATGAGCGATCACGTGGATTCAATACGTCAGAGGCCGGGGATACTTGTTTGAATTGGCTCACGCCTGGGGCGTGCGTTGAAGAAGAAGAAGAAAAAGGGGTTATAGAGATTGTCGACAATGGGGATAAGAGTATATCGCCTGTCACCGCCACGTGGTATGACTAGTTTTCTCATTTATGCCATTCATTTTTACCTCGTTTTCATCACTCTCGGAGTGTCCCACGGTTTATTCCAAGGGTTTGTATGGTTGAATCATCATGAGAGACCCTTTGGTATTTGCAGTCTCGAGATTCTTAATTAATGCCGTTTGCAAGCATATTGGGTGAATTGAATTCATCTGATGTGTTGATTGTCAATATAAGAAAATTTTTGGATTGAAATTATGGGACAAGATTCTATATTTTTTACATCGCGCAGAAAAAATCAGCTATTTGAAGGAGGAAGTGGAGAGTAAAAATCTGAACGATAAATTCGAAAAATTAACCAAGAATGTAAACATGCTGGAGCATTTTTACAATTCCTTTGGAAGAGCGTACGTTCTAAAAGAAAATCTGTTGCATAACAAATTTCCATCGATCTCATCAAGAATGATATTGAAACCAGAAATGATCGTTTCGAAGTAAATAAAATTTGACAGCTCCATAAAAAAAATGGAGGTCAGAACTGAAGAAGTTGTGGTCATGAACCTGAACTTTCTTTCAAAATTATCATAGCATAACCATGAAATTTCATCTTCAAACTTTTTTTATCGAACAAGTATAACTTTTGATTGATCTCTACTCAAATTTCATTCTACATGACAATTTTTCATATTCGCGTGCATAAAAATTCCCCCAAAAAATTCACGACACTCAGAAAAGAGGATTTCTGACTCAAAATGAGGTTTATTGGCAGTAAATAATAGTAGTAATATTAGTATGCTTATTTAGCGAGAATCGAAAAAATTTACTTTAGCCAAATAAATTAATTTGGCAGAAGTAAATTTTTCACTCAATGTTCCAATTCTGAATCCACAATAATGTGTAATTAATTTTTATTATGTTTCGTGGAAAAATCGTTTCCCAAAATAATTTTTTACATCAAACTAGCCAACAAAATATCCAAATATTTTATGTCGATGGCACTGATAATAATTCGATAAAATTTGATGGCTAAAAGGCAGATAAATAAAGAAATAAACGTTTTGCACCAAATATAATATTCTCAATGAAACTATTGAGTGAGAAAATAATACAAAAAATAATTAAGAATTCAATGAAATAGTATAATAATATTTTTCAATGCTTGTTCAATTTTACACATAATTGTCATCAAATGAAAAAATAATAATATTCGTAATATAATGAAAATACTTCGTTCGTGAAAATAGAGATTGACTTAATGATAATGACAACAAGAAAAAGTTGAAATAATATAAAAGAAATAAGCTACTTTCTCTCAAATTTATGTATCACTGTTAGTTTAATTTTTACTTTGACTGATCTTATAGGAAAAAGGTCCAAGATGCCATTTTAAAACTGGGTACCTATAAGAAATCAGTGTACTCATCTTTTGCCAGTCGAAGAGAGAAAAAGGAAGAGTGGGGCATCTCACTGCCTTTTATAATCGAATCATAGAATATAAAGACAATAGTTTGACCCTCGATTATTCATTTTTGTATTAATTCCCCTTTCATCAGTCGATGAACCTCATTTCTACATCATTCATTTTAAATTCTCACAATTTGGTCGCATGTTCCACAGAAATATTTGCACCCATGATTCCTAGTACTGCTTGATACATAAAGCCTACTACCATTGCATGCAAACCATATTCTATTCTCTCGCTCAAAACTATATACGAGCACAGTATTATTACGTGTGATACAGACCACAGTCGTTGGATGTTGGTTGAACAAACGCGCCGGACAAACGTATCAAGGCATAGCCAAACCGGATGGCAGGCTTTGACATGGTCCGTTGAGACCGTCAGTTTGTGGAATAAACTCTGTTTTCTAGACTGGTGCGTACGACGTGACTGAGTTAAAAGCACTGTCGAGTGGACGCACGTAAAATAATCCTCCCCCTGACGAAAAAAAAAAACACTAAAAAGACAAGAGGAATGAATTGTACAAATTTGTACGGAACAGAATAAAATATATCACGGAGTTTCATCCTTTGTCCATGCAATTATTATTTGAGAGGGTTTTTTTTTTCGAGGATTATTTTGCTTTCAGAGAGACCATGCAGGAGCTCTGACACGTGAGAGAGTGAATGAGGAGAATGAAGAAAAAAAAACTATAATGACATATAAACATTGTAAATTTATTTGTACAGTGACTGAAGTGGAACGTACGTTTGCGACGGTTCAACCGAAGAATTGGATAAAGTAAACTCAGTAGAAGAAGGAGACGAGCTTAATGTTACTATTTATTCTCAATTATAACGTAGCAGAGGGGCTGTCCGGCATCATTTCAACCACCAACTGGTTTGTTTGGATTTGGATAGGAGGTCCCATACCCCAGAACTAAATGTCTTTCTCCACAGTCTCTTGTACAGTCCCTTGTCCTTCAAAGCCATGGACTTGATTGACGGGTGTATATACTCTCGAGTGTGTCATGCACACACTCACGCAAGCATATATATATATATAAATATATGTGAATATATATATAGATAACTCATGGGGATGGAAAATTGTATTATTATGTCAGGACAAAACGAGCCTCATCCAACTATAAATCTGGGTGGATTATGGAAATACTTGGAATTGCATAAATGATTGATCCTGAACTGAAGAAATAAAAATTGTGGTGGGTTGTAAAGAGGGATACACGTGGCACAAGATTTAAGAGGATCTTTCATGGGGTATTTACTCTGCCCACTGAGTTTTTCTTTCTTTCCATTACTTATTCAGTTTTACTTCTTTTTTTCTGTCGTTTCTTTCACGTTTGAGACCGCACGGTCATCGTGAATATAATGCGCTAAGAGCCTAACGTTTAGTAATTCGTATGGGCCTATTCGAGACATGATTCTTTTATTCTGGACTCATCCCTATCTTCGGGCTTTCACATTGTATCATCCAAATTTGTTTTCAATTACGATAAAAGAAATTTCTGAGGCCTCTTTCATAATTCCCATTGGATTTATTCTCTTTTCTGTTGAAAAATTCATAAAGAAAATATTCATTTCCCTTCGACAAAAAGGAAAATCATGCAGCTTCAATATTTTATAGAAAAAAAAATAAAATAAAAGAAAATTCGATAAAATAGAGGAAACCTGCACACTTGTTTCTGAAACTTGGTTATTTACTGAACTTGTCAGAGGTTAAAAGAGCTGTCCCTAGTGGCACGATAAAGAAAAGGTAACAGTTCGAAGAACTGAAGGGGCTCTACGATCAAAGGGCGTCTGTCCCAGATAGCAAAAGGTATATTACTGGTACAAGGGCAGTAGGTGGTACACTCGAGTGAATCTTTTACGCACATTTTACAGAAAAAAAGAAGAAAAAACTCGATTTTGCGCTTACTCATGGGATATCTGTAGATTCATTTTCTCCCCTTCTCAATATTTCATAGTGTTAGTATCAACACTCGTACACATAGAAGCTCTCTCTTTCACGTGGTTCATCGTTGGGGATTTGAACTTGGGGAAAACTTTTTGGGCGGAAAGAGGGGGTTTTGGCCTGGTGGTGGTATTGAAACTTTGCGATACATATAAAGTACTAGTTTCAGTGGTTTGCCAATTGTTCACGGATTTGCTTGGTGAATGTTTCAATATTTGACTTTCTACTATGTACCTCAAGACTATACAGCTTGTTGATTAATTTTCATTAATTTTCATCTATTAATATTGATATTAAATGTAATGGAGACTCAGTGAACAAATTGTTCATGCAGAATACATCAATTATCATGCTTTTTGTTCAACAATCAAGATTTCTGTTGTAACTGTGAACAGTATTGGATGAAGATGACATTTGGCACAGTAGAAGTTGGACTTCCTGTTAGACAAACGTCTTTGGTGTTCAGCATTCATGGGGAAAAAGGAGATGGAGGCAGGATGATGGTAGGTAAGAGAGAGAGCCTTTCCCTTTTCGTATTCACTATATAACTCTCTTGTCTCGGAAGCTGCAAATGCTGGGCACTGCCTGTGAGATAATCTGATTCAGAAGGACGAAGAGGAACTTAATTAGAACTTGATGGGAGTACCAGTGTATCGTGAGGGAGAGGTTACATGCAACTTGTTTAACCTTCCGGTGAGACGATCCCTTCCGTTTCAATCGTCGTACAAAATTAATTTCACATTCTGAAGATGCTGTTATATTTACACGGTTTTGTTGTCAGTAATAGGAAGATCTCCTATTGCCTCTTATGTAGAAATTTAGAACATACCTGAAACAAAAAAAAAGAAATATATTTAGAATTTTTTTTTTCAGTTGGAAGGTCATTGGGATTGGCAGAGGTAAAATGATTTAGGATTTTTTTTTTGAGTGAAGGGCTTTATGAAAAAAAGAAAAACGAGTGTGTGAGACCCGCATGTGTTAGTAGTGAAACTTCTTAGCTTCTGAAAAAAGTTGATTTTATACATTGCAATTTTTGCATTTGTTAACGATTTTTATTACAGTAGAATTTCTCTATATTCGACGCCTCCGCCCAGGACCATTTTCTATATTCGATACATCTTTTCATCCCCATCACATGACACTCATTTTGCATATGCGTAGATTTACGCAACTAAGTGTGCAATAAATATAGATATACTTTGAAAATTTTGATATGTCCGTCCAAATGCTTTTTTTCGATTGCTCTTCCTGGCTATTAAAATGAATTGTAGTGAGGGACAGAATCGTCAAAGATAGAGAGAGAGTCCAGTCAAATATGAAGGGAGGTCGAATATATAGGAATCAATTATAGGAAGATTTCACTGTGCGACAGAGAGAATCGTTTTTCGTCTGATTCAGGCCAATTTGCATTACCTTGCCTAAAAAATTTTCACTTACAAAAGTCTGACGAAAAATTGAGAAAATACTCCAGCATGTCTACATTATTGGGTGATTTTTCAAAAAATTTCATTCCATTTCGCTTTGGTGTCCCCTGCTATGTAAAATATGATTGGCATTAATCCGGTATATGGAATTCTCTATTATTGTTATACTTAAGGGATAATATACTGTGAAAATAGCTTCGTGAACATTTTCCAGTGGGGCTAAAATTGAGATTTTCGGCATGCACTGCATAGCTGCAGCTGCACCATACCCGTCATTTCACGGTGAATGGACACGACTCTATTCCGAGTATTGTATTTCCCCAACCCCGAACTATCCACCCTCAGTTTCAAAAAGCCATTTATTCATAATTCTTTCGGAAAAAGAGAAAAAAAGACAGGGGAGAGGAAAAAAAAAGAAAAATTCATGATAGGCGTTTATTTATTTCCCCAGTTTTTATTACTTCCGAAAAATGACAAAAAATAAATCATCAATCCCAGCAAGATTTAGTCGTGATATAATTTTACCAATGGAATTATCAAGAGAAATTATTTTTCGTTATAATGAAACTTGATCTTATTAGTATTACGTAGCCATGAATGAGCCCTCACTGCCTCTTTGATTCTCAACACAAAAGGTCTCTGCCGGAAATATCAGCTTTTGGAAGGCAGTCATGGGAGTTCATCAAGACCTCTGAGATCATAGTACATCCACTTCTCCATTTCTCCCCTCACATGAATTCTCCTATTTATTCACAGTGAATTGGTGAATGTGATGAAGAGATATTTAGTGTAGAAAGCAACCCTTTTCAATTTCTATACAGTACCCAGTACCAACGACAGATTAAGCTCACTGGTTTCTTGCTAGCAAAAATTACTGCACACTGGAAGATTAAGAGAATGGAGTGTGAGTGAGGGGATTGGCTAAAAAGGAAAGAAAAAAAAAAAGAATGAAAAGAACGAGAATTGCTCCAGGAGGTGATGATTCGTTGGCAGTGAACACCCGAGAGCTCTCCAGTGGTCTCTCACTGGGGATTAAGACGAATTCAATGCCTCACTCCTGATCTCTCGCTTGCCTCTTCCTCCTCTACTTCTTTCTAAGCAGGTTTAAGAGATAGCAGGTTGAATTCAGAAAATCCCCTTGGTAGTACTTCAAATGCGTGTAGCCATGGAGTGCGCGAATGAGGAAAAAAACAACTGCCCCTCTTGTTGCATTATTTTTCCAACACACACACAACTCTTTCAAGTAATTGTTCATTTTACATTGCTAGCAGAAAAGTAGAATTGAGTGAAATTTTTTCCATATCCATTTTTTTTTGTCATCTTTTCGAGAAAACTAGCGCACTATGAACTCGATATCCACCATGCATATCCGGTTACTAACTGAAGCGCCAGCGTGTCTAGACAACATTGTTCTCCATCATCTCTCTCTCTCTCTTTCTCTCTCTACACTTCTTTGTCCACCATATTTTACTTTTATTTTTCCTCGTTCGTTATTTCTATTTTCTACCGCAGTCAGTTCTATTAAAGTTTCTGCATTTTTCTATTCCAATCGATGAGTCATTGAAACTCTAAAAGACTGTATTAACAGGTTTGCTTTTTCCTTCTTCACAGAGCAATCTTCTCATTTTTCATTCTTCTCTGCAACACCACAAATTACAGTACCAAGCTGAGAAAAAGAAAAAAGATAGAGATAGTTCTGCACAAAGTCTGATAAGCAAATGCTTTGGGTTTAAGTAAGCTTCTGTTGTGAGTCATGGAGAAAAGTCAGAGAAGGAGAAACGTTGAGAGGCAGTTGGAAAGAAAAGGATATATAAGTGGAGGGCCCAACGAAGCCCAGTAGAAATTGCACGAATACTATACGGGTATAAAGACGGCAAATACAAGTAGGATAAACGTGATAGTGGTGAGGTAAAAGCATTGGTAGTGGTGTGCTTTGTGCTAATCTTAATACCACGAAAGCGGTACAGCCTAGAAAACGAAGCAGGGCAGAAGCAGAGCCACTCTCAAGCACTCAGCATACCATCCACCTCTTCGCCATTTACCATCCCTCTTTCTCTGCGTCTCTCTGCATCCTAGTCTTTCCATCTTCCTGTTGCCTCCAACTCTCTCTCCATCATTCTCGTCTTTGCTATCTATATTGTAGCAATGTGGTACATGCGGGACCCCAGCCATACACCATCGTCTCTCCTCGTGGTTTGATCTTTTACTCCTCATCTTCCCTTTCTCTGCTATTCCACCCCGAAAGCCCCGTTGCCCCTTTCTCCTTGCTGTTACGTATCTTATCCCCCTCGTCAACATACTCCTATCTTTCTTTTGCATATACATCAAAACGCCCTCTCTATCCAGCTTCATATTTCGTCCCTTTCCGAGTGGCGATGTAGTTTGGTATGTGAGTAATGAGCCATGACCCCTCTACTCTAATCTGCAAACTCTCTTTCACTCTTCCTCACTCTCCCTCTCTATCTCACGGCTGAGTAGACACATGAAGTTCGTAAGCCCAAACTATTGATTAATTATAATAGACTGAAAATTGAAAAGATCCTCGTTATTATCCGCCTAATGACGTGCGATCATAATCTTTGTCACAAACTTTATTTTCCCCTTCAAATTGGATGTTTGTTGGTAGAACTAGTAATTCTCCAGTGGCACAACATCTCTTGCGACTGGATATAACTGTATGCTGATGCAAACCAATCACAGACTCAAGGGCCAACCCTTGATAAGCATCATGGTGGTTATACGAATGGTTCATCCCGCTCGTACTCAGTACTGGTCTCATCAACTGCCGTTTGTTTATTCTCTCATTTGATCTGTCTGGCGAGGAAACCCCTAATAAGCTCGTGAGCCCCAACCCCTTCTCTCACCACGAAAATTCAGAGAAGGTAAAAACCACAAAACTATCAAGGATATCATAACGGAAAATAAATTAAAGAGGATTTGAAATCCTCTCCACAACCAAAAATTCTATAGACAGTTTAAATTCACCAGGGATGAGGACCAAGAATTATAAAGAGAGAGAGAGGGAGAGAAAGAGAAAGAGAGAGGTTGAAGAAAGGGGGTAAAAGGCACAACACGCGACAACGATGAAACGTGTGCGCTAGCAAAGTTGGCTCTGAAATCCAATTAATTCAGCCTCGGTCGTAGACAATGCGGGCGCCATCTTGATTCGGAAATCTAATTTAGCCGCTCTTTATTTATGATAACGTGCAGTCATTGTGCAAGAAGAGGAGACCTTCATCAGTGAGCGCGGCTGACTTGGAGCTTGGAAAGAGTACAAGGGTACTCTCATCGACAAAAGAAGGAAAGATGACGAGGAGAGTAAAACCCGTCACATTCAGCTTAGACACTGTGCGCTACGCAATTTCCGAGGGCTCCTCGAGTGGCTTCTTCAAAACTGGATGCTTTCAATGTTTGCCTCGGGGTTTGGAATATTGTTTCGCAAACGGACAATCCTCTTTGCTCGAATACCCCTTTCAATTTTCTCGCGTGTGGTTTGCTAATCGACGGAATTTTCTGTTATTCAATTCAAACTACTTTGCTCAATTGCCAAACAGGCATGAAGAATGGTCGTAGAACACAATGATAATCATATCTCTTGAAATATGTACTTGGTGGGAGATTCGACCGGATCTCTAGATGATTGAGAATGAACATTTATCTCATTTTTGTGAATAATAACGAATGAGAGATCATGGAAATCCACGAGATAATTACAGTTGATATGGAGTTTGGATGTAATGATAGAGTACATGCTGAATGATTCTACTGACCATCAATTTCAAACTTTGTTATTCAAGATTATCAATCATTTATGAATACTAAATCATCAAATTCTCTGGCTCAAATAATGCTTGCTAAATCAACATACACGAAATTACTTCCCGTAATATTTATGTACATTACTGGTAGTGCCTAAACAGTATATCTTCATGATTTTCACCAACGATTAACCGCAATAATCGATGATTGGATCATATTAGTGACAATATAGATGGAGAGGGGAGAGGGAGAGTCCTGTGGATTGCCACGATGCACTCAACGTTATTGGCAAACCAGACGGCTTCCGTTCACTGCGTATCGTGATTCCGTGGTTTCAAATCTATGCGCAGTTAGTGACCATTTCAACCCTAACGAGAATCCATATCGAATTCATTCATTAATATAACACATCACCCTCAAAATTTTCGGTATTATTAATTTCAAACTCTGTATCTCATTAAATTCAATAATGAAGCTATAATTTTCAGTGTCTGAGGTGTACAGTGCTCCTTTTCAAAAGGGATCATCTAACGAAGCAATTCCCATCCCAAGGATCAGGATTTGGAGGAGACCTAATAGCCGGATATATGTACCCTCCAGATAAGTTTCATTAAGACCTGGTCAATTAGACAGTAGTCTTGAATACCATGTACCAGGTTTCAAGACAAACTTGAACAAAGCTCATTCTCATGGCACAACTCCAAGTGGGATTTTCACGTTGAATTGATCGGACAATGCTGAAGTGAGAATGATAGCACATAAGTGGAAAGCTGTAGATGTTGGTTTATACGAGAGAGACACTGTGTGTGTATATATGTACATGACATCTAGGGATCGAAGAGGACAAGGAGTTAAGGATGAGGTGAAAGGGGTGTTAGACCACTCCTACGGCCTCCACATGAAGCCAGCTATAACCCCGAGACTAGTAATTGAACGCAAGTGGTTGAAAGTACTTTTTGCCTCCCCAGGAAGCAGTACCCCTTCTTCCACTGACCCCTTCCTCTTTCTTTCTCTTTCTCTCTATCTCACCAACTCCTTGGGGCTGTTCAAGTCGAACATCATTCCACCTCAACTTTTCTACTTTCTCTGCGTTATGGAATTTCGTTTTCTCCATTCGTCCCACTACTTTTCTCATTTCTCCAGTCTCAACATTTTCAACTCATCTCTCTATCTAGCTATCTCTTTCTCCTCTCCAACGTCCGCTTTCATCCGCGAAAGCTTGGTTGACGCAAGGAGCAAAGATTGGAAGCTTATGATTAATCCGAGTGAGATTAAACTCGTCTGACCATCTTTGCGGCTTGTGCAAAAGCGAAAATCTCTTCCTGGTCTTCTTAATTTTTTTTTCTATCCTGCGACACGATAGACTGTAGTACTGGAGGAGAAAGGGGAGAAATAAGAGAGAGAAGGATCTGGTTCGAGGGAAATCGAGTGAGGCAAAAGAATATGATGATGATAGAAGAAAAAAAAAAGAAGAGGAAAAAAAGGCGGATGAATTTCTTTCCAGACAGTGAATTGAGAATCAACTGACCCCGGAACGCTCGTAAAGAGTAATGGAAGGATAAAAATGTAAATGATCATCTTATATCCTCGCTTCTTGCTCCTCTATAACTATCCAGTATACCTTTTTACCTTTTTATAACGCGCCTAGGTCAGATGGCTGTCGAGTTTTTTTGGGGCCATATCAAATCCAATTTCTTTCTGGCAGAGAGATTTCGAATTATTTCTCTTGAATTCTCGTCGCAAAGCACTAGCCATTAAGGCCCATATCCATGGACTCTCTTACTAACAATAGCAATCATGCTCCAACTGATCATTACATTCTCCTATAAAAAAAGGCTTACACCCATTTGATTCCGGGTAGATACAGTGTTATTTGGATTGCGTGGTTGGAGAAGAATTTATTACTTCCTTTTGGAGCTATCTTTCATTAACGATACTGAGAGGCATCTGTTTCATGTATACGCTTATATGTGAAGTATACGTGTGTGTTGCTTCATTGTACGAACGAAATTTCACGTCAATCGCAGGAGGGCCTTTGCTATGCAAAGTGCCACTAGCTGCGTCCTCAGATTAGACTAGTGACTCTTCGAGAAGCAATTTCAGTGCCAACGAGGTCCGAATGACAGAATGTAGAGAGTTGGAGGTTTGATATGGTAGAGAAGAGGGAGTGGAGCAATCACCGGGGCGTGGTGGTACAGGCTATTTCGACGAAAATGCCCTTGAACTCAGTCGCCGGTCCTGTCATTCATTCTCAATTAATTCACTCGTATATCTATATTTTTTTACACTTTTTCTCTGCAGGCTGTTGGAGAGGAATTGGGCAATGTCAATATTATAGTCTGATCAGGGGCTAATTAAATTTTTCTGAAGTCTTCTTGAATTCATTCCAAAGTCAACTGCTAAATTCGGGGAAAATTCATTCAGCCAATTTCTGGTTATTATCAGAGGTGGAAAAATATCTACGGAGTCATTTATTTTTGCTACATTTAATTTAATATATTTTATTTTATGAATTTAGCAGCATATTATCATTATATATGGCTCCATTTGTTTCATAAAATATAATATAGTCATATATCGTTGTCTTATAAAGAAAATGGTGAAAGTGCTATGCTTATTGCTTATATATATGTAGCAGTAACGCCACTTTGTTCTTGAGGTAACGATATGTCAAAATATAAGTTGAATTATATAATATGAAAATCTAAAATATCCATCTTTTTGGTACATACGATTATGCATGAATGTTCAATATATCGTATAATATACTATATCAGTATACAATAGATATATTCACATACGCATATTAGTTGTTAGGTTTGGTAACGTTTTTGGATGTTATTCAGTTACTTTGGTAAGGACTGCCTTTTTCGGTAACAGTTATTAAAATTGATTTTTGTTATTTGACTACTTTGGTAACCAATGTCAAAGCATTTCGTAAAATTTTACTCGGGTTTTCCTTAATAATTCGAAAACCATATTGAAAAATGTTTTTTTCCAATCATCAAGATATTTCCAGCTTTTTTCCTGATTTCATTCAATTTATTATATTCGAATTTCATGAACGATTTCCTTGTAAACTCTCAGATAATCTTTTATAACCCAATATAACCGTAGAAATACCAATGACATATTATTGTAGCAATTTGATAGCGAGTTAGTGATAGCCATAATATTCATATTACCCATCAACGATGCCTGATGAATTTCATAGTCTCGTTACACTGGTTAAATTGCATAATAAAATGAAATGAAACGATGAAGATTGTTAGTAGTGAGGTCATACCCGTGAATCGTGATCCTTTTTCTCTCCCATGATTGCTGTCAACGGTTCTTCTGCACTGCCACGAGAGACAGTGCTTTGTCGTCGTCCATCCAGTGGTTGGTTTATGGCTTATTATAACGTTAAATCACTCTACATACGATGCATGCTATTTCACGTTTAGATTTATGTGTTACGATAAAAATAATGTCCCCTAGGTATCCAGTACTCACGATCCCTCTTACGTCCAACAGCCGCCTGTGTCCAGTTGAGCTATTCTCTCGTTTCTCACACCTATAATATATCATATGAGATATATGAATAAATCCTTCTCATTTTCTAATCGACAAATTTCATGAAGAATTCGTGTGTCTTATGAATTTATTATTCCAATGAATTTCTCGAGTAGTTGGAATAGCTAACGTCTTGAGGAATCACGTATTTATTATCATTTTTCAATGTATATATTAATAATTAAAAAATTTCTGGTATTCAGTGGATGAATCCAGCGATGTGAGACACTCACTGCTTCATTATACTACCATTGGAATGTACACTCAACGGAGAATGGTATATATCCTAACCTGAGATTTATACCCCCCTCTGACTCACGTTCATATATATGTATGCACACTGCCTGCTATGTGAGAGAAAGAGCGAGAGAGAGCGAGAGATAGCTCCTTCAGCGTACCCATTTATTAACTCGGAGGAATCTTTCGGGAAAGTTGCCTTGGGTGAATGTTACCAGTACAATTTGTTGAAAGTTAAGACAAATTGCCGTGAGCGAAGAAAGAAATGGTTAAATCCATACAGAGCTAAACTAGATGACATCAATAATGCAGAAAGAGGGAGGGAAAGAAGATGGAGAATGAATTTTTTAAAACCTTCGGTGTGCCCCAATCCTGAACATGGATACACATTTGACCTTTGAATTCGGTTCTTATTGTTCTTTTTCTTTCTTTCTTCGTCGATAGATCGAATTTGGGGGAGAGGTTGGTTTTGGGAAAAGGGATCGATGACCAGGGATAATTGTCGAGGGAGTTTCGCTGGAAGAGAAATTGGTCAAATCTCTACGAAGTTCCGTGTCTTCTTTCCAGCTTCAGCAATTATTGGAGTAATCAAAATGAACAAAAAAATAATAGTGGATACTGGGGCAGTATGAATCGTATTGGTTAAAAAATATAGACAATATAGACATGCCGCAACATCTTCCCAATTTTTTAGTAGAGGTTTTCACTTTGAAAAAAATCCGGTCATTTTGTTACGTAAATCTGTTCTACCCTGGTCTCTTCTAATTCAAGTTGATACAGTGGAATCTGCTCAACTGTTAGCATTGCTGGCTCTCGATTCTTGGAATTGGACATTCATAAAAGTTCCTTCTCCGCCATTGAGAGAGCGGGAGCATCGAGTCTAGAAAGGGATGCGTATATTGGTGAAGCTCGGAGAAAGAGCCAAGCCTAAATGTAAACAAGATGCCATTGCGCACACTCCAGATGCATTGAACACACAATGTAAAGAAGCAAAAAGAGACGCAAGACAGATGAGAGAGCAATAGGTGGGGAACATTTTTTCTCGCGTGGTAGAACGATTGACAGCTAGGCCCACTGACACTTAGGCAGATTTCACTGTAGATGAATCATATTCGTGAATACTTTCAGTTCCATCAAGTTTTTTAATATTACAGTAGAATTTCTCTATGTTTGACTTGTTGGTCCAGGACCATTCTCTATATTTCACACATCCTTTCATCCCCATCACATTACAATCATGTCTCATATGCGTAGGTCTGCGCATCCAATGAACAAATCGAACTTTGAAAATCCAAATAAGCCCGCCTACATGTTTGTTTTTTTTGATTGGTCGGTCTAGTGGTCACAAAGAAATCATAGTGAAGAACAGGATAGTCCGAGATAGAGCAAGAATTCAGTCAAGTATAAAGAGCGATAAAATGTAGAAGAATTCCACTGTAATAACAAGTCTCGACCCAGTTTAGTTGTCTCCATAGGTGAGAAAAGACATTGAATGAATTTTCGTAACGATTGAGTCAAGATTCTGCATTACTCTGGTATTGTTGAACTCACTGAGAAGAATAAGAGACCTTACCCCCAAGTGATGCCCTGTTTTCTATGGATTCAACAACACAAACTGTTGTTTATTTCTCAAGTGACATTCACTTGGTATTTTTCCACGTAGTGTTGAAGATGAAAGATTTGTACAGTGTCTCGTTCACTAGAGAGGACAAATGTGAGCTTTGTAACGAGGCTGGTATTTCTCTTGAGGCAACAGTGATGAAAAGATACAAGTGGTGAAATAAAAAGTATCAAGAGATGAAGGGATGAGCAAGTGCTTTGGATAAAAGCAGAGTGTTGGTGGCCAATTGATTGCATGCTAGGAAAAATTTATCTGGGACAAGTGAAAAAATGGTTTCAGCTTTACCCAGGAAAATACTAGAATTTCCGGGTTTCATGGAAAGACAATGACACGGGTACGGAAATGGTCAAGAGGCGGTTTTTCTCGTCTCCCCCAATTTCTCTGGTTCCTTCTCTAGTGGATTCTATGATCCATATGGAAGCCACAGAAATTGAGGGAGATCAGATGGTGTGAAGAATGAAATTCAGTTTCTATAATTAAATCTTCACGCAATTCTCTTTTCATTTCAATTTTTCTCCCCTCTTTTGTTTTTTTGAATTATAGATATGAGATTTATTTTTCATCAACAAAAACATTCAATTAAGTTCCATAAACAAACGAATGGAGTTTTTTTTTGTAAAAATATCAGTTTTCCAGAATTTCTGAAGCACTTGCGAAACTTTGAATCAATAACGTAAGTTTATCTAATCGAAAACACTCGGGTAAAAATCAATATTGAATTGGAAAAAACATTTTCTGAGTGCCAGGAGAAAACTAAAGTTTGTGTTTGCGATTGGTTTTTAACCGATTCTCTTTCTATACATTTTTTTTTCATCCATTTCTTTTCTTTTTTTATCATTCAGTTTGCTGTATATCCTGCACATTTCCGTGGATTTGTTTCAACTCTTCACTAGGGAAAAAGGGAGCTGTTTGGAAATTCACTAATGTCTACTTGACCGAATTCGTAACAAATATAAATCCATTTTCATAAATCTGAAAACAAAATAATAAAAAAATAGGATCGATTGAAATTAGTATAGATTCAGATTTATAGACTAATAACCACTCCAAATCCATTATGAAGAATGCCTATAGTAATGCACATCTAACTAGAGACTTTTTGCCTCATATAATTGAGTAGTGAACGAAAGGTAAAAGAACGAATGTGAATTTTTCAGGCAAATTGATTTCATTTTATCAACACACATTTTTTTCTCATATCATGGAAATTGAGCGAGATAGACTGATTCTGCCCGTATTCTTTTATTTTTGTAGATAATTCTCAAAAGGTACCCAAAAGATTGAGGTAAAATCACTCTATCTCGCTTAGTTTCCGAAATATCCTGAAAATCGATTTGTCTGAAAATTTCATAGTTGTTTAAAATAAGATATTTCTTAAGAATATCTCGGAAAGTAAGCGAGATAGGGCGATTTCGTCATTTTTTTTGTGGATCTTAAAATTATCTACGAAAAAAATCAACGCAAAACTGCGCTATCTCGCTTAATTTCCGAGATATTTGGCAGAAAAAATGGTTAATAAAATCGACTCATCCTGTTTTATCTTTTCACTGCTAAATTGAATATATCTTGTTTATTGGAGAAATAAAAAAAATATAAACCCTCTTTATGTGGAAAAATCAAAATTTAATCGCCTTATCTAGTTCATTCTTTTCATAATAATTTATATTTGATGAATGTCTTAATAAAACTGGGAGTGAAAGAAATTATTCTTTCTTTGAAGGCAATACGAAGAGCTAAAACGAAGTGTATGCCTCTTTTATACAGTTGAGGTGCAGATGTTAGGGACATGTGAGTGGCGTTGAATCATAGATTCTCTGTAGATTAAAGGGTGCGTGGCCAGTGATAGTGAGAGAAATAGAGTTATTGTACATGTGAAGAATGTATGTGTATTTTGACTCTCGTATATCAGTGAGATGGTGAATGTAAAAAATAACGAGTAGAGGGCAACTGTGAGAGAGTGACTTGATTTTATAGAGTCCTGTTAGTGACGAGACGTCTCTGTAATTTTGTTATTTCATTTCAACCAGGGGAAATAAATTCACGAAACAGTAGGTGGTAACTTTCAGGATTTTTCATATATTTTTTATCTCACTCTTTTGATTGACAATTGAATTTGGGATTTTATGAAATGAATGCAATATTTCATTTTCATTTTTCAACTAAATTTTGATATTTTCCATTCATTTTTTTGATGGAAATAAATGATCGAGTTCTTGTTTTTTCAATTTTATTGGAATAAATATGTATTCACGGGATTCAATATTTTTTTTGTTCATCGTAAAATAGTCAGCAGTATCAATTGACTTTACAAAGTCAACAATGAGTGTAATTTAATTAGCTTTGTGCATTGAAAAGTCTTTTATTCATCGTTCAACACATATTTTCACCATTTATTTAATAATTAGAATACTTTGAAAGCGGTGGGAAAAATTTCACTGTAAATCATGCTGATAATGAACGTTGAAACGGATATTCAAGCTATTATAGAGTCGTCGAATCATGTTACATCGAAAAATGTTGTGAATAGTTTGCGACTAACGAGTAGAGTCAAACTTATCTAACAAATTTCTTGAAATTTTTACTGAGGGTGAAAGTCTGCATGAAGAAATATGAAGGAATTACACAACATTGTAGACATGCTGGAGCATTTTCTCAATTTTTTTAGATTTTTTGACAAAGCTCTTCATTAAAAAAAAATCCTAGATAATTCTACCCCTGTTTTGCCTATTCCATGAATAAGCTAACCCTTGATGAAGAGATTGACGAAAAAAAGCATGGAAATACCGAAAAATGAAAGGAAGAAGATAGAAATGAAATACTGAAATGAAAACTCGAAGTAATAAATAAAAATTTCACTAAAAAAATAATAACAAGCTGGGGAACATCCAGATTTTTCAATGATCCTGGTTTGGACGTCCCCCGATGTTACTATTCTAAAAAGAAATTAACTTTCATGTATCATGTTGAGTTTTCGTTTCAATTTCTCATTTGAACCTCTTTACTTTCATTTCTGCTAGATTTCATGTGATTTTTCCAGTTTTTTCTCGGGAGTTATTAAATGTCTCTTCACTAGGAAAAAAGTGAGTTTTTCGCAGTGATTCGCTTATGGGTACTTGATCGAATTTGGAACAAACATAAATCCATTTCCATGAATCTGGAAAAGAGAACAATTGAATTGATTAAAGTGAGCTACCACTCCAAATCCATTCGCAAAAATGCCTACAGTAACACACGCTCAACTAGAGACTCTCTGCATTATATTGTTCAATAGTGAAGAGATAAAACGAAAAAAGGAAAGAAAAATGCTTCTGATTTTGAAAAATTTCAGTTTTTTAGGAATATCTCGAGTTCCATTGGCCGTAGCGACCTGGGGCTGATTTTGAATGAAAGGTGCGCTCATTTCCCACCAATTCACGTGGTTTCAAAAAGAAATTATCAATTCTTCAACTACTTTTAGGGGCAAAACCGATTTTCAGAAAATAGCCAATAAGTATTTGAGAAAATGGTGGGAAACAATTTGAAACACTTGAATCGATGAGAAATGAACTCACCTTTCATTTAAAATCAATTCCAGGTCGCTTCAACCAACCGACCCAGAGATATTGCCGAAAGAGTGAATTTTACCATTTTTCGCAAGGGGTACAAACTTTAAAACTCGGCCGAAATAGTAAAATTTTCAAATAATGAAAAAATAATAATAATTTTGACACATGTTTTCTTCCCAAAATTTCTTCAGCTTTCCAATGGAATCATGAGAAAAATCTCGAGCTCCAACCGTTCAATTGGAATGTCCATTTTACCCCACCTCTCACTGCACATGTGGATGCACAGAGATGTCTGTATATGTATATATGAAAAAATTTTCTTTCATATGGAATCATCAATACTTATATGAATAGGAAGTAAAAGAGAGAAGTAGAAGATGAGAAAATCAGGTAAAAGATTTTTCGAACAACTATTTCTCTTGGGAGGTCGATGTGGAGTATTGGGTTAGCTTCTCGCCCGCTACATTCAATTTTTGGAAAAAAGGCAAAAATCCTTATTTACCCGTTCTTGGCGCTCTATAATTTAGAGTTGCTCCCGTTCAAATGTGACGAAACATTTTGTTTTAATTAAAATTTTGTCTTTTACAACTCTTATAACTTTTGTTCAACAAATCCATTTAATATGAAACCAACGCTGTCTTGCATCATTTTCCATGTAGATTTATCCCAGAAAGGTCCCATCTCCAAAAAAAATTGAAAATATTTGAAAACCCCAAAAGTGCAATTTGAGGGGGTAACTTTGAGGGTTAATTTCACCCCTTAAAAGTGTTCTTACATCGATCAAAAAACTTACGTGTCTCAGATTTTGATGGAAAACCACATATTTCAAGAACAAAATCGGAGGGGATACCTGGGATACCTTCCTTGTGAACGAGATGGGGCGATTTTCCCTTGCTTAATTATTTTTCTTCAAGTCGATTGGATTTTTAATTCTTATTCAGGAGAGACCAATGCAAAATAGACGTTCGGAGAAAAATGATCTAGGATTTTTTTCGGGGTAAAGGATTTCCTGAAAAAAACTGGAAAAAAAGCGAAGATGTCCGCATTATTGTGGATATAACCCAGCATATCCGCATTATTGAGTCATTTTTTCAAATGGTTCGTAGGAGTTTTTCGTCATTCAAACAAAATCTCAGTTCATTTTGCCTTACTCACTCTGATTTTCCCTACCTTTTCTATTTAAGACGGAACGTCAGGTCTTTACGGGGTGAGGTGTGAGAGGGGGAAGATCAAAGGATCTGACAGCTATTGCCAATCTAAGATAAATAAAATATTCTCACATATTTTAATATTTCGGCTGGGGTCAACTCGAAAAAATATTTATAAATAGTCATTAGTATTCAAGTTTGTCACGTTTTTGCAAATGGTTCCGGGCCCGACTAAAAAATTCCGTTTTTTCAATATTATAAAGGAATGGCTTGATGAAAATCATCAAAAACTTCCAAATAAATTGTTCTAGTGGAGTTGAAATGATCTAAAAATATTTTTTTTATTTTTTTTTCGAACGTTCAAATGCATGGGTGGGTTTGAAAATGTCAGCCCATAAGCTACTGTGTTGTGGATTTTTTTTTCATTAATTTTTTATAAACTAATGGCATGCCAGGAAATTCTCAATTTTTTTTAATGCTTTCAAAAGACTTCAAAGTTGATAAAGGAAAAGAACAAGTACATTTTTCGGATGCCGATTATCCTGACGTTTCCCCTTAAGAATGAAAGAAAAAAGTACGTGAGAAAGTTTATGACGCAAGAAACAAAGTATTCGAATCCAATAATTTACATTCGTCCATAAACTTGTGACGGTTTTTACTGTCACAGAACTAATAAAATTCAGAATAATTGATTATTTTTATTGATATCACGGTAACGGTTGCGATTCGTAGTACCCGGTGAGGATAGGACTCTTTTAGGGTCAAAACAGCACACATCCAGAGTGAGGTCAACTCAATTTGGTGACTTCACTGATGATTTTCGTTTTTTTCTGCTCAACTAACTCTGAAAAATCGGAGAAGGAGTCGAGAGTTAGGACTGGAGAGGAGTTTCCCCAGTCCTAAAGATAAAATTAGCAGCATCAAGGACGATCGGGAGCAGCCTGGACAAAAGCAGCATCCAAGTGGTTGGCCCAACATCAGCCAGCACTGAGTGATGTTGGCCAAGAGAGCCAAAAAGCCAGAGAACGTCGAGAATCAGCGCCGAAAATAGTGAACGAAAAAAAATGAAGTGCAAATAGAGACAGAACTTTTCCGTTTCTAATTTTCGGGGAATTATTGACCAAGCTATTGTGATTATTTTAGTGTATTACTTGAAATTATTTAAGAGTGAGAATTGGCGTGAGATTCTCTGAATTCAAGAGAACTCAGTGACGTTGAGGTAGGTAGTGGGGAACTCGCGCAGTAATTGGTTGAGTTGAGCCTCGGCTCTACCGAAGCTGAGCGGAAACAGCCAAGGGAACTCAGCGCCAACAGACACTAGAGGAGACTCGTTCTTCTTCTCCCGGGACACCGTGGTGGTCACAACGTGCAAAGAAAAATCAGACAAAATTAGAGAAAAGTCGCGATAAATTGTAGAGAATTAAGGGGTTACGCCACTGTGAAATTCCGAAAAAACCGATTTTTTTTTGTATTTTCTGAAAGTAGGTACACTTGAAAATGTTCCTGACAAATTTTATGTTTAAATTCTAAGAATTGAGTGAGTTATCCTTGTTTATATCTGAACAGGTCAAACGGCAAGTGCAACACCTCTCCATGCGAGCGGTCACATTGGGAAACTTCACACGTCTTTTCCTCGAAACGTATTTTGCGATAACGGCGGTCACTGTTATTTGAAAACTACTCGATGAATTATAAAATTTTCTTTTTTTAATTGTTCACTGTTCATGTCTCTACGTTTAAGCATGGGTAAATTTGAATCTTTTTCGTCATTCCTCATTTATTTGTGACTTTTGTGTTGCTGAATCGGGCCACATTTTAAACAATTGCAATATCTTCAACAAAAATTTTTTTTTCCAAAATCCTCATGCTTCATCTTAGCTTTACTCTTGTAATATATGGTCATGTATTATTTTCATTTTTCCGATCAACCAAACTAGCGATTTCGAGCCGCCAGCCGTAAGGAGACCTTGAACTTAATATGCTATAACTTTGTCAGTTATGAATATTTTTCAATAAAAAAAATCATACGCATAGTTCAATATATGTGTTCTATGATATTGATCCCCAAAACGATATATATTCAAACATATCTTGAATAAAAAAATTCAAAAAGAGGTATTTTGCTTAGCCAGTCACAGTGGCGTAACCCCTTAAGGATGTAGTCTGGAGCTTCAGATTTGGAAAATTAATTTTTTTTTTATAATTCATTTTGAAAGGAAAATATATGGAGAGTATACTGTAGAAATTTCAAACCGACATTCGAAATATTAAAGAAGTTATATACATATACGAAAGCGCTTCACAGTCTCAAACACGTGTTACTCAAATACTCAGGATGTAATCCGGAGCTCGAGGTTTATAAAATCTATTTTTTTTCATAATTTATTTTGAAAGTACAATATGTGGAGAATATACTGTAAAAATTTTAGACCAGAATTCTGAATATTGAGGAAGTTATAACACATATTCGAAAGCATTTTACAGTCTTAGATATCTGTTATCAAAACTTAAAACGCGTTTTTTTCGAAACAACATTTTTTCGGTCGGCCCGGGGCAAAGAACAAAATCTACCGAACCGATTGGGCTGAAATTTGGATATGTTATTCTACACTGGAATAGTTCTCGCAGGTGCCACAATTATTAATTTTCAATGAAAATTTCCTATTTTTTACCCGAATTTTCGAAGAAAAATATCGCAGTTTTTGATTTTTTTTTTTCAAAAGTCCACCATTTTTTTTTTTCTTAATGAAAATGTCTGAATGTGGCACCTGCGATAACGATAAGCTTACAGAACACTGATTCATTCGAATTTTTTATTTCGAAGTACGTGCACCAACGCTAGCACCCGGGCCACTCACATATCTTTTTTTTTTTGTGGCTACTTTGGCCATAACAAAGGCTATTTAAATATTGTGAGATGAACTTAAAAAAAATATTTTCGTGAAGTTAAAGATGTCAATCAGAACATCTGAAAAGTTTGGAATGATCGCATTTTATTTAGTTGTAAAAAAAAATTGCTGAAATATGTTCGTAAAAAGTGCAAAAGCTCCAGACTACATCCTTAAGTAAAGTAAAAAGAAATTAAAGAGGCCAAGACGGACAGAAGGAGCGCGCAGGAAGGAAGGTACGCGAGTCCCCTGGAAAAGATTAACATTTTGAGTTAAAATCATTAATTTTGAGTAAAGAATAAAATTGAAGCAAACGTCGAGTTAGCGTCTGTTCTGGGTGGGATCACCCACGCTATTAAAATGTACATACATTATTTTCTTTAAATATATCCAATTTTTATTGTTTAAATTGAAAGTTTTCCGAAGTCTTGTGTATATTCTTGTTCTGTACCAAGTACCCAGAGAGAGGGTATCGTTCCCTCTCCCCCTTGAGATAAAGTAAGGGTTTCACATAAGAAATCGGATAAAATCGAAGTCTTTTCGGGGTTTTTGTCATTTATTGGAATTAAAATAAACCTTGGGGATTTGTCGTTTTCCCCCAAATTTGTAGAGCTTTGATAAAAATGACTGGCGCCCATTCCAAATATGGCAAATTAATTGGGAGTAAATTGGGTAAAAATCTGAAACATAAATTTGGGTCAAGTTTGGGATTTTTTGGTGCCTTTAACGACTGGCTCAAGGTCAGCCGAGCCAACCGTTACAAACTTGTGTTGAGAGAACTGATTTCATTTCAACAAGAATTCCACAAAAAATGTCCAATTGAGGAAAACATTGTAATCTGCAATTAAAAAAATGTTGTATTCATCAAATACCGTGAATTGTATTGGAAATTCCAAAAATCTTGTACTAGGCAATGCAACATCACAATCCCGTTCGAACTACTAACATTTCACATCTAAAAACCAATTTACTCAATTTTTTTTTTGCAATGTCTCGAAAACTATTCCAACAAAATTCACTATATTAAATCGTGTCCCGACAGTTGTTCCAATATCTCAAAACATCAGGATATTTATCCCAGAATTAATCCAAAGTAATTCATTCATCCGTTGAACTACTTTTTTGCATGTCTTCCAGCAGTATCGAAGAAGAAAAATACCCAACGCACTGGAGGCAAACTTTATTTCCAATGCATTTTATGTGCATCCCATTGTGTGCAACACTGTTACAATCTGCACAACATTGAGATAGTTTTCTTTGTATAAATCTACCTTATATATATATTGTACTAATGCAAAGGGCTTGAAAATGATTTATATCATTGGTACACCCAAGTGACACGCGAGACGTCCATTAAGGGGTTGGGGATTCATCCGTAAACAGGCGATCGATGAGAAATGCCGTAACTCGAGTGAACCAGTAGAGAATGGAGTCGTTGTACTCGTCCGTGTTTCTCCCTCGCCCTCTCTCTTTCTCTTTCTCGCACACACACATACACATTTCCTCTTTTTTTGCTGCTCTGGTACTTTTTTCCTGCACTCATTTGCGGTAGTTGCCCATTGCAGAATACTCAGAGGGTTGAGAACTGCTCTAATGTTTCTATGAAACTCGGTCAACATGGTGTTAGAAAGATTGTGTCTTCCAGACGGGTTTGTGTGTCCTTGGAAAACTGTTTACGCTGAGAAAATAGTCTAAAACACACCTTTCATTTCTTTTTTCTCATTCTACTTTTTATTCCGAAACATTGTCCGCCAAACAAATGTTAAACTGTCTTCAGCAAGTGCACTGAAAGTTGCTCATAGAAGAGTGGTTTTTTTTCCTTCTTTTCTTTATCATTTCACTTGTCTGTATTTTACTCTTGTTTTTATTCTTCTGCTTTTTATTATTCTCTTGCTGTTTATTCACGGGCACTTTCTCTTTGCTCTTTGTTTTCCATTCCCTTATTTTTTTATTTGTCGTACGTGGAAAATCACAGGCAGAGCACGGTCAGTTTATTTTAGTGTTAGGCATGATGGGGCAGTCTCGACAAGTGAGTAACGCAAGTGAAGGTGAAATTGAATGGGGAGGGAAAAAAGCAAAGGGGACAAGTGTCTAGCCAGGCACATGACGATAGAGTTTTAGGCCAGTGAGAGAGAGCGAGAGAGGAAAATAGTGTATTGTAGTGGTAGTGAGTGGGAGCTATGTGTAAGTCAGATGGGGTGAGTGCCAGCAATTTTACGGACAGTGTAGCCGCTTTGCCGCGAAAGGCTCTCTCGATCTCTTTGGGAGATGGCGAAAATCGTGTATACGTCGAATTCGAGAACGGAAAGGGTAAAAGATGGTAAAAGGTTGCGCGATAGTACAGAACGCACTTACTCAGACCCTCGATTCTTTTTTTCATATAAAACGTTAAATATGGGGTATGTCTCTCTGTAAATACATGGCGTTGGGCGTGATTTTGTGGATAGATCTTTCGGGTTTTTTTTTCTTCTAGTGCGAGAAGAATAATACAAGGGGAAGTAAAGACAATATTGTTTTTGAGAATTGATCAGTTTTCTTCGGGTGTTAGGATTTTTTGGTTTGAACAAGTCATATCGAATTATTTGGTTTGATCATGGTGGAAAGTTTCTTCCAATTTCACAAAAATGGGAGTTGTTACTCATATTTAGGGCCGGAGACTCGATTTAAATTGGAATCTCACTAAGTTGCTAAGCAACTAGGATACTCGAATCAATGAGCGGAACTCTGAGCAGAACTCTGAGGCGAAATTTCAACCACCTGAAAACCATAAATGTCACTTTGACATTTCAAACTTCATTCAATCATGAAATTTATTTATTGATTCGAGTATCCTACACTGTAAAAACTAATGTTTCACGGATGTCTCAATTTCAGATATCAGTCAGAGAAAAATATCTCAAAATTGCAAGTATCTTGGAGCTGGGTTCCCTGAAATGGAGAACGTTTGAAATTGGGAAACGGTACATGTTTCAAAAAGTGACAAGACATTATTTCATATCGGAAAAATTAAGATGAATGTATTCAGCTACTTTTTAGGTTTGAAATTAAGATATTTTTCAATTGTTCAGTAATTGGTGCTTGAAGGTATATGGCGAAACTCCGTTGCTGAATGCTATTCAGTGTAAAACATTTTTCGTGTCTTAGTCGAGTATTGTAATTTCCTACACAAATATGGGAACAATGATACCGTGGATTAAATAAATGAGAAAAAATTAATATACTACTTTTTAATCGATCCTTATCCACCCTCCAGTCTCCAGAAATTTATTCAATTCAGTTCCTATTGTATGACAGGACACGTATACATTTATAGGTTATGTCAGTGAAGAGTAAGACACTTGGGCAGATTCAAACATTTAGAGATAACTGTCTCGTCACTACCAAAGAAATCTTTGAAATATTGTAAAAGTGTCTACGAAAGTGTGCTAATGTCAAACGTTAGTTTTTGCAGTACAGGTGCTTTGCAACTTAAGAGACTCAAATTCAAATGAAGTCTCCGGCCCTACTCATATTTTATGAAATCGAGAGTTCGTTGTGGATTTCTTGGGTCTTAAGAACGGCAAAGGATTCATTCGTCTTTGATTATTTTTCACGAAAACTTAGAGGAATATTTGCATTAAAAATAGGAGAGCGGGATGGGCCTTATAGGAAACTTTGAATCGTTCATGATATTCAGTAGTACGGGTTATAATGGAACAGTCGTTTAAAATATTCATTTTCCAAAGATTCACTGCATTTTGTCATGAAATTAGGGATGTATGTCTGCATTCTTGTTTAAAATTGATGTGAAATTAGTGACCTCGATGGGAAATTATTTGAGATCGAAGATGAATTATTGATAATTAACGAAAATACTCAAATTTTCATCGAAAAATCTTGAAAAAATCGATTACTACTAACGAGCAATTCATATTTTTTTGTACAATGTAACTTTTAATTACAAAATACATGGAGAAAATAAGATTCCAAAGCAGTAAGAATGCCTTTCACCAAAAAAAAAATTCGAGTCTGCAAGGGAATTTGGTATGTCATTTCACAATGGACCTCAGAGCGTTCTAAATACTGAAATTCTTTCCGTGGAATAAAAATTCTAAAGTGCAAAGAATTCCTTAATACCTCCGAGTTCCCCCCCCCCCCCCTCTCTTCCTTCCTAATTCCTACGCAACCTATTGACAATAGTGAATTCATAATTTTTCTACTTAAAATTTAAACCTCGACTTTTCTCCCAAATTCTTAATTGATTTTTCAAATAATCAGAGTAGTCGCTATAAAAGCTAATGTTTCAGTTTAATTACAATGTTTCTTGCATGTTTCCCATTAGAGATTAGTTTCATCCTGCTTCTGGCTAATTGCAGTTTGATTGTTCGATGTAAGGGATTAGGGGTCGAGTTTTGCATCAAATTAGTAAACTCTAATGGAAATACATTGGTGGTACGAGAGTACAAGTTTTACTGTCTGTGTAAAATGACAGTGTATGCTTAAATTATTCAGTCTGATAATTTCCTCAATAATATGAAAATAATTTGAACTCAAAAGCTGATAAAAAAATGCAAATGAAAAAAAAAACAGAAAAATCAAGACTGAAGCCCTTGTTTTTTTGCTCATAATAAAGTATGAGAAAAGAAATTTCACGTAAAAACATGACAGATGAATTCTAACACAGCGTGACATTTGGTCATGATTGAACTCCTTGTGTTACAAAATAGCAGAATGATTAATTACTACAAACAGTTGTGAAAAGGTGCAGAAAAAAAAAAGAAAAAGAAACACATTGTTAGCTGATTCTCCAACAACAATCATAAAATGCCATTCAATCGTTTATAATTACGTAATTACAAGCTTTCAATTGATGTCGAGTACTCGTAATAGATGCATTTAATTCAATAACAATTGTAGGCTTGATTTATCGCATTGATTTTAATGAATATTTTACAGCTACAAACTCAGTATTGTATCGACATGTTGTTTCAAATTGCATGGGTTACATCAAGAGCAATTAGCTCTGAGTACTACCATTGAATTTCAAAATTATCGTGTCAATTTCTTTTCAATTCTCTCTATTACACTCCATTTACGTTAATTTACTCAATTAAAAAAAAATATTCATTATTTAACTGTGATGCATGGAGGCATTTTTTAATGGAGAAATTTTTATTTTTTCACGGTTGAAGCCTGAAACAAGTGGGAGACTCAGGCTCTGACTATTCGTACAATCAAAACGAAGCATGGATGTGAGGTAACACAATGAATACGCAAGAAACACGCAATAAGTAGACTTACTTCACATCGTACGAATAGAATAATTGATAAATTTCTAGTTCACTGTAATTGACATGTATGAATTCACAAGTTGCATCAAGAAGTTTATATGAAAAATTGTAAGAATCTATCCATGTAAAAATACTTCTTTCTTTTTTTTTGTATGTATATATGGATATATACGTGTACATAATTACCGGCAGATAAACCTCAAGAGGTTTTGGTGCCTTGGATAATGAGAAAAATTTTTCTACGAATAGCCAGGGCTAGAATTATGCAGAGAAATTAGATGAAAATTCAATTTAAAGTTCATTGTGGATATCTTGCTCATGAATAGGTTTAGGACTAAATTTTAATGAAATACGGGGGTGTCGTTCCAGTGTTTGAACGGATAAGAGTTGTCAGGCACCAGTGATCGAACAAATGAAATTCGATAATCACTGATATATCGAACAGTTTTATAGGCTCTGATTGAGTTAATGAATATCTTACTATAATTTGAATATTAGACAAGTTATATTTGACTGTTTCCCAAATTTATTCAGGATAAATACGTTAAATAGTTTATCGAACCAGTTCCCAAAAATAGTGCGAATACTGAAGGACTCAACCTATTTCGGTGAGAATTCCATGTGCTACATGAAAGATTTTTTGGTGAATTCTCGTAAACCCGAGAGTTTCTAAGATATTTGTGGAATAAGAGTGATAGTTTTGAAAAGAAATAGTTTGAGAAATTTCCTGCACTTAGTTTCAGATTATTCATATTGGATTCATCAAGTTCTTATGGAAATGATTAGGGAGAAAATCTTAGAACATTCTGAAGATGACGAGAATTCGTATTATCTCAAAAATCGTAAAAAATGCGACATTTTCCATGAGAACTCCAATTTTTGGTTGCATTTGTCAGAACTCTTAGAAAATTGCAGTGATTACCAGTTTAGCCCGTACATTGCTGGATTTTATTGAAAAATCTCGAAAAATTTACACGAATAAACCGAGCGCTTTTCTCCGTGAAAACATACAAAGTATTTCCGGAAATATACCAAAACTCTATGCGATACCATGACTAACACAATACAGATGTTGGAAACATTGTTCTATTATTTTTAAAAACGAATACAACCTAACCTCTCTTATAGAAAACTGCACGACTAAACGGATGGTTTACATCTGCAAAGCATGTGGTTGCTAAAGGCTCAAGTGTCCTGTGTACCCCTGAAAGTTTTTCACAACACATCCCGCTGTGCTACCATCCTCCGCCCCTCTCTCATTTTTGAATTTTGTTTTCAACCATCACTCCCTCCACTGTTTCTTCCGGTTTCAAGTGGCTATTGCTGTGTCGCCTGAAATCACGTTTCACCCATTGCAACATCCCGCATGGTTTCAAGTGTTTTTTCAATTTTTTCTATTATTCTTCTTCGTTGAATAACAATCGAGAAAAAAAAAGGGGGGGAGTAACTGCGGCAAATTTTATTTTTTTCCAACGTCCGTCAATGTCAGTTGGGATCAAATGAATCTGACATTTGTCCTGTAAATATGAGTTGAAGGATTTTTTCGCATGAAATTTGTATTGTCAATTTTGGAAAATTTTAATCAGTTAGTATGTATGGAGAAATTCAAGCTCTTTACTGATTTATTATTTCAGTTTATAGGGATTAATGAATTTTGGTTTATTTAATGGCATTCAGGATTTTATGTTTGTTTTATTGAATTATGATTTTTTAATGAACATTCAAAGAGCATTACACTGAATATGATTTTTCATTTATAATTTTTGCATATTTCAATGTAAAACATAATCCGGCACTTTCCAGTTGTTTTTCCATTAATTTTCATTCATTAAAAATAATGGAAAATAATTTGAAAAAAATTTAGCATTAAATTTATTGTCATTTATTGAAAACTGAAAGAAATAATGATTTTTTTGTCTAAATTCAATTGATTGCGTTTTAATTTATTTTAAGAAGCACCCAAATCAACAGAGAAATTCAAAATTGGGAATCTCAAGGCAGACACTGACAAGAGACAGAAAGAGAACAACAGACAGAGTAAAAGAGAAAGAGAGAGACGGAAGTGATAACGTTTTGACTCAATTTCCGACAGTTGGAACTTCTAATGCAGCTGGATGAAGTGTCTTGCATACTAAACCGAACGGAAACTACTCTGTGTCTCTGGATTGCATCCACCCATTTGAATTGCTTTTGATTTCACGAGAGATCAACGTCGGCTTTGATCTAGCTCTCCGGAAATCCAGCTTTGAAAACCACATACTACTGTTTCTATATTAAATTTACACTTACAGAAATCGGAAAAATGAAAATAGAAACATCCATCAAACTATGGCAGCATTGATACTGCGATTATGAAATCATCACTCTCCAATAGCTATTAACGAATATTTTTTCAAAATTCCTCTGCTTAGGATTTGAAGAGAAAAAGAATTGAAAACTAGAAGAGTGCTCATTGACTCAAGCCAAAGAAAAAATATTGTTTTTTTTCTCACCAATTTCAAGAGCACTAACCAGCTTATCTCACCAGTGCTCTCAATTAAAATCTCGAGGAGAAACAAAAAAGAAAAGAAAATACTAAAAAAAAAAAATAAAGAAAGAAACCTCTTGAGTGTCTCATCCCAGTGGATTATCCGTGTCTTGTAGCGTTTGGTGTTGTTTGAGTGAAACTTTCAATGGATTCGTTGGGCACTTTGACGTTAAACACACTGTGGCATGACAGGTACCAAAAGAGAGAAAGTGAGAGTGAAAAAGCGAGAGACCGTTGGCCTGAGTGCCAGCTTTTCAGTTAGTTGAGTGACCCCACCTACACATTTCCATCCTCTCGGTTTTTGGACCACTGAAAATGACACATACCAAAGAGGGTGGGGGTTATGTAACGCGCTTTGAAAACGTCGCTAATATAATCAAGAGCTAAAAGCCTCGTCTAATTTTTCTGGCGACATTGGCTACCGCGCACCAAAGCGTCCACCATCACTTTGGCCTTTTCACACTGTGTATACTAGACCTCTTTCACAGTATCCAAGCTCCCTTCACCCTTCATGCCCCTTCTCCCACTCTGGCATCTCTCTCAATACAGCCCGAGTCACTTGGTGCTTCTAAACGACATTGTTTTGAAATTGGGTTAGCTGGGGGGCTGACTCGATTAGCCTAGGGGATACCCAGAGAGTGATCGAGTATCGGTAACGTGATTCCCAGTGCTTTGCCATCTCTCGCGCCCAGTTTCCACGTGTTTCGGCCACTCACTGGTTTTATACCCTCACACCTATCCCAAAACTTGTTCACTCTCATCAACTTCGTGCACTACCGGTTAAAAGTTTTCGTACTGTTTTTTTTTGTTTTTTTTTTTTTGGTCAGCGATGGTCATTCGATGGGGAATAAAAATCACGGAAAAATATTCCTTTCTAGTTTAGTAAATCTGGAGACAGAGAGTATAGTTGTTACCTCGTTCCAAAACTTCGGAACATTAACACGACGATTCGCAGTAGATGGATATCACAATTTACTGCTCAATCTTGTGGCTCAGCATGAGTATTGGGAATATGAATGAATCAAATCAATGGACATTGTGTGACGGATTGATTGAGTGAACAAAGGAAAAATAATTTCTAAGATTTTTTAATTCATACTCTGAATTCTTGGGGAATTTGTGAGTGGGATTCAGCAAAAAGATCAACTTGTGATGTTGGAAATATTCATGGGAGAGATCCTGACTGAATTTCATTAGAAACTATTATTTTCTGTTATATTAACCCTAGAGTCTAATCCGGTAGTCTGACGCTGCGGATATGGCTAATGATTCACACGCAGTTGGTTCAGGTTTGATTCCCGCTAGTGACACAGGTGAGATCTAGCCAGTACAAAAATGTCTTGATCAGTCGCAAAATACGTCTAACTAGGGTGTCAGAAACGTGACATTAAATAACATGAACAAAAGAAAACCTAGACTCTAGGACCTAGAGTCTAGGTTCTGAACTCCAGACTCTAGAGTCTAGACTAAACTTTACAGCTATTTTGTTCTTCGTAGCTAGTTCGGGGTCTTCGGGTAATCAGGTAAAGCGAGGTAAGTCATACCTGAGTCCTTCCAGGGCCATGGCTCCCATTTGTCATGCCCCCAGAAGGAAAATTCTACCCCCGAGCCAATCAGGCTGAGTCCCCCCGAAAACATACTTTTGTATCGTCCAATGCAGTGACTAGCACGTCCCGTTTTCATTAGGCATTACACTCACAAATTTGTATATAACTTTACCCCAATTTTGAATTTCAAGACAGTCCAAGTACGACAGTTAAACGTAGAATATCTACATCATCATGCAGACGAAACTCTTCATTTTGGCAGTTACTGTAATAGGTAAGATCTTATTTCCAGACTTATAAAGAAATTTTAATCGCCTCACATCATCACACTCGCACTGAAATTATTGCAATATTGCATAAAAACTACTTTTCAAATGGAATATATTCATTCTAATCTAACCCTTCTCTAATAAAAGTCATTATTCTTAACCTAATATATTTCCACAGGAACTGCTGCTGCTGCAGGAAATTTGCGAAACCTGTTTCGACTGATCAATTTCCCTATATTTCGTGGTCAGGGTCCTGTCAATATAGGCAAAGTCTATGTAGTCCCAGTCTATGGAATCCCAGGTTATGCAACTCCAGTCACTTTAAGCACTGCCGCTACAACCACGACCGCTACAACTACTGCCGCTACAACCATATCCACTTCAACCTCTGTCGCAACAACCATAGCCACTACAACGACTGAGGCATCGCCACCTCCAACGACAGGAACTTCACTTCCTAGCAGAGCTTTTTTGACAGCTGCTACTTTGAGAAATGCTAGCTCAGCTGCCATAATGATGGGCTATACACTCAACATAACAACGGGTAAGCTGAATAAAATTAATTATTGAAGAATTTGAATGCAGTAGTCGTGCAATCAAATGAGACAGTTCAATTTGATTCGTAATCAATGAAAAATCCGCCGAAGCCTCATTTTTACTGTCAAGGGGTCTCCAAATATGGCAAGTAGAGAGGATTTCAATACAGACGCTTTATGTTCTTTGGATGGTGCTCATGAATTTGTTCTTCGAATACTTCTGAACTTTCCATACATTTCACAATTTAATTGTTTCAATTAGAGCTCAATCAATCTTGGTATTATTCTCTCTCATTACTCTGTTATCGAATGTACATTAACTTCCAAAGCGATCCAGAAGAAAATTATTTTTAAAGTGAATTTTAAAATGCGGCACTGTCCTCCTTGAAGATGCTTAAAGTTTCTTTTCCTTATATCGTTGGGAGGCTTTTGGTGATGAATGTAGAGTTGAGGAATATCTTGACATCTCTTTATAAAGGTAAACCTAGAGAATCTTTCACTCAGTATTAAAATACTTAATTATCCTCATTAGTGCGACCTCCCTGTGCACCAAGTTCTGTGGCCATTACGAAGGGCTTCCGATTTTCGTCTCCCCGGCAATGCATTTTCTGTTTATGCGGTGAGGACATCAGTCCTGACATCCACACAACTGGCCCAGACACCTGCACCATAATAGAATGCCCACCTCTTCTGAGTACTGCCTTCGAAAGTTGGAGTGCCCTAACTCCCATCTCAAACTGTAAGTACATGCATCATAAATTTACATTATTCGAATGTGAATATTCATATTTCTGTACAAATATGACAAGAGCGTAACTAATGAATTTTTATTTGTTATTTTAGGGACTACCCTTCCTGATGCTATGGACTACCAGTTATACGGAGTGCCCACCGGCTACTGTTTCATAGAGAGTCGTATGGGCCCTACAAGGCGCATGCAATGTTTTGACATCTCATAAAAATTCCAGTAGCAAAGAAGCTTCGGGAATATCCAGTCCATGTCAAATATCTGAGTGACGCGATGCACCGATAATATAAGAATATTAAATTCTACGTTCAATGAAAATCTGTCAGTCTTCTCCTTCCTGTGCTAGTTCTCAAAAAGGATAAGTGGGAACAGCGTAACTTAAAAGGATCACCACAGTCAGCCTAATGCCTTTGGTCGGGTGATGAAGGATTCTCCGAATTGTTATTTCGGCTGCGACGTTGCCGAATTCACTTTACACTGCCTAGGTACGTTTAACGAGATTTTAGCAGTGTCGCTCATCGGATAACTTCATGTAAAAAATTTATTTTCTTTCTTCATTAACTTTGCAGGATATGTAATGCAAAAGATGTAATAGTTTATTAAACACTTCAATGAATAAAGTCATTTTGTTCAGAACTAACACATCAACTGATTTATTATAAAAAAAATGAAATTGACCGAAACACAGGGATTCCCTCATAGGGCAACTAGTTGTTCTCTATAAAATTTGTGATTTTTCTTCTCTTCCTATAGTGCAAGAGAGAAAGAAGTATCTTCCTTTGTTTAGGCATGCAGTGCAACAAACGCCCACTATACTTTCCCTGAACTAGGTAAGTATACAAGTTACGTTAAGAGTTCTTCCATTAGGTGATAAAATCCATAATCAAGATTCTCTTCAAGCAGCGGTATTTATATGCTAATATATCTGATAATAAATTTCCAAAAAAAGCCAAGTCATAACTTTTCCTCTTTACCTCAAATTTTCATCGACTACAATAATTCTGGGCGATTGAATCTGATTTTCTCCCGAATCACACCGTATGTTCCAATTCTATCACCCTGAATAGTACTCTCTATCGAATTTCTACGATATGATTCTTGGCGTAGCTTTTCTCACTGGCATACGCCTTCTATTTGCGTGACGAATTTTCAGAACCCCTTTTTTTTGTGGCATCTGTTCAGATTATTTCTCCTTTGTTATGATATTGCGGATGGAGAGAAAAAAAAGGAGGTGTGAAAACGTCGAGTGACGTTAAAGTCCCTGCAGCAAGGAGAAAAAAAAATTGTAATCATAACGTGTGTATCCGAAGCCTCGTAATACAATGTTGACAGAGGCTTGAAAAACCAGCAGAAAAAAATGCGAGGAAGAGAGAACAGCATTGCATAAAAGGAGTGTTTTACTTCACCGATAGTAGGGAGGTAGAGGAAAAAAATCGCTGAGTGATTTCAAAGAGTGCTCAACGGGATAAAAATTTACGTGGAGTGAAAAAAAAAACAGCCAAGTGACACGCGACAGTACGTTGGATAAAGTACAAAAACGAAGAAAGCGAAAAAAAAAAGAAGAGGAATAGGGGAAAAAAATAATAAAAAGTTTGCATGTGGGTGAGATAAGTGGGAATGAAACTAAAAAATGGACAAGGGTGTTTATCAAAGAAGAAAAAAAAATCCAAAAAGGCATTATGAAAGTCTCTGAGGATAGGGAGAAATGGTAGATCGCTTTCTTCCGTTTTTTTTTCTTTCATTCACGTAAAAGTGCATAGCAAATGGAGTCACGTTGTTTGAACTCGAATTGAAAATGAAAACAAAGGGGCACATGCAGCCTCTGTCGCAGACATAACTGGTGATAGGGTTTTATTTTTTATTTTTATTCGAGGGTACTGTGTATATGTATATGCAAAGGAGAGCATATGGTGCACGTTTCTGACACTGGGTAGTTTCAGCACAAACAAGAATAATACTCGGACACGTTTTAAATGAATTTAAGTGTGTTCCTAACACAGCGGTGGCAAGCAATCGTTCGGTGTGAGAGTGGTCACAAGAACCAATGAGTTTCGCCAGCCCAATACACTCTCAATTCAACTCGATATTCATCCGTGAGACCTTATGGTGTGATTTCTATAATAATATTCAATTTCATTCGGGAATTTTTTCATGCTATTGTTATGAGTGTGCTGATTGAATTAATCAAGTGGAATCTCGAGCACACAATTAAAAAATCCATCCAATTCGCCTCTCAAAATATATCACACCAATTTTCACACAATCTGCTACTCAAAAAAATGAGAGACTGGGGCAATAGGATTTTTTTGAGTGGAGGTGTCTCGAGAGTTACCTGATTCTACAATATACAGGGTGTAACAAAACTATGTGTCGTCCGCATTATGTCAGGCTCAGGGATAAATTCTGAATCGAAAAGTCTAGTGACGCTTTTCGATCTAATGTACCCCTGTCGAACTATTGAGGGTGGAAAGTCGGCCAGTCTCGAGCGTCTGATGAGAAGTATTGTGTCGATGAGACAAAATAGCATGTATTAGTACCATCCCCACTACACGAATAATTCGATAGAGAGGTACGTCTGATGGGAAAGTGTTTTGATTCAGAATCAATCCCTGAACTTAACGTATCGCGGACAACACGTAGTTTTTTTATACTCTGTATTTATTAAGTGACTGAGATATCACCAGATTCAATGGAAGCGTGGATCAAAATGAATCTGATTATTTGAATTGATTATTTGGCAACATTGCTTGGAATTTAACACGGCGGCGTAGCGCTCACCGTACGACCTACGAAATCGGGTAAAATCACGCAAGAGCTAAAGGGTTAATAAGAATTTAATAAATCAACCATGAAGAGGAAAAATTAGTCACTACAAAATTAGTTTTTTTTTCCTACGCTTCTATGTTTATAAGCAGGGACAAAAAAAAGCATTATTTGAATATTTATGAATTATAATTGGTCAGATCCTCAAACAAAATCCCGGTTCATTTCGCTCTACAGGTCCATTTTACTCGGCCTCTCCCACTTTCTCACTTGCAACAATTAACGTTCAGAGCCCACGTCTATTAAACACATATATCTGTCCATGCATCTACAACGTGCAAGTTACTCCCTGCCCCCTCTCCCTTTTTTTTTAACAATAAATTCATTCTGCACAGCAGGAGGATTCGCTTTTTAACTGGAAAAAAGTGAAATACCCGCAGAGAAAAAGGGAGCATGTACTGCGGTAGATCTCTTTTTTTTTTCTACCATTTTAATCTTTTTTCTTTCACTCATATTTTTATCTGCTTTTGACGTATGGTGGAGTGAGGGACGAGTGGATGGAGGCTTAACGCGTCGATGTTATAATTCCAATTGCGAATTCGCGCTCTTGTGTGTTGATGGCCAGTGGTTCTGGATATCCATTTGTCTCACTTCAATGTACTTTTTTTTTATTATTACTATTATTATTCTTTTTTTTCGTCGCTTTGTATAGTAGAGAGGCTATTGAGGTGTGTAACAAAAGTATGGTAATAGTGATGAAATACAATGAAGTGAAACTGTTGTAATCGATTGGGCTGATTTTTGGCTACTGGAGGGAATGAGAAAGAGAGGGAGAGAGGGGGGGGGGGGGGAGAAACACGAGATTGAGAAATTGGGCGTTCGTGTGATGACAGGAAAAAAGGGGCGGTGATTCTGTATTAGGTCCCCTACAAATCAGCTGGGCTGCATGCACCTTTTCATTCTTCAACCTTGTATATACCATCTTTTTTTTCTACTTTTTTTTTGTTACCTTGTTGTACGCCGTTGGAGAAAGAGGGGCATTCATGTTCACTTTCTCGTGTATAACGAGCTTCATAGTTGGGGCTCAGAGGTACTCTTTTGGGGCTAGACGCAGTGGTAAACCCCTCGATATATAGATATATTGAATCGAGACTGAATAGGCTCCAGTGTATAGTGGCTTATGAACAACTGGATGGAGAGGTGGGGTGGAAGTGGGGCGAGTGGAGGGTACTGGATATATGAATGTTTGGCTGATGCGTTTACGAGTAACGAGGCAGTAAATTGATTGCCCAATTTTCTTCGATAAAAATAGAGATTTTTTCATCTTTTTTTTTTACATTGAAGGGGAGAACGGAGATTGTTTTGCGGAATTTGGGATCAAGAGTTGTGGGGGCTCTGGTAATTTTATTATGACGTTAACGTTCGGTTTTATGATTTTCGTCGAGAAAAATGGCTGATGAGACTTATTAGTGGAGTATTAACTTTGAATTCTATCAAGGAGTTTGAAGAATAATTAGAATATCATAATCTCTTGCTTCAATGAATTTTGAGTCGATTGAAAAACATCGTTTGGAAGACATTAGTCATCTCATTATTATGAAGTATATCTTCAGAGTTTTCGATTATTCATATTATCAATGCTCATCTCTGATTGAAGTAAACAATTTCACGCCAATTCAAATGTTTTATTAAATTATATTGAATCCATATGTTTATTGGGGTGACACACATTTTTGTCTCGGACAATATATCTCGATCAAAAAAAACTCAGGAATTATATCTCACGGTATAACATGTCGTGACAAAATGATCTCAAACACTATAATATCTCGAGTAACATGTTTCAACCACTTTATCTTGAGAATTAATATCTCATTTTAAATATCTGATGATAATATCACTATTTATGTTTGTAATTGATGGATCTCTATTTGACTGAAGTTGAGATTCTACAATTAGTAGCAGATAATCAGGCTGTTCAACGTCGTGTTATGGCCACTGATATACTAGACCTAAATTTTTTTGTTTTAGATTAGCTTTTATCAAGTTATCAATGCCGCCAGTGACATACCAACTTTTTGAGAAATACCGTTCACCCGTTGTTCACGTATATAAAAGGTGTAAAAAAATAAATACAAATGTTTTTTTATGTTTTCCAAAGGTGTATTTGTTGAGCTGAATAAACCTTACAACAATATCCATAATAGTATTTTCGTAAAAAAATTCATAAAAATAATCTTTTTTTCGAGCGTTCAAACCAGAATGATCCTTTACAGTTTTTTTGTATTTGAGTAATTAAGATTGAGTGCTTGAATTTGGAGTTTTTGTAAAAAGAGAGACATATTCTAAAGACCAAATATTTCGAGTTCTCATAAGTCATTGAACATTATTTCTCTATTGACTGTGTATAGGGAGCATTGCCAGACCACATGGTCAATGTCCTGTGCTGGACGTTCATAAGAACAGCTGGGGTCAGATATGTTTTTCTTAAGGCTTTTAATGTAGAATAAAATCGGAGTCCAATTTTAACTCACAATGAAGAAAGGAAAAGTCGGAAAAAATTTCCGGTCGTACACAGTCTGCAAAAATAGATGATATCTGATATATTGATTAAAGAAAATCGGGGCAAAACGAACTAGCAGAGACTTTAGAAGAATCTAAAAAATTGAGAAAATGTTCCAGCATATCTGTATGGTTTGATTTTTTTTGGCGATTTCTTTCAGAAAGCTTCGATTTGTCTAGATCTCCCCTACTCTTAATCACATTAAATTATCATCAATAATTTTTCTCTTGACAACAAATCCGGGAATCACTCAAATTCTAGGGATAAATTCAATACATCTCCATCTTCATTTGACATTCTTATTTATTTATAACTCTCCACGAAAAAATATTGGGGAAACATTTTTTTGGTGTTTCAGGGCCAAGAAAATCAGTGGAAAGAAAACAAAGATGATTGACTGTTCAGAAGACTGCTGCGCGAGTCCTGTCAATAACGGAAGACTATAATAATAAAACGTCAAAACATTTTGAGTAGCTTGAAAAATTCAGGTCAGGACCATTGACAGAAATCCATTGGGAGAATTGGCACCCTCCAACTGTGAATTACGCTGTGGAAGACGATGATGACAGCGATAGCCCACACGTGGCGTTCTCGATAACGACGTCATCATGGGTTCGTACATTCTTTTTCTCCACATTTATTCCCTAGACTTTTTCCCAAACCCCCATCAAAAACTTGAATACATAAATCTGACAAATGCCCACAGTTTGTTACTCCTAACTGTCTCAGTCCACCTTTCGTATCCAAGCAATAGTTTCATAAAGCTCTGGCAATTTCCATGTCATTCAGATTCAATTCTCTCTTTTTCTCTTATTTCAATGTTTTTTTTTCCCTTCTCTGGTTTCTTTTTTTACTGGCCATTTAATGCTCCTCCATGAGGAGAATATTTAAAGATTCTTCTTTTGATATAAGATTTTAGATGAATGAATGAATGAAGGAGAAAGAGGAAATGAAAATGAAAATTAAGAAATCCTTCCTGCATAAACGACTGATGGCAGGCTCGGGTTCATAAATAAGCTTTCACAATTTTTCCACCAGGATTTTTCATGCCAATCTTGCTATTTCTACGTTTAATTTTTTTCCTTCTTCTTCTTTTCCCCCGCATTGCCACTGGTGTGCTATAATAAATGCACTTTACTGTCGATAAAATGGTACAAATGAAATTTCTTCTCTACCTTCTAACATTGGAGTATAGATGTAAAAATATGAAATTGTTGGAGAAGACGAACTACATAGATTTATCGAACAAAAATTTGTTAATATATTTTTCAGATCGTTTTTTGAAAAGAAACATCCGTGGAATGAAAAATTGAAAAATGAAAGACTTCTTCTATAGATTTCAATCCTATATAGTTCAAGTAAAATTTTCATTTTTCGAATTAAAGAAATGATTACATTAGAGAAACCTTCTGCAGACATGCTATAGAATTTTCACCATTTTTTAAAGATTTTTCTGCAATCCATGTGATATCAAATGTGATATTAGAGTGTAAATCATATGTATAAATCAATTTATCTCTATGTCTTTATATATCTACACAGATATTGATACTTTGATATCATCAACATCGATATTAATATTAATATGTGAGGGAGATCAGGATACAATAATCTCGAAATTTTTTTCAAAAATAAATATTCCGTTAAAAAAATCACAAAAAATTGAGAAGATGCTCCCACATGTCTCCATTGTTGGGTAATTTTTTCGCATTTTTTTGTAAAGTTCTTCATGCTCAAAAAAAATTCCAGATCATTTTGTTCTGCAGGTTGATTCTGCCCCAGTCTCTCCCATCCTATCGATAAGCTCCAATAAAGACATCAATGGTTAAAAAAAGGAAAGAATCTACTCTTTGTTCCATGGACCGAGGCTCAATAAATGAGTCGTGAAGCGATAAAACAAGATAAGTGGATTATTTTGGTCATTCATTTTTGAAGAATATCTTGGAAACGGAGCGAGATAGAGCAATTTTTGTAGAAGCTTTTTTCGTAGAAAGAAATCAGAATTATGACAAAATAATGTAATAAAGCCACCCTATTTTGCTTGATTCTTTCACTATTGAAAGGATAAAATTTGACGAATCTGCAGCCCGGAACTGTCAAAGTTAGAGAGACGACTGGCACCTTACGCGAGCACATGCCTCTTCTTAAATATAAAAAGTAACTTATGGCATTACATTCGATCTTTCATGATCGAATGAGTGTATGAGTGCCTTTTGTACTGCGAAAAAGCTCCAAAGTACATTAGGATCCCTCAATAATCCAATAATAAATACTTTTAGTTTAAATGGAACAGGCTTGATACTTCCTCACTCCTTCACAAACTCAAGTGTTCCTTCTTCCCTTCTACTGTTCCCTTTTTTTTTTCTCTTATCATTATTATGACTTTATTTTATCTCGTTCCGTCTCGACGCCGTGGCAGAATCCATTCAGCCAAGGCTCGAACAAAGTAATGAGATTGTATCGATGGTTACTTGAGTCTGTCTCTCATTATTTCTTTAGTTGCTACATTTATTTTTACAGTTTTATATCGAGTGATGAATCTGGCTCCCCTGGGTGGAGTGAAATGGATATATTGAATTTTAGGTGGAATTTGAATACTTTATGAAATAAAAGTCACTTGAAAGAATTGTGAATATTTGAGAAGAGATTTGTCCAGTAATTTTTTGAACAAAACTTAGCAATACGATATACGAGGTTTCTCGATTTCTGAAAGTTTGCGACTTTTATCCATGAAAAACAAAATTTTAGATATTATTCTGTCTTAAATCATGATTTTCCATGTCTCTCTCCAAAATACAGAAAAAATATCTATTTTCTATTTTCTAATATCTATGGGAAATTACGTCATTTTTTTTTTAAATCAAATTTCTATATTCACCTGGTATACAAACTCACAAGTCTCCAATTTTATGAAATATATTTCCTCTGACGATTTGTATGTATTGAAATTGAATGAAGGGAGGCCGGAGTGAAGTGGAACTGTGGTATAAAAAATGATCCCAAATTTTCTTCGAAGTGGAGGCGTTTATGAAAAAAAAATTGAAAAAATTGGCCAACAATGTAGACATAGTTGGAGCATATTCTTAACTTTTTTAGATTTTTTCATAAGAGTCCTCCACTCCGAAAAAAAATTATTTCACCCTTGAGGTCTATTTTGTGTCAGTCTCACCTATCATTCATAAATTGATCTCGATATTCTTTCCTTTCATCAGCTGAATTGGAATGCGATTTTATTGATGAAAGGTTCGTTTGAAGCTGCTACTCTGTAATCGAAGTCCGAAGCCATCTTGATGAATAATGGAATTAATGTGAAAATGATCAAACGTTTTTCAATGTAAAAAATTGAATGCTTTGCGACGGAATTATTAATTATGTACTGATCGATTGAGTCCACGTGGGAATGTAATAATTGAATAAATAGAGATCAAATTCATAAAGAACAAACTATTTGCTTTGATCAGGACAATTTAATAATATTGGAGTTCATGGGCTCGTTTATTTCGAGATAACACATTTTAACATTTAACCTTTGATATTCAATCCTTTCATGATAATTTTTACTTTCGATTCAGTAATATCAATATTTTCATGAAACTCCCACTGCAAGTGTAATTGAAAATGTTATTTATTCAAATTTTGTCTTCATGGATCAATAACATTTCAATGAATTCCAGTTGAGTACATTATCGTAATGATTCTACAGATGAAAAATTCCCAATTCATTAATTTTTTTAAATTCTTTTTTTACTTATTTCTTGCTTTTTGAAGCATATTTTTTTTTTGTTGAATTTCATCGTATTTCAAAGAGTCGGAAATTTGTTTCCAAAAATGAGCAATTCTACAGTAGAACTTGATAATAAGAAAAAAGCGTGAACTCTAACATTCATTTTGAAAAAAAAATCCCTCTCTTCACCTTTATATAATTCCGTAATTCATCCCTACTCCAGCGTGATATTCACTTTCCCCCTTTTTTTAACCTTCCACCTTCAACAGGCCAGGGGGTCTGCCTATCGGTAATTGATCCTACGTATATTCATGTATTTCACATAGCGCTCTATGTCACATTGAATGGTACGTGATTGGATGGGCAATGAAGCGAAGTGTTGGCCAGAGCATAGAAACGTTGACGAACTAGTTTGAAAGAGGGTGAGAGTGGGGTTTGTGCACACACATTATGCAGCATGAGAGAGAAATTGAGTTGAGGAAAAGAGAAGAAAAGAGTGATAGTTGTGTACATTGACTGACAAGAAAACCGTTTCCGGTACCCCTCTCTGATTTAAATGAACTTGGAATATGTTATTCTTTGTTGAAATCTAAGAGACACGTTTTTTTTTATCAGCAGAAAAATATTCCTGGGGTGTGAAACTAGTCTTTCAAGTTCAGACCCAAAAGGGGTGTTCTTGCAGTTGCACATACTTGCGGTGTAAATATTTAAATGGCATCAGCGACATTTTTCATGATTTTTCAGTTTATTGAAAAGATAGCCCAATTAAGAATTTGTGTTCCTGACATTACTTAACAGTCCAAATATTTTCCCGCAGTCGAAAACCCCCAGTTCCTTTCTTTCAAACAATTATGTGCGATCAGATTAAAAAAAAAATTTCAAGTTGAGATTTATTAATCACTTGTTACACATCCGCGCATATTCTAAACTAAGAATACTTGAGTTTCAAGGAATTCTGGGTTATGAAATGGTTTCCTCTTTACGATATTTTTACCTGGATGATTTGTCATAGTCTATTATTTTCCGGGCTATTTTTTCCTAGATTCGATTTTTCACCCCGGACATAATGTCATTGATCCCATTCAATTATTCAAACTGCAGCTTTGTGGAACTCCCTGAGCCCTCCTTATATTATAAGGCTTATAGGCCTGAACTTCAAGGGATAGTTTCAGTCTCTAGAAATGCTCGTCCGATGAAAAAAAAAAAACTTGTCTCTCACATTTCAATAATGAATAACATATCTCAAGATCATCGAAATCAGACAGAGAGACTGGAAAAGGTTTCCTTGTGAGTTAACAACACCTCCTTGATTCGTGAAATGGCCACCAAGGTAACGGCATCATGTAATAACCATGTATTTTTGTAATGATGTCAACGTGAGATTTTCTGAAATTCCACTTCTCTCAGAACAATGAATATCACGTGGCCAGCGTCAACGTGACTTTACAATTTTTTCCACCGTATTTTTCCAATTTCATACCGATGTTCACCAAGTGAATGTGACTGAAGCCTTTTATTCAATGTTTTTATTTCTCTTCAATTTTTTCCTTGAAAAAAATCTCGTTGTATAACTGAAATAATTGGAGTCTTAGGTTCCATTACGAACGAGACCTTTATTTCCAATTTGCAATGAATACCTGTGCATCTTTCCACTCTGACTTCAATCAGTGTAATTGGTGAATCGATCAGTCACGAGAAGCTCCAGAAGGAAAGCGAGAAGAAAAGATCGAAGGAATGAAGAAAATAATTTTCTCAGTTGGTTCAAGTTCTCTTGATTTTCTTGTCACAAACAAGGAGTCAATTGAGACTGTTACATTCATATTCAATTAATAATAAAATAAGAACGATATTTCTCGTATCCAATATTTTATCTCATTTCTTCAGGAAAAAAACGATTTATTTCCATTAAAAAAGGAGCGCTTGTGATACATTTTTAAGGATTCTGTAACTAGCTTCTACTCATTCTATATTCGAGAATAACGAGCAGCTTTCCATTGCTACATTCACATTATTATTGTTTGGAAATTCCCCTCCGATAATTGAATGGATTTCATAGGAGAAAAACTTCCATTTAATAGAGACGAATAATCGTCAGGTTTCATAACATGAAGCAAGTTTAATAACCACGGAAAATGTAATACGGAAATCATACATGTGCTATAAGCATTTCTGGATGATTGTTCCTACAATTCAAATAATAGGTAATATTGTTTTCCATTACGTTTAAGTTTTGAAGAAGCCATTCTTGCTTCAGGCTATACTCTTGTATTATATCAAGTTTCCGAATTGGATTTCGACTGACTGTCGTTTGCATATTACTTTGAGTTCGAGTCAACTGCATCAAAACTTTTGTTCAACCTCTACTTGTCTTCTCTAGAGTTTCTGATTCTTCATTTTGTCTGACTTTTTGAAACTTTAGTGTACGGAAATTGTTGTACATTTAAGAGAATCTCTCTCGGTAAATTGCATTATTTCAATATAAATCTATTGACATTCTTTTCTCTTTAGATTTTCTTATTCAAGATTTGTTATCCAATGTTTTTACAGCAAATTCCACAAAGACTTTACTATCCTCGGTAAACATTTCTCTATTACCTTTTTCATTTTTTTTTACCTTTTGAAGAATTCCTTAATAAAAAACTGCAATTTTTCTGACCACAGATTTCTGTTAATATTTTAGGATTGAATATTTACTCATTCATTTTTCAAACTTTAAACAGAAAATTTTGATGAATCAATAAAATTAACAGTTATTTCTGATACGAAGAGATTTTCTATTTAATTTATACGGATTTTACTTTACTCGTTATTTGATCTTCAGATAATAGTGTATTACGCTACAAGTCATGGGAGGGTTATTTTGCCCTCGGCTTCGCCTCGTAATGCAAATCTCACAATCGTCAAAAGTGCCCTAGCCGAGGTGTCATGAACATAGTTTTACTTTATTCTGTGGGTAAATGGGGTTTTACCGCATCCGAAGCACGTGGCAAATGTTCATTTACGCACATAATGAAGTCAATGTTACTGCAGCTAAATATCTGGGGGAAACCAAGTCAAAATGATCCAGGACTTTTTCTCAGAGTGCAGGGGTTGGCGAAAAAAAAGATGAAAAAATCTACATAGTCGGGTAACTTTTCCAAATTATTCGGTAGAGGCTTTGACTCTCAATAAAAAAATCTTCCATCCACTTCGTCCATTTCGTTTTAGTCATCTTTATGTCGATTTTACTCGAAAAAATTTATTTGGAATGGATTCTCCATTATTTTGTTGATTCCAAATGAAATCTCTGTAATTGTGGAAAATTCCAGAGGCACTCGAATTGATCTACAAATTAATTCAATTAATGTAACTAGAACAAGATTTTTTTTTCATGCAAGAGACTAGAACAACTATTACAAAAATATTCTTTCATAACTTCAGACATCAAGTGAAAATTGCGTCAACGAAATTTATGAGCTCACACTCCTAAAATAACAACCGGACAATGAATAAATAATAATCATCAGCTCAAATTTATTCCCGGACATATGAAACACCATAATCACTAGCAATTGTACCAGGAAATAACGTAATATCAATTACAATTGTCATTCACTTCAAAATTCAACTACTGAAGTACTCAAAATTTTCAATTTCCCTCGACTGGATGAATGTTAAATAATTAAATTTGCAAAGCACTAATTAATCAATAAATTCCTCGACAATTCTTCAATAACCAACACAATTTCCACGTAAATGATTCAATTGAATTAAACGTAGATACAAGTTATGAATTTCACTCTGGTAATATCATTGAATATACTTGCTACAAAGCTGTAGGAAAGTTCCTCGTAAGCTTCAGATGGGTTACCCGCAGTACGTCTGGCTTAACGTGTAATATTAGTACGAGTGGGGTATCCCGTGGAAACATCTTGTAAGACGAAATGGATCATAATGTTCCCAAGCGTAATAACGGTCATTCATCTGGATTTGCGCATTACATCTTCAGATAGTTAATTTCTCAACAAACATATATAATTTTGAATTTTTACATCGTACATACTTCTTTCCTCGCAGAATCATCATTCATTCAGGGATTTTGAAATTACTCTCGATTACAAAGTAGTTCATTGAAGAATAAAGTTACAGGAAGATGGGGTAAAATGGATCTTTGTTGGAAATTGACTTCAAATGTTCCAGAAATTTTTCTTCATACGTGCATGAAAGGCAACTTCTTTCCACCTTATTTGGGGGGTAGAAAACCGAATCTATCTCACTACATATTGATTTTTTTAGACGCATGCCAGAAGAATAACTTCAATTTCGGGAACAAAAGGATTTATAACAAGCGTTAGTGCAGTGCATTTCCGCTTTTTTTTCATCGAATGTGATTTTATACGCAGATTCTGAAAAGTTAGGTAAGACTACGTATAAACAGCGACAGTGAGTTCAGGCTAATCAATGAGTGTCGTTCGGCAAATTTCGTAAATCCGAATGAGTTTTCGAATGTTATTGAAAGCTGCTTGTTGTTTCAGTTCATCTTTATAACCACGGTTAGATTGCATTGGCTGCATAGCTGAAAGGCTGAAGGCCAACGGCGCGTGCGCAGCACAAATAAGAAGAAGAAGAAGAACCACGGTTAGAACAGAACCTAACCTCACTGAAGAGCATGTTTCAATCCATCAGTGATTGCTTTGAAAAAGAAATTCACTAATCTGTGGGAGAATATGTGAACGATAAACAGTTAGAAAACAGCATATTTCAGTGAGAATGGGGAAAGACCAATTCTCGCGCATTTTATTCGGACAGCGGAAAAAGCCGCGAATGAATTGTTATTCCAGAAAGCCAGAGGAAAATATTGGAAACTAGTCAACAACTTCCTATTATGGAAGAGCAGAGGAAGAATTAAGTTCAAAAATTAAATGACACTGTATTCCTAGTCTATTTAGATGAATTATCAGAAACACAAACACCTTCAACCTGTTGGTCGATTTACTCAATGTTGAAGAATCTACTTCATACCAAAGATGAGTCGAGCTAACTCTTTCTCTTCGGAATAACGAGTTCATCATAACCAACTCGCTTTGCTCGTGCGATTAACGCCGTTCTTGTGGAGAATGTCGCCACTCGCGTGTAACTTTCCATATTTATTGGTCAATAATTGTTACAAAAATTATAAAGCTACTGTAGCATGTCGACAACGCTGGATATTTTTTTCAAATTTTTACGTAAAGCCTTCATTACCAGAAAAAAAAAACCCAGTAGATTTTGAGAAATCGTGGAAGTTTCGCTCTTTCACATCAATTTCTCCATTTAACTTTACCCCAACTAATTCATGTGATTATCAAATTAATAATCAGGACACATGAAAAAATAGTATTAGTTTAGTGTGCAATTTAGTATTTGGATTTATTGAATTTATGGATTACCCACGCATTTTGAGAGAAGGGAGAAATAGCCATTTCACGCAGTGATCCGATAAAAATGGGGCAATTCCTTAATTAGATAGGGTGATCTTCTGCTGAGCCAGGTCCCACATAGCAATTCACATTTGATTTACAATTCACCTGTTTTATCAAGATACAATTATGCACCCCAGCATTCATACTGAGCGAAAGAGAAGGAGAAGAGGCCGAGGGGCAGAGAGAAAGAGATAGAGGAGGGGGGGGGGGGGGACAATCCGTTAGGCGGATTATGCATAGGCTCAACCAGGCTGGACCAAAGGGAAGCCACACTGGCTGGCTATCGTTCTGCAGCTGCATACTACCTCACTGTGTATGGCTTTGGCAGCCCTTTCACTCTACCATCCCTTCAATCTCAACAAGCCCGGATATAATATATCGATCGTTTAAAGTACACAAAATATTCTCTTCCATCTATGAAATTTCATTTTTTAAATTACCGTGTCTCCAATCATTTTCCATTGTTACCTCGATTATTATCATTTTTTTGAAAATACAAATTGGAAATTTTACATTGCCAATCCTGTTGAATTGAATGAATTTGATTAATTTTGTAATTTAATTTTGTTCTGAATTTGCCTGTTCTTCTCGATATAACAAGGGGAACAAAAAGGCTTTTCAATATTATTTTTATTTAATAATAATGAATATTATTTTCAATGGATAGTCGGGTGATTTTCATTTAATTCACTGAACAATGACATATCAATCAATGTTACACGCTCAATGCAAAATGAATAAGTTTAAAAATTTATTGGAAATTTGATGAATATTGGGAGTGACAGAAATATTTATACAATTCATTGAAAATTGAATGCTTTTAGAAAAATAACTCTCTGTCAACAACAATTAATTCCATCAAATTACGGAATTTCAACGAGAAATTGATGGAATATTTATTGATAATTCGGACTGAACTGAGCAATGAAAGAGTTGTTATGAAAGAAAAAAATGGTTCGCGGAAACAATGGTCTATGAAAAAATAGCACGGGAACAAATAGTCCACGAAACAATAGCCCATGGCAAGGTTTAACACGCGATAAACGTCTAAAAAAGAAAAAAATAATAGCCCATAGAAAAAATAGTCCAGTGAGCCCCCCTTGCGCACCCAAACCCCCTCCCATTCCTTTTTTGAACACTCGTTATCAAATAAAAGAGAGTTCAAGTTGACATTCTTGAATTCCCTGTTAGTATCCAAAAATATTAAGTTTTTGCAAAATTTTAAGATATGAAATTATAGTGAAAAAAAGCATTAGTTCGAGCAGAAGAATAGAAAAATTTTTCTTCTGTGTAAACAGTACGTGCAAATAACGCAACGACATCCAAAATTTCCTTGAAGCAGTGAACGAGATAATTCGTTTAAAAGATTTAAACTGAGAAGGAAAATTAATCTTTATGTCTTTATTTATTGAAGGGTTTTCTTTCCTGGGCTATTTCTTCCAAAATTCGAGAGAAAAATCCATTAATTTTGTCATTTGAGATACAGACTGCAGAACCTTCACTAGTAGTAAAGAAATAGAGAAGAAAAAGAAACTCAACAATTAAATTATCTAACAATTTATTCCATCAAGTTTCCTATCCCACATGACTCCTGACGTGTCTTTTCATGTCATAACTTTGAAAAAAAAAAAAAAGAAAAATCATGACAACAATTCGAAGGGACACCACGTGCTGCCTCTAGAGACCCACGTGGATTGCATTGAGCTTTGGACTGTCTCAATGATGCAGTGTCTACACAGTCTAGTCTCATGTTGAGCTAAGTGCGTACCTACAACATTCATTCAAGCTGTTCAATTTTAATTGCTAACATCACGACGCACCATCATCCTTCCTCTCTTTCTTTATTGAGTAAAAAAAAGGTATTATTTCCAACGCCCCCTTTATTCTCACTCATCACGCAACGACTTATTCGTGATTTTCAGTGGTATTGAGTTCAATGTTCTTCCGTGATGCTAGTGAGTGAGGAAAAAAGAATTGAAACAAAAACGACTAATGGAGTCAGAGACAATGGGAGTTAAAGGCAATGGTTATGGGGCGAATTTTAATACTACCAATTATCTCAATTCCCTTAATTATTGCGTTCAATTTGAGGAGAGACGAGGAAAAAAAATGTTTGTCTTTTTTCCTAGTGTTTTGTTGCTCTAATTTCAATTTTTATAGCGATGAGTTATTGATAAAATTCTCGATATCAAAAATTTACGCGATCCATTGGCTTCAAATTCTCATAAAATATTTGATCATAAAGATAAATCCTAGGTCATTTTTTTTATTATATATAACACACTGATTCAAGTAGATACAGTCACTCTTCAACTGGCATTTCTTTTCTATCCCTTCATTCTCCTCCTGAGACACTCATCCTCTTGTCTGGGACTTCTTTGTCCATTTTACGGCCGCCCAGTCGATAATTTCGTTGGTAGACCTCCTCAGAATCAGCCGACTCAACGGGATTCAACTGACAAAAAGGAAATGTTGGCAACGTTCAACTGGCGCAGATAGCTAGGGATTTTTTCACATAAAGAAAATGGTAAGAGAGAAAAAAAACACTAGATGAAAAAAAATAGAGAAGAAATTTTTGTAGACCAATGTCAGCAATTTAGTTGTTTTATTCATTAAGTTTCCTCATTCTTTGCTCATCAGAGATTGCATTGAGGATGCAATTCATAAAATTGAATTTTTCATGGAAAATTAGAGGATTACTGATTCATGTAGTGATTTTCTGCAGAATGAGAACTGGTAGGACTGGAATTGTTCCAAGAGTATACCCATACCTATGGGTTCTAATGGTTTGTCTGTAGAGATGCCCCTCCACAGTGAATAGATACTTAAATTTAGTGTTTTATTGGAAAAAGAAATAGATATTTATCAACTTAAATGACTAATCCGTATCCATAATGGATAAGAAAGTATAAAAGTAGGAAAATAAAATGACACTTTCGTGTCTGATTAATACAATTGTTCTACGTAGCATGGACTACCGAATATTAGTGAGCTCGATACTTATAATAAATAATCAGTGTTACACTGCAACCTAATTGAACGTGCAGCAATGAGGTGTTGAGTCAAACAATATATGAAGTAAGTTCAACTCATTAATATATTCGACTTCTTCATTGCAATTATGAAGTAATCTAAAAATATAAAACAATGTCTTCGGGGCATAACAGAACAATATAGCCGAACATAATGACGTAAAATATGATTCAATTCCATATAGTAAAAAAATGGAAAAGCAATGTGATCTCTTAGAGTGGAAAGAACTCAAATCCCATTCTTGATTAATAGATTTTTCTAGAATTGTCAATATGACAAATACGTATTGTCCTCAGATACGCCCTATCAATTTTTAGAATTTTTTCAATTTTCAATTTGTTGTATAAAATTGATAATGACAAAAGGGCATAAGTACTGGAGATAGGCTTCTTTATCATTCTATATTTTTTAATCATATATTAAAATATAAAAGTTCTTAACAACGAAGAAATTATTAAAAACAAAACGAAAAATTATTAATAATGAAACGACGAATTTCAACAGAATTAAATAAGATTTTAAAACATTAGGAATATCAAAAGTGCGATTCGATGAATTGACAGTGAGAGCTTTCGGCCATTTCAATTTTTTGTGAGCAACTTTTACATATGCCCTTTTGATTTTAAAAAGTTTTTTTTTCGCACTTATGTTCTATTGACTCTAGAGCGACAATCTGATACGGTTTTTTTTTTCCCCCATTGAATGAAGTTCTGAAAGGGAATAAGTTGAGAAATTTGTTGGAGATTGCTCTTGAAACATTTCAAAAACGAACGAGATATGATCCTTCGACTCGTCCTCCTCTACCAATTTACTACTGATATATGACGGCCTGGTCTCGTGCAAGATAGTGTCTGACCACTTCATAAGCCACCGAAAAAACTTGTGGTGCTTGCGCTCGAAAGAAAGCAACTATCTGAACAGAAAAGAGTCATTTTTCTGATAATAAGTCCTCGATAAATTCAGTGGTGACGCTTAAAATGGAGATGAGTGGAAAAATTTATTATAGATCCTTTCCTATTCGCGCAAAACGTGGGTTCAAAGAAAATCTTCCTGAGAACTTGTTTGTGGTCTATGAAATTCTTTTAAAAAAAGTTTCTCGATAACTTCGCGTAAACCACATCGATTCTTGAATAGGAGAGATCGAGGCAAAATAGACCTGCGGGGCAAAATGGTCTAATATTTTTCTCTCAGAGTAAAGGACTTTGTGAGAAAATTTGAAAAAATTTGAGATGTTCCAACATGTCTACATTATTGTTAGATTTTCTCAAATTATAGATCTCCTCTATCGTCAGAATAGGATGAACCAGAGTTTAAAAAATGGAAAAATTACAGAACAATGTAGACATATCAGAGCATCTCCTCAATTTTTACCAGATTTTTGTGCGAACTCCTTCACTCCGAAAAAAAATCCTGGTTCATTTTGGACCTGGTCTGCCCCAATTTATATGTGAACTTAGGGATGTCCTATTCCTTGAATATTGAATTCTGACTCTAGTTCTTTTTTGGATGAAAATATACGAATAAAATTTGTTAACCACTCCCTTAAAGTGAGAAATCCCTCTCTCAATCTGCATAAAAATTGAAAGAAAAAAATACTTCCAAAGAATTCTCGAAAATCGACTATAATTTCTTGGAATAAAAAAATAATTAAAGCGGCCCCGTCAATTGTAGTGAGCAATTCTACAAATATCGTGTTAGAAGACACTTCAGAATTTTTCAAATAGCGTGTGTATAAGAAATATACGCAAATAATTATATCAATAACAGTGGAGAAAGAAAAAGTGCGTGTTGAATTGCCGAAAATTATAAACGTTGTCTTATCTATCGGATATCAGTTATCCCTGCGTCTCATAATAAACTGAACTTTAATTCTACCAAGGATATTCCATGGCTGACTGAGTGGGCGTGTTACCAAGTGTAGATAGTTACTTTCTACCTTCTGCTCGCAAGAGCCCCACTACTACTCAAAATAATTATCCTCCTGCGTATATTCCTCGTTTGATCCCATCAAAAACCCCGTTATGGCCATGTATAACGTCAGCGCCATTAAAATCCGAGTGGTACAAAAATGAATTAGGAAAGGAAAGAATGAACCGAGCTTTATCAACTCACTCAGAAACAGCAAATAATTGAACGAATTAGTGAGATGTTGGGTAGAATCATTTTGAATTATTCAATTCGAAAATAGACTAATATTTAATTGGATTCAAGCCGTACGTAGGTGACAAATTTGTCAGCTCCATCAACTAAATTCGGAGAGAATATGTGATCAATGAGATCTTCGAAAGTTTCGTATATAGTGGAGACCACGTCAAGATGAACCTGCAGAGCAATATCACACTCTAAAAAAAATATACTAGTGACAAGCACAAACTAGTACTTGGGTACAGTAGACTTGTGAGAAGTATAAAAAAATACTAGCAATGAGTGTAATGTGGTACTGACCATGAGTACAACGGCCACACGTGAAGTATAGGGAAATACTTGTGACAAGTATAAAAAATACATGTGACAAGTATCGTCTTGTACTTGTCACAAATACTTTTTTATACTTGCCACAAGTACTTCTTTATACTTGTAACAAGTACTGACTTGTACTTGCCACAAGTACTTTTTCATACTTGCCACAAGTACTTTGTTATATTCAAAATTTGTTGCAGAGGCATGGAAATTCATATAGAAAGGAGAAGAAAATTCACTGAAATCATGGACGCATGAGGATCAATGAAAAAAAAAATGTTATTGACTTAACTCAGTTTTCTTGAGCGTCTCAGTCCCAAAAAATTTGTTTGCAAAGGCCTGTACACTTCAAAATTTTTACAGAGGTACGAAAGTGCGATTAGAATGAGGAAAAAATAGAATGAACGTGATAACGCATGGTGATGGCTTTTGAAAGAATCATTTTCTAAGGAATTCGCGTTTTTCGGAGGTCTCAGTCTCAGTTTTTAAAAATGCGCGTTTTTCAAGTGTATCTGCAAACGCTGCAAACTTGAAAAGTTTTACAGATGCGCAAAAATTAATTTGAAATGGGGGAAAAATTGAATGAACGTGGCAAAGTATGGTGAACACATTTGAAAAAATTAATCACCAAATTAACTTGGATTTCTCAACAATTTCGGCCCCAAAAATTTGGTTTGCCAAGCCTTGCAGACTCGAAATTTTTACGGCAGTATGAAATGCATCTAGAAAGGGGAAAAATACAATGGAAGTGGCGACACATGAGCAAGATTCTTCTTTTTCTCTTTCTATATACATTTCTGTACCAAATTTCCCCTATATTTGATGCTCACATCAAATTTTAAAAAAAACTCGATATGAGTACTACTTATACTTGAGTCAAGTATATTTAGGACTACTCTCTAGTACATTCAGTACTACTCTCCAGTATATTTAGTACTACTCCCAAGTATATCAGATGATAATCGAATATACTTGCCACCAGTCTCCTCTGAGCTTGTAGCAAGTATCAGGATGATGCCAGCTCAAGAATGAGTTGTGTACTTGTTTCAAGTACAAATTATACTTGCACTGAGTATACTTTATACTTCCCATAAGTATATTCTGGATTGAGCTGATATACTTACGAGAAGACTATTTTATACTTCTGACGAGTATAAACAATTACTCAAGCCCAGATATTCCTATGTACTGGCTGCAAGTACTATTTCTACTTATCACGAGTATATTTTTTTTAGAGTGCGATCTTGGATTCCTTTTGGAAGTGAAGGCCTCTGTGAAAAAATTTGAAAAAATTCCTCGAAAATGTACACATACTGGGGCATCTTCTCAATTTTTTTAGGTTTTTTTCATGAAGTCATGCATTAAAAAAAAATCCAAATCATTTTGCTTCTGAGGTCCAGCCTGCCCCACTTCTCTCTATCCTCACTTCCATCCTGACATTTTCATCATCTCTGAGTCAAGATGATTTTCTATTCATCATAATAAATCTTCAAAGCAAATCTCTCGAACAAGCAAGATTAATGGAGGATCAGAGATGCTCGAAAGAGGCAAAAAATCGTTCCTGTTCAACTAGAGGTAAATGTTAATTCCTAGGAGAAAAAGAATTGCAAGGGAGAAAATTAGATAGAATTCAATCTATGATGTTTCAGTGGAGATGAATCCACGTAATATCAGAGTATTCCCAGATTCTGTTGGTTGCCTCAGCAACAGAGTACCTTCCATCAGACTGACCCGATGTTTCCGGTAACAGACTCACAGCTTCCATACTCTTAAGCCTCTGAGGATTCTCGAGAACGTTAAAACGAGGGGGAAAAAACGGGGGAAATTGACAAATCGAACTCAAAAAGTTCCTCATTCCTGATTCAATCTCAATCCTTTTTTTTATTTTCCTCTCCCCCCCCCCCCCCCTCTTATCCGTCATATTTTTCTTTTATTTCTCTTCATCGTTTTTATTCATACCAACGAGGCGTTTCATGACGCTGTGAGACTGATTTATTCTCATCTAAATGGATTCGTGTGAGAAAGTCTTACTTTTTCAACTCGAAATATCTGTGAAAAGTCAAACTCATTTGAATTGTAGGGAATTCAACCGTCAGGTGTAAACCTCTTCTATCGCAAACTTCTCTTTCATACTTATCACTTCTTTCGTTCGATGCCTCAGCTTCTTTGCCACGACCAATCGATTTGTATGACTCTTGAAGAAACTTTTCCACGTTTTGCCTCCCACTCCATCTCGTATACCCCCATCCCCCTCCCCTTTCTTCCTCTCCACTTCACCACTTCTTTGACTACCTTCGAACCATTTCAAGACTTTTCATCGTTCACAAACTGTGGAGGAAAAATTTTTCCAACAGTGTCACTATCCACGATTCTTTGCCTCAATAGCTTTTATCTTTTATATTTCACGTTCTTGTTTCCAAACGATTTTCCATTACCGGTGAGTATTGGCGAGACTGGCTATTCCCTCGGCGTATCAAGTCTACGTGCCCAACCAATTCTTCTATTTTTATTTACTTTTATACTTTGCCCTTTGCTAGTATGTGTCTGTGACCGCGCAATCCGTTTTATCGGCTGGGAAAAGATGAGTTAATGGTTATTGGAGGAGAGCTTGCTTGGTTCGTTTTGTAAACTCCAAAGTAATGGCCAATGACCGGAACTTTGGGCTCTTGCGGATTTCTCGCCAAAAAAGGCTTTTTGAAAAAATTAATCATTGGATTATTTAATTTTATTACTGGGAATGAAATACTTTTTTTTTTCCATTATCCATTCAAATTAAGATTATGAGCTCGAAAACAAATCGACGTGGAGAGAGCTGAAGAGGCCAATATGAATATAAACAATGATTTCTTATGGAGAAAGAACTGAGGGCTCCTTGTCTCTAGATACCGATACTCTTTTGGTCTGTGTGACCAGTTGTTAGTCTCATGGAGATTTCGTAGAGACACAGACGTTCCATCCTCGTGGAATTAAATGAAATCTTGAATGTTAGAAAAGTTGATCTACTGTGTTTTATGAAGGGAGAGAGTAAAGTTTAGTCAGTGAAGAAAAAAAACATATTTTCAAGGATTTTCGTCAACGATACAGATCATGCTGGTTTATTTCATCGACTTCCATTTCATAATATAGCATATGCACTATATTTTCCTAAATTCTCATTGCAAAATATTGATAAATAAACCGTTGGCAGCAAATCTCCGCAGGCACCTCGACAAAAGGCCATTAGTGAAATAATAACAATCCCCCTCAGACTTAGGACTGAGAAATTGTCGAAGAATCAAATTTTCGGAAGAATAGGGAATGTGCAAGCGCGGTTTGAACTCCCAAACGTCAGATTGCATGTCTGATGCTTTACCAATTGAGCTATTGCGAGTTCCACTATTTACCTTCGAAATTATGATTCTGATAGACTTATTTTATACTCCGCCTCCCTTCCTCAGGCAAATAAAAAAATTAAAGGTAATTGTGTACTATAGGGGCCTTTTTTTATAAAATTTAAATAATTATCAAAGTCAAATCTTCGGAAAAAAATATGGAATGCGCAAGCAGGATTTGAACCCACGACCCTCTGATTACATGTCAGGTGCTCTGACCACTGAGCTATTGCGAGTTCCTATACTTTCCTTCAAATTTTTGACCAAGATATATTACATCATTTTCGCCACCTCCCTTCCTGAGGTAATTTAAATTAATTTTGAATTAATTTGATTTGGAAAGGCCGCTATACTACACATTTACCAAATTAAAGTGCATTGATTAGGTGAGATGTTTCTCGAAGTAATGCCCTCGATTTTTTTTTTTAATAATTGTTTCGCCATAACCGGGCTGATTTTTTTTTCTTTTAGTGAAAATCCCTTTTTTCACTTGTGAGTGCTACCAAAAATCGAAAAATTGATATGAAAAAAACTTGACAGTGGTACCTCGAAAAACATCTCACCCAATCAACGAACTTCGATTTTTTTGTTTTAATGATCCAGTAACGAGTTGTGGCGTACACCGCAAAACAACTTTTTTTTGAGGCGCCTGTGGAGATTTGCTGCCAACGGCTCATTCATCAATATTTTGCAATGGAAATTTCGGGAAATAGAGTTCAGATTCTGTATTATGATATGGGAACTGATTGAATACATCAGAATTACCCGTATTCCCAAGAAAAATATTGAAAATATGCTCTTTTTCAACTAATGAATCTAACTCTCCCCCCCCCCCCCTACCCCTCAAACTTATCTATCCAACCCATTTCCAATATCAACCAATAATTTACACAATCTACGATACAGGTATAGCATTTTAAAGATGTTTTTCAAATTCTTCGGAAACGTAGGGAAGACCGGGGCAAAGTGGGGTACCTAAGAGAAGGAGAGGGTTTTCAGGGCCTAAAATTCGATCTCATCTCTATTTTTAAGTATCTTTTTGTTTTTTCAATCAATGAAGTCACGTCGATCATGTTGAGCCCATTGGGGCAAAGTGGGGAAACCCAAAAAGAAATGGAATTTTATAAAAAGTTGAGTTTTTATTTTTTTTCAGTAATTGATCATTCTGTTGAGTATTTAAAGCATTTTTGGGGAGATGGTCCGTTTTTATCGCAGTTTGGGGCAAAGTGGGGTACACAAAAAGAAATGAAATTTTATGAAAAGTTGAAAAAAAATGTAATGATTGAAGTCTGCCACAAAGAGGATTAATTGGACAGTAATAAGCAATAACGTCTTAACCAACAATTGGAAAAAAAATTTCTTGACAGTGTATCTTCAGTAAACAAGCATTTCTGAACCCAAATATCCCATCTACAAAATTTCGAAAAAAATGTTGTTTAAGACGTTATTGCTTATTACCATCCAATTTAAGTGTTATATTTAATATGTATTTATTGATTCATCTCGTGTCCAGACGAGAGATAATTCTTTATAATGAAAACTACAAAGGTGAACAACCATTGTTGAATGAAATCAATTACTGTCTATATTGATCTATTTTGGCTAAAAAAAATTCAACTTCAAAAATACTGCACTTCTCCCCAATCTCCCTCACGTAATGAAGGATGAGCCCTCGAGCAACCATTTTTGATAGAAAAAGAAACCCTCCAAAAAAGTAGGTATTCCACTTTGCCCCGGTCTCTCCTATTTCACCTTGAAATCATGATAATCAAGATCAGTAAATGACAAACAGTTTAGAAGTCCATGTTCCCTATTTTCAATCCCCTAGCTACAACACCCCAGATAAAGCTCACAAAATCCCCAACATCACTGAAACATACGTAAAAGCTTAAGGATTGTAACTATATACATATATCATCAGCTGTAACTGTGAATAATTTTGTTATTTAGTCATTGTATTATATGTTAATGAAATTGCTTGAATTTGGATTTAAATTCCGTACTGAAGAGGTAAAATAGAATAAATCGACTTATCTTTGTCATGATTCCCAATAGAATATCTCGGAAACTGAGCAAGATAGCGTCATTTTGTCCAAATTCTTTTCGGTAGGAAATTTTGAGAGCTGTCGAAGAGTCTTTCAGCAAAATCACGCTATGTCACATAGTCTTCTAGGAATTCTTTAAACCTGATGAGATAAATGGGCTTGTGCTACTTCACCTCTTCGCTACTGAATTATCTACGAAATTTGTAAAACGTATTTTCCTAAGATTTCTGTTCATAGTGGAGATAAACATGGTGATGATCCTAATCAAATTACCCCACGAATCTCATCTCAACAACTGCTCATTATAGATCCGATTAACTTAATCCATTTATATTTCAAGTAATTAGGCCCGTTTATGAAGCTAAATGTCAAATTGAGAAGCACTTACAGCTAACTATCAAGCCTATGTTTCAGATTCTCGTAATGGCGACGAAACCAATACCAACACCGAGGAAGCGTCAAGTTGAACGAATACAAGCACAAGACTTTTTTCCTCCAAACTATTGCTCGTAAAGGTAAGCACTTGTGGCTTTAAACTTCACGGAGTTCATTGGCTTTGAGGTTATGTATGCATAAAGAGAGATCGCGAGGAAGATAGCAGGATTCTTCGGTTAATGGATGATGAAAAATTGTGCAGATAACCTGCAAAAGGCCGGACCCTCAAACGATCCACCTAATTCAGCAGGATTCAGAGCATTTTACCGCAGCTAGAAGGGAAGTAATAGACCGAGTTTGCTTTATATCGCTAAAATAAAAGTTTCCAAGGTATTCTAAGATGAGGGAGAAGAAGAAAAAGTAGAGTCTTCAAGCCCTCAAACTTATCCTCCTACGCGTGTCACGAATTTTTACGATGTTTCAAAGCCATCCCTGGATTTACGTAGAAAATCCAGGCTGAATTGAACGTTGAAACACAATTCGACGTAACGGAAAAATTATAGGCGCTTTCTCATTTTCCTATTTTTTTATTTTTATTCCCAACTTCATTCTCTATCATCCGGAACTCAAAGGCGTACTTGAGTTAAAAAATGGAGGAGAAGAAAAAAAAAAAGAAGAAATAGCAGATGAGAAATAAAAGGAAGAGGAAGGAGGAACCATCTGCTCTGTGGATCGAGTGAGAACTTACCTCGTTACAGTTGGTGTTGAAGCAACTCCAGGCGACCGGGCTGGGTAAGATCGAGGGCTTCCCGACATCAAGTACTCTGGAATAAAAGTGAGAAAAAAGAAATTAAGGAAATTATTAAATTAGTTTTGCTCGACATTTTTAATGAGTATGGAGGATGATAGATTGGACTTGAAGTTTTTCAAGAAGAGTGTACAAACTAGATGATTAAGGAGTATATTTCCTACATGAAAAAAGTAGTTGTTTCGAGAGTGGTAAAAAAAAAAGTAAAAGTGTAATCTAATTGTTGGATCATTATTTTCTTTGTACGTAATTCGAATCGTGATTTATTGCAAATGAAAAAAGGGATTATTTGTCCTCGAGAAATCCTTTTATCGATTAATCAAATCTTTTGTTATCATTCAATCATCAGTTGGGGAATGATCAGGTGTGCGATTGCTACAATCGCTTCAATCTACTACATATGGGAGATAAAGCAATTGTATGAACACGTGTGTATTCATCTCATCGATGAAAAACTTGCTCAACTGATTTAAATGCAATTGTACAGTCAACATTATGTATACAATGGGAATTTGTTCGGTCCGTTTCATCTTTTTTTTTTTTTTAATATATTTTTCCTCTCTTTCTCTCGGTTTTTTTTTCTCACCCTCGTACTGAAGCACCTCGAGTCCACACCTTCAACGCTTCAAAGAGTCACTTTACGTCGGAAATTGCAAATGCGTTCGCATTTTTTAAAACTTTCGTAGCCAACCTCACATTTTCTATCTTACTCAACGACTCTGTACTTTCTATCCTCATTTCTCTCTTTTTCACTCCCATTGAAACGTTTTCTCTCCTCGTTTTACAGGGTTTTTTGGGGTAACTAGCCTTTCAAAGTTAGCCCTCACTCGCTGCTCTCGCGAGCGCTTCATTCCCATTCGAAACTTTAATGTACCTATACGTACCGTCGACCAGCCTCATGAATAATGTATTCGTACAGAATTTACGTTGCGCAATAGAGGTGAGAAGAGAAAAACTATTTTTTTTTCTCTTGGTGAATTCGATCTTTGTAGAGGACACTGGGGGTGTTGCTTTATTCGTTGGAATATTTTTGTGAATACGGAAAAAAAATGAGACCAAAGTTATAACAGCTAATAGGATGAATTCAATTCCAACTTTTTATGAAATTGAAGGTATTTTTAATTCAGATGATTTATGCGTAATGAAAATCATCGAAAAATTTTGTTTTTAATATTCTCAGCCATTTCAAGTGATTTTCATTGTCCAGAACATTCGAAATTCTCCCAAAAATCAAATATATTCATTTCACTCTCAATGTTCATTTCACCCCTCCTCCTCCTATATTAAACAAATATAGGAGAGTTAATTTTCCAAATGATCCCTTATTAAACCCAACTAAATTGAACCACACACTCCAATCAAAATTTCATGCAGTTAATTTTCACAACAAAAAAAACTTGTCAAATATAATTTTTTAATTAATTAAAAATTCCCTTCAAACTCGCCCAGAAAGAATAGATGAGAAAATATAAATTCATAATGATATACTCCTCCAGAAAGTCTTCTTCATCTCACGAGTTTTCCTCACCAGCGAGCCAGTAACTACTACCTAATTACTTGGACAGGTAATTTGATACTAGTACGAGGGTAAGGGTACACAGGTGCTACCGTACAACTAACCAACGTAACCTGACTCGTGTTGGACGATGAAGTAATTGAGTTTATTGAACGTTCTAAACCTGAGTATACTTGAATTTCACCACTTACTTTTTTTTTCGAAATTCTATCCAAAATTATGACTGTACCAGAATCTTGTTCATAAGAACCAATTTATTTTCGATTGAAGAAATATTTTTTTTTTACAATATTCCCTTTTTTTCGAATGTTTTAGAAGCTAATGAAAATACGCCCTTTTCGCAGCTCTTATAATTCTCAACTGAAATGAAAGACGGTAAAAAGAACGTATTTTTCCGAAAGATTCAATTGAGAATGATCGCAAAGATAAGTCGATTTGTCTTGTTCTACCTCTTCAATTCTGAAATGATACAGAAGAAAATTCATGTTCAATAAAAATGTGATTTCACATTATGAATTCTCTCTAATACTTAATCGCAGTAGATGATATCATAGATTGGTAATTGCCTGTGATTTCACCTGTCAGTGGAGGCGAATGGAATAATTCAAAAGTCTAAATGGGTATCAAGACAAGCCAAGCTACCCCTCATGATTAATTCAATTCCTTCTCATCAGTTAGTAATTCAAGCCAGTCGATCTACTGGTTTTTGATAGTGCTACGTGAAAATCAACTCTGCAATAACGTATCCTGAGGGTTTGGCTTTTACCGTGTGACATTTTGAATATGTGATGCTACTGAAATCCCTCGTTCCTTTAATTTTCGATGAATCCTAATTTGATGCCATACTTTCTTTATCATTTCAAACGAGGCAAAATCTCTTTTCATTTCAATGTAAAATCACAGAATTATTGAAACTGTCTTCTGCAGTGATTCCAAAGTAGTTCCATTAGAAATTTTATATCATGAAAAATCAGATATTTCAATCGGCAAATTGACAAGGACGCTAGTAAGCTAGATCAGAAATGAATAGAGATTCGACAAAATGGACTGGGTTTCTGTTTTAATAAAGGCCTCTACAAAAAAAACATTGAGAAAATCATCAAGAATATTGACATATTCGAGCATCTTCTCAATTTTTTCAGATTTTTTTGGAAAGTTTTTGGAGAATTTTACCCCAAAGGTCCATTTTGACCCTACACTTAGATTTATTATGAATTCTTACTTTATTTCAATGAAATTAAGTGGAGTATTATATGATTCATTTCTGTTACTAACTCGAAGAACTTTCTTGGTAAAACAAAAAAAACTTGTTCACTGTAAAATCGATGTAACTACAGACAAACCCATACACATAGAATTAACGGATAATTTGAAACGATTTGAGTGACGAGTTTTTCAGTATTAAAAATTCAATGGATAATAGAGTAAGTGGTCTAGATTGAAACAAGTACTGTGAAAAAACCCGTTCATGCATAAGGAAATAATGAATGTAATTCTTTTCTTGAATGTCAGAATATGAGTTTTAGAAGCTTTAACTCGATCATTATCACGATCGATACGTAATTCAGAATAGAAGTATTTATTTCCAATTTCAGATGCTTTGAACAATTGGCAAATTTGAATAGTTTAATTGTTTCCAACGAAATTGCTTCAATTTGTGTAGAGATTCGAGAATTTGTAGGCGAATTGAAACAGTTTTACTGGAAATTCTCATAGGTTCATAGTACTTGATGGTACTCTCATCGTTACGGATTGCATCGAATATTTTGTGCAAACCGTAAAAAAAAGTTGAGGCATCTGCGAGTAACTCGCAATGAATGTTCACAATGCGCGTGATACTCGTGCCAGAAGAGAAACAGCACTTTATATAGAATTGGCTTTAGGGTAATGCTAGAATGGACCCAAAATGCAATTCAACGTTACGTGATGAAAAACAATGCTTGGAAATAGAGTAGCTATGCTAGGCGGGTTCTGGATCAAAGTCCTTTAGGCGAGTTCTCATGGTTCCAGATGAGTCATTCGATGATTTCATCATTTCAGATTAGTCTCTTGATGATGTCATCATTCTAGAACATTCCATGACACTAGCGCCATCTAACTGCCTGAAAGACTTGGTGATGTCATTGATGACGTCATCGTTCTAGAACATTCCGAGACAGCGTCATCTGGTGGCCTAAAGGATTTCCATCCAGAGCCCACTTGGTATATGTACTAAATAGAGTTCTATTCATTTGTCGAATTTCATTTCTTGTAATTACATGACGTGAAACTATGATTTAAATCCATTGTGACTTTTCTCTTAAAAATTTTATTGAATGACTAATTTTTTCGGTTTCCCGAAAAATTTCTCAGTGATCAATTTTTTTTAATTCAATGATGATTTCTCTTTTCAATGGAATTCATTCATTTATGAGGAATGATAATGAGAATTATTATGCCATTGAATGTCTACACGAAATGTTATGATATATTAGTCAAGAATTATGAAGGAATGTTGTTTAAAAAACGGAAAGAATAGCAGCGAAAAATATTTATTACCAATAAATTATGAAAAACGAGAATTCCGCAGAGATTTTTTTTTCAAGAAACGATTTCTAGAAAAAACCTCGAAAGTTTCTCTCGATTTTTAAAATCATTCCTCTCACCTCAAACAACAGGTTGATGTCAGAATTTCATTTGCATTTTTTTTTCCTTCCAAATTTATCAATAAATACTTCGTATGATTGCTCTCAAGGAAAAGAACATCATTCTTCACACATTACTGAATTATGTACTTGTCAAAATGACATAAGTTCTATACAAAGTAAAGTGGGAGAAACGACTGACAAGAAAAAATGAGAGAAATAGTGTCTTTGATATTTATCCCCCTTGAGTAACTTTATATCGAAGCACCCTTGATTCATCTACTCGTTCGTGTCATACGCACCCTTAAATTTGTCCCCTCAGAATTTTGCTGTTCAATTGAACGCCCACGATACTTGTTTCAACTTTTATTGGTTGGTGCTTTGTGTGAATGAGACAGGAAGTATCATTTGCTCTGATAGTTCTCAAAGCAAAGGAGAAAATATCTCTCGATTATTAACGCACGAATAAATTACAATATTCCATGAATATCTTGCAGGCAAAATAGGAAATCTATACGAGATAATAATATTCACAAGTTTAAAAATGATAAAATTCCAATTTAATCCACAAAATGACATGGCCAGTTGTTCCATTTGCAGTCTCTGATTCAATTTAACTCAGTGAAATTGGAATGTGAAAAAAAAAATCAACAAACTCAATATAATCAACTGTTCGAGTATTTCACGATTTCCCAGGCTATTGTGAGGTATCTCTCATAAAATATATAGAAAAAAAAAAAAATGAAAAACATGGTTGACGCGAGAGACGTGTCCCTGGGGTTGTTATTGTGGTGGCATTATTGGAGGAAAATAAATACGTCCATGAACAAATAAACGAGAGCGCAACAGTCTTCGGGATTAATGAGAAAGAGCCAGTGAACGGTGATGAGGTCACGTCCACTAGGAGCTTCTCGAAAGTGGAGAGAAGAAAAAAAATGACAGAGTAAATTTGTTATTGTTTTGTTGTTACATTTCGAAGAGTTTTTTCATGCAGTGTGTTTCTAGTATGATAGCTTCGTGAGAAAATAAAATAAACTGAAAATCAGCCAGAGTATTGAACTTTTGGAGGTCGACTATGCTGTGTCGCCAGATGCGTCATAGATGCTTTTTGAACATGGCTGAAAGTGAAACTGTCTTCGTGAAACTCTCACCTCCCGTTCTCTTTCACATCCCTCGGGAACAATAGTCTGAGGGATGGAGAAGATCCAAACTTACTGGCTGTTTGTGAGGCATTGAAACAGCTGAACGACTCCAAAGTTTATGAGGCAATGGGAGGTGGGTTTATAGTGGTCACACGAAAGGCGTAAGGAGTAAGGGAGAATGTTAACTAATAGGTTACAAACAAACGGACAATTTGGCAAGTAGATTAGGATCCAATGGTGGGAGGAGCTTCCTGAATGATTCCCCGAGAACGTGAGGAGTTGGTGCTTCTGGTTGAATGTATCTTTAGGTAGGATACAATCAAGGAGGGCATTCATTTGGCCGTTACACTCAATTTTATTAGTGGAGAGGGAGAAAAGAGGAGGATGAGGCCTGGATACTCTTAACGAGGCACGAGCCAACGAGCGTGAAAGCAAAGGGCTGAGAATGAAGACAAGTGTGATAGAGCGAGTCAGAATGGGCGTCCGGATGAGAGAAAGATGAAACGGCTTTCTCTTCCCTTGTTTTTTTTCGCTCGGAATGATACTTCTGGAGGGAGATACATTACTGAAGGACTATGATGAAGACGAGAGAAAAAAGAATCTCATAGATTCATTGGCTCGATGTGAATTGAGGGATCAGGAGTGGAAGGAAGAAATTTTGAAATGCGTTGAATTCTTATAGGGTAATGTGTAGGTACAAAAACTGATCGATCATATTCTGAGAACGCTTTGTTGAATCGATACTGGTTATGCTTGTATTACGCTCGAAATTTCTCGAAGGTCCGGAGCGAAAAGATCCTTTTTTCGGTCTCTGCAGTTCTTTGGTTGAGACAAATATATCGTCTTCTTAAAGCCAAAGTAGAGTAAGTACTATGCATGAGCATAACACTTACGCTTTTTTGGCTCTAAGGTAACAATGTGTTAGGTGAAAAGACGTGTCTTCCAAATGTTCTATAAGGAATTAATTCTAGAGACAGAGAATGTAGTAGCAAGTGTTTGTTGCAGACCGCAAAAAAATAACATAGAGAGTTTTTCTAATTCTAGTAATTGTATTATTTTTAAGTAAAACTTGTTCAGTTTTTGTTACACATTGTTGCTTTTTTCTAAGATTATCTCAAGATAGCCGCACGCCATGTGCCAATATTTTTTACGTTTATCAAAAATTATAATGTAAGTAATTATTAGATAAGCAGAAAGGATTTGAAACACCCATCTGACTGACTAATGAAACATGTTATTCCTTAAATAGTTCATTTCCTATAGTACCTAAATTCAAGTGAAGAGATCGGAGCAGAATGATCCAAATTTTTTTTGGAGTGCAGGCATGTACAATTTTCATTCCCAACCACCCAATCATGTTGGAGCATCTCTTCATTTTTTTCTGTTTTTTTATGAAATTGTTCATTTAACAAAAAAATCCTGGATCATTTTGCCCCGGTCTACCCTACTTTCGATAGAATTGAGGTGAAGAGAAATATGTGGGATAATTTATGGATCATCTGAGACAAGAGCAATACAGGTAAGATACTATAGTCTGTGTGTAGAATAGATAGGTTTATACTTGAAGCGAGAAATGGAGACTTTTCTTCTTCTTTCTCTCTCTCTCTCTCTCTCTCTCTCTTCTACTCCATTCAGCAGGAGTGTAGAAATGGCGGGAGTGAGATATGTGAATGCGAGTACGTAGAGTTAGGGAGTTGGGGCTTTCTTGGTTGTTGGGCATTTGGATGTAAGCCAGAGAATCTCTCGGGTGAAACGGCTACCTTTTTCGTCTCCATCTTCTCTCGCCTTGTCCCAAGGGAAGGCAACCGAAGCCGTGTCCTTGTGAAACCTTGACGCACACACAGTGCTATGCGTTTTTTTTTCTCTTCTGCTTGCTTTGAAGAACTGTGTGAAGGTAGTATATCACGATGAAATAGCATGAATATACGTCTTAGATTGACGTATACTGAAATAAATCTTTATAAGAGAAAATTGAAAAAGCGAAACAAATGGTTTTTTCATTCCTTATTTTATTGAGGTACGTTATTCAGTAGCTCTTGGCTTACTTCAAAAGAGTGAATTTTCAAATGTTATTTGAGAGGAATGATGAATTTTCAGAGTAAATGATTAATTTCGAATTTTTCAAATATTTCGCTGTTTTGGAAAATATGAACTGGTGATAACTGAGATTTTAAAGCGAAAAAAAATCGAAGAAATCAGATCTCAGAATTGTCTTGCCAATGTCAAATAGACGAGAAAAACAAACTGGAAGAAAAGAAATTATCAAAATTATTATTGCTTCATCATTCCTCTACATCTCTAACATAGCAAATATGTTACAGTAAGACTCCTGTAATTTTCAATGCTATAGCTCAATGGGTAGATCTTCAGACAGGTAAATCTGAAGGCTGTGAGTTCAAACCTCGCTGGCACATTTCCTATTTCTTCTGAAATTTTATTTCTTGACAATTTCGCAGTTGTAAGTCTGGTGATTGTCAATATTCTAGAATGAATCCATATTGAATCATCTTCACGATTTTTTCTGATTTTTTCCCAAAGTCCTTAATTCCGAACAGACTCTTGCATCACTATATTCTCCTCTAACAATCTTCTGAAATAATTGAAATTAAACAATAATTCCCCCAATATAATAGAGGTCCTTCGAGCAATCACCCCATTTTATTGGTCTAGCCAAAATAGTCACCCTGACAATGATTCGTCTGGCGACGAACGTGTCCACTGAGAGCAGCTCCACACTTAAGAGTACCTAGCAGCCTGGTACCATTTGATTAATGACAGTACCAGGGTGATTTCCAATGGACGCGTTAGTCTCGATGCCTGTCGAAATTCGCGAGGTAAACTCAAGTAGCCATTGCAAGAGGGATGGCGAAAGTGAGAGAAGGGGTGATCGAATGAGAGTACAAGTGAGATAGATTGAGGCACCAAAGTGAGTGGAGGCAGTAACGTAACTGTATGGCTCTCGTATTAACAGTGCGATAGGCCCAGTGCTTACAATGTTAACAGTGGAGTTAGGTGCTATATATCCCCCATGCACTGTTAACGTTGACCGATCGAACGTAATCCCAGATGCGTGACTAGGCATCCTGATCACTGCTCACCTCTTATGGGCTTGTCCACCATCCGTTATTATCGTTAACACTCTCGCCTTCGGACTCTCATTCTCTCTTCCCCTTTCCTCTGCCACCCTTTTGCCCTATTGTATCTACCCCAGAGCAATGCTTTGTGCCCAGTTCACGGACGATAATTGCCAATGGTTTGTCCATACCCATAGACAATTCCTCTTCCTCATTCAACTGATATGCCTTGGACTCCTGGATTAACTGTCTCTTGCATTGTCTTTATAGTGACGATTGAACGCATCCAATCGTCAGCTAGATGAGAGTCCTTACCGTTCTTCGTATATCTATCAGACACTGAGACAATTCTCAAAGCGTACATTTCAATTCCCGTCGAATTCCCCCTTCGCCCACTTAACATCCCTTCTTCCTCTCTTTCGGCAAAATTGATCGACACGCTTGTTGGAATAGTTACGTGTTCCGGCTATTCCATGGAGTCCAACAGTGTCTGCTAAGCGGTGCACTTGTAAATAACCCATTGTGTGTTGACTGTTTCGGCATTATTGCAAATAATTCAACCATCACTGGCGCTTTATCGCCCCTCTCCATAATTCCCCTTGCTCTCGTTCTGATAGGGAAAACTTTTCCGGTGTCCCTCTCCGATTTCGATGAACCTGGGATAGGTTATTCTTTGTTGAAATCTGAGAAACTCCTCATTTTTTTTATTCATTGGAAAATATGGTTGAAGGGCGAAATTATCCGTTGAAGTTCAGGACCAAAAGGAGTCCTTTTGAAATTTCACATACTTGCTGTTGAAATAATTGAATGGGACCAATGGCATTATTTTCGGGATGATCAATCAAGGAAAATGTCGTTGGTCCCATTCAATTATTCAAACTGCAAGTATGTGAAATTTCGAGAGCACCACTTCTGGGTCGGAAATTTGAGGATAATTTTCACACCGTAGCAATGATTCTTCGCCGATAAAAAAAAAATGTTCCTCAAACTTCAATGAAGAATAACATATCCCAAGTTCATCGAAATTGGAGAGAGACACTGGAAAAAGCTTCCTTGCAAAACCCATAAGTAACGCATAATTGGGCCTTTTGCCAATTAATGTGCTAGTCAAGAACAATTATTTTACATAAGTTTCATCAATGATGTGACTCATGCTAATTATTCATAGAATGATGAAATGGATTGACCTTGCTATTTTGTCGTTCTCGTACTACAAAAATTCAGTGAAAAAACATTTACTTATTTAGTTTCCCTCGTCTCTTAAAAAAAAATCAGATGCGATACAGGATACAGTTCATTGGCTTTAAAAAATAAATTGGAAAGGAAAATTGTGAGGCAGGAAAGAAGAATCGAGATACATAGCTGAGTATGAAATTCTTAGATTTTCAAACGTAAGTTGTGTGTCATTGTATCCGACGATTTCTCGTCTCATCGTTTTCAGTTTCCTGTGGGATTGAATACGACCAAATCTGACAGTAGCAATCTCCGCGCACTACCTCGGGCACACGGGATGAGAAATATATATATATATATATATATTATACTGGGAGTTTTCGGGCTCTACGTTTGGTTGAGAGCAGCGCACTTCTGACTTTGTCTGACTTTACTCCAGCCCAGAGACGGTTGAAATGCGAACACACGGTAAAATCCGTGAGTTTCACGTTACGTTTTCTCTTGAGAGTATATACACTAAGCCAGCCCCTCTGTTCTTTCTCCTTTTTCCTCTAGCTTTCTCTCTCTCTCTCTGTCACTAGCTATCCCGGTACACTGATAACGCTGTTAATCGCTTTTCGAGCGCTTTACGCCTCATCCCAACCTCGATATTGTCCTCCCCTCTTGTATCCTCTCACTCTCTCTCTCTCTCTCTCGTTTAGCCACAGTATTTTACTCTATGTGCGACATGCAGAGAGATATGGTGGATCGATACGTAAGAGAGGACTGGAAGAGAGGAAACTACTGTCTCTCTTCCATCGCTTCATCCTCCTCTCTCTTCTTCCTTTTCCTCTCCTAGCCAATACACACACACAAGCGGTTGTCTTGATTAACTTGACCGGGTACATAATGAATGTTTATTAGGATGGTAACCGTCAAAGGACCCAACTTTGAGCGATGCTTCATCGCGGCCATCCATCCTTCAATGTATTTCACCACTATTGCATACCTTGTGGTATACTACCAGTACGAACTATTGATTGTCTTCGTCTCCTCTTGTCCTAACTCAAAATAATATTCATTGTGATAATTTCATAATTACAAAATTATACACTGATGAATAATTTCAACGTGTGTTTAAATCTCTGTGGTGAATTTGCCATTCCCCTCTCTCTCGCACATGCATTACGATTGGCTTTCCCCACTTCGACATCCAACGGGCGTTCTCGGGCGCTATTCATTTCAGAGGGTAAATACGAAAAATATTTGTGTGCAAAAAAAAAAAAGAAAATTAATAAAATATGATATCTGAATATTGGGTCAATTGAATTTTAAAATAAATTTCACATAAATTTTTGATTGTCAATTAAATACATTTCTATTTGATTTCAAGTAAATTTTTATTCATTAAAAAACTTTTAAAAAAAAATTTTCAATGCAAATGACGCGAATTTAATTAATTATGTTTCTGGCATTTCCAGGGTAAATTAAATAATTCTCTCCATGAATAAATTGGGTGAAATTCGAACACGTGTGTTAAATTGCAGTAAAAAAAAAGAAGTTCATCGAATCAATAGATTCGTTTTTTTTTTATTTCTCTTAATTTAAAACCATTGATCAACCGAAACGAACTTGCAATTTTCATGAAAACCAAATTGCCATGTAGATAAAATTTATCGGTGAAATGTATATGATCCGTGGAAAAAAAACAGTAAAAGTGTGAACTAAAGAGCTCGCTCCAGTTTAACAAAAAAAGAAAACCTAAAAAAAAAGGCCTCTCTCCACCGGTTGAGATAAGTACATACCAAAAAAGGCTTAACAGAGTACATTATACATTTACCCACCCAACCCCCTCCAAAACTACTCTGCCTCCTTCTCATTCAGCTATTAGGAACACACAGGAAATAGAAGTGGCCGAAGTTTAACTAGCTTCACGTGCAAAATGGTCTCGTTCTCTTCATCAACTCAAACTGCGGGGAATTAGCCTCCTGGCCCCCGTCCAGATTACTTCCAACTTGCCTCCTCTCTCCCTCTCTTCTACTGCTCTTCTTCTGTTTTAACCATCTCTCCAGTGCCCTACGTGGTACACCCCAAAATCGCATCTATCTCGTTTAAATCCACCCCCGTGAATATACACAAATTCGTCGTGGTTAAACTGCGCTCAGATAGCAACCGCAAAAAAATAAAAAAACGAGGCTGAGCCAAAAAAAGAACCGTAAACGTGAAATATAACGAAAAAAAGAAAAAAAATGGAATTCTGACAATATTGAGACTGATAAGCGTAACAGACTCAAATCAAATCAGATCAACTGTATTTTTGTCATGAAATTATCTAATTCAAGAAGTGGCTAGTTGAATTCAAATTGCAATTTAACATGAATTAACACACAATCGTGTTGACAAGCGATCGTATACATGTGCCGTTATATCTGTGGGATAAAAAAAAAAAAGAGGAATAAATGAATCGATAGAGAATCTGATAAATGCATTTTGGAGGTGCATTACCAGTTCTATCTGTCGCTTGGTGGAAGTGAGAAATAGAGAGAAAGAAACAAAGAGGAAATGATGAGAGAGCCTTTCAACGAGACTACCGAAAATTCACGTGGATTTCTCGATTCTCTCTCTCTCTCTCTCATTCTCTTTTCAACGAATTGGCACAGCTCCTGGTGCATACAGTTAACGAATTGTGCATTTGCGTCACGTAACCTGTTTTACGTAACGCTGGAGCTTTTGTTCGGCGCGCGAATCTTATTAACGTGAACCCATTTTATATGAAATTGAGTTAAATGCGCTAACGGCGTGTACGTATGTATGAAAGTGAGAAAGAGAGAGAAAGAGCGAGGGGGAAGGGAGGGGGGGGGGTAAGCGTGAGGGAGAGGAAGAGACAAAAAGGGTAGGTAGATAGGACGCGAATTCTCTGTTAAACCTTTCTCATTGTTCGACCAAAATTTATACCACCGCGATGTTACATACTGTTATTGAATTTAGTGCTGAATGTTACGAAATATCAACGCTAAACTACTTGTTACGTAACTGATAAATGTCATGAATGAATAATTTCATTAATTATAACGTGCTTTTATGGATTATATAGGAGTTATGTGAATTGTTTTGAACATTATGGAGTAAATTATTTTTTGGTGTAAACATGTCTCGTTATTGTACGGAAGAATTTTGTGGCAGGACTTGTGGCAGTTTATGGATGTCGATGGATTTAATGCCTAAAATATTTGGATCAGAATTTCATGGATGGAATGTTTTTTGAAGTATTTAGTGCTATGCAAGAAAGGCCATGAACAGTTGGAGTTTGATTGGGTGGTTTTGGAAACGGCAATATATCCTGGTAAATCATAGGAAAAGCTGAAGATTTAAAGAAAATACCATATTTTAGATTAGGCTAATGTCAATGCACAACATTTTTCCCCTTTCTCTTTTCATTTATTTTTGTTCTCTTATCTGCACTTGAACATATGAACTTGCCCAATATAAACTTTGAGGACTTGTGGCTATTTTGAGGATGGTCTTCAAAGAAAAAAATGGGTGCATTGTTTAGTTCGGGGTCTTTAGGATATAATGGATTCGAGGTTATGTAAACTCTCTCCCCTATCCCCACTTCCCTTCCCTCTGTACTGTTCCAAACCCATTAAATTTGAATAATATTTCGTAACCGTATGCATCAACTAATTATCGACATAATGGCTTCTTCGGGCTATACTGATTTTTCCATTTATTCAGAAATTTCTTCACGTTTACCTGAATAGAGAGATAACTATTGAACGGAGGAGCGATTATTCCATTAACTAAAGCATTGAATAGAAAAACAAAAAATTGAGTTATCTTCTAACTTAGAGTGATGAGCGTCAAGGGGAAAATTCTGAAGTGTTTTGATGTAGTTAGAAATCAAGAGAAATGTTCATGATAAACTCTCATTTCCAGTGAAGAAAATGAGGAAGGTGGAAGCATTAAAGCAATGCGCTTTTTCCCGTATATTATGACCAAAGTCCTTTAATGCTCTCGTGGAGCATTTGTACATTTCTGCCGGACGTGCAGCTTTTCCACATGCTAGTTGGGTTTATCTCGCGAAAAGCGTTACATGAAATGTTCCATGGTTACGATGGTTTCACCCAACTAGGACGTAACTGCCGGGTTTTCATATCGCAAGTATCAACTGACGTTGAGGTTTACCTCTTGGTTTACATTGTCAATTCAGTGAATTATTTTATGAATTAAAATAGCATTGATAAGACAAGGAGGAAAGTTTCTAGGAAATTAAGACTTTTTATGTAACTGCAGGGAATATGACATGTGTCAGGCAGATAGTGCGAACTTGAGCCTTTGTTAATATCACTGTGAACCTTTCTTGCAGGTGCTACTCATTAGAAAATAGGATTTATAATTAATTAGGTATAATTCATTTGGAAGCATGAAGATTCATCATTATTAACAATCCAGTCTTAGACGAATAATAATATCTTTAGAATTCAGTAATGGAGGGGTAGAACAGGATAAGTCAATTTATCTTGCTCCTCGTTTGTTCAGAATGCTTTGGAAACTACGCGAAATAGGGCATTCTTGTTCTCATCCTCTTTTGTAGCTCTTAATATCCTCAACATGAAAGGATTAGGACAGAAAGGACTTATCTCCACTAGTTTCCAAGATGTTCCCTCGAAAAGATGGACAAAAAGAATGAATTTATCCTGTTTTACCTCTTCAATACTGAATTATTACAATCTCAATATTTACATAATGAACAATTATTCATACTGTTATGCATTCAGGAAGATGTCACAGAAATCCTGTTGACTAATTTCATTCGTCAACAACTAAAATAGGTGACAAGAAAAGGAAATTAAGTTAATTTCATCGCTTTTTCCATCAAAATAGCAAATGTCAATAGCGATAATGAGAAATGAAAATAGATTTGGAATACATTGAAAGAAAGACCGATTGAAAATAATAATTAACCAAAATATACGAATTCTCCAATACACGATAGACAAAAATTTTCAAGAGTAATATCCATGGACTGAAAAATAAACTGAGGATCAATCAGAAAAAAATGAAGAAAAAAAAATCAAGTGAAGGAAATAGGTGAAGACTGAAATGGAGTATCAAATGTCATAATAAATTTGAGTCATTTCATTTATTATTCCACTTGATACTGCTAACTGTTCCGTCTGAAGTTATAATCAACAAAGATGACTTGGTGCCTAAAATTATATTTCTCTTTTTGTGCAGTTGCCTCTGTCAAATTATCGCTGGTTTCAAGCACCACAGAATTCGTTAACTGCAACCAGATGATCCATGGAACTGACTTGAAACACTCCAATCTTCGTGTCTCAACTGTTAACGAGGCTTCGTAACATTGACTGAAATCTTCTCTCAGTGGATACATCGATGTCAAGCTTCGTCTTCGGTACATAACATTTCCTTTATTCTAATTCCGTCTCTATCGTTTGAGGAGACCAAACTATCAGACCAAAGCAACCGCTCCCGATTTCTAATCTGTCTAAAATTAGAATTGTTTACGTCTCGTCTGTCTGATCTTCCGCTCGATAATCTATGAAACTACCTCATCTTTATGAAGTCCTAAAGATAGATGAAAAGAAAAATAATTAATTCAAAGTTTCATGGAAGATTGGAAGATTATGAACAAAGGATCTTGACATTATTACTGTTTTGTCAACTTAAAATTATTTTCCATATATGGGGAAACAAGCAATTCTCAAACATTCTTTTTCTTTTGCAATATGTCGTGCGGAAAAATAAATTGATAAATAGATAAACTAATACGTTACACTATTACAAATAAATTGTAATTGTTTTATAAAATAACTCGAATTAAATTCATGACTCTTGCGCGAAACAAATAGATAATTAATTGCAACAAAGTCAAAATTATTATAAACGTAAAAAAAAAATGATATAAAAAATAAAAATATAATTATTGATCGAATTAATGCAAAAATCATGAGGGTTGCCCCAATGAATTGATATTAATACAGGTAAATTAAGAAAAACATAAAGGAAATAATAAAAAATAGATCGAGGATAATGATTTCATTGGTACGATATAATTAAAATGACATTTATTTATTTATGAGGAGCATTATAATGTCCTGTTCTCTTGTATTGGCTCGAAAATTCAAAAAAAAATAAAGTAAATAATTAGCGCTCACCAGTAATCACACACATTCATACATACATACTGAATCGTTGCTTATTCTCGTAATGAAATAACTGATAATATTTCAGTTTCGTCAAGTGCAAACTTAATATTTGTATTGCATAGTCACCTTATTTAATAATAATATAGAATATACCCGGTTATAATTTTTGTTAAAAAACTTGTATGATAAAATTATAATGTGTCGTTTCTCAATTATCTCAATTTTAATTTTGAAATAAGACTGTTACTCCAAAATGAAGAATTCGATCGATCGTATTAACGCTTCCGCGTCTGAGTAACCAGTGCCTCTCTTTTCGGGCTCCTTACGACATCCCCTCTCTTCCCTGCGAACACTGCCCCTTCTCATGGTCACCCATCCAGGCTTCGTCTGGCGGTTCCATTTAAACGAGTGATATCATTACAAAATTAAACAGATAACACAGGAATACAATAACACACTTATTCCGCTCATTATTTAAGCTTCATCAGGCTCTTAACATTTTTCGTATTTAGTCAGATTAATCCTGAATACTTTCATGTTCAGTACCAACAACATTGCAAGATTATTCAATACAGTAAATACACAATTAATCATAAGTTACTATTGCACTTCTCTTGATCCCCTACGCTCTGATCTGACTAAATACTAAAAATGTCAAGAGCTTGATGAAGCTTGAAGAGCTTATATGCAAAATATCGCAATTTGAAAATAATTTAATATTGTTATTTAAGACTTCCCAATCTCTCATGAAACTTTGAATTAATCATTATAAACATGGAAATGGATCTGCCCATCAAGAAAAAAAAATCTCTCAGTTCTTCAAGACTCGTATAAAAAATCTCTCAATAAAATTGTGAAAAAAACGGTAATGCTGAGACGGATTTGCGGATTTAAAAATACGATTTCATACTCTGAATACAACAGCGTCAAAAATGTCCTCATAATTTTTTATAGACGATACTATAACCACTCACTATATTCCATTGAAATCTCAGTTACTGGTAGTCACTCCATATACAATGTATATTACGTATTGCGTGGTGTAATGGAATTTCGCACAGTGACAACGTTCCAAGGGTGCACTTACTGGTAATTGCTTTGACAGATATTACTCAGTAAACTCAGAGTCAAATAGAGGAATATTCCTGAGGAAATTTGCACTTTGCGGTTGTTTACACCAAAAAGGAGGAGTAAATTATTTCGTTGCTATAAAAGAGACCGAGGATAATATGGACCTGTCGAGCAAGATAAACCAGATTTTTTTCGGGATGAAGGCTTTCATGAAAAAATTTGAAAAAATGATCCGATAATCGGGACATGCTGAAGCATTTCCACGATTTTTTCGAAATGTTTGAGGGAGTTCATGACTCGAGAAAAAAATCGAGTTTATTTTTAAATGCAGGGCCATTGTGCCCCAGTCTCTGATACATTTTGTGTATTACATTTTGTGGTTTTATTCATGTTTGAACGAAGGTAGTGACGAGGAAACTACAGACATTCCAGGGAAGTTTGTAAATTTCGAGATAATTAAAATGGGTCTCTCTCGTTGAATCTATTACGTCATGTTACCTGGGTATCCTGCGTTCTATTCTCGGAGTGATGACAAAAGTTTCAGCTTCGATATTTTGAGGTATTCGATTATGATGGAAAAGGAGAAGTGGAATGAGTCCTTTTTGTTATTAATTTCGGGTAATAGGGGAGGCAAAACGGACCTACGGGACAAAATGAATTGGAATTTTTTTTGGAGTGAAGGCATTCATTAGAAAAATTTGAAAAACTTGTACAACAATATAGATATACTGGCGCATCATTCCAATTTTTTTCAGATTTTTTTGTAATGATCTTAGTTCCGAAAAAGAAAATCAGTTCATTTTTCAGAACGAGATAGTGAAATTTTCGTAAGCACTTTTTTTTTGCAGTTCTGCTTCTTCTCTATCAATCAATATTATTCCCACAAAAATTCCGCTATCTTGTTTATTTTCCGCAGTATTGTACAAACAAGAGTATCAAGGAAAACAGACCCATCCTATTTCACCTCTTTACTACTGACTTATTCAAAAATTCACTCGAAAGTTTAAATTTCTCCAAAGGAATAAATTCGGATGTTTGGCAAATAAGTCCTGAGTCAATTCCCTCACCACCTAAACGACTGCAAGAAGGCACTTGTGTCTCTTCACAGGAGTCAAGAAGTGCCGAAGAAGTAACGAAATTATTCGAGAGTGAGGATAGCTTGAGATTTTAGAAGAAGCAGAGCTGTTTTTTTTTTTCATTTTCTAAGAAGAAAGTAAGAGTGAAGTCATGTATAGGCGCCATTCGAGTCGACGAGACAGAGACATGGCGTCACAGTGATGTCAACTGTTGAAGGGCACAGATGAAAAAAGAAAAGAAAGAGGATAAAAAGAGTTACATTGCAAGAAAAAGAATTGTGAATTCAAAGCTCCATTAAATTCTATATTTATAAAATCTCTCAATGGGATTTTTTGTCTCTTTCAGTTCTGTGATGTGGCACATTACCTCCGTTGTATATGTCAAATTGGCCCTAGCCAGTTTTCCTTTTGGCAGAGAGACACGAAACCGTTAAAAAAAAAGAGGCGAATCAAAAAAATAAAGAGAGAGTAAATGGTAAAAAAGATAATTGCTGGCAGTGTTAATAAAAGCCCAGACTCTCTAGCCAACTCGTATTCCATACGACTTTACTTTTTATGCTTCGTCCTTCTAAAACTCCACCCTTTAACTCGTCTCCGACCACAGCCAGTGCCTCACGGGTAATCAGATACTGGCGCACTCTACCGCATTAATGCGCGAGCAAAGCAGAGACTGATAAGCCAAAACCAGTAGCAAAAAAAAAAATAGAGAAAAATCACAGATCGATTGCGATACCGTAGAGGGGATTTCTTTTTTTATCAACTATTTTTTTCTCCCTCTGCCTGCGTTCTTCTTTTTTTTTCTGATCACGACAAAAGATCGTTCTTCATGTTTTTTTTCGGTCCAAGGTCCTCTAGAAATGCTTTGCAGTGAACAAAAAAAAAAAAGAAATAGAAAAAGGTCTACTCGATAGGCTTAGGTTGACTTGGCCATTCTATTGTGAGAGGTAAAAAAGCATCTTTTCAAGATTACTGGCGAGAACTTTTTGATATTTACAAGTGTTGATGGTGAAAGAAGGAGAAACATATGTCGTACGAAATCTTTGTCAACTGTTGAAAAATATCGTGTTAGAATGATAAATAATGGATTATTTCTTTTGAAATTGTGAATTTCTCGACTTTAATGGAATATTTGTGAATGGACGGTAATCATTCATTTTTCGGATAATATCTCGAAAACGAAGCAAAATAGGGCAATTCGATTATAATACTTTTTTTTACAGAAAATTTCAAGGGCTGAAAGAAGATTCAGAAAAAATTGCTCATTGACTTGATAGAAATATCGCAATTCACTGGCATCCATGAAAATATCACTTTACACTCTGTGCAAAAAATCCTGACAGAGTCTTACATTTTTCCATCTCGAAAAACAGCGACTATTCTCATAAAACATCTACTAAGTATAACGATTCCACACTAATGTCCAACGAAATAACACCTCCTTAGGACAAAAGTGATTAGAATAATTTTTGAATTTACAAGCCACGCTTGGTATGACACAGCGTAGCCATGCTCCCACAGTATATCACTTCCACTAATGAGCATGATAGAGCACGAATGACACTGCTTTGGGGCTCGACTTATCCACTCTCACTCTTCTTTTTCTCTTCCAATGCTGTGATGATATAAATGAATAACAAAAAAAAGGACGAGACTCCACGTGACGAGGGGAATTCTTCGGCTCTCATTTGTAACCTGTTTGCATTGACTCGAAGGATTTTCATGCAATTTCCTTCACTTTTTAAATTCCTCAAAGTTAAGAGATAAAGTGAAATAAAGAAAGAAGAAAGAAAAAAAAAGGATCTGCATAAATTTTTAAATTCTCTTTTCCTTCTGTTATTTAATACAACAAACGAGGTGAACGGTGGCTCGTTCGGTAGAGTGTCGGATTGCCAACTCGTAGACCCGGGTTCAAATCCTAGTCTCTGCCGAATGATACAAGCACCACTGTAAAATTATTCACAAGTGCTTTGTCCACAGACACACCATGAACCTCCGTCGCTGATTGGCATAATCTTTGCGTAAAAAGATGGCGACGTTAAATAAGTATAAAAAAAAAAAAAAAAAAAAATACAACAAACATCAACAATTTAAACACTTTGTGGCTATAACACGGAAGGCGTAATTGAATTGCCAAGTAGAAAATTGTCGAGTTCAGTAAACTCAAGGTGCCATTATCCTCGCGCCTCCACAAACTCCTCACCCCACCTCTGATCCTCGTAAAAAGAAAGAAAAATAGAGAAAAAGAGAGAGAGATATAGTTAGATAGCGTAGGAGAAAAAGAAAATTATTATTCCGCGAGAAAAAGTAAAATTACGGGGATAGTAATTCTCGTATACTGTGGGCATTCTCACGCGAATGCGTTTACGATCGGCTGTCACGCATTTATAGCTACCCACTACCCTATGCCTGTTAAGTGATCGCTGCAGTCTCAGTGTGAATGAAAAAAAAAATCTCTATCTCTATTCTAGTAGCGAAAGGGGAAACTTCTGTGCAGACGCAGAAGAAGGAGAATGGGAGTGCTGTCGATGGTTTAGATGTTCTTGGAGACAGTGTACACTTGGTGAAAGATAACAATGGAAAGGTCCTACAAAGTTGAAGACTAACTCGGTTTTTTTTTTCACTCTGATTTTTTTTTCCATTTTACTTAACCCCTTGAAAGCATACAGAATGATAAGTTGGCGGATTTTTATTGATGTTATCTAAAAAATTCAACTGAATCAGACAAAGAACTCAAGAATTGTTGAGTCATTGTGAATTATAAAGCTGTCTGTGTAGGAGTGAATTATATAATTTTTTAGGCGTCAAGTGTATTAAAAAAAAATTCTCTCAATAAAAAAGAGGCCTAACTCATATTTTGCATTTTTTTCAATATTGAAAAAGGCGTATGTCCAGCTTATGTATGTATGTAATAATAAGTATGAAAAACCGGTAACAATAAAGAGGCGTCGGTACTGAAGATTTGACTTTATGTATGAGCAATTACGCCCTTTGTTATTTCATTTTTTTTTGATACATTACGAAAAAAGAATTGTAGTACACTCTGAGCACTCTACGCCTTTTTGACTCTAGAGTACCAATATAACTTAGTCCTTACAAGTTGCTTGATTCTGGTAAAGTTAATACGAAATTTCTTAATTTCTCCATCGAGTCTCTGCTTTACCATGGCGAAAGTAATTAGAATTGAATGTGCGTCAGGGGAAGAGACGAGAAAGAGCTTGCAGGGTATGAGGTAAAACTCGGTCGGATGGCTCTGTAGTGAGGGAGAATTTTGTGGAAAAAAGAGAAAAAAAAAATAAAAGAAGAAAGGAAAAAAGGATTCGCGTGTCTGGGGAAGTTGTGCGGAGAAGGTTGTACAGCATTGGAGGCCTCCTCTTGCGAATTGCATTAATTCCATAGACGACACGCAACCCTACCCAATAAAGCGTCGTAATTGCCGATGGCTCCGTGCCTCCAGGGCAAACAGAGAGGAGGCATCAGTCCAGTTTCATGTATGTACTGTGTCTTGTTGGACTGTGCGGGCGGTCTACATTGCAGGAATGGTGCAAGCAGAGGCAGTGGAAGGTTAATGCCGCATACAAATCTAAACCCATACTCACACATACACACACACACACATATACACACAGAATCCTCATCCCCTATAGCATCACCAATACCAGGTTAACACACACTCATGTGTACTCGACTTATGCGAGCCACGTGCACCATTCTAATTTGCTTACGAGCTGCTGGCTTGAAGCACAATGCTCCTCGGCGATGGACGTATTGGGCTGAGGCTAACAATATACCCACCCTCGCATAACCATTCCCCTCTCACACATTCTCTCCCTCACTTTAGTACGTGAATTCTATTCTCATTTTCATTCTCTCTCTATTTTTTTGTTTTTTTTTTCTCCTTTATTTATTCCTTCGTTCTTCATTCTTTTTTCTCTCTTGCTTTTGATTATTTTTACGTGCCATTGTTTTCCAGTGAATTTATTCTTTTCCAGGTATTATTCGTGATGATATCAATGCATGAAATGAAGTGGCGAAGAAAATGGAGGAGGAAGGACAATTGGATTGATAATGATATTAAAAAATTGTTCAGATGTTGAAAGTCATTTAGAATGGAAAATTAGAAGTGTCATTTAATGGAGAGTTATGAATTTCATTCATCATTTCTGTTATGAATGTTCTCATGAAGAGGTTTTCATTGCAATTGCAATTCAGTTAATTCAAAAAGCTGGCACTAGTGCAGATTCCGAGATTCCTAAATTTCCAAACAACATCTATTTTCTGAAATATCTTTTCTTCTTGTGAGAAGAAACTATTCAAAATGATGGAAAAAAAGTTATAATTCTGGTATGACGTAGGCATGCAAAATTCGTTAGCGGTATTTTTTAGTCAGTATTGTTCTCCATTTCGTCCCATTGAATGAGATTTTTCTCTTTTTCCATCCAGTGATGAATTAAAAACAGAAACTGAGAAATATCAATGGATGAATCTGTTGCAAAGCAGAATGGCATGACGCTGTTGTCCGAAGCCACAGTGGAAAAAGTTTCAAGTATCACAAAGCTCGGAAAATGAGTTCGTTACTGGAGCTTTGGTAAAATGACGATTTACCACTGCCTCTGTCCCGTCTATTTAACCACAGGTCATATGAGAATCAGTGTATGCTTTTGTCACTGTTGACCATTCAAGCATTGCCACAGGACGACAAATAAATGGTTGATCATTCTAATGAATTAATGATTAACTACATACAGGGAAAGGTGAGCGAAAATAGAGATTCTCATGGAGTACTTTGAAATCATCTCTTTCCGATGATTTCATTGAGGCTGCAGAAATTTCCAATGAAAATAAAGTGCAGGAATTAATTTCTGCACATTTCTTCGCAAAAATTCAAAAAGCTCTCTACCTAAAATCCCTCAGTTTTTGGGGAATATCTCCAGTTCTGATTGTCGTAGCTTTGGGCTTGAATTCTTCAACTTTTCAATGGAAAATCTGAAAATGCCTTTTATTCTGGAATCGATTGAGATACCGTCAGCTGCGTTGAATTTGTTTAAATAATTCCAACCCTAACACTGTCCTTTCATCTTGAATCAACGAGGTATTTATAAATGAATAGTACCAGAGTCTGACTGACAAGTGGGAGAATTTGTGTGCTTTGAGCTGCTCGATGATTGGTACTTACCAACACGGTCTACATCCTCATGCGCGTAATATTGATGATGAAACATTGTGGTTTGAGTTGTGTCAGTTTATGCTGTTACGATAATCATCAGTTATGAGAGTCTGAGTGTAGCATTCAAACACGATAGTGATACACGTTTAACAGCAATACAGGATGACTGTTGCCATGATGTCTATGTGGTGAATGTCATTGATCTTTACATTCACGCTAAACTCAACTTGAATAGCAGCAGATGAGTGAGACTTTACAGAGAGTAGGATATTGATAACAGAAACTGTTGACACTTGATAGCTCGTGTGTGTTGAAACTTTCGTCTGACTAGGTCAGATCAGAGTCAATTTCCCAGTGTAAACATTAATTATGGAGAATGTTCGTTTCACTTTGCAAGCTCAAGATTCACTGTTTGAAGAGTTCTCTCAAATTTCAACACTTCACCTAACGCTAAATTATATCAATACATTGAATCGACAATTGCACACGAAACTCTGAATGTTCAGTCATGAGAAGAATTACCGTGTGAATATAATTCACGGTTGAATAATTTTTATTAACTCAGGAAATGAATCCTCGTGACTCGAGCTTTGAGGTTAGGATACACTGAATGGTCCACTTCTGTATTTGCGCGCCGATGCTGATACTCAGTGACGTCAGATGAGGTCACGTGTCAAAACACAGTATGTTCACATCAATCAGAAAAACAATTGTTGAGAAAGCTCTAATTCCACAGGAACAAGAGAGAGTGAGCTTTCAAAGAAAAAAAATAGCACAATAGAGACACAATGATACAATCAGATGACAAATCAATGTTTGTAAACAAAAAAATTCCCGGAAAAATTCACGTTTAATCGAGTAAAAAAAATTCGCAGCTTCCTGGGTTACGATGTACACATACACACAAGGAGGATATTTTAGTGCGCAGGTCAGCGAAGCTTTTCCAAGCTACCATGAGCCTGTGTTGGAAGATATACAGGGGATGAGAGCGATAGTAGCGCCACACGCTGGTTCTCTTCATCGCCAGAGTACGATGATTCTACCCCGTTCGGACGAATCCGTTTTCATCCCTCCCAATCCTCAACCCTCTTTATCTCTCTTTGCTCCTCTCTCTCTCTTTCATGTTCTCGTTGCCTCAACTTCACCGTCCCTCCGCAGCTACGGTACCGTCGCCACCACCATCGCACTGCCTAGCTGCGATATCGATTGGCCCAGTTGTCCCTCGTCAAGTTACCATTGTCGTTCCATCACCAAAAACGTACCGAACTATCTGAACTCCTTCTCTTCCTCTTCCCCTTTGTCTCCTCATCTCCTCTCTTCTATCATCAACACTTTTACCTACTTAGCCCGTACTAACACTCAACTCTAACATTATAATTACTCCATTTTACTTGGCTGATTGGGTCATGCCTATGTAACAAAACTTTTTTGATAGCTCCTAGTGCATGCATCTTTTGAAAATTACTCATCACTCATAAATTGAGATCAACAGATTCCTATGACACTCGTATTTTCATGCAGTCAATTTCAATCCCATGTCCATAAGCTAATTTGTAATCCAATGAAATAATATGAAAAAAATTCGATTGAAAAAGAAATAAGCCACATGAATATGATTCTAAGAATGTCAGCTGTGCATAGAAACAGTACGAGAATGTTAAATCGTAAATTCCGTTTGCATTCTCAGGTTGGCTAGATCCATCTGTACGTCTCGCGTTTCATGGATAGAATAATTAAGGACTCCTCCCGGTAACATGAAACAGACAGAACAGTCGTGTCTGATACCCGTGATTACATCTCCACTACTCAAGCTATTCGGACACAGAGACACTACTGTCATTGTCAGTGGTGGTATATACCCGTGTGGAATCTCATTTCGTATACTATCCAAGTCATACAGATTCTCTCTGATGCATTTTCCCTTGCGATCAGAATTAATAGAAGTGCATGAGATAAAATTTATCCTGATTTTCTGAATACGAGTGGTTCATGCTTCTTTTTTTTTTTCTCTACTTGTTCTTCAATTAAAGAGGAAATAAAGAAATTTCTCCAATAACTCGTTAATTGAGGATTTTGTTAATGAGAGACAGTCTCAAGTGTGAATTCAGCAATTTGTATGTTAATAAATGACAAACCTAGTGAATTTAAGTTCCAACATAGTTAATAAAGTTAGTAATTAATTAGCCATGGATCAAGTGAGAATTTACGTAGCTCTAATGATCATATCCTTGTCTTGTTATGTTTCCTGCTGAAAATCCCACAGACAGAATTTGTGCATATATATATCATAGATCATACACCTTCTCCCACTGGGCACGTCACTCCTGACAATGGTCAACTAGTAGTTGTGTCTGTGTATTGCGTGGGTGAACACTGGGTGGCAACTTTATGAGCATCCATGAACAATAATTTCATGGCACACCTTTGCGCTATTTTCAGCTGGGAATCCGCGCCAGACCGAGACACAAATATATATTTCACCTGCAGGTCTACACATCTACATATATATATATATATATATGTATATTCTGCCATAAACAATTCTACGCCAAAAGCCCAACCCAAAAGTTTCAGCCGGATGGTTTTTAGAGGGCCAAACGAGAGTGGAGGATGAGGAGTTGGGTACTACGGTTTGGTGGTGGCTGTTGGTCCCCTTGGAAGACAGAAACGATGCACAAACGTTTGGAATATGTACGCGAAGGTAGAAAATGGTAGCAAGAGGTGAGGAGGAGCTGGGAGAGGTGAGGCCGTTAGTGACAAAGGACAACAGGCATTATTATGTGAGCCAGGGATGCCCGAATGCATGACAATGCGACGAGACGGCTGTAGTAGGGCGACGCGCACTCTCTATCCATTTGGTAGGAGTAGATTCGGAGTAGAGTAGCATCGCGGGACCGACGCCCGGTACAATGCCCCGCTAACAAGGTCGGCAATTAATGAATCGTCGAAAATGTATTGCCATCGTGGGACACAGACTATCTCCACCTCATACCCCTAGCCAGCGGCTAAAGGAGGGTGAATCTACGCCAGACGGATGAAAACGTTGAATGAGGAGTTTCCACGTGAAAAGTGCGGTGAATGTGGTGAGTGCAAAAAAAAAAAGAAATAAATGAAAGAAAATAGCCGATTGGACACGGGGATCGATGTGTCATTGAGTGAACGAGGGGATGTCTTCCGATACGCGCCTCCAGGGACACGTCTTTGGGCCTCGTTGGGTATTTCACTTCATCCCCCTTCTCTTCAATCGTCTCGGTTGATTTGACGCTCGGGTGAGGCAGTGGAGGACGGTTCATTACCAACGTCATACGAGGATTATGTATGAGCTTTTTTATTGGATAAATTTTAATGAAAAAGAGCCATTCGACAATTTTTCCAATTTCCTATCCTTTTTTTTCTTCTAATATTACTGGTTCATTTGGTGTAATAAGAAGGATAGGAGTCTTGCAGAAATGTTTGAATGATAAATCTAATGTCATTCGCGAGATTGAGGAGAATAGATGGAGCAGAGAGCAGGGACCCATGGGAATTTGTACTGTTTCCCTAAAACCAAATGTTGGACACACCAAACGTGTTGTAGGCGTCATGCATTTAACAAGCCAGTAGAATGCGTGTGGAAATACGAGAAAATAAAAAGGGATAAACAAGCACTTTGTGGTAAAGCACGTTGAGTTATTTTCGAGGGGTGAAAATATAAACCATTTGGGAAAGCAATGACTGTTACAAGTGTAATTAATGGATATTCAGGAATATTGATTTTTGATGTTATTGCAGCAAATATCCACAGATATTTATCACTCTCCATGAAATTTTAGTTTTTTTTTTCTCTGAAATCGAGAATCTTTGGAGTCAAAAGTTCTTGACGACCAGTGTTGGAGATTATTGACGAACTTTACGACATTGATAAAAACTAATCTGCCAACTTTTGGTGAGCTGAGAATAACGTGCAGAGTCCAAGAGCACCATTGCTTTCTGACACCACTTTTTTTTTTTTTCTTTTCCATTCTTCTACCTATCTCAATGGAGCAGAGCCAAAAGTCAATGACTTCTGAAGCATCTAATTGCATCCACTTATCTGTGACAATTTTGCTTTTTTTTTCTGGCTGACTTTGCAGTTTTTCTGTGCAGTATTACAGATTCATTTTAATCTCTTTCCTTGACATTGATTGCACTTGAGTTTAAATTCTGAATTTTGATTTTTATATATGGATATGGAATGTATGGAGAATCATCGAGTTTTGTAAAAAAAATGCTTTATTACATTTGAATAACCAACAAAAAGTACTTGTGAATAACGAACATCTGCATCATTCTTCAACAAAACTGGAGAAGGTTAATCGTTGGGAAAGCTGTGCATAAGTGGGCTCATACACCTCACTCATAGCCTCGAGGAGCTACTAGAAGCACGCTATTCAGAGTAGTAGTTTCTGAAGAGTGAGAAAGAAAAAATTATTTGAAAAACGAATATAACTAATTAAGATATGAAATCCTTTGATCTCATTCGAGTGCAACTTTGAATAAGATTCAACAACTCGGACTTTCCGCTTTTTCTAAAGTTTTTGGTATATTTTGTAAGCCCTTTTGATAATTACTCAATAATTAAAAAATATTGGAAAATTTCTATTTCGAATTTCTTTTTTTCTTATTTCTTAATTTTATTTTCATTTTCTCTCTAATGAATTATTGAATTTTGATTTTGAGCTTACTTGTGATAAATAGTAGATATCAAGCTTCATATTTATTCTCTGAGATCGCGACGTTTCACTCCTGATTAGAAGCATCTCTTGGGTCGTTAGGTGCTTTAAGATGCTTCTAATCAGGAGTGAAACGTCGAGATTTCAGAAAATCAATGTGAAGATTGACATTTAACAAATAAATTTATTAATAAATTAATTTTTATTAATAAATTTTTTAAGAGAATCAAATTTCGGAAAAAATATGTAATGCGCAAGCAGGATTTGAACCCACGACCCTCTGATTACATGTCAGGTGCTCTGACCACTGAGCTATTGCGAGTTACTAACAAAAATGGACCATTCAAATATTTATTATTCATCTGTTTGGTTAAATATTCTGATCAACTTCAAAATCAATATATCTCATATGATCATTTTCAGAAGACACTTGTTATTGAATACACAAAAGCGCTAACCTGGATACCAAAGCTGATGGAATCATTAAATCATCATCATTCAAGTATTCGCAATGTCTTCCTTTATGATCTCCATTTCCTCTAAAGTCTTACTCGAGACCTACTGGATTGTATTAACCAAAATTCCACCTATAATTTCTAAAGGACTAGTTGACTTAATGTTGTTCCCTCAACTTTAGTGTTTGAGTGCTGCCAGATTTTGCTAATTCAGGAAGCTAATAGAACTATGCAACCCTCGTTAAAATTTGATGGTTTTCCGCTTTATCTAAAATTCAATCACGAAATCAACCACTCTCAAGATCCATGAAATTCCAGTGAATAAAAATCTTCGAATCTCAATGACGTAAGTTTGAAGGCATCATGAAACAATGTATAAGTTATCAAATGGTAATGAGTATTACCATAAAATACGAGAATAATAATTCGATACACTTTGGATACTTGCAGACGATATCAAGTAAATTGAGGTGCCCATTGCACTTGATTACGGTAGAAAGTAATAATTTACGTTTTAAACCAGAATAATCAAGTGGATGGTTATAATCATTGAAGTTTGAACTATGTTTTGGAGGAGGCAAGCTATTTAAAAAAAAAAAGCTAAGCATTACCGTATAACCTCGGCTGCATTAAATTACTCCATGAATATCCCGGTGCTATGTGAATACAAGCTTTTTCCAGCTTATTCTCAAGACTTCTTTTCATTTATATACTCATTTCACACTGCCATTACATATACTCATCTCCCCATCATACTAAACCCCTCTCTACATTCGTGCATTTTCTCTCTGCATGATTTTCTCCATCACCTGAATTCCGGATAACGAGAAAATCGTTATTCAGTGAAATTCGCAGAATATAACTGTAACTCAGCACAAACAGAGTATTCATAAATATCTAGCTTTAAAAAATTAGAAATCCTCCCTAATGAGAACTTTTATATCTCCAACACGACAAACTGCACGTTCGCCATAATGATTGCTAGAATTTTAATGAATTCCGAGGGAAAAAGGAAATAAAGTAAATAGGAAGTGAGACCATTTCCATGTACCAGAGGCTGAATTTGGTCCCATGGGAAATTCAACCCTATCGACGACCGGTGTAACACAACACTCAATGTCGATCTTCTTCTTCAATCTCCCCAGCATCCCGCCCACTCCAATACACCGAAATATATTCATGCAGCCTATATAGATGCACATACACACATACACACACATATATAGACACAAGTGTAAGAGTGTATTTCCGTACTGAGATTATCAGTAGTGAGATAACTCGATATAGCCGGTGAGTTTGGAAGGTAACAGCCCTTGGGTGAGAACGACAGGAAGACAGAGTATGTGGTGCAGGCGTACTAGCAGCACAAACAGCACTGGAGTATCTCACCCACGATGATGGCTATGTATGATACAAGCTATATATGGTGAGTCTAGGGGAGAGAGACAGGGGAGAGAGGGGCTCAAATCACGATAGATGTCATTCCCTGGTCGCATGATTCGTGTTGACGGGTTTGTAGCCCCGTGGCAGAATCACACCAGGGCATATCCCCGATACCCATCGGACTGGTGATATGAAACTTGCGATTTTACACCTCCCCCATGACCAAAGATTTTGTGATACGTGTATAAAATCTTGGCGCAGCTGTTCACGAATAACTGGTACCGCCCCAAAGAGATATTCCGCAATTCAGGGGATTGAAATTTGACGCGACGTGGAGCGTGGCTCTTTTTTTTATTTTTATTTTAAACTCCTCTCTTTTCTCTTCTCTCTCCTCTTCTTGTATACATACAAGTCCTGTATCACAAGCAGCGGTAGAATGTAGAGGAAGTGGAATAATAGAGTGAGGGGTTGAAAAATTGAAGAAAGAGATAGGAGAGAAAAGGGACCACTGGGAAATGTCATTACTTATTTATGCCAATGAGATTCAAAAAGTTAATGCTACGTGGATCGTAGACTAATGCTGAATGTATATACAATGTCAGATCGAGTTTGTTTCGAGAGAATAATTCCCTTGGCTATCACGAAAACCAAACTTTATTCCATCATAACATTTTTCCACATGTTCATTCTTTTATTATTTTTTTTATTTTTTTTTCTCATTTTCATCATTCGGCTTTTCTCTTCTCTTGTTTTCTATATTATTGCACAGTGGAAAGAAAAATAATGAGTTGAACACGTATGGTTTGACCAGTGAAGGGTTAAATCAAATATTTCTATTCTGTATCTCTAACGGGACTTTGGCTTATCTTTTGTAGGAAAGGGCTGAAGGCAAAATTTCAAATGCCCTGGGTTATCTGTTTTTCGAGGGGGAGGAGCACAGTAGCCAAAACCCAATGCACGATATATACAGTGTCGCATGCAAATATGTATGCCGCCAGAATGACATCTCCTGTTCCCCTCTGTACCCACATATAACCCTACTGCAATTCTCCCCCGCATTCGTATCTCTGGAATATGCACGTGTGTATATGTGTGGGTTCTTTGCTCGAGTATGAAGGCCCTGTGGCCTTCTACATCAACTAACAATTTCCCCTCTCCGTACCTCAGCCCTATTACAACTGCTCCAATGGTTACATCCACCTCACTTGCACTTGGCCATTTCTTTGTTCTCTGTCTCCATTTTCTATTTCTCTCTCTTTCACTCTCTCTTGTTTTCTCAGATCAATACGGGGCAGGCTCGTCTCTTTCTATCTCAGTTGTCTCTCCTGTACACTTCATTTATGTAAATACATATTTTTGTGTCTCGTGGGGTGATGCAATAGTAATGAAATTTTAAATTACTTTTTTTTTTCAATAATAATAATTTCAGATGTATGGGTCGTGAAACGTTGAAATAATCAAATTTAAGAATACTGAATAACTGTCAAAAAACGACATTTCGCCGACTCTACTCAGGCTTCTTCAGGTTCTGGAAATATATCATACAAAATTAAAAATACTGATTGTCGTTCACAAAATTTAACAAAACCAATTCTTTCCTTTTTTGCTTCTAATCTCGAATTAAATCACATACTAATATGTCTAATTGACAATGAAAAATCAATCGAAATAAATAAATACAAATATTAATATCTTGACAGGAAGACAGAGTATGTGGCAACATTAGTACGTGGTCGACATGAAGGTAATTCTATCCAATCAAAAAAGCAGAAGATACAAAAATATTCTCTTTAATATTGCAGTGTGTGTAGCATAATTTTTTTGGTAATTATGCAGGAAAGAGGCCCCCCCTAAAATTAGATAATAATCAAAGTCAAATCTTCGGAGAAAAATATGGAATGCGCAAGCAGGATTTGAATCCACGACCCTCTGATTACATGTCAGGTGCTCTGACCACTGAGCTATTGCGAGTTCCTATACTTTCCTTCAAATTTTTGACCAAGATATATTATAACCTTTTCGCCACCTCCCTTCCTGAGGTAATTCAAATTAATTTAAAATTAATTTTATTTGGATGGGCCGCTTTTCTGCATATTTACCATTTTTTTTTCATTTCTATTGATTTTGTATTGTCAATTGGGCACATTAGGAGGTTATTCAACTCAAGGCTAGACGAAAAAAAAAATATTTCTTTTAATTTTGTCAACAACAACCAATATTTTAATTTTTATATCATGGTTTTCCAGAACCTGAAGAGGCCTGATTAAAGCAAGCGAACCGTCGTACTCTTGACAATTATTCAGTATTGTTAAATTCAATTATTTCAATGTCTCATGACCCATAGATCTAAATTTATTGACATGGAAATAAATAGCATGAATGAGTAATAATTTAATAGGGATATTTTTTCAAGTGAATGAGGACGATTTGATGAAATTATTATTACGAAAATGAAGCGAAAAACTACCATTCATTGCGATTAAATTTATTGTAATTTCTACAGACTCGTAATTTATGAATTATTCGTGTTATTCCGTAATTGTAGGAACAATTTTCCACGAAAATCATTTGATCGAATAGTTAGGTGGAAATAATTGAGAGAATTCCACTCAATCATTGATTTAATGAAGAGATTTGGTTTCCATTGGAGCACTGAATTGATGAAAATATATCGAGATCAATGGAACTGAAAATTGTATATCCTTTTGTGTATTATTCTTTATAATAATTTCCGTAATAAATGAAAACGATTATCCAAGTAATATTGTTGCATTAACCCCTTTGGAATTTTCTCTCATTGCACAAATACACAAAATTACTGGGGAGTAGTATAGTGCTTGGGTGGAATCGTTAGGTGAGGCCTTCCTTCATGAGCCATAAATTTCTCGTGGATCGGACGTTAATTGTCGAACGTCCAATTTAACGGCGATTAAATGCTCCAACGTGGCAACGGCCGCATCGGTTACTAGTCGTTCGGGAATAAAACAGAAAGCTCAAAACCACTGTGACTCCAACGATTCGGTTATATATAGATATATTGTTTTTTTTGTTATGTATTTCCTTCTCAAATCGTCAATATCCAATGTGCAGAAGTGAAGGATTTTAATGATGCTAGAAGACAGGAAATAAAATTTTTCATACTTGCAAGGAATTTAAAAAAATCTCTTTTCAATTAAATCTTCGCTCTCGAGCAAAAAAGACATTGTCTTAAGACATTCATTTTTCACTAATAAAGAAGCTTATATCTAGAAGAAAATCTCAAAATATCTTTTGCAACAAAGTATCGAACAAAAATGGCTTATTAAAACTTAAAGTGATAAAAGGGCATATCTTCAGCATTTACGTCTTTTTATTATTTCTGATTTTTCAGCAACTTATTATATTTCTTAGAAATTCATAATATTACAAAGACTTCATGATATATCGGAATGACGATATATTGGAAAAATATATCTGAGCATATATGGAAATATGTGGCCATATATAGTGCCGAAATTATGTATAAGTATAAATATATTTTCAACATATAATATAATTGTATGTTATGATAATATATTGACTCATACATTGAGTATCATATATTCTTTTATATTTATCGTTATATATAAATGATTATATGTCTGTTATACATATCAGCTTAGCAACTGAAGTACGTAATTTAATTGAAAGCCCGTTCTCTTCAGGGTTCTGAAAAATAAATGAACATCTAAATGTCAATTGTGTTAGTGTTAGCTGAATTACAAAACTATTTAACTGGTTCTGTGGATTGAGGAGATGGGTGAAGAGAAAAAAAAATTTGCTTTAGTTAAATGGATTGGTGGAGAGAATAACAATCAATGTACACCCGGTAGTCCTGTTGGATGGATACGTGATTTCGATTATGAGAATCTCAATGTCGATCGTGAAGATAATGACATTTCTTACATCGTTAAGTGGCGTGAAAGCAAAAAAGGGGAGCAGCCAAAGACGGGATGGAAGTGCTACGTAATCATGGTGCCAAGTAATCATGGTGTCATGTGAGATTACAATGTGGTCATACTTGTAAATCGTGAAGAAATGAAATTAAAACAGAAAAATATGTACTGCCAATTTTGAGTAAAAATGAAAAATAATTTGCTTGTTTTATAAAATATATTTGAATTTGTTGTATTTGAAAAATATGAAATCCATATGCTGTCATTATAACCGCGGTATATGAATTACATATATTTATTGGTCCTATTCAAAGTTATATAAAACTCCATATATTTTTGGATTCACTAAATTTAAATAAAATGCAATATATTGCTATTTAAATATGAAAATGCATTATTTCATATACTAAATAATATAATGAACTATACATAACTCATTGGACGAATATTTGTATATAAGTCCATACATTCATCAATATATGATTTAATATATGATAATATGATGATTATATATTTCTGAATATATTTTCTCCATATATCGTTTTTCGTACGTGCAGTAATTAGTCTCTTTGTTGACTTGGGCATGCGCCTATTCGTTATTTAAAAAGAAAATAGTAGAATTTGATTGAAAAACAATATTTATACTCTTCATTATTCAACAAATGGCACTTAGTCCCTCTTGACTCTAGAATGATGATATCTTCAAGAATATTCAGAGACTAAAATTTGGCCAAGCCTTCTCAAAGTTTTACTTTCAATGTAAATTCACCATCAAAAACTAGTTCCAATTGTTTATGTGGCAACGTTGCATGAAGGTTACCAACGTGCTACGCACACGTTAACATTTTTATGTAGACATGCTGGAGCATCTTCAGAATTTTTTTCATAAAGCAAGGGCTCCCCCCCCTCTGCCCCCCAAAAAAAAATTCTGATTCATTTGTTGGCTATTCTTGTATTCACATGAGCTCATACAATATCTCTAAAGTGGAAGAAAGAAATATCATACGTCAAATAATTCAAAAATATAGAATCACATCGCTGTAGTATATATTCACCATGAGACTTTTGATATTGTAGCGGAAAACTGCGACCGTGTGCTTCTCCCATTCCATCATGAAACGCGAGGAGAGCAATAACCACAAATTTGGCCGGTCTCAACCATAAGCAGGAAGAAGAAAAAGAGGGGGGAGAGGGAGGAAAAAAAGGCGGAGAATCAGTTAAGTGAAGGAAATTGACCGTGAAAGATTGCGTGCTCGTAGAAAAACTGACTTATAACTGTTTAAACTCATATTTTTCCTCTTCTTTTTTCAATCACAAAACTTGTTATTATTCTTCCTACTCGTTTTTTTTCTGCCTCATGAAACCACCGTACTCGCCTAGAATTCAGAGTTATGTTCGATGCACAGTGAGATACATGGTTTCATGTGCTATCAAATATTTTCGAGAGCACGATAAAAATGGAAGTTTATTTCTCTCCAACGGATGGAAGAATTACAATTAATACAAAATGTGCAACTTCCCTCTATCATAAAAAAAACACGTATCGACAAATATATGATGACATTGTCCATTTTTATGAATACTCTCTTAAACTTCTATCACCATTTACACGTGCATACGAAGATAGTCGATAAATCGAAAGAAAAAAAAATCGAGGGTTGATTGAATGGAACGAAATTGATTGGAGTTTTCTTGGTAACTTTGAGAGTGCAATAAAGTGCTTAACTGTTAAATGCTGCAGAAATTGTGTGTGTACTTTTTTACACTCGTTCCTAACCAAAGTATTTTCACAGTACACTTTTCCAACCATCTGCTTCACTTTAATGTTTACGTCTTTCATCACTCTCGGTATACTCGCCAATGGAGATGTTAACTGCACCCACAAAAGAGATTTTCCTGGGATAGAGGCCAAGTGTATTTCAAGTCTCTAGGTGTGAATTTGTGTAGTATAGTACCTGTTGATGAATTGCATCTGCATCGCTTCTAAATCGAGTGGAGAAGAGGAAAAAAAAGTGATTTTTTTCCAAATAGTTTCGGATAATTATAGTCGCTTGCGACATTAGAACGAATGCTCTTGACCTCTACATTGAGAGAATCTCTTCTCACGTTTATCGCAATTCCTTACCATAAATGCCTTTAAGGGTCGCACGCAAATCTTCTGGGATTTTTCGTTCGGATAAAGAGACAAATGGAGGCTTGAGGATTTTTTTCTTCTGTGGATTTATAATGATAAAAAAAATATATATATATATTTGAATGAGAAAAAAATCATTTCACTGGAGCATTATAATCTGAGATTGTAATGTGAGGCGTGAAATTTTCTAAATTGCATATTTCTTTTTCTACTCATCCTTTTTTTTTTTGTACTCCAGCATCCGATTGCAGGAATTCTTGACTTCTCTTCGGGCAGTCCGCCAACGGAAATCGAGCATGATATTACAGTCGACCAAAATGAAATATCGTGAAAAAGGTACGATGGTGGAAAAAATATATATATATATATATATATATATAAATAAAATGGTAGGTGGGGGGTAAGGCGATATGATCGCATAAGACGGTCCACATGGTTTATCTGACGGGCAGGAGATATGAAGTTGGTAAAAATGCTTTGGCGAAGAGGGGCGATGAGGGAAAGAACGACTGCAGGAGTCGCTTGATATTGAGAAGCAAATTGAATCTGAACGTCGTCGTAAAAGATGAGTATCAGGAGACTCTGTGTACAATCTCCCTTGATCTTTAAATTTTTCTCCCCTTTTTTTTCCTAGCCCCTCCTTACATTATTTCTTCTGGGAGGCATATTGAACAGGTAAGCAGGAAAATAATTAAATACATTTGGGGTAGAATTATTAAAAATTGAAAAGAATAAAGGATTCTTTTTCAACATAATATTTTCAATTATCCTTTGTATTCTTTACATTTATTTATATAACATAACAAAGCAAAAAATGAGAAATATTGAAATAATTTCCTCCCGATTGATAATTTTTGTTTAAAAAAAAACTAAATAGTATTTTTTTTTTAATATAAGATGAAGGGTTCTCTCATAAATTTAAAAATAATAAAACTTCTATTGAAATCAATTCCCGTATTTTTATGAGCAATTTTGATAACTGAATGACACACAGTATTGAGTGAAAATTCAGAATAATCCCCAGTAAAAATTGAGAGACAAAAGAAATATGGAAAAATCACTTCGAATCTGTATTGGACAGATGATAGACATATTTGAACTGAATCAGCTTACTAACCTCTGTGCGTATGTCAGTGACCTACGGGTTATCTCTTCATTCCCTCCATTTCTTTTGTTCCCACAAATCTATATTTCAATGCGGGTTGAAATTATCCACTATGCATACGGGAACCATTGTAATTTATCCATCCGTTGAACGAATTTTTTCCCATTAAAACTGATTTTCATCAACTTGCAACTTTTTTCTTCTCTTTTATTAATAATTTTTCCATTAAAACTTAATATAACCGTTGATATTCACACAGACACCGGCTATTGTCGTTCATATCATTGATTGAACATTGGTAATTATAACCAAACCAGTCAAATTTTATAAACCATTATGAATCTCAGTTTTGTAATTTCACTAACAGCACCAGTCAGTGTTTATTATTATTTTACAATAAATCACTGGTTGCTTTATACTGAATAACTATTGAGCGAGCAGAATGGTTCAATATTTCATTAAATTATTGGCTTTTTCATTGAGTTCATTACTACCATAAACGATTTAAAGAAAAAAGTAAAATATCGAAAATGAATTTATTAATTAATCATGATGAATAAATTTTCTTTATATTCCAAATAAATGATAATTCTAATGAATGCAAATATTCTTCGAGCATTCGACCTATTTTTTGAGATGAAAAAAATCATTAATTACCATTCGCACAATTCGAATTTTAATAATAAATGATCAATACAATTCCACTTGCTCATTAAACATGTTAATCCAATTAAAAGGCATTCATAGTCAAATATAACTTAATTATTGAGAGTCCAGAGATGATTTTCGAATGCATTAACAAGATAGCCATTAAACTTTGTCAATAATAAATCGTAACATTCATTACATTGTATTTTGTTGCGGATTATGCACAATTCTTTGATGATTATAATTATTATTGAAACAAATCGTTATTCCACATAATAGATTAATTTTTATGCAGAAAGTTTTGTCATAAATGTTGGATGAGATATACAGCATGAAAGCCACTGGGAGAAATGAAAAATAAACATTTTAAGGGGGAAAAAAATATAAAAATTGTAGTCTCAACCAGACCATATAAATCCGCTTCATCCATATTCATTCACATTGATCCTACCCTATATATTGGCGTTGAATCACAACCCAAATTTTTCTTCATCTACCGTCAAACAGTTGCATACGATCGATAAGACTAAAAGCATGCGGCTTTAGGTCGAATCTTTTCTGATAAAAATACAAATAGTCCATTTGGAATAGTCGTGGAATCTTTTTTAGAAACGAAATGTCATTGTTAAATGATTGGCTAACACAATAATGTAGAAAAGAAATAGCCCAGTTGAGAATTCGCATTCCTAACACTAGTCAACAGTCCAAATATCTTATCGCATCTAAACCCCCCCCCCCCCCCCCTTCTGTTCTCCTTTTAAGCATTCCTGTTATAATTCAGTAGCGAAGAGGTAAAACACAGGAGTATTCCTTTTTTTAAAGTAATGTACATACGCCCTTTTTACCCTGATCCTTTTTTGTAGAGAATTTCAAGCACTACAACAAAGGATGAAAACAAGGAAGGCGTATCTCCATCAATTTCCGAGATATTTTTAAAAACAGATGAAGAAAATGGACGATTTTTTTGGCAGATCATTTTTTTTTTTAGCTATTTTTCTCTGTTTATTCTTTACTAGATGCTTGGTAAATGGTTTTTGTGAATTTGTGAGATGAAAATTTTCCCTTAAAAAAAACTCTCAATTTAGAGTCAGACAAAGGATCTGTATGTATACGATGTTTCAAATCAATTTTGGATTTAGGAAATCTCAATTCTCTTTCTTTCTTTCAATCTATTTCCACTGAAAGGGATATTGAAGTGAAAGCATCTGGAATAGTCATTGAGATTCAAAGTTCACTAAGAAGATGAAAACTTTTACGAGAGATAGCGAAATTTGTGAATTCTACCACACAGTTTATTTACACGAAACTAGGGAAAAAAAAGGCACTCTGCTATTTACTTTTATCCATCATTTTCTCTTTATTTACGTGCAGTATAAAGTAACAGAAACATATATTTTGTATAATGTTAATTCACTTGTGTTACTCAATTTCAACTATAGTTGAGTTGAGTGAGGCTCTCACAATTCGTACCGATCCAATTAACGTAAACCAAGAAGTTCAGCCAGGAAGTGGATGTACATAAAATGTCTATTTTTAAACAAAGCACGAATTCAGGAAGAATCCGTGAGGAATCTGCGTAATAGTGGTGAGATTTTTTTTTTTCTTTTAATTTTGTAGTTGTAAGGTGAAACTGCATTTCCATTATTTTCCAAACCTTAACTGAATCACCTAATTCACAAGTTAAATAGAAAGTTCTTGTGAAATCTTTACTATTCCGTTATCTCTTGGCTCCTAGTTCAGGGGCTTTGTTCTTTTCATTGATTTTATTTCTTACGAGGCATGAAGAGACGGTCAATTGTTCAACTGAACTGAGCAATTAATCCGAAACTGTTGGATTTTCGAAGGTGGGGAAAGAAATATTTGAATGTAGTTCTTTTTTTGTTTTATTTTGATGCAGATAGCACATGCAAATGTTGACATTATAAAATTCAAAGCAAATTACAAAATTCTCATTTACCAAATGAGCGTATTCCGCGTCTTTTATGATAACTGATTGCTCATTGATTCAAGTGTGCCAAAATATTTTTGGTTTCCTGAATTAAGCCCTCTCACTGGGAAAAATAAAGAAAATACTCCAACATTGTCGAAAGTAGTGCAATAACAAATAATTGAGAGTGTATTTATTGAATGATGAACCATAATAGGATTAATTTGACAAGATACTGATAATGTCAAAGTAATTTAAGTTGAATTTCTTAATTTTAAGCAAAATGTGAGACTGATTGATGTAATTGTTTTGAAAGAGTGAGGCTAAGCCCCCGAGCTCTGAATATTATGTTGTATTTGTTCTTATGTTATTTTGAAAAAAAGTGATAATTTATAATTTTTTGGTTTACAGAGCCTGATGAAGCTTAAATTATGAGCGAAATGTTGTGAATTGACAATGCTTTAGTATTGTTTTCTAAAAGAAACCTTACAATTTCCCATGATTTTTAAACCAATTATTATTACCATGGAAAAGAATTCGTTCATTCATACTCCAACATGTCCATATAAAGTAAACTCTCGTTAAGTGTCCTCTGGATGAGTGTCCACTTTTCCGGAATGTTTATATTTCACTTTATTTTTCCAAGAAGCTACCCTACCCCCACTCCGATGACGTATTTTTCGTATTTTCTGGGTATGCTTCGCCTGTGGAGCCGGCATCCTCGTTTGTTGTGCTACATCCACGCTTGTTTTCTCTTTGCAATTGAAACGTTTCTCTTTAATATTCCTAGAAGTGGCATAAGGAATGGATTCTCGATTTGAGTGTCCGTTCCTCAGAAGTGACAACTGCTACTTGCCACAGAACGGACACTTATCGAGAATCTACTGTATTGTTGAATGTTTTTTTCAATCTATTCCGCAGAGGCCTCCAATTCTCAAAATAAAGTCCTTGATCATTTTGCACCTCAATAATGAGGAATTTATTGACACGGCACACAATCATCCAGATTTCACTGACTCATGTTTTCCTCATATAAAGCATTCCGTCAATGCAAACGTGAACGTGTTATCTATCTAAAAAATGACATTGAAATCGATTCTCACAAAAATCCAAGAGTGTGTGAAATTCAAATGCGCACGCAACTGCACATCGTAACCTACATCGTTATTTATCGCCTGAAGGCATCATAACATCAACATAGCGCATTTCCAGTCTCGTAACACTAATAAAACATGGGATGAGAGGAAAATAATAATTCACCAATACAATCAAATACTTTCCACTTCTCAGTAATGAATTAATTCGCTTCTACTGAGAAAACCAAATATTTGTCACTCTGACATTCAAGCCTCTCTCTCTCTCTCTCTAATCCCGTCTGAAAATGGATCATATGTCACTAATTTATTTTTTTTCCATACCATTTCCCCTAGACATCCTATTCACAAAAAAACATCAGGGTAAACATAATAGACTACCCCAAGAATTTCACGAGTATCTTATTACTACAGTTACCGCCCATTTTTCAACTGATATATCCATTTGCCGTATTAATTCTTCTGAAAGAACAATGTACAACCGAAAATTCAATACCTCAACGATATATCATCTGAATTCCTTGTCTACCCATAACAGATGTCGGCAAACGATAGAATCGGAATTTCAGATAGAGAAAAATATGCCAAGATGGACCTTTGTAGCAGAATAATCTAGGATTTTTTTCTAGAGTGAAGGGTTCCACGAAAAAATCCGAAAAAATTTGAGAAGATGATCCAGTATGTCAACTGTGTTATGTAATTTTTTTAAATTTCTTTGTAAAAGCCTTCACTCTCAAAAAAAAATCCAGGTTCATTTTTGCCTGCAAGTCTATTTTGCTTCGATCTTCTCTATACCATAATCATCAACTGAATCTGAAAAAAGGGCACAATATCTTTGCATTAAAATATAATCTGATACGAGATAAATCGAGTGACGAAAAGCCATATCGAGTGACGAGCGTTGGTTCTAGCTAGGTGTACGATAATAAATTTCATAGGGACGGTTTACCACGTCACGTGACCCAGATCACTGCAGTCCATTCTCAGGCAACAAGGCCTACCTACCCAACCTTCACTATTCTCTTCCTCCTCCTCTCTACTTCCCCCATTATTCATCGGTTATTTTATCTGCCTCTTGCTTTTACATACAACACAAGCATATAGATATAACAGTGGCTATAGTGCTCTATCGTTTATTTCGTCGAATGCTCCCGATAATAGCATCATCCGTAATTCTCCATGCGATACTCGATTCTGGTGCCTTCCCAAAATTTCTAACCCCCTCCCCCCTCCCCTCTTCTATCTAGCTCTATTCGCCTACTGTAGGGTGCATTCATACGATGAGGGATTTAGATTTTAGACCTTTGAAATCTAGATCATAATCCGCTGTAGAATCCATAGACACAAAGCTTCATGGTAAATTTGAATTTTTCCGCTCTTCTGTTAACCATGCAAAATTAAAAAAAAATATTGTGTGGCTAAGTGATCAGAAATTCTGATTGATTGCTATCGTATTTTGGATTATCTTCATGTTGTGTTCATCACAATGTACCGTTCATTTGTCATTCGAGTATGCTCAAATTTATGATTGAATCATAATGCTAATGCTCATAGCTCTTTGTAAATCAGAGCATCTGAATAAATAATGAGGATTTTAAAGTACTATGAAATATGATGTGTTTTTTTTTTTCATTTCTCCTGCTTTTCTCTATTCATTGGAACACTTCATGCTAATGCGCTGGGATATCATGTTCTCTGGGATGAACTCTGATGCTGTCATTATTGATTGAAGAATTAATGAATGAGGTTATTTCCTTTTTTTTTTTTGAATCAGAAGTGAAAAATAAATTTTAAATATTAATCTATAATTCGGTTAATCAACAGAGTGAATTTTGATGTGATTTTTTTTATTATTTCATCACTGTCATTTTTTTCCTAGTTCATTGGAATTTATTTATTCTGAGAGAGGAGGGGGGGGGGGGGGGGGGAGAATAATGAATTAGACTTGAATACGTGATACTGAAAATGAAATATTATTTTGAATATTGAATAGTTTATGAATTCGCGAATGACAAAGCAAGCTTGAATTTTATCGTTTATTTTCAATTCTGAATAATTAATGAATTATTGGGTCAAAGAATTATTTAAATAATCGTAGGCAGTTGTCGATCTGATAGGTTGATTCACGCGTTTTGTTTTTTTTTCTGCTGCCGGGATATTTATAAATGGGTGAAAAAAAATAAATAAACATGATAAAAAATGAGGTATAAAATTTTGGTTTTGAGAACAAACATATTTTCATATTTTCAATGTTTACCAACAATAACAAAATTCACCGTCAATATGCCTGAGGTAAATGATGGTTCTGCATTGATAACATGTTTTCCTCTGTATCAAAAATAATGAAATCTGAGTGAATAATTAATTTAAATAATTAAGAAAAGAAGAAAAAAACATACATAGTGAATTTATTATTTCACTAGTTAACTAATATTCCCACGAAAATCACAGAATGCATTTAAATATTGTATTTTCTACCTTTACCATGAGCTGTCTCTCATTTCAGGTTTAGTCGGGGAAAATAGCATTATAAGCCCTCAGCACGTTCAAATATTCCTCGTAATATAGAGTACCCTTGTGCACGCTGTTTTAATACATTTTCACGTGACATTATTATGAAACTAGTTCATGTTGCTGTGGAAAAAGAAGCCACATGACCCAATTTTGATAATGGTGTACATGAGCCTAGAAATGTAGAATATGTTTTTACCGAATATTTAGTAAAATGCTCGCACATGAAAAGATGCGACAGTTGTTTTTTTTTTTTTTTTTGAATGGGGAGTCCACTCTAACTTTTCATCTGTCTAGATACAGAAAAACTTGATGAGGATATTTTGGGATGACGCTTCATTTTGATTAATTAATGAAAATTCATAGAGTATATAATATATAGGGGAGACCAGGACAAAATAATCCAGGAATTTTTGATGGAATGACGGGCTTCACGGAAAAATTTATGCAGATGCTTCAGCATCCCTGAATGTTGAGTTTTTTTTCGAATTTTTTCGCAGAAGTCTTCACTGTCAAATAAAAATCCCGGTTCATTTTGCCCCACAAATCCATTCTATCCCGGTCTTCTCTAATGAAGATGCACTAAGAGGAAAGAATAAAATGGATTGAATAAAGTGATTCCAACAAGGGAAAACATAGTTTCGGTTGAAAATATTGTTTTTTTTTAGAAAAAAAAATCAACTATTAAGATTTGTTAGTGAAATTAATCATTGAAATTATTCCCAGTAGAGTGAGGCAAAATGAGCTGTATGAGACTGTTGATATTTTCGCATTTATTGGATGGGTAAAAAAAGAGTTTATTTGATTCTGGAATGTATTTTACGAGCTTAATTATGCTTCAAGTTTTTATTGTTCACACATTCCATTCCTCCCCCCCATTTCTCCTATTTCTCAAATCAAAATACAATCGAATGCAATGAAATTTAACGTATTAATCAATCCTTAATTATTAATGTGGCATTAGTACACGGAGAGAAAATTCTCGGAAAAATCATGATGCTCAGCGACATAATGTGGATGCAAAATACAGGCCAGGGGTATTTCATGAGTCTACTAATGGAAAAAATGTCTCCCACGGCAATTGGTAATAGGGCCAATGAAATTTTCAAGATAAAATATTACAATAACTGTTACGTAGCATTAGAAAAATATTAGCTAATAATTTTTTCTCTCAAAGCTAAGGAAATATTATCTATCCGACAAATGATAAATCATCGGGCCCTTAGAAATTTTCATACGCTACTAAGAATTTTTATAAAATTTTTTTAGAATTTTTCCCATGCCAGCCTCATAATGGGTAGACGAAGGGGCTAGTCGGGTACCTTCGACTGTTTTCAGTACATGAGCCATTGGTCATTTTACACTTGACTTTGAATTGAAATATCTCGAAGACTATGCAAAATTTATCGAGACATGCTGTGAATGAAATGTAGAGGGAAGATTAACGAAGAAAATAAGCAAAATGCCGTTTTTCTACGACGAGTAGTTTCCGAGATATCAATTTTTTAATGAGTAGTTCAGGAACAATGGACGAGGCCCGAAAGCAAATGAATGGGCGCTCGAGCGTCCTTTCTGAATTTTTTATTAATAAATTAATATCTTAATAACTACGAGTCGTAGAAAACCGGAGTTTCGCTTATTTTATTCGTCAATCTTTCCTCTAAATTTCATTCACAGCATGTTTCGATAACTTTTGAGTAGTTTTCGAGATATTTCAATCTAAAGCCAAGTGTAAAATGGCTATTTTCTTAAAGAAATAAACAGCAAATATTATGATGTGGAGCATGGGAATTTTTCGGCTCAGAAGCAAATTGCATCCCGTTTATGAAGCGGCATGATAATTTTTTAAATAATCATTTAGAAAAATTCTTGTATTTTTCTCTCCGTGCATATTAATGTACTATCAAGCTGCACATATATGTATTATGCATTCATCTGAATTTGATAATTCAAATTTTCCGTTGGAGATTTTGATACTCATTAAATTTGTAGAATTATGCTCTCGAATTTTCTGGAACGAACGAATTTTCTAACATATTTCTTTCTTCACAGAAATAATAAAGCCAATATTGGCTTTTTCATTTCTGTAAAAATATGAAAATGAGAATGGAACACTTGAATTTTCAAATTTGGATGAATGCATTTATCCAACTTAGTGACACATATATTATGTATCATATATATGTAACTTAATGGTACATTAATTTAAAGCAAGTTACCAAGCTAAGATTTTGATGCCCATTAAATATGTAAAATCATGTGTTCCTCGATTTTTGTATGAAAAATGAATTTCTCAACGTATTCCAGTCTTTAGAGAAATGAAATTTCCAATTTTGCAATTTATTATGCACATTGATATAGAATTTTTCATTTTTGGTTGCACTAAAAATTTCGTCATCCTGATCAATTTATCATCTGCTACCTTTTCACGCTGAATTATGAAGTTTAATCATGTTCAGAATGGATGAAAAGTGTAAAAAGAATTATTTTCAAACGCAATTGATACGTGTCAAAAACGTGCAAGTCTCTTCAACCACGGGAAAAGGGAGAATCGAGGAGGGGAAGATAGGGTAAAGGTCAGATTTCGTTAGACCCCTCTCTCTGTTTGCAAAGAACGATCGAGCAGCAATAAAATGGAGCTAGGCACCCCGACTGTGCGTGCTGCGGTATAAATGTGGTACACTAATGTTCTAGCAAGTTCGATACGTGTGCTAGTGTTAGTGTTGATGACTACTATTTCCATAATACCAAACCATTTGCTACGCGGTAAGTCTGACTTAAATTTTACGCACGTGACGGACTACGTGGGAGAGCCCAACATTATGGAGAATATAACGATTTATGGATTATCAATGATTACTATAATGAGATTAATGGATTTGATGAATTAATGCCGGCGATTTTCATTATTGCAGAATGGAAATATGTGGTGTTACAGTTTTATCAAAAAATTTATTTTCATGAAAGAATTTTATTTTTTCGAGAGGAGCCTCAATATATTGTTGAGTTTCAGAGGATTCGGAAGTTGGAAGAATCAAGTTTTCTTTTTATCCATTATATTATTGGAGTGAAACTTTTTTAGCGACACTAGTGATTCGAGAATTAGCTGCGACAAAAGCGTTATGGTAAAGGCTTATGGAGAATGGGGGTAATGTTGTACGGCAAGGAGTTGAGTCATCCTCCGTCTCAGTCACTCCGACTATAGCTGTCTCTATTTCTTTTACACATGCAGTCATGTGCTCGTTGTTTCTGCTGAAGAATATGAAGACATGAGAGGAGAAAATTTATAATAGAGATTATATGTCTTCACATGAAAATTCTCGGTTCTATCAGTTTTTCGTCTATATATTGTTATGAAATGACAATATATAGACAATATATGTCAATTCATCTCTGAAGTTAGTTCTTTTTTTAGTAATGTGGTGCGTAATTGGATTACTGTCATCTTGTGAATTAAAGATTCATTATCCAATCAATAATTGATCTATTAATTAAAAACCAGGATCAAATATTTAACAATATACTCATCGTTACAATCGTCCCCCCATTTTTCAAGAAGAAGGCATCGCCAAGAAGTTTCACTTTCAACGGGCGTGACGTATCATACACTCTCTTCTACTAAATAATAATTATTCAAAATTGGATGGATTGGATTCTTGAATAGCGGAGACCGGGGCAAAATGGAACTACGGGGCAAAATGATTCGGTATTTTTTTGGTGGAGTCAGGGCCTCTATGAAAAATTACCCAATAATGTAGAGCATTTCCTCAATTTTTTCGCATTTTCAGATGATTCAATAAGTGTTCTCCATCATTTATTTCATCAAATTTCTCCCACCTGAATGAAAACGATAATCTGATTCAAAGCTCATAAACAATTCAATGGATAATGCTATCATACGTTAAATTCAACGTCATCTTTATGACTATTCTTAGAATAATTCAGAGGACCAATCAATATTAATTTTTCATATATAACTCATCTCTCTCCTATGTGATCTCATTTTTTTTGTGTCGACGGAATAGCCAATTGTATGTATCAAATATATTTTAAATGAGAAGAAAATATAACTCGTGGACCGTTGCACTAGCCTCGTCCTGTGAGCCCGAGAAAATTGGAATAGAGAAAAAGAGGAAGAAGGAATAAAGGGAAAAAACAAACTACAGCTCGAAAATGAGGTACGAGAGAGTAAGACAGGGGATGAGTGGGTGAAATAGGCGGAAGAGATGACAAAATATGAGAGAGAGAAAGAGAAGGTATCCTGGCATTTGTACTGGCCCTCGGCCAGATCCTACCTCATCAAAATGTCGGAAAGATTGTCGTGGCAAGAGACAATGCTCGGGTCTAAATGCCATCCCTTGAGGAACTGTCAAAAAAAAAAAATCCCAGTGTCTTTAGTATGATATTATTCTTGACGTTGTGAATCGTCTCTCATTCGTTTTCAAGAGCAAAAATCTCCTTCGACATTTCAGGGAAAAAAAATAATTCAAATTTTGTGATAAACATGAGAAAGCAATGTTGTGTAGAAATTTAATTGTTGGTGTTTAAAATGAAGGTGACATTGGTTCGTCTTGGTGTTTCTTGAAATGGACGAAATGTCTCACTGTCTGTTGAATAATTTCCGAACTGTTGAATATATAAGTTCATAAAAAAATACTAATGAAAAATGAAGCTGCGAGTAAGAACTTCTTTGAACTATTTTGAGTATATACTTGAAGGAGGAGAAATTCATCGCAGCACAAAATAATGAGAATCATAGAAGTGAGAAAAACCAAAATAGCCCATCCAACATGTGATCTACATGATCCCTAATAAAAGAGAGATCTCACGTTTCAAAGCATCGAAACTCGAGGAAAAAAGTCACTGAAACTTTCATAATTAAGAACTTTTGCTTCAGAAAATATCTGATTTCTCAGTGCAACGAAACTATCAGTAGAAAAAACCTTGTACTTCATTTTTTAATGAGTTACACGTGCAGTTGAAAATACATATTTATTAATAAGGAACATGAACGTAATAGCCTTTGATGTAATACTCTAAAGGGGTAGACTTAAATGTCAATGGTACAACTGCTGTATCCATTCGGTAGAATATGTATCCGTTGCAAACAAAAGAAACTGAAAACTCAATCGATTTAGAAATAGGAAGGGTGAAGGATTACCCCGGGGGAAAGCCGTGACGAAAGAAAATGATCGCGCGTGGTGCGCAGAATTTGGACACGTGCCCCTGTTACTAGGGTGTTCTATATATGCCATCAAAGAATGTTATCCTGAGGCATCAGTAATCTCCAACATTCTCCCTAATAATTGTGTGCTTTTTTTCTTCTTCCTTTTTCCCCTCGTACTCCTCATCTCTCTGTCAGCTCCTGTACTCGACTATCCGATACATTATCCTCTTCCGACAACTTCCCATCACCATTATCATGAAGCAACATAATTGCGATTGGACAGCAATCAACGCTGTGTAACCAAACCCAATGACAATGCCAATGGCTATCAAATTCCCCTTTTATTCTCACCTGTCCAGAACAATGGAGAATATTGGAGTGATCCTCCAGAAACACGATACTACACTTCGTTACACACGTCTTTTTATTCTCTTCTTTGGTCGAGTGAATGTAAATAATGAAAAAATTTCCGCCCTCTTCGTTGGGTAAACACATTTTTTTTGCCCTCTGCGTGAAAGAAAGATGGATAATAGAGTATTTTTTTCTTTTTTTACTGAGGGATGGCTGGACAAACCAAGCGAATAATGAAGCTACGTAATGAGCTAGATTCATGGGTAAGAATCGGGCATCGACAACGTGAAACATCAAGGGGAATCTCTGAGGCATACACGCTTACGCACCTGGACTGTAGCTCTCTGGGGATTATTTTGTCTATCATCCCCTCACCGTTTGGTCATTCATTTTATTTGCTCAATTGGAAACTATCGAGGATCTTTCTTTCGGATGAAGTAATATTGTTGATGAAAATATTTTTACGAAGGCACTCGAAAAAAATTCTTCGAGTGCTGCAGATTATGGTGGAAAGCTCTTTGAATTTTTGTGTCAGTTTTTATTACTTTTTTGATGTAGTGACGTGACCTTTTGAAGAGAGATAACTATTTTTTTTTTCCAAAAGAGTGATTTATTTTTCAATTATTCCGATGGATATATCGCTGACGGGCAATTAGATCAAAGCAGTGAAATACAGTCGTGTCATACTGAAACTGATCCATTCGTGGAAACATGCATATCAATGGAGAGTAACGTTGCTTTTGCGAGAAATTACTGGAATGAAGGCAATAGGGCGAATGTATATAGATATAACTGAAGAGGTGGGACATTTTGTTGGTGCACTAAGTGGAATAGCCGTTATCATGCATCCACCACATTGGCTAACGTATATGATTGAAGATAAAATTTTGGACAGAGGCGAAAAGAGAAGTTGAACTAAATTCGACTGTTGCATGAATTTTCAAATTACGCAAAAATGATCATCATTTATTCTCAAAATCCACAGAAGATGAAATTAAAAGGGCGTTCACGATTTTATTAATTGTATCTTTTAAAGAAAATTAGTGTAATTGAAGGAAGCGAAAGGCGTAGTGACATCACTATTTTAGTGAGTTCTTCCCCTGCCCGGTAGGTGGAGCTGCCTCCACTCCGGTGCTGTAACGGTAACCGGTATTAATTCCCCCGGAAAAAAACTCCCGGACAAGATTCTCTTGTAAAAAATTCTCCTGATGAAAATTTACCCGGAGAAAATCTTTTCAACTAAAATTATCCTTCTTTAAAATTATCTTTCATTTTTAAGTCATACGATTTTAATTCAGTAGCGAAGAGGTAAAACAAGATAAGTCTATTTTTTTCTCATTTAGTTTTTCATAAATACCTTGGAAAATAAGTGAGATTGGACAGTTTCTCCTTGAATTTCTAATGTAACTCTTGAATTTTTCCCCTGAAAAAGATGGATAATATCGCCTTATCTCACTTAGTTTCCGAGATATTTCCTTCAAACTGATCACAAAGATAAGTCGATTTATCCTGTTTTACCTCTTCACTACTGAATTGATCAATAATTTGATGCTGAATTATTAATTTTGAAGACGAGTGGCTTTTTTGTTTTCCTTGAGAGTCTTACACTTATTCATTGTATTTTTGCTATTCTTCCTTCTCAAGTTTGATGGAAGAGCAAGAGAGAGAGAGAGAGAGAAAGATGGAAAAAATTGATGTTTCTTCAGTCCTTGTGGGCCATAATAATTTCTTTTATTTCTTCAGAGGTGTTTTTGTAATCTGGTTTTTTTCTCTTGACCGGAAGTTCATTCATTATGACTTTGAAAATTATTGAAAATAATGAAGGTGGACGGATGTTGGGGATTTTTCATCGATTATTCTCGGCTTTTCCGATCATTTGGTTCATAAAATTATTAATATAAAAGGAGCGTATATCCTTCACATACGCCTGTTTGATTTTGAATATTTCTTAGATTTGCACATCGTGGTAATAATAGGAGGGCGTATGTTCTGCACCTACACCTTTCTGTTTTTAATTTCATCCTCAATTACAGATTCCTCGCATGCAATTTATGATAATAAAAGAGCATATTTTCAATGAATATGCCTTTTTGCTTTTAATTTTTTTTCCATTTGAATCATTATGCAGTAAATGCTTCATGGTAAAAGGGCGTATCTTTTGCACATACGCCCATTTTCATAATGAATAATGTGTTGCATATTATTAAAGTGCCAATAAATGATCAATAAAGTGAAGAAGTTTCATTTAAGGGGATTATTTGAGGAGTAGATTCAGCTGGGAGGGGGGGGGGGGATATTTTCCAGGGTAATTTTCGTCGAGGGGATTCTTTCCGAGTTATTTTTTTTTGAAGGGATTTTGTCCGGGAGATTTATTCCTAGAACCTTCTGAAAAATTCCACGCATGTCGGTTGACTATTTATCTATGCCCTGTATAAATTTCAGGATTTTCTGTCGAAAGTCGCCTCGTGCCCGATATACCTTAAGAAAAAAATCAAAAAAATTATGTAACAGTGTAGACATGCTGGAGTAATTTCACATATTTGCTCTTCATTTTGAGACATTTAATGATGATATTTAGCTGAGAGTGACGTCATTCTACATCAGTCAAGCCCTATAGAATTGCATTATTTGAATAACAAAAAATGTGATTACGCAAATTTCTTCACGTGGATTACGTTTATATCCATCTGTATTTTAATATAAAGAGAATAAAAATTTTCCTTCGAATAGCTATTCACCACTGTGCGCGTGTCTACGAATGGCCAAAGAGAGTGCAAAAAAAAATACGGCAGCGTGGATAAAAACGAGGATATGAAAGGAGAAAGCTAAGAGGGGCAAAAAAAATACGTAGAAGGAGGAGGATGAAGTGGATGAGGGATGAGAGAAACGGAGGAAAAAGAGGGAGATGAGATGAAAAAGAAGCAACAATTTATTTCGCATTTAGGAGAGTGGAGAGAATGGTAACGTATAGTGTCGCACGCGCGCCAACTGCTCTGAATATGTATTTAAGTGGTACTGAGGCGAGAACGTTGGGCTTTTGAATACAAATAATTAGGCGCAAAGAGATTTTCGGGGTTGTTGATAGAAAAGAGCCACTTTCCCTGATAATTCATGAAAGAATCTCCACTTTTTTTTGAGTTTTTCTCTATTTTTTCAGAATTTATTTCTGCAGCAAAAAATTAGCATCTATGGTGAATTAGTTGACCGCAATTTGGCCTTTCGTACTACCAATTTGGCAGTGACCACAGAGTGAATAGAATTTAATCATATCAGTTGCCTAGTACCTACCAACTGTATGAATACCTCAATAGTTGACTCTCATGTGCGTTGGATTTGCGTGGAAAACGTTTTATTGCAAAACCACACAACGAGACGAGGTAGGTAGGCATCAGTGTTACGTTGAATTCAGGATGGGTGTGACTCATACTAGGAATCTCGTGTTAAATCTAGCGTACCAATCAGTCTACCATTCTGGCAGTGTCGAGGTAGATCTACGTGATACGCTTACGTATATTATTGCAGAGAATATGTGGAGGATTTTCAGTCTACTGGATATTTCTCTTTCTCTCCTTCCACCGTATCGTTCTTCCTCTCTCTCTCTCTTGCTCTGTCTCTTTTACTATGTTACAGCGTCAACTGTTTCAGTAAGTCTTGCAGGTGCCTCACGTTCCCTCAGAACTCTCATCCAAAAAGCTCACTTTTATATCTTCATTCCCCTACAAATTTAGTCATCACATCAATCAAGAAAAAGCAAAAATTTCAACTAATTCGAAGAGATATTCAGTCTATTTTCTCAGTTCATATTGCAGATGAATTGAATCAGATTATCTCCTTGTTTTATCTTTACATGTTGTTTCTTGAATTATGGAAAAAAACATGGGTAGCAAACGTTTGCATGAACTCACATGAGTACATGAGCATGTGAAAGAAAATACTTGATATTGTCATGTCTGACGTATAAGAATTTTCATTCCCAAGTATCAGGGACTTTACAGCTTCTTTTTTTTTAGCGGTGCAAAGAGAGAAGAATGTGTACATATACCCGTTGAAACTGCTATATGTAGAGAGAGAGAGAGAGAGAGAGTAGGTGTATGCAAATTGTACAATGCACCAGTAAAACTCGGTGATATTTTAGTGGAAAAAGTCGGAGATGTAGAAAAAATAGAGATCTCCTGTATGAATCTCAAGATGTGTTTCATTTGTGTGTCTGAATAGAGTCAAACGATTGTACATTCGAGGGCACCAATCTTCCATGAGTATATATTGAAATTTTTGCGACTTGTGCAAAATTTCAGAGGATAGACAAAAAAAAAACAAAGGCAAGAGAACATATAGCCCCAAGGTAGTGATTCTTGATTCTAGTTTATCGAACAAGTTATCATTTCCGTTTTTTTTCATCATTCAAATATAAAAACAGAAAGACTCCAGGATTTTTCAAACGACAAAGAAAATCTCTTTCTACAATGTATTTACATTATTCTGATATGATTTTATAAATTCTAACATCGAGAGGGAATAACAGAATAGCAGAAAATGGAAGATTGCATGATGATCGGTAAAGCGGTTTTGATATCAGCATATAACCCAGATAGAGAAATACAAAATTGCTTATATCTCTGTGTATACCATCTGCAGAGATAAGCCCATATATATCTGAATGCATTCACTCGAGAGACTGAAAGAGAGTGAGAGAGAGAGAAAGAGAAAGAGAGGTATCCAAGCAGTTGAAATCTTTCTTCAACTCCCACCACCAAAGTTGTAGTGAATGCTTGTGGATCCAGTGAAGAGACATTCCAGCCTTTTTAGATCTTCTTATTCGCATACACCTGACGTTTCTACAATCCCCCAATGCTGCCTTTACCTGTAATTGAAGAATATTGCACCGCAAGGCTCGCAAATGGGACGCAACTTTAATTTCATTATCTACCTCGCCCTGGTAAATGTTATTTGCACAGTTCCCTGAAGAGACCGTTCTACCTCTTTCAGTCATTCTCTCCTCTACTTGCGCACCTGTGTGCACCCATTGAAATTAGACTGTCAAAAGAGATGGAAGTAAGGAAGTTTCTTCACCCCCAGTATCCCAAGTCCAGAGCACAGAACAATCATGAGAGAAGGAGGAAGGAAAAAAAAATTGAAAGACAGAGTCAATTTAGATGAGGATAGACGTGAATAAAAAGCAGGAAAAATGATTCGTGAGAGACAGTTGAAAAGCGAAATTTTTTAACATAGGAAAATTGAATGGAATCCTTTGGTAGAGTTGATAGCAAAGTCAACGTTGTACTTGCAGAGTCGATAAAAAATATTGGTACAATGGTAATACTGGGTTGGTAAGTGGATGGCTTACTGGCCAATGTTATAAACTGTAAGAACTATAGTTTCTACGGCAATTAAGCTGGCAACTTTGTCTCGTTTTCTCGTTACCCCCATGGCTCGAATAGAAATTTATATACTTTCACATAAATTACGAGTAAATAAAGTTGGGGGATGAAGAAACAAGAGCGTTGAAGATATTGCCTGATTTCTATTTCCATTTTATTTTAAACTACTTTTTTTCTTCTTGTTTGTATCTTTTTACAGTAGCTCTAGTTAGGTGCAGATTCTCGACCAAGTTTACTCGTTGCAATGTATCTTTCATTCATTCACCAATCGTATAACCGGGCATTCGACGCCTCTGTTACTTGACACTGAATTGAGATTAAAAAAATTGGAAGCTTTCGCAGCAAAAAGGAGAATAAACTAAATAGACGGAGGGAAAATGAACAAAAAACAATATCGATTTATCTCGAGATATGTGAAATCGAATTTCAAAATCGTTACGTAACGAATGAACCGTTTTATCGGTGAGAGTTATACTGAACCGACGAGTGTATGACACCGATAAGGCCGTTCTATGTGCATCTCACTTTCATCCTCTCTCTCTCTCTCTCTCTTTTTCTCTTTCTCTCTCACTTCAACGATCCCAGAGTGTATCAATCGATGAGCGTGTAAACTTCCAGCCAGTGTGATAGTCCACACATACGTGCAATCGATCTCACTTGTTTCAGTTGAATGAGATAAAACAAAAAAATAATAATAATAATAAAAAAAAAAGCCTTCAAAAGCTCATGCAGAGTCATGGCTTTTTGCTGATGCGTTGGATTCTATTGGATCATTTATTGTCAGAGAGAATTGTTGAGAATTGGCTCGAGTATGTATTTGAAATTACTTGATACTCTTTTCTATTTTATTTACTCTTCAACTATTTTTAAAATCATACCTCATGATTGATCGATATTCAAGCAAAAGCTTATGGATGAATTCTCTCTGTGCCACATGAAACGATGGTCATTTGTGCACGGTTCAACCCTCTGACGAGTACACTCATAACTATTTGAATGGCACACAAACATGAATGCATCTAGGCTTTTGTTTTCTCAGTTTGAGTGTAGCTATTGATTGAAAATCAATAGTGAAGTATGGATTTAGAGTTTAAATTCGCAAGTGAAGCGCTCTCATTGACTTCGATGATTAGGGAGATAACAACTTTCACACATCCCTTGATTTTGTCGAAAGGATATTGAGAGCTAATTGAGAATTTTGCGTTTGTTAGATATTCAAGGGATAATGTACAGGATTTTGCTCTTCTTTCGGTGACACGTCTAAACCGCACAACTTCAATTAAACGGAGATACAATTCATCAGACAAATTCAACATAATTTAATTCAATCGAAGTTTACTTTGAGTATTTTTTTGATCTTTGTCAGCTTAAATCAGAAATAATTTAACACGTATAATGACATTTTATGATTTACCATTTTTATAATTTTTCATCTCAATTCTATTCAATTTCTTTGAAATTGCCTCTGTATACAGGTTTGTTTCAAAGTTCCTACTGAGGAGTTTAGAAATGAATGACATTATCATGGATTATTCATTGATGAATTGTATTGGTATTGTATTATTTTTAATTTAATTTGATTTTATCCACCAAAATTATTATTTTTATTATTTTTCGTGACATCACTTTTTCGTGGCTAATCGGTCACTAACGCGTTCGTTCATAATTTCAACTGAACCAATGGAGAAAAGTCTCAATATCCTTGAGTCTTATACTTCTAACCTTAATCAGTGTTTTATTGAAAATCATATTATCGCGTGAGTTGATGGATCAAAGAATTAAATTAATTGATTTTTCTCAGAAAATTATATATTATAATTATTTTTAATTGAATTGGGTAAATTTTATTTGTATGCAAATTTTATTTCATGAAAAAATTCATAAGTATCGCCAATCAACGGATTTCAAAATTCATAATTCATTGAGTCTCCCGAGATCTCTTGTATTGAGGTGACATCTTGAACTGCAGCAGAACAGAAGAACGAGAGATACGTGCTGCAGTATCTCACCTCATATTACGGTAATATTTGGCTTCACAATGCTAGTGTTCATTCAGTTTTACAAATTGTTGGTACGTGATGAGCTTTCATATTTCTTTCGAATGCTTCAATGACTATCCAGATGTATATTCGTGGAGTCTTATATTTAGACCAAAAGTCGATGAATTATGTTAGACATCGAGTGTTTTATCATACGAAATGGAAGACAGAAAAATGTGGCGGGCTTGGATAAAGGCGTTTTGGGGAGTGTCTTGACATAAACTCAGACGATCTAGATTTCTGCACAAGAATTGAGACGATTTATTAATTTCAGAAAGTAAAGAGCTCAAATGACTTCGGATGAAACGCATAAAAAAAAAGTGTTAGCTGCATGAATTTACTTCTTTTAAGTTACTCCAGCAGCCGTCAAAATATAGAGTTCAATTTATAATCAATACTGCATCGGTGACTGCATCAATTACTCGAATTAGCAAATGGAATCGTTACTTCCTCGTCGTTTCTCTTTTCCTTTGACTCCGAGTATAAACTGAGAACTCTGATGATCAGTTGTAGAAAATTGACAAAGCGAGTAGAAAATTAGTTTTTCCCTGAGGGACTTGACTTCCGCTTTAACGTCACTTACCTATTCCTCTCTTTTTCACTCTGTCTTTTTCTATCTCTCCTTTTACCTCCTACTCATTTTGTCTTAACGAGTTCCTTGGAGGCCCGTCACTCGCTCGTGTAATTATTCAACTGAGGTACTAGAGCTTTTAGATCAAAAACGTTATCTAAATTCAAAAGATTCCACCACTTGTTTCTCGTAAATACAGTCAAAGTAATTTATCTGCTCTCTGTACTTCATTATCATTAATTTTTCCCTACTTTCTTGTTTTCTAATTCATCCATTCCTTTTTCCTCCTTTTTCTCATCAACTCAGTGGAGTATGTGAAACTGAATTTTTAATTAATGTCCACAATGGATTTCTTGAATCCATTTTGTCTATTTCTTCATTCGCCAATAACTCAAGTAAAATGATTGAATTCGAAGGAAAATTACTTTATTTTACACGACATAAATTTTATTTTACTCAATTTTTTTATTTTTTTAATTTGATTTTACTCAATTATTACTGAAAAAAAAATTATTCATTGGATATATTCATGAAAAGAAGGAGAAAAATATTTACTCCAAATAACAATCATTTCATTTTAAATGAAACAAATCTACTTTTATCAATTTATTATGTCATGTGCAAAAAATTATTATAAAAGTCCAATCAAGATGCTTGAAAATATCCACGATAACCGTATAGAAATTTCCCAAAATAATACATGCCAATAAACTAATTATCAATTTGCGAGACAAATGAGCAGTGAATACAGTATTTTTGACGGATGCAATAATATTCGATGGAATTATAAAGATAATCACGACTTAAAAGCAATCAATCCATAACATTTTTTTCTTGTCATCCAAGTCGAATTATAACATTGTCGTTACATGAAAAAAGCTTATTCATATTTCATATGTATTCTAGTTGTGTAAGAATATAGGTCTTCTAAGACTTCTAACCAATTGTTTCATGTTTGTTGGAGAGTTCCTCAACAAATGTCAATTTATAGATGGCGTTCTATAAACTGGTCATGTGACCGGTTTTTCAGCTTTCTATGTAAGGGAGTCACATCTCACACTTGTCTCCTACCGGTGGATGTCGTTATTTGTATCAATTTGAAAGGTTTTAGACCTCTCATTTCACTTTTTCTGAGCCTGGGATAACTAGTTACCCCGTGTGGAAGCTAAGGGTTGATGATATCAATAGAGAAGGAAAGATAAATTCTAATTCTCCTTTTTTCAAAATGATTCTCAATGTTTTAATGGTAAACGCTCCAAGACAATGATTTCATTTATGGGTACCCAATTGAAATAATTGTTGTACTTATCTAATCGTTGGCTAACAAGAGAATGAGAGAAAGTAGTGGGTCTGACCATCTCTCATCTCCTCAGTACGAATCTACTTACAGAGTAGAGTGGAAGAAAAAATTCTGGTCAATTCCATTTCACTTTTATCTGTTGCCGATAATGAATAAATCTATATGACGAATGGACGATCTCACAAGTTATTGTCATGACATTTTTAATCATTAATAATGTTAATCAATCAAATACTTCCACTATAAGCTATTCCTATCTCAATTTATATTGCATAAGTGACATTTCATACATTAGAGTTATATATTCAATCTGCGAAATTTTCTTCAAAGTAATATCAACACGAGTATATCATTGAATTCCAAAATTTAAATAATTTTATCCTGTGAATTCACATTGGTCAAATTTCTCATATAAAATACCATTATGTATGCATAGTTTTCATACATTCTGGACATATATTTGTACCTATTTAAAACAGTTTATAAGCAACCATAACACAAACATACACTTCATGCATACTCTCCTGTTCCTAGGGTGGAGAATAATGGTAATAAATTTACTAGAAAATATTTTCATGAGACTATCTAAATGGTCAGAAGTTACGATTTTGTCAGCACAAAAATATCCTAAACTCATATAAATAGCAGTTTAAAAGCATTCCCGATAAATCACGAGTCTAATAATCAGCCATCAACATATTGGTAATAAACTTGAAAATATTCTAATTACAATGGAAGTTTGATAGATCGTTTGCATCACATGTGTAACTAATTGTAAATGCGAGGGAGCAGAGCTCTCCTCTGTAAATAATGGAGTTAATGTCCAATGATGCATGCTGAACTATTCTTGATTCCAAATCATTTATCCATGCCACCAGGCACAAGCCTGGATTTAGGTGTTGAAAACTTACCCCACTGAATTATATCCCCGGGGCTAATTCACGGTACTAGCGTGATTTAAATTGTACCGCGGGGCCACAAAAAAAAACCACTGTGAAAATTACAAAATCCAACGATCCATTTACCAGGGAATCGAATCAACTCCCGTTAATCCCTCTTTTCGGTTACTCCTCTAATTCCGTTAATTACTAACTTCATCACGTACTATTAATTTTCACAAATAAGATGACTCTACGAAAATTATTTTCCATCACAAGTCATCTAATCCTATTACTGTAGGAGATGAGTTCTCACGAGGCAATGCTGATAAGAGAATCAATTTAGTCTTGTTTACTGATTCAGTGTGAAATAAGCAGTGTGTCATGCTGGCGATGTGAATAATGCAAAAGGCTAGGCCATCACTGTGGACAATCAGTGTTCAATCGTTGCTTGTTAAAGGGTACAGGGTGGAGATGACAAAAATAGAACCCTTTGATTCCAGTGAACTTTGATAGTGGTATATCTACAGAGGGATGGTCATTTGATGCCTGTGCGAAACGCTCATTCAGTGTTTGCATCAACGTTTGTTCTATCAAGCGTTATGTAGTAAATCGATGAGTTAGTTGTGCATGAACGATTTCATCAACACTACTCGCTCTTTTTTGCCTTCACACTCTCTGTGCAAATGTTTTTCATCACAAATTGAGATCACGCAACAATCAATATGTTGAATGAATATGTCGATACACAAGAAATTGGGGTAAAATTAACAGTAGAACACTGACTTCCTGTGCATCTGCACAATCAGAATTTCTAATGCAAAGATCTGGCGGAGGATTACAGTAGCGATGAAAAGGGCGGAGACTACCAAATGCGGTTGTGAACATAGTATCTAATGGGAAGACATGGTAAACTGATGGAAGAGTTGAGATTATGTGGTCCATGACTAGAGGACTCTGGCTGGTTAGAAGTTACAAGCCTAGTGTGCTACACTGGCTTCGTACACTATAGTAACTTTCCTAATCACCACATGGAAGCCCTGAAGGTAGTAGAGAGGACAAAGTCATAGGATACTGGCGCTCAAAATGCATCAAAACCAGAGAGAGAGAGAGAGAGAGTTAGGCAAGCGAGATAGGAGATTGTGAGCGCCATGAGATCCAAAGTATACCCAGTCACGAAAGCTCGATTAGAGACGCAGCGTCACGCGCGTAATAAGTGTCACTGTCTGACTCTGCGTCTATCCACTTCCGTCATGAGAATCGAAGTATGGTAGCATCCTGATGGGCTCTAGGAAAACTCGTGAGATGCTAAGTACTTGTTACATTGTTGCACATGTAGGTGCAGCTTAGTGACACTAATATGTATGTAATTAGCGTCAAGTGTTGGAGGTGACTTGAGGAAATTGTCTTTTATTATCCATTTGTTTCTTTCCCTGAGAATTGAACAACACTAATTCTAGATGCAAATTTTTGATCAGCAGAAAGGCTTTTACTGAAAAGCTCGACCGAGAATTCGGATGGAAATTCAAAGTTTATGTTGATCCACGTTCCCTCGATATTCAAAAAACAAGATCAACAGAGGACCCTTAAAAAACAGTTGCCAACACATGGATTTTCATGATTTTTTTTTCTCCTTTTTGAAGCCATTACGGTGTTTCCTCGGACCTTCGATATAATACAGCTGAAACGAGAAATTGACCGAGGGGTTGAAGGGGAAGATCGGGCTAGAGTTGAATCGCCGTGCTACGGCATATTCATGAGCGCTGAGTGCGCAGGGTTTAAACCAATATACAGGCTACGTATTCCAACTCAGTATGTATACGATAGTATGGATACACGTGCCCATACACATGCCCTACCTCATCCTCTCATCCATTCTATTGCTCTACATCCTCACATTGCTTCAGTATAACCGAACCTACTACCACTACAATTCTCTTCCATTCCTCATCGTGCAGTAGCCCCAGCATCGTGAGAATTTATATATAAATGCATACATGCAAATACACGAATTATGCTTGGTCTCGTGGGAGACTGTACACGAAACACCGGTGGACTGCACTTTCTCGAGAGGGGGAGGGCAACTGGCTCATAAGTAAAGCTTGTCGCCCACCCTGTGTGCATGTGTGTGTTCAGCAGCTTTCCCAGCACAGTTATGCTCCATGCCGGCCAAGCGCAAGTAACCCAGTATAGATGATAACGAAGGGACACCTTATCTGCAAAGTTTTCAGACACAGATGATAGAGGTTATGTTGATACCTTTGAGCTCTTTACGTGATAGGATTTTCGATATGATAACTTTTTAAACGGGTAAAGCTTCATGGTATTTTTTTTCCATACCCTCCTCAACGCAGTTTCGTCTGTGTTTGTTCAATAAATTGTTTGTTTGCAGAAACACAGGATTTCGAGTTATGTGAAACTTTGTAATCACATATTTGTCCAAACAAAACTCGGGAAAGCGCGTGTGTTGGCGCATACCCTTGCTGTTCTCTCGCATCTTTTGGTCAAATGGTGTATGCCCAGCTACGAAGAAAACTACTAGAGGGAGAATGTATGCTGGAAGGGAGAGGAGAGTAGAGTACAGAGAGAAAGGGGAGGATGAAGTTTAACTTACTACTTGTTTTCCGTTTTTAGTTGTGGAGATCGTTGGGGAGTGGCAATAGTAGCCACTCTGAATTCTGTGATGATGGAGCCAACAGTGTTTGTTTGCAATGTCCGCAGGCCTTCACAGGTGGTGCTCGATAAAATTTCAGTCGAGATCGAGGCCAATACTGATGAATACCCATTGAGATTCATTGATTAATGATAAAATAAATTAATAAGCTACTTCATTAATATCTCATTTTGTTCCCCCTGTCAATATAATCACAACCTCCGAAGGAATTCATCATGAATAGTCTATTCGACCTATATTACTCCCTATTGTACTACTAATTTACACGGAAATTGTTCGTTTCACACTATACTGACGTACGTAGAATTTACAGGTATTATGTACAACTACTTAATATTCTGTATACGTATCTTCCTTCAGTCGTGACTGTTTGAGTGAAATTAGTCGCAATATTGAATGTCACTGTGCATTGTCACTGATGATTATAAATTGATATTGACCAACAAAGGATTTCAAAATGTTTCCGTATACTGTACACATAGAAGCTGAATGACCAACCGACATTGGATGACATACGTATGTCAATTTTCATTTGCACGGTGTCAACGATATTCTCCGTCAATATTATACCCAATGTGAAATGCCATACTGTTACCAACTGGTATTAACTAATATATGATGACATCATCTGTTTCACTCCAGGATAAATTCCCTTCCTCCTTCCACATACATCACATTGTATTTCCTAAATCAAATCAATTAATATTTCATTTCATTTAATTAATATTTGATTTGCTTCATTTCTTTCAGAAGTTCACTGTTGAGCTTCTTTCTCTTTCTCCATCTTTTTGTTAACTGAACTGTATAGAAGTGGGATGAAAAACAATCGAAAAAAGTAAACACATTGTCGCGAATAGAGAGCAATTGAAAACAAAAAAAAATTGAGCAAAAAGAAAAAAATCTTTAAAATAAATGGGAAAAGGTGTGAGCGCAGTACGATAGTGTTTTCTTTGGTTCCGGGGAGTGGTCAGAGCCAACAATCGATCGATCTAAGTCGAACAAAGGAAGGCACTTTAATTAACGACTGTGTCTCACGACGTCCGACTGCTCCCACTGTTACCTCCATATATATATACTCTATGAGTTTGTTTAGTTACGGGAGAATGCTTCTCAACGTTACTATTCTCCTATGAATGAGCGAATGAAAGGGTTAAAGATGACAGTATAGGATCCATGATTCATTGACTGTTAATAAGTCAATATGCATTAGCATTGAATTCTCTCATTTGGATGCAAACGGCAGAACGATCAAAGCGGTAAGAATATTAGAGACTTTGTCAGATATTGTTTCTGTCTTTTATATTGGCTCAGGCGTTTAAACTTAGTACAACCGTCTGGAAACTGTGATAGGCCTTTCATTACAGTTTGGCATCGTATTTCCAACTATGTCCACCACGAGTTCCATGGAGGGTTCGTGTAGTCTCATCATGGAAAACTGGTCACCATTTGGTCTAGGTAGCAAATGCACAGGAGGAACACTGCTCAACGGGAGACGAGCGAGTTGAGGGATGGAAGGAGAAGAGGGGGAGAGGGCGGTTGGAAACTGTTGGTAAGAGGGGTCGTTTGCAGTTTCCCTTTAATTTCGTTAGAAATATCGTTACACGTAGATCGTATCAGTTTGTTTATAGGATGAAGGAGAGAGAAAGAGAGAGAGAAGAAGAGGAATGGCTTATACCTTCGATGTCGTTTCGTGTACCAAAATACAACCGCTATCCGCTATTTTATTATCGCCTGAAGGTTAGTACACACGATGAGTTCTATCGTTTCATCGAGAATTGTTTGGCGTCAACTTTGGCAATAGCAGAAGGCATTTTACTAAAGATCCGGTAGCAACTTTCAGTAAGCTATTACTAAATGTGGTCAGGATATATTGCTGTATGAGATACTGTTTCAAGGATGTACATAAAATGTACAAATTGCTGACAATTAATTTATCTTGAAATGCTCATCTGAGATTTGTGGATACAGTGTGGGATCATTTGTTGCATCCGATGGTCATGAACAACAAGAAATTGGTATTTCACTTTAGTTGGAAGTATAATGGGAATTTGTGAACTATCGCTTTGTTTGTTACTGCCAGTTGCTAACCACAAGTGGTTTACCTTTTTATATATATAGTTTTGGTATATAGTGGTTTTTGAAAGTTCTTCTTTGGGTTTCAGGATTTTCTGTATCACTAAATGACGATAATACTACTTATAAAGGATTTTGGTATAATTAGCGATTCAAACTCAATGAAGGATTTAGGTTAATCTGTTGAGTTGATAATTACTGAGTTTTCATGCAATTGTATTATGTTCTAATGAATGCTAACAATGAATTACGATAATTCCAGTATTTTTTGAGGGCATTATCGAGATCATGCAGAAAATTTTCATGTGAAAATAGACTATTTACAATCTACCAGTTCATTTAAAATTACAATCAGACACTATTTTCTATGGAATTATTCCCTCATAAAAATTATTCATGAGAATAATTCAATGATATTTATCAGAAAAATGATAATAAAAATTCCAAGTCGAATTAAATAATAAATTCAAGTGAACCATTATATTTCTTTCAGGATATTCATTCAATTGCATTTGCCTTGAGGCATGAATAATTTGAAATTTTATTAGAAAATTTTTCATTGCAAGAGTACCTATTCAATTAGAAGGATATACGAGAATTTGAGTAACATGACGACGAACAGCTTGATATTCATTGTCAGACATTATTGCATTCGACTCGATGAGTTCAATCGTCGAGAGTTCCCGTGAGGGGTATTTGTGGAAATAAAAGTAGAGAAATGGAAGAAAGCAGTATAAAGTTGATAAATAATAATGGGTATAATGATAATAATATCTCATGAATAACATACCATGCTGAAAGGAATCAACGGGGGTTACTGATATGAAAATTCTAAAGAGCTTATTATTCGTATTGAAGCGAACAGTGATGAATAAAGGAATGAGAGAGTTCACCAGTGGGGCTTGAGTTGATTAAGGAAAAGGTAATACGTAGTTCTATTCAGTTCCTGGTGATCATTGATATAATAGAGAATATTCATATTCATTTATGGTCATCAAAGTCTATTCACATGACTGTAATACACGATACTGTACTCTATTCTAGGATCCAATGTATCAGTTCATCACTGAGTGAGACATGGCATTGTCATATTGTCATATTGTTGAGCGAATGGTTTTGACGTTGTATCGAAAATCCGCAGCCTTTACATATGCCTATATGCCTTCTCTGCTGGTCTCCTTCCAGTATTACAACGTGATATATTACGCAGTGGATCCTGATTCCGGACACTAGTGTATTCACTTACTGATACCAGGTATTTTGTGATCGGACAACCTGTGTACCAGAGGGTTCCTGTTTCCTCAGTGGGGCTTCCTGTATCACACAGAAGCTCCACAGGTATCCCATGTGCAAATGATAGTCGCTATGAGACTGGTTAGGAGCATCAATGGATCCGTTCAATATTGTATTACATTTAAATGTCTCTGTACAATGGATTTATCGATAAACACTATCTGGTTATGATGCTTCATCATAAAGTTGTCGTAAAGTTAAATCATCAGTATTTGATAGTTTGGAAGAACTGTTGATTTGACATTATTCATGGAAGGTTCATTTCTTTATTGAGTCAGTGCTTGGAGTTATTGGGGTCGGCTATTCTCATCTTTTTTTCATGCTGCTAATGCGTATTTCGAATTTACTAAAAATATATTTCATTTTAGGTGTCGATGCGGGGCAAAAGAAAACTGAATATTTTTTAGGATGAGGTCCTTGACGAAAGGATAGGGAAGATTCTCCAGCATAGCTCTACTTTTAAAGAATTTTTTCAGATTTTTGGATAAAGGCGTTCACTCCGAAAAAAATTTGGTTCATTTTGCCCTGCAAGTCTATTTTATACCGGTCTTCCCTCTTGGTAGTAGCCTGCACTATGTATCCTCTTCTCCGTCAAAAAATTAGATCTCACATACATTGCAATATATATTTGATTATACTCAAGATACATTACTTTCACCGGAGTTATGACGGACTGACCATCCGATACCCTATTTCCGGAAACATCATCATTTATCGAGGATAGAATTGTTAGTGCCAAGGTGAAAGATGATTGACACGTGACAGGAGGACAAACATGATATACTCCCCCTCAAGAATTACTCAGCCATTAATAGTACTGTACGTTTTTTTGGACGTGTCGAGTTCTTCCGTTATTCTTAATCAATTTTTCTCCTAATATCCACAATAATATTGAGCCTCTAATCAATAACCTTACGAATACACACACACACGTAGCTCGAATACAGGAACGTCAGTCAGGTAGCATGGAATCGACATTTGCCACCACATACGTCCATTGCAGTGCGAGCTTAGTGGTTACCAACCTCCCGTATAGTATCGGCACTGGCACCAAAACATTTGTGGTAAACTCCTGGCATCTCTCACTTTGATGTAATGTCTCCACGCAATGAGTCCACGCTCTACAACACATCCTCAAAAGCGTCGAATATGCAATTGACGTAATTGGAATTATATTCAAAGAACTATGAAAAAAAGTCTTTATCGAAGCATTGAATAGACTTCTGCCAGAACTTCAGTCAATTTTGAATTATGTCAAAACCTTAGCAGTAAACAATGAACATTAGCATATAATTGAATCATAACAATAATTACTCAACTTACTCAACTGCATCTTTAATACTCTCTTCGACTTTGTTAGACCTCTACTTCATATAACATGACTAAGGATATCGAACTAAAACCCGAGAAGCTCTACTCTCTCGCATCATTCTCCGTCTCGCATCCAATTTAAACTTCCAAACCAGCTTTCATACTCGGAGAATTGCCGGGGAATGAAGAGCAGGGAGATGTAAGATTTTCTGTGAGAGCTCTAGCAATCATTATGGACGTGCATGTTAGCTATCTTAAGTCAAATAGATTTTCATATATTTTAATACTACTTGTATCACATTTAGTCTCTTCAACGAGTTACTTTATCATGGGCTTTATTCTTAATGCCTGTATAAAATAAGCCAAGTGCAATTAAAATGAAACAATATCTTAATGAATGAATTAGAATTAATAAAATGTAACACGAGCTAGTATATCATCAGCATTAATATTCTTAATTCACAAGTTAATTAAAATTTTACAATGTTGAAGATAATTCTTCATTTTTTAATTCATATATGAGAGTGGAGAAAAATGAACCTGCAGGGAAAAAATAACCGGAATTTTTGTTTCTTCTGAGTGAAAATCCGAATGAATTTTTTTTTTAAATCACCTAACAATGTTGACATGTTCGTGCTTTTTTCCAATTTTCTACAGATTCTTTGGCAATGTTTTTCACTTTGTAAAGAATTTCTCGATCATTTTGCATCAGAGGTCCATTTTGCCCCAGCCTTTACTACTGTTATGTAGACAGTAACTGGATAAATGGAAAAGATAATTATATACGTCAATTAGTAAAACGGACAGGAGAACAATGGTGACACAGCTTAGTGATAAATATTCGACCGTTGGAAACTATTCCTAGGTGCCATCTGAGACCTGCCATATCCATTTCATCTGATGTTACGCAAATTATACCAATCCCGTTGGAACATTGTCGTATTAATCATTTGGGGATGATAGAAGAGTGAGAGAGGGTCCCTAGGAAGCTGAACCCATGAACTGTTTCTCCTTTACTACAACGACCCCTTGCTAACTGTAGAAATTCAGTGTTTCTATCATCCTCAAATTTTCGTCGTTTTCCACAATTCAGATACACATCGTTACACATTCTCTCTTGTCTGTCATCTTCTCCCAAAATGTTAATTATTTCCATCTCATACAGCGAAATCTCTCCCAGGAAAACAGCATCATTCAATCTACCATAGCAAATATTGTCGTATAAATTCAAGATAAAAAAAGAAAAAAAATGATGTATACTTGATAAACACGTGTTCTGCATCAGCGATAAACTATTTTCTCTACATGCCAGTTTTTGCATAAATTTCTATTACCTAATACAGTATCCCCCAAGTTGCTTTCCATCCAACTTTACCATCTTTCTACACACTTTACACCGGTATATAAAGACTTGCACCTATAAAACTACCCACAAGGAGTTCTTATCGGTCCATCTGCTTGGCATCGAGTTCCTCCACACGATCCTTGACACGCCAACCGACTACAGCTGTCCTTGCCTTATCATAGTAGACACTCGACCTACTATAAAAATTCACTCAACAAGAACGTACTATTTCCATCGTAAACCATGATCAATTTCATTTCATCTCTATAATTCAACTTGTTCTTTTTCTCTCACTAACTTTCACCCTTCATTTATTTTTTATTTCTTTTTCTCTTTTTATCGTGTAATATTTTACTGTATTTTTTTTTTTCACTGAAATGTCAGGTTATACAGGCTTTTGAAGAAACACATTTACAGCACAGCTGAGCTCTCAGGTCAGGACATTCTCAAATCACGTTGGCCCATCTTCGTTGAGAAAATTTACGTGTTAACAACGTGTTACAGCCGAAAACCCTAACTTTTGCCATAAAGAAGAGAGGGCCCTTTAATTTAACGGTTTTTGTGACGTTGGTAGGTGGATATGGGCAAGTAATTATATGAGCAGGACCCACTATGACCCAGTGTTAGAGGTGGAATATTTAAAGGGTCCACTGGGAAAGAGCGAGAGTGAAACAGAGAAAGTTGGAGTGAGAAGGGCGGGAAGAGAATCCGGTCAATAACGAAGGTTGACAAAGACTCCGGTGGGGTCGCTAACGCTGAGGTAGTTCCATAATTTTACCATGCTCAAGTCATATCTAATAAGTATCTTGCAAATGATACTATAAAATACTGTTTTTATTACGAATTATTTTAATTCCACGGAATAGAACGTGAAAATTTTCGAATTATTCATTTTTTTCATTTTTTCTTTACACGGGAAATATATCTCATCACCAACTTTTATGATCATTTCGAAAAATGAGAATTTCTATCCACATGCTGAGAATGAAAAAAATCTTGAAAAAACGGTGATTAAGAATTTTTATTTGATATCATTTTTCACATTATTACTGTGGAATGTTTGGATGCCAATTACAGGTGAATGCATGACTTGTGTTAACAGAGAGTAATGGGATATTTGTAACAGTCAAAAACTTTTTATTTTACATGGTAGTGAAGTGGTAATTCTCGCATCAGAAGCTTCTCACAACTGGGTCAGATTACAACTGTGTGCACACTTCGTGTATTTTGAAATGTGCAGTACTTTAATAGATTTTTTTTTTCGAGTGAACTACCGGTTTACAGAGGACTTCCTTTCCAAAATTCTGGAGTTCAAAATAAATACAGAATTTGGAACAGAAAGAGAGTTTTGTTAACTTGTTCATGTAACTATATCACGTGGTTGAATTTGGATGGGACTGCGGTGGGAAGCTGTAGGTTTTCAGATGACTCGAACATGTGAATTATCAATTTCAGGAGTCTGCTGGTGCCAACTTTTTTGGCGAAATGGTCTGATTCAATACATGTGTATGCTCTCGCTTTTCAGTTTGGAATGGAGATTATGACTTCTGTTGATTTTAAATTAATATATTTACAGAAATATCAATTGAATGATTCATGATTTTTTTTAAGAGTGGAGAAGTCGACGAAAAAAATTGGAAAAACTCACTAATCATTTCTACATATCGGAGCATCTCCACAAATTATTTCAGATATTTTCATAGAGTTCTTCTCTCTGAGAAAAATTCTGGATCATGTTGCCATGGAGGTCTATTTTGCCCCACTCCCCCGTATGTATGAAGAAAATAGAATGTCATGTATGTTCATGTATGCCATCAATTAAAATAAATCCTTTGATTTTTAAATGTTCAACGCAAATTCATGAAGGAGAGTACTGAGCGTGAAAGGAAGAATAGCCACACCAGATACCCATCTTTATTAACCCTAGACTGGTCACCATAAGCGACCAGGGTAACCAGACTCTTTTGCTGACGAGTAGCCTGGCTGTGGCGCTGAAGTAGCCGAAAGTAGCCACGATTATTTTGAATGAGGGACATGAAATGACTAATTTTTCAGTACAAATGTTATTATTATTATTCAATATATATTAGTAAATATTCGTTTTGACAATCATTCTATTTTTAATCTTTATTATTTTCATATTTAATTTATAACAAGTATATTAATTTAATAGATGGATATAGAAATTCTCGAATTCTAGGCAATCAAAGACATCTAAAAATTGAATTTTTTTCAATACTCGTTAATATTATCAGACAATTTATCAATATTATTGTCTTTTGCATATTCAATGAAATTGAAAACTTGATCAATGTCCTCGTCCTTAGTTCTGTTATCATTATTATTATCACTGTCACCTTCGGTTCCAAGCACATTTTGATACATTTAACTATTAAAACTGTGAATGTAATTCGGATCCTTATTCGCAGCCTTATTCCAGGTCGATACTTTCAATCATATTCCGAATAATGTGTCGATATAACATGGTGCAATAAAATGTAGCGGTAAATTTGAATGGAAAAATCCATTTTATTCTCATTTTCACAACTTTTTCATTTTTAGGTAAATGACATTGAAGGCAATGAAAAAAAATCCTTCTGAAATTATTATTTTAGTGGCCGGCGAATTCGAAAAGTAGTCTAAATGGCGATAAGTAGCCCCATCTGGCAACCCTGCAAGTGACCTAATAGCTTTGGTTGGGTGATGAGGGATCTCCCGCTGTGTTATGTCCGCTGCAACGTTGCCGGATCTACTCTACACTGTCCGGGAGCGTTTACCAAGTTTTCGGCAACATCAGTCACCAGAAAACTTCATTCAACATGAGAAAAATGTCACTAGCTACTAGAATTTATTTTACTTCTTCATCAACTTTAAATCAATTTTTTTTCAGAATGTCACATTCAACCGATTGATTATGCAAAAATAAAAACAGCAAACTGCGGGAAATCTCTCATAGAGTGACTGGTCGAGGGTTATGTGGGAGTGGTTGTTCTCTTTTCTGTTTATAGTTTGCAAAAGCCCTGCGATCACTCGGTAGTCGTTAACGAGCAACAGTGTAGGATAGCGAAGCCTCAACTGGTTGAGCTAGCGTGTCGACCAGATAATGCCAAGAGCTCAACCATTTTTTCAAACACTACACCTAAAGGAGCAGTCAGTTAACGCAAGCTTCAGCCACTATCTGCCTGCATTTATACTTGGTGCTTAACGTTGAAACATAGTGAGACAGTTTATGTGAAGAGGAGAAAAAAAGGAGAATGTGAAGAAGTAGGAGGTAGAGGAGTGACAGAAAAAAAGGTGCGGCTTGAAGTATAAAGAATAAGGTAGTGAAAGGGATTGCAGCGGTGCAAGTAAACGCAGTCAGTTGAAGAAAGAGTGGCTTAAAGCAATTATTTTTAATACAAGGGAGGATTTACGAAGGGGAGAAGGTTTTCAACCCTGTTGGAAGGCCTATATTCTTTACACTGAGACGAGTTAACGCGCAGTACCCTCACTGCACCCTCATTTGCTCTTTATTTCTTCTTCTCCTTCTTCTCCTTTCTTTCTTTTTAAAACTTTTTTCACTGCAACACCCAACCACTACAATTTCGCAATGAATCTATGCGACATACATACACATAAGGTACGTGGAATATCCCCGCCCATTCAGATTCGTTTCGCGTCATTTCACCATCTGACAAGCGGTCGCGTTCAGGAAGATTACCCTGGTAGGCCCTACTTGAGTCGCCTTTGTCCGCATTTGCTAGATCGATCGCTCAGGTACTACTGTTCATTCTTATCATGAATGGGAAAATATGAGAATCATCAATAAAAGGAAAAATAATAATTTTTTTTTCAAAGGTCTGCATGCTGGAAAAAATTCTACTTTTCTTTATCAATATCAAAAAGATAATTTTCTTTTAAATAACTTGGAAATTAAGAGAAATAGCATGATTTTTTTTACCCTCTTTTTCGTAGCTCTTGAGATTCTCTACATAAAAGTATTTTGACAAAATATACCCTATCTTGCTTGGTTCTCGAGATATTCTGAAAAATGTTTTACCTTTTTCTTATTGAATTATGAGAGGAGATCCGGGCAAAATGACATGGGATTGTTTTTTCGCAGTGAAGGACACCATGAAAAAATTTGCAGAAAACCGAGAAGATGTTTGAACATTTCTACATTATTGGGTAATATTTCCATTTTTTTCCTTGTCTCTCCTATTCTAAATGAAACAAAATAAAAGAAATAGTAATTTTTTTCATTCTTTTATCTTGGCGTAGACGCCATTATTAGCAGAGTTTCCTCAGCTGAAATAGGGTGTGCATCGTCCATTAAACCATGGACAATTTTAATTTGTCGCCTGCAATGTGTCCCATAACTCCCGCTGTCCATGACTCACGATTCGTATGCGTAACCAATGGAATTTAAAGGTTAGATTTATTGAAATACAACCCATAACGTCCCATTGATTTCTCCTCCCGTTCTTTTTTTTTCATTTTCATTTTAAAACTACAACATTGAATAAACATCCATTAGACAATGTCAGGAATGACGTAATTGAATTTTACAGAAATTCCGGTTAGCATTCTTAACGACCAGAATGATTCATGATTTTATTTGGTATTTCCCGTTTTATGTGGATGTTGGTAAAATGGAAAATCATATTGAGGCGATGATACAGTTATGTGTCTGGAAGAATCAAAAATCCGAATCGTGACAACTCGATTTTGAAAATAGCAAATGCATAGATGCAAATAGTGATGTGAAATGGTCATTTAAAAAAATGGCCATGTAACGGATTTATGGCAGTCAGGTGGCTTCAAATGTTCCTCGGCTCAGAATTATCGTCATAATCGTCAGATATGTCAGATATCATCTTATTAGACGTAAAATGACGGTCAGTGCTTCTTCTTATTTCAATTGGCAACTGTAATTGACGATTATGAATGAAATATTGTTCAATAAATTAGGGATAACTGTAAAATGACACATATAAAGTGCATTATTCCTTCAGTTATAATCTGACCGTCAGCTGATAATTCAGTCAGAACTGGGTTATATCATAAAGAAGCCGTCAGAATTCATCTTCAACATATGACGGTCACTGATGGCTCACATGACTCGTCACTGGCATGTCAGAATTTTGCTTCACATCACTACATGCAATTATGCGGTTTTTTGCTGTCACTGATGAGGTTTCCCCTTGGGTCCGATGAAGCTTCGATGTTTCCCCAATGGAAATGAGAAATTCTACTTGGCTTCTCAGGTCAAAGGAATATGGTTTGAGTTAAAGAGAAATGATTTAGGTTACTGAGGACACCAAAACCAGAGAAAAATGAAAGATGGGTGAAAAGCCCTTCGTGATTTCCTATTAGCTCAGATATTGCTTCACTAAGAACCCGAGAGTCATAATTTATCCAAGCGTGGATTCAACTATGGGGGCTGCCTTATATAGTACTATTTTCCCCTCTTTTTCTCTTTCGCCTGTGCCACACAGTAAAAACGCGGCCGGCTTCGTTCGCCCGGCTCGTTCTAGCGCGAAAATAAGTGAGTGTATGATGTACGGGCGAAGGGAGAATTATATGTTACAAAAGTGCGGAGTAAAAGAGAGAAAGCGCAGGAAGAGGGAGGAGAAAAGTAAAAAAAAGGGGAGAAAGTTACTACGGACAGAACAGGGTGGACTCGTCTGAATACGTCCTCATGTTGCGCTTGAAATATAATTTTGAATTCATTATATATGCTTCGTTTTTTTTTTTCATTCCATACTTTCATTCTGTATCTTAAGGGCTATTCTCCTCAGATACAGTATTGTGAACATTCTTTCATTTCTCTTGATTCATTAATGGGGATTATGTTCATTATCTACGGTAAATGTTACAATCAATTCTCTCGTCTCTTCCCTTCTTGATTATGCGTATAAGCCAAAATGATGATCATTCAGACGTGAATGCCCATCAGATATTTCGCCTTGAGGATTCAACCAACTGATATCGCAAAAGCCAAGCTCCCTCTCTTTGGTAACACGTTATCGAGTCAGTCAGTCGCATTAATTACCGTGCTTCCTACACAGTTCGACCGGTGAAATATTCACATCGACGCGCATTTCTACCTCTCATCTTCACTCTATACATTCTCAATTCTACTTGACTAACTTTGATGGCATTAATACATCACAAGGAGTTTTATACAAATCTATCTTGAGTATACAAATAAGTTTTCTACTCTAAACTCAACGGAGCTTATTCGAATATACACAGTTAACAAGTAGAATCGGTAGGAGAAATTTTCAGAAGAGAGAGAGAGAGAAAGAGGGGAAAGAGAATAATTATTAGCCTGTTTGTCAAATGGTCTCTTTGTAGCTAAGTCGAAGCTATGGGATTGGCACCCGTGTTCGTGTCACGGATCTCCGTTGGCTTCCACTGCGATGTAAATCCCATTAGCGAACTTGACTCGGTTGGCCTTCCCCGCCATCACCCAACCAATACCATTCTCTCATCTAGTTTGTCCCCAGCCTTTCCACTCGTCCAACACACTCACACTTAGAGAAAATGAGGAGAACGGGTAGTAGTAGTAGTGTGGGGTTTATCATGGTAAGTGTGGAACCCCAAAGTATATGCACATTCAACCTGCCATTAACTCGAGAGACTTGAGCCCAAAGTCCTTGCACTTCTGATATAGGCATACTCCACTCAAGACGAGAGCCAATTAACACCTTGAAACTTTACCGAGGATCAAAATACAATTTTCCTACAACTCTGTCTTTTCATCCATGAATTTAACATTTTCCAAGTGTTATGCTCGGGAATAGGAACTTTGTACTTTTTAATTTTTAGACTCTCAGTTGACATTTGGAAAGATTCGAGTAAACGCTGTAGCATTTGTATATTGTAGATAATTCTTTCAGTAATTTTCATAAAAACCTTCAGTTGGAAATAAAATTCTGATCCGTTCTGTAAATTGTGACATGAATTTTATCATGAAACCATCGTGCCCGTCTCCACAAATATACTGGATGGCAAAAATTCGTGGAAGTATAAAGCTCTGAATCATTCTCATGTTCCTCACGTTCGCAAAATCCTTATTAAATGAGGCTACATGGATATTATATAGAAGCGCGATTAAGATTCCCAAAGTAGAGGTGGAGACCAGAGCGAGATGAATCTGGAGGGAAAAATGATCGGGGAGCGAAGGCCTCTACGGAAAAATTAAAAAAATTATCCAACAATGTAGAGATACTCGTGCCTGGGCCGGGGACGGACCAAAAGGGCCTTAGCGGGACTCAAGATCTGCGCTCAATCCAGGGATCGTTGAGTGCTGACATGAGCGCGTCCTCCAGGTGGCGGATAGGAGCGTGGTTCTAAATAAATACGCGGTCCTCGGATAGGTGTCGCAGCGGAACGGCCTGCAGTTGCAATACATGCTCCGACCTGGGGTAAAAGCTGGGGAAGAGCACGAAATCGCTGCCGTGGACCAGCTCCCCTAAGCCAAGGCGTAAGTTATCGTCTTTACGATGCCTTTGAGAAACCGGGCGAAACCTCATCGAATTCTGCCTTACCCTCGTACCAGGCTCTGCGAGGGTGGACCAACAAACAAATAAATTTATTAATAAATTAATTTTTATTAATAAATTTTTTAAGAGAATCAAATTTCGGAAAAAATATGTAATATGTATTCCTAGGACCGACGTGTAATCCCGTAAGAGATACATAAAAAAAGTGCTTCGGAGGGACTTCAGGGGCACTTCAAGGCTCCTCTGCTGGAGTGCGCAGAGGGTCTGCTCTGGTTCTCTGACCACGGGTTCCTTGCAGGATCATACGAGCGTGGAGCTAGGTATCATGGGCACATGCTCAGTGTCCTGTAATAGGGTTCAGACTCACAGCCGAAGGGAGTGAGTCAGAGGGCCGGACTTTTCTTTGACGCGCCAGGCCCGAGGAACTTGTTAGGAGCACCCTACGACCTTTACTCCGAAGCACGGCGAAGGGGGTTTTTATCGCGATGGGCGCTGACTCGGCGTAGCTTGTGGAGACCCGTCTCTCAACGTCACTGAAGCTCTGCTCCACGAGCCCATTGACGAGGGCTGTACGGAGCTTTCTACGACGTGAAACCCGGACAGAACCATTGTGGTCACTTCCTCCTAAGTCACACAAAAGCCGACAATGCGATGATAGGGCTACCTAGTGGGAGGACCTCTTATCCGCATCCGAATTCTGGCTCTTTAAAAGAGCCCGTGTACAATGGCCCAGGAGGCTTAGTGCACGCTCATTTTAATTACATACATACATACAATGTAGAGATATTGGAGCATCTTCGCATTTTCCTCCGATTTTTTCATGAAATTTTTCACTTCAAAAAAAATTCCTGGATCATTTTGTCCCGGTCACTCCCAGTATGATCAGAAGACAGTTGGATGTGTTGAGTGTCTAGGAAAGAATGAGAAAAAGAACACCAAAAAAATCGATATATAATTTAAAACCCTTTCCCTGTCACCAAAAGTGAATCCGGAGAAGATTTAGTAAATTATATTAATTATGCGTCAATTATTACTTGGAAAATAGATAATAAATTTACTTGAAAACGAATTCATTACAAAAATATCAGATGATCAATAATTTTGATATTGAATCCTAAATTTATCTCTGTTTTTCTCCATTCATCAGGATATTTTCCAGATTTTGATCTTTTTCCTAATCTAAAAGCCTAAAATGTGATGTTTGCCCATGAGTTACTGTTATTACTGTTCCGTTATTAATTATTATTGCCTATACCAAACGATCAAGTGACTCGCAATTTTACCGAATTGTTCCGATTCTTATAAAATTTAAATGATTATTTTTTCCATCCAAATTTCGACCAATAGAATTGCACCATTCGACGAAACAAAATAACGCCTACACGATATTTCACTGGAAATTTTTGGAAATTCCACTGGAAATTTTTCATGTTGCCTATATATAAAAAACAAACGATTTGTCAATCCATGTGACTCTAAATTTTGAATTTCTAACTGAGAATTTGTCTCATGGTGCAATTCTATTGGCCCAAATTTGGATGAAAAAATAATCCCCCGAATACCACTCGAGCTTCAAAATTAATCGGGTAATTTTCCTCTAGGTTCCCTGCAAACAAACGAAGTCGTCAAGTTTTTCAGAAAAATCACTCGTGCTTCGCACTCGTGATTTTTAACCTGAAAAACTTGACTCCTTCATTTGTTTGCAACAAACCTATCGGAAAATTACCCGATAATTTTGAAGCTCTTGTGGTATTACATGTGAAAATTCATTCTATCTTTTAATCTTTAAATTCAATTCGTGACCATATTACTTCAGGTGACGACAAACCAAGTAAAACTTTTAGAAGTGATTCTATGGATATTCTCATTTTTCCGTTCAAGGTTACCCGCAGGAGATTTATTATATTATCAAGAAAATATATTTCTTGGCAATGCTGCAGGGCAAAATATATGGATAAACACCATCCACTGGCGTTTTTACTCGAAGCCTCTTTTCCCCAGCAATTTCAAATTACGTTAAGGCAATTTTATTACGCTCCATAGGTATCAAGAGAGAATCAATACTCTCAAGAATTGTTGGATAAATAGTTTCTCGTGGAAAGCCATGGCAATAGAGAATTTTGTATGTACCAAATTAAAATAATCTCACTAATGAAACGTAACTTGAACTTTAGTCTTTATCTTCTACAAACACCTTTTCACCTCTTGTTCGTCATTTCTATGGTAGTTAATAGGCAGTGGAATGGGGATGGTAAAAAGTTTTATTTAAGCCGTCTCGGTGACGTTTCAACCTTGGATTCAGATATCTCTAGCTTCATAGTCTGGATCCAGTAAATAATTTGGAGAATTCTATACATTGCAAATGCGCCTCATTTTAATTCCTCTTTTCTTTTGCTGCTGATGAAAAAATTCAAAGGAGCGAAAAGAATAGTTTTATTAGAAAATATGAATGAATGCAATGAATGTGTACTTTTTTTCATCATGAAATACAGATTTCCCTGAAGTATATAGGATTTTCAATCTGTCTGCTCAAGAACTTCAAAGGAGTCAATGAATTCGATGGAAAAGAGAGAGAGAGGAAGCTATTGAAGTTGAATTTTCTCTGAGCAGACTCTTGCCGTCTGGCTATTTCCCATCGACCTATGCATACTTGGAATTGATTTTTCCTGTGGCTCTCAATAATTCTCTTTTTTTTTCTCTTTTCACCTCATTGTAGTAACTCTTCTCCACTTTATATCTCAAATAGTGACGGATATTCAGTCAGAGTAAAGATATGGAATGATGGTTATTTTATGATCTGATCAGTGTTACGTAGAGTGATTCCTAACGTTCTATCTCTCGAAAATTGCCTCCAAAAAGAAAATCAATGGAAAAACTCTACCAGAAATACTCCTGGGACAGAAAATTGCGGCAGGAAGCTTCAAACTCAACATCATTGATCACTCGACTTGCGCATGTGGATTTGAAAATAAAGATCTCAAACCATGTCTTGTAGCAGTGCCCCCCTCTTTCCTCCCCAATGCAACGGAAAGAGAGAAGTGATTACTCGTAAACTAGAAGAAAAAGGATTCTTTTCCTCCGTAACACGTGAACGTTTTTTCTGAGTTTGCCAAATTGTAATCTGTGTGGTCTTTTGAATGAGTTATTCAGGTCTTGTGGGTTAGAAAAATGATAATATGATTGAACTTTGATGAATATAATATTTATTATGATTATTGTTTATATGTCCTTTTTTCTTTTGAATTATTCTTTCAATCTATTCTACTATACGAAACTATATCGTCGTCTCAGGAGCAAAGAGGCGTAAGTGTTATGTAGAAGAATGTTATGTATAAGATTTAAATCCACGAGCACATAAACGGTCAGCTATCCAAGCAGACAGAACCACCAAACTGTCGGTGGAATTTAAACGATTTTGTAACTCGAAAGCTCTATAATTTTTTTCCATCCACTTTACGAGCATGACAGAATATGCTTTCATAGATAATTTCATTTTTGATGAGAAAAGGCAAGTAGAAATCGAAAAAAAAATATGTTATCAATTCAAGTACAGAAAGATGAAAACCATTATTACACATGAAGGAAATTTTGTCGATAATCTTTGTAAGGCTGTAACTTCTTTTCTGTTGAAGTTAGGAAAACAGTCGATCAGACCTTTTTCATAGAAAATTCAATTTCCTACGAGATAGTAATAATCAAAATTGGGGAAAAAAGTTTCGTTATAAATTTTCCAGTGAATAATTAGAAGAAAGGAAATTACGTGTATTTTAAATGGTAAATAGAATTTCTCATGCATCAACTTAATTTTTGGAATATCGCGTTAAAATCTTGAGACGTTTTCCATAACATCTCATACCAATTTTTGTTTATACTGTTGGCAAATTTTTTCTACTCTTTCCACTTGTCTTAACTTTCTTTTTCAATTAATAACAATAAGTAAACCCTGACTCCTCCCCGATGACTAGTCAAATATCACTGAAATTCTAATCAGAATAATCCAGTTAATCTGTGAGGACATAGAATAAATTGTTCATCAAAACGAAGGAAAAGGACCACTGAGAAGCTCTACAATGATGAATTATTGACGTAAATGCTTGAATTGACCAGAGACATCATAATACCCTTGGAATATAATCGTCAATACAGGATAGGGATAAAGCCTGAATCCAGGGAATTCGTCATATATCTCTCAATTTATTTTGGCCATTCCCTAAGCTCCTCAACTGATTATCCGACAGCCGAGAGACGTTCTCGAATTGAACGAATATAGAGAAATTTTCGGGAATGTGGATGGGAGAAAGAAAAAAAGGAGAACTGAGTGGAAGAAAACTCCGACAATCTTGAGAATGTGAGAATTCTCTCGTTCCAAAAGAGTTCAATGGGAAAGCATAAACTGCTGATAGAATCCCCCGCTGAATTATTCGATTAATCATTTTTTTTCATCGATTAATAAAAGTGAGGAACTCATAAAATAATAAGACACTATAAGTTAATGTTGAAACTAGTATATTCATGCGAGATTTTCACCAGATGCCCCCAAAATTAATGGAATTTATTTACAAAGTACATAGACCTCGAAACTTATGTACCCATGTGACGCACACAATGAGACATTTACTAAACCGTAGGCCATCTGAGCACTGGGGTCACGCTAGAATTCTATCCGTTGCCTCGTGCCGTGCACAACTTATGATCGTTACCAACCGCACATTATGTTAACCCACCCACCGATAAAGCGCATAATAGTTCACCCTAATCGCTATTTAAAATGCTCCTTCCGTATCATAAGAAACTGCTCCCCCTCTCCACACGTTAACTCAACTGTAATCTATTTTTCAAAGGAAAAATTACGTATCCAGCGTTATTTCATTACTATCCTCACGCCTAAAATTAACAGAAAATAAATTTCACAGAAATTGCATAAGCTGAAATTTATTGAATAATCATAAACAGAAAAAAAAACAGAATATCTCGAGATGGAAAAGTAAGTTAATGAAAATGTTACACGCTCAGTTTCATCGTGACGTCCCCTTAATGTAATTCATGGAGTATTATTCCAGTTCGTAAAGTTTGTTTACCTTCCGTCCAGCCAAATGGTTGTAGAGATGCGAAATAAAAGAAAAAGAGTAGACGAGGAGTGGTGAAAATTGTGTTGAATGGTAAATGATTTCAGTGGAATCGAATTCACAGAAGAATTTACAAAACAAAACTTTATTGGGAATGAAAATTATACGCATTTGGTGAAGTTGTTGGAGCGGTTTATGCAAGACGATTGGGCTATGAAAGTTTGAGTTATTATTCTCAGTGAATATTTATGGGTTAATTGAATGCTGAGAATATTGGCTTGAGGCAGTGAAATAATGCAAGTTATGAAAATGAAGAGTCTGATGAAAGTTTTATCTGATAATATTTGTGTGATAAGTTGAAAAATAAGATAGATGTGTTTTTAGAGAGAGAATTTACAAAAAGGAAGAATTAAGAATAAAGAATCTCCAATTGTCATTACGAAATTCAACCATTCAGGAGATTCAGATATATAGTTTTACATATTATCGCCTTAGAAACAAAGTGGCGTGCGTGCTCTTTATAAGCATAGCTTTCACGCTTCTTTGACTCTAAGACGAAAATACAACTATATTCTCATACATCTATGTATATATTATTATTCTAACATGTACATATGTATCCATGCACATCTTCAACAGAATGAATCAATTGGTATAAAATCAATTAAGTAAAGAAATCTTTAAAAGAAGGAAGAATCAAGTTCATTATTTTAGATTGATTCAAACGCAAGTGGAATGGAGAGAATAAGGAATATCGGAAACACAATAAAAAGCTTTGAATATAATCGGAGTACATTCGTAGCAAAGTATAATGGCTTATGCTGTCATTACCACGATAGTTTCAGTTACAACTTCCTCCGTAATAAAGTGAAATCGAATGGAAGAAGTCTCTACGAAAGGAATCACACAGTTTAAACTACTCCATTGTAATTCGAACGTGCACAGTGGCATGAACTCACCATTGTTTTATTATGATTAAACTTGCATCATGTATTTCATTATTGAGATAATGAATTTAGGGTTGAATTTAATTTTATACATGAAACCAGGATAAACGATATTCTGATTCAATGTAAAATTGTAAATGTTATTTATTCACAGTATCATAACGAAATAATACATTAAATGGAAAACTGGAAACATTATACATAACAAGTGGTGAACGATAATATGAGAATTTCATTCTATTTCGATATGGTAATAAACTGAATGGAATTGTGCTATGGTGAAGATATTACATGAATATAAGTTTTGGAAATTCTCTAGAATGTTATTATTTCCATTTATAGAATTTTAATCATCAATATTAGATTCCAATAAAAATCATATTAACGAGTGGGAATTGATAAGTTCTAAACTTCATTAAATGAGGAATAAAATGAAGGAGAAAACACTATCACACCATAAGATAAAAAAGAGGGTGCGTGGAACCCACGCGACAGAAGTGAAACTTCTTGCTTATTGTGTATAGATAGCGATGAATTATTAGGATTTTTCAAATGAACAAGTGATAATAATTGAGAAATATGAGGATACGGGATTAATCTCGAAGGGAAAAGGCAAAAAGCACAGCTCAGCACATTTAGCTGTGTCATGAACACAACGCTTTGAGAATTTGAGTATCTGCCTCTAGTATTTCGGTTATCTGTTCACTAACAAATTATCATTTTTTCACGATTATGAAGTGTTCAGACAACTACATTCTTTGAAATCAGTTTTTTGTAAATACACAGGAAATTGATCGAGATGGAGTGGTTTTGCTTCAATCCCTTCTTGTAGCTCTCAAAACTCTCTATAAAGGAGGATTCGTGCAAGCTTGCTTTATCTTGCTGAAATTCCGGGATATTCGAAGAAAACGTTCACTTCCATATTTTTCTCATGCTAGCCTCATAATATGGTAGACGAAGGGGCATAGTCGGGTACCTTCGATTGTTTTCGGTACATGAGCCATTAGTCATTTCGCACTTAGCTTTGGATTGAAATATCTCGAAAACTATGCAACATTTATCGAGACATGCTGTGAATGAAATTCAGAGGGAAGATTGACGAAGAAAATAAGCGAAACGCCGTTTTTCTACGACCAGTAGTTTCCGAGATATCAATTTTTTAATGAATAGTTCAGAAACAATGGACGAGGCCCGATAGTAAACAAATGAGCGCTCGGACGTCCTTCCTGAATTTTTCATTGAAAAATTGATATCTTAATAACTACGAGTCATAGAAAAACGGAGGTTTGCTTATGTTATTCGTTAATCTTCCCTCTAAATTTCATTCACAACATGTCTCGATAACTTCTGAGTAGTTTTCGAGATATTTCAATCCAAAGTCAAGTGTAAAATGGCAATTTTTTTCAGAAATAAAAAGCGAAGATTATGCTGTGGAGCACGGTAATTTTTATAAAAATCTTTTAGAAAAATTCCCATATCATCCTCTCCGTGTATTGAAAAAAAAAAATTACAAAATGAAAAAACAGTATGTATGTAGCACTCTACGTGAAGATCGTACCCCCCCCCCCCTCTCTGCCGTCTTCCCTCTCCACCGCTAAAGCATATGCTAGAGTGGCATCCCCACCAACGCACTCTCCTCTTTCTTGCTGCTACTTTTCCCCCACTACTCCACTACCACATTCCCCTCAAAACCTTTCACTCATCTGTGACGCGAGAGAAAAGTTGGTACCCTCCCAAAAGAAGTTTCACTTCAAAAACCAATGTATTATACAAAGATTACGTAAAGGACACACTAATCTCACTCACATCCACCTAATTATAAAGAATCTACCAATATTATACAGCAATTGCAATGAAGTATTATCTGTAAAACATGAACCGATGGAATGTCGGCGAACACTACACATAAGAATAAGACTAGCTCTTGCACCAAATTGGAAGACCTACTGGATACCACAAAAGAACAAAAAAAAAGGCTTCGAATACCTAGTGGAATTATAAATTATAGATAAAATATAAGATGTATTAAACATTGTAATTCATTTGATTTTAATCATTCTTGTTTTCGATAAATATCGCTCATGACCTGAGCAGTTGAATCTGGCTATATTGAATCAATTAAATAATAGCAATAATAAAAAATCATATAATCCCCTTCAAAATCATTGAAATTCATGGGAAAAATATCAGCCACTATTTTTATTTATTTTCTGAACTAAATAATCTGAAATTAACGCTGGATCAAAGAATCCTTTGATATCAAGATTATTCAAAATTCAAGTTATTTAGTTGTGTCGTAAATGGCATCAAGAATTGTAGCGTTGGTCACAGGCATTAAGGGGTTAAATCCATGAAGGTGTACTGAGACAGATTTATAGTTACTAAATGTATCACGCAACACTCACTAATCACACGAGATAGGCCTTTAACCGTACAATACCGGTGAATTTACAGAAATATACTCGGAAAGTTTTAGGTACATTGTTCGTGATTCTCTCATACACAGTTGTTACTGAATCAACTTACATTTTGCACCTATTGTAAGTGATTCACACACTGGATAATGTCATCGAATGACAAATTGTACTCAAAACAATTACAAAATGTTTCTCATTAAAAATACAATTTTAATTCCATAAATACATGGTGAACATGTGGCATGAATTTTCGACGAGTTACGTGAGAATTACTGAAGTGTCATTGTTCTAGAGTTGAGTAAGGACGGTATAAAATAAGCAAAACAGGAATTAGTACGCCCTTTACTACACAGTACTGCGGTAATCAGCGGTGATACTGGATGCTTCTGGGAGTTGGAGAGAATATACGAAAATTCCAGCGTGAAACTCTGAGAGTTGAATGAGGGAGTGAGAGAGGATCCTCTATCTGGTAGAGGGATTAGACCGTCTAACGTACGCTCCAAGAGGGTTAGGCAGTAGTTTATTTCGACGTGGCAAAATATGAAAGGCTCACTGGGTTTCCTCCAAGTGCTTGCACGAAGCAAACTCAGATATTCCCAAAGTGCAGTCGGCACGTTTTTACCGCATTTCTTTAAGTTTCACATGGAATTATTCGTGTGTAAAATCCAACAGTATTCCTTAGTACGATGAAATCTGTTGGATAAATTTGATCAAGGATTACTCTCTATTTAATTCTAATAAAATCAACGTAACTTGATTAATGTTTATGACGTAATATTGTGGCATTTAGAATTCTGAAAGTTCGAGATTATTACAGATTTAATGTACGAAATTAAAGAGAGAGAGAGAGAGAGGGAGAATCAATACTTGTGACATGGTTTTATTACTTCATCCCAAGCATTACGGTATCTGTATGGATTAATGTAATAGTTGAACACACACACACACGAAGACACTGACATACATAAGTTCCGAAGGATGTAGGCCATGATCGTTAAATCCCAGCCCCAAAGTTTTCCCGTTGCATATCTGCACTTCGTGTCTTTTCTCCATGTGCATGAAGCATTTGCCTCTATTGAACACCAGTTTCACTGTGTTTTCTTGTGTTTTTTTTTGTAACACCGTGATGAGGATCGTAAACCTCCGTCGATAAATCGGTAGGTAAGATAGAAAAAACAACGGTGAGGAAAAGAGGGAAAAAAATCGATAGAACGACAGGTGAAATCGGTGCTTGTATGTGGGGTCACAGGGATTGATCCCCTCGGTGCTCCGGTCATGCAGGGTCGTTGTACGAGCATCAAAGTAATCCATGCTCAGGATCTAAAGTGAAAAGCGAGGGAAAAAAAAGAGAAAAGAAAGAGGCAAAAGAAAGAGCAAGAGGGCCTTTTACATTTTCGTGTTAACAGCACAATCTTTAATAAATAATAATTAACAGTACGTTAATTGATATAAAGCGTGTTTCTAAATTTGCAAAGAAACAGTGAAAAAGAAAGAGAATGTCACCGCAATTTTATGGTACACTCGTGCACCATCAAAAATGTAGTGCTAATACGACGATTACACTAATAAAATTTTCGTCACCATATAACCATCATCGTGGATCATATATCTCTCCCCATCCGCCTACGTACATCAGCATGAATTTTCGTGAACGCCATACGGTGAGTCAACATTTACTTCTCATTTTTGCCTCTAACGTATCCGTTGATGCGGTTAAAACGATCGTGCATGTATTTCAGATAGTGTTGAAAACTTTTGGCTTTCATCATTTTCTCGAGAAACTCGTAATTTTCGATGAAAGCAATGATTAATGGATTATGAAAACTCAACGAAACTGATGAAAAATACTTGTGTCCCTGAAATTTCTCGGATTCATAGTATTCTCAAGGAATAATCAGAGAAAAACATAAAAATTCTTACTACCCAGTATGAACAACTATACATCAAATGTGTTGTACAATACGAAAGTAGCTTACTTCACATTTATGAGAATTTCCTTGGGCAATAAGAAAATGTTAATACCAAAAGCCTACCTCTCTTTATGGATCCGTTAAGTGCCTATTGGCGGTCACTTCAACCATTACAATCCAACACATATATACACACAGATAGGAAGTAATGTATCTTTACTGGCTATGTATAAAAGTCATGAAAGAATTATTCCAATGTAATGAGAACGAACAGTATATCCTGCTGCGTGTCAAAGGTAGATGAAACTAAGTACGGCTTTTTCAAGATCAAAGGACCAGCCAACCGTCTATCCTACTAACTCTTCCGTTTCCTATGTATATATATATATATATATATATATTATAGACATTTTCTTTTTCAAGCTATCCATTCTGCCTCTTTCTCTCTATCTCCCTACTTCCACTTCCTGGTCGATGATGATAGTGTCTCTGCAGGTAGCATTATTTTAAATTGGAAAAAAACTGAATTAGTTATCAGACACAGCTGGAGGTATAATTACGCTTGTCAATAACACTCGATGTCTCAGTTGATGGCACTTTAATTATGAAAAATAAAGGAAGAGAATGAGAAAAGGGAGAGAATTATAATTATGGAGACATCCCCGATGAAATATTAACCGTTTCAGTATCTCTCATTCTCTGGTTATTTTTTTGAATCGAAGAAAATGGTAATTAAAAATGAATTCCTCTTTTTTTCTCTCCTTCTCATCTCCTCCTCTCATTTTCATATAATCTTGTGAGTGTGCATGTTAGCCAATGGACGGTTTATCCATTCATCCATTGATTTCATGGATAAACGATAAAGACTGGTTTCATTGTCGTGACTGGTCACCATGAACCCGTAGCTCGATTTTAATCCCTTAATGGCTTTGGAAAAACGTCTCGTAATGTAATTGAATTCCTCTCTCCCGGTTTTCTCTTTTCATCCACCATTGTTTTCCGTCGTTACAAGGTTTAATGGATTTGCCATGCCTCCATCCACATTTCCCACCCCTTTACTCCACCCACTGACTCACCCTTCTATGGGCCTTTCACAGCATAAGAAAAACCTACAACCGCCCAAGCTGTATCCTCCTACAATTCTTCAGTCTTCACTTTTTTTTTAAAAGCAGCCACTGGCATTATATTCGAGGTTCCATCACTTTACGAGGCTGGAGTAGTACGGCAGTCATCATAAAAGATTATATAGAGAGGTAAACAGAAAATGCAACTTCAACGTTTTTATTTGTTGCAAAAAAGAAGAAGAAGAGTCAAGATGGCAGAGGGTATTTCAGTTTCAAAGGACATAGAGTAGTCGTGAATAGAAATACTTTCGCCATTTGATATCATTAGGTACATTTTCTGTTTCTTTAAGGCATCGTCAATGAGGTACTTCTCTTTTGTAGAATTCCTTCATTTTTTTCTCATTTTTTTTTTTTTTTTCAACATCCCTTGTGAAGGAATACACACCTCTCTCGGTGGTGCTGTTTCTAGTATCATGAAAACCTTATCTTTGTCATGAGAATGGTTACTTTCACCCCATGGGTATAACAGCAATTATTTATAATTTGTGGTTATGCAAAAATACGTTAAAGCTTAACTATCCCGAGATAATAATACGTAGTTCGTTGGAGTTGTATAAAGGCTTGGCAGATACTCATGGGCCTCGTGAATATCTTTTTCACGAGAAAAAAGGAATAGTTTTTCGACAATATGAGCTTTGGAGCTTTGTTCAATGCTCAAAAGTTATTTCAGTTGACTATTCTTTTGAAATAGCTGATGTTGACCGAGGTGATACGAGAGTTTAATCATGGAGACGTGAAACGGGAAAAAAACGATTTTTTGAGAATATTTCGGAAGCTAGAAGAGATAGGCCAACTTTCCTTGAATCAATTTTTGTTGATAATTTTGAGTGCGGCAGAATTTGAATTTGATTGTGAAGGATTCGTGTATGAATAAAATGATTTATTCCCTTTATTCATACCGTGTGGATAGTTATATTGAATCCATACATCAGTTTATCAAGAAAAATATCGGCATTAAATATTTGCAGATAAACCGCAGATCATCCAATTGCACAATTTTCGAAAATTCATGATTTCTAACAGTTCACAAACAAGGGTTTATTGTGATATTATGTAAATCAACCTGCAAATAATCCACTGAACTAAATTGTATTTCACTGCCAAAATGCCCACACGTATGTAAATATTTGGCTATTGAAAATATAGTAATTATATTTACAGTTGAATATGGAAGAAGGGAATATACTAAACATACATATAATAACATTGAATTAATATTCGTATGAGGGCTTTAATGCAAAAGCCCCACGGTCATATATGGTTTACACTCCATTAGTTTGAAACGGATTTCAGAATAAAACAGTTTTCGTTAACTTTGGGGCTTCATACAATGTAGAGTTTATCTTTCCCACTGTTTTATGGAGCAATTGAATGAAATATTGTCATGAAAGGAGGAAACTAAAATATTATGTCTATTCATGTTTCTGTGCTAAGTGAAAATTTAACTTACCCGAGTATGCCTCTGACTGTACGTCCTCCGATTGTAGACTAAAACTACCACCAGAATTTGGTAGACCTCCATTTCTATTTTGTTGAGCAGCACGAATTGTATGAGTTGCTAGCAGAGATGGACCACGTGGTGGTACTTCTGGTGGTGCTGGTTCCGGTGGTGAATCTCTACCATTATCTGTTTAAATGAGAAGATAGAGATTTGTTAGAACTTGAGAATTGTCTGATACTCATCAAGTTCTGCAAATTATAGGGAAAAAAAATTATTGAGATTTATTCAAACGTTTTTAATAGAGAATCATTGAATGCTATAAATTTCTGGAGTTCCTTCGATGATTTGCAATGAATAGATCATTTACGGTATCTAAAGAGGCAATTTTTTTTAGTCCAATTCATTATCAAAGGGCCTGCGGTCACTTTGCAACCCTGGGTTCAATACATGGTCTCTGCCGATTGATACAAGCACCGCTATAATATTCTCACATGTCCTTTGTCCATAGACAGACCATGAACCCACGTCACTGATTAGCATATCCCTTTGCTTGAGTCTAGTGATACTAAATGTAAAAAAAATATTATCAGCGTATTTCGATAATTGAGAATTCGTTCCCTAAGAAAATGAATTTTTTTTCGATGGATCTATCAAGTTGAACTCATTACAAATGCCTCTATTAAAATTCTAGGGAAAACGTGAGTAATTCAAGAAGTGATGCACGACCTTAATGAATTTAATATAAATCCAATAGTATTGGATTTCATATATATGTGTATACAATTACAGCAATGTGTAATCATTAAATATAGTTAATGCTGTACAGAACATAACTTCAAATCAACGTTGACTACAAAACCAGTGGACTATCAGTGTGCTTTCGGCGAGCCCACGTAACTTACTCTACTCACTTCGTGGTAAACTCCACTGATATTCGATAATGGAAGTTAGCTTAGCCTATGTAGTTTCTCTCGCATTTAGTTAGTGTAACGATGAGAAAACAACCAGATTGGAGGTGTCCAGAGACTTCGATACTCATCAGAATATTCTGGATGAATTACTGAATAATTTGAAGAAAATACCCAATAATGTGGATATATTTGAGTATTCTTAGGGTTTTTTTTTCGAATTTTCTTCAGAGATCTTTACACCATAACAGAGTCCTGATTCAATTTAGTATCGAAGAGATGGAATGGGATAAGTTGATTTCTTCTTCCAATAGTGTTTTGGGTATATCTCGGAAATTGAGCGAGAGAGGGCCAACTTCTTCCAATCCCCTATTCTGAAAAAAATTTCAAAAACTATGGAAAAGGTTTAAGACAAAATCGCCCTATCTTGGATATTTCCGGAGATATCCTCGAAAAATTGTTTATATAGGGGAGATCCTTTTCACGAGTGGAGGCTCACAAAAAAAATGAAGAAAAATACTCAGCAAAGTAGGCATAATCGAGCATCTATTAAATTTTTTTCAGGTTTTTTTGCATATTTTTTCCTTCTTGATAAAATTTCTAGATCATCTCGCCCCGATCTCCTCCATTATGGAATATATTGATCCATTCCCCGGAATGTGCTAGAATATTAATAAGCAGGAATTTCTCCTCTTTTCGCTTGGAAGCGCTGTAATCGTCATTTTCTTCGAAAAGGGCATAGCCAGATAAGCATACCAAAAGTGCCCCCGCTCCGAATTTATTCTCCTTTGAGTGGGGTATATAGATGTGTTTCACAAAGTTACTCACAAATTTTCAGCTCAAAATATCCATTTTTACACCAGATATCATCAAGAAACGAAAAATCGAAAAAATGATTTTTCTCAGGAACTACTTGACCGATTTTGTGTACCCGATGCGAGATTTCTAGTTTCGCTACAATCCATTTGTAGAAAAAAAAACAGAATTTTTCCGATAGAAGAAAGGAGAGAAATTCAAATTTGAAATTTTACACAATTTTTTTTTTTGCTTTTTCGAAACAACACCCCTCCAAATTTTTTTCTATAGAATCTGCTAATATTAATCTATAATATATAATTTTTTGGAATTTTAATAAGTGGTGGATGATGATGAAAAAAAATAATGAAATCATAATTAATTATTCTTTCACCTTGATAACTAGTGCTGAGCTTATTTTTGAGAAATATGAAATGTTATGCATTAATTTATTGCTCATTATCCAAATAGCGCGCCTAAATTGAAACTTTGTAGTGACAAATTTTACCACTAGGAGCGCTAGTGAGGTAAGTCCACTGAATTTCAAATAATTGCTAACTTCAATGCTACTTCCGCCAGTTTAAAAATAAATCTATAATAATAGCAACATTCATGTTATTATTGTTTAAATTATGTCTTAAAATAGCGATTTCATCAATAGGAATGATTTTTCCCTATCATTATTATTTCCATCTCTCCTTCATTAATTCATTATTGGAGTAATGAGTGATTAGTATTTTTTTTGAGAAGCAGTGATATAAATAATTAATAATGGTTTCGGATAGAGTAAGCATTGATATTTTTTTTAAATGTAACCTATGACTTACGATTTGATTTTATTATTGATTTGCTCAATATTCATTTCATCTTTACGACTATTTTTTCTTCATTAGTGTGTTGGATGTTCAAAATTCTTAAGAAAACTTTCTGGCAAAAAACAAAAAATTTTAACAGAAGAAAGAGTGGAACAACTATCTGCTATTTTTCAAAATGAAGGAATTTCAATTGGCGATAGTATTTGTGGGGCCTGTAAAATTGTAGCTCATAACTTGATGAAGAAAAAAGAGATCCTATGCCCTGAAGACGATGATGCTGCATCACATTCATCCAATCAATCCATGAATGGTAATGAAGCTCTAATTAATTTCCTCAATTATTATACAATTTTTTTTAACTAGTAGAGATACAATTTGAATCATGAAAAAAATCATTGTCTCAAATCTAATACAGATGATCCTGACTTTGAATGCAATTCTTACCGCAAGTCTGAAGAAATTGAATTGGAACGTCTACAATTGGCAATCCCTCGTGTCGTTTCCACACACAAATACTGTTGTGTTTGTGGAGCAGCTAACACAATTACGGTGGTTCCATTTGAAGCTCGAAAACAGGCTTATGTGAAGAGAAGAATATTTATACCTGATGGAAACAGATGCTGCCCGAGTCATTTGATAAAAAAAAAATTTTACGAAGAAGATTTGTCTTCGTTAAAAGTGTTTTCTAATTCAAGCTCAATTAGTACTTGTGATTTGCAAAAATTGTTAGAAAATCTTGCTGTCGATAGTGATTCTACACTTTTAGATAAAATCAGCAATCTTTCTTATTCCGAAGACCAAATAAAATTATTAACTGGCTTTACTTATGAACATATAATTGACATTCAAAATAAGCTGTCATCTATGCGCAATTCTAATAGCCGATCCGTTTTTGAGGCAATCGTCGTATTCCTCATCAAGCTACGAAGTGGAAACTCCAACCGAATGATAGCTTCTTTTTTAGGATTATCACACGAACAACTTGTATCAGAATATTTTAATGAAGTGTTTAGAGCCTTCGAAAAAGACATTCTTCCTTTTAATTTTGGACTGAGTAGCGTTAACAGAGATCATCTTATACGAAACGAGACCACTAAGATTGCAAAAGAACTTTTGAATGCATCAGACGATAATTTGATTTTAATTTGTGATGGAACATATATTAGGCATCAAAAGAGTTCCAATAATGAGTATCAGCGCAAATCATACTCAGGCCAAAAAAAGGTGCCACTCTGCAAGCCATTTACAATTTGTACCACCACGGGTTACGTTGTCGATATGCTAGGCCCTTATCTGGCAAATGACAATGATGCGAAAATTCTGCGAGATATTTTAGATTCATCATCATCGGGATTGATGAATTTACTTCGTGAAGGTGATAAGTTTGTTCTCGATAGAGGTTTTCGTGATGTTGTTGGATACTTAGAGCAAAAAAGTTTTGAAGTACATATGCCTGCACTAAAAGGAAAACGTTCTCAGTTATCTTGTGAAGAATCAAACCACTCTCGTTATGTGACCAAGGTTCGATGGGCAGTCGAAGCGATACACGGGATTGTCAAACAGAAATTTCAATTATTGGATAAAAAAATGGATAATAAAATGCTACCAAAAACGGGTTCACTTTGTAAAATTGCTTGTTATCTGAATAACCAATTTGGAAAACGGTTAGTCAGTGATCAGGAGTTTGCTGATGAAATCCTGATGTATATGAAATCAAGAAGCAGTTTAAATGACACACTTAGTATTCAAGTAGAAAATGAGAGTTGGAGACGAAAAAAAGTACCATTTCAACGAATATCATCTTCTGTTTTATTAGATTTCCCGGAAATGACAGAAAAAGATTTAAAAATATTGTTTACTGGCACTTATCAATATTCTCAAGCTGTTTCATATTTGGCAGAAATGATGAATGATGACAACACAATTAATATTTACTGCCTCAAGGACGATTCAACAATTTTGAAATTTCTAATACAATCTAGACATGTTAATCGTAAAGAGTATCGCTGTTTCATCGAATATAAACCCAATTCAATTGGATATTCTGGAATTCTACGATACACATGTGAGTGCGCAAATGGTAAACGCACAGTTGGTTGTTGCTCCCACATTGCTTCCATAATATATTACTTATCATTTGCAAGATATCAGGCTAAAATCATCAAACCAGCAGAAATACTAAGTACTTTGTTCAACAAAATACATGCCCAGCCTGTGATAAATGATGATAGTGACGAAGATTAATAATTTTCAGTATTCTCTGCTGTTCTGAAACTACCTCTTCGAAATATCAAATATTAATATCAGTGTATATAATATTCATTTGTTGATTTTATAATAAATATATATGAATTGAGATTAAAAAATAACCAATTATAACTTCATTATTTTTTTTCATCATCATCCACCACTTATTAAAATTCCAAAAAATTATATATTATAGATTAATATTAGCAGATTCTATAGAAAAAAATCTGGAGGGGTGTTATTTCGAAAAAGCAAAAAAAAAAATTGAGTAAAATTTCAAATTTGAATTTTTCTCCTTTCTTTTATCGGAAAAATTCTATTTTTTTTTCTACGAATGAATTATAGCGAAACTAGAGATCTCGCATCGGGTGCACGATATCGGTCAAGTAGTTCCCGAGAAAAACCATTTTTTCGATTTTTCGTTTCTTGATGATATCTGGTGTAAAAATGGATATTTTGAGCTAAAAATTTGTGAGTAACTTTGTGAAACACATCTATATACCCCACTCAAAGGAGAATAAATTCGGAGCGGGGGCACTTTTGGTATGCTTATCTGGCTATGCCCTTTCGGAAAATATTTTTTCTTCCAAATCTCTGTATGAATGTATGTGTATGTGTGTGTGTGATGACACGTTTCATCGCTTGATTGCGAAACGACTACATGTATCGATGTGAAATTTTGAGGTTTGTCTATGCGAGCACCATCTTCTCAGCGAGCTTCTCAACTAAATGTTAGCTCAATCAGCTCAATGGTTCCGCAGAGAAACCGAATTGTTGAAAAATCGTTTTTTCGATTTTTCTCAGCGAAAAATGAATTCACAGTATCCATCCTCAGTGAGGAGATGGTTTGATTTTGGTCTTATTCATCATATTACCTTCAATATGATTTTTGAAAAAACGCGGTTATTGCGATAACTCAAGAAATATTTGAGTTAAAGGCTTCAAATTTGGGGAATTTATGCATCCGATGAGTGCAAACTTTGGTATTGAATCTCAGCAAAATCGATTTAGCAGTTCCTGAGATATTTGCGAACAACTATTTGATCGAAAGAGGTTATATCTATGGAACTACTTGACCGATTACATCCAAGTTGAGCTTGGAAGATTCATTTAGATTCGCCTTACCAATCCTCAATACCTCAAATTTTTCAAAGGGATTCTTCTATACGAGTGCTGGAAAAAATAGTTTTTTCAGAAATTCCGATTCTTCTCAATTTCTTTCTGAGAACACTAATATAATATCTTTATTTCATCATTAGGAAGTAGATAATTTTTCCCAAAAAATAAGACCGTTTTCATCCTGATATAACAACGAGAAGTGGAAATAATTTTTAAAACGTAAACTTTAATTTTCAGATTTCGAAATTTTATAGTATAATCTCAGTTTCCACATAATGTTGAATTCTATCGTATAAAATAACATCATTTGAATGAGAGAGATTATATTTAGATCTAGATTTCAATCTCTATGCTAGCATAAAATATCGCAGAATGTCGGATTTATCAATGAATAAAGAGTTAAAAATTCCATTCGGAAGCTTTTTGCCAATTGTATTGGCAGAATATTAAATTTTCTTGATGAATTTTTCAATAATAAGGACATTTTGAAGTAAATAACAAGGGTTGGAATTCACGAAGAATGCCCACAGGCTGAAGCACCTGCTTGTTTGAATTGATGAACGAATTAGATAAAGAGTTCTCCATTACGCAATATTCTCAATTACACGAATTAAAAAATTGTAAAATCCAAAGCTCTCAATACATCAAGCTTTGGTATTATTTTGACACAATTGATTATGAAAAATTTAATTGAAGTCATGAGAATATGGTGATAACAATTTAGCAATGGTGCATGCTGGTGTTATCATAAAACCTCTGTGGGAATCGACGAGGTGGTAAACGAACGTGATTTAACAGAATCGTTTCAAATTATCCCGCTCGTTACAATAGAAACTTTCGCACGATGTGTGTCCGTGCTAGAGCAGTTTGAGTTTAATTGGAGGCATAATCATATGTATTGACGCCCCGTTTATCCCATCATGAAACGATTTCGAGTGGAAAATCAGATATTTTTTTTCCTAATTTCTGCCCAAAAAATATTTCTACTTCAATATATAAAAGAAAAAGAAAAGGAGCATTTTTTGAATTTCGATATTTACCACAAAAAATTTACTGCAGTACGTACCGGTCAGGAAGTGAGGTTCAAATGGACCTGCTTGCGTCCGGTGAAGTGCAGAGAGAGAAGCGTTAGTGCAAAGTGCTGCCCGAACAACATTTAATTATAATCTGTACACATCATAATGTCACGTGTGCAATTAATGGGTGAATATTGAAAAATTTCATGATAAATTAACGATTACGTTATTTCTACTATTGATTAAGGTAACATGATGACTATACACTACACGATGAATAGAGACAAGATAGAAAGGATGGATGGTGAGTTAATGAATTTTGATGACGGCATTGATATAAATAAAATCATGAAAAATACGTGAATGAAACACATCCATGAAATGCTGACGATTCTCTAATTTACCAATGCACCAACGTAATAGTAATAGTTTAATTAAATCGAAGCGGTGAAACGTGGCTATGCGTTCCTGTCGACGGCAGCCGTGTCCATCCACGTATCTCGGATAACTTTGACCTATCCCCCCCCCCTTCCCCTCCCGCTCTTCCTTCCCCTCAATCCGATTCTCTCTCACACTCGAAACTCCAGTTATACTATTCCATATATACATGAACATTCGTTTCAGTTATATCGGACACAATTCTCTCGCTAGTGCGAGATTTGAAACTCATGGAAGCACATGTAATGCATAATTGGATAGTCGATATCACGATCGTTTATTACTGTGAATGTGAATTAAAAATTATGTTATTCTCTCCTTCTCTCTGGCCCTCTCCTCCTCGTTCACTTCCTCCTCATAATCCTCAATTTATAAATGCAACAAATCTGTCATTCTATTACTGATGAAGAGTTATGTTGATTCCTTTTTTTTTCAAATTCTCAAATTGTCATCGATTCCATGAATTCCATGAATTTTCCACTCGTTGATAATGAATAATTCATTTTTTTTCCGCCATTGATTCAATCATTTTTCCACTTTTCACTGCAGTTAACTGGTGAATAGTGAAACGAGAAAAAGAGGTACTTCAAAACAAGTAGTGAAATCAGTTTAGAGTCAGACGCAGCACTCGAATTGGTAGGTGGCCGACAGTGACTTGATGCGGTTAGTGGTTGGCATTGGTAATTCGATTTAATGGACTAACGCTTTCACTCAGGAAATACATATTCAATATTCATGTAAATACGAATTATTTCCTGTGGCATATTGCTACGGAGAAGAGGCAACGTTATATATTCTCGTGCCTGGTTTAACGGTTCGTCGAATTCAAGTAAATTGAGTCGTCCGGGTGAACGAGGAGAGTATTGCCGAGTTTTTTTACTTGACGTGAGAATAGTGTCTATCAATGTCTAGAATATTTATTAATTCTGACGGAAATGAAATTGATCGTTTGACATTAATAGGATTAAAATTTCTTGTTTCTGACTACTACTGGAAGTTCAGCTAATACAGGTAGAGAATGAAATTGCCAATTCTATCGAGAAAATCTGAAATAAATTGAGGGAGGGAACTTTTTTCGAGATGACACTTTTACGAAGAAATTAGAAAAAAAATCTTGAAAATGCTCGAATCCATCTCCATTGTTCAGTATTTCTTTCATTTTTTTCTTTTAACGTTCTCCTGTCTTGAAAAAAATCGAATTGCCAATGCAACTGATATTATCGCAACGAAAGTCGTAGTCATGAACCCCTAATTGAACATAGCACTGACAAATATTACTATTATAGCACAATCTTAAATTCTCCATTAACTACTGATTTCCATTAAAATTTCATTCAGAATGAGATTTCTTTATATTTCTTTTTCATAAGGACATGGAGAATACTTGGAAGATTTGACTCTACTATTTCATCGGTTTTTACTTAAATATTCCTAGAACGGGACTCAAGCAGGACCAGCGGCACTTTTAGGTGAGTGGATAAGGCGTTTCTAGGCACTCTTGTAGTAGATAGGGCCACAAGGACAGTGAGGTTAACACGGGCAAACTCTGACCGTTGGGAGCCATTTGCTAATAGATGCCGCGACATCCTGCCATTAGACCACAGGGACATTCCGACGAGCAATATCCCATCGGAGATTTGGATGGGAATTACCGCTCAGCCGATCCTGTTAATTTCAACGAACCTCGGAGACCCTCAACCCTTAGGAAATGAGCCGCACTCGCGACTATTATGATGTACTAGTGCAATTGCAATTCTTGGGAATTGAAGATATTTTTAGAATTGTTCGTACCAGTCATTTAGATTTACTGGTACGAACTTTATTTTGGATAAAAAATCAATATTTCAAATTAAAAATATCAGCACCTCTCCATATTTGAAAATAATTCATTTTTTTTAAGCTAAAAGAATCCCATGGACTCTTCCCAAACACTCAAATATTAACGAATGCACCAACCATCTTCGAAACTTCCTAGTGATTTTTACTATCGCTAAATACTTCTTTATTTGTGGAAAAATCGCGCTACTTGGTGACAACCTGCAGAAGCAGTAGGAGAATGCTATTCTACTCTTGTCTCCAATAGTTAAAAGCATCGAGTGATTAAAAAAACAAAATAGTCTCAGATTTAACATAACGAGATGTGAGAAATTTCACAAAATGAATTCATGTCACAGTTCAAAATGAAAAGTTGAGGATGATTAAATCCAAAAGTACATTGAAAGAAGAAAAGTGGTGAAAACTATTGAATACTCGTTCCATTAACTCTTAGCAAGTACTTTTCAAAATAATTAAAAAAGTTGTTCAATTTACTGAATTTTGTTTATTCAAACAGATTAACTGTTTGAATGGACAAAATTCAGTAAACAGACCAACTTTTTCGATTATTTAAAATAAAAATTTGCTAAGAACTAACAGAATGAATATTTTATAGTTTTTAACACCTCTTTTTTTTTTTTTTGTAACATGTCTTAATACTCATGATCCTCACTCAGATTATCCAAAAATCCTATGTCCTATGAAGAGAAAGTTGTTAATTTTTCTTGAGAATATTTTTCAATTATTAGAATTACCCATTCAACCTAATTTTAATTTCAAAAGTTCAAGTTTTATTTGACGCCCCCATGAAACGAGATCAACCGTCAGTTCATTAAGAAGTTAGAGTGACTGACTACGCCACAGAGAGTGTAGCATTGGTGAGTGAAGGAACTGGTCACCAACAAAGCCCTATACACTTTCTCATTTTGTGGTTTCAAAACTGCGTTAACCACGAGGACCAAAAGAGACCAAGAGAGAGAGAGAGAGAGAGAGAGAGAGAAAGGGTTATAGGACATGGTACAGCTCTCTAACCAAGCTCGATGGGAGTATGGAAGGAGGCCTAAATACCCTTGGCTGGTTTGTAACTCTCTATCCCCTCTCCTTTCATCTACCTCCAAAAACAATATAGTACTGTCCGTTAACTTTGCAGTGAGCTTCACTAACTAGCTGGGCCACGGAGTAACTACTAACTCAGTTACACAATACACGGAACTCTGTACTGTGTGGAGAAGCAAACAGTGGAACTGAGGAAGGGGAACATGAGGTACTGACGTAGTGAAAGAGAGCTATTAGAAACTCGAGGGAGTAGAAACATCACACCATTCTGTCGAGTGTCAGTTGTTGGAGAGAAAAAGGGGAAAAAAATCACAGAAAGTTTTCAACAATTCTTTCAAGTTCTGTAATTACTAAATTAGAGAAACTCTCTAACATTTCTGGATACAGTGAAAAAAATATATATATGTATAGAGTGTATGTTGAAACGAAACTCGTCATCCTGCGGTTGTTAAACTGTACTTTTGATTATATCTCACATCTAGTTCCTATTTAACAAACATCGTGAAATTAAAATACTACTATTTATTAATATCATATTCGATGATATACAAACTACCTTATCCCATAAACTCTGGAAAATTCAACTTCTGTCTGAGCTCAGTGTGACCGAATAACCGCATTATCGTACCTAATCGCATTTAGGTATAGCTCGTTAACTTATCGCGCTTGAGATTTTAGTTTGGTAATTTTGTTACTGGACGACGAAGTTCTGCCACTGCAAGAGAATGGTGAAAAAAAAAGAAAGTGTAAAAAAAAAGCGATGAAATAGGCAAGATTGAATTTTCAAATGCCCTGACGAAATGTTATCAAGATTTTCTATTCATAATCTTGAATGGCATGAAAAATTATTTTTTATTACATAGTGCAATCATTTGTCTTGCTAGTGAAAAATATAAAGCAACGAGTGAGAGTGAAATGACTCCTATGTAGAATGCATGATGATAGAACAGAAGGAGAGAGAATGAGAAGAAAGAAAGAGTTAGAATGAAGGGGTATGAGAGTGCAGTAGACATTTCGTCTGATGGAAATAACGTACCATTGTTGAGATGCATGCGGGAATGTTCGTCGGGGAAAATCGTCTCAGAACGATCGCTGGCAGTTGAGCTTGAGCTCAAAGCGCTGTTGTGTTGACCTCGACGTGTACGGCGACCGAGTGTACCACCACCACCACCACTGCTACCACCACCATTGCTCGTTTTCTTGGTGGGTGCTGCGTAAATCGCCTCACCTGCCACCAGCGAATAATAACGATCAATAAAGAATAAAACAGGAAGCTCAAGTCGAAAGAAAGAAATTGTTACTGAAATTATTTGAAATTTATACTATTGAGAAAGGTATAATTATCTCATTAAAGTTAAATTATTACCGTTTCCATTGCGAGAACGATCTGATGAGACACTACCATTATAATGATGTCTACGTGAATTTGTACTCTCCAGTGGGAATGGTGATGCTTGACGATGATTTGGTGTTAATGTTGGTGGTGGAGTGGGAAATGGAGTTGTTGGATTGTCTGTTACTGCACCCTCTGTGTCCGAGCCTGTTCTGTACGTACGATCACCTGAAAATTGATAATTCATATTTTTCTTTCTATTAATCAATCATTTATTAGAATATAATGTTCTTAGAATGGGGGAGTTTTCTATTTTTAGAAGAGTGCTACGATCCCAGCCGTTCAATTTACTACGAAATTATGTGACGAGATGTTCTTTCATAAATTAACGGATCGTGAACGCATCAGTTAATAGCATTGTGAGAAAAATACCAACAACGGCTAGGGAGTACAGTGGAGGTCCAGAGAAATTATTTATTGTAGAAAAATCTGAGTAATATGGGTAATAATCAGACCATGCTGACATCACGCACTCACCAGCAGGGCATATAATCCCAAGCCACATGGATTCGTGGAATAAATCCACGAGTCAATAAGGGAGAGGAAAGTAGATGAATTTCTAGGCGCGAGGTATTTAGCCTTGGCCCGCCGAGGAATTTTCATCACCGTCTCATCAAATGATAAGGAGATGACAGGCTGGGTGGCAACCGAACGACCCGAGTATTGACACAGTGTAACCGAAGCAGGTGACCGTGTTTACTCTAGGTACTAAACAACTACCGGGATTAAGAACTTCTTGGAAACCACCAGAAAAAGACTCCGCAGAAAGTACCGAGAGGTAGGGAAAATTTGGGCGTGGATAGTAACCGTGGATGATACCCAGGCTATTTAACTATAAAAAGGGGTAAGCACATTACCGAACACCATCAGTACCAAGTCTCATCTACAACGTTACTCTGCTCATCAGACCTTTAGTAGCAAGTATGCAGTCAGTAACGTTGCTCTGTCCGAGTTAACATCTCCAAAAACTAGTCTTTTATCTAGAATGTTACTCTGCTCAAATTCTGATCAATTAACTAAAAGTATTCAAACTTTCGGAGAAAAGTCCAAATCTTTAGTTCAAAGTGAAGTAGAAGCATTCTCAAATAAAAACGTTCGATCAATTCTACGATGAACCAACAACCATCGTTTGGGTATTCTCAATTGCATCTATTGGGATCCAGCATCTTGCATCAAGCCAATCGTCCAGCCAAAGAGTCATCTAAGTCGCCAGTGACATTCACCAGCATTCCAACAACTGGGTTTCAACTATAAACCGTTGTTAGTTTCTTTCAATTCCAACTGTGAGTTTAATTTTACGCTGAAGCGATCATAATCTTCTTATATCATATTGACTCATATTAGACGTTTGCTTTATCCTCCAATAAATTATTTGGTATTGGATAAAAATATACAGATTATAGCATTTATTCCTGAATAAACTTATTTTGTCCAAAAACATTTGTCTTTCAGACATCGGTACACTTCAGTGTTTTACCGCGGCAAACCGTTCCCTTATTTTTATTTCGGATGCAACCGCAACCGTGACTAGTACGAATAATCGACTATTTTCTTCATTAAAACGTTATTCAAAATCACGTGTTTTTCGGATTGTGGCCGTAACAAGAGCTTTATGTTTTAGATCAAATGATCGATAGTTAGAGGAAGTTGACAGTGAACTTTATGAGAGACCGTATTGAATTTCAGCTTGAATTAAGAGAGACGCCTAGTTGACTCTTGGACGTTGTCATAGAGCCACATGAATACAATATCCTTTTCAATAATATAGTAAGCTATTAGACTTTAAGGTAAATCAATGAATGAGGGAATTTGTGGAATGCATTTGTAAGCAGGTGACTGAATAAGTGGTTTGGCAACGAGACAAAGAGCTCATAGAATGTGCAAATTGTGAAAAGTTACTTCGATTGCGTTCGAAGGGTCTGAAATGCTGGAATGTTTAGTATATGAGGTCTGAGATTAATAAAATCAATGAGCAGTTGTTATCATGAATTCATCTTGAATGCATTTCTTTTTGAAAGCAGAATAGAAGCTTGCTCTATTCTCTTATTTCTCCACTAAAAGGTCAGCAGATGATCAGTCACTTATGGTATCCTTACTCTTCTTTCCATTATCGATCGAATTAATTGAGATGGCCATTTTTAACAAAGGAAGAGACTCAAACGTTTGAGTGCCGCAACAAAGAGGAATTGTCATCAAGATGAAAGAACAGCGAACACTAGGAGGTCTTCATCACAGAAATAGAAGCACACATAATTCCCGAAAAAAAAAAATTTTAATTCACGAGTCCCAAGATTCAATTGAATCTCAAATGCAGCATAAATATCGTCATCAAATTTATTAGGAAATAAGAGCAGGGTAAAATAGATCTGTCGAGCAGAATGAACCGATATTTTTTTGAGAGTAAAGGCCACTACGATGAAATTCAAAAAAAATTATCCAACAAAGTAAACACGTTAAATTATTTTTTCAGATTTTTTCGCGAAACCCTTTACGACGAAAAAAAAATCCTGAAACATTCTGTCTCGGTCACCCTTATAATCTCTCCATTTTAATTCATTTATTTTGGTAAATTTTCAGGATTTGGAATATCTGCAGCTTTCTATTGATTCAATCCTGAAGTGAAGAAGTGAAGAGCATTTCAACGTCGAAGGATGTTGTAGAAGTAAGAGCTTTTCGATCACTACACTGATTGCAGGAGTATTTGTATCTCATTTACCTTCCGCAATATTCTCTAAACAGTAGCACGAAAAATCCACTCAACTCTTGCATTTCTCAACGGCCATATAAGAGAAAAGAAATCATCCAGTTCTCTCAACCAGTTGCGCTTGACCGCAAATCGATACATCCACATGTACATCAATGCATGTACACAATTTCCTCTGCATCTCGAGTGATCTTCAGAGTATCCACCAGATTTATCCTTCAAATGTGGCTATCATTCTGCTTCACTGTACTTCAACCGCGTATACTACGAATTCAGCAGAGAAACTTGAATACCCCCTCGATACTCTGTCTGAACTATTTTGGATCTAAGTACTTCGTCACGGATCGTTGGGCTCATCTATATTTGAATGAGTTGCTGCCGAGATCAAATTGATCCAAGCCATTGTTGAAGTGGGCAAATCTCTTCTTCTCTGTTGAAATAGAGGAGACTGATTTCCATTGATTCAGTCAATATTTAATATTGGCAAGTAATTTCCTTTCATCTGATCATTATCCAGATACACGCAGAGATGAATAAAGCACAGGATTATTTCCTTCGATAATTAATACAAAAACATTTTCACTCTGTGATAAGAAGACCGAGATAATTGACTAGACACAAATGAGTAAAAGTGCAGGAGAGGGGGGGAGTTTCTAATTTTCTGTTAAATTTCCTTTCTTCGTGTCTGACAATAAAGGGGATATGAACCACCGGTAAGAAAATCCACGAGGATATTATCTAGCAAAGAGTGAAAATAAAGGACGAGTATGCCACAAGAGCACCAGTAGAAATGGTGTTCAGGTGAAGAGTGTGAGGGGATTGAATCTTGTCGTTAATTAATGAGGAAAGTTTTCTAAACAGCTGAAGGCAGTATTATTATCAAAGTACAGAGCAAACGTGAATATCTGGGATAACAAAGAAGAAATAGGAGAGTGTGAATTAGTATTTTACTCTTTGATGAAACTAGAATCGATTCACAAAGAAACAAAAATGTTCATCTCCAGAAAAATTGGCTTGGATCAATGATATATTTCTATTTAAAAAAAAGATATTCTGCACATTAAACTCAATTTTCTTCTCATTACGGTTTTCTTGAAGTTTTCGTGAGTTGGAGTGATTCTTATTATCTCACAATCGGAATTAATTTGCGAGGAAATGGCACTTGGTGATTGCTTGCAAAAGAATTTGAAGAATATCGTTAAGAAAATGAAATAATTTCCAGAGCAACAAACGAGACGTGAAAAGTAATGGAAGGAACAAAGAGGATATACAAAACAGAATGAAAAAAATGAGAGAACCAAAAGAGAATCTCAACTCAGAAACAGCGGATATTTCACTGAATTTCTTAGAGTATACTCACATAATTTCCTCCCAATTTCGTGATTCCATTTCTCTTGACTGCACCGTATCGTTCGGTGAATCAATAATGGTAAAAAAAATACACACCCAAGAGAAAGAGATTGGGTTATGAAACTGGTTTGTTCTTACCTTAAGTACTATCAAACGTCAGAAGTACACTGGGGAATGAAAATTGCTAAGGCACTCCACTTGGTCTACAATATACAGAGGAGAATGAAAAAGAATAAGAGAAATAGGAGGGAAAAAATTGAGAAGAGCCCAGAGAAATAAACATGAGAATCATAAAAGAAAAACAAAAGCCAAACGATGGGCACTGCGATAGTTCAGACGTTGGATAAGGCGAGTGGCCGTAGGCCAGGCCCCACTGGCGCTTATATTGCTCACATTAAACTTTCATATTCAATCTTGCCACCCACCACTGGGACCAACACACTCAACCCAGACTAAGGGCGAGACCAGCATCAACCCCACGTGTAATTGTGTTATGTTCTCTTCTCTCCATGGCCCTCATCCTCTTCCATCTATACTCCGCTCCTTCTCTTTCTCTCTTCGGAATCCGTTTTTGGATTCCTCCTCCTAGTCGAATTTTACCCTTCATTTTTTACTTGTTTCTCTCCTTGCAGACACCTCCAACTTCTGGCTTTCCAACCCTTGCTTACATCGACCCTCAAGTAGACCCTTTCGTATATTGAATTTTCAGATCCATATGGATTCCACGTTAATTCTTCGGTTCAAAGAGTTTAAAGGTATCACTAGCCCTCAATACATATTTTGGTGCTGTAATTCCTTGTTTGAAGTAGCATAGTTACGAGTCAGGAATGGTATTTGAAATGGAAGTTTATTCCAATCTGAACGATATGGAAAAAATTTCAAGTCAATTGACTGTTTTGTATAGTCAATAATGATTGATCACGAAATAGTAATAACACATTTAACTGATCTCATGGACCAGTGAAAGATTTTAAATTTTCAGGTTAGGTAGAAGATTAAAATGTGGAAAATATCCCAAGAAATGAGGAAAAGAAGGACAAGAATCACGATCAAATATCTGAATTTTGCCGTCTAATATATTTGGAGTACATTATTGTTGTTACTGCGTCACCATAGTCATGAATATGCGAGTCTCGTGAGATAGGCGAGACCAGGGCAAAGTGGACCTCTGGGGAAAAATGGTACAGGAATTTTTTTCCCGAGTTAAGACCTTTGCAAATGATGAGAAGAACAAATTGAGAGAATGCTCCAATATGTCTTCATTGTAAGATAATTTTTTCAAATCGTTTCATGGAGGCCTTCAACCTTAGAAAAAACACTTTCAATGTCACGAAGAAAGTTTTTAATTATGAATGATGTAGGTTCCTTTTTAATTCCTTCCTTTCTAGATACTCGACGTCTATGCTGTTTTTCGAGGAAACTACTTTAACGCAACAGTGAGACACCCAGAAGAACGGGAAAGAATTTAGGAATTTTTGCATATCCCTTCAGACGTATTCAACTGAATTGAGTTGGATAAAATCCATGAATACTCTTGTATTAATATAAAATTCTCTCATATAACATGGGAAATAGCCAATAACATTTTTCACTCTTCCACGAAAATCATTTTACTTTACACTCTATTGGGAAAAATAGCTTCAGGAAGAAGACTATTCATTTCAATCATTTCTTTAAAGCTGGGGGAAATGAATTTAATTTGAGTTTTATGATATTGTTAGTGAGATAAAAAAAATCATTTTTTCCTTTCTTCTCTACCTAGAAAAGACTTATTTCTCCCCAATTTTATATATAATTCAGTTTCGTATCGCTTCCGTTTTATCACGATGGCCTCTTTTGCAAAGGAGCTTCCGTTTTCCATTTCAACGTAACCAAGTCACACAATTTATCTCTGTGAAAGTATACGAGAGAGAGGTGGTAAAGAGGGAGGGGAAGTATAAGGGACGTGAGGGAAAGGACTGCTCTTTTGCTACGAAATTTACTGCCACGTTCCGCTACCCGTCCAGAAACATTTCTTCACTCGAAAGCGGCGCTTTCTTGCTATGGCTAAACGGTCGGTAGGTGGTCTTAGCCTGGTACGACAGCAAGCCATAGGATATTTTATTTGCTGTGGGGATCGTGTTTCCATGGTGACAAAGTGTACTACTAGTACGCATTTTTTTTATTTTTTTTTCCCCCAACATTTTCTTTTTCCCTTCACTTGTGTTCTCTAAAATAGTGTATAAGGTTAGGGAAGATTCCTCCTGAATAAATTTTTTACTGAGATATAAGTTTTTCTCTCCCCTACAGAATGAAAGGGTGTTACATTATTTTATTCGGTATTTCTTACGGTATCCGCAATATTTCGCGTGGAAATTTTTGTCCGATTATTTTCGATGTCATTTTCCTGATCGTATCGTTAATTTTCATTGGAAATTTGACTATTTTTGATCGAGGCAAGTTTAGCAATAAATTGAAAAGAAATCAAGTTGTCCAAACATTTCGACTCCTATCTGGAGTTCTTATCAGGGGATCCATATTATCCATGTATCTGAGAAGTTAATTAATTACAAGTTCGGATTATCGTTAAATCTATTATTTAAATTGTTTAAGTCGAAATTCTTTCAATGAAAATATTTCTAGTCATGTACCTTATTTTCTGAGCTAATCTTTGAAAGAAAATCCGTTATATTTCACTATTTAAGATTTTCCAGAATTTTGGAAATTATTTAAAAAATATTTTTACAACAAAAAATTCACAAAATTTTCCAAATTTCGCTCAAATTTAACTCTAACAACGAGTTTTTTTGCCCACATAGTGATGCTGAAGATATATTGGATCTTATCTCACTCATATTTCAACGGTCTATTTCCTTCGCTCTTTCAGATTCTTAGAATCTTCGCAGAAATTTTCTCAAAGACCTTAGATAACGCATTGTTTGCTTCGAAGTTCCTCAATATCTTATATTTCATTGCAGTTGAATAATTCAATATTTTATTTTCTCCTTTTTTTTCATTTTCCAACGAAGATGGATTCGTTCAAACACGACTAACTTTAAATGATCATCCCAGTCAACTGATGCAACATATCACTGCACGTGTCAGTGACATTTACCATTCAAGTACTGACATTACAAAGAATGACATTTTTTTTTTCATTCCGAGTACATGACGATGATGTATACATCCTCCTATTTTCATTCACCTTCAATGTGTCATTCCTTGCACGCATGAGAAACAAAGATTTTCCATTCAGATATTTTTTTCTCATATTGCTAGTGAGATCTCAGTTTCTATCATTCTCATTCAATGGATATCACGAATACAGAGTAAAAAGAAAAAAGAGTGAAAAAAAAAATTCATACATTTTATCAGTGAAAAAAAAACATTCAAATGTTTTCTTTTAAATGAAAAAATTTCCAGAATAATATTGTTCATAAAACAAAAAGAAAGAAGACTATTCTGACTGAGTTCATCCATTTGGTTTTGGAATGAGAGTTTGGTTAAGAAAAGGCCGCAGGCACTACATGGCAACTTCTTAATAGGCCCATGTTGGATTAATGATAAAATGAACCACAACTTTAATCTCTTTGAACCCAAAGTGACTATTCTCCAAGAACTGCCGTTATTCTTTCTCCAAGACTATATGCATGGTTACTATTCAATTGTGAGTGGCTACACTGAGGAAAAAAGAGTAGTAAAAATTGTCAAATCTTTGTTCCATTGGTTCTCGGCCGGTATTTTTTTGAAATAATTAAAAAAGTTAGTCAATTCACTGAATTTTGTTCATTCAAACGGATCAATTGTTTGAATGAACAAACTTTAATGGATTGAACAATTTTTTCGATTATTGAAAAAAATATTTGCTAAGAGCTAATGAATCAAATATCTCATAGTTTTTAGCACTTTTTCCCCAATTAATAATATGTATAATACATTGAGAAAAAAAGAGGCAGAAACAATTAAATATTGATGCCATTGGCACTTAGCAAATATTTTTTTGAAATAATTAAAAAATCTGTTGAATTTACTGAATTCAGTCGATTCAACTAGTTAATCTGTTTGGATTAACTAAATTTAATAAATTCAGCAATTTATTCAATTATTCCAATGAAATATTTGATAAAGACCAATGGCATCAATATTTGATAGTTTTTACCACTATTTTTTTTTTCAGTGTACGTATATTATTTTATTTTGCCTCTCGTCATGAAGATTTTTTATGTTTTCATTGATAGAATGGATAGAGTGTGGACGAAGAAAGTATAAAACAGAAAGGTGCGATTTTTGTTATACAGAAAAGAGGGGGAGAAAAAAGGCAATGCCTGTTTCCATGCCCTGACGTAAATTAAATGTCGGATCAGAAACAGAGTCGCTGTCACCGGCAACGTCGCCGTAGGAGGCAAAGGGAGGATAGAAAAAAAATATACAAAGAACTAGAGGGAAAAGGGGAAAAAAAGGACGAGAACAGCGAAATTACCGTTTTTAAATTTCATGAGAGACAAGTAAATGTTACGGAAATAGTTTCACTGTATAAGTCAGAATAAAGAACAAATGGCGCTGAAAAGAGCAGAAGAAGAAATATGCTTCTTACAAATATCTCTTGGATGTTACTTTTTCTTCCCTGATAAATGATGATAATTTCAAAATCGAACTAGAATTTAGAAAAAAACAACCGCCTCTCACTTTTATTAGGAGAACTTTTTCCAGACTTTTTGGCGTCAGTACAATTGAAATTCTACACAGAATATATCATCATTCTATTTCCAATGGAATGAAAGTGAAAGCTCTGAAGAAGGAAAAAAAATAAGTGGAAGAATCTACCCATCCAATTTTATTGTCAACATAATCAATTTGCATTTGATACGAGCACTTTACGACAATGACACAACGGTCACTGGCCTCAGGAAAAAAGAACCATTCATTTCCTTTAGGTTTTTTTTTCCACTTGCTTACGCAACGTCTCATCGCTTTGGAAGTATCGTTAGACCTTACCAACGTAACGCTCGTTTTTTCCTTTCCCCCTCTATTTTGTCACAGGGTATCCTGTATTGAGGGCTGTTATGCGATACGATAGAAAGAAGTTTTCATCGAATTTCATATCGATAGCAGACCATATAAGTGATCGTATACCATACTACCATTCAACTTGTATATATCACGCAGAAGGAGGGGCTATCGTGTGCGACGTGAAAACTCCGTATATATCTTCTTTTTTTTTCCCTGACATAGCTGCTATTTTTTTGTTTCCCTTCCTCAACTGACTGTTTTATGTTTTGTCTATTGTCGTACGCTCGTTCAATGCTATTGTAGAAAATGTTGCGGAAATAATACCTTAAAAATGATAATTTTCCAAGGCAACCAAGTAACGAGGGTTACCAACTACATAAAGAAAGTGAAAGCCATAAAAATACGAATGATAAAGAGAAATACGTAGAAGGCGAAAGAAAAAAAAGAAAGAATCTACATCTTTGATGTTACCATTAGCCGAATCCTCCACCCCTCAGGAGTCTCAGCCACTTTTTTTTCCTCTCCACATTCACTTGAATAATTCCATCTAGCCCTCATTCATACGACCTCCTATTATGAATTATAACTAGGATTCCATTAATTTCCTTTTGCGAATAATTAAAGCACTGGATACTGAAACCATGCTGGTTCACATACAGAAGTCCACGGAGCTTTCACGTTGGTCAGTTGCACATTTCTCTGCCTTTCTCTCTCTCTCTCTGTCTTTCTCCCTGAATACATCGTTTCTCTTTCACTCGGTTTTCTCTCTCTTCCCTTAATCCATTCGCCCCCTTCCTAACCTCGTCCTCCCTTCCTCAGCCCTCTACCTTTCTCTCCTGTGCCTAGACCGCCCATTCTTGTGCCTGCTGACGTTTGAAATATTAATCGAGACTTACACATGGTGTTCCGAGACTGGAAGCATTCTGTGACTGCATTATTAAGTGGCCCTCGCGCATTTCATGCTACAGGGAGGTGTAGGCCCGTCTGGTCTATGCCACGAAATAAAGAATATTCTGATATAGTTATATATACAGTTATATACTCTATCCAAAAAGCGTAAGCTCTGCACTTTGCTACTGCAATAAACGGAATAAAGAAAATGTGAGAGCGAAATTCTCCTATTCTTTTTCTTCTGAATTTCATACAGCATCGATTCTAACGATAGAATCAGAGGAAAAAAAAAAAAAAGAAAAACACTACTCCAGACCACATGGAAAACGGAGACCTCGACCTCGAACCTCGTCTGCCCAACCAGTTCACATTTTACCATACACAATGTACACGCATACATGCATAATCAGTTTACAAAGCGTGTATAGATTCAAGGCAGCTTTTACCCGTCTCCATCTTCAGGCAAAAGCCAGCCACAACGTTAAATTGCTGATAAGGAAAGAGAGTGAGGGAGGGAGAGAGAGAGAGAGAATGGGCTGAGGACGGTGAAGTTTTAAATGGCCGTAACGCAATAACCCATGCATTAGAGACTGACGCGCCTTCACTATCTACATCATCTATATATATGCAGCACACAGTTACTACTCTGTACTCCAGTGTGCACGCATTCTCAAGCTATTCAACTGGAGCCCCTTTATATAGGAGAGAATTTCTGGCCATATACTGCAAAACCACATCCTCCATCGTAGTTGAAGAGAGGAGGGGGAGGGGAGGGGGTTAGTTTGCCTGACAACTCGATTACATGATATCGCTTGGCTTGAGTGGCAAGTGTGCGCGGAGTATACCAGAGATTCACCAATGTGGAATATCGTCTCTCTGATATACCTTTACTACTTACTCTCGTTGTATGCAGCAGTATCACATTGCCATCTAGCATCAGTTTGTGGATTAAGATTTTCTATCTCGTCTGAATAATATCAGTCTATTTTGATCATCTGGCTTGCAATAGAGCTACGTGATCTACGAGATATTGCCTTTTGAATTATCAATTAGAGCGCACAGAGTTGAAGCGATTATCATGTATAATAGCTGTCTTCAATAGGCTGATATGCACAACTTCATGAGCTCTAGTAATTTCATGGCAATGAGTATAATGCGTTGGAAAAATACCAGCACGTAGCTACGTGTTGCTTTGGTGACGATAAAGAACAGATTTTATCTTCATTTTGTACACCTCAACGTGAAGCATATTTTTCCTCCCTAATTTCCCTTTCTGCACACGGCTGAAACTCAGGGAATGGGTATTTTTGGTACTGTGTTGGTATAACGTATGTGAAATTTATTAGTAGCACGCGAGGATATACATAATATACAGTCGTATGTACTGGCATCCTGTGCCGGACCGTGTTGTGGTGGCGCCTGGTGCACGATATAGTGGACCAACGCCTGGACGAAACCAGCTTACCATCGTGTTTCCACAGAACTCGCTCATAGCTCCTACTGAACCAGTTGCAAATCTCCCAATCACATATGCATGTGTATTGTATTACGTAGAATATCTAATCCTCCCAGGAGAATTAATGAATTATCATTTTGAGATGTATATTAAGCGAGTCCTAGATATATATATCACTCTTTTTACCCTTTTTTTTATCCTTCCGAAGATTTACATCAACTCGACTTTCTCGAGTGAAGTTTTCGAGAAGCACCCATTAGTGGAGACACGCTGATCTCTTGCTCTCAGTAGTTTCGAGACATTCTGAAGAAGGGACGAGAGACGAGTGTATGAGATAGAAACATCTTTCTCTATTTCTCCGTCTCTCTTTCACTATCTCACTCAACCCCAAACTGTGGGTACCTAGCGAAGTTGTGGCTTTTAGTCGTGCCACAGCTCAGCAACATTAGGGTGGATCAGCCACTCGTCTTCCGCAAGAAACATCCATTACGAAATTTGTTCGTCCAAAGATTCATTCGACTTCCACGTGGGAGGATGAAATTTTGAAAAAAATGAAGAAGTGGAATAGCTGCGAAAAATTCAGAGTCCTGCGAATGTTTGATATTTTGAATAAGCCATGATGAAATTTTTGTATTTCAAATATTCAATTGAAATTCTATCCATGCATGGACAGTCTGACTAAAAATTATATCATAACAGATGCGAAAGTATGAGACTCATCTAATAACTTCTACTCTTTATTATAACCCATCAAAATCTATCAAAAGAACGTTAACATGGGCACAATGGATGATTGTATCGATAGCCAGGTTTATAGTTAATTATTGGCTTGGCACTAGTTCGTTGTCTGGGAAGGGAGAGTGGAAATTTCCGTGTGAAATGTTCAATGTTTTCGAAACGAGGAGAGGGCAGTTGAGCGTGATATGAACCATAGCTGGGGTAATGAGCTGATGGTAATATTATGTCCAGTCTGTGACAGCTCTGGGGATGAGAGAGAAGAACGATGGGGCAGTTATTTTGTGCCTGGACCATCAATGGAGAATTGATAGCTGCGTTGAGAGATATTATAGTTTCATTAAAATTTACAATGGTGCTGAAGATGATACACAATAAATTTTCGATTGCAATCATAAAATCAGCAATGAAGACAGAAAAGATTCATTTTGATGAACCATTGCAGAGAGGGTTCCTGATAATTGTAAAATGATCTATCCTGTACGAAAAAAATAAAATACTGGAAAAAATACACGGGAACCTATTCTTTTCTATATGTGACCATGTATGGAATGAAATATAAATTATCATATCATCGCCTTAGAGTGAAAGAGGCGTAAGTGCCATTTTTTCCGATTTTTTTTCTTCAAAACAACAAAGAGCCGTATCTCCACCATTATTGCTCCAATAGGCTTCCCAAGACCTTTTACGCAATATTAGTAAAAAAAATCGATAATAATAACAAATAGGCGTAAGTACCGGAGATACGCCTCTTTAATTTCAGTGTTTCTATTGAATTTTCCCAAATCATCGAAGAAAGACTAATAACAAAGGGGTGTAAGTGCCGGAGATACGTCTCTTTGTTTTTAGTTTTTTTTTAATTTTTCCTAATCATTGAAAAAATACTCATAACAAAGAGGTGTGAGTCCGGAAAAATAATTCAATGGATAAAATTAAAAAACCAAGAGGCGTAAGTGCCATAATTTAGATAAAAATCGCCAAAAACGAAAGGGCGTAACTCCAAAAATTCTCATATGCTATAAAAAAATTATAAAAATAAAAAGGCGTAAGTGCGGAGATACGTCCTTTTCATTTTAAGATTCGTAGTTACGCCACTTTGTTCTTTCCATTTTCAATTACCCAAATAATGTTCCAGAGATCATAAAAAACATTTTGGAATGATAAGTGGACATACGCCACTTTCACACCAGAATTTCATATTTTTGGCACTTACGCCCCTTTCACTCTAATGCAACGATATGGAATTTTGCTGAGAAATTATCTAGTCATATATTTTTAATCATATATTCATGAAAATATCATTATATTTATACTCTTCCTCTTATAAGTGGAAAATATTTTCAATATTATATCTATCAATACATAATATAATACATAATTGATAATTTCTTTTTTCATGATCTTGAAAAAAAAACGGATTTACTTAAAAAATCATAGAAAAGCAAGAATAAATATTAATTTTATTATTAACTTTCCAGTTATTTAGTGCTGTATAGGGCTGAGAGAGGCACCTTGGAACATCTCAAATTATAGAAAAATTGAACATGATGAGTGTACAGTCGTATCATATATTCCAAGGAGATATGAAGTAAGTTTTATAAAATCTTCTATTCAAGAATTTTTAGAAATTTTGTAATCCATTCAATGTTAAATGCGTGAAAAATGATATATTTCGTCATGTATTATCAAACTTATATTACATTATACATCAGGATACATATATTATTAAACATAATAATATTTATACGGCTTTTTCATACGAGATTTAGCGCTAATGATGTTTCTCATCGGTTCAACTATTTTCCAGTCCTGTTCATCAATGTCACAATCATAAAATTCATTCTCTTCAAAAGATCGTTACGAATTTCCGGATGAATAGCTCCCAAAGGATTATCGATGTTCTTCCATTACTCGAATGAAAGTCACGAGTGATATCCTAAAGATGTACAGATTGTACTGGAAGATAGCTATCGATTGCTCTCGTGGCTGTAACCGAGGTACACGACATAGTTGTTGTCGTTGTCGGATAGTGTCTATCGATACACTTCGGATGTGGTTACGCGACATTGTGCATTGGCGCGAGTACGGAAAGCCGGTGTGGGAGAATGTCAGTATAGTGTAGGTACGTGGGTGGACGAAAATAGGAACAGGAATGAGTATAAAGTGGAAAAGGGCTTTTGCGAATTGTAGTAGAGAGGGAGTGGTAATCGGTGACCAGTGAATTGGAACAAATGCAGACGGACGTGGAAGATGAGGGGGAGCGAGTATGGTTTGGATAAAGTAGTGAATAAAGCTTCCTCTTGGCAAGAAAAGAAATAATGTGAATCGATGTGTACACATGTGTAATGGAACAGTGAACTTTTTCAAAAGTTCGTTATGCTTTAAAGTATACCGATACTTTGATATTTTTTTTTCTTACTTCGTTTCCATTTACATTCATACATAAAAGATATTCAACTCTATTTCTTGGCTCTTCTCGGGCTGGATTGATTAAATTCTACAGCTTTTTTTTACCAATTTCCAATGAGTAGTTACAAAAGTTGGTAAGATCGAGCACAGTATCAGTAGCTCGAGAAAATGGAAAAAGAAATGATATAAGAGAAAGAGAGAGAGAGAGATGAATAACCTTGTTGATCTATCTTCAGTGTGTGAATTTGTACAAATGTTTGATAGAATATGATGGAGGACCTGACGAAGGGAGAATTGATATAACTCATTGCCATCAGTTACCATTGAGGTATATCCATCGAATGATTCTCAGACACTGATGCCAAAGCTGTTGGGTCAACTGATTCACTCAATCGTAAATACTAAGGGTATGGTCTTAGGGAGGAGTTTGAAGACAATTGGTTTGCACAGAAGACTGGAAACGTGATATGCAAAAGCTCACTCATGCTGTGAATGTCTTTGGATATCGGAGACAGGGTTATATCTCAGAACCAATTCATCCATGAACAAGAGTAAATTCCATTCTACGATGTTGAATGATACGCAAGCATTCCGATGATGAATATAGCATTTTAGGGCTTTTAGGATTCCCTTTCTTGCAATTATAGGTCTATATTGAGATGAAGAATGAGAAAGGAAGGCTTTCTTACCATTGTACTGCTGCACGAGGAGTGAGGCAAATACGTGACCCGGACTTCGCGCACCACGTGGTCCAGCTGATGTTGGACCAACTGCATGACGAGTATTGTCATCTTCGTCACTGCTTGATTGTGCACTGGCTCCATAACCGCGCCGTTCTCTCCATTCCAGGGACCGCTGACGGCGCAAGCCACGGCCCCCGTTGGCATGGCCACGGCCCAGAGTACCGTCACTATCCATCACTGCGGCATCTGCAAGTATATGACAATTAATTCAATCGTTTCATGTTATTGTACCAATAAGAAGGTTAATGCAGTAGTGAAGAAGTAAAACAGGAGGAGTCCATTTCTTCCACCATCCTTATTCTTTTTTTGTAGACAATCTTGAAGACTACAAAGAGGAATAGAGGCGAAATAGGGTATGTCTCCATTAGTTTTCAAAATATTTTTGAAAAGCTAGTGACCAGAAAAAAGACTCATCCTTTTCTACCCTTTCGCTACTGAATTCACGATTGAAATAGTGAAGCAGGATGAGTTGCAAAACCACGTTTTGAAGAAACAGTTTTGAGGAATAATATCGATTAAAAGTTGGACTTGACGCCTGCCCCCACTTTCATTGCTTCTCCTACTAATGAATAATAGTAATTGGAGAGAGAATACGGAAACCTGGAGGATTTCTAGGGAGAGGAAGTGAACTCTTTTCTCACCGAACGTTTAAATAGATCAATAGCTTTAGTTCTCTTATCGATTTTCGTGAAGATATTTCCATTTATCGATGTTAAGCTCTATTTACTTCTGTTCTTGACAATTAGTTAATTATTCAACTTGTAGTTTCCTCATTGGATCTATTATTTCTTTCCTTTTATTGTTCATTCTATCATTGATGAGTTTATTTTGGGATGTTTGACGATAAAAAACCTGTTTTTGATATGATAATTAAATTTTCAACATTTTTATTGCTACCATTATAGATACTCGATAATTTTTACAGAATACGAATAAAATGTAGGCGATGTATCATAAGAAATATTGGATTTTCCGACGATTAACCTAATTTTTTTATTATTTATTTTGCTAGTGAATGTAAAACATTATAACGTGAAATTTTTTTTTAGCAATTTTATTGTATATTCGAAATAAAATATTTCTCCTCATCATTCCATTTCCCCAACATTAGTGAGAATAACACTCAATCCGAGAATTAAAATGAAGGAAACCAGGAATTAATGATTGATTCTAATTTAATGCACTAATCAATACATCGGTCATCCACTGGACTATACCCGGTTATTCAATGGACGAGAGCAGTCATTTACTAGATTTCAGCATTCCACGCTATTTATGATTATTTTTAGAAAAACTGTAATGAAATAAAGGAAATATCACGATAAATATTGGGAAAAAAATGATTTCTCAATGCGATTATCACAGTCGGTTTGAGTTTTCAAGTAAATTATCATTTTTTATCAGTCGGAATATCTATCACTATAACGAATCGCTCATTCACTGGACATTTCACTCTATACAATTAGGTCTCAAATCGAACGAAAAACCAAATCGTCAACTCCAATTGCACTAAGAAAATCAGGAAATAAATAAATTATATGAAGAGCAGTTGTCACCTATGAATATTCGGTTACACGTCTAAACTGCACAACGTCATTTCAACATATTCTAATTCAACACAAATTGATTCCAACAAAGTCCCAATTCACCCAGTATCAAGATCATTTTTGAAAATTCCAATTTCTGAAAGATACAGAATATTCCTCAAAGTAACTACAAACGGTTTTTTTACGTTTTGTTATGCTTTCGATTCGCTGAGAGGACACTTGGGAGAATCAATCGAGTCTAACATAAGTGGTTAGGCTCCTTGAGATAGTTTCGAGAGTTAAATGCCATTCTGAATTCCTGCAGTGACATACTCGATTAGAGTTGCTCGTAACCGATGGAGGAACCAGTGGATTGATGCTCCAGAGAAGCTTAGACTCTAGTGACTAGTATTATTCCAAAAGCACTTCAGACAGTTATTTATAGATTCAATTTAGATTATTGATGTAACTCCCATACATACACACACACAAACAGGCTGTGCTATAAAATCATTGATGCTTGAATCGATGAATTATATGAATCACTGCGGACGTTAACGATAGCCCATTTCTTCTTTTTATTATCACTTTTTTTTTTATTTATTGGTTTATAAGAGTGTGGAATCCATAGCGATTATCGATTCTATTTGATTGATTTTTTTTTCAATTATCCGTAGCCTTAATTGCTCCACCAACATTTATTCAAACTATGGTATCCGAGGAATCTCCGATATCCAATAGAGATGGTCGTAGAGAAGAGTGCTGAAGCTAAATGCTGCACGCTGGAGAGAGACAATAAGATAAAAGAATAAAAAAGGGAGAAAGAGAGAGCAAGAGGCTGGAAAAAAGTGGAACACCAGAGCCGTGGGATATTCGTGCTTTAAGAGTCGTAAAGAAGTATCAAGAAGCTTACGCTGAGGCGAAATTCAATTAAAGGAAGCAAATAATGTGGTTTACTATTGTGGATGGTAAAGTGGCTTGGATAATTATCCTTGGATATTTTCTCATTTCAATTTCAAAGTATTAGCAAGTCTCAGGATAATATAATTGAATATAAAATAATAAAGTAATGGCTCATTTGAAACTATCATTTGTAGTTTATTCATAGTTTAATGCTGGGAGAAAGAAGTAATTTTTCAATTAAATAAACTTTTTACAAAACTTTATGGAATTATCCAAAGATTTTTCCATGAATTTATAATGATATAATTCTCATAATTTTCTGACGTGAAAAACTTTTGACGTGAATTTAAAAAAAGGTGGAGTTTTAAAAGCAGAGAAAAGAAAAATCATAACTACATGACCCCGTACACTGTTATTGTCATAATTTTACCTTACTCAACGTTAAGGTACGATAATATAATAACCCGGAACAATATAAAATGATTCCATAGTTAGGGGGTTTGCTTTCTCTATGACAAAGACTAGCTGACTCTGCTTGGCTGTGCAACAACGCCCATTAATATCTCCAAGGGCTTCCTTCCAGGACATAAAACCACGGATGTCGTACACAGGAAAATAGTGAGTGTTTTGTTATTTTTTTTTTATGTTTATTACACCAATGGTCAACGTACATGCTAACATCAAAAGTCTTTTAATCTTTTGTTTCATAATACGTGACAGTGTGAGTCAATTATTTTCATGGAAAATTTCATTAAAATTGTAAAGTAACAGCGAAAAAGATTTTCATGCTTTCAGGAGAGTAAAAAAAAATTATTTCGTCAATTCAGTGCTCAATTAATTCTTGATACTTTTTTGCTGAAAATTGAAAGAATTGAAAGAATAAATGGTCTCTTTTTCACATTCGAGATTAGGTGAAAATTCTGAATTAGGTATATTGTTCAAAACTTTAGACAATAATGGCCTTGTCGTAGAATCGAAATGGTGTGAGTGCTAGAAATCAAAAAATATTGAAATCAATTGATAATTCTGTTGTTTGGAAAAAAACGCGCCCTTTTTGTCTATCTTCTAGAAAATATTGAAAGTGACACTTATGCCCTTTTCAACCTATGATAGTGAAATCCTCCTATTCTAAAACGTTCATATACGTCGAATCAAATGCTGAAACTGTCACATTTATTCCTCATCCCTCATTGGTTAACCAAAATTGCGCGTTCAATTCACAAAACAAAATAGGAATGTAGATAATTATCAATCTTTGGTAATAGTTTTCAATTCAACTCGATGAATAATAATGGAAAAAATTAAAAAAAAATGAATTCGAACAAAAAAATTATAAGATCATTTTCCGTGCTTTAGAGCGCGTGATCGATCTCGTTTCCTCAACGAACCAATGAGAAGAATTGCAAAAAAAATTATGAACATCATTGTGTATACTCAAGAATTCATTCCTTAATTAATGAATCTATCGGCAAGATCCTTATTTTCCATAAAGTTTTTAAATTAAGATTCTTTCTATCTACCATTGTCAATGAATCTACAAAGGATTAATCTCTTTCATAACTTTACTGAAGTCTGAATAACTGTAAGAATTCAAACAATCAAAGAAAAAGTAGTTAAATAGGATAAAAACAGAAGAGCCTTATTGCAACTTGTGTCGGAAAGGAGATATGAAAAAGAAAAGAATCATAAAGAATTAGGGATGAGAAAGATATACAAAACGGAAGTAGCTACAAGAGGGAGAGATGAAACTGCGGAAAAAAGAATTACCGTTATTATCGAGCTTGGTCGCACGTGTATATTATTGCCAAGAGATTGCTTCTCTCGAGTCAAGGGGTTCGACTCCGTGCGGAAGAGAAAAAGGACAGAGAGAAGAAGAAGAGAGCGAACGGTGAGACGCGTGGAAAAGTTTTCTAATATAGGTTTTCCTGGTTTCGAAAATCTGTGGATAAAAGGAATGGGTGGGAGAAGAAGAGGTGGTGAAAAAGGGAGCGACCAAAGAACGTAGCCGTATTGGCTGCTTGTGGACGAATAAATGCATTACGTGGAAGAGAAGAGCTGTGTCCTTCCTTTTTTTATCTTTCACTGCTGTCATCAAAATTGTGAGAAGGGCTTGTCAACTTTCCCTCTCTACTCTTCACATTCATGTCATAATGAAAAAGGAAAGTGAAGAACTAAGTGGGAAAAAAAAAGAAAAAAATGAGAAAAAAAGATAAAACTTTTTTTTTTTTTCAAGCAGTTTTTTTTAACGAAGTGGATAGTTGAGAAAATGTTCGAAGAGATTGTGAGTAAAATTAACCGCACAAAATCGTAGTGAAACAAGGGAAGTGTCATATTAAAAAACGGAAAAATGTAAAGGAAGACGCTGGTTATGTCAGAAAGTCAGGACACAAGTATGCCCACTAAGCCACGACAATGCCTTCTACGTGTCCCCGTGGGTATCACTGGAGATTTGCATAGAGCACGTTTACCAACCGTTGGAATCATATCCCTTGAAAGAATAAGTGTCGAGGGGTGGGTAAAATCTGATTTTTAAATGGTGAATATAATGGGGTGGCTCACTAAACGTTTGGACGAGACTGTTGGAGACCCTTAACCCATTTTCTTACCAATATTAGAAAAGAGAGAGGAGGTGTTGGGTGAAAGAGGGTTTTGGGGTGAGACTGGGGCGGTTTGTAAAACACAGTTAAACGGTAAGAAGGACATCTGAATGCATGGAACATAGAAGTTAGGTATGGACCCATGGTTATGCTTGTAGGAGAGACTTCTGCATATTCATTGAGTTCGCGCCAACACTGGTAGAAAGAGAACCAGAGTGTCTAGCGGGCAATATCAAGTGGTATCCACTCTAGCCACATTGCGAGGAAGGGTAAAGGTGTGCAGTGGGAGAAAGAGAGGAGATGGGGTACTGGGATCAAAAGGTTAAAAGTTATCTCACTGTTATTGCACTGGTCCACTATCATGATATGAGAGGTAAAGAAGAATGATGATGAGAGCACGATCCTCATATGAATATCCTCACTCTATGTTTTCGATTTCCACAGACTCATATGAAGTGCAATGATAAAATAAAAAGAAAAAAGGACAAAATAACGAACGTGATGAATAATTTGATGACAATGGAGAGACAGTGGAGAGTGACCACACGACGCAATTGAGGTGTACCACGGGATTTGATGTGAGGGGTATATATTACCGTATTCCCATAGAGAATTCCCATCGGCAAGTTTAATGACGTAATTTCAGGGCAGAGAATGGAGGAAGTAGTTCAAACAAAAAAAATGAAAAAAAAAATATTCATCGAAAAGCTCTGACGCGTTTCCGCAGGATCGAACGCTTCGATGCGCTATGCCCGATTAATCATAACCAAAGCCCTCGACAAAGGCCGACACACAGAAGCGTCCAAAGAGAGTTGGGAAGAGCGACAGGCAGAGATCGAGAGAGAGAGAGAGAGAGAGAGAGATGAAGAGCCAGTAGTTGCACAGTATATATTCCACTCCCGGTGTGCATCACACGATAATTTATATGGTAATCCCTTGGGTGTAATAAGTCCTCCCACTCTGACCGAACCATCCTCGTCACCACTGCACACGATCCACCGCCACAAGTTGGACACTGTCCCATCCTCATATAGTTATTCGTTGGCTACATCAGGGCACACGTGGGAAAGTAACCATGGCTATTTGAGCGTTCGGGGGGAACAGAGGTTGGTACATAAACTAGGCTAGTTGTTAAAAGCACGATCAGTCGATTAGATAGTATCTCGGTTGGGCCCAATTTACTATGCAGCATAGGTCTATTGAATGGTGTTTATACGTAAGTTGAGAGGTGTCCCAATTGCAATATCAAGCCCAACAGCCGTTCAATTTTCGACGTGATAGGAAATGCCAACAGGAATTCAATTAATCGCATGTCTCGTTACATCAACTAGCCTCACCTCTCATCGGAAATTCCGCATTTCATTTTCAAACATTATGTATCAACATCAGTATCAATGTAATATCAAAATCATTGAGGAACAAGAAAATTGTATTTCAAATGGATGAAAGAAATTATATTTAAATTCAAAATCAACGAATACACTGATATACAGAATAAAAGCTGACTTGGTTCACGTCTTCCCGTTCCGAATTGGAACTGATTCGTACTTCGACTTCTCATCTCATTCTCTCTATTTATTTCAACATATTTTCTTCAGTTACACTCACTTTCATTCAACACACTCTCTGTCCAAAGTATGATCTCGTTGCCAGCCACACATAGTATTCCCAGAACCCCTGATATCTCTAGCATTACCCAAACAAGAACTCATACTTCTCAATAAGGCATCTTATAAATTTAGTGTCTCTTATATTCAATCTTTGTTCACTTTTTAAAATTAATAGATTGAGACGCGCACTCTGTGCGCACCTTGCGGATTGTGCCTTTTACCTAACCAATATTTAGGTAAATGTGCAGAATAGTGCCCATAAAATTTAAATAATTATCAAAGTCAAATCTGCGGAAAAAAATATGGAATGCGCAAGTGAGATTTGAACTCACAACCATCTGATTACATGTCAGGTGCTTTACCAATTGAGCTATGGCGAGTTCCTATACTTTCCTTTAAATTTTTGACCAAGATATATTACATCATAATTCGCCACCTCCCTTCCTGAGGCAATTTAAATTAATTCAATTTTTAATTTTATTGTGGGCTCTATTATACACATTTACGGTTGTTTCTGTTGATGGAGAGAAATGTAACATATTCAGCACGATATTCTAATAAGGAACATTTAGTTTTCAGTCGTCTGCGTCTAGGTAATCAAACTTCAAATGCGCCACGAAAGGGTAGCTATGATTGTTTTTGCCAATAGATATTTCAAATTTTTTAATCTACCGCACAACTCGTCAACCAATGAAATTCAGGCGTTACAGGTTTTTGACATATTCGATATCGATTATCGCAGTTCGATAAAATCTTGCAATGTATTATTTAGGAGTAAAGTATCTTCAATTAGTAACACAATGCTCAATCGATCGTTCTCAATACTATCTCAAAATCAATGTAAATACCAAGAAATTATTTTTTTCTCTTGAATTCAATGCTCTAGAATCATAATAATGTGGACAAAATGTTATATTCAAAAGGAGCAACATCGTTTCAACATTATAGAGATACTGCCATTGACTTCCAGTGATCTGAACCGATGGAAGAACGTCACGTAAGTCGTTATCCCTCTTGAAATTCTCAGAACGCCATCGTGTACCCTCTACACATCATTATCCTCGGGTATTCCTGGCTGATCGACTTTCGATTTAGCTCGTTAACTGTGCTTTCGATGAATCAACTATTGGATTCTTCCGCATTAGCTCATTCGTCTTTTTTTTATCCTCGCTCTTGATTCGCCCCGTGACCTCTATCTCTCATTGGAAGTTTTCCATTCAGTTGAGAATTCAATTTATTTATATATTTCTGAGCATGTGATTAACATTTAAAAGTTATAGGATATAGTCAACCTGATCAACCGTGCACCACTCAAAATCAATGAAATTATTGAGCTGTTTTTTTTTTCTCAAAAATCCCAGAGACATTGAGTCCTAGATGTGAACAATGGAGATACGTGATGCTGCCTGTTACGTGCTGCGATTGAATAACTTTTCCCTTACAAGCAATTGAATTTGGGTTATCGAATAGAAAACGTATGGAACTTTCGGTTTATTTCGTTCCTCTAAAGTCATGACATTATCGAATATCACAAGAATGCGAATCGGAATAAAAATATATTTTCACTTGAATTTCAATAATTCACAGACTCGAATAAAATAAGTGCAATGGTTACGAATTATCCATAATTTTTGGCATCGAGTATACTCATTTATCATCTAAATTCATGTGTCGTAGCGATAATACATTGACGCTATTGATTCCCTTTTTTTTCATAAAAACTCTCGCTATCATCTCCTCCAAGTGTCACCAGTGCCATCAAGTCTTTTTATTCGTCAAGGACTCTACCCTCACCAGCCTGCTGCTAACCTCCACTTTTTCAACATTACTCTCCCAAAACCACTTTGTCAAAAAAAAAAAAAAAATTCAGACACTCCCAGTCCCTCGTCTCATTGTTTTTCAATTAAAAGACAGAGTAGAGGAGTATCATTTGTCTGCATTTGGAAAATTCCATGAAACCCTTCTGTGATTGTCACAAGAGAGAACACATTGTACATAATTAATTAATTTCACGGTAATGCACTTAACACAATTAAATTGATTCGTACTCAATTATGAAATGAAATTCAAAGGCTAAAAAATTAACAGTAAAAACGAGAATTTTTGTTTAATCACGAGTTTTAAATTTGTAATATTTACTTGTGTACTGTCTCTACTGAATTCGGCAAACTTACAGTTGTCAAGGTAATTTTACGCGTTGACGAGCATAAATTAATGAGATACAACCGTCTGGAAGTTAGTCGTTGGTTGACTAGTGGTCGTGTGTGGTTGGTTTACATGCTGAGCCAAAGGGACCGAAATAGAGACACTTGACATAACGTATGAGGGTATTTATATATATACATATATATATACCTATATAGATGCTTCGAGTGGTTGAGGCAAGGATATAGAAGACAAGAAGAAGCTGGATGATATTGCCTATAGAGGATGAATTCAGTGCGGCATTTGGGACATATACTGCTGAGGTAGTTTCGTCTTCATTTGGCAAATGGCCGATAAATCCGTGTCTGGTGACGCATTACAATCTACCCTCCACTTTATTGGCGAGACCGAGAGACAGATTTTAATGCTGCATGCCTCACGGACCTGTACATTATGACCCAAAGTTTAACTGCCGATGTAAACACAATTTTGAGGATCAGTTCAGAAAGCTCTCACAACATTAAGGTTTTTTTTTGTCTCAACTTTGAATCAAACGGATTAAACTGTGGTGCCCGCTTTGAATAAGTTACCTTTGGATAAGATACTTTGGGCTGCGCAACGCCAGAGGATTACTCCCCCCCCCTCCCCTCCCCTCCACATACTTTTCTCCAAACGCTGAAAGAGAGAAATTGATTCCGAGGAGTCTAAATAAGATACTGCAAGTTTCTTATGAATTTTTTTCAAACTATAAACTAGGGACATTTGAGCATCAGATTTTTACTCTCATATCATCTGATTTGTTATTGACAGCTTTTGTGAAAAAATTTGAAAAACACTTCCAACCAGGTAGAAATGTTGAAGTATTTTCTTATTCTTTTTTTCAGATTTTTTAGGGAGAAGTATCTCACAAATTCTGTATTGGTGAATTATATCCATCTCTGGTGGAGTTGAGTTAGTGAATGGAAAAATGAATGAATAGACAAACGAAAAATGAATAGATAAATAAATGACAGTAAATAAATTAATTCCGAAACTCACTGAAGGTATGCTGAAAAAAAAATCAAGTAACTCGGGTATTTTATTAGGAGCGTGTACTGTACATCTCAGCCCTACTAAGCAAGTAGAAAGGATTCGTGTTTAATCAGACGATGGCAATGAAGCATGATAAGACTAATTATGTACATTCCTACCAACCGTTTAGTAAAGATACGCTCATACAAAATCTCCCTTTCTTTTTCTCTCTCTCTCTCTCCTCCTTCCACTCGCTCTCAATGTTGAACAAGTCTTTGTGAAAACAATAAAGAGAAAATGACTAAAAGCCTCACTTTTTATGCACAGTCAACCTTTTAACTTGTCTCTTTCTCTGCATATATTTTTTTCATTATTTAACCTAGAAAACTATTCAAAAACTCATTTTCTCTCAGGACCTTCTCTCTAATTATAATTTGTTACAAATTGAAGTGAAAAAAAGGGGCATGAATCTGTCTGAGAATGGGATAATAAATATCATCCCTTTCACCAAAGTCTCTACTCTATTTGAATATCAGGAGCCACAATGGTTTATATTGAGTTGCGTAGGTAAAGCCGCTTTGATATTAAAGTAGAGTATAAGTCTCCTTTCAATGTCCTTCATGGTACGGTCATTGCCATCAGGCAGTTTCATTAGGAGCAAAAACGAAGTTGGCCAAAGAGATACGATCCAGTAGAGAGTTGGGTACAACAGTACCCAGGGATTGTGGACGCTAGTTATTCTTCACCAGTGGAAAACTTCAACATTATTCGAATTGGAGTTTTCCGAGACTGCTGCGGTTAACGAGCCAGTATGGACCCAGTTGTCCTCTCCATGGACATAATAACCCATTGAAAACATACCATCGTCTTTGTACAGTAATTCACATTTACTAACAGTTTCCAGTCAGGCCAAAGAGGGTTTCAACATTCTTAGGAATAACTTTTTTTGCAGAGTGAGAAAAATATTAATTCATTGTTATACTTACAGTGACGAGTCAGGGCGGTGGTCAGCCGATCCGCCTCCGTATAATTAGCAGCACTGCAACAAAAATAAGAGAAGAAATCCTATTAGCTGAAGTTAATAATTAAACAAGGAATTACCAAAAAGCTGAAGTATTAAATAACGGATCTGCTTAAAGAATTGACCGTAAATTTAGGGGAAAAAGAGCAAATTCTATGGTCCATTCCACATATGCCGCAGACAGTTGGCCATTAATAATAAAAAAAGAGACGATAAAAAGACAAGTAAGTGAAACATTAATATTCAGGAGTAATTCGTTAAATCCATGACCAGTGAGCGAGTGGGCGGATAAAGCATATAAACCTCTCCCCGCTACATGTTTGATGCCGGAAGTGCTGGAGCCCCCCCCCCCTCCCTCTTCCCAGTGGCCGCTAGCCTCTCGCTGCGGTTTCCGCAACCTCCGTAGGGTCATTAGCAAACCATTCATTATGCAACTGCGAGCCTGTATTGCGTCAATATGGCGGAAGAGAAGGGAGGAGGATGGGGATAGGGTTAGCTCAGTATTGTAAGGGAGGGGGGGGGGGGAGGGTGAGAACCAGGCAGATTGTTGGCCCAATCGATAACAATGCACCCCTGTTTACTGCCGGGATAATCAACCAGGCGCTACCTTAACCCAAACTGCCTGCCTACCCACCACCTCCTTACTAGCAATCTTCTACCTTTCCGACAATGCTTATTGTGATCGCACTCCTATCAAACTCTAGCTTCTCAGCGTGTCTCTGAGGTACTTGGTACAGCATCACTCAATTCCTAAAATGTCCAATGTCAGACCTCCAAGTCAATGTCCAAATAAGCACGATACTAGAAATTCCTTTCACTGAATACTGACTGAGATTAACCAGAAGCTTGAGATTCGACAGAATTTCAGCTATTCATAAATTGCGTGGTTCATTTTCATTTGAATTATCATTATGATTCAGTTTATATCAAATTAAACTGCAAATATTTGTTGAAATTAATAACGGAACTCAGTAGTACTGTGGTTTTGATTCACAATGCAAATAAACCACAATACACTAGGAAATTCCAGCTTGCCAGTGTTAATGTTACATCATTTTCGTAGCTGCTTGTGAAATTCAGAATTCTGCCCATTTTGAATTCCTCATGGGGATTTCTATGTATTTCACGAAGAGTTGTGATCATTACCTATAGAGAATTGAGAATGAGCACTTTTACCACGAACATTTTAGAATGTACGAGTTTATTATTTTGTTGCATTTTGTCAAATAGCTTGGGAAGAGATTGCTACATTGTAATATAAATTGCAAATATATTCCGTAAATAAGGATAGATTGATGTAGTGAGTGGACTCTTGTATCAGAGTCGAAGGATAGAAAGATATGAACGATTCCTTTGATCCTGAGCTTCTCGGAATGCAGAATCGGTCATAGGAACAGGGGCTGCCCGTCCGAGAAGTTGGTAGTAATTTGGTTAGTTGAATTAGATTGTAAATTTTGGACCAGTGGCTGGCTTCAGGCACCTTGAAGGCATTGCTTCAAACCATTTCCATTTAACCTCATCCCTTTAATCTATAATATTCAACGTGCCGCGCATGACTCCAAACATAGATTGTTGGCATGATAATTACTCTGCACTCATGCATTGTGGAGCTTGCCAATTCATTGGTGCTGCGTGCAGCTATCCACATTTTGATGTAACCAATGAATGTCCCTCAATGTCGAAAGAGGATGAATCATAAGACAATTTGATGTGATTTCTTGACAGAAGAGATTGATGATGTTGATGATCCTCTGATTGATGAAGAAAACAAAGATGAATCTGTTGGTATAATATCGTTCAAAATACATGACCAATATTTTTCAATGAAGCTTTCACAGATTCCTCTCAATAATCTGATTAAAGTAATCCGAAACTTTATCGAAGTTTTTTAAAACTTGAAATATTTATCAAGACATTTTATTTCATTATTTATTAGATCGGAATTGTACGGGATTCAGGACATCGAAGATTTATTACTGAGACTTAGCATGGAATGAGGTAAATACAATACTGAGTGGATACAAATTCTGGGATTACAGAAAGAATGAGATAAAAAAGAGTCAATTGATGCGATTAACTTGAATTTTCTCTTCTTGTTCTTCATCGAATAAAAAATACTGGCTCACGATAGATTGCTAGAATCTGAATATAATTGCAGCAACAAATCGATGAAAGCTTGAAGGGACTTAGAATTATACATATATTTATATTTTTGCTGTATCAAGGTTTATGGACAAGGCAAGTACTGCTGTCTATAATGATTATCATGAATCCTAGACAGGACGCTTCGGGCACGAATAGAGGATCAATGTTTTATCGATATCGTAACAGACGCCTCGGTGGTCTCTGCCTAAAGGCCGTAGGGCGTGCCGTCCACCGTTTTCGGAAGGATTTATGGATTACTGAATTGTTTATCATACCACTTACGTACATTTAGTCGCCACGGTATATTTTCACCATTTCTGTTTTTTTTTACATTTCTCCTACCCATCTCCCACTTCACCTTCACATTATATCATCCCTCCATTTCATTCAAGGTACTCAACAAAGTAAACACTCCGTGTAATCGAGACCAATGTGAGAATGTATTCCATTCCGGTACTTGAAAAATAGAGCGCCTCGAAGAGAACATGGAGGAAAAAAGAGGAGACAAAAAAAATAAAAAACCCTAAACTTTCAGAGGATCTGTTTCAGAATGAACGACAAGGTGAGAGGCAATGTTCTGTGTTTGAACACACCAAGAGAATCTGGACGACAAGTAAAGAGTACTATGGTAAAAGGATGGAGAGAGGAAGCGATGAGGATACTGACGTCAGGAAACTTTTGTTTAAAATTGGAATTCCTTTGCGGCTCGTTGGGACCAGGAATGCAGATGCGGTGAGCTTATGCTAGCGACGAAGACTCTTCAGGTTTGTGCCGACTCAAAACCTCGAGGTTGCCACAAGGGTAAAGAAGAAAATATTCGTAACAGGGGAAAGGGAAAAACCTGCACCATCTCTTTGGAGTCTCTTGAAACAAAAAAAAATTGAATATAAATAAATTATTGTTCTTAAAGAAACTACTACAATTTTTCTTAGTAATTCTGCCTCTCGTTAAGGAGGTTGGTCACCACTTGTGCGGGGCGCGCGAGCAGGGAAGAATGCCTATGCTTTAGCATAGGGATCCCAAGTTAATACCAATTCCTGAACACGAAAATATAGAACATTTTTCTGACCATTAATCAGCTAATGACTTGCTGAAAATCATCATAACAATTTTTTTACTCTCTTTTATAATTTTTGACAATAAATAATCACCTCAAATGTTGTCAATGTCATAGAAAATAAAAGAAAATTGATTGCGAGATGGGCTCGGGAACTTTGACAACGCTGCAGTTGAAATATACTTCGAACTGTATCCACACATACATACAGAGCTCTCACGGACATAACGCTACGTCACGCCGTGATGCCATGCTAGTTACTCGACACATGAATTTTTATCGAGGAATTGTATAAAACCATAAATTGCAATTTTAAAAAGTCTGTAAGACTCGGAACAAATGGTCAATCATTTTTCCTGATTGTTCAAGGAAGGTACCTATCAGTTTTTCAATCAAATCTCAATTGTCATTCACGAGATTTTTAATTTTTTGTCTTCGATTTATCGGTACAGCTCCGCATGCCCACAAGAGGCTGTGTATAACCAGGGATTTTTATTAATTTATTACGTCCAAACTAGGTTCAAGAATGGATCCAAAATTTAACACGAGTCGTATGGGATGTTCAACAAAAACATATTAATTTTTCAGAATTTTTCAATTTGAACGCATTTAGTGACCAACCTCCTTAACTGCTGGCGAAAAAAATCTCATTGTTAATGTGTCTCGATACTCGTGGGCTGGTATCCCTTGGGTAATGCTTTTCTTTGGATGGTCGCTTGTAGCCACTAGCTTAATTAATTTGCAGGTAACTCACGTATCTGCAGTCTTCTCTATGCTGTGTGCGCACCACTTGCAAAATGCATTAACCCGCAATTATCGAAATTACCCGGTTCTACGAGTCTAGTCTGACAGTCCAAGTTTCTCTGCCTTCCTTCATGCTCTACTGCTCAGTTATCTCTATCTCCACCAGCTTCTTCCTCTCTTCGTTCCTCACCTTCCTCTCTATCTAATTGTCAGCTCACTACCGTCCACCGAATATTCAAGTGAGCAAAGGGACTTTAATTATTCCATCACGTCTGTTGAAGTACTTGAGTGTGTTACTCGTGGGATCTATTCATGACATACGATGGAATTGATTGATCCAGAAGAGTAAAAGTATTTTTGATTATTTGCATCTGAAGAAATTGATGTAAAAGAAAATATAAACATCGTAATGTGGTTAAATGTAATCCAAATGAGATTTTACCAAACTAGCTTTTCATCTGTACGTTAGGACGAGTTTAAATTGCTAACTCAAGAGCACAGAAGGGTGGTATATTCCGATTAGAATATAAGGTTAGTGCGTATAAGCATGAGGGCGATACGCTCAGTATAACTGAATTAAAGCGCCCCATGGCGTCCCTGCTAATGACTTCAGCGACACGTCATTTTCACCCTCCTGGGCTCAGTCTGTATATGTCCCTCTTAGTCTCGTATTTGTGAAACACCCAGGACTCCCGCCTTCTTTTTTTTATTCTCTTGGATTGTGCACAGTGTGAATTATGAGCATTGTATTTTCAAATGATATCAACAGCCATTCCGAGTATTCAATAATTCCGCCTGTTGAGAGAACACTTCGTGCGATTTAGGAGAAAAAGAAACCGAAGATATCAGGTTGAAGGAAGGGGTTACTGACTATGAGAATAGTCTTCATTTCTACATGGAAAAAATTCAATGACTGTGTTTAATCATTCTTAAGGAAGACTGGGCAAAATGATGCGGGATTTTTTTAAGGGGGAAGATCTCTATGAGAAAAATTGAAAAAAATACACAACAATTCAGACATGTTGGAACATCACCTCAATTTTTTTCACATTTTTTCATGAAGTCCTTCACACAAAAAAAAACGTGGGTCGTTTTGCGCTGGTCGCCTGTTATACAGAGCGTCTTCTCGAGTGGTTAGTGTTGCTGCAAAGAACTCTGCGGACTTGAGTGCTCATCGAGCCAAATATGTGACTCGTGATGGATGTTAAAGAAATTCATCATCCTAAAAGAGTCGTTTCGATCATAGAATTCCTTCTATATTCAATTCAAACAATTCCCACCAAAAGACATTTATCTTCCAATATTAGCTGAGAAATAAATCTCAATAGAATTAAATTGATCATCAAACAATTTGATTAATAGTACTAAAATGATCTCATTTAACGATCCAATAATTTTTTACGACCCTGACATTTTCACTCTCCTTCATGATGAAAATTGCCAGTACTAAAATTCTCATTCTCCATTTCCTCACAGCTCAGACAAAGGTCTATAGTATAGACTCTATACCTCTAAGCAATTATCCAAATTACATATTAGCTTATATATCGAATGAGAATATATACTCACATAAATGAAGCATCAAAGCAAAGTTATGAGCTCAAAGCATACACTTAGATATTGGATTAAATGAAATTGAACCCAAAATAACAGTAGATTACAATGATAATGATCAAACATTAGACATTCACAATACTGTGTGTATATATTGCAGTAATCATCTTGACAATTAAAGCACAGTAACATTGTTTAACAGTTTAGGATTATTAGGAAGTAATACCCCTACCTATCCAATAGGAACAATCAAAGCCAAGTTTAGACGACGATAATAATCAGCAGCCATCTCCACATTGGGATTTGGCTTAGGAGATACACACGAGTGGGATCCAAATTGGTACATATACAGGAGGAGGGACGTGATAGAGTGGGTGAAGAGAGGCAGAGAGGAATACAGTGAACCAGCCAACCCTCTACCACCCCTAGTCTTCATCCTTTGCAGATGGGGTTAGACAGAAGATTGTACTGTGAGTAGTAGCTAGGAGGGGATAGCCAAAGGCATCACAACTCATCCTAATTACATCTACCCTCGTTTCCGAATTTACTACACATCTATTCTCTTCAAGAGAAATCACCCAACGACACTTAATTACTATTGCCACCGGACTTACTGAGCAATCCCAATTCGCATTGAGATGTTCAAACAGTATTTCCGGTCTATACCATACGTTAAATCCCACTCTCAGTGCATTGATTTATCGCTGGATTTTCTTCAAGACATTTGTGGGGAAACTAGTTGTTCTACACCGGAAGAAGAAGTGTTTGAACTGATGACACACGGTGGTAATAATTCATGAAATGCTTTATGTGCCACATTTTTAATCACATTGAGTGCCTTTGAGTGACAGCGTTATTGTGTAAGTGGATAGAACGAGCTGTTCAGGATGGAGGTATATCATGAGAAGCCTTCTGGAGTAGGGTATACCGATACTTCGTCTTTTCATGAAATTTCAAAAAATGTGAATTAGTTGTTTAGAATTATCCTCCAATTTTCACATCGGAGTTGAGAGTTGTCAATGAAGAATTAATTCGATAGTTTTCTCGATCAATCGCAAGAATTCGTCGACCGAAAAAATATGTAAAAAAAAGTAGAGCCGAAAAAATAATCTAACTGAGAATTTGCATTCTTAACGATTATTAGCTCCAAGGGTCCGATTGAATAGAATTCATGCGTGAGATACTTAATTCTAAGTGTAATATGAAGTAAGGATAGTTTGATATAAAAATACACGTTACTTGTTCCGCGACTTAGTGGTCGAGTAACATATTCGGCCATTGTTTATATACGGCGTTTGTTTACGTCTTTGGTGTTGCAATAGCTCACTCTCGGTAAGGTAAGCAACAACATAACAAGGTGGAGAAAGACTCAATATACCGCGCTTTGCAGCTGTACCAATGCCATTTCGTTTTCTTATCGATTTTTAATGAAATGAAATCTCATTTATAGACTTTTTTTGGGTCATAACACGTTAATCAGAAATCCTAGTACCTTTCTGCATCTTGGAGCCTTTTTTCAACGCCTAAAAATACCTCTCCCTTTTTTTTAAGTACTTATGTGTTATAATGCGAGATAATTCGTTTCGGATCTTCATACTGACAGAAAAAAAACAAAATCTTGAGTGATTTTTTCCTTCGGCTATTTTTTCCGGTCTATTTTGTCCTAGACTTCAGGACTCCTGCATGGGTATGTATTAGTATTCGCTTGCAGTAAAGCCCCTTGGATGTTTCGCAATAAGACACCTCATGTACCTGGATCAGGTGTTTTATTTTTTCAGACAAATGGAATGTCTTTATTCAAATGTAAAATAGAATTTCTCTGTCTTACTCGCTATTTCAGAACACTTGCTAATAATGGAACACAAAAAGTAGAAAATATCTTGAAATATTCTTTTTCTGCTCTCTTTTTTTTTCTTGAGGAGCTGTATCTCTTTCGGTGACATATTTTTCAACTGAATTCAGTGGTATTCATGGCAATTTGATGATAAGAAACTCAGGCCCGATTTGCTTGGTAGAATGAAAATAAGATGGAAAAGAATGGATACTTTTATTCATTCTTTTTTTTTTGGTAGAAAAGGTAACTGGGGCAAACTGGAGAAAAGAATTTAAAGGTAATGGCACAAATCCCATTTAGGAGTTGTGAGCTCTTGGTTCTTCAGTCCTAAGAGCCTAATCCATAGAGGTAAGTTTTTTTTTTCTCTCTTTTGCTTTTACTCGGTTTTACTTCACTGCAACGAGAGATAGTTTCCGATACTTTTGGCTGCGGTGAATTCTTGTTGGAAATTGTGCCACTGATCCATGTATCATTTAATCTGTTGTGGTCTCTTTTTTTTTTCATTTGGAAAATAGAGAAGTTCTGGTTTGTAATAATGGCGTTTGTCAGTGGCTTTCTCCGATAGTAAAATTCAGGAGTAAATGAGAATTTGATATTTTTGGAAAGTTATTTTTGTATTATGATTCTGCTTGTTAATAATAATACAGGCTGAATTCTGAATGAGTGAATAATTAGCGAGGAACTTGATACAATTAGGAATAGCCAGTGAACCGCAGCACGTTTCTCGGGAACGTGAATAAATGAACACCAAAAACTGTCAGACTTGACATGGTTTCAAAGAATGGAAAATTTGACATGAATGTGTATATTAGATTTCAGTATTGTAATTTTGACTCCAGTTGAGACCGGATTTAATTGGAAATTCGTTTTTTTCCTTTCTAAATTCAAGCAAAATCCAATTTTCCATGAGATAATGAACAACGGGATTCTGACAAAGAATGAAAATTTTCAATTTCAAATAAAGTTGAATAAGTTGACTCATTTTTCTGATCATTATGAATCAAATAACTCGAAAACTGAGTGAGACAGCGATTTTTTTTTAATGAGAATCTCGTTTTGACCTCAATCTTCCTCTGCAAAGAAGGATTTTACAAAGAAATTGCATCATTTGTTCAACTTTCAGAGATGTCTTCAGAAAATAGATTTCACTTTACTGATACAATAAATTCATCCTTGCCATTGATAAAAAATCGAAACGACAACCTTTGAAATTCCTATGAATTGCCTCAAATTCCATTCACTTAGAAGAACTGATTTACTCTGATTTTCAAATCAAATGGATTTTTGAGTAAAAGAGAAAACATGGAACTACGAGTAACCGAGAATAATTGAATATTGCTTTTCTCTGTTAACTTTCGGATAGTAATTTTTAAGAGTGCATTTCCGTTTATATTATCGCCATAAATGGTTTTTTGGCAGAGAAATTCGAGTATGACTATGAGGATCAATTATATTTTTTTTGTATTGGATCAAAGATACTGGATATATATGCAACTCTTCTAACGATGGAGATGTGCAGTAAATTCTTCGAAGATCTAGAAAAGTTTCAAGGAAGGAAATCATAGATTTGAAAATATCAATAAATAATTTTTTTCTGTTCTTTAAATCTTTATTAAATCTTTAAATCTTCTTTAGTCGTTTCCGCATGAAATCTCGGGCTCTGATAATTATAATATCATTAATTCTGCGTTTAATTTTATACACTGTCAAAATTATGTAAATTAATGGACATTTATCCCCTTTTATCATGATTTGAAATTACAAAATATATATGTGGATTATATTCTCAAATTAAAGGACATTAAAATCTCATTTACATGCAAAGATATGCATGAAATTTTTACATTCTATTTATTATCCTCTTTATGCACTATTACCAGATAATTTCTTTCTCAGTAAAAATGGAAAAAAGACAATTTTCATAATGATAGACAGATGAAAATGTTAGAATTTCATTTTCAGAATTATACAGATTCATAATCCTCAACTTTTTGACGCAGAATAATTCATTAATTCATAAGAAACATCAAATTATAATAATGTAGAATAATTCAACTGTGTCTCGCAGCAATTGACATTAATGACGAACGAATGAAAGCTATAAAATTTTTAATGTCAACGCACCCTGTGTCTATCTTGAGTACGATGAAATAGTGTTAAAAAAAGAGGAAAGGGTCATTCGAAAAATATTTACAATGAAGATCAAGAGTAGTCAATTATTTTTCGAATGTTTTATACCCCAGGAAAAATGATAGTGAAAAGAAAAAAAAATTACAATTTATTCTAAAAATCAAAGGCCAATTCTCCAAACAATAATTCACAGTTTCTCGATTATTAAAAAATCACCTGTCAGGCTCACTTGCGCAATTCATTTTGCCTTACACCTTTCCGCTCGTGTCTGCGTGTTAGTTCTCTCTTTCTTTTTTTTTCCACCCCCGTATTCACCCATGCCCCTCAACTCCCCCAATTCTCTCCGACACCTCTGGCTCCTCGAGGAAAGTGACTGATTAAAGAAATCCAAGGTTGGATCCTCAACATTACTGTCAGATAATTCCATAGCTGAAGTGAAAGTGAAAAATAGAAAGATAAATTCTGTCAAAAAAGTGCGAAGCATTAATTGCAAACACCATGGCTGATTGATTAATTTTTAAATTCTATTATTCAACGTTGAAATATTATTCTCAAAGAGCAATTGATGAAAGCACTTGATTGTTGAGAGAATGAGATATAAATAGAGGATGAGAAATTGAAAGAGATAAAGCACAATATAATTTTCACTGTAATGAGTTAACAACAAGGTGCAATGAATTTTCGAGCGTTAATCATTCATGGAAAAGGGTATGGATGAAAGTGTGAAAGGACTTTACGTGGTAACACGATCACGTTATCAAAAAGCATTTGTGTGAAATGAGTGAGAAAGAGAGAGAGAGAGGGAATAGAGAAACGATTGACGTACCCGAAAATGCTGATATACGAAAATGAATTTGTTACTCAACCCGTTTGGAAACTGAAATTCAATATGAATTGTCGTAATTGCATTGGCATCGGCTGGCAATTCACTTCATTTTAATGTATTAAACGGACGGAAACTGTCCACGCTGAAGCCTTCCCAACAAATCATCAAATAATTTATGACGTTAACTGTATTACATGATTAATGAGAAACTTCTCGTAATTTTATTTTAATCAAAAATAATATATGTCCTCTCATCTGTGTTAATTTTGGATGAAATTAATCAACGTAATTGTGTAATGATGAAAAAAAACAAAATCAAATGATAAAAAAAAGAAAGAATCGAAAGAAGTTAAATAACAGCTGATGGTAATTATAACGTGGTGTGCGGAAAATGAATGTGTATAACGTCCAGTCATGCTTGGTTATTACCGTGGCGACATATTTTGCATGTGAATACAATCAGTGCAATTCATGTACACAGTACAGTGAGTGTGGGGGAGAAATTGTGTGGGGCTACCCGTTGACTGTTTCTGGAAAGTCAAGCGAATATTTAAAAGTGCAACTGCAGAGAGAGAGAGAGAGAGAGAGAGGGCCTGATGTTTTGTAAGAAGGAACAATGAAAAAAGATTTTGATGTAGAACATATGAATGAGACCTGAATTATCGTCACTCCCTTTGCGCTCGCATTAATTACCATTATTATGTTAGTTATCAATTGATGGGCAATTGACGGAAAAAAAACCAACCAGATTATCCACGGAATCAATACTCAATATTTTCATCATTATTGAGAGAAAGAAATCGAGATAATAAAAAAAATTGGAAAAATTTTCATTCATTATTCGGAGTAGACAATGTGCTCGTAACCATGGATGCGTGGAATTTCCTTTCACAATGGAGAAACGAGGGTGAGCCAATGCTATCGGCTAACAACACCTGCATTTCTACCTAGTGGGAATAATAAACAAAAAAAAATACAGATTGATAATAAAAACCAAAGGTAAAAAACATGGAAATTCACATTTTTTTTTCTACGAAATACGAGACATTATTGTAACACGTAACAGTAATTTGAAAACTCCGAGAAAACGAGAAAAACCAACGGGATACCTTTAGCTAGTGTGAATTTTGAAATTTGCAATTAAAAGTTACTGGTACAATTGACATTTGTTGCTTTCACACGCAAAGTGTATTCTCAGGATTTAGGTATTTACAGTTATGAACAAATGAATTTAATTTGTAGTACGTCAGTTGTCTGATACAACTGCTTTCACACATTTGATAATTTGCCATTAAAACTTCTCTCAATAGCACTATCCACAAATTGCAATTGGTTGTTTTTCTTTCCATCCCTTTTTTTCATTCATCATTCACATATACACAGGATTTTGATTCGCGTGATGAGAGTATTGATGTTGAACTGGCGCGAAGAATATCAGAAGGTGAATAATCTATCCCCAAGAATTTATCGAATAGTTTGATGCAAATAATTTATTTTACTCACTCCTGCACACGATTTTGCCAGGCAGAATGGCAGAGAATGATCACAAATCCAATTATACGTGAAACTGTTCTTGGTGACGTCACATCCATCCTTCAGTAAGCCTTTCCACCACTTTATCGGATAACAATTATCCACCGACTATTCCTCACCCTTCGCTCCTCTACTTTGAAATCCGTATCTGTTCGTCGATATCTCGACACACCCCTCGCCAGTATTCTACTTCTTCGTTCCCCCTGCCTCCCCCTTTTTCTTTACCTACTTTCTTGTTTTTCTCTTGAAACATTTACGCCAAGATTGAAATCATTGAGTTTTTTTTCAACTTCCTCTTGTTTGCACCAATGGTTTTATTCCCTAATTGTATTCTTTTCTTCTTCACTCTTTCACCAAGTGATTTTCACTGTTCGTGATTAATATTCCGCGCTGTTATTTCCGTGAACGACAACTAAATGTGTGCAGGGGAAAAATGTAGAAATAAATGAATTCTCAATTGTTGAGGTTCATTATATTTTATGGCTATACTCAGCTCTCATTTGATTATCGGAAACATTTAATATTGATGGAGTTGTTGTATTGAATTCTTTCTTTTCAAGACTACTTTCGTACATTTTAGATGATTCACCGAGGAAATGCTCTATCCGATTTGAAGTATGTGGATGAATACATTTATGATATAAAAAAAATATACGTATAAATATATCAAATGATACGAGGAGTTATTCACTCAAGGATTGAGTGACATGACTTCAAAATGAAGTCGACTTCACGTGTATTCAGGGTCTGATTTCCATGACTTCAAAATAAATGTGATTTGAATGACTTCAAGCGCTGATTAACGTGACTTCATGACTGCAATTGATTGTCAATGACTCCATTAATTGGTAGTCAGTGACTTCGAATAGAATGAAGTCATTGAAATCACAATAAATAAAATTTTACGAATAAAAGAGGATGGGGAAAAACGGGTTTTTATCATATTGAAACTTTATCATATTTTTAGACTATAGTTACTTTCTGGAGAATAGAAAGATTCTCCACATAAAAAAGGGACTTCCAGAGATGCCAAAACCTGAAATACGTAATTTTAGTGACTTCAATCGATTCAATTGATTTTAAGTGATTCCAGTGATTTCAGAATTGATTTAGAAAACAAATGAAATCATTTGACTCCGGTGGTTTCAAAATGTTAAAATTATCTGACTTCAGTGATTTCACTGATTTCAATTGATTTCAAATTGACCTCATCACGGTGTGGTGCCATGACTTTAAGAGTGACCTACCAGTCGAAATGATATGTAGGTTCATATAGATAGCTTTCCCCCTTTTAATTAAATTTTTGCATGTATGAAGTTTAAAATATTCTTTGCCTGGTGTGCCTAGTGTGATATATGTACGAGATGAAAATCGTATGGTTGCTAGGGACTGCTATTCTTGACCAAAACTTCAATGTCTATCTCGGATTAATTACAAGCTACATCATTATACAGATAATGAAGTCCACCACAACATCTCAAAATTGTGTTCGTGCATTCATTACGAGTTATTCACTTCAATATTCTACTGCATCCTGATATAGTATATTATGCAATATATTGAATATTCATACATAATTTCATATATTGAAAAAGGTATATATTACATAACAAACCAGTGATGATATATTTCACATTATGCTTCGGATAATATGATAATACGTAAATATGAATATTTCAATAGATGTTATAGATGAAATTAATAATGAGAATGAAATCTAATAACAATAAATTGTAAACTGTATATTGCTAAATATATTACGAAAAATTAATGACCATATTCATATCCTATAAGATGAATGGAATCATATATGGTGATAATATAGAAGAGACGGGCAAAATGAACCTACAGTGCAAAATGAGGTGGGATTTTTTTTTTCGAAAGAAGACCTGTATGAAAAAATTATCTAACAATGTAGACATGTTGGAATATCTTGCCATTTTTTTCAGCAAAATCCTTAATATCGAAGAAAATTCCAAGATTCTTTCGCCTTGGAGGTCCATTTTGCCCCTGTCTTTTCTACTTGTAAATATTCCGAATAAAATATATTCAATTAGCTATAGTGGAAATATATGCCCCCATATATCTCATTTTGTCGCCATATATAAACCCATATTCTACATATATATTTATATTTGGATGCTAGACCATACATAGTTTTTCCACACGAGATAATGCAAGTGATTGCGGGGGTGGAATGTTCCGAAAAATGAGAAAAGTGAAGATAGCGTAACTTTTATGAGGGTCTTTTTTGAGCTCGAATTTTCGTGTTCAAGAAAGACTCCTACGAAAACTTCATTATCTCACTTAGTCTTCAAAATATTCATAAAAAATGAGTTAGCAACAGAATTGTCCTATTCTGCTCTACCTCTCCACTATCGAATGTTATTTTAATAAATCGCTTTAATAAATCGTAGCAAAGAATAATAACCTTTTTTCGATAAATCAGAGAATCTCTCGGAGAAATTCATCCAATGAGATATTTCCACAAAAACCAATCCCAGACGTGAAAATTACGTACTTTCTCCACTTTTTGTTTTGAGCTCTGCATTTCTTTTTCCTTATCTCTTTCTTCTTTACTTTGAGTGAATTCGGTGGAACTCTCGATATCATCGATGTCAGGTGAAATGAAAAGGAGCCGAAGATCTCGTCTCACCTTCGCCTCAACCTCCAATCTCTCTCCTCCCATCTTCTACTGCAGACGATATTGGACTCTTCTTTTGGTATTTCTAATAACTTCTCCGTTCTGTCTGATTCTCTATTTTCACTTTCTCCCTTTTCTCTTTGGTATACCCCAGCCTCATGTCTGGACTTCACAATGCCAATGGTAATCCGACACTATCATGGCCTGCACTGCGTGCTTTCATTTTCTCTTCCCCCATTCTTTTTTTTTCTTTTCCTTTTTTCTTCGACAATTTTCCTTTCTTCATTTCTTTTTATTCTGCCAATCCCTCCAGCCCTCAACTTTACTCTTGTCTTTCTCGCACAACAATTACTCCATCGCATTGTCCAGTTTCTCTATCGTGGAGAGGAAAAAAACTCAGAGACAATAAGAATAAGAAGGAGAAAATACTAAAGGAAGACAGCTATGCAGGAACTCGAGGAATGACAAACAGAGGAATGAAGTGATAACTGAGACGATGAATGAAAGAAATCAAGTTTTTTTTTTTAATCACTCTACTGCGTCAGCTAGACGTACTCCAGACGAAATTTCATCAGGATCCTCTAAACTATCAAACTTTACGAAAATTTTCGATCAATGCAAGTGGTTAAGGCTGTTCAATAGTGAGACAGAGATAGATTTTACGAATTCATCGTAAAAATTTTATTTCAATTCTTGTGAGAATAACACTCGATGCCTTGATTCATTGGAAATGTGAGAGAGAATGAAAATTGTTGAAACAAAGTTTAACATTTTGCGAATGGAGAAAGTCGTAAACACACAGTTTGAAGAGAATAAAAAGAGGAGTAGAGAGTTAATCAAGCGAGGAAAGCGATAACAATAGTCGTCGGATATTTTCGGAAAAGCCGTAACTACCAGGAACACTGAATGAGATGAACGTGAATCATTGTTTATCGGACTTGTATTAGATACTGAGAAATCAATCTCACTTTGTGAATTTTGGAGAAGAGAAACTAGGGTTTTTTTTTCATTTTATTACTTGAAACGCTCGTTGATTATTCAAATTGTATCTAATTATTTCCTCATAAATTATGTATTTATGGGGCATCCACGTGGATGGATCAAACTTTCACCAAAATAACTTCAATTTTTCACGTTCCAAAGCACAAGCGGTGGTGGGATGATGAAAGGAGATGGATAAGAAAATGATATGTAGATTAGTTTGTAAATATCTTCGAAACGAGTGAGTCTAGAGAGAAACGTCAGTCAATTTTTTTTCCATGGAAAATTTTACAAGCTATAAAAGAGGTTTTCTGATAGAGCCCCATAAACGCAAGCGTTTCTGGAATATTTGTAGAAAAAATTCTGCATTTGATTACCAAAGTTATCTTCTCCTGCTCCTTGATTGGGTTGGATTGATGGAAGAATTCTCAACTAATAGGTTGGGGGAGGGGAAGATGTAGAAAAAATCAACAATGAAGAAATCACCCATTGCAGAATTCTTTTTGTAATGAAGGCCGTCATACAAAAACCTGAAAAAAATTGTAAATATATTTCACGATGTCTACATTGTTGTTTGATTCTCTTTAAAATTTCTCAGTAGAGAGCTTCACTCAAACAAAATTCTGGTTCACTTCCGCTAGAATTCACTAATTAAACAAAAAATAAAAGGACAAATCAATTTTGTCGGCCATTTATTCCTGAGGAATCAATTTCCATCTTCAATTATTCTCGAGAAACTCTCACTTCACTCTAAAGAGAATAACTAACTCCATCCCTCGGGATGAGCCAGAAATCCAAGTGTAAATCCCGGGAAAAGCCACCGAGACTATCATCAAATGGTACAAAGTTCCCAGCCGAACCATTGCTTTCCTTCCCTACCGACATTCACCTCAAGAGATCATCAGCATCATTCCTGTACTATCGACAAACCATCAGCCCTTACTGGACGGCGATAACAAGCTGCTCCTATCTTACCAACCCCACACAAATGACCGCGTCCAGCTTCGACATTAACTCCTCCACCTCCTAAAAAATCTAGAAGTCTGAGCTTTTTTCCAACACAACTGAACACAACCACATCACAAAAACCTACTCCGCAACTGCTCTAATTGTTTACCGTGGTCCACATAACAATCCAATGTTGTTGGCGATTCCCTCGCCGAACAAACTCTATCAGCTAACTATAATTGTAGAGGAAAACTAAAAACCGCTACAATGAAACAAAAATTATCAAACTTTCAGTGAGTAAAAAAACTATTTGAATTTGACAGGATAAATTGTTCCATGTAACTGAAACGAATGATCGAATACCAAGTGAACCAAATAGCATCAGAGAAATTGATAAATGGCGGAAATACGGGTGAACATGATGTGACGAATGACTAGTTTAAAAGCAACACGAGAAAAAACAACCAAAAAATAAAAAACAAAACAATCGTCACATGCTGACGAGTAAAGCGCTCTGTTAGTGACATACCTCAATCCCCAACAGCCGCAGGTTGCTTTATCCTTGTATTTAGCTTTCATCAAAGCATAATGGGTGGCATGTCACTAACGAAATGGTAATTACGTTAACATATTTAATTATCGCAGGAAACTCACGTGGCTAGCTACGGCATCCAGTACTAAAGCATAATAGCTTTGTTAAATTTCTATTTGATGTTAACGAGCCCAAATATACGTTGGACTGTTAGAACCAAATTTTCAATTCAACTTCACTTATATAATTTCAGCTGCTAATGAATTTTTCAATGTTCAAAAAGTACCTTTCATTGTTATTTGGAATGAAGCCAAACCAAATGTCAATAACACAAGTATCCACTATTCTATCCATTTAGACGTATAGATCCTCATAGAATGGATAAATTTGGAGCGCAGGCTCATAGTTCCGCCATATTGAAATTTGCATAGAGCCACGAACACGTGGTGAAATAGGTATACTGAAAGACTTCGTCCATGTGTAAATTCATCGAATAGAGCCAGCCATGAGAGGTAAAGGAGTAGAGTAGCGAGAGGGATGGAAAGGGGTAGAAAAGGTCTTAGGATCTCTATTGGATTACAGAACAAGCGGGTAACACTCAAGTCTCCCCCCCCCCTTCCCCCAAAGCCATACGCCCCCTTCTTGCCCCTCATCGTATGCTCCTGGGCCAAAGTAGTTTAGCTTCATGGTATAGCCTTACCTATCCGGCCTTAGTTTACCTGTCCATCCGTTACGTTATGTATCCCTGGGATCTTCCTTACGCCATCCCAACCTATCTACTCTCCTAACACCAGATCCCCAAGTCTCGGGCTTCACTCCTTCATTCTCTTATTTTTCTTTTGTTCATTTCTTTTCCTTTTCTACTTCTTCGTTTACACCTCACCCAGTCCTCTATACAGCTCAGCATGCATCTTTTTTTTTTCATTTATCTAGAGGAAACTAGCTTTCTATTCTGGACTGCGCGTGTACACTTAAAAGTACAACTGAGAGAGTTGGAGTATTTGAGGGAACTTGGAGATCTGGAGATGCTACTTCGTTAGGTATTGGAATCTCTTCAATGAAGAATTTTAACTCATTTTATTGATTGTTTTGATCAGAGTGATTCGATTGTCTTCATTTGTTTGGAAAGAACATTTTTTCATTACATTCCTTTGAGATCATATATTCTTTAAAATGTGATAATTTTGTTTTATTCTACTACTTTGCTTCTAAAGTTCATGACTTCTTCAATTCATTTAAGAGCTTTTGCAGATGAATCAGCATGAAGTCTCAGGACAATATTCAGTTGAATCATTTCGAACCTCGAAGATTTTTAGAATTTTCATGATTGCATTAGACAAAGTGAGAAATTTCCACTAGAGAATGATAAAATGAAAACAATTGTGAAAGAATACTTCCTGAGGAAATGGGAACAATTGAAATTATTCAGTTGTTTCTTTTCTTATTGAATTATAGGAATATTTCTTCACAAGGCATAGGATTATATCATTTTCCTCTTCATCAAAATTTACAAAATTGAATGAAAACTGATTGAAAATAATTGTCATTTGATTGCTCCAAATTAGGTGGGAATATGACCTCAATTCTTCTACTCTTGATGCATTACCGGTCGAATGCCTGAGCAATACATTCATAGATATTCCATATTCATGAATGTTTACTTCGTGAGGTGAGAGACTGCAAATTAATATTCGATCCTGGAAATCCATTAAATTTGAATTGAATCATTGGTTTAATTTAGGATGCAGAATTGAGGTCGCAATCGTGAACGTGAATGATTAACAGAGCCCGGAAATTCATACAACTGGAAACATTCGCGTAGGTGCAGTTGAGTTCCATGACATTTGAGGTAAACAAGGAGTGATATTTGTTAGATAAATTCAGGTGTGATCGTCATTTTCCGTCTCATGATCCTCATAATTCCTACGTCTGGAGTAGAGAGAATCCAGAATAGACACAATCAAAATAGGAAGGCTCCGATATGAAAGAGAAGAAGATTGTCATTTCATCATGTACTTTCCCAATTTTTGAGGAATTAAAATGACGTCCGAAAAGCAAATGTGACTGGAAAAATTCTCATTTTCAACACATGGGATACCAACGAATTTTTCCTCGATTCATGATTCTCATATTTTATGAATAATTATGTCAATATTATTCATATGTTCATTCCTCATCCACATTATAAACATTATTATAATCAAATGTTTATTAACAATTTTTTTAGATTTTGTTGATTCGCTGAGAATATGAAAACACCATATTCAATATTTATTCAATTAATGATTATAATTTTTATAGGAAGGTCGGAGCGAAACGAACCTGCAGAATAAAATGAATCAGGATTTTTTTTTGCCGGAGTGAAGTCTTGCAGGAAAAAATATAAAAGAAAATGTGAAGGTACTCCAGCATGTCTACATCTTTACAGATTTTTTTCTCTCCCGATCGTCTTCACTTCAGAGAGAAATCTTCGTTTATATTTCTTCTTAGATGTATTTTGCTCCAGTTTTTTTCATTTTGGAATTGTTTACTTACATATTTTAACTGTTTAAGAGAATATTCTGATATTCTGATAATTCTAACAAATAATTCTTTCAGTATCAGAATCTTCCCAACAAATTTTCAAGAGTTTCCTCTGAATGAAACGATTTTTTGTTATGACTTTGTCTACTCTATTTATTATACAGCGATGAAAAAATCATTTTTCCTCTCATTGCAACGACTCATCATTCATACCGCAATAATTCCTACAATCATTCATTTCCAAATGTTTTTCCCTCATGTACAAAGTATTCTTGCCAATCTACCCGATTCACCTCTTGGCATCTCCACAGTAGATGTAGTCTACATTACCCAGACTCCTTGAGCTATTGAAAATTTTCAACAACACAACAATCATCCTTCTCTCGAAAGACGCTGAGTTGCCCGAGGCTGATCGTATTCATTTAAACTGTCGCGACGTTGAGTACATGAGTATGACGACAATGTAGAGCATTTTACGAAGCAAAGTCACAGGTTATTACGATAAAACACTGCATCAGGCAATAAAGGGTGCAAACACATTCTACTCTACAAACTTATGATATTAATTAAATTTCACATGAATCCTTAATTAATCCTTTCACTATTTCCTCACAATTGCCGAGTACAAAAGAGTAAATTTCAAGCAAAAGACAAATATTTTCATTCTTTGTCTCCTTAAAGATGGTAGAGTGAGTTCGACGGTTTTTTTTCAAATATAGAGAATTGAGCGAATTTTTTATTTGATATACAGGGTGCTTCTAAACAACATATTATCCTCGTAGCCACTGATAACTAGAAACTCAAGAAATTCAGAATATATCATGAAAAAATTCGCAGATCAATACATTCTGAAAGATTGATTATTTAACTAACCAATCAGCAAGCTGGATTCTACCACCCAAAAAAGACTAGGAATAGTCAACACGAAGGAGCAAAGATGTATCACGTGGAAAAGATAAAATGTGAATTTTCTGACATGTCAAATGACTTTTCCGCATTTATACATTTTTGGAGATACCATCGGTTGCGCTCCAGATCGTAGGCTTATAACTCGCAGCTGGCATAATGGAATTGCACTTTTCGTACATCTATTATGCATCTATCGTACTTCGATGATTCATTGATGGTCTATCAAGAAAGTGTTGCTAGGGCACTGATAACAAAGCTGCCTCATATTCACTGTGCACTGATTTTATTACAAATTTCATTTAACACTTACTTTATGGCAATTCGGAAAAAACAGAGAAACGGAAAAACAATTTATTCCACAAATAAATTATGATAAAAGAAAAATTGCAAAATTCAGACTTGTAGTTTGTTGAATTTTGTACATGTGTACATCGTTTCATTTTATTCAAAATTTCTCTGCTGATAAGTGGCAGAAATTTAAAAATTGTCAGAAAATATCAAATTGTCTGCTATTCTCAGTATCATGTGTATTTACTAATCATAATGTAGATTCGTTTTACTTCTGCAATGACCAATATAGCAAAATTTCTTAATAAAAGTCGAAAGGATTCCGAATTTATTTAATATCTGTCTGAACATTTTGTTTCCATGTCTCCAGAACGCAGAGAGGAGAAGACAATTGGAAACAGTCTGTTCATGATATACCAGCTCATACCAAAATGGATAGTCAATGCACTCTTTCTCTCTTATTCCTGAGTTCTGCGGGCATTAAGAGACTTTTCGGCCTACGAATTGAGTTGAATTACAAATTAGAAGAGTTCAGAGTACAGTTTGGACAAGGAATTGGCCGTAGTCCAGCTCATTAAGAACTGTGGAAGGAGTATTATTTTTAGACACTACTGCCTTCTTCCACATCTACTTGTGTAAAAATTCAATGGTCCACAGCTATCTCTTCCCATTCACGCTGTATAATTGCGGGCTGTTCATTTGAATCGCCTGACATTTTGCTTAACAGAATGCAAAATTAGTCGAGCAATTACAGTATGAATGTTGAGTTAAAAGAATTACTAAATAGGATTATATTACTTGAGTTTAAAACTTTTGGAAATCAGCCTGAAAAGTTTTATAAAATTAAAATCTGATATGAGAATAGTAAAGACAGAAGCAAGAATAGAGTGGAAATGAAGTACCTATGAAGTTGGAAAGGTTCAGGTCACAAACTAAACTGTAAATGTATTCCAAATAGGACACCTATGGGACCAGTTTTAGAGTGGATGGCCGGGTTGGGATAGAGAGTTGGGTGTTATTTCGTAATTGGAAACTTCTGCATAATTATCTGGCAGTCACTGTGCGCAGCAGCTAGAATACCATGGGATAGTAACCATCGACCTTCTTGTCCAACTGGTTTGTGGCATACCAGTGGTGGAACTTCACATTGTACGTAGTGTTGTAGGGTTGGCCTCGTCATTAACGTTGAAACACTTGGCACCGCGAGAGAAGAGCCTTTCGAGGGTCTCGCGCGACACGAGAAGCGCAAGCTCCCCTCCCCCTCCTCTTTTGCCATCCGTGCTACGCTTCATTTGCTAAACCCTTCTCTTCGTCTCACACTTTCCCTTCATTCTCTTCTGCACTCTCTCCTTCTCTCTCTCAACCTCGATTTTCCAACACTTTACACCCATTAATTTTCACCCTCTAACCCCTAACACTGTGGCGAAAGATATCTCTCCCGCAATTTCATCCCGATTTTGTCTTTCGTTTAATCAAAACTTTTCAGTGAATTTAATTCTCAATGTTCATGTCTTTTCAACAAATTCCAATGGAGTGTCCAATTTCTCTTCCACTGTCTCACATCAACACTAGGAAATGGGAAAAAAATAATGAAAAGTAGTCATTCAAGCTGTGAAATTGTCATGAAGATCAATGTATTTTCATTGTGAATGTAGGTTATTTGGAACTCTATCTGTATTCTAACCTCGGGGCCAACTGTCGATACTTTCGTTTGGACACATTTTCTGTTTGAAAATTCTCAGTACGCTCGTGAACTCGTACTTTACTTTCTTTAGTATCTACAGCGGTAGGTGCTGAGTTGTAATATATTTACGAAGTTTTTCCAATTTTTCGATCTTCACTTTTTTCGTTTTTATTAGAGAAGGTACATTGATTATCTCTAGTGCAACGAGATTCGGCTTTCATTTGATTGAAAGTCGATGCTCGCTATCAATGTTTTGACATATTAATCGTTGCATGAAATGTGAGGTCAATAAACATTTTCAACGATCCAAAAGATTCGAGAGTTTTTGCTGGTATGGGAAACACGGATTGTAGTGCTGGTATCAATTAACTACTCATGTGTGGTGCTTTTTTGCAGTGCATAAGAATTGATGTGATCGGTGTTCAAGTGGAACTTGAACATTCCTTCTCATAGTAGAGGTTTTGTCGCTCTGCTAACACTCAGTTTTTTAAATACTGAAGTGATGTCCTATTCAAAAAAAAAACGCTATAATTCCACGTTTTCCTACGAATTTTGATTTTGTTTTTTTTTCTTTTGAATGGAAGCTTTTAAGGAATAAGTTGAGGAGAATATCCAATAATGTGGATATGTTGGATTATCCTCGCAATTTTTTTAGATTTTTCCGTGAAAGCTTCATTTAATAACAATTCTGGTTCATTTTGCACTAGTCTACGTTTATGCACTCTGGGGGCTGGATAATTCGTAGAATTGGCAAAATAAATGGAACTATGCTACTAACATGTCTTCTTCCGCCAACTCTCTCTCTATTTATGGTTGTTGAAGAGGCTAATATAGAGGCAACAGAGTACTGCTAGAAAATCTAATCCACTGGCTTTTCTCTCCTTGTTCCTCAAAAACATCTAACTCCGTTTAAACTCAGACAGGAGTAGATGTCGAGAGGCAATAGTGAGGAGAGCACTTCTTCACCAGAAGTGCCTATGCGTAGAGAGGCAAATTGAACGGGAGTAGCACTGCATAATGGGCAGATATAGATAAAGGTATTATTCATTAGCGCGTATATTCAGTACGAACAGATCAACTGAACTGTCACTAACACCGACAATGCAACAGTTCAGTTGAATTTTTCCAAAAATGAAGAATACTTTCAGTGTTATCATGAAAAAAGAAATTTTTTTTGTACAGTATACTATAGGTATACTGTATACCTATAGGTTGAAGATCCCAAGGAGGATCGCTGTGTGGCTATGTCGTGCGAGGGCGAATCATCATACACCCTTGTGAGCTCTCTTGCTTGAATTGGACTTATAAATTCCCCTATGTGTAGATGTGGAATATCTGCGGAAAATCCGGATCATGTCTTGTGGCAATGTCAGTAGTACACTGTAGACAGATTATTAATTTGCCCTTTTGTACTCGAAAATTTCTCAGAACAAAAGATGTCAAAGCTTTGAGAATAATTCATAACTGCCTCACTAATTGGAATTATAATAATAAAATTATAATAAATATTCCAATGTCGAAAAAGAACGAAGAATGTTAAAAATATGCGTAAATATTTTTTTTTAATCATTTTTTTTGCATAATGACGGGCAGGTACATCATCAAGTATTTCAGTGTCTTCAATGGGAAAATTAAAAAAGTACGCCAACTATCCTGATTTTTGGAGTGAGAGGGCAGATGTTTGCATGTCGCAAGCGTCATGATTCGAGTAAATTCCGAACGTAGCTGAGAGATTCTGAAAGCCGCTCATTTAACTCAGAAATGAGAGAAGATAGGCCCTATTCCAAACATAGGCATTTCCTTCTAGTACACAAGTGATAAAGTTATTGAATTAGCGTGGAATTCGTGTGAATTCCATAAATATTGTATAAATTTGAAGAAAATCATACGAAAACGATTTCCATGAAGTAATTACGTAACATATCTTTAAGGGGTAACCGAAGAACCAGTAAAATTCGAATCCATTGTTTAGCAATAATTATGATTTTTCTCATGAAATAACAGAAGTATCGACTTTATAATTTTCTTCGTCAGTCGTTGACACTTCTTCATGACAAAAGTATTAATGAATATCGTCGAACAATTGGTTTGAAAATTCAATACATACGAGGCCCTTCGTTACCCCTTAACCGCAGAGTCAGTGGGAGATATAGACGTGAAATTTGAGTTTTTAATTTCTTAACCTACGTTCATCACTATATTCGAATAATTGAAAAATATAAGAGAAAGAATAATTTACCATTCAATTATTTCAATGCAATTTCGAATAATACCTAACTCACTAGAGATGAATTTTTTTTTTAATCATCTAGAAAGACCCAGTGAGGATCTGAAACATTCTCATTATACTACGTTATTTCAAATGAATTGACGTCTGATTAAATATTGACATTGTCCTTTTAGATAATACGATGGAATCGTTCGCTTGTAAAAACTGTAAAGTGAAACTGTACTCCACTTGGTAGCTTTTAAGTCAATTTTATACTGTTTAATTACTTCTTAATTAATAGATACCCGGAGATAGTCTGTGCTGAGTAAGAGCGACTTCACTATCCACTGAGTTTGAGGCAACATCTCAAGTGTCTCTCTAGTGAATTTCTGATAGAATTATATTAAATGTAGAAAGGAATTTTTCATTACAATTATCTCAGCATTGTCCTGGATAATTTTCGTTTTTTTTCCTTCATCATGACATCTCATAGAAATCCACGAAGTTCATTAATTAATATCCTCGAAATTTCACAGAATCAAGTGGAAAAATTGAATAAAAAAATTGTAGAGACAGTTAGTAGATAAAACAGTAGAGTGAGCGTAATTTATCGATATAGATGAGATCACCAGGTAAACTGAGAAAAACTTGAAAATGGAAGAACCGTTGAAATTGGGTTAGCGAACTGGTCTTTGGAGTTTATATTTTTTTTTCTATTTAACTTGCATTTTTTTTCACTATTTTTTATTTTCTACTCGTCTCTTCTTTCTCTCTTCTAACCTCTCCGCTATCTCTACGTATTTCTCAACTTTTTTTTCCCCCTTTTTTTCAACTGAAACGAAATCAGGCGCACAAGACATTTACAGAACTTTATCAGTGAGTAAATGAAATGTCAGGTGACTCCATAGAACCTTTCCCTTTTTTTTTTTATTATAAAAAACTCAGGTGTATTTTGTTCTTTAACGCGAAGTAGAAGAAAAACTGGCATTGAATTTCATGAGCGACGTCTACGACTTCCAGTTTCCAATAACATATCATGCCCCTTGGCGATAAAAACAGGTGTACAATATAACGTGAAATATAATGCGATGTGAAAGAATGAAAATGAAGAAAAACAACAGAAACAATGGAAAAAAATAATAAAAAGTGAAGAAATCAAGAAATAAGAGAACGCATCCAACTTGAGTATTAAAGATTTTACGAAGGATGGCGCTCTTCAACAACGATAAAGTGAAAAAGAAAAGCATCCAAAGATAACCTCAATATGATCCGCTCGTCCTGTATAATTGCCAATTATTTCTAGCTACCTTGGTTCTTTGTTCAACATGCTGCATACAATTCTACAATGAATACGAGAAATTCTAGTGAACAAATTCCATGGAATTTCTGTCTTTTATAGTAACAGATCCTCATTCGTTTCTTTACGCTCTCGTGCACAAAATTTTACTCGAGATTATTTCAATTCATACGTACGAGCATATGTATTATATTTTTTTAATGTACTTGTACAGATTGGAGGAAAAAATCTTGAGATTGATTTTTCAATGTAAGACAAGAATTATGTTCTAATAATAACAGTTTGCCATTACAAAAGAAGAGAGTGAGGACTCTCACCATTGGAAAATTATATATTCAGAAAAAAATCAAGATAAGACTCTTGAGTCGATATTATCATGGAATCATATAATTTGCTTGAATCCCAAGTTATTCATCCTTCAAGTACCCTTCATTTCTTTCTGCTTCTCATTATTTTGAAACACATCACTGAAAACATTACAAGCAGCTCATGATTTGCAGATTCTTCGACATCTTCCGCTCAATTACTCCTCAAACAACACCAGTAATAAAATTAATTTCTATGCAGCCTTCAATAAACAATATTGCGATAACATGCATTCTGATTTTTATTCAATTTGTTAGTTCGTATTATCATTTCCTTGGAAAATCCCTTTCCACCTGAGAACAATGATGAATTCTCCAAGCGATGAATAATGAATGAATTCCGAGGATTATTCACCTTCGACTACTCGGGATATTTATCTCAAGAATACGAGGGCAATTTAGTCGTGCTAAATGCAACGAAGAATAAGGGAAAATAAAAAAGCAAGGAAAAATAAATACAGTAGACTTCCAATAAAGTTTCATCCATTAGATTTCCTCGTTGGTTTCCCCACTCTGATTCTTTAGTGAAACCAATCAGAATTGAGTTCGAAAGTGCAGCATTTTAAATGTATTTTCGAACATATTTTAACATTCTGTGCATTGTACTGCGTGAGATTAGAGATAGGGATGAAACGGGAACTCCAACGAAAAATCCTGGACAAACCGGTGAACTTATTTGAAAATCTACTGTAATACTGCTCGAGGTAAAAAGAGAGTGAGAAGTAAATCTGCACGTGGAATAAAGAAGAAAGAACAACAACAGGAAGCGAATATAATAAATATAAGAAGAGAATACAGAGTTGTATTTTACTCTAGCAATCTAGTCGAGTACACCCGGTGCAGCATCGATGCATTATAGTCAAAGCGAGTAGAATGCCTTCGGGGTCACCAAAAAAACAAAGCCCGAAGAAAGAAGAAAAAAAAAAACAAGAAAATTACAAAAGAGAAAATACTTGCAAAAGTTGAGAAAAAAAAAGAACAAAAGCTTTACAACGTTTGCTGCATTTGCCACAAGATTAAAGTCGTTGGTGCATATCTTTCTGGATTTCCTGTACATGTATAACCACCTGGTACACCAGTAAATCCCCCACCCCCCGGAAAATATCTAAAGAGTGGAGAGAAAGAGAGATTTGACCAGAGGGTTTTTAGTAGTTTCTCCTCCATACGGCAAAATTCACACGATATGGTCTCTTATGGTTTATCCATTTGATTGCGGCTACGTTTTAACGCTATATTCTGACCTATATGAGTAGTATATGGTAGAAATCTACGGTACACACAGTCCTCACCACCCAGGGCTTGGCTCCACAAATTTTACCCCGAAAACACCGATATAAATCGTTTGATAATGCCTCACCTCCTCTTCGTGCTGGCCCCTGACCCCTTGGGGCGTCGATATATTGTACGGAAATTTGGGCGCCAGCCAGAAATTCAAAACGCCAGAGTGAACCAGTAGTATACGAGGATATATATTGGTTACCAGAGAGGGGTACACACTACTAGGGGGCCCTCTGGCGTTAAACCATTGCTCCAACTGTACCTTCTGTCCCTTTTCCCCTCTGCCCACCTCCAGGGAGAGCCCCATAACACAAATATATAGATAGTTCGTGAATGGTGTTAGTGTTGCACCGCGCCCGGTTCCGCGTGTCAGGTGACGTTGCCAATATCGCTAATTGCAAAAACCAGCGCGCAAACACCGCACACACATAACGTATCTACCTAGTCTGATGCTCCAACAACCTGCCCCCTCTACTCTCCTCTCTCTCCCTCTCATCCCTTTGACTTTTTGTAGCCAAACTCCAATGTATTCCATTCAAACTACCTCTCTTGCTCTCTTTTGCACTTTCTCTCTAACAGTTTATTCTCGTTTTCATTTTTTTTTTCAATTTATCTCCTCGTTTTTTTTGCACGTTGTTTCTATTTTATGTCAGTTCGTTTGTACTGATGTGGAACACAAGCAATTGTCCAGCTGCTCTGTTATACAGATCACTGATAGTGATAACTCGCTAACGCTAACTCTTGCTTTATAATCGCTTTTTTTTTTTCAGTGTGTGGATGTGCTTTTTTGTTGCATTTCAGGTGAATAAATTTGTGGGGTTTGTTTTTGTTCATTTCAGTCCAATTTTCATTTATTATGTGACGTCTCTTTTATGATAATCGAATAATTGGAAGCTGTTGAGTTATCAGAATTTTCAGCTATTGGCAGGAATTGTAGGAGATGTAGATTGCATCTATTTTCATTGAAAATGTGAAATTTGAATTGATAATTTAATGAATCAGAGCTTGAAATGATTACTGTGAAAATTGTTGTTTGTTTTCTGTGTTGTATTGCTTGGGAAGCTGGCCTTCGACGATTGAGCTTCACTGTCGATTTTCACTAATTTTATTCCACGAACTGTGCTCAGAGACTTTTTTTTTCTGTTATGATCTACCCTGTCGAGACTAGAACCCTGGTCTTACGTACATGAATCTACAGTCCAATCCACTGTGCCGAACAATTGTACTACTATGCAAATTGCTCAATTATATTTCGGAAGAGTATAATAGGTCAAGTGACGCAGCTGGTAGTCAGAATAAAATTGTGTATTTGACTTGATCTGTAAACTTTTCATGAAAGGACGGATAATTCTCCGTGTAGCCAATCAGTTGTAAACAGACTTACACGAGAATCAGAAATCCCGCAATAAACTGCACTCCTATATTTGAGCAATAATAGGAACAAAATGAACCTGCCTCTTTGATAAAATAAATCCGAATTTTCTTCTATTCATAAAACTGAATAACTCTCTTTTCTTAATGAGGGCATTTGTTTGTTAGCTGTTGTTCTCTTCTAAAAACTCATGGACTTGCTTTGTTCAGAGTCTCCACCACTTTCAATTGTCGTTCAAGCGTATGATAATACTATAGAAAAACTATACACGTTACAGGCTTGGTGAGAAAAAGACATATGTATATAGAACTGAGCCGACCATGTATATAGAATATAAATGAATTTTCCATTTTCCTCTTACGAGTGTGGCAGGCTGGACTCATGTTACGTGAAAATCGGTAAGGGAAACATGAAAGTTCAATTGTACTCCATAATAAAGCTCAGCCACTCCAGTGGGAAAACAAGAGTAAAGACGATAGTCAGGTGAGAGGATTAATCATACATTAGGGGAGACTGCGGCGAAATGGACCTTTGGCGCATAATAATCCCAGATTTTTTCTTCGGAGTGAAGGAATTTGTAAAAAAATGAAAAACATTTGAGCAGATGCTCCAGCATGTCTATATTGCTGGGGAGTTGATAGGAAAAATTAGCAATTTGTAGAAAAAAATCCGGTTTATTTTGTCATGCAGGTCCATTTTGCCGCAGTCTCCTCTACATCCTGTTGTTCTCTTTTCTCCTAAATTCATGGATCGCATTAGTTTCATGTATCATGTGCAAATATTCCTGGCGAATTGTATATAGGCCCAGTATGAGTTTAAATATTTTTTTAATCAACATTTCTGCATTGGTTTACCTCACCGGACATTGTCACACTGTGTGGTTCAGAATTTTGCGAAAGAATATTCAACTAATTAAATTTTTTTAATCAACTTTTGTGTCATCACTCGAGTCATAATTCCCTCTTGTAAATAAAACAGCTTCATTAATAGAAGAGAAAAAGGGAAATTCTCTGCAAGTAATGTTGAATAAAGTAATTAAACAGACACCACATATTTTAATGAGACCCAAGGTAAAAGTTGGCTCTCGATTTAGCCAGTTGGTAGCTACCAGTGTCCTCTGACACAATTCTCTCAGCTTCATACATTTTCTTTTGCCATTTATTTTGTTCCAATTTCCTCTTATTTTGAGTTTTTTTTACCTGTTCACTCTAATTTTTTCAGCAAAGTATCATGGAAAGTGGAGACCAATTCAGCGACACAAGAGAGACAAGAATGGTGATTAAACAACTGGTTGGCAGGCAATCCACAAACTGTGAGTAAAAACTAAATAAATTGTAGAAGTAACTGAAAAGTAGAGAGGAGAGTTAGGTTTCTCAACTGGTTCACTCTGGACTCTTCACTGAGAAAAGTCTGAAGCAGACTTTGAGACTATTGCCAGCGGGATGTTACGTTGAACGGTTCTGAGGGGTGAGTTTTAGAAATAGAGAGAATTGGTAGAAGGGGCAGTGCAAAAGGGCTACAAGGCATGCACAAGAGGAAGAGGACTGAGTGGGGGGAGGGGGAGGAGTGGTAGTTCAAATACAAAAGCTCACAGCTGAAGATAAACAGTAGACTGTAAGTTGCAGCATTGCTTCGGGCTTAGAGATCGGTGGAATGAGAGAGAAAAGCGGGTAAACTTAGGTGAAAAGTCAATACAAATGCAGATTCAAGACAAAAATGTATTTTTTTTGCTTGGTACGAGAATATTGTTGGATTGATGAAAAAAAACATCAATAAACAGATATTTATATGCAGTCTGTAGAAGGAGGGGGAGGGGGGAGCGGAGAGAAGGAAACAATGTTACATCATTTTTTTTCCTCATAAAATTCAGTTTTTCCTCCTGAATAAATATGAATGGACGATGAGAATAATAATGAATTAATGACGCTTCATACACTATTAAATGGATTAGTCGTGAGAGAGATGGAAGAAGAAAAAAACATATATGAGACTATTATTCTACCGTAAAATGTGAAAAATATACATGGGTGACGGTGTATTTTAATCTAAACTCGTAACGAAAGATAACATGCCTCTATTTCGTTTTACTTCTCGCTACGTTTTTTTTTTACTTTCCTCTTTAACCAGTATATTTTTCATGTACATATAAAACAAGCACTAATGTAGTTTTTTTTATTTTTTATATTTTTTTTTTGGTTTTTATTTTTACATTATTCTCTAGATGAATGTATGACTCACCCGTCAAGTTTGGGTGAGGACAAATCAGCGATTGTCCTGAAACAAAAAGGAAGAAAAAAAATGGTGAACGAATGAATTCATGAGTTTTAATTACATAGCTTTCATGTAGAATATGGGATATTGATAAAGCAGGATTTCACAAGGGCTTTTGGGCAATGGAATTTGAATTATTTTTGTTGTTGAAGGATCTTTTATCTTCGTAAATGATCTCGAATTTCAGTTTTCCAATAAAAAAAAATGGAAAATGTCTTCGAATGGAGGAAAATCATATTCAGGAAATGGGGAGGACGAATGCAAAATGAATTACAATTTTTTTTTTCAGTGAAAGACGCCATGTAAAAATCTGAAAAAATTGTAAACATAATACATACATTATATATAAACATTATTAGATAATTCTTTCAATTCTTTTTAGAGACGATTTTCATTCAGAAAAAATTCTGTTTCATTTTGTCCCAGAGGTCCATTTAGCCCCAGTTTCCCCTACGATCAATATGTATGAATATGTGTCATAATGCTCAAATTATTTCCTAATTTAATGAATAACATGCAATTGATGATACGGTTTGTTCTAAATCATGTTTTGTTTTAAATTTTTCATTGTGCAATAAGTGGAACATGATATTCCATATATATATTGCAATTCAATTATGGCTATTCGATAGAATCAATTCATGTATCTCTACAAAGTGAATACGATGAAATTGCATAATCAACGAGAAAAAGTGCCAATCACTGGATATATTTTCCAATGAAAAAAAAATTAAAAATAAGTTAATACCGTGTGAATGAGAAAATGAAAAATCAACACTTTTTTCCACAGCTTTGAAAAAATTCTATCAAACACTATTCCATAATTTTTCCAACCAAAAGCCAAATGGAGATCAAGCGTGTTAACCATCCCTTTGTTATCCATTCATTCAATTTCATTCATTCGCTTTTTAGCAAACTGCAAAACATCCACACCCACACACGATGCAGTGAACTCGGTAAATTTAATTAGCCAACGATATTGCTTGCGTAACAAACTAATTACGAATATCAGCCGTACAACCCCAGCTGCCCCTTCCTCTATCTAGTAGCAGACAGCGGTTGTATGTGTAGAATGAAGTGCTAAGTTGCTTCATGCGTGGTAACCACTCCTAATAACATCATCTCTTACTTGTTTATATAATTATAAAAGTCGATTTATTGATTCAATATATTCTTTGGATTAATTTATTACATGAAAATTCCCCCTTCGAAATTTGAATGTGGATATGAATTTATAATGCTTAATAACGGTCAAGTTATTTGTATTAATGAGCAAAATTAATGAGATTATTGGAATGGAATGAAATTCATCTACTTGTATGTTGAATTTATGGAATAGATTGATTTCCCGCGCGTATGCAAATGAATGAGTAATGTATCGACTCAGGATAAATGATATGTAAAAGCCTGAGGCCTGGTATTATGTGAAAAATCTTCAGTTCGAGTCACTAGTAAATATCCACGAATAATCCTGTTGAAGAATTTTTTTTTCAGACTGCAACAACTACGAGAGCAAACTTCTTCTGGAACGTAGAAAAATGGGTGATTTCGTGCGACGATGTTCAGTTGAAAAAGTTTTGGAGATGGTCTCAATGATTTTCTACTTCATTTCAGAACTATTTACTAAGCAGTTCCATTTATCCTTGAGAGCCTAATGTTGCGAGAACAGAAGATTCACAATCGATTAGGAATTGTATCACCTCAAGGAATTCATGAAGAAAAGAAGAAAGAGTAATGAGTCGAGTAAATTCCACAATAAAATCGAAACCTTTGAATGTGGCGCAGGAAGAAAGTAATACAATGGAGCCTGTTGCGCACGCATTAAGGCAAATTTAACTATTTTTGTTTGTTTTCGCCTCTTTCTCTTTATACTGAAGCTAGCCAAGCCATTGGGGCCCTCCTATTTGTCATCATCGGAAACATGCTAATGGCGATAATTGCGTCAGGAGGGAGGTGGTGGAAAAATAAGAGGATCAAACTTCGAAGGTGAATATCGGAACTCGCAGTAGCTCAATTGGTAGAAGATCAGACATTTAATCTGAAGGTTGTGAGTTCTAACCTCGCTTGCACATTCCCTATTTTTTCCGAAATTTGATTCCTTAACAATTTTTCAGGCGTATGCCTGATGATTGTTCATAATTGCTCATGGCAAAATTCCCTGCTGCTCAGAATGTCCCAGAATTTTTTTAGAATTTTTTTGGGATGAGTAGTTTGAGCAGAAAAAATTTAGAAGATATTTTTCAATGTAATAATGATATTTTTATAAGAAGGGGATCAATCAATATTCTTCAATTGACACCTCATTAGCTTTTTCATTGTTCACCCCTCTCCTCGTCCTTAAAAACGTGGTGAGATATTGGGTAACGGAAATTTCAGGGTCAAAAAATCGTCGCTTAGAATCTCAGATGAAAAATTAGTCGGCAAAATTTTTTACCTCTAAATTCAATACACATTGTTAATTGATCGACTTGGGAGTTTTCCATGGTCAATTAGGAGGAAAAGAATGAAATAACTAGACATTATTCTCGTTAAGTAATGTTTATTCATAAACATATTACAAAAAATGTATTGCTACAATTTCATCAATTAAAGTATGATGTTGCTGATAATATTCACATCAATAGATTCAATTCAATCAATTTTGGGAGTTCCCTGTCTGATGATGAGCATTTCTTCAATGATTGTACCATTTCACCTTTCTTCAGGGCTGCAATGAGTTCCGTTATCGGAAACTACCATACTGATCATAACAGAATTAATACTGCTGAAGGATCCAATAATTCCTCTCGTTATTCCGGTAAAGGTTTTTAAAATTAACCTTCATCGGAATAGATAATTTGGAAACAACGGGAAATTTCCCGTGGGAATGAGTGTAGACATGCTATTTTGGGTCAGTTGAAATTGGGTGCTACATCTGGAAATGAAGTTGAACTCATGGAATTGGTTTCAGTACCTTCTGGTGTCCATTTCAATCTTCATACATTGATACTGTTCATATACATATAAATTATTTGAATAACAAAATTCGCTTCATGACAATGTTTTCAAAATTGAACTGGAATTAATTTCATTCGATGGTTCCATTTGAACCACGAGACAGAGTCCTTCACTCAGTATAGTGTTGGCATGTCTATAAATACTTTTCCTCTACCATAAATTTAGTTTTTCCTTGTAGGATGGGGAGAGAGCCTCGATTACTCGATGTATTCCATGATCCGCCATGTTAGATATTTAAATTCTGTTTTTCTTTACAGAGGGATAGTCCCGAACTCTCGGTCAACTACAAACAACTGAAATCGTTCCTTTCTCCTGTAAATTATACGTGTTTGAATCGCTCTTGTTCCTCGTGGTAGCTTTACATCCAGAGGACTACGGTTCTTCTTAAAAAGAAACGTATTTTTAATCTCTGTTTGGGGTCAAGGCGTACGCTCTTTACACCTGGAATCGAGAACAAGATCAAAAAAAAATATTTTCAACCTCAAATCTTACCTCCAACCACTCTGATTTTAGGATGAGACAGTTCACAATAATCATATCGATTAATAAAAAAATGAATATTAATGTCAACTGCCAATTCATTCTGCTGAATAGCTCTTCAATCTAATTATTTCACTTGGTTCGCAATATTATCTAAAAGTCTAAGTATAAATTTGATATTTATATTTACTTGGCCTTCATCAAATTTTAGTTATGAAATTAAAAGTGGTTGCTCGTCGAAGTCGCAGTTGGAAGTACCCATGAGGGTTGCCGTTTTTCCTTTTTATAAGCATTTGTCACTAGAGGTGGAATTACCTTGAAATATCGTGGGCTAGCGCTGACTATATAAGGAATTGTGAGCAAAAGCATGGGGTGACTCTAGGCATAGGTTTCTGGTGCATTACTCATAGCCCAGAGGAAGAGTGCTCTTGGCAATGAAACATACATCTAGGTCACTCTTCACCAGAGCATTATCGATTTTCTCAAGACAATGGGTACAAATTCTGAAACATTGCGTAGAGAACGTACTGGTGAAGAAATCAATAATTGCTTCCGACTGTCATGCATTGCGATGAGAGAACATTTCAAACTTCTACTCTAATGTGATATTGGGTGACGTCAGCATCCACTTTGTAAATTCTCGGGATATGAAGAATTAGACATAACAATTTCAATGGTGCAAAAACTATACGGAGAAAAAAGTCCAAGAAAAATTACGGTGCTCATCACTGTAACCGAGGTGCAAACATCTCACACCGGTATTTTTTATGAAGAAGAATCGGAAAAATTGACATATGTATGCGAAAATTTAACAAATGTTTATTAATCGTCGTTTGAAAAAACGAGAGATTTTACTGGACGGCACCGTAAAATCCTTGATTCCTTGAATTTTTAAGAGGTGTTCAAAAAAAACTAATAGATAGTCATTACTTGATGTGAGGCAGTGACGAAATTTTACGGTGCTGTCAAAAAATTTCCCTGCTCTTTAACCTCTTCTCAAATATTTTTGATGATTTTTCGAAACTGATGGGAATTGAACACATTCACTCGTTTGTGAAGTTGTGCACAAACGTATTGACAGACGATCAAGAAGAGGAAAGAAATTCTATCAGAATTGTGAGTATTAAGCATTTTTTTGATATTTATGGAGATACATGCCTAATGTAGAGTATTGATTTGCATTAATGATACATTTAATTAACAAAAAGTGACTTCGGTGATCGGTCTGATTTAACCCCTTTCTCTTTGTACTCGAATTGTTACAGATTGGCACAAAAGTTTGTAACCTGAAATGTGAGATTCCAGAGATTATTAACTATTTGTTTTTTTTTTCAGAGAAAATGGTGACTGATGAGTGCATGGATTAATTTGTAACACGGTTAATTTGGGCCTCTAATGCTGCCACATTTATTGTTAAAAAATGGTTATAATGTAGCTCTTTAATTCCGTATTATAATTAATATTTATAAAATTGAATAATAATGAACCCTCATCACAAAACCCAGTTGTTAAATAAATTTGAAATACCCCCTTTATCTATTGGAATAAAAAAAAATCATAAATGAGCAATGTAAAAATTGATGCATATGAATTTTGGGTTATATTATCCAAAAAAATTCTGGGTCTCCTAGAAGGACAAAACAAAATTTACGGTGCTATCCGTATTTTTTGGTATGCTGTCATTTTGCGCCTCGCTTCCAGGAAAGCATCGTAATTTTTCTCGGATTTACACTACAAAAATTCATTGATTTTTCTCTCCGTGTAGTGACATTGGAAAATAACCATCTCAATAGTGATGGATGGCACTCTTCTGTGATTTTCGAAATTTTCACCTCCAACCTCGTTAAAAGTGTTACACTCCCTATCAGCTCAATTCTTCGATTCCATATAACCAGAATGGTCGTATTCGGTATTGTCTCAAGTATCACATTCGATGTCACAACAGAAAAATTCTTGTGGCTTATAGTCGTCATTCAAATTTTTCCCATCAGATTCCATTGATTCTGATGGTATTAGAATTATAATTGTCGATTCTTCAAACCCCTGAAGTTTGTAAGGTGGACGTTAGCATCACCCTGTATATCACGGTGGAAATTCTCCCATCCTTTCTCATACATTTCTGTTCATCGTTTATACGCTTTCCAATAAATTTTCAGGTAATTTAAAGGGATATAACAGTAGGAACTCCCGGTATTTAAGGAATTCATTTGGCATTCATTCTAGAACAACCACATCTGAAGCCGCATATATTAACCTTGAATTGCCCAATTTATCTCTGCGATGATACTGCTCTGATTTAGAAACGATACCCCCTGTTTATTTACATAACGTAATGACAGTGAATAGACGTGGAGAGCCTATTAACTCAAAGCTGTCAACCACCTTGTTTACCCAGTTAGTTACGGCCTCGTCGTCGCTTGAGACACACATCAACGCTCCCACATTTCATAAATTATCAACTGAAATCGGGAGATTTATTAAACGGAGTTGATAATCACAATATATCCATATCCAAATTTGCTTTGATTTCAGAATTAGAAAAAAAATAAAATTTGGACTTAGAGAAAGCTTCAGGTGAAATTATAAACTCACAGTATTCTATATTTCCTACAATCAAAAGGGATGAAAAATAGAATGGTGAAAAAACCAACGGGCATCCATCCAACTATTCAATTTCCACGATGATTAGTCCCGTTTGTTTATTCGATACGTTTGTTCTCGGAGTTATATATCCGTTGACAAATGGAGCCTACCAGTTGGATACGTCGATGTGCATCGAGTCGTTCGTAAATGAGCAAACACAGTCGTACCCGCGTATATGAAAAGAAGAGGAGTAGAATACAGAATGGAGAATGAAAAACAGGATAAAAAAAATATGGAACTGAAACTCGTGGAGTTATGCCTACTGGCTCGGTTATTGCAATAATATTTTCATCCTACCTCTGAATCGAGATATTAAAGTGCTAGTCATTCTACTCTCCAGTGCATCATCATGATGTGCTTCAATGTTTACACAAGTAGCAACGATGTTCATTCAATGCTATTGCTTATCATAGCTCTGTCAGCACATGGAAGGTCTCAAAATAGAGCGCACGAAATGGATAAATTGATGGAATACACAATTTCCAATGAAAATTCGAAGCTGGATAATACTTTTACGAGAATATAAGCCTCATGGATTTTACCATATCTGCTGGTAAATCCGATGAGCTCTATTGGTTCTCAAGCACCAGTATATTCTATGCATATTCTCTTGCATTTACTACTACTGCATCTGAGTTACGTGGGTAATTAATTATTCGTGCATATACCTGATCCACGTGAATACCCGTTACATAAAGAAGAGAAACCGCTGAATATAATGGAACAGGTGTTATGTAAAATGGGTTTGTTCGGAATTTCTATTGTTAATACTTAGTCAGGCTGAAGTCTTTAGACATTTTGAGAAGATATTAGAGTTCTTTTTAGACACTGGTACACATATTCTCAATGGGTAATACGTTTCTGTTGTCAGAAACTCTGTTTCAATGCTACAGAAAAGACTTTGATGTCTATTCGAAGTCTAGGAACTTTTTGTTTCTAAGAAGAGTATAGAAATCATTCAGTATTACTTTTTTTTAATCCGTCAATATCAGAGTATTTTTACTTCTTTCACTGTTGTATTATGTGGGAACTGTACAGTAGTAGAAGAAGTATCCGTAAAGGGTTTATGCGCATGATCATTGCGCATTTTAATGTCTCGTACAAGTACAAAGCCTTGTCATGTATTTAAGTGTGAGCATGCTGCAAATATCAGTTGGCTGATGCGACATTTTGGGGAGAGTCTGCAAGTAGAATGAGCTTTGTCATATCTGTCGATTCTCCTTTTCTTTCTCTGAATTTTTTTCGGTTGAGTAATTCTTATTGAGGACCTTGTAGAGGACCAGACAAAGCGAAAGTAACCCTATGAAGCTATTACGGAAATGCCTATTTGGGAGGGGTTCGAAAGAATTTTTGAATGGGGTGGTAAATAGAAGAAGGCAGCAGGTGCGTAGAAAATAAATCTCCTTTGTTTTAACTTACACCCCACATCGTTACTGTGGAAACAAAGTGGCGTAATTGCCAGAGTTAAAGTCGGAACGGCTCATCTTCGCACTTATGTCTCTTGGTTTTTCTTAGATCCCAGAGTACCGAGAAGGAAGTATGTGAACTTACGCTTTCTTTAAATTTTTTTTTCATATTCAAAGGTCCTAATTTGGTAAAATTTCACAAGTTTTTGGGGTTTCTCAATTTTAAAACCGAGAATATTTGGACTTAAATCAAATCTTTTTTATTAACATTCTTTCAATACTATTTTCCGTCCAAGCAACTTGAATTATTCTGAATAATACACGGAAATACTGATAGCGATATTTGGACAATGTTTTCCCGACAATCTCAATCGAATAAGTATTGTCTTTTCTTCCACTATCTTCACTGCTGATTCCTCATGTTCTCCAGCGTCTATTTCGATGTCTCGAGTTTTGGCTCTTTTGGCCAAGGTCATTGCCTCTATTACCAGTGTTCCTGAATGCTGGCCGCCGTTGGACCACCTCTCCAGATGATGCTCTCTTTCCCAAATTTTTCACTTGTCCTTGATGCTGGTAATTTCTTTTTTAAGGCTAGGGGCATTCCACTCCAGTCTCTACTCTCGAGTTTTTCTCATTTTGCTCGGCTAATTCGAGATGAAAGAAACAAAACAATTAGTGAGGTACAATATTCTTGTTAAACTCACTCTGGACATTGTTGACTTAGCTCCAATTTTGAGCCCTATTCTTCTTGGTTACCACAAAACATTAAAATACTGAAAATTCAACGAGCAATATGTTTAATTTTGTTTTTATTCGGCCACGTGACTATGAAGAACATCACAAATATGAAAAACTTGAAAAAGAAATAAACAATTAAAAAAAACGAATTCTCTTTTATATTGAATCATTTACAATTTTACACAGATTGGTTTTATAACGTTCCCCGTCAATTTGATTTAAAAAAAATCGATACTGCATACTCGGACTGGATGTAGGTCATAATAATGGACAATGCACAAATAAAAAATAAACAAAAATTTTACACTTCGAATTTCATGTCATGTTTATCTATTGAAATCCTGTCGTCCAGATTTTCATATGACTTTTTTTCTTCCCTCCATATTTTTTATCCGCTAGAAATAGATTAAAAAGACCAGAGGCATCTGACAAAGGTGTTGATTGATTTACTCCATTTATGAGAAAAATTTCTGATGGATAATCAATACTGAATCTCAATGCAAATTTTTCATGTATTTTTATTCCTTCATTTTCATTTCATCTCGTAGCTTCAAAAAATTCTACAACATGCTGTTCAAAGGACAGGAACGAGTGAAACTTTAATCAAAACTTTTGAAACAATTGCGATTTTCATTGTACATTCTGAATAAATGTTGATACCTGAAGTTGTATGGTTCGAAGACGAAGGTAAATTGTTCAGTTACCATGCGAGACATTACTGATAATTAACTGGAAGAGTTTTACATACCGCTTGGTACAATCAAGTTGAAAATCTAGTGGTTAGTAAAGCAAATGAGAAAGTGAGAATATTCGGGTATTGATCTGATTGGTCAGCGTAGAAAAACAGGCAAAATAATGGGCTCGATTCGACAGTAGAAGAACACGTCCAATGGGCGTATCCAGTAGATTCAAGAAATTCAAAATGTCCCGTGGGTAGAATTCTACGCTACTTCTTATCCCTGCTGATACAAATTGGATGACCCCTACTGTCTGAATAATCGTACTGGGTGTTGTAGGTCCGTTTGTAACGCCTCCGGGGAATTTTCTCCTAACAAGGTGTCAACTCTGACTATCGCACCGAGACATAACAAGAAACGATCAATGACAGTGGTGGATATAAGCCGTCATGATTGTAATGATTATTGACGATAAGAAATTTGATAAATTGCCAAAGTCAGAAAATGATATAATCCGGAGCTTCTTAGCATTTGGTGAAATTATGGTCTGCGGCAAGAACCTGGAACAACGTTCTGTGATATCAAAATCCCATTACGACGATCTCGAACTTCGTGCCCCTATGAATTTCTTGTCAGTCCATTTTTCTTATCATTCATTCTTGGAGAATCTGTCAGAAACTGAGCATATTACATCATCAGCCTAAATTTGGGCATTTAACGGTCCAATGGGTTGATCTACCTCTTGGACTGATATTTTCGAGTCAACGTAAGATATTCCTATCGCTCAACTCGCCACGACAAGTGGGGACAAGGGAGGTTAGGAAAAAAATTCCTAGAACAACCAAAGGAAGTGGAAATTGTTTAATCTATAATGCTATTCACCCTCAATACATTTCCCTACTCTATATGACAGCATGATATAATCAAAACAATTGTATCTCCTCATATTTTAATTTCTTTCCAAAGAATCGTTTAAAAAAATTTTGATACGGTCCTGCCTTCACACATTGATATGGGCCGTATACGCATGCACGCAGACTATAGAATCATTCGGTAGTTATACATACATACAGAGCAATTGTATACACGTACGAAGCGGCGCTGGCCTGCCGGTAGTCCGATCATCACTTACATTAATCGTTTATTTTTTTTTCTCGAATACTACACGTCAGAAATTGCTGATCTAGGTCTGAAAAAATTCTCAAAATGCCTGGTTATGAGCTCCAATTTATTCAGAAACCCGTCGAATCTCGTTTAATAAAAAATTAATCATGAATGGAACGTGACTCAATTTACACGGGTTCTCATGGGGGAAATGGAAAATTAGAAATTAAATATCTCGAATTCTACTCGTTAAAAAATTTTTCTTTATAAGGGAAAGTTTTTGGGCTTGATGGGAAGAATATGTCTAAATTAATTCAGATTTTCGTCGATTCAAATCGTCCAGCGTTAGTAATACCTCAAGAAAACCCGGCTCAGATTCGGTTTTTATACGTCTTCTAGATAGGATCTTGCCAAAAGGCTCGTTCTTTATACACCTGCGGCTAAGGATATATGAGCGAGAGCGTGGGTGAACTGTGAATTCTGATGGATAGGGATGGAGTCGAACGGCTGTGGGGTGATAAGGAAATGGCCACGTGACGTAAACTGTGAATCTGGCCAATCAAGGTGAGAAATAAATGATTAGATGGAGTAATTCGAATTTCAATCTTATCTTTCTCTTCAGGATGAATGTATACATATTATTTTTGAAATATTGCCGAATTACTACAAGATCCATCTTTCTGATGGATATTTGTTCTTCGTACTACGGGAGCTTGAAAATTTGATATTTATTAATTTATGATCATAACCTCCATCTCTCCATAAAAGCTCATGTATTTTATGTCAATTTAATATTTTCGAATTCTTTATCGGTCTTAAAATATCAAGTAAAAATGGTCGTATCCATGACGGTTAGCGGTTCAGACATCATACAGTCCACTTTTATACATATTGGTGTAAATTATCGTTATTAATGGTGCAATAAAACTGACTCGTCTTGAGACTGAAGTTAGAGTTGAAATTTGAAAAAAAAATCGGTCTTACTTCCTAGTTGCTGACCTTCTAAGTCATCCATCTCAACACGAAATGACATGGCGAAATTTCTTTAAGGAACTTTTTCTGGAGAGTTACAGAGGAGATATTTTCGAAAATTGGCCTATCTCGCTTTGTTTCTGAGATCTTCTTAGAAAATGACTAACAAAAAAGGTAGAATAGAATTTATTCATTTCAGGGGGGACCGAGGGGAAATGGACCTGGTATGCAAATCAAAGTGGGATTTTCCTTTGAGAATAAAAGCCTGTACGAAACAATTCAAACCACTACTTAAAAATGTCAACATGTTGCAGCATTTTTGTAATTTTCTTCAGATCTTTTCTTGAAGTCCTCCTTTCCGAAAAAAAACTCCTGGATCTTTTTGCCCCGGTCTCTCCTATGTTTTTAATGATAATGCCCATTTACAAGACTTAATGTCAAATTACATGGCTCAACATGGATTACTTCAATAATAGAAATCATGAATTTTGTCATGAATGTCAATTTCTTTCCATTTAACTATCATTTCATCATGATCGCATCACAATTGAGGATTTTCCATTGTTCAAATTGTTTGATGAGTGAGACATGAACGGAATGTACGTAAATGACAATGCTATTGAAAATTTGTAGCAATACACTTCATGGGGAAATCTCGAAATCCTCTTTGAAACTCCGTACTTCAGCATTGATGGTTCAACAGTGCAACTGAAATTTTCATCAGCTATTCCAGCAATAGAATTTCAAAAGGAAAAGTTCAACTCAAGCTATTTATGAATCACCACAAGCAGCGTGGAATTTAATAGTAAATGCATAATTTCAAAGTTTATTTCACGCTATTCAAAATAATTCGTTGAATATCTCAACATTCTTCTTGATTTTAATATGATGAACAAGATGCTTCATACAGAGCCATTAATGACACAAGACTCGGTACAAGTTTCATAATGTTCTTTGAAATTTCATACAATATACTTTTGTCGACAAATGAACACAAGAGAAGTGAAATTTGTAAAATCTTCTGGTATCATGATATCACCCAGTGATATTCAAAGTTTCATATAATCGTGTAAATGACAAAATTCAAAAAGTTTTTATAAAATTCTGTGTGTTATAATTCCTCTCAACTCTGTGTTAATGCACAAAGTTTAATTAAACCTAAATTCTCCAAGTGTAACATGACACGTAAAATTTTGATTACAAAGTAACTCGAGGAACAATTTACCAAAGTATAATATAATACATATAACTTACGAAACTGATTTTTTTTCATATACATCAGAAGAATAAGTGGTCAATGCTATTATTATACTAAATTGAGTGAAATATCCGGCATAGATTATGACAATTATTGATTCCAATAAAAATTCAAGTTGCTAATAAAAAATAAATCATTTCAATGAACTTGAAAAACCAATTCATTTATCGGCAATTGTTGATGAAATGTTTTGTTGTAGTTTTCAATACGACTAATGCGTCGATAGTACGTGTCAATATTCTATTGAAATGTAAAGAGCGTACCAGAGGCTCAGGGCATTATATGCCTGTGGCGTTTTCGAGTACCACGCGACATTTTCAGTTGCGCTCATCCACCCTCTCTTTCTCCTTTCTCGGTTCCCTCTTCCATACTGCTGCAGCAATCCAATTGGCTTTTGCCATAAACGGAAGCAAAGTTCACAAGTGGCGCGAATCCACCAGTAGAACTCATCGCGACACGATGCAAATGCAATACAGAATGTGGCCTCTAAGCCGGACGCATCGTGTATATGGATCAATCGTAATCCTCCAAAATGACTACATTATAGGAAAGCCGAGGCATTGCATTGTTATTGGCCTGTTCAATGTATATTAGTGTCAGTGTTTCTATAATAAGTGTTTGTTGCTTTCAAATCCACCGATTCACAAATTCTGTGAAAACACGTTCACCATACCAATCATGATGTATTACTATTATAATTGCATTCAAATTTATTCACAAATACATACAATATTCCACCAATCAGATATACTGATCCTCCTATTGTATTCATGGATGAAATAATTGCTAAATCTGAAATCTCTTCACATTCCTCGAGTATTGGAGTGAGTGAAAAAAAAAAGTTGAACAACTTTAACCTCCAAAGTATTTAGCCAGAACGAAAGGATTTCAAGTTCTATCAGCGTGAAAAAGTGGTTAATGGCGCTAGGGAGAGTGTGAAAGGAGAAAAAATAAAGAAAAAAAGAGAGAAAAAAAAAGTGTGTAACAAATTTATTCACATTCACCCTCAATGAGTATGGCTTTACTAAGAGTCATCTTCCCAGTTTAACCAAACGGGTTTTTGAGACCCCACCCACTACTCCTCCTTGTATTATCCCCTTAAGCTCCAGAGAATGTAATATCGTGGTTTGAAAAATTTCTCAACAGCCCCTCTGACCTTCTCCATCTTCAGTCATTTATATTTTCATCTCTTGTGATCTACAAAACAACATGGCCGGCACATCTTTCTTATAAATTGTTTTATCTTGCCCTTTTCATTTCTCTTGTCCTCTAACTTTGGAGCGTTGTGATATAAATTTTTTGTGAAATAAAATTAGAGGAATAATACAAATCTCATATAAAGAGAACAATGCTTTGGAGAATATCATTATTTATAAGAAAATATAGATTTAAATTTCTTCGGATGAATTTACAATCAAATAAGTTACGAAACATTGGTATGTGAATGACCACTTTGCGAATACACTCCTCGAGAATGTACTGGACATAGACAAGCCCGAGGTGACCCCACAGGAACTTTCATTCCAGTCTTTGTACGTATCCACGATGCAGTGAACTATGCATGAGACATAACCCTTTCCTCCTCTCTGTTCTTCCTTCTCTCTTGGATCGTCTATTTCCTCACATCCGCCTACGGGGCAGGCGCAACAATTCCCGAAACCAACAGAACGAATTGAGAAAGCAGAGAAGAGAGAGAGAGAGGGCTTCAACAACTTCACAATAGTCGACTCTGGCTCACACCAGCGTTAGTAACCCTGCCACTACAGTTGTCTTCCTTTCCACCACATATATATAGATGTTCAAACTTCCCCTCGCTGCCCTCGAAATAAACTTTACTTGTGTAACTTTAAAATTGATGATCGCTGCCGTGTACAAGAATATATCCGTCGTAGCAATATAGTGGAGCCTGTGGCCTTAATATTGAAGCCAATAGTCACGGAAATAAACATGAAAATAGAGTGCAACTGAATGCTCTTTATTGTGAATATTTAAATAACTGGTCTTGTATCGGAAGAGGTTAAACTGCAGAAGAAGAGACGACAGTTCATTGAACTCAGAGTGGATGGCTAGTCCAAATTACATTTGAATTCTAGCAAATGCATGAAGGAGGTTTAGCACTCGAAAAATTGAGGTATTTTAAGTTTTTTTTTGAAGGTCAAAATAATGTACAATAATACGCAAACTTTTCAGGTATATTATAACACTCATGCTGCATACAAAAGTATTTTTCTTTTAAAGTAAAAGAAAAATTCTAATTATGTGAAAAATGGCACTAAACAAGACCCGAAAAAATGGACCTTGGTGGTAGCATTGATTTTGACTCTTCTAGTCATCTGAGAAATAAAAAGCAAGAAAATTCTTAATCGGTATGAGTGCTGTTATGGCAGGGACTAGGGAGAACAAAAAAAAGTTGAAAATTGACAGAATGACGCGCTTTTGAAATTTAAATTTTCGACACTTTTGTAGGACTTAAATTTCAAAAACGCGTCATTGTGTTAATTTTCCACTTTTTTTTCCTAGTCTCGGCCATAACTGCACTCATGTGCGACATTCTTGACCATACTGATCAGGAATTTCCTTGGTTTTTATTTCTCAGATGAATAGAAGAGTGAAAATCAATGCCACCTCCAAGGTCCATTTTTTTAGGGGGTCTTGTTTAGTGCCATTTTTCACATAATTAGAATTTTTTTTTTAAATAAATGAACAATGTTTTTGTATGTAGCATGAGTGTTATAATATACCTGAAAATTTTGGATATTATTGTACATTATTTTGACCTTTAAAAAAAAACTGAAAATACCTCAAATTTTCGAGCGATAGACCGCCGGCCCCCCTTAAATTGATTATATGGAGGGCAAAAACTTCGTTATCCTATGAGCACGATAATGTGAATTAAGTGATTCTTCATCCACTCTATTCTGAATTCAATTTGAAAATCCTTTTGTAGTAAATCTTAGAAGGCCAGAGAGTTGTGAACTCCTCAGGTGTCTATGATTCGGTTATAACGGGATATTAACCTTAACGAAGGAGCTCCTTGCTCAGTGCAGAGGCTGGCTTGACGGGATAACTGAGAGCCCTCTGGTCGAAAACTATGTATATGATTACCAGCTCACAGACACTGTTAGATTTACCTATTAGATGTACTACGTGGGAACGTCGGATGAAGAGGGTATCTGTATTAGAATGGATGGAGGTCGATGTTGGAGTTCAAGAGAAGACAGTGAGAGTGTGTGCGAGAGGGAGCAAAGGGGTTGAGGAGTGGTTTGAGAACCGAACTGCATACCGTAACCTGCCAGTATTGACAAACATCTTCATTAGTTCCTACTCTGGCTGTGTTGACTACAAACGTCGTCTCAATTCAACATCTGAACTCCTTGTGCTATCTGTATTATCAGATTGGCCGTTTCACCTGAATTTCTCTCTAACCCAATGTGGACACGTACGGTAATTTAACTGGTGAATCGTTACTTGATGCACATTGAACTGACACGTTTACACGGTTACGTAATACTGTGTCAGACTGGACACATGATACAGGCTATAGGAACAGAGAAACAGCATGAGAATGACAATCTACATGACATTAGCTCTAAAGACCAGTACCACTGAGCATCATCAAACGATATCGAATCACTCGAAATGCCTTTATACACCTGGTTGAATTGTTTAAATGAGCTGTTGAAAACACTGAAGGACACCTATTGATAAAAGAATACGCAATTGGAAAAGAAATACTTGTACAAGTAATAGTGGATGAGAGTGATGAAAGGTGGAATTAAAAAAAAACTCTGTTTGTTCACAATAGGATCGAAGTAAAGGCACAAAAGGAATACAAAAAACAGAATGGAAAAAAAGAAGGAATAAATACGGTCGTGTGAATGGTGCTGTTCAAACGAATCGGGTCAACTAGTTCCAACTAATTTCCTCTGGGTGTAGGATACGATTGAAGCTTCCTGACGGACTTGAAAGTAAAAAGTACACAATAAAAAATTACGAGACAATTGAGTTAATGGAAATACTCGGCTTGAATATCAGAAAATAATGTGCAGCACAGTGGAACTAATAAATTCAGTAATATTGGGTAAAATTGAGGATTGAAAAGCAAGGAGTAGAGGATGCCATTGTGACATGGGGTCAGGATTCAGAAAGCAGGCATACATTCTGATCATTGAGGTGGATCAAATAAAACAACTATTCTTTTTTTTTTCAAAAGTTACCATGACAATATGGTTGGGAATAATGGAAAAGGGGTTATGTTATAGTTTGAGCTCACGATATGAGCTGAATAATATCAACAAGAACTACTTCATTGCAATTTTCTATTTCCCATTCAAATAACACAAGATAATTTTTTTTGGAAAGTTAGAATTTTATAATTCCTTAACGGTCTAGAATATTGTAATGATCCTGACATATTCCTGTACAGAATTCATCGATCTACAAAAAAGGCCTATTATTATTTTTTGATGAATCTACTGGCTCAAAAGTTATGCACGGTCAAAGTTGAATTGGTAGTTAATTTCACGGGTTTTCTCATTTTTATTACGAAATAATCATTTGAAAATGAGAGAACGTTATAATTCTTGAAAAGCATGTTATCTCCTCCCGCAAAACACTGAAGTTCTCTCAAAATTTTTAGTTAATTAATGAAGATAATGTTTTGAATCGGCATTAGTTCTAAAAATCTGGTTTTCAATCGATTCCTATCAATTGTGCTATCATGAATGAATGATCATTACATATAGATCTACATGAAAAGTACTTTAACGAATACTTTATTAGAATACATAACAATATGATTACAACGAGTTTTTCTTATTACAATTTGGATATTGCAGCTGATGATCTTTCACAGCTTATAATGAATATGGCGGTTGCTCTTCGTTTTTAGTGAGACAATCCTTATACTCTTATACGATTGAAGTGATTCTTTTTTTGCCACATCATTCACAACATTAACTTGCCTAAAAAATACCATATTTCCTTGAAAGCTATCGTCAGCGAGCCAAGATTGGATATCTCTACTGAAGAACTCAAAAGGCAAATTAAAGTTTTTAGATATAGTCAACGATTCCATTGAAAGGAATATGAATGTAACTGATTTTGATAATTTTTCATCATTCATATCCATTTTTGTATATTTTTAGAAAGTGTTTTCTCATTGATTTATTTTGTATGTAAAAACATTAATTCAACCAATGCAATAATTGAAAAATAAATACCAGCTCCTTTTGAAAATAGAGGAATATTGATTCCAGATCAATACATGACTATATGTAATAAAAATTGTTCATTGATGATAGCGGAATTGGTAAAAATCGGTTAAAAACGAGATTTTCTGAACTAACGATTAAATACATCATTTCTATTGATTAACTGGAAATTTCGAGAGAATTTCGATGTTCTACGGGAAGAGATAACATGTATTTCAAGATCTGAAGTTCTTTATTTATTCTTAAACAATTATTTCGTAGCGATAATGTGAAAAGCCGTGAAATTGATGACTAATTCAACTGTGACGGTGAATAACTTTCGAACCAGTCCAATAATCAAAAAATTTCACCAGACCTTTTTTGCAGATCGTTAAATTCTCTACACGGGAATCTGGCGATCATGCCAATATGTTGAACTGTTGACAAGTTCCAAAATTCCAAAGTTCAAAAAAAACTTTTCCTTGGTTATTATGGGAAATAGAAAATTACGATGATGCAGTTTTCAATCTCTGATATCTAAAGCTCAAGCTTTCAGAAAACTTCTCTTCCGTCATCCTCAACCATATTTCCATGGTAACTTTTGGAAAAAAATAGTCATATTATTTGGCATTTTAATTGTGCTACTATTAGTTGAAAAAAAAAAGTTTCCGAATGTGGGTAAGTTTTTGAATTCAGATAGAATTTTGAATGCAGCCAAGGGTTCAAATAAGGGTAAGAGTTCAAATGTTGTCAAAGTTTAAAAAACTTATCCAAATTCTAATATTTTCTTCCATTTGAACCCTTATCTCCATTCAATACCTTGTTCACACTTGAAAACTGGCCTACATTTTAAAGCTTGCTCATATTTGAAAACTTGCCCACATCAAAGAACTTGCCTGCATCCAAACCCTTGCCCACATGATCGCATTTGCCTGCATTCGAATTCTACTCACATGAAATAATTAGCCCAAATTCGAACCTTATCCCCATTTAAGACTTGCCTACACCAGTGCCCTCGCTTAAATTTCGACTAATTACCCGCCTTCGTCAATTTTGCCAAACCATTCACTAATAATGTACCCTGGATTTACAATGCTGCTATTGTAAACGTTTTATCAAAACTTCAAACGGATCCCATTTTCGATGAGATAATAAGCACTGAAAAAAAAAAAAAAAAAAACGATGTAAAATTATAATTGTACTTAGAAATGTAACCCTACAAATTGAAATGTATATGTATATTCCCAGCGAATAAGTCTCCATGGAGAGATCTCAAAGCTGCTGAAATAAAAAAAAAAAAAAAAAATAATAATAAGCACTGCTTCCTCTTGCATACATAGAGTCGCTTTGAATGCATATCGCAGTATTCAGAATTATCGAATTATGAAAGACTCTTTTGCAGTAATATCTGCAATATTGATTGCCATGCTCAGGCATAATTAATGAAGTTCTAGAAATCCTAAGCTCCTTATCAAACAATCCATAAGCTCTTCTAATTGGACATTTCATCAATGATTCCAGAACAACGGAATAGTTTACAGAACACGTACAAAATGCTAGCCACAGAAGTCAGTAAAGCGAAAACCATTTATATTGTTGGCACCCACTGTTGGCGATAAACCAGAGGGCAACTTTGTGGTCGAAGTAAAAGAGAAGTGGAAAAAGAAAATAGCTCGGTAGAGATTGCCAAGGTGTTGGAATGATGCACTATATTGCTTACATTCTGCACTTGTGTAACGAATCGTTAATTCTACCCTAACTCTGTCTATTGGCCTTAATGAAAAGAGTAATTAGAAACGAACAAAAGGACATTTGTACTTTGAATTTCACCAAATGTAGTTTGGATATCAGTTGTTGTCAGGGAGTGGAATCATTTTCAATGCTATTACCAAGAATGTAATACGGTGTAGTTCAACAGATAGATACAATGGCAGTGTTTACACCATATGGATATGCATAGGTTAGGTGAGTAGATTAGGTTGATGAGTTGCAGGGTAGGGCTGGGAATCCACGATATGGGTACTGGATTGATAATGCAATGTACGTTGGAACGCAATAGCTGGATGGATAAATATGGCTTACCCGGATGCGTTAAACAACATTGCTTCAAGAACCACTGCCTTAACCATTAACCGTAATTGCTTTATACCAGAATACTTGAGGGAGAATGAGAGAAAAAACTTGAAGGCAGCATTTACGAATTACAAATTCAGATGAATTCATTGGGAGCCCCTCTCTGATGGTGCTCGAAGTATCTATTTACTTATTCTAATATTCATGTTTGATATCAGACGGGAAGTTTCCAGAAGAGGAGGGCAAACGGAAGCGATCAAGTGATACGACAGGGGAATAAATGCCAATGTGAATTCATAGAAACGGAAATGTCACACATCGTCAACTGGCTTATTCCATCTGTTCTGTCGCTTACCACTGCATTTTTTGCTCCACCCTTTAACAGACCAACTATTTTTTCCCTTTTGATATTTCATTTTTTGCCTCCTGCTTGTTGCCCAACCAGGGACGTCGCGATACAAATCGATAGAATTGATTGATGTTAAAGGGGATGAGAGGAGGGCAGGATTATGTACTTTTTACGTTCACCAAGCATGGCGCTGTGGTATCGGAATTTCAAGATCTCCGAAGGGGCACCGCTTTAACGTGAATTGAATCCATCTATCAAGTCGACTCGACATGATTGGTGCTTAGGGCAGGTTTGTAGCTCAGGCTTAGAACAAGATAGCTTGATTGAATAGCGCTTGATGTATGAGACACAGCTGAGATAAAATAAAAACTGAGGTGAGGGGGAATATAAAGAAAGAAATACTAAGAATTTCTCAACAACAAGTTATGATCGAGTAACTGAAGATAATTATAACAATAAAAGATGGTTAAAAAAAAGCGAAGGCCTTAATGAGCTTTTCATCTACTTTCTTTTCAATGAAGAGATACAGTGTTATAAATTGGACTGAAGGAAGTAGACAGGACTGAGAATTAATTGGTTCAAAACACTTTCGGACCAATCAGCCCTCAAGGGAAAAAAGGTTTCAGATATTGAATTGAGGATATCCATCGAAATTAATTCCATTAAGTAATATCATTTTATTTTCCATCAGTATCTCGAAGTTACTCGATATAAATTCGAGCCATTATTTATATTACTGTAGAAATGAATATGAAATCTTCCTGAGCTATCTCTTAAGTATTTCACTGGATTCCGGTCGTGCTATTTGCACGGAGCCTAGAATTTCTAACATATGGCTCATGCTCATTATTCCTTTGTACCACAAGGGAATATTCACCACGGTTGGCTCCACTAGTACCTCTTCTAGCCTACCTATCCTCTTTGCTGAACGTGAACCGGGTACATACGTCATTGTCCAACCGGGCGTTTTGCGGTGGTAATTGTCATTTGATCCCGACTAACCCTCTATGTAGTTTCGCCTGTGCCTACGTTGCCTCTCATCCTCCTACTGGGGCATCCATCATTTACAGACAATTGCCTCAACTTGCCTTGCACGATGCGCCGCGACGATGAACCCTAGTGAGACGTCCTTCACCAATGTATTCAAGCGATATATAATCTACCAAATGTGTCGCATATGCAAGACGGATATGTGACGTTGCCTCGTGCAAAATTACTACTGGACTGAGTTCATCATTCAGGATGTTGCAGTTCTCTCAACTTAGATGATTACGTGAGGTAATTAAATTTGAATTACCGATGGAGATGGGATTGAAAATGTAGGTTAATGTGTAGAAAATCTCTTGTGGATTGTCTGGAATAGGAGAAAATAGTTGTCTCATGAAAAATATAGTTTGCAAGAATTTTTGCTTCCACAAATTCAATTTCTCAATTAAGAGTGATCAAAATACAAATTGCTACTCCATGATGTCTGAGTCGAGTGCAGATGAGAGTCATCTGTACTAACTGTGAAAGTCATGATAATTCCATTGACTTCAATATTCGATAACCAAAAAGTCATTTAATGCTACCAGAAATAACTAACTGCCAGCTTTCTATATTTCTAATGACTCACTCGAATATTTGTATCGATCAAAATTCTGACATATTTGTCTGGATTGAAATATCTTGTAACATTGTGCATGTCTAATGAGAATATATATAAAAATTTAAATAACCCAGGTGTTCACATATTTCATGAACTAGGCCACTGCGATTATGCAATGACGAGTTACAGAGTACTAAAGAGAAGTACGGATCGATTAAACAAATGTGCCTTCATCAGTGGTGCTTTCAAAGCCTCATATCTTATGTTTTTCAAAGGAAAAAAATTCTTCAACTATTCAAACCACTGGGATGTTAAGAAAACACGTCATTTTTAGTCATATGCATCAGCTAGAATGTTGAAAGTCGTCCGTATGTAGGTGAGAATGTCAGTTGTGACAGTTTGAAAAGCCAACGACTCCAGAATATTGTTGTAGAATACGTGGAGAGCAGAGGATGTGAGTATTACGTAAGAGTGCCGCAACCATTTTCCTTGACACTTTACGTTTTTCCATGGTATACCAAAACAAAACAAAAAAATAGTGAAACACTTGGATCAAGATTTTTGGCTGCAGAAAACAACCACTTTGGAAAGATGAATATAAAGATAGTATACGTGTCTTTAACTTTACAAAATTTTCTTTTCCCTGAGGACGAAGAAAAAAATGGCCTGATATAAAAAATATCCAACTAAAGTAACAAAATAAAAGTATAATACCACGAATAGTGCTACGTTGCTATAGAGTTGATTAAATTATGGAAATACAAACTCACTCTTCAGTATTACTACCATCAAATTCAGCAGCATTTCCTTTGTTTGCATACTCTTGATTAGTTGAGGTATTATTCATTGCACTAGAATAGCAACTTCACTAACGTTAGAGTCAGCAATTTCAAATCGATTGCAAAATATACCAGAATGCAATCCATAATATTGTGTAAATTATTGAGGATATTTTCATACACGCTTCTGACATTTTCTAAATACGCTGACATTGATTATACCTAACTAGGAGATTATAATTTTTGAACTAATTCGCCACTACACTTATCATGTACATCATTAGCTGTACATATGACATTGCGAACGGATACTGGAGGGTCTAGGAACAAGTCTAACTGCCTATAAATCACCGCTTTGTTTCTGTTTGCATCGAAGGCGAGACTGGACACATCTTGTTGTATGTAGGGTATATGGGTATCCCTCCTGTTCTCCGGGGTGGTGAGGAAACGACTATCTCGTTTATCCTGGACTTCCATATATCAAGTGCAACGTACCAACTGAATTATGTCCTTTCGCACGGCAATCCTCGTCTGATGAGATCACACCCTACAGTATTCTGTCTGACAATTTCTTATCTCCTTTGATATCATTTCGTGATATATGTTCCTCTTCATATTTCTCTTTAGTTGCATCTGAAATAATCTATCTCTTAATGCAATTGATGGAGATAAAAATTCCGTGTAGAGAGGAAGCAAAATGTCAAATTCTCCGCACACTGTACGGTATCATGTAATATTCTACTAACGATTGAATAACAACCGAGAAATCGCATCAAAGAACAACATTAAAAATTTTTTTTTTTAAATAATTACTCATGAACAAGTACTTGAGGCATTCTACGCTATTTTACTCAGTTTTCGAGTAGTGTTTTTCGATTTAGCTCCTTTTGCTTCCGAATGGAAGCTTAACAATCGTGAAAATTTTCGATTCGAATTTTTTTGTTGCAAATCACTTTAAATGAGGTGGAGAGTCAGAAAATGATATTTAGAGAAAAAGTATGTGTGTATGTGTGTGTGTGTGTATGTATGTTTGTATGTCTGTGTGGATTTTTTTTTTACTCAAAAAAGATAAAACTTCAACCTAAGGATCTCATATTTTTACTGTACATTTTTCGTGATGAATGTTTTCTTTTGAGATCTTGTTGCTTGGAATTCATTCAGTATTGTTTAAGATATGATGAATTTTTGATTTTCGAAAAAAAAATTATTTTTCAAACATTTCACTACTGATTTTGTTCAGATTAATTTATAACATTTGATATCATATTCTGTAACTGTGTGAATTTTTTTCAGATTTTTCTTATACTTGGTTTTTAAGTTATGTTGATTTTTTATAGTTTTTAATGAAAAATGATGTTGCTTTCATAACAACCAGGACAATTAAGATAGAAACTTAAAATTTTGCTCATATATTGGACTTCTGAATCTACTGCTTGGGATTGTTATTGGACAATATTGGATAAACATTTTTTAAGATATGAGTGATTTTTCGAAAATTTGATTTTTTCATCTTTAAAAAATTTAGAACAAGTTCTGTATCGATTTCATCGAGATTGAGAAATAATATTAGATACTATATTATCTTACTGTGTGAATTTTTTCAGATTTTTCTCGTCATTAGTTTTTGAGTTATTTCGAGTTACTGATTTAGTATGAAGAATGTTGTTTTTTCGATAAAAAATCTCGATGAAAACCAAAGTAGGAACGATGGGAGGTTTAAAATTTACTTATATATTGGTCATGCCAATGTACGGCTTGGTATTATCACTGAGTAATATTAATTGAACGTTATTTTTGAATATTGGTAATTTTTCAAAATTTCAATTTTGCGAATTATCTCACATCTCAGAATAAGTCCTCAAGTGATTTCATCCAGATTGATTCATAACATTTGATATCATATTCTGTAACTGCGTGAATTTTTCCAGATTTTTCTAATACTTGGTTTTTAATTTATGTTTATTTTTTATAGTTTTTGTAAGTGAAATGTGAAACTTTTGTGAATTTTCCAAACATCCTTCCTCGCTCATATATCAACGCGAAAAAATCAGAAGAACTTCTATCTAAAATTATATTCTGTTTATTTGAAATGACCATTCGGAAGCAAATTGCTAATTAATTAGCAGATGAAGCTATAAGCATAACATGAGAATACGATTTTCCACTTGTTTGGATAGGCTTTTGAAAGGGTTACGGAAGCTCATTTCGAAACAAAAAAAATTGTTTTTGAGCAATTTATGACTTTTTTCTGGGTCTGAAAAAATGGCTCGTGTATTCACTCTTCTACAACTTTGGATGCTCGTATCTCGTTGAATATTGGTTTTATGAGAAAAATTAGAGTATTTTTTTCTCTTCGAATATTTTCATTTGTTTTAAATGAAAAATCAAATGAAAAAGTGACTGGAAATTACACTTCACAGCTCGTTAAAAACCGCAAAGAATAAATATCGTGAATTGAATGATTTTCGATTTTTCTGTAAATTTTCGCTCTACTTTCTCGTATGATTCATGAGATATCGATTTTTTCATGCTTTCGCGTTTTTCGTGGCCAAAAATAGTAATTCTTTCAATTTTCAACTCAATTTTGATGTTCTTTTAATGACATTTACATTTTTTTGGTTAATCTCAAATTGTAATTATACATATAATTCCTTCTAGATTTTCTTCAATATTATGTTCTTCATTCATTTTCTTTCTGGTGATGTTTTAATTTCATGATATTGAAGTTGTTCCTTTTGGGTTATTTTGTCTTTAGTTATCCTAATAGTTTCTAATTGTGTCTTTGAGCTTTTTTTTTAGTTATCTTGTCGCTGATTATTTGATAGTGTTATTTTGTCGTGACTGCAACATTTTACATAGAACCAACACAATGGGTTCAAGCAATTCACTGGAGTATTGAATTGAGAATTTTCTGTGTGAAATGAAACACAGAAGAATTTCAACTCAACTAATGGAAGAGTGGAGTAAAAATGTGAGATTACGATACTCAACTATTCTCCAGTGCTACATACCACAATGTGTTAGCCATGAATGCTGTAATACTGCTGTATACAATAGATAGTAAAGGTGAATATACAGTTGTTGCTGTTGTCTGTGTGTAGAGAGGTGCAATCTTTACCAAAAGGATTTTGAAATCAGCCGAGGATTGCTGAAACACGAGTGGAGTGAGAAGGAAAATGTATCCAGTTCGTCGACAGTGAGAATGGAATGGCTGAAGGGGAATGTCAGTTGAAGTGGAAGAGAGCGTGGTTTCAGTTGAATGCATCGATACTACCCTGGCCCAGTTATCTACGGGCTTCCGGATTTATAGGATGATGGCCGAACTGGTACATCTGTTCCCGAATAGTTTCCACGGCGTATTGACCTGATTCCAAAAGAGAAAGAGCGGGGAAAAAAAAAGTAAAAATATAAGCAATTCCTAGACAAAGCTCTTTTCATTCGGGGGCTCTTTCCAATCACTGCTGAATGATGAAGTGCATTGTTGTTAGAAAACAAATGTTCCAAAAAATTTCCAATCAAAATGAACAATCTCAAATTCCAAGAATTATTTCATCTACATAATGAAATTAATGAGACAAATATGGATCTCGGATAATTGAGGTTTAAATTAGAATCTCAATCAGTGTGAGAGGTCAGAATGAAATTTCGTAGCTGTTGAATATATCAAGAACATATACATATAATAGATTGATTCATCAGTTCACCTACGTCCCGTTGCAAATAACATGGTGAACCGCAACATTGGAGCATACTCCCCCTTATTCAACCTCCCTTCGAACACCTCGATTGGAATGCCGATCCAATTATCAACGTAGACATGTAGGATTGTCTGAAGCGATAATAGTACCTTGGTTATCCATTAATTTCTGAGTATGGAGAATGTAATGTATCGCGGTAGATTGGACAGAAACAGTTGGATATCACGAGAATTGCGGATGTTAATATAAACATGTACGAAGTAAGTGAAGAATCAAATTAAGGATAGTTTGCGCTGATGAGCATAATCAAGAAAGCGTAAAATTTTCCACATGGTCGAGGACTATTACACAATAATGCCATGATTTAAAAGGGAGGAGGAGAGGTAATGTGGAGAGCGGTAGAGCTTTACCAGTGCCTTTGATATAGAGAGTGAGGCTGGCCTCGTTGTACCATGTAAATTTCGCGCAAACCGCTAGGAGGCGAGCAAGCTCAACCGATAAGTAATTCTCCGTTTGATTTACGTAACCCCGTTTCTACACGGAGTTTGGAATGCAGAGGAGTCCCTCCCTGTTGGTGAGTTCGTGGAATGTGCTAGATACCTGTCGTATTTCTCACAGGAGCATTCTCAACGTCAAACCAATTCTTTTGTCTTTATTATTCTCTATATGTCTTTGCTTTGAGTATTTTGCGTCCTATTCGGCATCATAGAAAGCAAATGCTGGCTCTACCTTTCATCCCTTTGCTTCTCTTCTCACTTGGAAATCACACGAATATTCTCTTCGCACCACATATACCGTTTCTCTTTCTTTTTCTTCCTCTTCATTCGCTTTAATGGTATAGTGTAGCTCTTAGTTCTCCACAAGTACCATGAAGAAACCAGCCATTTTACTATGAATTCCAGATAAGCCCAGGTTTACGGTGCTGAGTTGAGACATCTAGCTGAGACTTGCAATTTTAACTCCAACATTTCGAGAGCCTTTGATGGCGTACTTTTGGAATCTTACTGACATCTACTTTTAGTGGGTCGTTTTCAATCATTCAGAGATGAGATGAAGTACTAATTCCTCCGAAATAAGTGAGATTCATTAATGACGGAAATTTTTAATTCAGAATCCATTATTCTGATGCTCCTATTTCCAAATTGAATTGATTATTAATAATCAGCGAAATCAGGACATTCAGAGCAGAAGAACGAACTGAAGTATTGATTTTAATTTATTCAGCTGATAATTCTCGAGAGATGCCAGTACAGTGTTTTAATAATTCTTGAAGATTAATCAATGAAAATAATCAACAATAAGTGGAAGATGTAGATGATTTTACCATATTTCGAAATACAATAGTTCAAATATCAAAGCTATCTTTGAGCTTCAGTGCACATTATTCGGACTCGTGGATGCAGGAGACCACGTAGAACCATTTCGATCATTTAATACGCACATTCACTCCATAATGACCAGGAGAGCCTCTATTATTCTCCTTTATCTATGAGCAAGTGCGTGGGCTCGATGGATTTGATGAAACTTGCACATTCGCAGGACGGAGAGGAGAAATAAACATTTAACATTTTCTGCAGCTGTTTTAGTTACATCCATTGACGTAGCAATTCCGGACAATAATTTACCCATTATTCATTAACATGAACAATTCTATCAGTCATCTTTATGATTCTACGGCATCAAACCGATAATACCCTACAGTTTCAATCTGGGACTGGTCACAGCATGTAGTATCGGCTGCAACGTTGCCGAATCCACTCTATACTCCCCGGGCGCGTTCAGCGAGTTATCGGCACCTTCGTCTATCGGATAACTTCATTCAGTATGAGAAAATCTTTGCTAACTGCTACAATTTATGATATCTCTTCATCAACATTGAAGAATATGTTATTTAAAAAATACGCTAATTTCTCAAATATTTCAGTGAATTTTTTCGAAGTTTTTTTTTAGAATTTCAGCTCAAGCAATTAGTCGTGAATAGGTCCGGGACGTAGGTTTGCCGTTTTTACCAGGCTGAAGTTGAGTGCCTTAGAACATATGTCAGAATGTTTTCAGCTGCCAACTAGACATTTGATGGGGAATTGTGTACCATTGGATGGAATTTTCAGAGCATTAACTGTATGGAGAATCCAGAAAAGAGGTGAATTTGAGGTTAATTCCATTGAAAATTTCCTTTCCTGGTTTCCCCTCCAAACCAAAAGATCGGAGGAAACTCGTGTAAAAAAGCTCTATTCAGCGTTAAGACACACTTGCGACGCATCTGCAATGTACTAGTGACGCATTTGCGACGGATTTGTAACGCACCTACGACGCACTCAAGAAGCACTTGCAACGAGCTTTTCAACACTACTTCCTTCCAATCTTTTAGTTGTGGAAAAAATCAGAGAATGCTTTTCTAAAAATATAAAAAGACTATTTAATCTCAAATTTTGAAATTCTTGAGAAATCTTGGTTTTTTCTATGCGATATATCGTATTTGTATGTCCCTTTGGATATTTATAAATTTATATTTCATGCTCATCCAATGGTACACAATTGAATACAATTCACTATAAAATCTCAGTTTCACAGTTCAAAACATTCGGACATGTGTTCTAAAGATAGTGTTCTAACTTCAGCTTGGTAAGAATAGCAAAACAATGTCCCTGTCCTGGTCATAAAAAATAGAACCAACAGAATACGAGGAATTCTTCATAGGGGGGGATCTAAGGCTCGCAATAATTCCTTAAAGGAGTTATAGTTTGCATAGAAAGAAGCTTCAAATCATTAATTTGAGTTTTTTTTATCACTATGATAAATCTACAGGATTTTTTTTATTTCACATTTTTAGGATCGATTCACGTAAACTCAAGCTATTTGGGCCAGTCTTTGTTTCTTTCATTCTTTATTTGATTAAAGACTTCAGGTTTAGAAAACCATTGTAGCCTGGGAAATAGTACAATTGCTGATACAGTTAACCCTAGTTTGCCACACTGGGGTAATGACATACCTCAACCATTTTCATCTTAATTTTGAGTACTTAAACGTTAAGTAAGAGGGTCTAGGGTGACATCTGTCCATTGTTAGAGATTCTAACTAACTTTTAGGCCCAATAAGATTGGGTCAAGCAGTTAGTTCATCTTTGGCAGGCGTTTAGAGTCGCGTAGGGTAGGAACCTACCCCACTGTGGTGAGTACACTTGAAAGCGATTTATCATGGCATTTTTTTTCATTTATATCGATTCTAGAGTGACAAATGAAGAAAATGTATTATATTACGCAACATCTAACTGTTTTTTCAAGATGAACAGAAAATCGGAGCATTCTCCCGCTCTCTGTACGTGCCTCGTTTTTACCTGTGTCGCATTGTATCTCTTTCTCACCTTTCCTCTTTTTCTCTCACTCTCTATTCCTCTTTCTGTCTTCCTTGCTATTAGAACACTAGATCGGGGCAGAAACATCTGGCGTTTCGATCGATTACATTTCGTTTCAGAGCATATTTCCACTTCTATACCTGCCTCATTTTCCACTCTTTCCTTAGTTTCACTTCTATTTGTAATTTAAATCGATGACAAATATTGTTCAAATAATGAATAAAATATAATAATTTGGCAGAAACACGTAGTTTATTTTCCACATAATTCCCACTTACATTTCTCATAGTAAATTTATTTTTTAAAAATCTCTCCATACACTATTTTTTCCCTTGTACTCACACATTAACCGAAAACTCAGTTAACTTTTTTTAGCTCATTCTATCGTCGAGAAAAAAAAGTTATGAATTTTTCCGCAAAGAATGTTATATTTGAACTTTTTTTAACTTTAACAATTTGTCAAATATATATTCAAATTTAATTCTCGGCTTAATAACTTTCATTATCTTTCAAAGTGAGCTCATGATTAGTCCTGAAAAAAATTTCCAGTTAAAATAATCTATTATTTAGATTTTAGAACAGTTTTTAACGCCGGAATAGAACGTTACTTCAGTGTGGCAAATACGTGATTGTACAGAAAAATGGCAAACGAGGGTAAACTTGATTGAATTGTTGATGGTGGCCTTTTAGGTCTCTGTGGATTTGACATTAAATACAAAAGATGTTTTTACTATTCAGTATCGACGTTTCGGCTCCTCTTCTCCTTAATTGCGATAACAGTAAATCAAATGACAGTATTTGAGGTTATAAGCTCATTAATGAGACATAACAAAATTCAATCAATGTAATGAGTCACAAATTTTAATGTATATAACGCAAATAATTACAATCTTAATATTTATAATCATGAGCAATAGATTGTAATAATTTTGTTAACAGAATGATAATAATGGTTCTTGTAATTTCAATAATTTAATTATAGATAATAAAAATTAGTATCCTTGAGGAGGGCTTCACAGAGAAGCCGAAACGTCGATACTGACTAGTAAAAACATCTTTTGTATTTAATGTCAAATCCGCAGAGACCTAAAAGGCCACCATCAACAGTTTAATGATTGAGTAAGGTCGTATATCCAAAAAAAATTGGGTTAAACTTCATTTGGATCGAATCAAGCATTACTTTTATTGAACATCTGATGATTGAATCAACAATCAAAATGGAAACATTAATCATAGTAAATCATAAATGAAAATAGAGATCATCAATTAGAATAATGGAGGAATAACAATGTCAGTACAAAGTCATGAAATAAGTTAATGTATAATAATAAATTGATTAATAGCCGAATAAAGGTTCAGCGTATGCTGTACAAAGATTTCAGGAGAAGAGTCATGTCTTCGCTGAGCCCGGCTGCAGTGCGACTTATTAACTTTATTTATCATTGAAAATGCATGAAACTGGAGCACGAATTCGTGCAATTTCAATCATAAATTCTGAATCAAATTAGGGAATCGGAAAATCGTTTCAAATATTCTTAGATATCGATATTCTACTCTATTTCGTTCTTGTTATATTGAAATATATCTCACGTGTATTAAAATCGTAAATTCTGTGAGAAAATACATCTCCGTGTGTTAACTTTTCCCAGATATTAAATATTTGTGCCTGAGAATGGTAGATAGGAGTGACTGGATGGGTATATTTGTCATACTTCGGTGTGTTCGGAATGTCAAATAGTTTCATTTCGCTTTTCTTCCAATTTTTTTTCAATTTTTCTCTCACTCCTCGATATTCACAGAAAGATATGTGGAATTTTTCAAAGGATATTAATAAACAAATAAGAGACAGACGGTTACAAATATCAACAAAACTCTGTGAGATGGATGATAAATCACTGACTAATATTCGTATAGCTTTTATTGGGTTCAAATATATTTTTCCGATCACGAAATATTTTTTTTTCTCTTCCTTTTGATTCTCTCTTCTGCATTTGATGGATTGTACATTATGGCAATGATGAATTGGAGCATAGTGAAATGGGAAAAAGGAGGTGATATTTGATATTATATTATGGAAATATCTCAAATGATCGTCGATTAAATTTATTCCTGTAATTGGAGAATTTCACTAGGGTTCTATTGTATTGAATTTCCCTGGAATTGAATGTGCACCATCATAAATGTGAATATATTCTCTCCGATGAATTAATAATACTGGAGTTTTTGAAATATTAAAATCATTAACTGTTGAACGATACGTTGCAAAGCAGAATTGTTCCCATTATTAATATGGTTTCTATAGAAGTCCAGCAATGGAGCTTTTCCCACAAAAGTGATGAACAAATCTTCGAAAATTCATATAGAATAATACAGGTGAAGCATTGAATATTTTCACATTTCGATGAGCGCATGAATTTTGAGGTTTTCCATTCAACAGCACTTTATATGGTATGTCCTATCTTATTTTTGCGTTATACCTATCAAATTCTTCAAACACGCCTCTTGCGCTTGCGGTTCACCGATCTATGCAGTTGGCTGCTCTTCCATATCCAGCGTTCTATTTTAACGTTCAAAATAGAAATATGATTAAACAACGGTAGATGAATAACAAAGCGGTTTTTTTTCGTTCATAATATAACGGAGCATAGTGTAGCCTACTAATTAGAAAGCCACAGAGATTCTTTTGGAAACTCGACTCACGTGAGTTTGAGGAGAATAGATACTGCTCTCTTTGATCATAATTAGAATTTATTGATCTTCGGATTAATTTTGAAAGATTAGCTCGCGATCCATTTAAGTATGACGATAGAAAAATCTTACATCAATGTATTCAATCTGGGAATATTGTAAAATTGTAATATCTTTAATTTCACTGAAATTTTATTGGACAAGATGAACCAGATTTTCGTACAAAATGAAAGCTTTGACGGCAAAATTCAGAAAAAGTTGTGACAATGCCTCGATGTGTATACATTGTCTTTAGGTACACCTCATTTTAGGTACATATTATATATCTATAGATACACATTGATTTTCGATTTTCAAAAATAAGATAATAGAAATTTGTACTGCAGCAATATCATGATATTGTAATAGTTTGGAATGTTACCTTCTCATACGGATAATGCGATAACATGATTGAAAATTAATATTTATTGAAATTTTCTACAACACACGAATATATTCAAATACACATTCTCATAAATCAATAATCTATACATATGAAAATAATTAGTCGACTCAAATCAACCATGTGAAAGTCCTCATTGTCATCAATGGCAATGAACGATAAATAAAGCATTGAATAATAATTTTCACAATAACCATTGATAAATGAATTACTTCAATCAGAATCGTAAATTATCTGGAATAGCAATTTGAAGAGGTCAGTACAGCTAATAGTTCTGGGGATAGGTTAGTATGACAGATTGTAGACTTGGTAGATCCCGTTGGTTCAGTAGAATTGCTAGTGCACCAGGGGTCTATTGGAAATTTGTAGCTAATTAATATCTCCCAGTAGAGTACTTGTGCACACGGAAACTTCAGTATTCCCATATACATAGCCAATATACAACCTAAATTCCTTCCATTCAGTTTAACGATTAATCGATTTCGTTCAATCTTCGAGCTTTCACCAATTAGTTGAACAATCAAGATAATTGATGCGAAACTGTTTATTATCCATATATGTAGTCCTCAAGTGTACTTCAGCTCAGCTCTTTCTATTTCCCGATTCATCTGATAGTTTTCCAAAAGTCAATGAACCCTCGTCCAATTGAATTGCGACGAGCAGAATCTTGAGTTCAAAAAATATAGTGCTTATTGATCATTGTTGAGTTTTACACTATTCTCTCTCAACTTCCGCACGTAATTTCCTCGTTTATCCATTACTACAACTCCTAACTCATCTTCGATCTCAAACTAGTATATTTCTCTCTCTGCCTCTCCTTGTCTCTCGCTCTTTTCCTCGTTATCAAGCATCCTCCAGGCAAATGCACTGGCACGTTTCAACGTCAACCACTAGCAATCAACCATTTACCACTTTAACACAGGTATGCCTATACCTTATATCATTCAGAACAGTGCTCAGCCTCAACTGAATTATTTGCCTAGTTGTACCTCAAAGCTTCGTGCAACGTTTGCCAGTTACCACATTACACCCAGAAGCTTCCAACGAATGCAATGAGCATTATATTCCCAGACTCTGCGGGCTCACCAGCCCCTCACGTCCATCCCAATCCTCCTCTTCACTTTTACATCCCACTTTCCATCACCCGTCTCCCCTACAACAAAGGGAAAAAGATTCTGAATAAGATCAGAACCATTGGAATAGGGATGGTTGAAGAACCTTGATAGATCAGCTCAAGCCTCATGGATCGGTCTACTAAGAATCCTTCATTGCTTCTTTATTCATGGATGAAAAATCCTCATAGCTTATGCTCTCACTCTCATCTTCTTTATTTATTCATCTGCATTCATCTTACCTTTTGAGAATTAAGAAGAGAAATCTTCAAATGCAAACACAGCTGAGAGAACGGTATACATTTTATTTTACTCGTCAACTCAGTGATATTTTTCTCCTTATTTTTCTTTATTTTTTCTCTCTTTTACCTATTCCGCAGTGGATAGGTGAAAAAAAGAGGATTTTTTGACGTTGGACGGAAAAAAAATACGAAGAACGTAACGAAAGAAGTAGGAAAAAAATAAAGAAATGAATGAACGGGATGGAACGAGGAACTTTGCGTTTTCAGGAAACGTTGGCAGTGGATGACTGGGTGGTGGGTAAATATTTATCGGCGGTATTGGGTGCCGTGCAGAGACTTGGTACCGCCCGAGGACACGGAAGCAATGCGACTCATCTCTGCATACATATCTGTAGGCAGTTACTTTTTTCTTTTATTTTTTTGTTTTTTTCTCTATTTTCACTATTTCATGGATAAAGCAGTGTACAAATCCATGCATAAAAATGACCGCTTGTCTCGCGTGTGCACAACTGGCTGACACGTCCTGAAAATGTCTCTTGTTACCACTGCACTACTGTGAACGTGCCTCCCCCATCATTTCCTCCGTTTCGCCTTCCCTCTTCCTCTATCTATTCTCTCTTTTTTTTTTGTAACACTCGAATGATAAGCTTTCACGGACACGTCGCGGAATGATTGCGCGTAGTGGGGCACAACCGTTGCATGGGATTTGCCCTCATTCTACCCTCCATTCGTTTCCGTCTAAAAAAAAAAAATCGTTTTATCTTTTTCCATTGTGCCTTTTTGTCACTTCCCTTTTTGACATTGTGTTCAAGCGTCATATCTACATGTATGCATGTATACGTGAAGCCACACAACATTACAATCAGTGGTTTGAAGAAAACCCAACGTGCACTCTGAAATATCGATAAACTGCACGAAAATGGCCGAATGCCGTTTTTTTTTCTGTTCTTCAACGTTATTTCAATTTCCGTTGGATGGGACTAAAGAAATTCACCTCACGTATCCATTTTGCCTCTATTGCGTTACTGTCGCCGAGTTATTTAAACGAATTACCTAAAAACGAAGACGGGACCTCAGAAGGTCGAGTAGTAAAAGAAAGCAGAGCAATTTTGTAAAACACTGTACTTTTACAATTTTCTGCTAGCTTCTCTTTCTCAGACAGTATTCTCATCAGTGAGAAAGCCACACAATCATAATCTTCGAATACTGTAATGGAAAAAGACGGAGATCTGGAGATGAAGTTGTATTTCTCTACTCGATCATAAGAAAGTTTAATGATGACAGTAGAATTCCTCAAAATTTGACCACCCTCTATCCTTGACTGAATTCTCGTTCTTTCTTTGACTATTCTCTTCCTCTCTACGATTTTTTGTGGTCACCAAAACAATAAAAAAAACATTCAAGCGGGCATATTTGAATTTTCCAAGTTCAATTTGTTCATTGCGCATTTGGCTGCGCAGATCTACGCATATGAGACATGAGTGTGATATGAAGGGAATAAAAGGATATGTCAAATATAGAGAGTGCTCCTGGACCGCTGAGTCAAATATAAAAGAATTCCATTGTCATTGAGATTCAAGTATAATTTCAACATTCACTCAAAGAATAGCAAAATACAATTTTTTTCCATGTACATATCTAAGAAGTTTAAGTTATTAGGAAGGAAAATAATATCATTGATGAGTAGTAAAACTAAATATTAAATCAGCCACAACATATTACCTTTATCGAACTTTAAGAGGTATCGACCAACTGACGCAATACGAATTTCTAGTACTTGATTCATGCATCACATAATACTTTCATTGGATAACATTTGATATTTCCCACTCAATCTCAGTATTGTCGAAAGTCAGATGAAACTCATGCAATAAACGAGACCAGTCGTTTCTCAATACACCACATGTATGGCGTCTTCAGCATATTTCTCCAATAGAAAAAGAAACTGTTCGATGCATTTTCACTTTTCTAATGTTAAAAATATTTTTTAAAAACGAAAAACTTATAAATAATCGTCAATTATTGAAGCAAAGCTCTCTTCTATTCTTTTTTGAGGCTAACAGCATTCTCTGATTTTTTTTCCTCTTCAATGTCAGATGTTGATAAGTCATTTTCAACTCCCTACTCAATGGAAATATTGAGTTTGGCGATCCCCAAGATAAAATCGAATGTCCTCGATGCCTCAACGAATGTATATACTTGTCACGAAGAAAGGTGGTCCCAATGCGGCACGTTTCGAGGTCGTCACACCTATACCTCCCCCCACCCCCACCTCCTCCATCTATTTTACCCATCCGTACCTACTGCACCAACGTTGTCTACGGTCGATGCGACACACTCTATTTTTCTTTCTCTTTTTCCTTCGCTCCCTCGCGCCACTCACTTCTCTCGCTCAGCTCCTCTGTTGTATCCCACTTCATCTCCTGAACTCCTGACACAGACTCAAGGATCCAATCGATGCATAACCTCTCGATATTTTATTCATAAATATTTTAATTTTCTCCCCCTCGTTTGAATGTCGCTCTTTCAAGATGGAAAAGAGTTTTTTTTCTTTCCATTTTTTTTTTCCTCTAATGGTTTTCTACAATGGAAGATGTTGAAACAAAAGCGTTGGAAAGAGGTAAAAAATAAGCAGAATGCTCGTGATAAAAGAGGAATAAAAATGTACTTAAAAAAAGTGGTATTTTCCACGGGAAAATATTCTCGGTATTCCAGAGAAAATTCCAGGCAAACGGGGTGTTTCGAAAGCCGTCATGTGTAGAAGTACCCGTGGAGAGGGATGTAAATGCATTCAGCCAAGTTGTTGTGATTCCATGAGAAAATATAAATACCGGAGATCACTTCTCAGAGATTTACATGAAAAAACATGTGGTAAATTGATGAGCAATAATGGTTTATAGAGTTTACGGAAAATCTTAAACTCAATTTCACTTGGAGGAGAGAAGAAACGAGAAGATTTATATCATTGGAATACAAACAATCGTTGTCTGCTGACATTTACGTTAAATCTCAACATTATTTCACCTGTGTATATTCTTTTCGCTTTTTTATTATGCTGTGCTTCTGCTTTTGTTTGATTGACAAGTGATAAATGGAGGCCAAAAGTATATTCTACATGAGAATTTTTTTTTTTCATTTTTATTCAGTAACATTGTCACTTCATTCTTTTAATGAGAAATTCCCAATTTCCATTTCTTTGTGCCTCTGGCTTAATTACAGCGTGAACAGAATACATATTCTACTTCTGTGGAGGTACAAAAGACAAGAGTATTCGTGAATTTTTTATCGATACAGGAGGAATGCAAATGAGGCATTGGGCTAGATTCGTCGGCAACATTCTTCTTTTTTCCACATTTTTCCTTCAAATTCGTCTTCTTTTTTGTTTCTTTTTCGTGTTATATTCACGGCACTGTGTACTACCCTCTTGGAGGGGAAAATGCAGATTAAGCATCAGCATACATGGATGGTACTCAGATGAAGATAGGTTAATAAATAATTTGATGCAGCACTTAAATGAATTGTCGAGTAAACGAGTCTACAATGTTTTAATCAGGAAATATTTTAGGAGAGATAAATGGAGAGATATGAAATTTTTTTTGGGAGTGAAGTATTTTGTTATTTTCGACCCTTTGTGTTGAAGAATTCTGAGGCTGTTGGATATATCGATTGGAATGGCTCTCTCTCTCTCGTCTTAGGATTGCCTACTGAGATGAAGCGCAAGGGTCAGATGATTGAGTTTATCATATTTTCGATAGTGACATGAAAGAGTGATACTAATGTATCACATGACCGATTGCTAATTAGACGAAACATGTGTCTTAATCAAGCATTTTGTGTTTCAAGAAATGAAGAATTTTTTCTCTTATTTTTCGGAAAAACCTCTAGCAAATAGGACTTCAGCTGTTTTTTTGGTTGTATCGTGCCGAATAGGCTTCAATAAAGAAGCCTTTAATGACAACTAAGTAGGAAAAACAAGAAAAAATAGTACTCCAGAATTATAGCATCGAATAGAAAATATAACACAAAAAAATATCTATCATAAGGAATTATAAAATATTATAAATGGTTTTTTTTTTCCGACCATTATCTGGAGATTCATATTATTCGAAATTGGTCATTGTGCTTACTTTAAATAAATGAATCAGGCAAGTTTCTTTTGAAAAGCACCAGCGTGTCCAAAAACTTATCATGATAAAACAATATCATTGCAAAATATAAAATATTGCAATAAAAAGCCCATGTGCATTAATGCAATATTTCTGCAGATAAAAACTTTCTGTAATACACGATACAAGTATAATGAGTTAAATATATCCATGAAAGTTCAATTTCAACATTATCACGTATGTCACAAACTGTAAACTTCTGTTTATGGCAAATGAAATGCAAGAGCAAGTAAAAATGAGAATATATCCCTCCTGGGTATTTCCTACGTCCAAACGTAAATTAAAGTTACTATTTTAACCATATTATTTTTAGTTAGTATGAACTCATTAATATCATGCATAATGATACTTAGAAATTTCATATTAATACACATGTATCACGTAATTATTTCCATGAAATATCTAACAAATAACGTTACTTGTAAATAGTTTCATCATCTTTCGTCAACTCCAAATATTTATACAGTACCAATATTACGGTGCAATTTCTACCAACTGTGAATTTACATAGAAGAACAGGTAGATGCTTTCAAGGTACACTTCAAATAACGAAAATGTTGAAATAAATTATAAACCATCAACAATTTCAAACTGACTGAGTTCTTGATGTACAGAAAATAAAACTTGAAAAGAGAGAAAAGAAGACAGAGTAAAAATTTTTATTATTTTTTTTGAATTTACTTCCAAGTTCACTTATTAGCCAAATTATTCATTATTGAGGATCATTTTTCTCTCTACTTCTCCGACAGTTTATATTTCACTCTCGATTTCTTAATGCTTCAGATACCTCTATCTTCATTCATTTACGAAGAGAAAATTTTCCCTTCTCTCCTTTTCTTCTACCAGTAAACTTTCGTAAACAATCTCAAGCCTCATTGTTTACGGTAAAAAAAAAACAAAGAAATAATAAACAAACCCAATAATAATTTATGCCAGAGCACGATTTTTTACTTTCCACAGCATATTCCTGCTTAAACTTCATTGTTGTTGTGAAATAAAAAATAATAAAGGGTAAAGAAAAGAGGAAAATGCTGAAAGTATCAGCAGAATCTAAAGTATATTAAACTGCAGTTTGTGCTCATAACACACAATGGTGCTCGACCCTTTTTTTCTGATTTTTAAGATAGGAATAACTCCGAAGGAGTACATGGAGTCTTGCAGGAGGCTCTCAATATTTATTCACTCCTAACGTACGTTGTTCAAATGGGTGTTCCAGTTCAGTTGATAGGGCTTAAAGCCCTTCTAATACCTTGTACAAGAGCAGTAACCACTTTACATTCTTACTAACAAAGACAAGACCATTTAATAATATTTACAGAGGACTTATAGAATGATACAGCTAAATTGCAAACAGAGAATTTTTTACAATGGTATGATTACTTATTCATCGTTTATGCAAATCTGTAACGATCCCAATTGTGCAGTCGACGACATCGATTGAGCTTCTTTTCCCGCAAAAAAAAACCGATCCTCTTCCCTCTTAGAGCGATGGAAAATTGTCTATTGCAGTTATTATAGAATATCATGTTACTTATGAAAGTTAAAAATAATGGAGAAAAAGAGTGGAAATAATCATGATAGAAGAAAAAAGAGTGTAAAGGTGGATGAGAGCTCCGGGCATTTTATCTATTCCAGAAAATGGATCGTAAGTAATTTTTTTTGAGGAGAAACCCTCCTCTAAATAATCCATAGCTCTAATGCAGATGCACGGGGGAGGGAGAGGACGGAGAACTTTATTAATATTTTAAAAGAAAAATAACGAGGATAAAGTGTGATGCTCTATTGTCAACAGGATGAAGTTCTGTCGTTTCATAACATATGTACTAATGTAATTAAAAATACAGTGATAAAGGAGAAAAGCCTTGGAGCTTCTTTGCAGCTTCTGGTTATTATGTAGGGGAGAGTAGAGTCATCGCAGATCAGGGGTGGAAGGGAAGTATGAATTTTTGAAATGTTCAGGCTGGAGAATAGAATGGGTTGACGTAGAGTTGTAATGAATTTGAGCAGTTGTATTAATCACTTTGTCGATGAGGAAAAATTCATGTTATTTCGTGAAATGTGGCGAAAGCAAAAAACTATAGCTAAATATTTCGTAATATTACAGGAAAAAAACTTGGATAAAATCTAAAAAAATTGGAAAAATGCTAAAGCATGTCTATATTGTTGACGGATTTTTCTAATTTTCGCCGTCAACTTTGTCACACTGAAAAAAATCATCCTCTCACGGTCTTTTTTTCTCTACCAATGAACATTTCTTGCTTTTCTTCCCGATTTCCCAAAAATTGCCTGAATTATACTAAATTTTAGATAAAAAATCACTTTTTCACTTGGAATGTGTTCTTTCAAAAAAACAAATAAAAAATATGGGGGTTTATTCAAAAAAATCGAGAAAAATTTCTTTTTTTTTAATATTGAGAAAAAGTACATTTTTCAATGTACTGAGCGGAGAACTTTATCGAAAAATTCCAAAAATTGACGGTTTGTTCAGATCATGAAGACGTTTTATGAAGACGAATCTTTTGAGCTTTGTCCCCATGAAATCGGATGAGTAGTTCGAGAGATACACCCTATTCTCGGAAAAACTTCAATTCAAAATATCTCGAGAACCGTTCAGCCGATATGCCTCAGATCCAATCCCAACCATCTTTATCAGAAACTACATATACAGAAAAAATTTGAAGTCTTCGAGTCAATTATTCATTGAGCTATGGTGGACAGACCGAGTTTTTGAAAAAAAGCACAAAAAAATTAATAACTAGAGGAATAATGGGATTAAATTCATAAAAATTTGCTGAAAATTAGATATTATAATTGCGAATCTTGCGTAAAATTTTGAACCAAATTCGTCCTACGCAAATTAAGAAATTTTGAAAATACGATTTTTATAGAATTGCTATATCTCAGAAACCATTCGGTCGATCTTGCTGAAATTTCTATGGAACATACGTTCCATCAGAACGATTTATGATTTCTCGGCGTTATGGATCATTTTGAGTCGTTTCCAATGAAAATTGGCGTTTCGAAAAAAATTGCAAAAACAAATCTTCCATTCGGAAGCTAAATGATGAGCAGGGCCGAGAACTTTGTGCTCCTATGATTAATTTGCCACCCGGTATATGGGTGAAGGTAGGCACAATAGTTCCTCTGTTAAATTGCACATAGTAATTTGACAGTTAGACTCGTGTCACGTAAGTGTTTATACTTTAATATGAATAAATAGATAAATAATGAATAAATTAATTAGTCAATGGATTCATAAATTAAGTTAATAAATAAATTAAGTGGAAGTGAAGAGTTTCGATAGTTTCATTGCATCTCTTTTAGTTTGAGGGAATATTTCATTTCGTAATCCAAAAAAACCACGTGGATTTCATTTCCAAAAATATTCCGGAAACTCATAGTTTCAGACACTTATGAGAATTTTTTCAACAGCGCTGATTGAAATCCTGTTAAGAGTCCTTCTGATGGTGCTGGAAGGAATACTTCTCAGAATCCTTCTGACAGTCCTGGTGAGAATCCTGTTGAGATTCCTTCTGATAGTCCTGGAGGGAATCCCGTTAAGATTCCTTTTGATAGTGCTAGTGAAAATCCTGTTGAGATTCCTCCTGATAGTGCTGGAAGAGGGGATACTCAAGAATATCTTCATTTTTTTTTATTAATTACAAATTTCAAATATTCCCTCAAACTAAAACAGATGCAACAAAACTATCGGAATCCTCTAGTTCCACTTAACTTATTTATTAGTTTATTCCCGAATAAATGAATTAATTTCTTTATTTATTTATATTAATGTGTCACTATCACACTTAGATGAGACGAGTGTAACTGTCAAATTGCTATGTGCATTCCAACCGACAAATTATTATGCCTACCTTCACGCATATACCGGGTGGCGAATAAATCGTAGGAGCACGAAGTTCTTGGCCTTTTCCCATCATTGATGAGAAATAGATTGATATAAATCTGGTCTAGTTTGCCAGCAGCTTCCTGTGGCTTTGACCTAGCCTCTCCGAATGTCTTAGTTAAAGTAATGACAGAATCTCCATAATAGAGATATCGGATCCTGCATCCAATTGGCTGTATAACAAGTGGTTGCAACTTTAGTTTCGTCAACTATCTCCAGCACCACAACGCTCTTCAAATCGAGCAGTTCGATATTTTGCCAAGCTTCGTTAAATAACGGTAAATTGGATTTCATTTAGCATGTGCAACGTCTTAGTTCATCACAGAGTTTTAATTCTATCAACCGTGTATAGACTATTTCTATTATTTCGTGACATCACTTTAACGGCAATTTTGATCCTATAGGCATTTGTTCATGAGTATTTTAGTTGAACTTGAATGGAAAGGAGACCCAAATTTGCTTGAGTATTTGAACTTCTAACCTATTCAGATTATAAGAGTTCAAACTCATATTATCCCGTAAAGATGGAAATTAAGTTTAGCCGAAATTCTCATGAACGAACGCCTATATGACTGGAATTTCCGTTAAAGCGATGTCTTAGTTTATCTTCTGCATGAATCAATGATTATTTATGAATTTATAAAACGTGAATTGGATACTCCATTCCAGACGCCTCTGTTCTTCCTTGCATATGAAATTGAACCCGCCAAATTAAAAACTCCGGTAAAAAAAAAAAGTTTAATTCACATTCACAATTTATCAATGTTAAAAACATGAACTGGTGCTTCTAGTTGAAAAAAAACTAAATTATTGCTATAATTGGAATGGGATAGTGAGGTTTTCACGGGAAAAAAATTACCCTGGGATGCATTCACACGTGCCAGCATATATTGTCTCCATTCTTCTCCTCTTTCATTTTGTTCCTGATTTTTTTTTTAATTCATAAACTTTTGTTCTTCTTTTTTTTTAATTTCATCTAACCGTAAATTCATTCCATAAACTCTTTTAACGTCGGTAGCATTAACGATATAGGATCCAGGAATACAGCGGCACTCGGGTTACGTTGAACTTGCGATATTTATAACAGGGAAATACATCACTTACACCCGGCACTTTGTGTGACGCCCACACATCCGCATTGAAAATACGAAAAAAAAAAAAAAAAAAAAAAGAGAATATTCACTGAATGTACCTCGTACCTTTTCAACACATGCCACAAACATTGAGGTGAATTAAGTATCGAAAATAGGGTTGAATATTATTCCCTCAGTCAGTATTCTCATTGTGCAATTCGCCTACAATCACTATTGGTTATTGTGTTGAATGTTTTTTTTTCTTCTTCCGAGTTTTTTCAATGTACTTTTATTCATAATTTTTTTTATTGAAAAAAAAAAAAAAGAGGAGAGAAGAGGGAATTGTCAATACTGCAACAGATGCTGTTCATGCATACAGTGAAAATGGTAATACACAGTCTGGTGTATTTAATAAATTGAGGCATTTATTGGTCAGACCACTTTACTTTGGAAATTCACTAGTGGAATTATTAGTTGAACGCGATAATTGAGACTGTAGAGCTAATTGAAATTTTAGAGAGTGAATCAATAATGAATGGATACGACTATAAACTTCACATTTTTTCGAATTAAAGAATAGAATAGAAAATGGAAAATATCGAACTGTCTGTGCGGAATAATTGGTAGATTAAATTAACTATTTCCGATTAAAATTTTTCCATTAAACTCGGATTATCTGATTGATGTAAAAATAGAATTTCATTGGAAATTGATGGATTAATGGATTTCTCCATTTATTGTGAATGTAGATGCAATTATTTTTGTGCTTGAAATGGAATGAAGTAAGAAGAAAAATTCATCCACAAGTTGTGTGTAATCGTTGGACTAATGACAGTAGATGCGAGTGAATAAAACCAAAAGCCAGAAAAGCTACAGTAATTTCCGTTGGTCTGGCCACTCATCTCAGTGCATCACTGGTACAACCACTCGTTTTCTCATCACTCACTTCTACATCACTCTTTTTTTCTCCTCCTTCACAACCATAGACTTTTACTGTGTTATGTCTTTCTTTTTTTTTTTTTTTTTTGTTGAACATCAACACAGTCAGAACTTGAGAATTTCTTGCGAGGGTATACTTTTTATATGAGGTTAAATGGAGTATACTGCAGTGGAGGATGAAGAGTAGAGGAATAAATAAATGAGAAGGGATGAGAGTGGATTTTAAAAAAGAAAGTGGTGTCTTTCAGGAATTTTTTTTCCTTTCTTTTTCCGAGAGAATTGTGAAAGTTTGGGGGGGGGGGGGGGGGGGAAATAGAAATCTGGCTTTTGTATATTTCTATGAAAAAAGGGAAGAGATATTCTTTTGTCATGCATTAAAGGGGGAGATGATCGAGATACTGGAGGAACAGAAATTATGACTTTTGGAAAATAATTTTCACACCTGAAATCAAATTCTATTATTGATGACATTAAATAGAAACCCTCATTGTTGAGAATAGCTGTATGAAATTTCTAATTGTTTTTTTTTTCAATTGAATGAGTATTTGTATTCTTTGGTTTTCGTTAAATATCCATAAATTTCATGTGAACAAATGCATGTCAATAGTATTGTTTAATTTATTTTCACAGTCTTCTGGGAAATTGCGTAAATATGTAAGGAATTTCTGAGTTCCGGTAGTCTGGCACTGTGAATATAGTCGATGATTCCCATACGTTAGGCTCAGGTTTCATTCCCGCTGGTGACATTGGTGAGATCTAACCAGCTACAGAAAATCTTAATCAGTCGCAAAATACATCTCACTAGGTATGGGATTATTATTTGATATCTTTACTGAGAGTCATCTAAGCTGGAATTTTCCCTGGAGAATGAAAAATTCCATTCATTAATGATATTAATATACAATGCGAAAAGGAAAATTCCATTGTATTGTTGATTTCATATACGTACATATAAACAGCACTACTTCGAGTGAATCAACGAGTGGATATTCGCCCTCTAGTGGATGAAATGTAAACACAGCGGGACTTTTTTTCTGTATGTGTATGTAAACACCCTCATTTTTAAAGGACATTCAGTAGTGAATAGGATATAACTAGTCGAGACGACTTGTATCTATACAATGTATGGAATTCTTCTGTATTTTACTCGTCGGTCCAAGACCATTCTCTATATTTGACACCCTCTTTTGTATCCACCATTTCACACCCGTGTCTCATATGCATAGGTTTGTGCAGCCAACTGCGCAATGAACATACCTGTAGTTTGGAAATTCAAATATGCCTGCCTAGATGCTTTTTCTAATTAATAATCGGATCCAATTCCATGTCAAGGGGGGGGGGGGGGGGTTAGGGTTTACGCGTGGAGAAAAAAACACTTTTTTTACGATTTTTTTTCAGACGTATAGATTAAGCAGATTTATTGAAACCTTTCGAACATTATTAAGCATGGATTGAACAACATTGAGTAATTTTTTTATGCGAAAATATCCACTAACAACGGAGCTTTTCCAAGAACGTTTCTTTGAAATAGACGATTTGCGGTGATCACTGTATCTCAGCTGGAAATTATCAGAAATAAAAAACCATTGAAATTTAGTTAAAGTATCATTAAATCCTCCCCCAACGTTCTCTGATTATTTTTTTTTACATTGAAGGGGTTTTCCACCAAAATTGTGCCATAAAATGGCGCAATTTTTAGTAAAAAATAGCAGTTTTAACTTTAAATGACCACCAAAAATTGAAAAATGAAAAAAATAATAATCAGAGAACGTTGGGGGGAGGATTTAATGATACTTCGCGTAAATTTCAATGGATTTTTATTTCTGATAATTTCCAGCTGAGATACAGTGATCACCGCAATTCGTCTATTTCAATAGACGTTTTCAGAAAAGCTCCGTCACCGGCTCGTTTGTGGATATTTTCGTATAAAAAAATTCCTTCATGCTGTTGAATCCATACTTAATAATGTTCAAAAGGTTTCAATAAAGTTGCTCAATCCATACGTCTACAAAAAATTCGTAAAAAAAGCGTTTTTTTTTCACGCGTAAACCCTTACCCCCCCCCCCCCCTTAATGATAATTGGTTTAAGGAATCATGGGAAATTGGAAGGTTTTTTTTAAAGTAATACTGAATCTTTGTTAATTTGCGACGTTTCGGGAATGATTTAAGCTCTTTCAGACTCTAAAAACCCCCAAAAAATTCGAATTATCACTTGTTTGAATAATATATAATACTACCAAATAGGAGAAAGTTGGGCAGAATGGACCTCCGTGGGCAGAATGGAGCTGCTCCAATATGCAAACATTTTTGGTGAATTTTTTTAAATTTTTTCATAAACGCCTTCAATTTTGAAAAAATTCCAAATAATTTCAGCAGACAAGCCCATTCTGCCCTGGTCTCCCCTACACTAAAATATTCAGAGCTCTAAGTAGGTCTAACCTCACTCGTTCAACAATTATATCAATCAGTATCACATTTTGATTATGATTAAGAAATTCAACATAAATCACCTTGACATTATCAGTATCTTATCAAATTAATCCTATACCCGTTCATGCTGAGAACCAACAACAGAATTTTTTTATTTTCCGTCCTAGTGGTCCCAAGAAATTGTAGTGGGAGACAAGATAGTCAACGATAAAGAGGTGTCAAATATAGAGACATTCCACTGTAATGATGCAGGCCCGGAACTTGATATAACTCAAGGTATCGGCAGCCTAGCTGATACCTTGGTTACGGAAGTAAAAAAATGGTAGAAAATGTCAAATTTCATAAAAATGTGTCATTTCTATTTCTACTACTCAAAATTCAATTTATGAACGATTAAATCAGTGATGTGCTCGAAAAAAGAGTTCTCGTTTGATAGAACACAATAGAGTGAGCCAAGACCAAGAAAAAAAATATTTATAACCTGAATTTTGACTTCTTAATTGGGAAGATACTTCAGGGATGAGAGGAAAAAAAGACATAATTGAGATTTTCAGAAAATCTCTTCATTATGTCTTTTACGATTCGGTCCGAAGTGTTCTGTGAGCCTTTTCCAGATCTCCCTCAAGTATTTTTTATATCTTCCCCATGTCTTACTTGAATCTCCTACAGTAGAAGGGGAAATTTCGAAAAAGACTTGAGGAAGATTCCAATAAGACTTGGAGAAGACATGAAAAATACTTGAATAATCGATCGAACTTACCTGTAAGTGATGATCGATTGAAATTATATGAGCTGTCTCGTCCGAAGAGATCAAAAAGAGTAAACATATGTAGTACCGCCTTTACTATGTGGTCCCACAGAATATCCCAAGTAAAAAAGAATTTGTAGCTCCCGACCTGCCCTCTGCCCGATATCTCTCATACTCCGTAGCCCGGGCGTCATTAACTTTAAAGAATATTAAATCGCGATAGGGTGGGTGTATTATACTTGTTAGAGGAGGGTTTGATCTCTTCGGACGAGACAGCTCATATAATTTCAATCGATCATCACTTACAGGTAAGTTCGATCGATTATTCAATTATATTTCGCTGTCTCGTCCTCGAGATCAAAAAGAGTAAACATATGTAGCTGTTTAAAGTCTTTGCGATTTAATGACAATAAGTTTTATTCATTATTTAGTGCAAGCAAGAACAAACAAAATTTTTTTTTTTTTTTTTTTTTTTTTATATTGTTGAGACTATTGTCTTTGCAAAACTTATATCGTTACTAATAGGAAGATTGTAAAAGGAGGTGAAAACTTTTGAGCCTTCCGACCAACCTGCCGCTTTTCTAATTGCTTCAATATCTAACCCTTTCACACAGGCAGATGAAGTCGCAGCATGCCTAGTGCTATGTGAGGAGAACTTTTCCGTATCAACACCGCTTTCTTTAAGAATACTTTTTATCCACCTGCTTATTGACTGTCGTGAGGCTGTGTGATAGGGTTTTTTGAAAGTTAAAATTAATTTATCTTCAGATTTATCCCTGAGATCTTGTGTTTTCTTCAAATAGCAGATTATTGTTGAAGCAGCGCACAAGGCTGGTTGATCTTCAAAAAACGGAAGAACTAATATCACCTTTTCTTTGTTGCGCCCAGAGGTTTTTATGCGATCTGTAATTGGAATTCTGATTTTTTCTTCCAAGACTTGTATATTGGAGACTCTTATCAGAGAGATAGTTTGGACTCTCTGGGCTGTGCATAAAGCGAGAATAGTTACTAATTTTTTCGTTAACTTTTCTAGACTCAATTTCTCATTCGGGTAAAGAGTCTTTAAATATTTTAACACTAATTCAGGATCCCAGATCTCTTGATATTTGGAACTCTGAGGGTGTAACGCACTTGCCCCTTTAAAGAACCGACTTACATGTGGATGTACACTCACTTCCTGGCCTAATACCAGGGATAAAGCCGCTCTGCAGCTATTCAGAGTAGAGAAGGAGGAACTGTCCCTTTCAACCTCAGTAAAAAACTGTAAAACGTTAGCAACTGATGAACTATACACTGATAAATTTTTTTCATGGCAAAACTTCCACCAACGCTTCAATGCCGAATCGTATTGGCGCATAGTAGCTGCAGTTATCGACGAAAGTACTGTTGGAAGTGACTCTACTGGTACTCCTTTCCTCTGAAAAGCTTGGCAGACAATTTCCCTGCCACCAGGGTAAGGCTCCCAGCTAATGGGTGAGTGTTCCTGAAAGAAGAGACAAGTAACGTTTCACTTGGAGAAAAAATAATTGGTTCATCTACTAGCAATTTTTGAAACCTAGGATACCAACACTGTGTTGGCCAGTGTGGCACTATCAAAATACCCTCTGCCTTGTCGGTAATAATTTTCTGTAGCACGCGTAAAATCAAAGAGAAAGGAGGAAAAGCATAAAAGTAATATTTCGTCCATGAAATAGTGAACGCGTCAATTACAAAAGCATCAGGATCTTTGAGCCAGGACACGTAGTTTTTACATTTATGGTTCATGCTTGAGGCGAATAAATCAATGTCGAATGGGCCAAACCGTGTGTGTATTACATTAAAATTTTCAGATGATAACTCCCATTCAGTTTCTGGGGGTAGTTTTCGAGACTCTTCGTCCGCTTCTACATTATCTTTGGATTTAACGTATGACGCAAACACAACAATGCCTTTGGTTTCGCACCATTTCCACAATTCTTTTGTTAATCTAGCTAATTTTGGGAATTGGATGCTACCCATTTTATTTATACACGCAATAGCAGTAGTGTTATCTATTCTAAGCAGGATTTCACAATTCCTATGATCCTTGGCGAACCATCTCAACCCTTTGGATGCTGCTTTTATTTCAAGTTCATTTATGTGACAAAGTCTATCATCCTTGCTCCAGTGCCCACTAGCTCTTTCACCATTACAGAACGCCCCCCATCCCGTGAGTGAGGCATCTGTAAATATTTCTAATTCATAACAATTTTCCCTAATTAGTTTCTTCGCAGACAGTGTGTTTTTAATCCACCAACTCAGGTCTTCATTAATGTTACTCGATAGGTACATTGTTTTTCCATAATCATCTGAGTTTTGTTTTAGTGCCAAAAACTTCTCGCGTTCCAGGGATTTTGTGTAGATGGTTCCGTACTCCACTGCTGGACACGCTGATATTAATGTGCCAATTAATTTTGCTAATTCAAGAATTTTACATTTTTTCTGAGTAAGGAATTTCTGGGCTAATCTTACAATATTCTCTTGTTTTTCTAGTGGTAATTTTAAACAGAGTTCAGAACTATCCACCCAAAATCCAAGGAATTTTACAATTTTCGCCGGAGAGAATTCAGATTTCTCTGAATTAATGACAAAGCCTAGAGCGTTTAACAGCTCGCAAGTTTCAATTACATTCGTTTGACACTCGTCCTTCGTGCCTCCAATCAGAAGAAAATCATCGATGTAGACAACAGATTCGTGTCCACGTGATCTTAGATGATTGACGACTGGTTTTGTTATTTTCGTGAAGACCTGAGGAGCCGTGTTGAGGCCAAATGGGAGGCAATTGAACTGATAAATGACTCCCTGGAAAGAAAAACGTAAATATTTCCTATGCGATTTAGCGATTGATACTAGGAAATACGAGTCTTTCAAATCAATTTTTGCCATATAACAATCTTTATATATTAATCTGCGAACCATTTTGAGGTCTTCCATTTTAAAATGTGGAGCCTCAACGAATGTATTCAATTTTTTTAAATTTAGGATGAACCGTTTACCACCATTGGGTTTGTCTACTAAAAAATAAGAAGACAAAAATTGATCGTGACTCGATTCACATTTCCTGATAACTCCCTCTGTACAGAGTTTATTTATTATGCTATGAATGTTTTGTTTATCTGCATTAGAAAAAACTGGTTCAGGTGGAGGTGATATTTGATAAGGGGTCTGAGTAAATGGGATTCGATATCCCTTTATTACCGACAAGACAAACGAGTCAGAGGTAATAGCTTGCCACTGAGACAGGAAACCAGACAGTCTCCCTGCGACGCCCTTTATATTTTCACTTACATCTAGCGACGCTGGTGGCGACTGCTCTTGCGCTGCCCCCCCGAGTGAAAATTCCTGCTGTACGAGGTCTTCCTCGAGGGGCCCTTGGAGTTTAAATGGCTGGATGATGCTTTCTTTGGTTGAGACTGGTAACTTGACGATCCTCCTGAGTATGCTCTTGGTTTCTGCTGAGATGATACTCCCTTAGAAATTGTCTTCGAAGATTTTTCAATTGCTTCGGCTGCCCTGAGGGCATTTGAGAATTCAGCCCCAAAAAGTGACCCATCAATTTTCTTCGTCTCTTCCACAACCTTCTTCACTAAAGGGTTAAGAGAAGGTATCATCATCGCGCGCCTGGATAGTGATATTTGGTGATGCAGACCGGCCATTATCCAGCTGGCATCGTTGAGTGCTGATATCACCTGTGTGTAATTTACATCAACTACTGGCTTCTCGCAGGCCTCTTTGGCCGTCAGTGCCCACATGAGTCCTGTCCCCAATGCAGACAAAGCTGCTGCTAATTGGACCTGAGTTGCAGACTGAAAGTAATCTTTCTTGAGGGCTGTGGGGCTCAGAACGGATTTAATTTCTGCGTTGATTGCAGGAGCCTTCATGAGCTGGCAATTTTTGGGTGGAGGGTATTTTTTCAGAAATTCGTCGCGAGCCTCCTTCGTTAATCCTTCTTGGAGGATCTTGGACCAACGCTCAGCGACCTGTGTATGAATTTCAGGGCCCCATACCTGTTCATTTGACGGCACCTCACCTAACAAAGTGAGAACATCTTCAGATAAACTGAGTTCCTGAGAATCACCAGCATTTTCTTTCGGTAGACTACGATTTGTAGCGTCTGCGTCCTCAGGTAAATTGCTTCCTGAATTTTTCTCAGGAATATTCTTAGAACCTGTTTTACCTGACAAGTTTGGTACGGCTCTGCTGTTGTCATTTTTGTCACGGCAATTTTTGAGTCTGGGATGTGCCGTGTCCTCTGAGGACAGGTCACCATCGTGACGACTCGAGATCACACTTGAGCTCCTTGAGCTCGAATATCTATGACGTGTCGTACCTCTCGGGTAACGCTCGCCGTCTTTTCGATATTCAGATCTTTGATATTCACGTGAAGAATAACCTCTCGATGTGGATGATGACGACGAGCGACCACGTTTTTGGCGATGGTTGGATCGGCGTCGTTTTGATCTTCTAACCTCTCTTTCCAATCGACGGAGTTTCTCTTTTAAATCCTCGTATTCCGAGTCATCTCGACGATGATGAGTGCGTTTTCTGCTCCTGTGATGACCGTACGTTGAATCTGACATTTTCTTCTAATTATTTTTAATTTATTTGCATGCACTTTTTTATTTTTGTTAAGATAAAACTTTGTGCGGGACTGTTCGGGACCGCACAGAAAAACGTAATGACGCCCGGGCTACGGAGTATGAGAGATATCGGGCAGAGGGCAGGTCGGGAGCTACAAATTCTTTTTTACTTGGGATATTCTGTGGGACCACATAGTAAAGGCGGTACTACATATGTTTACTCTTTTTGATCTCGAGGACGAGACAGCGAAATATAATTGGGGAATTGATGTTAGGTGTAATCTGACCTTATATGTGACATCCTTTGGTATTTATATATTGTGTAAGAAATAATCACTTTAAAAAGAGAATATGATTACAAATAAAAAATATCACCATTTGGTTTCAGAGCCTGAAGAATGTGGAATTATGCAACGAAATGTCGCGATTTGACAATAATTTGATGTTGTTATTAACTTTTCCAATATCCCCATGAATAATTACAACATCAAAATATATAAACATGCTGGAGTTTCTTCCCGATTTTTTCGGAAAGACTTACACTGTGAAAAAATTCTGGTTTATCGTGCCCCACAGGCCCGTTTCCCCACGGTCTTCCCTAACTCTGATTTTGCTCTGTAAAAAATATTCTCATAAAAATTGCACGATTTCTCGCTCAGTCTCTGACATATTCCCCAAGAATGAATAGCAAAAAAGAACAAATCGAGTGGTTTTACCTTTCTACAACTGAATTCAAAACAAGTACCTCCGTCCTACCCTCACGATTTCCATCAACGAACGAATACACCAAGGATAAGAAGTTAATGAAGAGAATGAGGTAAAACACTTCTGAACTGTTTCGTTATAACCCATGATACTCCTACACACCGAATTCTTCCAAAAATTCTCAAATTCGTCTCTTCAAAAATTCTCCATTGCCACAAGTCAAAATTAATCTATCAGTAAACACAACAACCTCACAGTACATTGACCTCTCATATAATTCTAGTTTGTATAAAACTTTGTCGACAGATTTATAACATGGAAACGTGAATCGTCGGACTATGTCGTTGATTCAACTAACGTCCAAGCTAGTGTCGACACTTGAGTCACGGGATGTCAATTTAAACTTGCCAACACGAGTTCCATGGAGACATAAAAGTCTTCCTATGTCTGGACACTAACCCATTCCAACTTCAAGATTCTGACACAATAATATTATAGTTCGGTTTTTTTTCCTCCACCGTTTTTTTTTTGCACCAATGAAATTTTGACATTGCATCGATAAAAGAATACACAATAATAAAAGTATATATCGATGTATCAAACTTTTGTATCGTTTAAAGCTCCCTTCACAGCAAAATGAAAAAGAGAAAATGGGTACGTCACAAACAGCTTGATCGATCGTTTATACAATGCGGTTGCTCTCCTCAAGTAAACACTACTGAATACACCATTTCCCCCTCTTCTTTTCGAGTGAGATTGAGAAAGAAGAAATAAGGATATTAAATCTCTCTCTCTCGAAAAAAAATACATCAAATCAAGGAAATATAATAAAATCGTAATGTGATTGAATCGATGAAGAGGGGAAAAAAGAGTCTCATTCATATAAATGCATTTGTGAAATCATATTCTTCTGTATTATCATTAAACTTACTCAGTGTATCACATTTATATTCTGTGTGAAAGGATATTCTTCTCCTTATAAGATAGTGAATTTTAAGAGACAGAGAATGAGTAAGAAAATGGAGTTTTCAGTTTCAAGAAGATAAAATTCTCGTATTTTTCATCCCTTTTATATACCACCAGATGATATTCATAGGATCATGGAAAAAGCTTAACGCATATATCGATGAGATTTGTACAGATACAAAGAAAATTGAGAAAAAGAATAGCATTGAGTATCATTGTATACATCTCATGAATAATTTTGTTACTCAATGACTCTGTTCTCTTGTATTATTTTTCATTTCTCCATATTCTCTTCTCCCTCATCTGTTTATGTAATCTCTATGCTTTAAACATATTCCGATTTTTCTCACAATGCGAAAATTGTGAACGAAAAACCCTGCATTTTCCAGAGCTTTCAGGACATATTTATTTCATCATTTGTCTCGTACTGGATATATATATTTTTTGTGCTTGCTTTTTTGCCAGTTCATTCGTCTCGTCTCTTACACTCTTTTTTTCCTCCTCATACCTCATTTTATCCTACTTCTTTTCACCTGCATCAGCACCCATGATTTCTTCCACTAAATTCCCTCTCTATTGTCCGCATTCCAATCAATAATCTTCCACTATTCGTCAATGCACGATATTCGTAAAATCGTTTTATTAATTCTATCCTCATCTCCAAGAAAACCCATATCCATCCAACAGATAGAAATGAGACTAACGCCATTAGTCTTTAGCCACTGCAATTATGTTTTTCACGGAGATTCCTTTCATCATCATTCTAGGCATTCGTTCTCTATCCTCAACAGTCGGCACAATCACTCGGATGTCGTCCATCATCGATAATCGGATCTTATTCCAACGACGTCCTCGTTAGCACCGAACATTTTTTTTCCTCCTCTTTCCAAATTTCTTTTCTTTTTTTTTCCATTTTCCCCTTCCTCTCAACATCGTCTTTTCTCTACGTTCTTTTTTCTTTCTCCAATCTCTCTTTCTCTATTTCTGCCTTCTGGTTCCGATCTTCCGCTTATTTTCGTGCTCATTCCTCACATTGACTTTCGACCATTAAAATCCAGAATAATCTTTAATAAAATCGTGAATTTTCCCTTCAGTTGTCCTCCACGTGGCTCCACTAATCATTTGAAAGTAACGAGCTCCTTGGAGAAATGTAACTTTGCAAATAAAGAAATCTGTTTTATGAAAGATCCAAAGAAATGCTCCTCCCGAAGACGCAGAGGGTATTATAAGAAGAAGAAAAAAAGAAGAGAGAGGAAGAGAGAAATATATTTTACCTTAGTGGAAGGAAAAATAAGGATAAAGATATTTCAAAGAAATGCAATTAATTTATTTTCCACCAAGTGCGTTTCATAATTCAAGTATAGATAACGTGATGGTATGTCCCTGGCAATAAGAGGGGAAAAGAAAATAAAGGGGGATGAGAGTGACAAATATCAAAAGATGCCGACGTTGTTAACATAGGAATAACGAGAGGACCGTATCCGACACTGTATAGACCGTCTTCCGGTTATTTACGACAGCGATTATACGAGAAAAAATATGGAACGAGTGAAGAGGAACTAGTGCTCCAGAGTGGGGTGAGCTCTTTACTGCTAAATTATTACCATTAACGTGAAAGAAATAAAAATATAACATCATGATTTACTGCAAATATATACAATGGCTGACGGATAAGTACAGTGCAAATACTGGACTAAACTTTTACTCTTTATCCACTTCATGTAGCAATTGAAAAACGAAAAAAGTAGAAGGACTTCCAACACTTTGGTAAATCAAGTAGTCAACATTGCTCCGTAAATTGTAGAACTTTTAATCAGTGTGAAACCAAGTGAACAGTTCAATGAAAATTTTCAAACCCTTGTCTCTTGAACTCTTCAAGTTAATTCAAGTAATTGCCTTTATTATATATATTTAAAGAAAAAAGAAACTTTTAAATAATTTTATAAAATTTCATCAGTTTTATCGTTATCAAGCCAATTTTCCAAACAGCCAAGTTTAATGAGTGAAAAAGCCCAAGTGAAAAAATAAAAAGTAGCGTGATCAGTGGTTAATTAAGCAAAGATGTCGTTTTCACGGAATGTTGAACTTTTCCCTCTACTCAGTGTCTCACGCAGGCGCACCACAACATTTTCACCGCAAAAACATTCAGCAAAAGCAGTGTAACTCACGGGGGCTTTCTCAGTCCGATGAACAATGACACGACTAACCCTCTAAGTTTTCAGCAGGAGGTTTGTGTTCAAGTAGTTTTAGAGAGCAATGGCGGGAGAATCCGTGCGAGTGAGATAGAAAGAGAAAGAGAGGGCGAGAGAGAGTGAGTGAATCGCGTGTCAGGTGTTTAAGTCACCCTGGGGGAATGGAACTACTACACATGCAGATGCCACTAATACATTGGTTCAATTTCCTGAAATATGCGTGTGTACAATGAGAGGTATTGGTGAGCCTCACTAGAGAGAACTGGTTATAAACCCACGTGGTATCCGCCTACTATTGAATATATATACCCCTTCTCCTCCCTCTCCTTCTTTTACTGTATTACATTCAGCGAGGCCTGTGTTTAACGATAATCACAGGTAAACGCTGACGGGGTAACTGAATGTCGCCAATACTTATACCATCAGTGGCTTTAATTATTCCAGTTGAGCTTCGGCATACAACACAATGTGTAATTTTCCATACACATAGAACTAGAGGAGAAGGAGGTAGAAGTGGGGGGGTGGGCATTAGTTTACCAAGCATGAAATACAAAGCTTTTAGAAAGTTACTTCGAGTCTGTCGATCAACGTCTAATTTCAATTTCAGGAGGGGAATTTTTGTTAGATTATTAAATTTTCAGGGAGTTGTTTATTTGAAATTGAAGATAAACGCTTGAAGGTATTTAAAATTATGAATTCATGGGGTGTATACAGTATTGTTTGGACAAAGTTGAGAGTTTAGTAATGGACCACTTGGCTGAATAACAGATGCAAACGTTACAGAATTTTATTATTTTTATTTTATATTTTCGAATAATTTTGTTCTTCCTTCCACTGCTCATGAAAATGAGTAAATATTCAGGAGAAGAGTGATGGAGAAGATATTTTGTGAATCTATGAAAATTCAGATTCATCCATTACAAGAGAAAAATCATCATTGCCAACTATGTGAATCAATCATTTGGACCAGCAATTAACCCCCAAGAGGCACACTATCACTGCTACCAATTGAGAAGCACATGAATATGTCATACTCGTGTATCTTTAATCATCAAAATCCTAAGGAGTAGGTTTAATGGGGATAGTCGACTTTTTTTCCACCTCCACATCAATCCCCTCAATTTTTCCATTTATCAGGAACCAACACATATAATTTCCTCGTGGGTATCCCATACAAACGCCGATTGATCGATGCAATATCTCACATGAAATTTGAGGTATGGCATATCTTTTGATGATTCTGTTATATCTGTTCTAGTTCAAGGGACTAGCAATAGGGAATTTGCACATTTTTAAAAAAAAATTTTTTCAAAAATCAAATACTCTGGATGACGAATCCGAATGTATAATTAAGAATAATATTATAGATAATTCATAAGAAATTATTTAAATTGGCTCATTTTTGAAAACAAAATTACCGGAAATGACGACAAAATGTTAAGCACGCCGTAATATACGCCACCTCTCGTGAGTTTGTACAAGTGACGGTTGTCACATCTCGAATTTCGATACTAATAAATCGATGATTCTCTACTACAGATAGTAGATTTTGATTAGAAATTCCCTTACAATCATGCAATATTTGTAATATTTTTAGAAAAGTATAAAAAAAATTACCGCTGCAACGTAAATAAATAACCATAACCTCATCAGCCTTACTCTTAAGGTACGGCCTCATACAGTCGCTTGTCGCTCGTTTTCTGCGATAAATCGGGTCACGTGATATGTAGCGACAAAGCTCAACAATTTGAGCTTTATCGCTGAGAAAGGAGCGAGATGAAGTAACAGTCTCCGGAAGTAAATCCGAGTCAATAAAAGTCGGCATTAGATAGATAATATATGATTCTCCAATATTTGAGACAACTGAAACATCAAATATGCGGGAGGCCTTTTAATTCACGCAATAAATCAGTGCAAATAGCCATGTTTGTCGGCGCGACTTGTCGCTAAATTTTTTTTAAATGGCGGGAAACGTAAAATTGTGTCATGTGACCCAATTTATCGCAGAAACGAGCGACAAGCGACTGCATGAGGCCGTACCTTTAAACCCGATCCACCGATGAGTTGACGTGCAGCGCTGCGAGTGTAAGAACCTTGAAGCTGGTAAGGCAACATTTCGTCGTCATTTCCGATGAAATTACTTTTAAAATTACCCATTTTTTTAATTGAATATTTCATAAGTATAAACATTTTTTTTACAAACCCACTCCAGTAATTGTTGCCAACGAATTGGGACAAAAAAATTGGAAAAAAAAAATTATGCATGTTTCCTATTGCAAAAGCAGCAGCTTCCGATCGATAATTTTCAAATATCGATTAATTTATGTGATATCTTGCATGAAATACGAGATATCGCATTTCATTCGATAATTCCGTTTCACCTGTTTCACTTTAAGGGGCTATCATAGTTGTTAGCATTGGGAAGAACTCATTCTTCCCTCATCTTCCCAACTCCATGAATATTTAAACCCTATGAATTCAAGTGAGCTTACTGTCAGTGAGAGATATGCCAAATGAGGCTTGGGGAGAATTCGTAGAATACCAACTCTTGATATAAACAATAACTATGACTATAATTTGAATTGAATTGGAAAATACGTGATAACAGGTTTAACGGATTTGGTGCAGACGCATAATTGGTTTATCATGGAGCCCAATGTGTCCATCAGTCTAGGATGGAATTAAGACTGACTTTGGAGCAAAGTTCGAGCCATTTTTTAACACAAAATCCTCGATTATCTGTCCCGCCGTCTACTACAGCAGTATTCATGCATTCTCAATGAATACTTGATGCCACTGCAGTCGAAGAAGTTCTTCTGTAATATGAATGAAAAAAATCTAAAAAAAATTGTGAAAGTGCACTAATATCTCTACATTCGCTTCACATTCTTTCAAACAATTTTGTCAAGGTCTTTATTCTGAAAAAAAAATCCTGATTCATGACAGAAAAAATTTAGATCGATTGTATTAGGGCTACAATCCAAAGAACACGTGAATTGGAATGATTTTCCAGTGAAGAAAATCGGAGATTATTTGTATCAAACAAGGTTGCGGTTGTACCCAAGATAAGATTTTCAGGATTGACTTGCTGCGAGAAAACACTGCAGTGTACCGATGTCTAGAGGACAGAGGTTTTTGAAAGGAATATATTTCTTGGAAATTGAATGCTTGGAACTTTTACATATATTTCCATCCAACACCGTTCAGTTTATTTGAGGATCAACCAAACGTCCAATCCGAGTCAATCCGATGAAGGGAAAAAATAATCGCTCCAGCGTCAAATTGAATTTACAATTGGAATTGAAAGAAGCTAATAACGATTGATAGTTGACGTTAAGTTGTTGAAATTCTAGCGAAAGTTGCTGGCAATGTATATGATTCTTCGATTGCGAGATTGGCCTGATGCAGGATGCTGGACCCTAGTAGATAGATCAGACGATTGGAGCTGGCTTGATGGCGAGTTACTCGATAGATTTTAACTCAGATAATACTTTGATTCAATTTTGAACTAAGACGTGAATTTTTCTCTGAAAGTTCGAGTATTACGATTGAATTTCAAAGAGAGTAATGTTCTTGATTCACTACTAGTTCGCAGAGAGATGTAGACTCGGGCAGAGTAACGTTGCTAATTGAGTACATGTTACTGAAGGAGCATCTTCCAAAAATGGAGCACCTTACATTGAACGATGGACCTTTCCTTGCAGATGTGCCTTCTTCAGGTAATCCAGGCTCTGCAATAGTTATTTTTCTAAAGCGGTCATTCTGGGCGCCAATCAATAAGCGATAAATTAATAGGGGCGTATCATTATTATTATTTCTTTTTAAAAATTATTTTCCTCTCATAAATGATTTTTTTCTTCTCTCCGACTTATTCTTCGTTATTTTCTCTCTTTATTGCTCCTTTTCGTTGTTCCCTATCGGTACGGATTTTTAGAGTTCAAGTTATTTTCAAAATGATCTTGAGAGAAGAACAATGAAATGTACGAAATATAAAACATTCACTCAACAATGCATATTATTATTTTTCAACAAAAATCAGTCGCTTATTCATCCCTCACAATCTGTACGGGTCCGTAACAATTGTTAAATACGTCCAGTAATATTTTCTTTCTGATGATACAGATGCTATTCTGGCTCATAACTTTTCATTAATATCAAAATGACCCATGTAGTCTCGAAACTATGATGAGTCTGCCCGGCAAGACTAGAATATATTATTTCAAGCATTGCTGCCAAAACTTCCACTGGACCTAATCTAAGATTAACCCTTCAAGGTCACTGAGCTTCTTCTCACGCTCACGCGTTAGCATGATTCTCCTTCTCCGACCTCTACACCCGAAGTGCTACAAATTACCAGAGTAATCTCAGACGGTTAACTAACCCGACCTTACCCAGACCTGATTTGGCCCTCGTGTAAAGTGTGCGAATAACTTGTCTGCCTAGCTGAACGCATGCATCCAGAGAATGAAGAATTTCTCAGATTCAACAATCATTTTTCCCCCTATTATATTGCCCCTCCATTATACCCTCGGAATTCCTTACCTCCACGCTATTCTCATACAATCTTTCAGGATGCAGAAATTCCACGAATTCATAGAATAGTTGAGCCAGTATATTTCACCTCTAACAAAACTCAGATAATACGATTGGCAGAATAATACAGCCTGACTTAGACAATACCAGAGCCGTGTGGCTTACTCAATTGGTAATTAATTAATGGTAAATTCAGTGAAGATTTACAAGAAAAGCGTATACAAGAGTTAAGTAACTCCTAGGAGCTTATGGTAGCTCTTAGGTGAATGAGAGAATAATGGATTATGCTGGGCGCGTGGGTACATTCTATCCTTGTCTCTGTGTATTCTATCTTGCCCTATCTCAAATATACCCTGGCTTTCGTTGTGTGTGAACACTGTATACCTGGTCTGATAGTACAGAGTTGTAAAGCACCCTCTCGTGATACACTTTGCACACGTTGTATGCCAGTATAGAGGTAAAATAGTCGGTATATAGTCATACTTGTATTGTATCAGTGACTCTTGGGACTGTGTCATGGGTAAAGAAATGAGAATTGAAAAAAAAAAAGAAGAGGGAAAGGAGGAAAAAAAGTCGTCTTAAAAATACGAGAGATGAAAAGGAGTGGAATGAGAAAAAGTTGAGGGGAAAAACGAGAATGGTCGTTTTGTGTTTACTTGTATTATGCACGTAAAATGGTGGGAAAAAAATCGATGACACGCTGGCCCATTTAACGGCAATTCAATGTCACAATTCTTGCTCATCCAAATATCCATTTGCACGCTATGTTTAATCATCCAGAAGCATTCTCATTGTCTCCATTCTCTCTATGCATCGTCTTTATTAATGTTTTTTCATTTTTTTTTAAATTCCGTTTCTCTTTCATTTTCCATCCCTCGATGAAATTTAAAATTATGTGATAAAATATTCCAGGAATCTAATCCCCACTATGTACAACTATTTCTTTGTAGAAGAAAGGAAAATTTAATGCCACGAAAGTGGAGATAATAGTTTAATCTAATTTGATAGTCTTCTCTGGATGGTGCGGAAAATAAAACATTAGTGGAGTACTAGAAGGAAACATCAGATTCTTTTATAGTGTGAGATATTATAAAAGTTTTCTTTTCACTGATATCAGTGAATTATCATATTTATTCACATTGATATCATTAATTAAAATACATAAAAGTTAAGTATTTTGGATAATTGCTGAAGATAGTTTATAAAATGTAATGGTATGAGTAGTTTGAGTCTGGGGCAAACGCTTATCTGGTTCACCTATTTTTGGTATTATTATGGAAGCTAATTTCCTCTGGGGGTATAACCATGTTCCTGCAGTAGATCTAGAGTCATGTTGGGACGCCTTGCAGAGGAAAACCGCATGGCTTACAGGGAGTGCGGTCGACAGAGGCCAGCTTAATCACGGGGAATTCAAGATGATAGGAATTGCAATGCCACCTATATAGTCATATCTGCACTGATAACTCTACAATTTCAGCGATAAAAATATCTTTCATTATGATTTTTTTTCTCTATCATTCGGATTAATTTGGTAGATTAGTCGAGAGATAATTAATTTCTAGAGGCATGGTAACTTGAAATTAAAAACGTGATCCTGCCACTATCTCATCTCTTTTTGAAGGAAATTGTATTGAAGGATAGGAAAAAATTGAATGAATTTCATATCATCCTTTGAACTTTTAGAAAATGTAATTTGGCATGAATTTTTTTATTTTCCTTCCACGACTTGAAAAATAAATGACACTTTTTTCAGAATGGAAACCCTGATGAAAATATCTGAAAAGAATTGGGAAGTTGCTTCAACATAGCTATAGTTCAAGGGAGTTTTTTCGAATTTTTCCATGAAAACCTTCACTCCAGAATAAAATCCAGTTCATTTTGCCCTGTAGGTCCGTTTGGCTCCGGTCTCTTCTATTTAATCCAAAAAATGAATGAAAATTTTTTCACACACGCTATGCGTGCCATCAGTGGCTCTCTCCATACGTTGTACATAAAAGAACTGTATCTCACCCGTACGGTCCAGATTTTCAGATCAGTGTGATTACAAAACTCGCCTTTGGCTCATTTTGCAACCTCCCATTCCTCAGAAAATACTTTACCGCACTTGTTAGGTAATATAGTATACAATTCATCATAAAGTATCAAAATTTTCAAATATTCTCACGCCCTAATATAGATGTTGAAAATGTGGATCACAATTCTACCCAACTATGACATTGATACAACTTGGCCTTGAGAAGTCCTTGAACAGGTGATTAACAGTAGAATCAACTTCACATAATTCTATCTTTTGTCCTTCGTAACTTTACTTGGTAAAAAAAAACGAACATAAATTTTATATTAGAGGAACTTGCAGAAAAAAATATAATATGAGTGTTCATAACTCTCAAAGTTTATAATGGATCATTAAAAATAGCTTGATAACGTTGAAGTGAACCGAGCGCCATACTAAATATACATATCTCTGTTATATGGCTTTACGGTGTTGAAATGTCCAGTTAGCTAAAGGTTTAACAGCCACGGACACACGCTGGCAATACTGGATGTTACCCATGATACTATGTAAACGCGATGGCGTGCCAACCAATGATTAACGCAAAGTCCATGTCAAAGGGACTTATCTAACCAGCTAGATATAGTTCATTGGTACTTTTAATTTTTACATTGAGTGGATCCTCTCTTTTTCTATGCATTTGTGGCTCTCGGCCATTATTCTCCAGTACAATGGAAAAAAGGGGTATTATGAGAGTTCAATATTTTAAAGAGAATCATTCATGTATGAAACATGGCGTCAAAGCAGAATATTCGTATTATTGGTGAATATTACTTGATTGGTGCAATTCGTTGAATTTCATCTCTTCAAAGACGAGATGAATGGAAGTATTAGTTGTCACAATGCATGACGACTCAATAACAAAATGAGAATCTTGTGTTAATGAGGACTTTCAAGCATTTTTTTCCCTTCTTTCTGGAGGGGAAGAAAGCATCAAAAATCAAATCAGATGAATGGAGGATAGAAAGTTGTGATTCATATGTGAAAAAAAAAAGTTGAAACAAAAATCTATTCACGCGACATTAAATGAACTTCGTCAATAGTGCTGTCCAATTAGAAAAACTTTTATTGGGGATTCATCCATTTTATTTCCACAATCCTGAGGGAGATACTGCACTAATGTGTGTAGCAATAACTCATTCAATTTATCGAAAAAAGTTGAGAGTGTAATTTTTTTTCGCAACTGTTTTGTGTTTTTTTTGTCGTACTTTTTTGTGAGTATTGATCAGCACAATATGTGATACGGCTGGTTGAAAATCGCTAGTTTAGAATCTAAATTCTGGGAGGAACAGAAGTGGGGAATTGCGTTTTTGAAATTTTGATGTGATCCTTTTTTTTTTATTATTGACGATAGAATTCTGTTTAGTGAGAGGAGAAAAAATGTCAGTCATCTGCATTCATTTTTTCTTGCTAAGCTTTCCACCATCTTCAAAAACGTGCGTTGAGATAAAATATCTAGCGATCTCAAAATCATTGGCGTTATGGCTACAACCCCATAACGTGTGAATTTAAATGATTTGTGAATGGAGAAAATTGAGAAACATTAATATTGAACACGATTGCAGTTGTGCCCAAGATAAGATCTCGGGATCGGCTTGCCACGGTGGAACACTGAAGTGAACCAATGTCTTAAGGACCAACACGTTTTTGGCTATTTTTTTCTATAGAAAAAGTTGCAATAAAATAATGATATTTAAGAGAGTGATTGAGCATATATTTGAGTCTTCAGAAAAAAAAAATTCATCAAAAAATATCGAAAAATGACGACACAAGAGCCATTCTTGCGAGGCCCCTCGAATTTAAAACACTCTGCGCCACGCAGTGTAACTGGTGCAAATTTCAATTGTAAAAAAAAAATTGGCTCACTCTAGATACACATAGCTACAGAAATACGTAGGGGATTTCAAAAATGCCGTTTTTTGTAGGATTGGTGACGATTTGAATGAAAAAATTCAAATTTCGGCCAAAAAACCGGAAATTTTTTATCAATAAAAAATGTGCAAATCAATTTTTTGAAAATTCCCTCCGTATTTCTGTTCGAAATATTATTTTCATGATGCTGTGGAAAATTCAAATGGAAATAACGGAAAATATTGGAGTTATGCTGCGTGCCAATTTGAGAAATCATGTTTCGAGAAAAACACGATTGAAGTTTTGACTCAGGCTATGAATATGAAGAAATGCCTTAGGAAAAATTCAAAATTTCATGTGAAATAATGGGTTTCAGGTGAGAACTTTTCTTGTCCGTATTATGAAAGGCCCAAAGTAATTTTTAAAGCAAAAAAACAAGGATCGATTTTTTGAAAATTCTACTGTGGTGTTACCCCTTAAGAATCTAGGTTCAAAAAAAAAATATATTTATTCTAGGTATAATATTTTTGAGCTGTATATTCTGTCCCAACACCAATTAACTTATTATGGATCACTGAAAAGTCTAATTTTGAGTAAATGGAATTATCGAAAAAGAATGAAAATGAATAATAAATCCTTCTGCCCTGGGATTGGGCTGATAATCAGGAATGGAAAGAAACTAACTGTTACTGATAATTGAGGTGGTTCGTCGGAGATGGATGAAGCTGCAGACTGAGCTGATGACCCGTCAAATCGTCATTAATCGGATGCTGGATGTTGATGAGCAGTAGATCAGGCCCGTGATGGTTCAGACAATTGAGACTGGATTCCATGTTGGCGACTCAATATGATTTTAACTCAAAATACTTCCACTTGAATTTACTCTTCAATACTTTTAAACTTTACTCCAAAAGTAAAAGAAGAAATCACAGACTATGAATCCTTTAACGAGCAAAGTAATGAATAGAATTTGAGCAGAGTAACGTTTTGGATACTGATGGGCGTTAACTTGGGTAGAGTAACGTTAATGATTGAGTTCTTATTACTGAAGGTGCTTCTCCCTGAAAATGGAGCATCTCATATAGGCCTAGTTACTTTCCACCGTTGGTGCTCCTTCCAAGTGATCTATTGTCTGAAATAATTATCTTCCGGATCAGCCGTCTTGGGCACCGATAGATAATTGAGTCGATAAAAGATCATCATTATTATTTGCTCTTTGAAATCATTCGTCCTTATCTTCTTTCTGCTTATATTGATTGTCTTTCTTTGTCGCTTCCAATGGGGGCAGATGTTTTTGTGGTCAAGTTATTTTAAGATGACCGTTAGGGAGAATAACGAGAAAAATTGTGGTTTTAAGAGAATATAGAATGGATAATTGATCATTAATGGAGATTCAATTATCTATTCTTTTTTTTTACTCGTAGTCTGGACAGGCTTATAATATCCACCGTTGGACATTCAGCGACTATTAGAACACTTGGCGAGAGACTCTACCGCATCTCTCTATCTTGTCCTATCGAAATCGTCATGTAAAATCATCGTCCAGATACTTCTAACGCGATGTGAAAAGGGCCATTGAATGAAAATTACATCCCCCATATGTATTGAGAGAGAAAAAAAATAAAAACACGCAAAGAACTATATTATAAACTATGATATTCATTCATCAGTCATCGGAAACAATTCGCATTAATTTCCTATCATGCATGAAAATCCCCTTCGTCATTTTTTTTTGTTCCACCTGAACAAAATGTTTTTCAACGATTTCGAAAGCTTTTATATATGAATAAAAAAAGTCTCGTATTTTGCACGAATAAAAATTCAATGTACGTACGAGTTGTGGACCGGAAAATTTCACTTCCTGTCAATATTCGAGATTGTTCACTGGCATTTCGTAACTAATGGATCGAAAGCACATTGCCAACAGGTCGATTCGTTGTTTACCTATCCCCGCCTGACGCTTTCGCTCTGAAATACGTATGTCGTGTCTACATACGCATTGATCCACCATTTGTACTATATGCAACCAGGCAAGTCCGATTAGATTCTATTGGCAGAGTGTTCTCCAGAATATTCCGGGATTTTCTTTCAATTAAAAGCGAATGAAGTCATAAATACAGGGCCATGGAGTAGTTTTCTACAACTACTAGAATAGTATGGAAATATAAGGGAGATATTGGTAGTGGAGCGATAAAACAAGATATTTTGATTTATCCTTATACTGTTTCGAAAATTTTCATACAAAATTTAACGAAAAGAGGATTGAAAAATTTGACAGCTTTCAATTAACTTGGAATTTCCTGAAATTTATTAATTCAAAACTTTTTTGATATAAAAATGATGGATAAAATTGAAAATTTCATAGTAATTGCTAAAATTTCTATTACGTCATAATGACTGGTGAAAATTTGGAGTAAAATTTTTATCATTTTGTTTCGTTGTTCTCGTCCATGATATTAAATTGTGATTTTTAGGTTAATTGGGATATCGGACAAATTAAATTGGAAATGTCAATCTCCAGATTGATTTCAAAATTTGCGACATTTCGCCCCTGATTAGAAGCATCCTCAGGCTCTACAAAATCATAATAATAAATATACAATTAGCATTTTCCCTTCATAGTGCGAACGTTACATAATTATTCCGATTTAATTGATGAAATTACCTTAAGATAAATGTAAATTGTCATAACGAAGAGAAACGAAAAGAATGATTTCCTGGCTTTCTATCACTTTCCATTGTACTAATTGTAAAACTCAATAAATTAAACGTGCTCGATAGATTAACTATAAAAAAGAAGAACAAAAATTGTTTAAAGCGAGTACAGAAAAAATGAAAACAGAAGGAGTACTGATCTCTGTCACAATCAGACTTGTCGGTCGTCAACGTCACCCATGTGTGTGTGGTCATTTTGCGCTATTTTCGATTTTTATCAATGTTGATTGTTGATTGATGGAAGATTCACGTCTATTTTCATTCAATTCGACGTTTCAATTGAAGAATTCGATTTTTTCCTTCTTGAATTTTTCATACAAAGATGAAAAATGTCCCACATAACTCTATCCTGCCTTGAATTAGAATTCAGTTAGCAGAATCTCATTTTTAATTCTTCTTTAATGGTGCATAATCACTTTTCATGGAATATCTATGAATTTAAAGGAGATAAAAAATTCTAGGAAGATTTTGAAATCCATTATTTTAACGATTTTCTAAAGTATCCCATAAAGCTCACTACTCCACAGCAAACACAACTACTTCAGGCTTTTATAGTATGAACATTTCTATTATCTAATATTGGTTTTTCTCTTTTTTGATTCTCGAAAAGAAAGAAATCTACATTTGAACGTGAAAATCCATATAAACAATGTATGAGATACATTTAGTATCTCCTGTATCCACATTTTCATCTACCTTAAATTTACCTATCCACTCTGTGCATTTCACTGTCTACTTTGCACTCTTCTCTTCATTACTTTTTCACAAAGTAAGAACGAAAAAATACTTTCCCGGGCAGTACTGATTTTCAGACATTCATGCTGATATTGCTTCTTAATGGTAATGGGTTCCTTGAATCTTTAATTGGAAGTTCAAAATAGTGTTCCATGAAAAAAAATTTCATCAGAATGACAAAATTATTCAGAATCTACTCTAACCAGATTAATTAATTATTCCAATGCAGATTTTTTAATATTCAGCTGAACTTTATCCAAAAATCGTCTGAATTATTTGATTTATTAATGAGATAATTATTCATCGAGTCAGTGTTTAATCAATATCATAATCCCAAAATAATTCAGTAAAAGTACAGAGAAAATAGAATTGACCTCACTTGACAGATATTATCCTGAAGTTTAACTATTGATTTTCAGTTGAGGTGTTCGTATAATGTTGCTGTAGAATCAAGGAAAAGTGGAGATAGAGAGAAAGAGAGAACTGTCGGTAGAAGACAAAGAAGTGAATACTGAAGTGAAACAGAATGGTGAAACGTAGCGAATGCTTGGCCGTCCCAGTTGCCACCGCTAATGTCTCTTCATACTAACTACCTTCTTATCCTACCCCTCTATTCCGTACCGAAGTTTGAGTCCAACCGTTGAGCTGAGTCGAGGAAACCTGCGGTAGTTAAGATAAAATACCTTGGAAGTAGAGACTTTTGTTTTAGTCAGACCCCAATTCTCGTTTTTCGAGTTTTCTTATTTTTTTTTCTTTCAACTGAGTGTTCTCTTTTTTTTTTCTTTTTTTTTTTGAGGCTTTCAACTTCCTAAATTTTAAAGCCGAAATTTCGCTGCTTTTACGCCACCAATCTTCATCTCTCAATAAAGTTTTCCCTCTTTCTACCGTTGCACACGTTTCAATCGTAAAAGCCTGAGGGATGAGATAGAGTGAATTTCGACGATTTTAGTTTTGATGAAATATTTCAAGCTGATGAAAGCCATTTTCCATCGATGAATTTCAAGACTTTTCGGAGAGATATATTACTCCGTGTAATTTGATATATCAATTATTCCTATCAAGATAAGAAATTGATATGCATTAAGAGATATTTCTGTACTGTAATCAAGGAAATTCACGAGTTAACTTTGGGATTTTAACATGTTGTTGATTGGAAATTATTTCTGGTGAATTGATAATTGAATTGTGCTATGAAATACCAGAGATACTGGTGAGAATTATATGTAAAAATTCAACATTTCCAGCACTAGTTTAAATCATTCTAGTAACTAAATTATAGCAGAAATCCACTTGATAAGAGTTCATTGCTGTATTCGTCCTTATATCCTGGGATATTTTGTGTTGAAAATGTCACTCCTCGTGTGCTGCAATTTATTTAATTGTTTCTATGAGTGAATTCAGTGGCTGAGAACTAAAACCTGATAAGTCGATTTTTTGGCTCATCACGATTGAAGATTATCTGGGCAACTAAGTGAGATAGAGAAATTACGAACTTGACTTTTTTTGTAGCCATTGAAATTCTCTAAAAAGAATCAAGATTCAATAGAGCTATCTTGTTTAGTTTCCAAAATATTCTACAAAAAATATCAGAAAAAAATCGAGTTTTTTTCACCTCTTCGCTACTGAATCTTTACATGAATCACCAGAGAAAATGTTATAGCCTCAAATTCACCTATCATTGTTTAATTATGAAGTCATATTAATAAAATTATCTCTAACAAAGGAAATGTAGGATTAAAATGATTGAGAACACACACTGAGATGAAAATAGTGATGAAAACCATCAAATATTGATGCCACGGGTCCTTAGCAATTATTTCTTTCAAATACTTAAAGAAGTTGTTGAATATTCTGAATTTAATTAATTAAGATAAATTAACTAGTTGAATTGACTGAATTCAGTGACTCAATAGCTTTTTCAATTATTTGAAAAAAAAATTTGCTAAGTACCAATGTCATCAATATTTGATACTTTGTACCACTATTTTTGTTCTCAGTGCAGGAAACATTCCTTTTAATGCATAAAGAAATTAATCTGTCACTCTGAACATTATTTTCACAGAGATAGAAAAAAGTTCAAACAATTAATTATTAAGATTAATAACATCAGCAAGTAGTTCTATTATAATGTGTGAATAAATACAGTACGATCATTGAGCCTGGCTAATTAGCACCATCAATACAATTTCCGCTGAAGCAACGGAACCAATATCAGAATGCAAACGTGTTACGTCCCTTGTGCACGCGTGGACGACAGGGGAGGGACAAAGCCAGAGAGAGAGAGATAGAGACAAGCAGTCATGTATATTCTCCAATTCGAATAATACTGGACAGACGCGTATACACGTGGGGCTATACGAATAGTAGTGGGTGAAGAGGAGAGTGAAATGGGGAAATGGAGGAGAAATGAAACAGATGCAGAAATGCCACATAGAATTTCTGTAATATTGCGGGCAGCAGTGGTCTGCTGTGTGCTCCCCATGGGGAATGAAGAAGTAATGATGTGCCAGAGGCTCGTAGAGTCAACCAGTAGTACCAACACCCAAGCATTTTCGAGTCAAATGAAGCTGGTGTAAACACGCGATTGGATTATTTAGGATTCACCACTAATAAATTTGGTGTGAGCCTAGAGTGAGAGACGCAATGCAACATCATCGCTGGATATGAAATAATATAGCCGCACATATCTTTCAATTAACTAGTCCAAAAATCATTGTATGCATGTAATTTGTGTTGATAGACATTGATATTGATGGACAATTATTTGTATAAATTCAATATCATATTATCAATTTGTAGCTGATAATTAATCAACATTCAAAAAGCGATTGGTCATTCGATATCGAAAAAAAAAGATCAGTCTATCGTTGATAATATCGATTTATTATCAATTTATTATCCTGAAAATTGATTTATTTATACAGATAATGCAACGATGATGACGATGATGATGAATCAGAATACATGAGTTAATGGAATCATCAATTAATTAATTAATACCATGAGTCATTTGTTATTCAGCATCGTTATGTTATTTGTCGCACGAGAAATCCTAGGAATGTTCTCCTTCTTTGTGTAGTGATGAATCTTTAATGAGTTGATAAGAGAATTACGGAAACATTAATACTAATTAATTTCAACAATGTACAATGGCCTCTTTAGTATTCCATAATCCTTCCAGATAATTCTGAATTTTCAGTAGATTTAGTAGAGCAAAGTTGTTTAATCCTACATAATAATTGAATGAGTTCATATTCTATGTAAATAATAGGATTATATACACACGAGAATGAAGAAAACACACGTATAGAGTCAGTATCACCTGATGTTTAATACATAACGTATATGCATATACATAATCGAGAGTTGGAACCTTCAACGTACGAAATTTCAACATTCGTCAACACCTTTGGCCAGCTATCAACTAATACCTAATGTATCTCATGACTAGTTGGCATAACGAGACATTTGCTGTACTGTACATTAAATACGGTTTTGCCGTAGTAAACATAAATTCATGTCAACGCCTGTGAGTAATTTATATGGCCTGATGTACCAGGTTAAACCAGTCACCGAAGTCCGAGTGCGGAGCATTTGTGTGCTGATAAAACCAAAAATACGTTGAAGTATATTAAACGTATTTTACACGCATTCGTTTTGTATGAGATTAATGGAAAAACGTGCGGGAAACACAACTGGTGGAGGGAAAAAAAAAGGCGAGAGGGAGAAGTGAGTCAAATAAAATACTAATGAAAGAAAAAAAAATAATATAATATAATAAATGAAAGGTATGAAGCCCGAAAATTCGTTTCACCAGTGGAATAAATTTAACTAATAAATTCGTTTATCGCGTCAGTATTGCTGTCTTTTCTCTTTCATTTCTTCAATTCTATTACCCTCGTTTTTCCTCTCCTCTCATATTTTTCGTTTTTTTTTTTTCATTTTCTCCTCTTTTCTAGCGCAAAGTGCACCCCGAAGAATGGCGCTCACCCCGCGTAAAACGCGCCTCATGAATCTGGATGAAGGCTAGGCTGTATCAAAATATTTTTATCGTGCTCTCTCGAGTAACCAAGTTGAGGGCAACCAACGGTATAACAGGCAGCAGTGCCATAGTGTAACACAGTATGAGAGCCCGGAGGGTGTGTCTTTTTTTTTCTTTTTCTTTCTACTAGATCGTTACGCACACCTCTTCTTGGGAAAAACATCCAGGAAGCTACAATAAAAGTATGCATCGACGTGTACACGTTTCATATTTTTTTTCGCCGCTTTAAGTGAAGCACCAGACTGGTAATCTGGGGGTCGTGAGTTCAAAACTCACTTGGGAATTCACTATTTTTCTGGATTGGGTTCTCCAGGGAATGACTGCAATAGTGGAATCGCTTCGGTAAGGAATGAGGATGGTGATTATTCGGGGGAATTGGATTAGATACTGAATTGGTAGAGAACCGGACCGGTAATCTGATGGTCGTAGGTTCGAATCTCGTGCTATCATTTCCCTTTCTCTTCAAATTCTATTCTCCAGAAAATTATCAGAATGGAATGAAGAGAAGAATATTGAAACGTTACGATAAGCTTCAGTGCAGAAAAAAATGGTCGACGAGAAATTTCTTAGAGGTTTCTTGAATGTCTTTGAGAAAGTTGATGTGGACTTTGATTGAATGCAATACATTTGGAATTCTGAACGACTTTGAGAACGTCTTCATATGTCGATGCAGTCCTTTTTTGGTAGTTTTCAAAAAGCGACTGTATTGACACTAGAGAATGTTCCCAGGGCCTCAACGTGCATACATTTGAAGAAATAGCTTTCGTCGAATACCTTTTAACCCTTCAAGAAAAATAGGAAAATCGCTCACCAATCAGTCAATCAGTCACCAATTGACTCTCCCTGTATGATCGATGATGGAAGTAATTCTAAACTTGGTTAGCAATACACGAACGATATTGATACGTGGGCCTCAATTTGTAGGGAATCGATTGCAGATCTTCTGAAGTTCGTATTATGATACTGAACCAAATGCGGGTTTCACTCGTACTGCCAAACGTTGTGGCTTCGTATCAGCCTGGGAATTGGAGTTATATTATGGTACTAATTATGGTAATTGGATATTCCTCCAAGTGTTGGGGAAACTTCCGTCACCCTGAGATTATTAGTCCAAACATCGCCCATGTTACCAAACCTCGAAAACTTTTCATAAACAACTTTATGCTCTATAATTTCAGAATAACTTTCAAAGCGGAAGAGTAGAAGAGGAAAAATTAATTCTTTTGTCATTGATTATTGAAAAAAATCTTGGAAAATCAACGAAATAGCGAAATTTTCATAGCTATCATCTTCGTAGACGGAAATGAGAACTACGAAAGAAGACCAATAAAAATTTTATCTCACCTGGTTTACAAAATATTTTCAAAAAAAAAAAGACCAAAGAAAGACTAATCCCGTTTCACCTCTTAACCACCCAATTCATTATATTCACAATGAAACTCCTCGAACTTTGGTTAAAGTTGAAGGAAATTCATGACTGTCTCTCAAAAACGGAATGTCTCCATCGATCATCCCTAGGAAAACACTCCACTTATCCAGTAAAGAAGAAATTGAACCAGCGAGAAACGAAAAAATCCTCGACGCTGCAATTTTTCGTCACCATTAGAATTTATACTTTATGGATCCATCGAGCATTACAACTTGTAGAATCACGTAAATCTCAGAATTCCTACCCCCCTCCCCCCCTCCTCCTCCTTTCTCAATAACATTATCAAGTAGCTGGACCATTGCCACGGAAGAAAATTTTATATCAGGATTTCGATCGGCAGTAAAGATTGCGTGGGTGGGTAAGAAATTTTCGATTGCCACGTTAACGACACCCTCGTGTATCCTTCTCCTCATCTTATTCACTACATTTATTCTTTCTCACTCCTCACCAACGCCATTGCCCCCAGTTCACTTCACCATTATCCACGTGTGGGCGTGTAAAGCAACGCTAACCTCCTACGTTGCACTTCAATTTACCATCTCAAGTTTCCGTATTACTTTCTCCAATATTCCTCTCTCCATCCTGAGCTTCATGTACGAACGAACGTCATAGGTACACAAAGGAACATAAGCAACAAAGCCAGAGGGCAAAAGAGAGACTCAAGTGTACCAAGGATCTAATCCAAATGCGATCGAAGGACTAGCAAAGTGAAGGTGTAACGCGTTGGAGGTTAGAAAGACAAATGTTTACTAAGGACTCGTCAATGTGCAAAGAGTCGGAGAGTTTCGGTGACAGAGTACAAGTTCTTGGATGACAAACTTTCCTATTCCACTTTTCTCCCTCAAAGTACTTCATAAAAGCTACGAATTTCTGAAAAGCACAACTCACCAACAAATTCATAGTACAACCCAAAATTTGTAGGTAAAACTTTCCGAGTATTTTATCCTAAGAATTTAACATATTTCCTTAATATACAGCCAAACGAATATTTTCATTTACCTCAATTACAAGGCAGAGTCACTAACATTATAAACACGAGTATCTTTTTTGCATGAATACCACACCCACTGTGGATAGTCCGTGCAACAACAACAACAACAACACTGTCTCAGACAATCCATTCTTCTATTAACCTGGGTGCATCGTAACACTGTTAACTTCACAACGGGTAACGTATAAATTTTACGTTTTCCTACTCACGGCAATGCTGCTTTAGCTTTTGCCACCGTGTATGGAACTCCACATACATGTAGCAAATAGGGGTATATATCTATACACGGTAGTGTGTAGACATTCAGGATAGTATAGAGATGGGAAGGAGGGTTGAACCGGGGGGGAGGGGGGGGGGGAGGTTCAGGAGTATGAGGGTATCCAGTAGCAAGGAAAGTTACCTCCAGCGCCACTGAGTCCGCGAGCTGTAACAAATTGCCAATCTCGACCTCGGTACCAGGCGCCCTTTTCCCCTCCCCCCTTCCACCACTCCCTTCCAGCGCATTCTACAAGAGCTACCACTACCGTCCCATCAACATTTCTCATCGTGCTACTGTGTTACACTATCTTAGACCGGATTGCCGCATTTTGCATATTTCTGCTCTTGATTTACCACTGTATTTTATTTCAGTATATGCAAAGAACAAAAGAAAATGAATAAATAAATAAATGCCACTATTGTCAATTCCGAATTGAGTGATATAAGTCATTCAACGATGCGGCATGTATGGTAGTGTCTTTGTGCATTGGATATATATTTTGGTATGCTCTTTCACAAGAAAAATTGGTCTATAAAAACGAGAGCACTGGACATTGTCAGTGGCTTTACGGGTAGAATAGAAAATATACTTTTCTATTTGACGTTATTCATATCGCGATTTACTCGGAATGATCAATTGCAAGCATTGAAATGGCTGGAGTTATCCATGATCAATCAATATTTTTCATTGAATATTCTATCAATAGAATGAAAATTAGTGATGAATTATTTAACCGTGAACTCTTCAAGAAATTGGAAGTTAATCATGAATGTCATTGAAAGGAAGATAAGAATATATTGGTAAACATGTGTCATGGAAAATGTGCCAGGGCAATCGAAGCGAAGTTGGAACTTTTATATAGAAGAGCCGAATGTCAGGAAATGGAAAAGGAGAATATTGGAGAAAAGGGAAGAATTGAAATTTCTGGATTTTCAGTTAGATGTATGATTTTTGTATTCGTTTTCAGATGAAGAAGATACGATTAGTGAATGTTTTCTGGGTTATCGCAATTGAAAAGATATCTCTAATGTTGTGTCCCTAATTTCATGAGGTATGCACTTGTGAAATCAGGGTTATCGTGTTGCGTTAGTGTGACACTCATCTGCATAACTGGGGCAGCAGACAGAGCGTTGGAACTTGAACGATAATCGATTGTATGAGGATCGAATCGAGAGACAGATTTCAACTGAACTTCAGAGTGTAACGTTCGTCGTTGAGTGATTGTTGATGTAGATGACGGAGAATAGTCTTGTTTTTTTTTTTCAGTAATTATTATCGGCATTTATATTTCCTTGATTTCTTCTTTGACTCGCAATTGAAATGTGTATCGATAACTTCCGAATTCTTTCCTTTCTTTACAGAAATTTCCAAATAAAAATGAACTATTCCAAATAGAAATGACTTACAGAAATGTATTCTAGTCACTTTTTATAGAACAATTCCATAAGATTCAGAAAAGTGTGATCGGATTGATTTAGTGATGCAGATGCTCACAGCAGCCAACTAAATTTCATCATATTTTTTATTCAATCCTTAAATACTCTTCTGTAAGAATCTCCTGTTGAGAATAATTGATTCCACGTTGATAGCAAATGTAATTTCACCGATTTCTGTTAATGATTCATAGAATCTTAGTGATGAAAATTCTTGATAGAAACTAATGCTAGAATTACTCATTCATTTCCATCAATTTTTAATGGAAATTTTGACATATCTATAAATGTAACTGTGAAAATGTGATTATATACTTTTCAAAATCAAAATTTCCATTTAAAATTTATAGAAATAAATGGATAATTCTGACATTAGTTCCTATCAAAAATTTTCATCACTAAGATTCCATGAATCATCAACAGAAATCGGTGAAATTGTCACAGACAGAAGTTTTTAACATTTGCATTCACATTTTCTATGAACTGTTGTTATATGCATCTACACTATCAAATTATATCAAACTATCCTACTTGAATTTCCCAGGATTTCCTTTCTGCCTCCTATCGCACCATATGTGTAAACATGTTTTTCCAACAGGATTCCTCTAGCCACCGAGATTTTTCACAAAAATATTTTTTCCAGAATGTCCCAAAAAATATTTATTTAGTGCTTTTTTCTTCACTGCAAATATTTTCCCACCGCGTTTTATTTACTAAGAGAGCTTTTTTGTTTTTTTTTTTTTCATTCTCTTCCTCCACTAGATTTCGACAGATATGAATGCGATGAATTGACCCAAATGGAAATTGAAGTTGAACTCAGAGTTTCTAATAGAAAGAAAATGGAAAAAAAATCAGTGAATAAAGAAGGTAAAATTGGCTGAGTACGAGACTTTTAACGAATTGCCAATCTCGAGTGGCCTACTTCACCTCCTGGACCTGAGTGAGTACTATATATATTCTACATAATCTTACCATCCTGTCAGATCTTGAATTCTCTCTACTCATCTGATAGTAACCCAGTTGATGGAGTTACTTGCCAGTCAGCTGTTTTCTCATCTATTTTACATGCATATATACACATATATTTTTTTATCCAATATTCACACGCCTTGCAATGATTCGCGACATCTTACATGTTCACGTGTAGTAAAACTTTTGGACATCTGTTAGAAAATAAACTGAAACTCTAGACAAGTTCATGTGAATCGTCACGCAATGGTCACACACGCGAGTTTACAATCTCACATTTGAAAATACAAATGTCAGGATTGTTAGATAGAATGCCAAAGGAAACAAATACAGTGAATAAAAATGAGACAAATTGATTTTCATATTGTATTTTATGAATATCTTCTACTCGCGTGCTCTCACAATTCTCGATAATTCCTCCGGGAAAGATGAAGATTCAACGATAATTAATCTTCGGATTAATTTATGCTTCATAAATATTCCATGAGAATCCTGGATATAATCAATTTATCAAAGCTCATTATGATTCTTCAATAGTAATATTTGCGATTATCTACTTTATGGCATCAATGAATTTAATATGGAATTTAACCCTTTGACTCTTTTTGTCCACTATAGAGGACATTGAGATTCACGTCCTAGAATTGAAATCAGTCAACGACAATTGTTGACTGGTTTGAATTTTAGGGCGTGAAACTCAATGTCCTCTATAGTGGACAAAAATGGTCAACGAATTGAGCTAGGAAGTTATTGTTGCTCGCTCGTTACGCTTGCTCGTAAATTTATACGTTGTTGTTGCTCGCTTGCTTGCGAGTGAGCAGTAATGGTAGTTGAGTAGGCTCTCTTATATATTTTTAACTTACCGAAAGGAGATTACCGTCAATGACCCAATTGATGCCACCAAGAGAACTATTCTGCCGCATATTCTTCATAGAGAAGAATTATATATTATCATAAATTCGAATTTGATTTTTCCTCGAATGAATTTAGAGTCTGGACTATCATTTACATTAATTATTTTCCTGAGTTAATGATAAAAGTTATTTAATTTATATTTTTTCAAACATTTTGCACATGGCCCGATTCATGCCACCTTGTAAGCCGCATGGCCCGATTTCTGCCATAGGAGTCCCAATAATTGCCATCAATTAATTTCCATCACTGGTCGTTATTTATCGATTTTTCGTCAATGTATATGAAAGTCCAATAATTTTGCTAACAAATAATAAAATTTTCGATTTATTAAATATTTAATTTTCTCAATATCACACAATGAACTGATGAGGCACTCTAATCCCACATGGAGAGCTTTAGGGCTTGACCTTGCTGAGCACGATGGTCGCATTAAACGGATTAATTTCGAAATGAATCTGGTACAGAAATATCGGATATTTTGATTGTCCGGTGTCCTCAGAATCTTTTTCTAGCCACTGTTACCAATTACTTAGAGTTGAGAATTCAATTAAGTTCAATAATCACAAAAATGTATGCAAGGTGGCATTGATCGGGCCCATGGCATTAATTGGGCCGTATCCTTTTTCCTTTGTAACTTTTGCTTGTATGTCCCTCAGTAAACGTGCCACAAAATTAAATTCCCAACAGATTCACCAGTTGATCGTTGAAGAATTGAATTGGAACTTGATTATGGTCGGATTGATTTAATTTTAATGGATTCTCAGGAAATTAATAAAATAATTTATTTCTAGTTCTTCTTTGTGCAATATAAAAAACTTAGAAAAAATATTTTGTTTGTTTATCGTTCTTCAAACTTGACTGTCGATATTTGCAAACGTTATGAGAGTAAACACTTCGGATGTCACTTATTGTTTGCTGAGGAATAAAGAATTGCTCCACTAAATCTATTCAAAATTCAATCAGCTCTAGTTCTCAGCAACATGCATTAATCGTGATATTAGAGATCTCAATCCGATCATTCTTCGGAAGAAATCATTATCAGAAAAAAAGCGACGACATATGAACGAACACACACACACTCATACACACACTCGAATTCGTTCTGTAAGTCTCCCAAGAACGTAGTCCAACCCCTCTTCCATCTCTCCGAAGAAACTGGGTTCTAAGGGTAACTGCAATTACTTCCTATCGGGAAGTTAGTAAGATGAATTTTCAAAATAATCAACTCTATACACTGACATATATTTCCTTGGTAAAGAATGTGTAAGCTCCAATTTGACTGGGATTTCATCCATTTCTATTCAGTGGGAGTTATTAAATTTCGTAACAATAAAATTTTCTACACGCTCAGTGACCGAAAGACGCTATCAGTCAGGGGTTGAGGAAAGAAATGAATGGATAAGAACTCTATTACTGCTGATCAATACTTTGGAGTGTAAGCATCCACTCGATTTCAATAAAATGAGCGAGTCGACACTTCACTTGACTACACTTAGGCAAACGATGTAACACGACGTGACGTCACTTGGTTCAATCATATCGGAGTCTCTAGGCTGTGAATATCAAAATCTTGAAGTGTAAAGATAAATTTGCTTTCGTGCCATCAGTCCAATTAATACAGTATTTAATTTTCTATTGCTATAATTTTCCATTTTAACTCTTTTAAATTTTTCTGACATGGCCTCTGGACACGAGCTTAAGTAATACGAGCAGTTTCAAAATTTGCATGAAGCAGCCCAGAAATCAATATATTGACTAATTTATTTTAAGTGTATCGGTATTAGGTGTCATCATGCTGTTATATATTATATATTGATAAATTGTATTTATGTTTTATTATTTGAATCAATTGAATTGGGCATGTATTGGACTTGTGTGTTTAGTTGACATTGTGTACTGAAAGGAAGGATTCGCTAACAGTTAACCCACGAATTGAATTGAACAAGAAAATATCACACGTTTGCACCGAAACCGTATTTAGTTGCATTTGAAGAATATTAGGTACCCTCAAATACTCGAGCCGATTCACCCAACAACGTATTCGTGAAATATTAGGGAATACGTAGTTGAAGCCCTACAATGGGCAAACACAATCTTCATTGTTGCTTGAACGTGTTTTCCCTCGTTGAAGTAATTTATTTTTATTATTTTCATGAAAAATTCCCTCTTTGGGAGAAAAAAAAACTATTTTTCAAATGAAAGAAATTCCACACAGAGGAAAAATTACAAATGTCATTTTTTCTAAAGAAAATAAAAATTGTTTTCTGGGGAAAGAATAGAAATTTAATTGTCTGAAAGAAAATGTTTTTTTTTTTAATGAAAAACTCAAATTTTCGACTTGATTTTCGTTTCAATCTTTTCTTAATTTCCGACGAGATCATTTTTGAGATTTAATTTTGAGAAATTCCATAAAGGTGTTCATTTCACCTCATCTTAATAGAATTAATAATCACTTCTTTCAATTGAGAGGTTATTGATCAATCAATACTCTTTTTAATCGTCATTAATATAAAATTCCACGGAATAGCCCTTCGTTCGAGACAACACATCATTCGCTTATTATTAACGGTCTACTTGCTTCAATCGAAGCCCTCTAACCGAGTCATTCGTTGAATATTGATGAATATTAGTTCGCTTTCAATGAGACTAAACCATTCGTTAACATTAAACGAGACTCGTCAAAGCCAAAGGAACCCTTTTTTCAGCATGCTGTCGAGACATGTACCCTGAAATTCTGCACGAAAAGGAATGAGTAAAATATCTCAATTAGTTTCCGAGGTATTCTTAAACGAATGAATGACAAAAAATTGACTAATTCTGTTTGACCTTTCCGCTACTGAATGTTGGAGGCAGAAGAGGAAATTTTCTGACATACTAGCATGTGCTTATCATTCAGGTGTTTGTACGTACCTATAGCACTCCTCCGAGTTCATGCAGACCCCTTCATGCTCATTATGTCTCAAAATATTGTCTTTCATCTCCAAAACACTCCTACGCCACTTCTCCTACACGTTAATGCAATTGAACCATCATTCTCCAACAATTACACGAGTTCTATGTTTCCACAAGGCTTAATACCATCAAATAAAACAATTCCCTGAACAGTTCAATTTAATTTCCATTCTTTCTTAATCCCATGCAAAAACGACAGAACTAGACTCACACACACAGAGTTTCATCTACATTGCCATCATCCGTGTCAGAGCACTCTCCTTCCCGTAGAGTACACAGTGGGAACCCCTTACCTCTTTTTTACTAAGTAAAGTGTCCACTATCCCCGGGGCTAAGGGGAGAACCGAGGGGGATAAAGAAGGAGGCCAGTAGCTTTCAACTCAACTTATCGGAAGACGAGAGTAAACACGCGATATCCAAGATCCGGGCTTTCTCATTCGAAATGCGATGCGGCGAGAACCGAACTCATCTCTCGCTTTACTTATCATCTCCATTCCACTTTTACCCTCGAATCCTCGCTTCTTCTCCACCTTCATTCTAAATCCTTTTCGTAAATTTTACGTTGAGTTTACAAATCATTCGTGAGAAATATTTATTTTTATGTGAATTTCAACCTATAAAAGGTAATGCATTCAGAGTAGAATAAATAGAGTAGTAAGAAAGAATTGAGGTAGAAAAAAAGGAAAAACGAAAATGCGGTTGAAATTTATCTCCACAGAAGAATTTGTATATTCATAAAGAATTTGGAGAATTTGTTTCAACTGATGGCGTCTCATTACTTAAATATTAGTTTGAATAATGGATTTGAATGAAACGAGGCAAAGTAGCTAAAGAGATACTTTAGTAGATATAGATAGTTCTGTGCTCTTTGATGAATAATTCCTCATGAAAAAGAATTTAAATGCTTCTCGAGTCTTCTATTATTCTTCAGTGTACCTAAAAGGATTTCATCTTATACATAAAACCTAGTAAACCATTATAAATTTTGGATAAAAGTCAATTTTAATAAGTACTCTTGTAATGTAGATGATTAATTCAGTGTACTGTCAATTCAACTGGAACGAGAGGAAGATAATACTCGATGTAGTGATGCAAAAATTTAAATGAAGAAAACGATATGGGTTAGGAAAGGGCATCAAATGCACTACCAAGAATAAGATTTCTCGCCATGCTATCTCTTTCAGTCTTGAGTTATCTATAGCCGAGCATAGCATAACCTCAGAAATATAAACGCTTTACCTTCAGTATTGCACGAATTTTCTGAAATCCACGTCTTTTGAATGAAAAATGAGAATCATTTCGATAAAAAAATTATGGGTAAAGTGGAAGCCTCAGAGTTTGAGATTTCATCATAATATGGCTGCAAATGACCCAAAACGTCAAGAACCGCCTTTTTTTTTTAAATGTGTGTGTGCGCGCGCGTGTGTGTGTGTGTGTGTGTGTGTGTGTGTGTGTATGTGTGTGATGACGCATCTTGCGCTTTACTCTGAAATGGAGCTAGCTAGCTATCTGAAAATTTTACCATAAGTTTGACATGCGTGCCGCAAGCTCTCACGAAAATTTCAGCTGAATCGGCCGGATAGTTCTTGAGAAAAATAAAAATGTCAAAATATCGTTTTTTCGACTTTCCTCGATGAAAAATGGAATCACAGCATTCACTCTCAGCGAGGAGATACGCGTCCAAGAGCTGCATCTTTGACCCCCGGGGTGGTGGGAGCTCAGATTTTTAGTTTATGCAGTATAAAACTTTTGAGAAATTTTTCGTAAAATTCTTGATTCCACGATAACTTAATGAATAATTGAGCTAGAGACCTCAAATTTTGTGAGGTTATACATCTGATGAGCACAAAGTTTGGTATTGAAACTGAGTGGAATCGGTCCAGTAGTTTCTTAGATATTAGCATAGCAACATCCAAAAAAACAAGCTATTTCTTTAAAACTATTCAATTGATTATATTTGGGACGAACTTAACCCTCTAAGGCCTACTTTGGTTTCCGCACTCCACGCACAGATCAGTGATGGTAGATTTGAAATGAAAAAATTCATTCGGAAGCTTTCTGCCAATTGCATTGGCAGAATATTCAATGTAAGATGTTCAAATTACGCACAAGTAGTGGGGCTCCTGCTTGTTTTTACATGTTGCGCATGAGCATCATTAGTCTTCAGTCGCTTGACTATACAGCCATCTTTAAACAGTGAATAATCGAAAGATAGAAGATTACATCAAATTCATGTGTTCAGTCGCTTGGGGGCCCTATCAGTGCAATGAATGAGAAGAAGGGTGAGAGAGAAGCCCAAGTCCCACCATTTTTGTTGCTGAGTTTCACCATACACATTGATCAAATATTGGACAATTATTCTACAATAGTATATTACCTAAAGAGTGTGATAAAGTATCAATCACCCGAGTTGAAAAATCTCCACCGTACGAGTAAAGTGCAGTGTTTCATTGTTCTGCGTGCGGAAAGTGAATGCATCGGCGATCGCGCTATGAGGGATTCCCTCACTAAGTTTCAAGGTACAGGAAAGTCATCGTTCAAATGGGTTTACAAGCGGGAAAATTTTTGTATTCCTCAAAAAACTCTTCTAGTTCATTTCAGTGGAAACAAAATAATTTATGAGTTGTTGTTTAGCAGAAAAAAAAATATTTTCTAAGACGCCGTCAAAATTTTCCCGTGTTACGCGTACGGTTTCTGCTGAGATTTTCATGGAACAGCACCGCCTATGGCAAAATTCAACAGCACTATCCCATACAAATAGCATGGTGAGAGAATCCCTCACGGCGCGACCGAAGGACGCTGGTGAGATAGCGTGACCGCTGACGGGTTCAGAGGTCACCTATCCCTGCGCGTTCTGAAAACCAAGTAAATTTCAACAATTTTTATGAAAGTTAGGGGAGACCGGGGCAAAATGGGGTATTTTAAAGCACATGCCCCCGTACCTCATTTTGCCCCGGTCTCCCCTATATGATGAAAAAGGAATCGAAGCGTTGATTGAACATGCTTTATGCACTTTACAACTATAAAAAAAACGACAATTCTTTTTTTTTTATATCAACATTACTTCTTATTGGTTTCAATAAATTACTGATGGAAACCATCCCACTTCCTGATCAACTTGATAACTTCACCAAAAATCATCCAATCGGCAAAAAAGAAATGATATAGTAAAATAACGTAGTAGTTACAGTCTGACACAGGGATTTTTTTTTATCAAAAGCAAAAGAATCGCAGTATTTCAAACTCTTGTATGTGATTAAAAAAATAGTATTCAATCATTGATAAAAAATGGACAAACCTAAAAATTGATAAATCCTCTCGATAGGCTATAGAGAAAGTAATTATCGAGATTTGAAAGAAAAAAATCTGACAAATATTAATCATTGACTGGGTTATCATGCTGATACTGTTTAAAACAGGGTTTTGGAAGCAACTCGTTTAAAGTTTCTTGTACGAAGAAAAAAATTATTATAGTTGGAAAGTGGATAAAACATGTGAAATCAACGATTCAATTTATCGCACGCCGTGTAGAAAGCTACCACTTTCCGCATGCTATGCGTCTGGGCAGTAGCACTTTCCACATATTTTGCCATAAAATGTTGCACCTTACACGTGCAGAATGTATTTGTTCACGAGTGTGAGGTTACCGACGAGCCGAAAGCAAGTTTTGTAATCACACAAGTTTACTGAACTTGGTGGGTAATATGCTCTCATATTTCATCCTATCACCTTCATAATAATTGTTGAAATTTACTCAGTTTCCAGAGCGCGTATGGAATTACAATGGTTATTGATTTATAGTATTGATACTGGGAAATATGGAAAACAGTTTTTTTCTTGACTTAATCATTTTACAAGGCACATATATACTGAGTGAGTTTCGTAGAGAAGTATTTTATATGTTTGTTATGATGTTTGCATTGATTATTGCGGATTTTTGTTATTTGCCTTAAGACTTGAATTACATCCTATAAATGAATGTTTATATGATCACAAGCTGACGGAAAACTGATAATTGTTTTCACCTCATCGATTGAACCATTGCGGATTCTTCATTTGTGTCATTCTCTATGAAATAGAAAAATTTTACTCCCCTCGTAATCTGCATTTTCTTCTCTTCATTTCTATCAAATTCGTAACCCAGATGTCAGTATCACTCTGCATAACACAATGATTGAAAAGTAAATTTCAGAAGAAATATGAGAGAATAATACACATTTTATTCTCACAGAATAACGTAACAGTCCTTATGTATCTTTTCTGTCGCTCTTTAACGCAGTCTCACGTAACGGTACACTATTTGTTTGCTACTTTTTTTTCCATTTTCACCACATTTCTTCCATTTGTATTTCACATGGTAGCATTAAAATCAACCCAAGCTACTGTACAACGTAGCGAACCCGATGTTTTCACTGAATAAATTTAATTTAAATTTTCCTGTCGCTTCGAGCGTGTATTAAGTAAATATATCATGCCTATGCATCTTCCTATTCATTCACAACACAGGAATGATAAAAATAACAAATGCTTTATCCTCACATTCATCATAGAATGATGGAAAATATTATTCTGATTGATAAATTGAAGAGCTATGCAATATTTCAATGTATTTTTGAATGTTTCCATGAGTTAATTAATAATAATTTGAAGGAGGAATATTACATTATCACATAATCATATAATTCTACAATCCTTTATTTATACAGTCGAACCTGGATAAGCTAGAGTTGAAGGGGACGGGAAATTTTTCTCTCTTATAGAGGATTCTCACTTATCCGAGTTTCTCACTTACAGAGGTGCAGGAGAAATTTCTCTCACTTACAGAGGTATGAAAAAATGCGAGTGCCAAATATGTAAATAAAACGTAATTATATTTCTTATTTGCATTGCAAGTATATAAACAATCTATATAAACAAGTGTTATCATAATGTGTCAAAAATCTGTATCTTCATTACTTTAAAAAAAATCCGTCATTTTTTTTTGAACCTCTCGGCTATTATTTGGAACATGCTTTTCAAGTTCATAAATCTTATCAAAAACTATTTTATCAATATCTGCTGCATTCACAATTTTTAGTTTATCACACAATGAATATGCTTTAATTTTGCGTTTCGGTATTTCAATAACGTAACAAATTTTCCTCAGCGGATGATACTCAGTAACTGTAATGAGTAATCAATAACTTGCAAAATAAACTACTATACACATTGTGTTCATGAAATTTACGAGATGTTGTAAGCAAAAAAAAATTCATTCGACTCTCGCTTATAGAGGTAAAGGGCGAGAGATAGTCTCAGTTATAGAGGTTTGGATATGGAAAATGACTCACTGATAAAGAGGTTTTTATTTCTCACTTAAAGAGGTTTTCGTGGGTGAAATTGAAGAGACCTGTTAATTATTCTCACTTATCCAGTTTTCTCGCTTATTCAGGTCTCGCTTATCCAGGTTCGACTGTACTTGAATACGAAAGATAAAAGGAGTGACCGTCAGTCTCATTGCACGAGTATAATATTATTCAGAGCTGATTTGAAACTTACAAACTGCAGAAAAGAGAATTAAAAACTTTTTTTTCTTCTACAAAGAACAAAGCCATCTGTCCAAGAACAACTGAAGGAGACAAATATCGTGACAATTGCAAGAGACTCAGGTAGAAGAATGAGAAAAGAGGGTTTCTTCTTATTCCGCAGTTACGTCACTGCGTAACAACTAAGATAACTAATGTGTTTTGCAAAAATTTAATGAAATTCTGGAATGTTCATGCTAAAAGTCTTTCTCAGTGGACACAATTTAATTATTCATGAGAAATTGTAATTGATCAAATTCAATAAACTGTTCATTCTGCCATCAGCTGAATAATTATGATTATTATAATTTCTCTCATTTAATTCGTCACTTAATTTTAACAATACAAATTTTATGTAATTTTGCAGTGGATCATGAATATTTTAGTACGATGAATTCTCGCTTAATTTACAATAAAATTGGGTTATTCATCAAATTACAATAATTTCAATTTCCGTAAAATTTTTCATAATTGAAACATCAAAATAGGCAATTAATTCTAGATATTCAATTTTTTATGTTTTTTTTTTTGTAAAATTCATGGAAAAATTCGAATGGACTCGTTTCACCTCTAAGCTATCGAGATAATTCTTCTCGCACATTGGGCTCACATATTCCCCGTCATTGCGCCACATTTTTCCACTTCGTGCACTTAATGACAAAATCGTATGAAGTTGGCTGCATAACTTGACGGTTAAAAACCAGTTGCAAGCAATCTCAGCACAAAGAAGGAGAAGAAAAAAGAGAATTTTGTCCGGCTGTCTGGTGCAGTGGACTAGACTGTAAACTCACGTACGAAAGATCGAAGGTTCGAGTACCAATCCAGTAGAAAATAGTGTAGCATATAATGATTTTACTTTTATAAAATTACATAATTCAATGAGAAAATTAAAATCTAAGGCAAAAAAAATAGGAAATGGAATTGCATAAAATACTGAACTCTTTAGATAATACGACATATATTAAAGAAAGGTGTCTGAAGAGACAGGAAATTTACGACAAAGAATAATACACATACACTGAGGGGATTTTTTCATACGGGCATGACTATCTATTGATAGTGTGCATCGGATAGCTGCGGAGATGGCTCGTTTTGCTTCCGATTGTATTATTATTTAGTCATGGTCGAAACGAACTATACAATTAGTAATGGCACTCAGAATCATAATGTTGAGGTTACTAATCAGGATCGCTATATTGAATTAGGATACATGAAATACTCCAGCAAGTCCTCTCAGCTAAATTCCGTCGGAATTTCTTATTGTTATAAATGTTTAGTTCCATTGATGATTTCTATATCATAATCTATACGTTGAAAAGGATTTTTTAACTGGGATATTCCAGAATGCATGAATTTATAGCTGAACGATTGTGTTTATTTTTGTTGAGAGTGATAATACACAAAGTGAAGAAAAAATACAAGAATTTATTCAAGTAAGTTAAAATTATATCCTAAGTCAAAAATTTTGGGCTCGTTCACCCTACATTTCGACTTCCAACTTACTTTCAATGTACATTTCTTTGATGTCCAAGAAGTCCCGCCAGAATCTCACCTTCCTTTCGCCGTAATTCGACTTTACGTCTCCAATGTAAGGTGAAATCACTATTTTAGATTTATTATTGATTATTATTATAAATTCGATTCATTATTATTTTTTTTTTTTCTTCCGAAGACCCTAAAACGCGCAATGAGGATCGAGATAGTTATATGTTGCAGATTAGCAGCAGTCAACGAGAGAACTCCAGGCGATCACCGAAGTTAAGCAGCATTGGATTTGGTCAGCACTGGGATGGGTGACCGCCTGGACTATCTCAAGAACTACTAGACCGAATTCTTTTTCTTTTTATTTATTTATTTCATTAAAAGAAAACTAGAATAACCGTGTTGGGGGGCTATTTTTAATCATACAATTGACCGCGAAATCAATCCATTGCTATAACTAAATCCGCAGTCGATATAACTAAATCGCTATAACTAAATTCAGTTGCCATAACTGAATCCGCATACAACTGAGAATCAAAGAATTATATTTATGATAACTATCCGATAATTCTACTTGAACTCAAGACAATTCATTCTCAGAATGAAAATTATTGTACAACACTAAAATAGGTGCTACTAATATATTTATAGTCATGGCTTTTTTCTACCATACTTTTTTAGCTCCAGACTCCGAAAAATTCTCTCAGTGTAATTCAATTGATAATAAGAATCGTATGCCAATTGTTTATTGTTCATGTCAATAGTCCATATTCAGCGAAAATTGTTACTAAACATTAATGAGATTCGTCGTAGTTAACATAATGCAGTGAATACATACCAAGGCTAACGGCCGGATGACCTAATGGTTGGAGCCGGAGCAAAGAAGAAGGACATACTAAGGCTCATCACTCACATATTTATGCTCAGTATATAAAATAAAATATCCTCTCTCTTTTGACGAGTTCTCGCTTGTAGGTTACTTATAAATTATCAATCAATCCGTCAAATATTGATCCGTAAGTACAAATACAATTGAGACAGATTTTTTTAAATAGAACTTTTGAAATGAAAGGAAGAATGTTAACGACAAAATGAAGAGAAACAAAATCATTGGCGTCCTCGTTACAGATAATCAAAAATGATAAATGTGCTCAAATTTTCCGAACAAAATATATAAATGATTGTTTTTATTTTCAGTATTTCGTGACACCACTTTCTGCGGCAATTTTGATCATATAAAGGCGTTTGTTCATGAAAAATACATCTGAACTTAAATGGAGAGAAGGCTCAAAGTGCTTGAGTATTTAAACTTCTAACCTATTCAGGTTATAGTGGTTGAAATCTCATATTATCGCGTAAAGATGGAAATTAAATTATTAAATGAATCAATGAAATTGAAGAATTAAATCAATTGAATTAATTAAAGTGCACAAGTTTCCGAAAAAAATTGGAGGTGCTCGGATTTGATCTCGGGTGAGTATCGAAGCTCACAATCTTATTTACTTTCCGGGCAGTTGCTCATGAACAAACACCTATATATGTCCAAAATTGCCGCAAAAAGTGATGTCACGAAATAATGAAAATAACCTATACACGTTCGGTAAAATCAAAACTCTGTAATATATAAATGACCGTTTTGTACACGGAGAGAAAAAATCGAGAAAAATTACGGTGCTCAGCACTGTAACCGAAGTGCAAACATCTCACACCGGTGCTTTTTACGGAGAAATGACATTCGTATGCGAAAATTTAACAAGCGTTGATTATTTTTTGTTGAAAAAAAAGAGAAATTCTCTGAGACGGCACCGTAAAATTCTCGATTTCTTGAATTTTGGAGGCGTTCGAAAAAAAATGATAAATAATTCTTACTTAATGCGGGTTAGAAAATTTTACGGTGCTGTCGAAGAATTTTCCTTCTCTTTTTAATTTTTCTTTCAAATGTTTCCAATATTTTTTGGAATTGATGGGAATTGAACACATTCATTTGTTTGTGAAGTTGTGCACAATCACATTGACAGGCGAATAAGAAGAGGAAAAAAATTCTATCGAAATTGTGTGAGTATTGATTTTTTTTTAATATTTGTGAAGATACGTGCATAATGTAGAGCACTAATTTATTTCAATAAATTGATACGTTTAATTAATAAAGAAGTAACGTTAGTGATTGGTCTGATTTAACCCCTTTCCCTTTGCCCTCGAATTGTTAGAGATTGGCACAAATGTGAGATTCCAAGGATTATTAACTATTTTCTTTTTTTCCAGGAGAAGTGGTGAGTGATGAGTACATGGATTATAATTTCCTTCTAATAGTTTATGGATCCAGAAAATCAAAAAATTTTCCTGGATTATAAAACATAAGAATTTTTGTTTTCTTCGTTCAGCAATTTCTTGATGCAATCATAATTTCCACACAGGAGGAACGCCGATGATATTTTCAAAGGCTTGAAATTATTGCCAATGTAAGTGTCATAATTTATTCAACTTTAATTTACTTTCATTTAATTTTAAAATGTTCAATATTTTCATGCAGCCCATCCATGTGATATTGAGAAAAACGGTAGACGAGCGAAGTATCTTGAAATTTTATGGAGCAGTGAGCAAATCGTAGACTCTGAAGAAGTATTCAGTTGCTGTGTAACACAATTAATTCAAGCCTCTAATGGTGTCACATTTATTGTTAAGAACAGGTTATAATGCATTTTTTTTGATTTTGTATTGAAACTAATATTTGTAATGTTGAATAATAATAAACTCTCATCACAAGATCCATTTGTTGAATCAATTTGAAATTCCCCCATCATCTATTCAAATAAATAAAAATAAATAAAAATGAAAAAAATCGTTAATGAGCAATGTAAAAATTAATTCATAACCAAAAAACTTCCTGAGACTTCTAGAAAAATTGTAGTGGATCATAACAAATTTTACGGTGCCATTCGTATTTTTTAGTATGGTGTCATTTTGCGCCTTGCTTACCGAAAAGCACCGTAATTTTTCTCGGATTTTCACTGCAAAAATTCATTGATTTTTCTCTCCGTGTACGAGGGTTTCGGTTGAAGAAAGCGAGTAGCTTTGGACGGATCGGTTGGACTACACTGAGAAAAGGATTCGTTAACAGTTAACTCAAGAATTTAGTTGAATTGAACGAATATTAGATGCCCTGAAATACTTGAGCCGGTTTACTCAACAGCGTATTCGTTAGATATTAATGAATACGCAGTTGAGGCACTACGACGGGCAAATACAATCGTCATTTTTGTTTAGATGTGTTTTCCTTCGTTAAAGTCATTTATTTTAAATATTTTCATGAAAATTCATTTTCTTTGTCAAAACCGGTACATTTTGGTTAACTTGAATTATTGAGTCCAATAGCCTGTTCGAAGCCCCGTAAATGAACCATTCGTTAAATATTAACGAATATTAGTTTGGTTGCCATTCTAACTAATATTTGTTAACAGTAAACGAGGCCGTTTCAGCCAAACGAATCAGTTTCCCAGTGCAGTAGACACTGGAGCGCCGTGTTTACTCCTTTGATTCAAATACTCGTTTCGGCGGAAAGTTAGATGTCATGATTTCATCACAAGCTTATGACGACAGGAAAAAGTCTCCAAGCACAGTTTATGGCATGAAAATTAATACAAATTGGCGGTATAACTCAAACGTTGAAGATTTGCAGCGCGAGCAGCACAAATAATGACAAAATCACAGTTTGACTATCCCCGGGTTCAGTTCCTGTTCGAATAGAACGATGTATAGATGATAACAACAGGAGAAAGTTTGTGAACATAATGTGTTGACATTAGGAAAAAAAAAAAACAAAAAGCATTAATTAGTTGCATAGCTCAGCCAGTATGAAATGAGGACCAAACAAACAATAGCAACAACTGAGCAACTTTACAATAATGTGGTATTTAATAGCAATTGTCTCCATCACAATCTCTTATTACTCCCTTTCATTCAAAGGATTTATTCATGAAAAAGAGGAAAGTCCCCTGATCCAAAGTTGGAACTCTAAATATTAATTATATTTCGCTCTACTTCACATGCCTGTGATTCCATTAACTATGTATTCCAATCATATCATGAACATAATCTATTCAACTACATCCTTATTCACTCGTTATCTCTTCAACATCGTCTCAGAATCCACCGGCAAAATTCTCATTCCATTATTGACAGATACTCAGACGAATCTATCTTATTATTTTCCTTATAGAGAAAAGAGAGGAAATAATACAAATAATCTCGAGTATACCCTGCAAAATTCTCAGATGGAAGAATATCATAGAGCCTGACAGTATAGACAAGGGTACTGTGTTAACAGCCATTAGTGAAGAGCCAACTAACTGGCTCTAGCTGTAATTCAACCTTTCCTTTTACTTATCCTCATCAGGAAAGAGGCGTATATTAGAGAAACTAACGAAAGAAAAATACTTCCACTGGGAGGGTGGAATGGTGGAGGAAGAGGGTAGAAGAGGTGGAAACGATCGTGTGCTATAATTTGTAACTGGATTCTCCGTCAACATCAGAATTGAGTGGAGCGAGGAAAAAGGAGAGATTGGAAAGAAACATTAGAGTGCCTGTGAAGATGAGGAAATTGGATAAGAAGTGAATATTGAATTTACCAAAAGACCTGCTCATTTTTTTTCTCTCTCACTGCAATAAGAACGTACCTTAATTACATTAATTATCACCATTGAAGTAATTAATTATGTCTACGGTTGACTGACTAATTTTCTTATTCAAATTTATACGATTTATCGTTTCTAGTGAAATTTTCTCATAAAATAATTGGAAACGATGGAGTGTTACTGAAAATAGAATGAGTTAATTTTGGAAAATCAATTGAATACATGAAACTTTTTTTTGAATTTCAAATGAGAAAAAAAACTTATTTCAATTGAAGCTGAAAGCTCTCGACACACGTGCATATAAACAGAGGAGAAAAGAGAGTTTTCTCTTTAGCTGTGGCAGCAGCAAGGACCAATAGGGTATGTTGGAATATCGATTATCGATATTTATTGCCACGCAGTTCCCCGCGCCTCAACTATATATCTTTATATACACACATTAACTTTTCAGATATATACTGAATGCTCCACTTTTTTTTACACTCTCTGTCTCTCTCGCTCTTCATCCGGTGCAACCAAGGCTATTATTTGTGATCATTATACCATAACTGTGTCAAATAGTGAATTTAACATTAAAAGGAACAATTATGTTTTCCTGCTGTGGTTAAAATGTCATGTGAAATTATTGAATATTACCCAACATATTATTTGTGTTATTATAAAATTTTTTATTTCTTATTGAATTTAATTATTTCATTGGCCTCTGGCAAACAATGAAATATCAAAAATAAAATAATAAAAAAAAATGAATGACGATTGTGCTACGTAGAATGAAAATAAATAAAATGCTTCGGCATCGCACGTAGCAGAGATAAATTGGATGCTTCAGGAATAGCCAAGTCCGGTAGCCGAAGACAGAGTCAATTATCGAGGAGCCCATCGGTCTCCGGGGAGCCACGATCTTACGGACTAGTTCCGAATCCGGAGTAGCAGTCTTCCGTACCGGATAAACTGGGAAATGGGTAGCTGTGCAAAAGGAAAGTAGATGGTAGTAAGAGACAGAAGCTTTCGCAATATTGGTGGCAACGGTGGGGGTAAGAAAAGAAAAATGAAGAGAGTGAACAAGAGAGAGAGAGCACTGAAGCAAAAAGAAAAAAGGATGCCTTTACGAAACATGCTTGCAGCGAGACAGTAAGAGAGGAAAATAAAAAGAGGGAAGGAATGCTTTGAAAAAAAAAAGTTTCCAGAGATTCCTTTCATTGTTCGACTTTTGTCCTGGAGCGGGATTTGTCGTTCTCAATTCTAACCGTCGTTCCCAATCGCTCAGTTTCAAACTATACTTTGTTCACTACTTTCTTTTTTCTTTTGTTTTTTTTCACCTCCACTCTTCATTTGGGAAAAAAAAAGAAGATGATTTGCCCTGCTTTTGAACCATTGCCCTCTCTTCCCTCTTTCCTCTATCTTCTTTTTTTTTTCTCTCCTCTTTAACGCCTCTCTATTTTTAATGTGATATCAACTTCTCTTCTCCCTACAGTCACCCCACCAACTCGTACACTCTTAGTAAAGCAAGAACTCGTTGAATCTTTCTGGCTGCGAATGAGCTTTCTCCGGGGCGTTTTGCAGCGACGTGACCAAGCGAAAGGGTCCCTCCACTCTATTCACTTTTTTTCTTTTTTTTTCACTTCTTTTTATTTTCCTCACTTCTTATTCTTCTTTTTCACTCCTTTAACGTCCAGTTTTTCCAGCCGCAAGCTCATGAATTGCCGAAGCTACGAGAAAATTGCAAGACTCGTGCCACTGCGGTGAGATGGGTTGCCTAAAGTAATGACAGAACCGCAGCTAGTGCACTTCAATGCCAGACTTTTCTTAACCTACTCCGCATTTATCTTCATTCTTGTTTCACTTGAGAAAGGATTTTCAGAAAATTGAGTGGAATGAATCGTTGGGGAAAAAAAAAAATCACGAAAATTCTTCAGCAAGTATCATCATCAAATAAAGATAATTCATATACTCATAATATTGAATTCAAAAGAAAATACCATGTATCGGGCGATAAAAATAAGAAAAACAAACGAGCAAGAATGTATGATTTCTTATTTGAAATTCCCCATGGATATTTTTATTATTCTGTCGTAGCTCTGTACTACCTCTGATGCGTTATTTTTCCAAGATATTCAATTCAGCTATGAACGATCGATCGTCCACTTGTTCCATCACAATATTTTCCTCACGATAGCACCAACCAATAGCCGTAAGACCTATCGACATATTGATATTCCTCTTGCAACTGCCACCAGAGTAAATATTCTATTTCTCAATAAATAAATGAAGAAATTGAGGGAAGAGACTTGAGAAGAATAAATCACATCAAATACTAATTTCGTTATTGAATTTTATCCGTCAATTGAGGATTATTAATTTCTATGTCAATATTAATATTTCATAATATCTGTCATTGTTATTCTGATATGTAAAAAAATATCTACTCTGTAACTGGATCATGTACAGTAAAGTGAGCTCAATAAGACTCCAGGGAATACTCATATACATGGTAATTTTATTTGGAAAATGTTTGTATTGTCTTGTTTGGATTCCTGGCTTCGTTTATTTTCGTATTTACATTGTTTCATTGAACCAAATTGTTATGCCAATTTTTGCTTTTATCCCAAACTCGCGAGTAAATCGTATTTGTATCGCTGCTGTTCTGGGAATTCATCCAACACGCCAGAGGCATATGACTTTTGCAAACGCGCATTAAATATAAATATGAACATGTTAACACGTGCAACTTCATGTGCTATTGAGATAGGCCATCGCCAAATGCCTCTATATGTACTGTAAAATTCATTCATTTATTTATTTTCAGAGAGGGCAAAGAATTTTCCAGGAACAAGCATTAATTATTTTGATGTGAAGAGATTTGCTGCTTTTTTTTCTGCAGTTATGAGCAATACCTCGAAGTGATCGTTAAGAGAATGTCAGAAGTTTGATTGTTTCGAAAATATCTCGGAAACGGTGAGGCTTAAGAGAACTTTACCAGGAAATCTTTTCTGCAATCCACATTTTTTTCTGCAAAAGAGGTCATGTGAGATTCTACTCTAAACCCACTCGTTTTAACGATATTTACAAGAGAATGGACGATAAACTTTTTCAGCCATTTTATTTTACTACTTCACTCGTTAATTATTTTGTAAATATCTCGGAAGCTATTTGATTCACGAGGATTTATCAAGAGACATTTTTTATGGCTCATAAAATTCTCTACAAAAACAGTTACAATTGACATTCTCTTCTGAATCCGCTTGCTCAGGAGATATTCATGGAATAACGTACACGATATTTTTACAATTGTCTCACGAAGCTGAGAATTATTACGCTTTAATTCCGACACTGACACTAATTTATAGTTTTTATTTTTTCCTATTTTACCAGTGCCAAATGAAAAACGCCTGTAACTTGACAATTCCTTACTGATGGCAGAAATTAACTCACATAAAAATTAAATTTTCCCGCGCGAATTCAGGTGAACCAGTTGGCATTTGACGTGATGATTAATTCGAGCAAATTAAATGATGAATCCGCCAAGAAATTAGGGATGCCCGATGTGGACCGATATTATATAGCGAAGTTCTCGAGGATTTCATTCCATTTCGAGCGATATTTTCTGAGTCCGATTAATCAATTATCAGTTTTTTTCTGGCACATCGAAAGTCCACTGCGCCATCTACTGTTTCAAATTTGAATTTACGACATTTGACATTCTAACGGTCATCGACATAATTTTGGATGAATGCTGAAGGCCAGCTGTGACCCAGTCACAGCTCAATTAAGAAGAAGAAGATGAAGACATAATTTTGAAAGTTCAATCTGTGGTTACAAGTATAATATTTAAGTGTGTAAAAATAATCAATGAATTAAAGAAGTGAGAATTGAAAGGGTACAAAAATGACTGAACTTTATAAGTGATAAGTTTGAATGAAAGTGGTGTATAAGCCGTTGAGTAATGAATACGAGGTTATGCGAGTAATTACATGAATTTTATGTCCCAAAAAAAATAACCTTGAAGAGAAACAACCAACTTTGGAAAGTGAAAAGAATGGACTTATCGATTCTTCGATTCTTTCGTCTTGATAATCGAATGTTCTGTATCGATTGCTTGAATTATTATCGATATTTCCGATGTCAATTTTTCTTTCAACATCACGCATCCCTGCGAGAAAAAGCGATTCTTACTCTGGAATTTACAAACATGAATAACAAGTCCATGAGAATTGTGAAAATTCTTCGTGCAATGCTAAAAGATGCATAAAATTTGAAGGATACGAAATTCCATGTAATACAATCTCAAACGTTCAATTGAAAATACTTCCTCGCAATTCACAGGAATAGAGAATTCTTCACACCTCTAAAAACTAGAGTAAAAGAAAAATTCAAGTAAAACGGTTTTTTTTTTTTATAAAAAAGGATGAGAATTTTTTTAAAGGAATCAAAGCACGCACAGCATCTGCTGTAATACATATTCTCGTATAATCCAACAAAGCAGATATTGATGCTTCACTGCGTGCGATGTGCTCCTTTCATTTTTTTATTCCTCTCTTTGAAGAGTGTCTCTCTCTCTCTCTCATTTCTTGTGGAAAAGAATTTTTCATAAAAAATAGAATCGCTTGCGTGCCTTTGTGACGAAGAGAAAAAAAAAAGAAAGGGAAAAAATGAAGCACATGCAGGAAGCGAAAAAAATAAATACAAATAGATTTATGTATCTGCATGTGTATGTGTATGACGCTTTGACATTGCGTGTCATAGGTGTAAAACATTAGTTGAAGGGGCCATTGATAAAAGAAAATGAGCAAGGGCGTGTCTAGTGCTCTCTTGTGATGACTCGTCAGTAGAATTGCACGTTATATAAGTACAAAAGGAGGAAAAAAATGCGTGTTAAGAATACTCATGAACTGCTTCAGTTTTATCAACACAACGCACTCACCTCTGACCCCAATATTGCGACACAAATTCCTCTTTTTTCCTCTTGTCTCCTTGTGTTTACACAAACTCAGCCAAACAAAACATGTTTGGCATCGAAAATAACGAGTTTTTCTTTTATTTTTTACGATGGAAATCAATATATTCTGTCTGCCTGTCTCTCTCTCTCTCTTGTTGTCCATCAAAATTTAATTTTAATAGAATAAAACCTGATCAACAAATTGTTTTATTGTAGGGAAAAAAGAAAAATAAATATTCGCAATAAACCAGAGGTAAAATCACATACACATACACATACACCTATTCCCAATAGAATTTAGTGACGAAGTAAAAAGCATTCTCTGGTCAACTCCAGTTCGAGTTCTTTCCCAGCACAGGTAAAACTTTGGCATTGCACAAATAATTCAATTGATCGTGCAAGGGATCTCTGAGTTTTCTCCTAACAAATACAGTTATATACAGGTCTACCATTCGATATGGCTTTAAAGATAAAGGAGACAAAAAAAATATATATAACTATCGATCGAACAGTTATTCTTCACGATATCTACAGATACTGGTTGTTTTATCTATATAGATTGTATAAAATGTGAGAGGAAGTGAGAAAGAGATACGATGCAACTCTCTGGCAACTTGGCCAAACTTCGATTCACCAGTAGAGTTCGGGTTTGTATATTGCGAGGGGACGAAAAGAGGGAGGAGGAAATGTTCCAGAGGTCTACGTGTTGCAGGAGAGAGGGATAAATTCTACTTCATGGAGAGGGTTACGTGACGCTCGAAGATTATATCGATATCCCTTTGGGGAGACTATGGTGGCTTTCTACGGAGACTCAAAAGTTTTTTCTACCAGGGAATAGTGGGTATTTTTATACATACCATCTGTGTTCATACTCCTGCAAACACCATCTAGTGTCGAAGTGCATCAACTAAGTTTCGAGACATTGCGATCAATGGTTTTGGAGTTTAATCTACTATCCTATTCTGATTTCCCTTGCGTAGTCAATGTTTTGAACTATTTTTTTGTTATCTGGTGCAGAATAAATTTTCGATATTGTCATGCACAGAGAGAAGGTTTGATATGTACACCTAACAAAAATACTATTATTGAGGTAATTTTTAGAATAATTCCAATTGATTCTAGTACACAGTACTAAATGTTTAGTAGATGCCATCAAGTCCTTGGGCGAGAATTTTGATACGTAAAGAATGGCAATGGTCAATGTCACTACGACTATATCAATGTTGTTAAAATTTAAGTATTTTCAGCATCATAGAGATATTAGATTTCCTTTTGCAATAATAACCCAATTCATTTGTTGTTACTTTCGTGACTTGATGCAGTATAAGAGTTTCTATAATTGACAAATGATCATACTGATACTTCTACTATGCAAAAATTGGAATCACTAAATTGTGATCATCTTCTTCTATAGCAGTATTCACATGGTTTGATTCACTACTTGACATGATCATACTAACTTTTCATGTTTAAAGTTAGTAGTACCAAATCTGAATGATTGAGATCTCCTTTAACTGTGATTATATTGATACTAAAATTGTATTTTCCCCTCTGGGTTACTGCAACTCATTCTCTCACTAAATAATATAGTATTTTACCTAACAAGTGAGGTAAAGTATTTCTGAAGAGTGTCAAGCTACAGAACGAGCCAGAGGTGAGTTTCGCAATCACACGAGTCGGAGAATACTTCCCGCACGTGTAAGGTACAATAGTTTATCACGAAACGTGGGTGTTTTGTAATGAATAAAACACTATTCAACCATTAGAAAGCCAGGATTTCAAGGGGCATACCTCCTTCAGAAAAGTGGTGAAAAGGTATTTGGTACTATGTATTGATCGTAGGCAAAGTTCCGATCACGCGTAACAACAGTATACTGGTTTTGCGGTCCTTTCAAGATCGATAGGGGTATTGTACTTTATTTGTTTTCTATACAAGATGTGTCTCTTCGGCTGCCAGTCCAAAACTAAACTCTCTCTTTTCTTGTTTTTATCTCCACTACTTTTCATTGATAAGTGTTTCTTCCTTATCATTAACAGTGGGTAAAGTGTCACTGAACGCTCGGGTTGCGTGCGAAATGTGGCCTCTTTCCACACGGTGTTTTGAACTTGTAATATTGCATCGCTGGAAGAGGGCGCAAGAGGGCAATAGAGTGCGCTAACATGGTGAAGGATCATGTGAATTTTACGTTCAATAAAATTGTTAGCAAGAGTGGATTTTATGTTAAAATAATTAACAATAATCCTAAAAATAACACTCGGCGTGCAATAAATTCAATGAATAAAAAATCATTGAGGGCGCTGCTGTATCGATTTATCCAAAAGACACTTTTGAAAAAGACCTGGGAAAACAAATTCATATAATTAAACTAAAACAATTTCTCATGAATTTTCGATGGATCGTTTCCAAATAATGATTAATCGATGCAATGCATCGCATTACGTCCGAGATATCGTATACTATTCAATAGTTTCGTTTCACATATGTTTAGTCTAAGGGAATTCTTTAAATCATGCATTAGATATCGATAAAATCCGACATCACGATAAAAATATCCCTCCGACAACAATACTTAGTTCCCACGATTCTCAAATCATCAACAATAAATTCCGATAATTTGGCATCAACAGACTCATTCCATTTTCACCAATATTCTCAGTAACCTCTCCATTAAATATTAACATCAACTGATATTTTTCAACTGAAAGTAATTATCAATCAATTGAAGAATATACTTGAAACAAACCAACCCAATAGTATAAATTTTTCATTAATTAAATTGGTAACCGCGATAAATAGCCGTTGATCCCTTATTAGTAAGCAATTAATTCTGCTTCTGTTTATAACACATAATTCGTCAATATTAACTAACCCCCCCCGTAAACACAAATGAAAATTTATATTTTTTCGTTCATGTAATACGTGTATTGCATTACATTTGTAAATCAGCATGAATATCATCGAAGTTATAATATCTCTGTTAATTTACACGTTACCATAGAATCCCTGAATCCCCAGTCCAATAATTTCAATTATCTATCCTTGCCTGGTAAAGCGCATATTGTTCCATTTTCCTTCTCTCTCTCTCACTCGATCATCCTCAGTTTCTATGATGCCAGAGAGAGACAGATAGAGAGAGGGTCAGAGCCAACGGCTAAACCATTTCCGAAACGGATGTTTACCCGAACCCGAGACGTATCCAAACTCGTCGACCAGCGGTAAATTCATAATGTTAATTATACCCTCACTGAACAACGTCGTTCCAGTTCCAATCGAGCTGACGACTCCTTCTACCATATACGATACATTTAACCCCACCATGTGCAATAGTCTGCTCTTCTATATATAGAGATAGTGATTGAGGTGAGGGAAGGGAAAAGGGGAAGACACACCCTAGTTGACCTATCCACGAAACGGTTCCCTCCAATTACCATTACCTGCCGATCTCTGAGCTGAACTCAGTGTTGCATGCAATGTACTTCTCTGTATGTACTTCAGAATACCACTTTCGATAATTACACGAATTTTATTAGTTCCTGGCTGATGATTATGAGTATTTGAATGTGAAATTTGTAGGATGATAGGAAATGTTTATTTATCATTGGGGAAATAATTATTTATGTTTTGTGGGGGTTGAATTGATAGTTTGTCATCGATATTTTAGGTTTACGAATTAATTAATACTGTGATGTTAATGAAAGCATGTCCAATTATTAATCCGTGAGAAGAGGCACACATTTTGTGCACTGGAATTGTATTGTAATAGGTAATTTAATGGGATTTTAGTTGGCGTCTTTTTTTGGATTTTTTTGGGGGAAAATTGAAATGAGTACTGATTTATGAAGGAAGGTAGGGGCAAAAGGGATCCATGGGTGTTAATGAACCAGGCTTTTTTTCAGAGTGAAGGACTTTCTGGGCAAATAGAAATAAACATTGGGGATGATTCAGTATATCCACACTGAGAGAAAGAAATGTATTTTATTCGTCTGTGAATCAAGAAAAAAAAAGATTGGAAATTTCCAATTCCACGCAGGCTTTGAACCGAATATAAATATCATCTCGCTGAGAAAAAAATGTTCTTTACCAAGAAATAAATTTTTGTAAACTAAAAACATTTTTAAGAAATTACTTTTGAGAGATTATTCATTGAAACTAATAATGCATCACTCAGATTCAATATATCCAGATTGAAATGAACTCATTTTCATTAATTATTCGGAACAAATTGACAATTTCTCAAGCTGATCATCTCATCACTTGTCTCAGAAATAAACATGCTACTTCAAGATGAAAGCTTTCACATTACTCAATGAGTTACTTGATCAAAAAAAAATTGAATTTGTATTGGGCTCAGCTATAGATAACCGTTTAACAATTATCAATCTCTTTTTTCCGTAAAAATTCAAGTATCAATTCATAGATACTAGAGCTTTTTTCTCAGCATAGATTGTTGGTTAATTACTCAAAAAATTTACGTCTTTGAAAAAAAAACCGTTTTGCTCTAAGCAATTTCAATTTTTCCCATGAATTTGTGCTTCAAGGGATATCGAAGGTTACTGTTTAATTTCCATTAAAATTTTTTATTCATGTAGGATCAAAATCATTCATGAACAGAGAACATTCATTTTTGATGAAAAATAAATTATATTTAAATTAATGAAAAAAAGAATACAAGTTAGGTCTTCTCTCGTCATTGGCCGAGGGAAACTGATTCCAGCTTCGACCTCTCATTCAAAAGTAAACTCATTCTCTCTCTCTTTTTATTTCACAGTATTTTTTCTCAATCACACATGCATCTATTCGTCACATTCTTTGTCCAAAGAATGAGCCCTCTGTGAAGCCACTCTTGCCCATGCGTACTTTTCTTGAAAACCCTTGAACCTAAACAAGAACGCAATAAAAAATGTCAGATAGAAAAAAAACTTTAAACTTCATACTTTCCACTAACGAATTTGTAACTTCAGTATCTCTAATATTTATTTTATTTCTTTTGTTAGAATTATTAAATCCATGCAACACAATGCCCACTCTATTCCTCTCAACACTATTCCCACATTCAATCTGTTGATTATGAGAAATTCATTTCTCGGGGGAAGAGTTCAGTGTCTTTTCATGTGTCTGATCATAACAGGACATAATCACTAGCTGCATTATGCAGTGTGAACTTGCTTTTGGTATTGAAGTTGTTGAGGTAGTAGAATAGAAACTATGAAAAATCGGAGAAACATATTAGTTTAAGTTTAAGACATTATTCTTAAAAATTTAATGAAATTTTCAAAGAATTCAGGAAATTTGTAACGGGAAAAATTACTGAAATCACCGAAAATGTTCAGTAACTTCGGGGAAAATTTGGGGACAATTCTAAAATTCCGCGAGTACATAATAAACTCAACTTTTGGAAGACTGACCTATTTTTAGACGATTTCTTCAGTTTAAGCGTTAGAATTTTCAAATTATGATATATGAATTGTGTACCGAAAGAAATGGCGCTGCATCCATGCCACTGTGGTGGTTACCGGTCGAAAATGAAAAATACACACTTTTTCATCGTTTTTCGGAATAAAATCAACAGATATCACAGGAAAAATCATCAAAAGTATGTTTCATCGCAAATACACCAGAATACATCAAAATAATTATGAAAAACTTTGTTTTCAGCCTTTTTATTCAATTATTCATCACTGAAAAATCAAAAAATTGATAAAAACTTCATGAGTTCAGTCGCATTTATGACTTGATTCTTACAAATATTATCACGAAGTTATGGAAGAAAATATGAAGATAGCCGAAAACAACTGGAGTAGCTTCCGGTCCTCTAGAGGTTGAAGACAATTATAACTGAATATTACATTATGACAAAACCACTTCTCTTTCTCAATAAAATAAATTTGCTCTCTATTTTTGAACAAATCTCTCAAGCAGAAAAATAACATCTTCCAGTAGCTTCAGTCGATCTGCAGTTGTCCAAAGCCCTTAAGAGAAATCTTATTTCAGATTCTTCCAGGACTCGATTTCTGTATTCAGAGAAAATTCTCTTGCATAAATGCAGATTTATTACCTTACCTCAGTTGACATTTCGAATGTAATTCAAAAATAAAATTAATAAAACCCGTGATAAATCTGAGTTTATCTCCAAAATTATGATTTAACTCTATATTCCAGACTTTTTTCTTCACTTTTTGATTGGATTACACTCCACATGGCTCCTGCATACTCCAAAAGCCATTGTTGCAGCAGTACACATAAAAACTAAAAAAAAATGCAGAAAAAAAAAGATTGCAGAAAAAATACAAGAGATATGAAAATTGAATACCACGGAAACGTAAAATTTTATAGGTAGTGTATAAAGCTTCCATGTATCGATACGGATGATGTTCAAAAAAAAAAAAGTGGAAAGAACAAAAAAAAATGGGGAAAAAAAATTATTGGAAATCGTGCTAGGTAGAATGCATAAATGTGAACGACTTGAATTTCATGACGGGTTTGTGGTTAAAGGGTAAATTGATATTTCAATGATGATACACAGCTATTGTTGCACTTGGTATGAAAATAAAATTGTTATCTTCTTTTTTTTCTCCCTTTCATTTCAAACTCTTTTAGTAGAAAAAAAACCGCAGAAAAAAAGCACACACAAAAAAAAAACATAAAAATAAAAGGAAAAAATGAAAGAGAGTGAAAATCCTAGCAATTTGGGGAAAATTCACAAATTGAGACTGAGCAATTGTCTCAATGGCACTCGAGGTACGTGCAAAAAAGGGTTATACCCATAGTAGTGTAATAAAACCCTTTTTCCTTTTTTCTTCTCATTTCTTTCTCTCTAGATCTCCCTCTTGTTACACAATTAAGGTCAGACTATTTCAAATGTTGAGCTCCATTTGCAAATCGAACGAGTCTGCAAGTGAGTGCCCAGGCACACACACACATACAAAACACAAAGACAGAGATGATTGTCGATGCCGTCTAATCCAGAAGTACATAGACATTTTATTTTCGTTTTCTTTCAACACACCGCCAACACATACATTTCCAAAAAGAAAAGGGGTCCTTGGAACGATGACACGTCGGTTTTTTTTACGAGCCCAACGAATTGTCAGGGGAGCAAGTGGTGAATAAGGTGCGGACAGGGTTAGCTAGTCTACTCCTCTCCTCTACTCTCTCCCCCCCCCACTTCGTCCACAACCCCCCCTCCCCCCTCACCCCCACCTCATTCGGCTGTCGAGGTAAGCACAGAGAGAAAGACGATTGCTCTCAGAGATGGGACCGGTCGACGCTGTGGTGATGACAGGGCGATATGTCAAACCATTGTCCCTCGTTTTCACTCTATAACTTCTATCCCCCATTCCTACCCCCTAAAGCCATACTCCCAACACCAATGCCATCTTCTTACTCCTAGTCTACTATCTTTTCCTCCTCTATCTATACTACCTCTATAACTGACGTCTCTTTGTCTTCCATTGTGTACGTGAAAAAACTACGTCACTTCACATAATATACGGAGATTTTTAATCCAGTCAAGTGAATAAAAATGTTTGAGAAGAAAATGATAAGAGGAGCTTTATGAATTCCACTTTATCTTTAATTTCTACATTTGATGAAGAATTTTCTGTGGGAAAAAAAAGAACAGTTTCAATTACTGTACTGTGTAGTATAAAGATTTCATTTCAAGTGAACATTTTCAACTCTGAGATAGTGTTAATTTGGTTTTGTTTCTTTTACGCAGGAAGAGGTAAGCAATTTCTGGATTATATGATACTTTTATGCTTTTAAGAGCACATAGGCAAAAGTTTTCGAAGGCAAAGGGCCCTTTAGGATATTTCTTCGTTCTTTCCCCCTTTTTATTTATTCCTTTATATTTTTATTATTTCATTCTTCTTCACTCTCAACTTTTTTTTCCCCCTTTTTTTTCTTAGTGTAAGTGAACAAATTCAGTAGAAGACAGAATACGCGTTTGTGGAGTGCATTGGAGAGGGCTTTGACAATAAATAAGCATTGCTGTACGGTTAGAGGCGACTTTGAAAAAAGTTTTCAATACGACCTAACCAAATGGTTATATGGTGCGAGAGTGGAGAAAAAGAAAAAGGAAAGGAAAAAAAAGAGAGAAAGAAAGAGCGTAAAAGCATCGAAAAAGGAGAGTACGATGCGGATAGGAAATGAGTCGCGTAGGTAGTTTTTCGTTTCGACGAATGGGGAACAAAATTCACTTGGGAAATTATTTGAATGTGTCTTATACAAAGTAAAAGTGGAAAAAACCAACTAAAAAAAAAAAGAAGAATACAGCCGTTTTATCGCATTATCAAAATAAAACTTTTCTCATATACTTATCATGAAAGAGTTAACAAATTTTATTGAAATAATTTTTTAACAAGAATTGAATGAAAAAATTTTCAAGTATCCACTTGATATTTGCACGTTTAATGTGTCACAAAATAGAAGAGAATGAGAATAAAAAGTGGATCGAAAGGACTCTTACTACTTTCAGTCTCAGCTCTCGAATGAAGATTTTAAAGAAAGGAAAAAAAATACGTTGGGAGTAAAAAGTACGAGAAAAAAATTATATCAAAAAGCGTCAAGAGGCTAGCAACCGCATATTTCCCCCTAGTACACGAAAGCCACCACTCGTCCTTTTCTCGTACCTTTCTCCTCTTCTTTTTATTCTTTCTTCCCTCGTCTCCTCTCCTGTCCTTCTCCTGTAACGGTTATAATTATATTTCCCGTCCGGAGGGTTGACAAAGTAAATGAAAGTTGAATCAAAGTCTGTGCTCCAGGACCCAGAGACTCTTGAAGACGCTGCGCAATCGTTTGGAGATGGTAGTAGGGGAAGGGATGAAAACTGAAAAAGTAGATGGAAAGTGAAGTGAAGAGGTTCGTGAGAGACAGAGTGTCTCGTATTACCTTTGCGCGTGCCGCTGTGTCGTACACAACGGTACCAAGGCAATCTGAGCTTCAGAAAATATGAGAAAAAGAGAGATTGCAAGAAGCCAAAAGGTAACTTGAAATAAAGCAAAGCCAAGATACCACTTCTCTTCATACAGCTGTGTACTATTTCACTCTTTGAAATAAGAAAAAAAATATAACATATAGGATAGTTCAATCGAATAGAGTCACGAATACACAGGTGTCTTGAAGATGAAATCCTGGCAGTGTTTATCCAGTAGAGAATTCAAGGAGAATGGGGTGAGTTTGGGAAACCGTAGTATATTCATGCTGTATCAAAAAACATCAACGAACTAAGGAAGAGAGGCGTCAACGTAAGGGATCACGTGCCTGAATATTTCATCGATCTAATATTTTCTCGATACACAATTCTCCCTTGTGTCGCTGGAATAGAGTTGGAATTGTCGTTTCCATCGGGTCAATGATTTTCCTCGTGCCTTCGATGCAAACGGAGGGAAAGAATACAGTAAACGGTAAAAACAGAGGAAGAAAAGAAAAAAAAAAAGAAGACTTGACATTACGAAAAGAAAGGACTGCCAAACGATGCCACGGGGCAAACGGTCTGCAGTGAAACGTGGAAAACCGAGAGGTACAGAAGAGAACTCAGTACCAAAGGCATTGCTCTTTCCTTCACCCTTTTCACCTCCCCAACCCCTCCACTACCATCCAACAGACACATACACAACTATTGCATCTAGCTAAATCCTTAGGTAACTGCACACTTGGTCCTGCAAACGTGAGAGGACGTGAAACACCAGTGAGAAGGGGAGAAGTATACCCGCGTCATGGATAAAAGCGGTTGTTTGTTACAATTAGGGGCTCTTCTCCACCTACCATCTCCCTTTTCGCTCTTCACTCGTATACTCACTACATGCACACAGTCTGGGACGTCATTTCTCTCCCTCTTTCACAACTCAACTCATCGCCCAACACACACGTACATATGAACTTCTCCCCTCATTCACTCATTTTCTGTGTGATGGTGTGAGTCACTCTCTCCATTTCGAGCCGGTACTTGCGAACTCAACGGGACGTATTCAGGGCATCGTCACCTCCGCCAAAAGAGCATCCAACGACGTCACCTTGAGTATCCTTCCAACTATATGCCAACGTAATTCACTGCACTGTACAATTTTCTCTACTCTTGTGAAAATTTTTGAAGGCACTTGAATTAGTCCTGAGAATAAAATCGTTGTATTTTTTTTCTCTCATTTTTTCTTATTTTTTTCCACTCATTCTCTGTCCCATTCTCCACTCAGTTTTATTTTTACTCTTGTTGATCGATTGGAAATAGAAAGGAGAAGCACCGTGTGAGATAAAGAGTGAGAGAGAGAGAGAAAGTGAAAAAAAAGGAGTAATATACTTGGGCGCACCGCGGAACCGTATTGGCGTGACGCGTAGAAATAATTGGTGCGCAACGTTGGCTCGGGTGATTAACCTAATCGAGCGAGAAGTGAGAGTTAAAGTGTAAGGGCTGATAGCCGATATGCCGTTACCATCGTAATTGTTTTGCAGCATCCAACGTTTTTTTTTTCCTCTCCTTTTCAACTCTCCCTCTTTCTCACTTTAACTCACTCTTTCACACTTTGCTCAACTCTTTTCTAGACCTAAAACCAATGCTGGCTATCTCGAGGGTGTGAGGTGTCGAAGCGAACAACCGAATGAACGTCAAATGAAAAGTAGACAAGGGCATGGTGGAATGATGAAGAGAACAAAAAAAAAAAAGAAAACTCAGGAAAATAAAAGGCAAAAGGTAGAAGATAAAAAGAAAATAGAGAAAGTGAAGAGGAGAAAAAAAAATGAGCTTGCCAGTGGCAGAGAAAAGTTAATTGGATCGATCTCTGGAGTGACGCTACAACCGTTGAGTGATAGAGGGATGAAATGTCGAATGCGAAGAAACGAACAATGTACGATCTGTGTTAAAGGATGAATGGACAGACATGGATGCCCGGGTATGGAGTGCCGAACGTATTCCATTCGATTATTAAGCTTGTCAATCACATAAATCTACATTTACTCGTATCCCTTAGGTAATAGGTAACTTCAATCTCGTCTAGATGTGAATTTAAAAAGGGAAAGAGCATGAATAAATTATGAAAGAGAGGAATTCATGCTCTGGGGAATATGAGAGGGATGGAACAAAAAAAAATAAAGGAATAGGTGGAGAGAAACTCATTCAGGTTCAACTGAAGTTGGCCAGTAATAACGGAGTAGTACCGAATGAGAAGTGCTATTGGGGGTAATCTCCTGTTCGGGAAATTTATCCATCGTCTTGGGGCAACTTCCTGGTGCACAGCAGTGCACAGTGCTGCTTCTCCTACCATTCCGAACACATCTAAAGACTTTCACTGGCATAATTTTCTAACGATTAATACATCTGTCGTGAGTAAAGCGCACTTCATTCTGAGTGAACATTTAAAGTATAAAGATTCATCTTTGGTTGGTACAAGGATGGTAAAAGTGGTGAAATTTAGTCTTCAGTTAGTTCAACATTTTCGTGAGAATTGTGAAGAAAAATTTTCATTTTATGATAAACAGATGATTAAAGTTTCATGAAGCTATTCGTTGAATTTCCCAAGTTTTTGGAATCATTTGTGATTCTAAAGGAAAGTTTGTAAGAAAGTGTTAATCAGACAAAGTTTTCACAAATATTTAGCATTTGTTGTTGGTTAATTTTTCGCTTTATTTTTCTCTTGTCTTTGTTTTTATCTACTTATTTTATTTTTAGAAAATTTTACCGGAGAAAAACGTGGGATACAATTTTCTAATCAAGTAACTTTTAATTAAAAGCCATTCTACTCATTCTATTCACTCAGAATATACAGAGATAACAGTCAATTCATCAACAATAATTATAAACACAATGCTACCGATATAATCGAGACCTGTCGACATCATCGAGGATGAATTAACACGAAATAAATAACCCAATACCAGTATTCAACTGTGCAAAAGTGAATGTGTACGATTATAACGTGATAGAGCATTGAAATTTAATCGTAAAATATCTCCACTGCACGAAGTTAATGCAGCCACTGTTAGCAGAACAATAGAATCCCTGTAATCATGCGTATCTCCAATATGACCTATCAAACTAACGCACCCGCATACACTTGATTGACGAAACAAAATCCCAACGCATCAGCCAAATTTCCAATCGACCTCACCGAAATTCCTGTGAACAAAATCATCATGTACTGAAGCATGAGCTTGATTGATGTGGCAACATCCCAGCGATTCAATCTCAGGAATAATGTCACTCAATGATTAAAAAATAAGGGATACAGGGATAAAATGGACCAGTGGGTTAAAAATTATGATCCAGGATTTGTAAAGTATCCAACAATGTAGACATGTTGCATTTCCTAAATGTTTTTTAGAATTTTTTTTTTTGGAGTCCTTCAGTGAGGTGATTCTTTCTTACTGGTATGACTATTCATCAACAGTTAAAATTAACTATTTTAATTGAGTAGTCACACTCAGCATTATAATATTAGGGTTACTATTCAAGATCATAACATTGAATCAAGACGAGTAAACATACCCGTTACTATATTTCACTCCTGTGAGTGATGCCCGTACCATAATCTACACTTAACTAAGGATTTTACGATGGATCTAATGAAGAATCCATGAATTTATACTTGAAGTACTACTGATTGATTTGAACAAGAAATATGAAAATTAATTGAAGTAGTAATTTTGGATTTGTCTGAAGAATACCCCCGCAGATAAAAAATTTATAAAAAAACTTTGAAAGATGTAAAAAAAAAAAGAAAAATTATGAATTATCTCATTTTAGTCACCATAATCAACTCTGTATTACAACTATGAGAATCGACTCCACATAACTAGAACTAACAGTTTATACTCATGTTTATTATCTGATGATTATACTTGAAGTTGATAAAATTGATTGTCAGAATAAAAAATCCCGTTTCTCACCAAAATAGTTACTAATAATATATTTATACTTAAGGTCTTTTCTACCATACTTTTCAGTTCCACAGTTTGAAAAATTCTCTGTGTTTACTGTGAAAACATAATGATTCATTATTTAGCCCCGGTGGTCTTTTTGCCCCGGTCTCCCCTACATTATGAAGAGACATACTGGAAAAATCCATTCCTTCCGATGAATATCACATTTTGTCCTAATGTGGCGCTTTTCTTCTCACACTGAAGAGAAAATAGGAGTAAAAATAATGAAATAAATTGTTTCAATAGCCCTGCAAAAATATTTTTTCAAGTAATTAAAAAAAATTGATCAATTAATTTTAATTACAATTTTAGTTTTATTTTAATTTTTGAAATTTTCATGTATTTCTTGAAATCTGCAAATTTTCTGATTGTTAAAAAAAAATACTTGTTTGAAACTGATGAAATGAACAGCAAATTAGGTAAATTTCTTTAAAATATGAAAAATATAGTTGCTGGGAAAAATTATTCGTTGAGGACTATTGAAACAATTCATTTCATCATTTTTTTAATACTTATTCAACGTCACCATCTCTACGCTAAGATTATGCCAATCAGGGTCGTGGTGTGTCTGCGGGCAGATCACTCGTAAATAATTTTACACAGTGGTGTTTGTATCATTCGGCAGAGACTAGGATTTAAACTCGGAGCTTTGAGTCACCACTCGGACACTCTACCGAACGAGCCCTCATCATCATTCATCATTTCTACTTTTTTTTTCTCAGTACATCTATATGATCACTCCGTCGATTTCATGATTGAGATCACCTGAAAGACACTTTTCATTCACACCTCACTCCAACAAATTCAAACCTAAGCCTTCGTGCTCATATTCTATGATATAATTGAACACATCGTTCTTACGAGCTCTTCAGAAAGGGGGAAAAATCATAATAATCGATTTCTCTTCAACCCAAAGCTGCTCGAGGTCAAACGCCTGATAGACACCTTTGTAATATACGATAAAATACAACGAACTTCGTAAGCCCAAAAATAGAAGACCCATTATGTACTTTGACGGGCGTAAACTTTCCGGTGGGATCGCCGTATAAACGATAGTTTAAGGTGCTCTGCTTAGGCTTCGTTTTTTTTTTACACTCTTCTTGCTCATGGAGCACCTAGCTCAGAGTGTCGTTATCCGTATATCCTATATTTAGATTTTGTATAAAGCCCACTACCTAAAGTGAGTGTTTCAATATATCTAAAAACCCATTGGCATTTTCCTCTGCAGTATTATGTAAATATCTTTATTTTTCACTTCATTTTTCTGTTAGAGTACACGGCGATTTTTCTCAAGTTTTATCACATTCTCACAGTCAAATATTCTCACCATGTAACTGTGTACTGATATTAGCTACATAGTAGATAAAGAAAAAAGGAAATGAAAAATTAAAGATAGGAGGAACGAAATGAGACAAAATATTCACGACACGAAAAATGGCCGGAATATAATGAAAACAAAAGTATTTATGGCAAAAATAACCACTGAGCTGTTAAAAAAATGATAATAATGATGATACTTGCAGCATTGATACACCACACAAGTAATAAATGACGAGAGGAAATAGGAGCAAAACGTTCTAAAAATAAGTGGATTCATTTGGTAAAAGTCGATGTATCGTTGCCTTAAAAACAAAGGGATGTAAGTATTGTGAATAAAGATAGCACTTACGCCTCTCTTTTTTTAAGGCGACAATATATTCGCAACAGATATTAGGAGAGGGTGGGGCAAAATGGAACCCTCTTTTTTTGCGGAATTTTTTTTTGATCGTGGGAACATTAATTCAGGTATAATACATTTCACATTTCTGTATCCAGCCGAAGGGAGGGAAAACGGACATCGAAATGAAGCTTGCAAATATTCAACTATTTTTAATTAAGTTATGGGCACTTTTCTGTAAATCATTTTTTACCCTATAACTAAGACGCAGATGGGGGTCTCTGATGGATATAGTACCTGACTATCGTTTCTTTTTCCCTGAGAGAGGCGAAGAGTTTAATTTGATCAGCTATTGATGGTTGAAAATGAAAACATAAAACTCCCTTGCTGTGTCACAGACATCTCATTTCATTCAGTCTTGTACCCTGAAAGTATTAGAAATTTAACAATCTTTACTACTAGTTAATATTCCAGAGATCTCAATCATTTTTAATCAATTGGGTACTCACATTTCTATAAATTCATAGGTACAAAACCTGGATATTTCTCAAGCCGATCGTTGAGCCAGGATAACTTTGGTACGATAACAGAATCGCAGATTAGTTCATGAAAATCATTAAATTTCAGATACTTTCAGGGTTCATTTCCAAAGTAAGAGAATATCATTTTATCATTAGAAAATTTTAATAATTAAGTAAATCAAACTCTCTTCCTTTCTCAAGGGAAAATACAGCTGTTTGGTCAAGTACTACACTGAGAAAAAAAAATTCTGGTCTCAAAGAAATGTAGTTTGTGCAATTAAATATCGAATAAAGTGGGCGAAATGTCGTTCATTTGACAATTATTAGTATTGTTAAATTCAATATTTCCAACGTCCCATGATCCTTAAATCTTAAATATGAAAAGTTCGTCCCAAAAAACCATTGATGATCTATATCAATATCTATAGGAATTTAGTATAATTACTTGTACAAAATACATCTCTTTAAGACCAGAAATTTTTTCTCTCAGTGTATATGAGGCATTCCGCGCTATTTCACTCACTTTTCGGGTCCTATTTTTTGATTTCGTTTATTTTCGAATATGTTGTGAACATGGTTATCAAGAGTCATCTTCCAAGAAAAAAAAATTTTTTTTTGACCAAATTATGACCATTTCTCATTTTGGAAAAATGGCACATGTGCTCATTTCTGTGTAACTGTAAAAACGTACACGCCAGTTCCCACGTGACCTGCTGCTAGTGCGCTGTGCGCATGCGCAAGGCTCTCGAGCGTCGGCCGCGAACCACGCGAAGATATAAAAAAAACGATATCTCATCAACCATTCCGATAAATAAAGTGAAAATTCACAGAAAAATCAAACATAATTCAATCCATAACATATATTTTTTCCAGATTTTTTAAGAGTTGAGAAAGATGTGATTCGGCTGTTTGTTTATTGAGTTTGTTGTTAAAAAATAGAAATATTGACTTTCGACTTGTGGACTAAATTTTATTGCAAAGTATCACTTTTTTCGAAAGAAAAGTATTCTATCTTTTTTTTCATAAGACTAATATCAAAGAAGATAAGAGCATTTACAGTTACACAGAAATGAGCACATGTGCCATTTTTCCACAATGAAAAATGGTCATCATTTGGTAAAAAAAAAATTTTCTTTGTTTATCTCTTGGGAAATGACTCTTGATAACCATGTCAACAACATATTCAAAAATAAATGAAATCAAAAAATAGAACCCGGAAAGTGAGTGGAATAGCGTGGAATGCCTCATATTCATCAGAAATATACACTGATATCCCCCTTCCTCTGGATACAAAAACGTGGATGTATTCTACGTGACTCAATGTTTATGCAATAAAAAAAATATGCAAAAAAAGAGGGGTCCATTTTGCCCCACGGTCCATTTTGCCCGAAGCGTCTATTTTGCCTCACCCTCCTCTATATTATCATGAATATTTTAAAAATGAACATTTTGATCATAAATATTTTAACCATGGATATTATGTGTGAATATTCTGACAATTAGATATAGTGCAATTCTTCTATGTTCAACCGCTCTTCATACTTGACGGAATCTTTGCTTTATCTTTGACTATGCTGTCTCCCATTACGACTTTTCAGTTAGAGAGAAAAAATAAACCGGGGAAAAAATAGACCCGAAAAAATATCTCATGGAAATTTTAACTTTTTAAAGTTCAATTTATTCAGTCTGTATTTGGTTGCGCAAACCTTCACATTTATGTGCATATTTATAAGACATGAGTGTGATGTGGTGGGGACAAAAGAATCGGTCCAATATAGAAGATCGTCCGGAATGGGTAAGTCAAATATAGAGAAACTCCGCTGTATTTAGTCTTGTCACCAAACAAGCTGTCACTCCAACCACATTAGCTTCTACGAAAATGCTCAAATTACTTCAACCTCTTGGCTCTGATATAAAAAGACATTTCACTCAAGTACCCAGAGCTTCTCACTCTTACTCAGTTCGGCTATCGATCTTCTACGTTTCTTGCAATAACAGGTGAAAAGGGTTGGTATACGTGGTTGAGGCCAGAGGTGAAAAGCCAACCCAAGTGAAGATTACTCCGTATCAGTTTGAGTGGATATATACAGCGCCGTCCTACTGTGGTGAAAAGACTTACTAGAAATCTTTCAGCAAAACAAGAAATTCTTCAGAAAAATTATAGCTGTTATTCTTTGCAAGGAGAGAAGAAGAAATTTGGCCCAGTTGATACTCAAGATTTATGGGTAAATATTTCAATGGAATTTTAGAGATGATCATCGGGAATTGTCAGTTCCACGCAATAATGGAAGATAAAGGCTTCTCATTCATTCGGAGAATTTTTTTCGGAGTGAAGGATTTCGTGGAAAAATCTGGAAAAAAGTGAGAAGATGCTCCAACATGTCTACATTGTTGGTTACTTTTTTTTCAATTTTTCTCGTAGAGGCCATCACTGTCGAAAAAAATCCTGGATCATTATGCCTCGCAGGTCTATTTTGCCCAGGTCTCCACTAAATAAATTTAGCTTCAATGATTGCTTGGTTCATGGAATGTGCAGGTCATTTCGCTCGCACCCGATGCATTACTCGTCTCTGTGTCTCACTTACCGACTAGCTCCGCCCCTTTTTACGAAACTAACATTCCTCCTTCTCTAGACGTTGTTTGTTCGCTTTCTTGCCTTCGTTGGATATCGATTGGTAACTAAATCGCAGGTCCTCCTCATTCAGCCCCGGACTCATTGCGCTACGACCAACTCTACTCCTTCGCTCGCCATTTCACCCTCTCACTCCCCTCAACTTCCTTCGTACAGAATGTTTACACATCAAGAAATTTGCTGGAGCTAACAAACCGACTGAAATAAAGGAATGAGAAAGAAGGTCCACGTGAAATGTTTGCGAGGGACAATTACCATTTTCATCTGTCTCTGTAAATGTACCCCAATTGCACAGTTAACCAACGAGGAGATAAGTACTCACGACTTTCGTACTGTCTCAAGTAACTCTTCAAAACCTGTAAGGTCTTTGGCTCTTAGAATCCAAAAGGGAATTACATTATTTTCCATGAGAAAATTTCTTAGCAGTATCTTCTGCCAATGTCTTCTGGCTGATTGTTGGAAATTGTACCTAGACGCCAGACTGTTTCATAAGTACATAGAAACGTGAGAATTAGACAGAGACAGAAGATAGCGGTGAGGGAATTGTTTGTTGGTTGAGTTTATATGTGACTGGGAAAACTGAATTCAGTAGAAATTCTCGTGTTTCTGGGTCTGACCACAGGCGGTACAATACTACTTGCGACTGAGTAGCGTGGGTGAGTGTCTCCCTCCTATCGCCTCCTTTTTCCGTCTATTGCTGGACGAAATGGACCATTAAGGGGCCGTATGAGAGAACCGGAGACTGTCTTACTGGGGCCATTACCATTTCTTACTATCCTGCGAAACGATGCACGAGAAGAAGAGAAAGAAAAGAGCAATGTTCTGAAACAGGATGTTGGTTTTCAACGGAGGTCAACTGAGGACCTCAGTATTTCTTTGCTTTTATAAAAACTAAAATTAATGAGATAGATATTGTCGAAACTTTACTATTCCCAAAAAGTGTTTGGAGGTAATTTTGTCTTTGCTAGTTTTTTTTTTGTTTTTTTTTCTCTCAGTAAAGAGGAAGTGAGAGGGGAGAAATAACTGTGGATAGTGATGGAAAAAACAGGCAATGAATTCTGTTTTAACTCAACCCACTGAGCAAAAAACTTCCAGGCTATGTACATTGAAAAACCCTGGGGACAAAAATACTCAGTTGAGTGAGAGAGAAAGAACGAAAGAGAAAGAGAGAGAGAGTTAGGTATAGGTATTTTCCATGGGTTGGTCCACGTTCGACGACTGCAGTCATTTGTTATGATAGACTCGCATTCTCTACGGTGGCGTTTCAAATGGCCACCGCTACCACCATGACGACGAAGAAGCACGAGAAGCTACGGTGATTCAGGAATGAGGGGGGGGGGGTCGACTTGTTTTTTTTTCTTCTTTCTCCAGTGAGGAGAGAATGCGCCACTGTACTATAGCTCCGTGCTTTGGAACAATTCGTGTGGGATTTTCGAATCGTGGTAGTAGTTGACGTGGAGTGAATGTGGAAAAGAGAGGATGAGGTTAAAATGGACGAAGAGAACAGAGAGGATGACCGAAAACCAGCAGCACTGTTCGACTGTCACAAACACGACTCCCTCGAGCACCCACAGAACTGATAGTGTACAGTATACTATACACTGATGGTGCACAGGCAGAATTAATTGCCAATGTTTGGAATCGAGAACTGCGGATGTTTCGATCTATAGGTATGCATATATATATATATATATATATCAGGTCGAGCAGAAAAATCCTGTTTCTTTTTAATTAAATAGAATTTATTTGGAAAAATTTGATTTGCATATGTTTATGTCCCTTTTTTTTACAATATTTAAAAATTTTCGGGGCTATTAAATTTTCAACTGCCTGGAATATACTAAATTTGGGAAGAATTTCATTATTTTCACTCGTGAATTTTTGATGATAAAATTTGTGGAGGGTCGTTTTTTTTCCTTCCTCCCTGTGAGATAGAGAGATTTTCATCTGAATTCTCTTTTTTTTTTTTGCGAGACCACATCAAACGAATGGGATTCATGCATTAAAATGCTTTTCAGCGACAGGGCATTTTTACACATCATCTCACAACCACTTTATATTTTTTCCTTGACCTTTTTTTTTACATTGGGCACACGTGAACCGTAGAAAAGTTTGAATTATAGTTATCGCTAGCTAGATCCCTACAGTTGCCCGTAGGCCAGTCTTTTGATCTCGTCGGCATTGTTCAGCTTGCTTTGTCATTACATACTTTTTCTTCTCTTTTCTCTTTCTCTCATCCATCTTGGGAAAAATTAATTTTCCTCTGCGTATAAATGTATACGGGTACCGAGCAGTTTTTCCTTCAACAACCACGGTATAACGTGTGAAGCTAGCAAGCAATATACCTTTGGGTACTACGTATTTCTTTATGCAACCAATATTATCAAGTAGCTCGTGCACCTGAGTTAAATATATCGTCGCCTTAGAGTTAAAGGAGTGTAAGTGCTGTGTATAAGCATAGCACTTACGCCTCTTTGTTTCTAGGGTGATGATATATAACGTGTTTGTCCCATTCCTATCATTAACCCAACCACTATTATGAGTCGCACAGCCCAGCTCTCATTCACTGATTTTAATATTCGAAAATATTATAATCTCCCCCAATTTTCCCCCAAGTTTTTCTACAATCGGTTCCTCTCCTCACCATTCATCATAAACGCGGCTAGAATTTCTAAATGCGTTTCAATATAACCATAAAACGACCTCAACTCACTATTCTTTCAATATTTTATCAACAATTTTTACTCCGAATTCTACACAGCTGCAAGGCCAATAAAGCAATTCAACGCTCATTTCTTCCTCAAAATAATAATATTTTTCTTTAAAATTTTTCCAAGTTTATTCCAACATATAGAAAATAGGACTGAGAGAAGTTGATTACTTCAAGAACTATAGAAACCCCACTGGTTTTTACGATTATTACTTTTAATCCCCCAAAAAACTTGACCTCCCCTCACTAATCCTTTGCAACCGGTCTCAGTCAACGGACCCAAGAACTCCCACTACTACCTGCGGGAAAACCCAAACACTCCCTCCACGACTCGCGGAAAAACCCAGCTTGGACCAATCCCAAAAGGTTTCTCCCTTCCACACTATTTTCAACCAATCACGGAAATAAACCCAACTTGGACCAAAGGTTTCTCTCTTCCCAACTACTTTCAACCAATCACAAAAATCTCACTTCATCAGACCTAGAGCTCGGCAGCCTCATCAACTTCCCGTACATATATATCCCTCGAAATGCAGAAAAACTTGAGTCAGTTCTTAATTCGCTCACAGTACGAATACTGTTAGTAGAACCCCGTTGAGTTGAACAATTTGCTCCGTTGAGATATTCATTTATCTCTACTTTTAAACTCATTTTTTTCCGAATCCAATCTTAGAAATTATTCTTTTAGTAAATATTAGACGAGCGAATAATTATTTATCCATTTCATTAAATCAAATTACATCAACCTAAATTCCAGTACAAATTATCATATAAACCATTGTTAACCTCATCAGCCGAAATATATGAATGAATGAAATTAATAAATTAAATAGTCGTGAATTATTCAAGTGAGATTAAATTGTTAGCTTGAAGGTACTGAACCAGAGATAAGGTCAGTACAGTGTTGATATTATCGGGAGAGACCGCCATGTTTGTGGTGTTGTATGAAAAAACATGCTGCAAGAATGAGAAATCGGACGTTTATTATTCGACATGAGTCAACGAAAATGCGCACATCTCGAGTCCAACTTCGTTGGAACCAGTTTCTAAGCATAGAATCCCGAAATCAGCATTATTAAGGGCTCAGTAGATCTCATGTAATCCTGATAACACGTCAATCATATGCAGATCCACAATCTTAATAGGAATCGATCATGACAGTACTATGGATTCCGGAGTCCTCATCAAAACAATTCGAACTGATTTCCATTTGGATTGTTTCATTCTAGTTGCATCAAATAATCAAATATTCTATAGTAATGGAACGAATCATTGCATTGAAGTACAATTGATAGTAAAAATTTTGCACATACCATATTTCACTTCTGATGTAACATATCTACACGCGTCACATGCCCTCTGAGAAATGTCAGACTCGGTCCAGAGAACGTCTCAAGCTCACAGAGACGCGATGAATCTGGCGCTTCTCACGTAGCTGTCAGATCCGACAGAAATAATCCATATATCTGTGTCCAACGTCACACAGATACACAGATCATTCTTGATCCCATTTACTGTTTGTTCTCTAGGGATGTAAAATGACGGTAATTTTAGACGTAGACCAGGTATGTCATCAATTAACCGATTTAGGATTATTCCTGACTTGACCACAAATTTTATTGGAAATTGACCATCAGAAATTCAAATGATTAGTCAGGAGGAATGAAGAACAATATTCATCTGAATAGATGAAAATTGACCGTCAATTCTATTCTCGGTTATTTCTTTGGTCATTTTAAGTTAATTTTTTTTTCAATGTGGAAACATGAAGACATCGGTCATTCTCAGAAGTTATCCAGTAATGCATTCCACATTTTTTCTCTGAGGAATTGTAATTAAACTACCCAGTTCAAGAATAAGTATGGAAAATAGATATGGAAATCTAGCCATTTTGATGGAAAACGTCCGTCAATTTTTTCTTCAGTCACTTTTTTCATCATTTTTCAATTGGAAATAATCTTCAATAATGAATAGAAATATTTTTTATTTCCCTTTAAAAAATTATAAACTCAGCTTGAACTCATACTAGGGATACTAGGAATTCTGAAGCGAGAAATACAAAAATCTAATTACAAAAAAAATCATCAGTCTATTTGGATGGAATTTAACCGTTAAAAAGATGTCCGATCAATTTATTGATTCGTTTCGATCATTAATTTTGACCAAAATAGTTGATCATTAGCTGTCCAGTTGATGATGATCAAATGACCGCCATCCATTTTCGTTCCATCCCTCATTAGCTCTATTCAATAAAGCCTCAGTCCTATCGCAATCTTTGAAGAATTAGAGACTGATGAATAGCCAAAATATGATGAGCTCACTACGTCACAAACGAAGAACTGAGGATGAATGAACATGGGCAGAGGATCACACGTAGAAAACTCGTGAGGCTTAGACATCCCTTGTCATAGACCAGTGCTGGAACGATTATTGCGCAGAGTTATAAAACCTAACTACTTCCTTTCTTAGGGGCGTTAGTAGCTTTTGCCAAAAGGATGGGTAATGTCAAACTGCACGAGCGTTTTGTAGTCTGGCTTTTTTTTTGTGGTTAGCCAACACTATCATCCAGCAGTACTCTAGCATATAATGGTAAGTGAATGAAGTTCCACGCCCTAAAGTCACCGCATTACCTTTCAGTTAAAATAAAATATAAGAAACGCTTTTTGCACCATAATTTCTTCTCACGTCTGACCTCTCGTATTCCTACCTTGCTGACCCCATCCTCCTACCTTCAAGCCCTAGAAGTACTACGTTTTTACCTTTTTCTTTGTATTCAGTGGCTCATTCTCTTACGTGTAATTGGCCAAGTAATTGGTGAACTAGTAGAAATTGGATAACGAACCACTGGTGAATCCGTAAAATTCTTGAGATGGAACTCTGTCGTTTTTAATGAAATTTATTGTGAATCACAATTTTCACAAAATACTTATTAGATTCTAGGAGACTATTAGTGTCAGTTGTTTCATGCTTCTCTTGTGAAATCTCTTACCTGAAACATAAAAAGAAAGAACAATTATTTTTCTATTTCCAACATTCTGTAATGGCGACGTTTTTTATTTATTTTCAGACTTCAATTATGGAAGACTGGGGCAAAATTATCTAGGATTCTTTTTCAGAGGAATTTCTTGAAAATAACTGAAAAATAATTGAAAAGATGCTCCAAAATGTCTATTCACTCTCAAAAAAAATCCCGGATCATTTCTCCTGGTCTCCCATAACATTTGGAGAATCAAAAAATTTGGAGAAATTAGGTCTCTAATGGTTTGGTTATGATTATCTTCATAACTGAAATATTTATAAAGACCCGAGGAGTTGAAAGGTCGATTGCATATCATCCCATTATCCTTAATCATCTCGTAGAGGATATGAGTAATTCTAACATTAACGAAAAAAAAAATTGATATAATTCCTGAACTCAAAATAGTTACTGAACTTTATAAAAATGAGCTTCAATGAAGTGGTGATTGTGACTTCAAAACTGACATTCTCTTAAAAAAAACATGAATGTGTCGAAATTATTTATATTTCGTTGGAAGTGTAATTGACTTGATATCGAAATTCTTCATTATAAAATGACCTCACATTTCCAATTCGAGTTGATGACGTTCATTTTTATGATATGTTAGTATGTCACATTGAAAATCCAATAATGAATAATGGATTATCAATTTGAGTTGGTTCATGATTTGATTGATTGTCTCGAAAATATTCACAATTAAGAGAATTATTACTAATTCTCTTAATTGTTTTATACAGCATTAATGAGGGCGAATAATGCTCTTTCTGAAATTTTCATGCATATTCCAGATTTTCTCCACTAAGATATATTTCATTTTACATAACAATGTGACTGTCTCATCATCGTTCTCTTAATTTATTTCAGCACCAGTTGCATATATCTATATATACACATGTATACTATCATCATGTACAAACGTATACACAAGAGTCAGTAAAATAACCAGAGTAGACATCTCAAAGGTAACGAAGCATTCGCCATTTCTCGAGCTATGTCGTTATACACAAGTGGTAAAATAACATTCTCATACAAGTGTATCCAGTTCAAATACAATTCCTCTAGGTAGCTCGTATTGCTTCGAGAGAAAAAAAGGGAATATATAACAAGTTGTGGATTTTTGGTTTTATCCCAAATGAAAGGTATATATTCGTGAGAGAATATACAAACTCGGTAATACGAGGAGCCTTGTAATATTCATTGAGTGCAAAAAGTTTTCCGGTTGCGGAAGATGAGTGTATGCAAGGGGGAAGAGAAGGCTTTAAAAATATGGTACTGGCACGTGTGCGCAAGGGGATAATCTCACTTTGTGAAGTTTTTTTTATTTTTTTTTACCGAAAGCTTTTCTCTCTTTTTTTTCATATAATTTTCCCTTTTTTTCAGTTCTGTTCGTTTTTGTGTAAACTTTTTCATGAACCCGACGATCTCATTGGGAACAATGAAATAGCTCACGTCATTCGAATTCGATCAGGCGAGTAAAGAGAAAAGTTGGTGACCTCCGCCGTTGGCCCAATAGTTTTTCATGTTTACTTAAAAAAGTATATTTGATTTTATTAGATTGGAGAATTGTGTGCAGACAATGTAATTGAGAATTCGTGAGAAAATTGATGAATTGGAAAATTTTCAACCTTTTTTTTTCTCGAAAGTTTTGGAGAGAGTTTCTTTTTTCTTCTCCGATGAAAATATAAATTACAGAGTTTTTTGAGAAAAAAATTACAGAATTCTCTTTTAACCATAGATAAAATTTATAATAATCCAACAATCAGAAACCACATCACGTCGGAAAATCGCAATTAACAGTCGAGCTCCTACTCCACTCACTCTCGAGTACTAACCTGGAATATGAAACTTCATGTACTCCAGTGAAGAACTGGGCATCATAAAATAGGTAATTTGCTTTTCATTCAATCGAGAACTGCGATTGAATGTGAAATAAACATTTGAAACTTTTACCTTTCAATTACAGCTTATATTCCAGAATATTTCATTCAAAGCTCTGGATATTCCGAGCATATCTGTTTTTCCAAGGAAAATAATACTGAATTGAAAATTTGGGTCATATGAAGTTATACACTGATAGAGTTATAATCGTGAAGAGCCCTAATAGAGCTATGAAAGAAATCAATCGACCAATCGTGAGTCCTGCATTTGAGTTCACGCAGTACCTTCTGATTGAACGTTACGAATAATCTGACAAATACCACTAAAGCTTCAAATTTAATTGCATCCAATCAAAGTTCTCTACCTCCCAAATATGCATGAACTTTGGTATCCCAAAATCTGTCGTGATACTGCCAAACTTCATCCACATGTTCTATGTAACAGAGTTTCTGGCTATAGGCAATAATTTTGATGCATCCGTCATATGACTGCTACAAAATCATATTGATCAATAATATACGAATAATCGACCAGAATGTAGACACGATTGATCATTGGTACGCATAAAGAAGTAATTATTTAATAATGAAAAATATTTTAGATATGAAAAGTATAGGTTTCATCGAGGAGGTAATCACTTGTAAAATTTAATGTACAGTCAAATTAGAAATCTCGCGGAAATTCAAGAATTTTTTAAATTAATTTAAAAATCACGCGCAAAACCTTACGAAATCTGTAAAGTTCTTGAAATTTTATCTGAAATAAATAGTGACAATGTATGAAAAATTGATTTGCGGATTTGAGGAAAGTCATTCGAAGTTTCGAGATATTGACATGGCGATACGGAAGCATACACCTCGGAGGTATTAGTGGATATAAAGAGGATTTTGTAGGACATTATTTTAATTAAATTTTTATTATCTGATTCTCTATAAATTTTCGTTTTTACCATGAAACCTAGAAATCTCTCAGCATTTTCTGAAATCTCTTAAATTCTCATGAATCTCAGAAATCTATTGAGTTTCCAATGATTCGTTGAAATTTCACAGATTTCAAGAAATTTCATGAATCTTCATGAAGTCTGCGTAGAATCCAAGAATCTTTGAATTTTTGCAATTTCAAGTTTAGGCTACACAGATTTTACTAGTGACTGCCCCTTCGAGATTCATGATATATAAGATATGATTCTTGATACATATAGAAAAATATAGGCATAATGTATTTGTAAAATATATAAGTATATTCAGTCTGTGAAATAAATATAAACTAAATAGATTTTGATTATAGAACTTATTGCTGGTTTTCAGGTATAAAAAATTTGATTGAAATATTTAAAGAAATAGATATTAAATATAACAAATTCATGCATCACGATATGAGGTACTCGAGAGTTAATGAGAAAATATGGAATAAATATATTTTCAATTTTTTAATCCTGTTGGAAGTGAGTTAGATAAATAAGTTTAAAGCACAGTGCATTAACTTTTCTATCATTCAAGACTTTATTCGATTGCGCAAATAAAAGATTATCGGCATCAAAAGACAAAGAGCCCTCTACAGTTAGTTAGCCCTAATAGTTCTCTCTCCATATCAAATTATTGGGTATCACGTAATAATGGAACCATTCATTGTACATGTTTATATTGACCTTCCTGGCGCTCATCATATTAATTCATTTTGCGGTTCATAATTTTATTTTAAATGGATAATAATTCCCAGGATCGAGTTGAATGATAATCCAATCAATTCTTAATATCTTACGAATACACTATGATTATATTTTTTTACTATAAAATTTATATTTTGGAAATATAATTGAAAACATTCTTATTAAATCTGGAATATATATTTCTTCTACAAGGGATAATTCAGAATCTTCCCATTTTCAAAGCACAGAGCCCAAAAAAATTCTCTATTATCGTCAAAGCTTCTTTGACAAATCCCTACGAATTTTCTGTACTGCTTCGTGAAGTGGAAAAGATCTTCTCGTTCCATACTTTACCCAAATCACTATTCATAGACGAAATCTAAACCAAGAAGAAAAAATAAGACAAAACTGTATCTATACTTTTAAATTCAAAGAATTCAAAGCAGCTCTGTGATACACCATATTCCTCTAAAGTTGTATAATAAAGGCCTCGGCAGTACCAAACGAACCGTAAATTTATTTTATCCATAGTACAAACAGCGTTAAAGTGTCTCGGTGTGGTGGCCAAAGGAAGTGAGTAGTTCGTCGTTCCTTGGGTTCTACCTTTTTCCTGAGCAGTGGCCAACGATAAGAGAAGCTGCAATGTCTCGATGGAGACCACGAGGGAGTCAGTGGAGCGAGTGACATCTTGGTTAGTTGAGGTGGAGGAAAAATGAGGGAAGAAAGGATAAACCCAATTTCCATCTCTCTTTCTCTTCTATGTCTCATCATTCCAGTAAAACACACACTGGGCTTATGAAACCATCTGCTTCTTTATACACCGTAATATTACAAGCTCTACTTGTCTTTATGACTCCATTAATAGACTCATGTTAAAGTCCAATCGGTGGAATAATGACGATCACATTTATTCATTATCATCAAAGGAAGTAATTATTTTAATTTACAAAACAGTAAATAGTATTGCACAAAGTAAATTAATCAATTTGAAATTTTATCCCAAGCTTTAATACAATGGAGATGAAAACGATGTAAATAGACTCTTTCATCAGGTAGAAAATGAAAGAAGGAATTTCCTTTATTAAAAAGGTAGAAGAAGATTTACTCCAGCCAGTGGATAATTTTCATATTGAAAATTAAAAATAAAAGAAGAGGGGAAAAAAAATTAACCCATACCAGTATAACTATACATAAAGAAGCAGCAAGCCTTTGTATCCCTCTTTTAAATGGTACTGCACATTCTATGTATATGTATGTGCGAAAGTCAATAAGAGTGTCGTGTTTGAGGGTAGTGAGTCAATCAAGCGTAAACAAAATATACAGGGCATCGTTTGCGGGGATATAAGCCAACCGTTGATAGAGATGAGTACACACGGACTTTACTCGTTTAACACGAGAGAAGCTGGCTTGATACACGAGGTATGTAGAAGCGCAATACCCATTCGCTATAACCTCTTTTACATAGTAACGGTTATAGAAAGTAGAATCTCTTGGGGCCCGCTGGGTTTATATCACTTTCTCTCTTCTGTACTTTTAGAATATGTACGACCTCTCTGCGTTTTCGTATCGTATGAGACTGGCCGCACACTCTGGCAGCAGCGTGTCTGTTGGACACATAATTAAGCTGTCAGTTGAGGGGAACAGAACACCCATGCCCGGGGTTTTGTTTCACCCCTTTCTCTCTCTCTCTCTCTCTCTCTCTCTCTCTCTCTCTTGAAAATGGCAGTATCTCTTGTTTATCCATAGCTATACATGCTCCTCGTTAACGCATAACTCGGTCTCTATCTTCTCTCAAACCCTGTGAAAACCACAACCGTGCTAACATCCCTCGCACCTCAACCAAACCCATTAACTGTATCTCACTACTCGAGGTTTATTTTTTATTCATTTTAAGGGTCTCTAATTTTTTTTAGGTTTCTGATTATTTTTTTCTCATCACTGTTGTTTATTTTTTTCAGACAAAATAGAACACAATAATTATGCTGGAAGTTTTCAATTTTGGTGGAGAAGAAGAATCTGAATATATGAGAATATATTGATTCTTTGTGAATCGATTCACTGATACTCAGTTCTTTCCCTCGATGGAACAAGGTTTGATACGATGAAATTGCATAGGATCTATTCTGCAGAATATTAAAATACTCCCGGAAAAGTCAGTGACAGCATATTTCTGAAGGTAATGGTCCAAACATTAGAGCAATTCGATGGCATATGCTATAAATCGTTCGAGAAATCACTGGAAAACTGGGCTGCTGCCATACTCCAGACTGGAGTTCTTCGGAGTGAATGAATCCTATGAATATTCATTTTTGTCTACAGTCTTTCAATGGGGATAATCGAATCAGGCCAATTGCAGAAAAAAACGATTAAGAAGTTAATGAAGACAATGATTAGAATCAAATGAAATGTCCCATTATTGACTACTTATATAATTATTTCTCACCAGTTCCAGATCAGAAAATGAAGTTGCTAGGATTGGATGATATTAACAATTGAAGTTGAAGTGTTTCATTATGTTATTTGTGACATGAAGCAAGGCTGATGAGATTGGATGAAAGCATATGTAACTTGACTGTAGATAGATTCAACTATTCGAGCAGAAGATTAACACAGCCTCGAATCGAAATGCCTCCCTTTTGAGGAAGCGAATGGATGTCAAACTAATTATGTCTGGATCCAAATGTAATGAAGTTAATGATGACCATCCACATTCAGTATCATATCAAAATACTGTGTTCGGTATTTTGATCAAGATTATGCAAATGACCTGACTCATACCCAATGAATTCTTTAGAATGGACAATTTTTTTTTATTTGAAGCATCATGCCCAGAATATTTCATGACAAAGAGGCTTATCTCCCACATATACGCCCTTCTGTTATTTCTATTGTTAAAAGATGTTGGACATTTGGAAAAACTACTAATAACGAAGGAGTGTATGAACTGCAAATATGCTTTTTTATTTTCATGAACTCTCATAACATTTCGCAATTTTTTCAAAATTATTAATAACAGAATGGCACATGTTTAGAAAAAACGGTCCTTTGATATTATGAACTTCTGGGTGATGAAACAAAGAAAGAATAATAATAACAACAAGGCGTATGAGCTGAATATACACTTCATTCACGCTACACATTGGCAAGTACGACCTCTTGTTACTTCAATTTTTACTTTATTATTTTCGTCCATTATGTTATGAGAAAAGTTTTAAGATGTGTTCCAGACAGCCGTCCCTTACCCTTTGAAAAGTAGTTTTTTTTTTGGCATTTCCGCCATTTTGCCTCGCGGGAGACAATATTTTTCCAACTAAAAACTGGGATAATCCAGACAAACTTGATCCGGTCACTGATTCATTTCTCGGCGATTCGTCTGAATAAGACAAGAGAGATTCACGTTCTCCTCTCCTGAATATTAGGAGCTCAGTTATATCCCATGATACTCGTCGTGCCAAGAATCAGAGAAAGGCTAGGACCAAGTAACAGAATTATTCAAATAATTCCACTATATGCAATATATAGGTGGAAAATGTGTGCATGAAACTCCTGCGTGCGGTGATTGTAGAAAACCAAGGTGGGTGGTGAGGCGTTTCGAATCCCTGCTCGAGACCACAAAACTAATTCTCACTGTGCCGTTTTTCTTTGCTACTGCGACAGCTGTGCTAAATGGTCCTGTATGAAAGGACAGTGGGGGAACAGGAAGAAAAAGAATGAAAATAATAAGAGACACTGAAATCGTGTCTGTCTGTATATGAAAGGAATGAAGATTATGAAACACCATTTCTTTTACTTTATTTCAAATGTTCTACACGATCGTGCTAATTAAAGAATTTTCTAATATTCCAGTAGTTTAATTTCATGGAATTTTCTCTTCGGGCATGAGACTCTTCGGATTAATACTTTCACGAAAGAATATTTTTTGAAGGTAATAATGAAATACTCGAGAGCGAATGAAAAGGAATAAGAAACTTTTTCGATGTTTAAATATACTTTTCAAAGAAGATTAATGGAGGAAGTATCATGGAATGTTTCTGCAGAATCAAATGAGCAGAAGTGTCAATTGCTGTACGTTTTTTCTTTTTTCTACTCTTCGTCTCTTTGATAAAGAGGAAAGAGCATCAGCAAATATCGCCATGTTTACGAGTTTGGTGTCGCATTCACTTTTGCCAGTGTCGGTCTACATCACAGTTCCTGGGGTGCCCTTGGGGAAACCACGCTGCCACGTTTCGTTACGTTTATGTCCTGCTACACAGAGTAGTTTATTACGCCTGTCTCGACGTTGCCACCAAAAGTAACTTTTTTTTTTCTCTCCTTTCAGAGAATGAGGCCTGGACTTCAAACACCCTAGTAGACTTCATTCCCATACCTCCTCCAGGCACTCAACTATAGAGTCGCACTTTTTCAGACATTTTAACGTGAAAACGAATGTTGATTGTTTTAATATCATTTACATTACAGAGAAAGAGAGTTAAAACATCAAAGGGGCTGTGAGAAAAATAAGTTTACTTTTTTCAACACTATTAAAAGTTGATGAAAGTAAATATACGAGATGAAGTACGCAAATTATTCCTAGACTATGCTATCATTTCATCTGAAGAATGGAGTAATATTTTTTCATTGAAAATAATAATTTTTTTTTTGAAGATTTCGATTAAATGTAAAATTATAATTCCTCTGATGATTCAAATTATTCGAGTTTATAAATTGTAAAGAATCTTGATTAATAGAATACAATTGTCGTGAATAATTCTATTCAATTTATTCATACTGTGAAAATTAACATGAATAAATCCACTGGGTGGATATGCATATGAAAATCGTAATCCTTTGACGTCAGGAAGAACTAATAAATAATCTAAACTATAGAATTTCGGTGTGATTGAAAAGATAGAATTTGAGATGTCTGAAGATATTCTTCCAAATAATTCAGTAATGGAGAGGTAAGACAGGGTATGTCTATCTTTATAACTCTCGAAATCCTCTACAACAATTTTTTTGAGCAAAGTCACTCTTTCTTGCTTAGTTCTGAAGATATTGTTAAAAAATTATTGACAGAAAAAGTCGATTCATCCTCTCTTACCCTGTTGCTACTGAATTGGTTTTTGTCTGTTATGATTAGTTATTCATTTGATTCAATCTTATACCTGAATTGCAGCAATTGATAGGGCATAAGTGCGCATAATAGGAAAGACAAAATGGGGTAGAATGATGGCCATTTTTTTGTAAGGATGGATTCCACCAAAAAATCGAAAAAATTGAGAAAATGCTCTAACTTATCTACAATGTTGCGTAATCATTTCAATTTTTTTCGCAGATGCTTTCTGTTAATTTGTGTGAATGCAAATGAATAAACTTGACAATTATTACTGATGAACATGTAAATTTATTCTTCAGATCAAACCTTGATAATGCTGATTGTGCCATATGGTGAGACAGGCTTCTTTTTAGATAGATAATATACTGAATAATTGATCAAATAAAATATTGATCTAATTTTATTTAAATGATCTTAATAAATTTAAAAGGCAAAATGATGAAAATGAAGCCTACACCGAGCGCGGCCAGGGTCAATGGCTGCTCGGGCTCTTTGACTAGTATTTGACTAATTAACAAACCTGAAAAGTTGGGCGCCAATTGATTTTAAGGCGAAATCAATAAACCATTAACGATGATAATTTGTCCAATGTACGTTGATCGAAGCAGAAAAGTAACGAGAAATTTAGGTTCGATTTGGGTGACCCAAAATGATGAGAAATTGCAGAATTAAGGAGATGAAAAGTAATCACAATTTTACTTACAGTTTATCCAGTAATTTATTTAAGAAAATTGCCAATGGATTTGATGTGAACTCCAATAGTTCATAATAATGGATCTTAATGTTATCAATTGAATTAATTGGATCGAAATTAGTAATTATAATATTTAAATAATTATTGCGTACTGCCGAAACACGTGGCAGCCGCAACGACGCACGAACAACGAGTGATCCGCGTCACTCGTTACGAGATTTACGTAGCTCTCCTGACCTTTTTGATCGACGATTGGATCCATAAACTCTGGTCATCTTCGACCACTTAATAGTTCATATCCACGCGAGATGTCGAGGCAGCCTATTCGCCAAAATCTTAGACCTCTGTCTCAATGGTTATGGCTTTCTGTTATTAATAATTCAAGTAAATAATTTAATAAACAAGCTTAGATCAGAGGTTGTCCGGTATTACAGCCAATCTTCAGCCAATGCTGGTAATATCCCAGAATTTAGAGCTTCGACAGCCAAACCTGGGCCAGTATTAAATCAAGATCGTCTGCCAAAACCTGGTTCACCATGGATCTCCCAGACTTGGCCTGAGACTGGTTGTCGGTGAATAGCCAGGATTGCAAAATCTATCTGGGTTATTCTCAGACCAATATTGGTGCAAACATGGCAAGACACGTCTCAGATCCACCTAGGATTCTGTCTTCGAGACTCTTGGGCACTCTTGGACAAAAATTCGTACCCAAGTCTCAGTTGGCAAGGAACTTGAATGCCAAGCTTTACCCAAGATTCTCCCGAGGCTCTGTAATAACGAAATTTGTTTATGCTATTTTGAAAAATTACAAATAGTGTTGAAATGCACAGTTTTAGAGGGAGCAAGTCGAGAGAAAGTTAAGAGTCACATTATAACCTAGTTCAATGTACTGTACTTCCAAGTGGGTGGAAGAGCGCGCAGTGGTCTAGATGTATGTTTCAGATGCAGCTTTTCGGTTGATGTCTTGGACAAAAACGGCAAATGGCGGGATCTTCTCCAGGGAAAAACATCAGGACGTGGCATCCAGATTAATATATCTATACCATCTGGGTGAATAATGATTAACAACAATGGGATAGCTCTAAATTGATGGTCCTAGGTACGAGTTCAAGCGGGGGCAATTTCTCCCATATATTACATGTCTTTCAGTGTTGTATGAACTGAATTATCTGATAAAAGACTCGTAAATTGATAATAATCAGGGCCAGGAACTTGGTATAACTAAAAGTATTATCGGCCTAGCTGATACCTTGGTTACGGGAGTAAACAAATAATAGAAAATGTCAAATTCCATACAAGTTCGGCATTTACAATTGTATTAATTAACATTGAATTTAGGAACGTTTAATTCAGCAATGTGCGCGAAAAAAAGTGTTCTGGTTTAATGAAATATAATGGAGTGAGCGAAGACCGAGAAAAAAGGTATTTATAACCTGAATTTTGACTTTTTCGTTATTGGGAAGATACTTCAAGGAGGAGAGAAAAAAAAGACATAATTGAGATTTCATGAAAATCTCTTTCATGTTTTTTTTCACTGGACCCAAAGAGTGTTCTTTGGGCCTTCTCCAGATCTCTCCCAAGTATTTTTCATATCCCCCTCATGTGGCTTATTTTATTTTTTCAGATTTGCACCAGCTCGGAAGTGGATTAGGGTTCCTCTAACAAATCTGGCAAGGGGAAATTTTGAAGACGACTTGAAGAAAATTACAATAAGACTTGGAGAAAACTCAAAAAATACTCAAAGAAGAATAAAATAAGACATGAGGGGGATATATAAAATACTTGTGGAAGATTGAAGTGAGACATGACGAAGATATAAAAAATACTTGGGGGAGATCTGGAGAAGACTCAAAAAACACCTTGGGTCCAATGAAAAAAGACATAATGAAGAGATTTTCTTAAAATCTCAATTATGTCTTTTTTCATTGGATTCAAGGTGTTCTTCGAGCCTCCTCTAGATCTCCCTCAAGTATTTTTTATATCTTCCCCGTGTCTTGCTTCAATCTCCCACAAGTATTTTATATATCCCCCTCATGTCTTATTTTATTCTTCTTTGAGTATTTTTTGAGTTTTCTCCAAGTCTTATTGTAATTTTCTTCAAGTCGTCTTCAGAATTTCCCCTTGCCAGATTTGTTAGAGGAACCCTAATCCACTTGGGAGAGATCTGGAGAAGGCCCAAAGAGCACTCTTTGGGTCCAGTGAAAAAAAACATGAAAGAGATTTTCATGAAATCTCAATTATGTCTTTTTTTTCTCTCCTCCTTGAAGTATCTTCCCAATAACGAAAAAGTCAAAATTCAGGTTATAAATACCTTTTTTCTCGGTCTTCGCTCACTCCATTATATTTCATTAAACCAGAACACTTTTTTTCGCTCACATTGCTGAATTAAACGTTTCTAAATTCAATGTTAATTAATACAATTGTAAATGCCGAACTTGTATGGAATTTGACATTTTCTATTATTTGTTTACTCCCGTAACCAAGGTATCAGCTAGGCCGATAATACTTTTAGTTATACCAAGTTCCTGGCCCTGATAATAATTAATGTTTGAACATTATTTAAATATTTTGCGTAAATATTGAAGGAATGTCGGTTGAAGCCCGATACTTTTGTATAATGTACCATGGCCCAAGATGAGTGCCAACCCTGATCCGTGGCTTGACATTCGAGCTTGGCCCAGCGTTATCATTCCAGGGTTTCACCAGACGTGGACCAGCGTAGGTCAAGCATTTCCAGACTTGGATCGAGCTTGAGTCAAGCCTAAGCCAAGCCTAAGCCATTTGCCTAGTCAATTTGAACTAATTAGTCCAAATCTTATGTGGAACTATAATAACCTGACTCTCATAAAGAATTCCGGATCATTTCGCCCCAGTTTCCCCTAATATCATTTTCTCAGATAATGATGATATACGTCGATTATTAGCAAAAAAGAATCGAAAAAAAATACAATCATTCATCGATGAAGCCCTTATTAATTGACATGCAGAGGAGTTTCCCCTCAAAATTACAATGTAATGTTTCTCCATGAATTCTCTCTACCTTCTCTTATAGGATTTTTCAACCTCGAAGTCGAATCAAACGTTCATCCATGTTACAATATTCTATAAACAAAGTATTCAATTTAAACGATAGCATTAAGTTTACACATTCTGTCGTAGTATACATTGTTTGTTGAGTATCACAACGTCGATAGGAGGCTTATCACAACAAAAGCCGAATCCAAATAGATTTACTCGTCTGTGACACAACAAGGTGGAACAAAGCTGTGGCAAGCACGTCTTGGTCTTGATGGCCACTTAGAAACACAATATCGTACTATGGCTTGACTATATATACTTGAAATGGTTTCACCTCCAGCCCCTCTGTCTCACTCCCACCTCCCTGTCTATCCATTACGATAATGTAGCCCCGGTCAACTCTAGAGGCAATTGCCTCTTCGATGGAGAAACTTTTTCCAGTTAAACTACTTTTATATTAATAATAAATATTGATGGAAGCAATTTTCTCAAAAAGGTAAATCGATTATGCTCAATCAAGGATAATTTATCGTTTATGATTTTACATTTTTTTTTCATTGTTATTTGTTTATTGAACTCGGGATCAAAACAATCATGGAATATAAGATAATTGTTGGTCTCATGATGAGAGGATCAATTTTTCAAATGGCTTCTTCATTCTTTTTTTTTTGTCATATAATGGAAAATACAATTTTTCTATGTTACGTTCAGTTTTTACGAGATAGAATGCGCAGTGTTCTGTTATTGTACAGTTTCGAGATATTGTGCTTGCTGCTATAATTTGGTGAATGTGCAATTGCACCTCGAGTGGTTTCAAATATTTTCCATCCAATGCGAAGGCATTTCGGGAATAGCATTAATTGGTAACTATCATTGCATTTATTATTTAGGAAAATTGGGAGTTATTTTTATTCTGTTAGAAGGAGCGATCTCTGTTCACCTGTCTGAATCTAAGTGGAATTGACATGTTGAAATGCTCGAAGTTATTCGTATCAAGTGTGACAAAGATATCTGGGGATTATTTGAGTGAAGTAAGTGGCAAATAGACATCAGCTTTGTCACAACTGCGAGGAATTTCGGTGGTTATTTTCTGCTACAGTGTTTTACCATTTATTCATTCCATGAAAAATGATATTTTGAGACGAAAGTATGTTCATTATCCTTACAATTCACATAATTTAACTTTATATTTTTTGCAATTATTAAAATAATAAAATAATAAAATTGCAATAATCAAAGTCTTTCTCTATGACAGACAAAATGACAAGCATTTTTCCTCGAAATGGATGCACTGACGAAAGAATCATCCCTCGATCCAGACATGCTGAAGTATCTTTTTAAATTTTTACAGATTTTTTTATAAAGGTTTCCACTTTGACATAAAAATATGATTATTTTAGCGCGTCTATTTTGCCTCAGTCTCCCGTATCTATCATCGTGAAAATAATATTTCTTCCAAAGTATGCAGATCATCTGTGCAAAACTTGAAACAAGTAGACCCACAAAAGGGATTGCCTTTCAAGCATGTACTCGGTTTTCATATTAAGTAATTAGCACCGGGGTTCGAGTTTGATGATGAATATTCTAATTACCAGAATTCCTTTCTACATCATTCTCGCATATGCGATGCGCGTGGTATTGGAGAGCTTGTTACTTAAATCTTTTCTCTCCGTCACTATCAAATATGCATTCCTCCCCTGTTCACCAAGTGAACGGAAGTAAGAGAAGAGCGCACCGCACTTGCCAGCGGCGAAACCAGAGGAGTATCACATTCCCTAATTCCTCCGGGAAAATCAAAAAGCTCTCAACTGCTTTTGGGTTGGTACCTGAAGGAAGGGGATGAATTGGGACGCGGCTCTAGGCCAATATCCAAACAAGAGGCTAAAAAATCCGCTATCGAATATTCTGAGGATGAAATTTTTTTCCTTGAGGGAAATTTGGTGAAGTGGATATTATAGTGAAATTTGATGTATTAGTTCACCGCAACGAGTGAACTGATGAGAGGAGACTTGACCAACGACTTTACTGAACTATTTCAACCAAATAACTAGCAAATTTAATAATATAATGTCACTAACAATTTTTATTTTCATTCACATGATATTTTATGTAACTCTTCTAATTGATAAAAAATTATTCTTCACACCAAGCACAGGAACCACGTGAGCAATTCCAAAATGCTGACTAAGACCCTGTGCAGAAATTATAAAAACAGAAACATTCTAATAAAATTCGCTCAGTTTAATTTCGAACATCGCGTGTGAATCATTTTATCCCGTAAATCATTTTTCCTAAACCTGGAGTGGAACTCTGCAAATAAGTTGCACTAGTGAATTCTCACAAAAAGCAGTAAATAAGTCGGAAAATCCCAAGACTCTATCGAGTCTGAAAGCAGCACAACAACGTCGAAAACACATCTAGGACGTAACAGAAACAGTTCAAAGTAATATAACTTATTTTTCAAATGTGGATATGGAAGGTTGCCGGAATTCAAATTGAATGGATATTCTCAAAATTAAAGATACAACTTCCTCCCCCTTTCCCCCTCTTCCATTGACAATTTTTTTTAAATTTTCTGACAATGTCTCCAACTTTAATTCCCGCAATTTCACTAATTTTTGACTTTTCATGCTGTGATAATCAAAACCAGTGATATTTGCAAAAAAAGCTAAGAATCGCCAATGATGGAAAGCTTACTTTTCTAGTTTTCGATCAAAACAGTCGTATTTCTCGAAAAAATTAAAAGAATCAATTCTGAGGCATGATTTCCATCTGAAAGCTTCATCGCGTTTCACGGGTATCGTAGGAACGATTCGACTTCAACTCCTTCCAATTCGATTTTGACTCCTCCCAGTAAATTTTCATAATAGGGAGTATATATATTCCAACTAAAATCCAATATAATCGTTTTACACTTAATGTACAATTCTGAACTATTGAATTTTTAGGTTAAACGGCATTCTGGACAAAGCAAAATCAATAGTAAATGTCAAACTTCACATTTATTTACTAAATTTGCGACAGTTTGCTCCTCATTAAGAGCTTCTTCGGGCTCTCCAGATGAATGTAAATTGTAATATTATTAAAAAACTAGAGAATATTTCAGCTTGCGTTTTCAATATTATGACAATTTAAATCTATCTGAAGAGCCTGCAGAAGCTCCGGATCAGAAGCGAAACATCGCGAATTGAGTAAATGAATGTGGAATTTGACATTTACTATTCATTTTACTTGGCTCAAGATCCTGTTCAACCTCGAATTCAATACTTGTCAGTATGGATGAGAACCAACACGAAAATTCTGAACAATAATTCTCGAGTCTTCATAGAGATAAGTACCTCCTAGTACGCTTCAATGGAACGTCAGCAAGCAACGATCAAATTAGCATTAAATTCACTCGATTTCCAACAGCTAAAAAACGGCACAGAACCCAACAGCTGCCATTAAGAATCTCATGTAACTGACACATCTAAAAATCAACTAAAAATCTGAAAAAATAAACGCTCATCTGAATTGAGCATTTATGACATTCAATTACGCCTCATTTTATTCACGAATAACGAGAACATTTAATTCAAGCACAGTGTTGCACAACAGTCGGTCATTAATATCACTGGTTGAATGCATGATTCGTCACAAAGCAGAAGCATAAAAGACTTAACCGCATGACATAGCCCAGTGAGCGAAAAGATATGCATGCGAGTGCATGAGAGTGAAATGAATCCCTGCAAAATGGGATATGGATGGATGTGAATGAGTGGAGGAACGCTTGAGTGTTCGACAAGATAGACAAGTGGTGAAAATCACGTTCCATAAGAGAAGTGTAGTTACGTAGTGAAAAGAGTAAAAGAGGAGTTACATCATCCGCAGCAATTATTCGAGGCGTCGATCCGAATCAGCCTGGGCTTTTGCCTGCCTCACGATAATTTGAAACGTTGTCACGTTCGACATCCTTCCTATTCTGGGTGAAACTTTGAATTTTCACTCAGATTACTTTTGCTGTGATAGTTGAAATGCGGAGAGCCACGACAGGCTTTCGAATACGTAAAGCTTCCTGCATTTTTTTCTCCACCCTGCCTCCCTCTCTCTCTCTCTCTTGCTCTTTCTTCATTCTTTCACTTCTTACAGAGTCTTTTTTTTTCATGGAGTTCCAACGGGGCCGCAAAATGCAGTTTTTCATCGTCTCCGTTTGGTTCGCGTTCCTACGGGGGTCTGAGAGAGGAAAGAATGATGCCAAGAGTTGTCGTGTTCTGAGAATTTATAGCAGAGAAAGATAGCATACACCAGAATTCACTAGTACAAACTCACATTCTCTCACTCTCACTCACCTAATTCAACCTGAGAATAATCCAAGTGAACTAGGAACCAACGGGTACACCCATTCTCTCTTTTCCATCTCTCTCTCTCTCTCTCTCTCTCTCTCTTTCTCCTCACTTCTTTCAAGACTCTGGAGAACGAGGATGGTTGGTACGCCGTGGGAAAACCACGGTTCCTAATTAGTAAGGTCACGGTATACTGCCGTATTCTTTTCGCAAAACTTTTTAATCCGAAAACTTTGGGAAAAAACTTTTTTACACCAATACGAAGCCACTATCAACGCAAGCAGTATGTGGTTTAGTTGTGTGATGTAGTTAGTATTTTTTTTTTACTTTTCATTCACAATTTTAGCTGCTGAGATTTTTCCTTTTTCTCCTTTCCCTTCATAATTCTCTCTTTCTTGCAAGCTTTATCCGTCCGTATATTTGTTAACAACAATTTTAACGATTCCTCGAGAAACTAAAAAATCTTATCAACATCTGGAAATATATTTTTTTTTAATTAGATTTTTTATTTGTCCAAAGAAGCATAAATTTTTAGGTCAAGCGTGATAAATAACTCGAGATAATTATTCGTGAAATATTGAAAAGAAACGGAATAAAGTCTTTGTAATTGAGTGGAATTCTGGATATAGATTCTAAATTACCACTCAATTCAAAATATTGAAGAACCCAGCAATAAATGGAAAAAACGAAACATAAACCTCCTCCGCTCACATACATGTCTGCAAAACTCCTACGAACTTTTAAAAATAACTCTACAGCATGGTATGAGACTATCAAGGATCAAGTCGAATGCCTCATTCATTCTCCCAGGGGAAAGACAAAAAATAGCTACACTGTCTTTCATTCATTGAAGAATGACTGATGTCGAGATTTTTACCCTCTTTCAATTCTCGCCCTATCTCGTAAATGACATCGGCATAATTGATTGTCCTACAGCGTTTTCCATCTAAAGTCTTCCCAAATTTATAGAATAGAAATTCAAATGGACTTAGAATTCATAAAATAATTTTTTTTAAGAACTTATCAATAGTTCATTTCACTATTGCTAAAAAAAATTAAATTGTTTCTAAAAATAAGAAAAATATGTTCTATATCAATAAATAAAAGGAATGGGAAAGTCTCATAGATTTGTACTGATAATTTCAAATCCACTCACATAAAGCTTACAATCACCAAATCTTAATCGTCAGAATTAAATCACGAATAGTCTGCTAGGATCATTGAAATAGAAAATCCTCATGGTCAATCCTAGACTCTGAAATGTCGAAAGATATGGGAAGGAGGTTATCCCTGTAAAGCCTGACATTCAATAACTCATTATCGAATCCTGAAAGCCCACTTTCTCTCCTCTCTATTCGGTGTCAGCCCTGAGAATAACCAAGGTCCGCCCCATAAACGTTCAAACATTGCCATTGATGGTTACATAGAAGGTAGATTCAGTGGACCAATGTTACTGATTCTCTCATGAGTCCAATAGGTAGAATACCCGTGAGAGAAAAGGAGAGATGGTTCACTCAATCCGGGATTATTGTAATCCAGCCAGAAACTTCGGATACGTATCCGAACAAAGTTATATTCATCCCTCGTACTCTAGAGAGAGAGAGAGAGAGAGAGAGAGAGAGAGAGAAAGAGAGAGAGAGAGAGAAAGAGAGGGAGGGATCTTTATCTCCGAATCCAAAACGATCATGTTGATTCGTGGACACGTTCGTCAGAATTATCGTGATTGTCTGATGTATCAATTTTGAGAATTCATGAACGACCTGATGAATCTTTCATTCTCATCGATCGTATTTTTATCCAAATTCAGTTGTTCCAATTGATCCGATGAGTGCTTTCTAACTGAGATAGAATTGATGAAAATGCGATGATTGCTATTGTCAATCTTGCATGAATTAATGGAATTTTATCCTCATGCATAGGGAAATAATGTGAATTATCGATTGTCAATGGAAATGAGAATGACTATAATTTGTTATCTCGTTCAGTTGAATTTTATCAAGCTATTCGCGTCGGTTTCTTGCTAATATCTCTGATTATAATTGTCACACCGTGAAAATTCGTTGGAAATCATCGTAATTATCATAAACTCCATCAAAAATGTCCTCAGTTTCTGTTTGAAACTGATATTCTCGCTCCATCAGTAACTAATTTCGCCTCTCATTACTCTAATAACCCACCCAAAATCAATAAAAATACAGTAATTGGTACTATTATTTCTGCATGAATAGATCAATTCCCATTTTCAGGCATATTAAAACCATTTGGATCATCTTCAGTAAATGAAAATGTGAATCACTCTAACTTTAGTTTCAGTTCAGCTGAATTCTTCCAGCCACTCTCTTTTATATAAACACTCAAGAATAACAAACTCTATGTCGACGAAAAAAGCCTAGTGAGCGCGTTCATACAAAAACACCGCTGTTGGTTTATATGAGAAAGTTTGAGGTGAGAGAGAGAAAAATTGAATGGAGGAGAAAAAGTCGTCAACGATGGTAGAAGTCACGAGAGGGCTGATTTTTTATTCTCCACATAACTGTGGTTAACATAGCTCTTTTTTACATATGTAGTTAAATACGTGTGTGAATGTCTGTGGATCGGGCCTCTGGCAGGCATCTTTTTTTAAAATTATTATTCGTACTATTGTTATCATTATTGTTATTATTATTATTATTATTTGCTTTTTCTTGCTTTGAATGGTCTCTCTGCTGAATATGCGAGAAAGTGAAATGCAAAAGAATATGTACAGTGTACTTTTGGAAGAGAAGACTCTAGAATTGTACCTGGGTTGAAAGGCCAGTGAATTTGGTATGCACACAAGGTACGTTACCCAACCGTCTGAGTGAATTTATATCGCACTTTTCTTCAATGTACAAAGAATGTATATATACTACCTTCTGAAGGAGTAAAAAAAACCGTCTGACTGTTATATATCAAAGTATGGTTTGCCAAGTAGTCATTAAAATGATCAAATAAGAAAATAACATGTTACTGTATACAAATTGGAGTTATCATGCCATTAGCCTGATAACGAGTAAAAATGAAAAAAAAAAATCAAGCTGAAAGAAGGTCCAATAAAAATTATGAAATAATTCTGTGATTGATTGTACCAACAAATCACTTTATTACGTTCTATTATAATTCCTCTTGCCTCTTTCTTTTCTCCGCTACTTCTCTGTCTTTCTCGCTGTTTCTCTCATCATCTCTCGTTCTATTTCTCAACGGAAATGCAATCGGTAATTTCAACACATATAGAGTAAAACACGCCTTAGCACCATAGCGCCAGAGTAATGAAATATGCTTTTCCAATATTCCAATATTGCGGAGGAACAATATATCTCTTTGGCCCCGGCATTGGATCTCTCATTCTACTATTTCTCTCTCTTTCTTTCTCTCACTTCGAAGTTCTCTATTTCATGACGATGGCCTGCCTTACTTTTCGCCCCTCTTGCCTCTCACTTCGCGAAGGCAGCCCCAATAATGGAAAAATTTTGCCCCTCCGACTAAATGCCAAGTATTATAAAATGTAATTTTACCGGTAAGTACCCTCCTGACATTTCACTGATCAGAGATAGGAAGTAAAAAAAGAGCGTGAGAGAGAGGGAGAGAAAGGAAAGGGAACAACAGGCAGACACGGGCAGAAGAAGCAGTGGTTATGGGTTATACTAGAAAGAAGGATCAATTTAATATCGAGAGAAATTTTATGAAATACAGAGGGTGCGCACAGCATGTGACGTGGAATCGTAAAAGGTATACGTATAATAGGCGTGAGGGTAGAGAGACAGAGAAAGATAAAAAAAAAAGAGTACTATAGAGAGTGGAAGACAGTGGTGGTAGTGGAATAGAAGGTCTAGAGGTGGAGGTAGCATGGGGTCGAAGTTCAAATTCAATTCTCGACACGCCAAATAGCCGGGGCGGAAGGATTTCTAATTTCGCTTACGCCTGTCGCCCTTCTACCAGTCGTGCTAGTAAGGGCGATCGGATTCTCGAGCATTCACCTCTTTTTCCACCTCTACTCATCTCTTCTTCTTCTTCTTCTTCTTCCTCTACTCATTCGTATCTCTCTTGGCCCGTTGGAAAATTCAAACGGCTGCTTCTTGTGCCTTGAAACAAAATTCCCGTAAATGCCTCGATTCTAGGGGATAGCTGCTTCTTTCCGGTGTAGTGGATATCGCGTAAACGTACATACAACGTGGGTGTTCGTGCGTGCCTCTGAGGCACATCAGGCTTGTGCGAGGTGGATTTTATACAGGACCCTTCTTTCAACCCCTTCAAGAGTTGGCTACAACCAACGCAACCAGACGTGCCAGAGCAGCAGAGGGCATTTTCAGTATGTTAGTATGGGAGGCTTGTGTTACACGTACACTCACGACTACATGAAAGTGAAAGAGGAAAAAAAGGCCATGAGGAGGAGAAAAAAAAGGATATTCGGGAAGAAGGCCAACACTCGTGAAGCGTTGGAGAGAGAGAGAGAGAGACGGAGAAAATAGAGAGATCCTGGATGAGAAGCACAGACGAGCGCACTCAGCAGGGGATACCCAGAGTACGCTGTCTCTGATCTGACGTAGTGGGATTACCCTCCAAAGAGAAAATTCACGTTTTTCCCCTCTTCTCTACCTACATATGAGAATGAATTCAGAGTGGACACAGGGATGGATTGCGAAAGAGGAGAAAAATAAAAGAAATTGGGAAAAATTCATTCAGACCCTAGGGAATTATCTACTGTTTTTTTTCTTCTCTTTTTTTAGTTCTGTTATTGACGTTTGTTACAGGCACAATTTAGAGTCTACGATAATTACACAATTCACTTATTCCTCAAAGGCCTTGCATCAGCGAGGATAATTTGCAGTTTAACAATTTCCTATGTGCTTGGGGAAAATTCTTTGAGACTAAAATGAAAAGTTAATTGGCTCTATTTGTCTGGATGAATTGGTTGGAACAGTGAAATATAATGTACAACTGCGTTTCTGATTGTTGATGCTCTAATATTCTTCTCCATTTTCAATTTTTTCCCCGTTTCTCCAGCTTTAAAGGCATTCTATACGAATTATTCTCTCTTCCATATTTTCGAGAAAATCATGGAAAAAATCATCCAAAAACACGACAATCAATGGAAAATTTAGGCACTTTCCAGCTCATTTCCAGTTTTTTACGTACAATAATTAAAATCGAAGAGATTCTCAAATATTTTGAATCAAAGCAGTCGAATCTTTTGAAAAATTTCTAATAATCCCGACAGTTTAGCTCTTCGGTCTGTATTTGGTTACTACTCAAATGGCTGACCACATGCCAGCAGTGGATTTGAGCAAGAAACTGAGAGGAAGGTACACATGCAAGGGAATTACTCTGCTTTTTTCGTCAGTGTGACAGTGAGGTTCACTAGAGCCTTGCATGATCGACTGTCTGTGCCGATCAGGATTTTCCAATGTTTTCCCTGGTCCTTGACGAATGTAGCACAGTAATACAAAGTCGACCCATAGAGTCGCAAGAACTGAGGCAAGGCAGTAAACTGGGGATCTATAATACATCCTCATGTAATAACAATGAAATAAATCGAATTCGAAAATCAAATCCTAGTAATCAATATTAGCACATTTTCTCGATATAAAAATTTCTCAACTTTCAATAGAATTAATGAAAAAACTATCTCAAGCCGTTCCACACTATTCTCGATTTTCCCTGATATATTCTCTGAAAATTGATATTTCAACTCAGTTAATTCAAATCCGCCTTTTATCGTAATCGCTTACGGATTTTCGTTGCCATCGCTCTTCTTAGAATGAAGGCATCAGCACGACAGCCCAAGTGTAAAGACCAAGATATTGACGGCACAATTCCTACTGATTGATTAATTCATTGAATGAGTATTCTACTCTATACTCATCAAAACAGAGACTAGAAATTCCATTGTGGATTTGATTCAACACTTGACTGAACAGCCAAAATGGATTTGGATATCTCTAATACTCTTCATTTAGCACCATTCCCGTTGACGTGATGACCATTGTCTTCTCGTGAATAGGTAGAACAGTGAAAACCACTGGATCCAGATAAATTGGTTAGGAAACGCTTCACAATCTACCTTGCCCTAAAAACCACATATCTCTGTACAACACCCGGGAGAGAAATGCAATATACATGCTAGAGCGTATCACACGAAAATCGTGTCCATTCAACGTCTAGGTCACATTCATTTGTGCTCCATATGAATGCAACGTAGTTTAGAGGCATAACCCAGGGATTTGTGCTGCATTACGTACTTGGGTCAACCAACCACCATATTACTACGCTTTTCTACAATGTCTGTCTGTGTTTCTCTAAGGTAGAAACTAGTGAACGCTCGGTTGCATATTATCATTCCATTGGAAAATTCCTATTTCAATTCACACTCTGTGCCATTGCTTTTTCTTGGTTTCCTCCTTTGCGTTGTGTACGGAAAGAGGAAAAAAATAATATAACTTTTGGTTCCCCGGGGAGAAGTCACTGAGTAAAGTGACAATAAATAACGATTGACGATAGTGTCGTATTGATGGTTGAATACATCGTTTCTTCTCGAGGCGAGTAGTATTGGCTTCAAACTGGAACTGGGTAAAGAGAGAAGCCAGTGACTATTGGTTTTTCGAGGCAATCTCGAAGACATTCAATGGGAAAAATAGTAGCAGTAGCTCGTCATATCTTGTATCATTTCTCGATCATCTTATTTCAATAAAGTTTAACGCTGAAACACTTGAACACTTGCAATTGCAATTGTGAAATGAAGAGGAGGTCTTTGGATTTCTTCTTTCTTTCTTTCCAACTAACGACAACAGCAAGTTTGTTGGGGAATAACACGAGGGCAAAACGAGGTAGACTGGGAAGATAGTGTTGACAGAACAAGATACGATAGGAATTCGTCTTTTACGTAATTTTCCTTGGAGGTTTACTTCTTCTCTTTCGAGTGCCACAGGAAATGGAGAAGAGAGAGATGAAAAAAAAAGGGAGGGGGGACCGGTGGAAGAAAAAGATGGGCCACACTGGGATGCAACGACATACTCTGACAGAATGGGGTCGCACCCGATACGCCTTTCGCTCTGTCGTGTGGAGACTCTTTATTCAGTCTTGTAGAAATTGAATGAAAAAAGTGGTAGAACAGAATCAAAGTACAAAAGAAACAAATAAATAGAGGGATAAGAAAAAGCCCCTTTGATTTCACCTTTCTTGACACTTTGATGTAGATACACTATAAACTTGCTCGGTCCAACTAGAATTGGTATGGGGCTTATTCATTTCCCCAAAGTGATAACCGCGCAAGTCCCAATTCAGCCAATGATCCGCCTTGAACTCAACTAATCTCTGCCCTCAGATCAATTAATTTAACGTTGGAGAAACTCAGAAACTCGGAGCCTTTGGAAACAGTTTGACGGAAGACTTATAAAGGAAATTTCACAATGGTCGTAAGCAGTGAATGGGTAGAAACTTGTGTTTTTTTCAATTATCGGTGGTATGGAATTCGTCGCTGTTGAAGAAAATTTTGGTAACTCTAATCAACCTGCAATTCTGATATTTATGGATATCTATCAGAAATCATCAGGTTTTTTTCTTTTCCTAAATTTTCCCTCTCCCAGATATTCTCCTCAACTCCCCCAAAGCAGATGCCTCTCCCACAAAAAGCGCTTAAATATAAGTAAGAGCCCGGGGGCTGACGCTATGTCAAAAAGAACTGTAAATAATTGGAAACTGAATATAAACACTGCAACCACACATATCTATGTTAAATGAATTGATTTTAACTTCTGACTTAATCTATCAGAAATATTGAATTTTCATTCATGAGAATTTCTTCTTAAAACAGTAAAAAATTATAAGGAGATATTTATGGGGCTAAAGAGCCACTATTGTCTTTCCTTCTCAATCACTTTTTGAATTATTTAATAACAACCGAGCGAAAAGATGAATTTATTTATCTCGATCATCGCAAGAATGGTCATGATAATTTGTATAGAAATATTTTTTTCGGAAAATAAATAATCAGTTCTGAATAAACCTTTGTGGTTTGGAAGAATAAATAAAAAAAAAAAAAAAAAAAAAATAATCAGGTTATGGATTTTTTTAGCAACTAAAGCGTATTCATCATTGCAATTCGTATATTTTGTGAGAAAAATATTATTTGAAATTTAACAGAACGATTTAAATTATTGACCGAATTTCATTTTCCTCCTGATATATTTTTCCAAATGATATGAAATTTTTTTGTTGAAAATTCATTTGATATATGAAAATAATGAAATGAAATTTGGACCTGTGTTTGAAGTTATCAGTCTATTTTTTCATTGAATGATGGTTTTCATGCACATTTGGCATGGATTATTTTGTGAATAAATGAATTTTAGGGCATTTATGGAAATTCAAATGGGAAGATAATTTCACTTCTCGATCAATTCAAATTCAATCTACTAGATTATTTAATTCGTCATTCGATTGTAAAAATTTGAATTATTTATTGAAATTTCAATATTTATTAAATCCATAAAATAATGTCCCTTGAATTTTCTATAAAAAATTAAACTTTAAACATGTTTCAGTTTCACCTGAAATTGAAATCGCAATATTGAAATTTAATAGAAGGGAGACGAAGCTGAAATCGGCTGATTGGGCGGAAGAAACCCAAATTTTCTTCAGAATAAAGCTCTTTATCGAACAAAAATTAACTGTAGACATGACGGAGCATCTCATAATTTGGTAAATTGATACTGTAGTGACGCTCCATAGAAAATGTCATAATTTTGTTTCTGTTTGTGTTTTTTCTAATTTTTCATAATTTTCGGCTCCCAATGAGTCTACATTGAGAGTCGGATTAATAAATTTGTGAAATTTATGAAATTTGGGTAATAAAATCATAGAGATAAAAGTTGAGAAAATACCGTGTTTTTACTTGAACAGAGAGAGAGGGAACGTGATGACAGGTGTTTTGGGAAAATAAAGAAATCGATAATTTCGAATAACAATGACAGTTGATGATGAGCACAAGAGAGAAACAGAGACCGAAGACCAAGGAGTGGGGCGATTTTGGCATAATAACCACTCGAGCCTTCTCCTGGTTATTGAGTCTTCTGTGTTCTACTGTGTTACAACTTGACAGTGAAAAAATTCGATTAAGTGCGTCGTCTCAACTCAATACCATTTGATCGTTTATTCAGATGAGTATTTTTTCGAATTCATTAATCCGTATTAAATTTCTAAAAGTTTTTGAATTTTGTTTTTTTTTTCGTGTTTTTTTCATGATATAAATGAGTTGATATTGTTCCACGCGAAGCATTCAAGTTATTGACTAGAGAAAAAAGTACGCATTTTGATGCTCGATGTACTTGTTTTCTTGAAAAAATAGAAATTGAAAATTTTTAAAGCCCAATGGAGGTGGGTGGTGTTTTTGTCAATAAATTTCTTCAACAAAATCCCGAGAGTCGCATAGGGTAGGTCGTGTTAGGTTTTTTGTAGGCCTACATACCACTACGTCCCCGTCGTGGCCTTGGGTAATGCCAAACGTGGTGATAATCTCAATTCTCAGGTTTTTATTTGGTTTTTATTTTTGATTAAATGGGTTAGACTTCCCAGGAAAAAGTGGGTTGCATTTTTCCAAAAATTTAATTAGGATTCTTTCCTTCCGCCTTGAAATCGTGTGACCGATCCTCTTGACAGTAGAAAGATACCATATTCATGAAAATTTGCACTGAAAAACCGAAATTGGGCAGTTTTTTGAGGTGCGTCAGTCAAGTAACAATTTACCCATAATTTTTCTCCACATTTTTTGCAGAGGCCTTCCCTGCTAAGAAAATTCTACGTAACTTTGCCCCATAACTTGCATTCCCTAGAGATGCAAAATCACTGTAATGTTTCGGATATGTCAGATCAGTCGTAAAATGACTGTTTCCCGGCCATTTCTGACCTAACCTGAAATTTCTGTTGAAAACTGACGATAATTTTCTCATACCATCAGTAATTATGTTTTAAGACAGAAAACAATCTATATGGATGGAAACTAACGATAATTTTTCATTTTAATCATTTTTTCGGTCATTTCTACACTCTAAAAAAAATATACTCGTGATAAGTAGAAATAGTACTTGCAGCCAGTACATAGGAATATCTGGGCTTGAGTAATTGTTTATACTCGTCAGAAGTATAAAATAGTCTTCTCGTAAGTATATCAGCTTAATCCAGAATATACTCATGGAAAGTATAAAGTATACTCAGTGCAAGTATAATTTGTACTTGAGACAAGTACACAACTCATTCTTGAGCTGGCATCATCCTGATACTTGCTACAAGCTCAGAGGGGATTGGTAGCAAGTATATTCGATTATCATCAGATATACTTGGGAGTAGTACTAAATATACTGGAGAGTAGTACTGAATGTACTAGAGAGTAGTCCTAAATATACTTGACTCAAGTATAAGTAGTACTCATATCGAGTTTTTTTTTTAATTTGATGTGAGCATCAAATATAGGGGAAATTTGGTACAGAAATGTATATAGAAAGAGAAAAAGAGGAATCTTGCTCATGTGTCACCACTGCCATTCTATTTTTCCCCTTTCTAGATGCATTTCATACTGCCGTAAAAATTTCGAGTTTGCAAGGCTTGGCGAACCAAATTTTTGGGGCCGAAATTGTTGAGAAATCCGAGTTAATTTGGTAATTAATTTTTTCAAATGTTCACCATGCTTTGTCACGTTCATTCAATTTTTCCCCCATTTCAAATTAATTTTTGCGCATCTGTAAAACTTTTCAAGTTTGCAGCGTTTGCAGATACACTTGAAAAATGCACATTTTTAAAAATTGAGACCGAGACCTCCGAAAAACGCACATTCCTTAGAAAATGATTTTTTCAAAAGCCATCACCATGCGTCATCACGTTCATTCTATTTTTTCCTCATTCTCATCGCACTTTCGTACCTCTGTAAAAAATTTGAAGTGTACAGGCCTTTGCAAACAAATTTTTTGGGGCTGAGACGCTCAAAAAAACTGAATTAATTCAATAACATTTCTTTTTCATTGATCCTCATGCGTTCATGATTTCAGTGAATTTTCGTCTCTTTCTATATGAATTTCCATGCCTCTGCAACGAATTTTGAATAGAACAAAATACTTGTGGCAAGTATGGAAAAGTACTTGTGGCAAGTACAAGTCAGTACTTGTTACAAGTATAAAGAAGTACTTGTGGCAAGTATAAAAAAAAGCTTGTGACAAGTACAAGACGATACTTGTCACAAGTATAAGAAAGTACTCGTGACAAGTACAAGGCAGTACTTGTCACAAGTATTTTTTATACTTGTTACAAGTATTTCCCTATACTTCACGCGTGGTCGTTGTACTCATGGTCAGTACCACATTACACTCATTGCTAGTATTTTTTTATACTTCTCACAAGTCTACTATACCCAAGTACTAGTTTGTGCTTGTCACTAGTATATTTTTTTTAGAGTGTACTGTTATGTTCATTAATGTAAAACTTGTTGGGCTTAACGAAAACATTTGTAAAGTACAAGAAAAAAAAATTTTCGACTAATTTTGATCACTTTTTTACTGTGAAAATGTTAGGTAAACAGGAGTCCGCTACAAGTGCGCTGTTGAAAAAATCTGAACAACGGCCCATCAGATACGAAAAAATTGGGTGGTTTCAGGTTCAATATGACAGTGGCTATATCCCGAACCAGAATTATCATTTTCACTATTTTTTCCGGACCAAAAACAGCAAAAAACAAAAAAACCCGTTTTCTAACTTTTTGTTTTTCGTCCGCCATTTTGTTATTTTCGCATATTAAATTAAAAGTAGAGATTCGGGATATAGCCACTATCATATTGAACCTGAAACCTCTGAATTTTTTCGTATCTGATGGGCCGTTGTTCAGATTTTTTCAACAGCGCACTTGTAGCGGACTCCTGTTTACCTGATATTTTCACAGTGAAAAGGTGATTAAAATTAAGCAAAAAAATTTTTTCTTGTACTTTATAAATGTTTTTGTTGAGCCCAACAAGTTTCGCATTGATAAACTTAACAGTATTCTTGAAAAAAATTAATAAAGATAGCATGCATCCAAAGTAGACAGACCCCTTAGAGTCCTCAAAAAATGGACCATGATGAATCTCCTTCTAGGAGAACTACTCTAGGTTGAAATCGACATTCAGGCAAAGCTTGATTAGCTTTTTTTTTTTTTCTTGGAATTTGTAATATATTTCACCAATTCATTTTGGTTAACATCATCTTTGTACTTCAGTTTTTTTCTCAACAACTGAGATTTCCAAGATTTAGTTACTTTGTTTTTGTCACGTGATAGAATTTTCAATTTAACTTTTTTTATTATTTTTTTTCCATTTTTTTCTTTTAATTTACGATTTGAAGACTTAGTCTTCTTCAAGTAGGGGGAAGCACTTGAAAGAGCATTAATGATCGAGGTAAAATCCAATAATGATTCCATTCTGGAATCAAGATTGATCGAATATGGATTCCTCAACCTTGATTTATGCAGGCTCTACCAAGCTTGGAGAACTGCTCGAGGGAATATTGGTCTTCAGAATTGTATCCTGAGTTTATATGACAAGGTAACCTAGCTCGTTTCAAGTCTGGATGTCCAGCGTTGATAGAGCAAACTAGAACCAAGCTGGATTCCTTCGTCAGCCTTGATCTTTTTTACCTCGGTAAGGACTCCCATCTTTGCTGGTCTCTCCCGTAAGGACTCGTATCTTTGCTGGGCTCTCAGTAGATTTATAAAGATTTACAAAGACATAAGTTCTTATGAGAGACCTAGAAATGAATCATTTTTTGTTCATTTTAACTTGATAATTTTTAAGTTCTCAATTTTTATAATATTTAGAACGTGTGGAATTATTATTTTTTTAATATTTGACTTCAATTAAAATTCTCGATATTAGCGGAAAGTAGAGTAAAACGGACACCGGGGTAAAATGGACATATTTGAGTTTCGATGCTTATGTTATGATTTTTTTTTGAAATTAAACAAAATATTGGGGATACTTCAACTCCATATTCTTTCCAATAAAATATCGTTTAATGTATTTTTCAATAAAAATATGGATAAAAATAAATATTCTTTTGAAGAATAGAAAGACTGATGGCTCTCGAATGAAGACTGAAGGAGTCCTTATTTGAGAGACTGTGAGTCTCTCAAGCAAGGACTTTGGTTCGTTGAGCAGGGACTGTCCCTGTACGAGAGACACGGGGAGGTCAGGAAGGTGTCTCTAGAAAGTCCCTGCCATAGCGTGAATAGGGACTCTGTCAGAGACTCTGACAGGAGTCTTTCGACCACTGGAAGACTTGATTTTTTTTATCCCGGGAGGGTTATCCAACTCGGCCAGCACTCGACACAACCTTGGATAAAAAAGTAATGGCCAATACTTGCGCTGATGTTGGGATGTCACGAACATTGTATTTAATCTTACAACCAATGTTTACATGATGCAACATTCGGTCACTTCATTCCTGACGAAAACAGTTAGTGACTTCGATCTGGTCAGTTATGTGTAACTGACCGGTAAAATTACGGTAAACTAACCGGTCAGTTTTTACTTTTACATCCCTAGTATTTTCACAGTCAACCCTCTCTATTAATATTGCATTTTCAACTCTTTTCGAAAGAGCAGATCTGATCCTTGAACTCCAACGTTGCGCTTGCGGTACGACTATTGTGAATTTTTTTCAACCTCAACATTGATATTTTCACTCATACCGTTATTTCACCACTCCCCTCCTCTTTCCCCAGTTCTGAGCATTTCAAGTTTCCTTTGTCCCTCATCATCTTCCGAATTCGTATGCAACACAAGCACACTTTGAGATTCTTGATTCTGCTCTTCTCCCTAGAATTCCTTTCTCTCTTCCTCCCTCCCTCTCTCTGCCCTTCTCTCAATTCTGCCACAATTGTAGTTTTTGCCCCCTCCTCTCACAGAGAATCACAATGTTGGCGATGTCGAAAGAACATAATACTGGGGATAGAGCTTATCCGAATGCTGATAGAGCAGAGATGACTCAAAGGAGAGCGAGAGGGAGAGAGAGAGAGAGAGAGAGAAAGAGAAAAAGAAAACGAAAGATCTGTAGTGAATGCGTGGAGATGGGCCTAGGTGGGCTTACCGGAGCTTATCCGAACTCCTCCAGCGTGCTTTCCATCGGTCGCATCGCATTTGAGTTTTCACTGTGAAGGAGCTCAGTGGAGAGCCCTTATAACACACGCCAACACAAAACGACTATTCAACAACATGGTATTCCAACTGATGCGTGATTTTTGAGAGTGAAAAAAATATTTTTTCTTGCGGATTATGAAGTAATTCGTTTGTGATACGAGATATATTTTTCTCTTGATTCTGATACATTTTCGGATTTTGCAGTGTATATAGATAATAACCATTGTGAGATTTCGGTGTAACTTGATCCAGCTGTTCCAACACAATAGATAGAGCTTGTAGTATTTGTTGTGACATCAAGAGGGGAAGTTGAATACTGGGGTAGAGAAGAAAAAAATAATTATTTTGTTGAATTCTCCGTGACGATTGGATGAAAGAGAAGAAAGCCCTCTGTAAGAGAAAAACTTCAGTCGACGTTTCTTCATCTCATTGATATTCCTCATTTTTTCGCTTTTTTTTTCTTCTCATTCTCTATTGTCTTACAGTAATGTTTCTTACGTTATCATTTATTTTTCCTTGTTATTATTCTTTTTATCCAGATCTCACTAGTTCCAATTCAACTGCTGTATCGTATCGTGGGCTGTAGGCAAGATTAATGATCGCGAAGAATATGGGACGATACGAAAATTTACACTCGATAAAATTCGTCCCAAGACCATTATATACGTGTATTGCACAGAGAAAAGAGAGTGAGAAAGAGGAGAATTCTGAACGCTTCTTCTTCTTCTTTCTCTTCGTCTTTTCCCAATAAGTCGTTGGTGTCCGTTCATATATGTTCATTCACGTGTATCACATTTGGAAGGAAGCCCCCTGTACTTTTCCAGTTTTTTTTTCACCTTTGTATCGGCGGATTCTGTATGTAGAGCAAGTAATGGACCGGAGGTTCTTGCTTCCCTCGACGGAAATCGCAAATTTGAGAGAACTTCTTATACTTCCTGTGGGCAATATCAGCTATCCTTCAGGTACAGTCGTTTGTTTTATTCTGAAGGTATTTTTTTTTTCAATGAAAATTGATAATTACAGATGAAAGTAGATGAAGTATTACGATGTTAAAAAATTAGTCAAATATTTGTGAACATAAGAATTGATTTTATGGCTTTTGTATAGTAGACGTGACAAAAGTTCAAAAATATATATCATTTAAAATTTTCAATAAATTCAATTTTTTATAATTTAGTATTAATATCTATAGTTCATTTAATGTATTTAAAATAAAAATAGTTGGAAATAATAAATTTTACACGTGAAAATAAAGTCAGTTTATACCGGTTTATCTCAGTGTTTTGAATTGTCATGGGAGAGGGGACGCGGTGTACGGAGAGAGTCAACAAGCGAAAATTATCGATTATTTTTGCAAATTGAAGACATTTACATGAGTAGGACAGAGACCATTGGTGTTGGAGGGGGAAATATTGGGAAGAAGAACCTTTATAGCCTTCTTCTATCCAGTGAGTCTTCTGGTGTTCCTATAATGGTTAACTTTGTTTCTTTCTTTTGAAAAAAGAAAAAGTGTAGTGTCTCAATGGATTACTGATGGATTTACAATTCTAGATGGTGATTTCGTAATTTTCTAAATCTGAATTAAAATGATATGTGTTTTTCAATTTAATTAAATTTTTTTTTCTTTTTCTCGAATATGTATGATAAAATTAAATGGTTGATATTATTCCACGCGAAGCATTCACGTTATTAACTAGGGTGAACAAAAGTACGCATTTTTATGCTCTATGTACTTGTTTCCTGAAAATTATTAAAAATTAAATTTTTAATGCTCAAAGAAGGTGAGCGGTGGTTTTTGTCAATAAAATTCTTCAACAAAATCCCGTGAGTCGCATTAGGGTAGGTCGTGTAGGTTCTTTCGAGGCCTATGCACCACTACGTCCCCGTCGTGGCCTCGGGTAATGCAAAACGTGGTGATAATCTCAATTTTGGTAGTTTTCGTTTTTTCCGTTTTTATGGGTTAAACTTCCCAGGAAAAAGTTGATTGTAATTTCAAAAAATTTTAATTAGGACGTTGTTCTCACGTTGCGTGGTGTTGCTGACCCCTAGACAATTGAAATATATCAAAAAATTGCACATAGTTATAGTACAAATAGGTTTTTACACGTTGTCACGTCTGCTATACTGAAGCCGATTTTATTTGGCACGAAATCCAACATGGGGATAAACTGAGAATTGACGTCAACCAACATATTACTCCACTTTATGTCAAAAATGTGTGTGCTGAATGATTAATTGCATTCATTGTTATTTTAAATGAAACTGAACTTGTAAAGCTGTCAGTTTCTCGGAGGAATTTCTTTCCATCAAAATATTTTCACAAAATGATCGATCGTGAATAGTACGTGGGGATGAGGATGAAATTCTATAATCAGGAATCAGCATTCGATGCGCCGAAAATTTCTAGTCATTCTCTGTGTTGAGGGGTGAATTTATTACTGAATTATTTTGCATGAAAAAGAATTGTTTTTGGCATTCAATTATGAAAAAGTCCAATCAAATGTCTATTTTTTGATGTAATATTGAAACTGAACTACGATTGAATTTATAAAATAAACTGCAGCAATTCAGAATAATGAGAAAAACAATTCAACATTCAGAGAATTTGATATCCATGTAGACATATCAATTTTCATAACAATAAATGGAATTTTGAATAAAGAATATCGTTCGTTTAATATCTCCAATATTAAATTGATTTTTTTGAATTGAGTATCATGATTCAATTCAAATACTATTCACACACACAAACAATAAAGATGATATGTGTAAACTTACAAATTTTCCTTCGCCATTTAAATTAGGGAACATGCATAAGTCTCATTTTCTCATTTTTTTTGTCCTAATTTGTTTGAAACAATTATTTTTGAGTTTGCTCTGCTTAAAAGAAAATCATTCGGAAATTGTTCAAACTTATCGAGTTTTTTTTATTGAAAAATGGATAATTTTGGATGTAATTTCATCGGAAATGACGATGAAGCTTTAAGGTTCTTATACCGGTAGCGCTACACGTCAACTCAATGGTAGACCTCTTCTACTGTCAATGTCTGATCTCAGCATCTGACGAGAGATGCCGTATGCTCTAGTGTGGTTAACATGTCATATCTATTCCCAGTAATTTTTTTCACAATTTCTCAAATTTTTAAATGAATTATCTATTTCATTTTTCTCAATCTTGCATCCGGATTCAGGGAGGGAGTTATCCAAAGTATTATATTTGAAGGAAAAAAAATGTAAAAAAAGTTCCTTATTGTTTGTATCCCAATCTATTTTCACAGTCGATCAAGTGCCAACTTCATTAGTAATTCGAGGCTTTGAATGGTTACAACTTCACTTTTATCGTCGATCCCTCTCTTTTTACACAAAATGGACAGAGACCTCAAAGCAACTCTTGACCGAACAACAGTCAATACACAAGCCATTGTGCATAGAAAGACTGGTCAACTATCCAACGACAAACCACATTCGAGGCTATTTAACTTTGAATTGACTACTCGTAACACTTTAGCTGTGCAGTTACATTAAAAAAGATTTGTTAGCAAAATAATTTATGTGCAAATTTACATTATTTACATTTGTTTCATCACCACTGATAATTCAGGTCACCGCTAATTTGCTTTTTATGCAGATGTACATAAATTTGAATTGAAAAAATGCTCAAAAGAGAAAAAAGAAACTGATTCATGGAATCCGGAAAAAACAGCAATATCAAAATAATCATCAGACGAAAATCTAGGTGAATTAATGAATAATAATAATGTCAAATAATATCAATTTCAATTGTGATTGCATTGAAAAAACAGGACACTATGCAGCAGCTCAATGCCATTTTCAATTCTCTAGATATTTTCACTGTAAAATAATCTAGTATGAAATGAATATCTTACTTCATCGCTTCTCTCTATTGATTAAATGAAATACTATTGTTAAGTTTCCATAAAGTTTCTCCTTTGTTAAAGTTCTCAGGATCCTTTCGTTAAAGTTCCTTGTTGGCTTTCCCACTCTGATTCTTTAATGGTCCGATCAGATTTCGTCTTCATCTTAATTGTGCTGCGATTGGTCGTGCCAATCAGAATTCAGTTTAGAAGCACGGCATTTAAAATGTACTTTTGGACACATTTTAACATTTTGTGCATTGAACTGCGCATAGGAGAATGCTCTACGTAAAAGTAGGGATGAAGACGAAACGAGAATTTTAACTAGAAGTCCTGGACAGATGGGTGAACTTATTTGGAAGTCTACTATGTTGAACCCGTCTTCCCACCGTTAATCAACATATTTTCATCCCTACTGATGAATAATCGACAATATTTAACCATGCGACACGAAAAAAAAATTGACGAAATAATGTGGAAAGCAGTACAGATAATGCTATTATCCCTATGAGTTACAGAGTGGTGAACTAACTCGGTTACGTGTGTGTGCTTTAAGTTGATGGAGAGATCAACGGGACGATCGAGTTATGAGGATAGTTGACGTCACTCATACGGATAGGGGATCCATCCTAAAGGCGAGCAATACGCTGCAGTTTGATACTGGCTGATGAGTATCATACGAGAGGCAAAAGGGAAAGAGAGTGAGTAATACAGCTGAGAGGAACTGAGCAGAGAGTGCAGAGTACACACAGGGAATATGTTAGTGGAATGTAACTAACTATAGGTGGCTCTGAAGTTATCACGATAGTTTGCTGTAAGATTCCGCCCATTTAATCTATCTCTCTTCATCTCCCTCTCTCTCTCTCTCTCTTCCTCGTCTCCATCTCCTTTACTCTGAAAATCACGGATCCACCTTGCACTGAGTAGTGTCGACATTGATATATAACTTGGATCAAGAGAAATTGAGAAATTCACAACTCACTGCTGGTAATATCGGCCATTCAATGGTGTCAGGCTAGTAAAGTAGGCCCGTTAGCTTTAGTAAGAGTTATGTTACCAGCATAGAAACTATTCCAAATTGTCATTCACTTTACAAAGTATTTGGGCTGAAGGAAACAATAGTTATCAACTTATACGAAGTTCTACTTGGCTTTACAACATTGGAATTTCGTACAGCTGTGGATCGTTAAATTTTACTCCTGCTGTGATACACAAAACACAGTGGATTAACAATGGTGAATATTTTTGCATTCAATATTCCATTAATTTTTTTTTTTCATTCATTTGTATTTATTCCTGTCTTTTTTCTCCTATTTCTCTTTTCCATTTTTTTTTCCATCCCGAACATTCAGCTCGCGGTCGAGTTGATCGAGTGGAATGAACAGTACTAAAAAACAACAGTTCTCTCTTTTTCATTTTTTTTTTTTCGTGATTCCTGATGCCAATGGAACATGTGGCAACTGCATACAGGCTAGTTTGTAATACTGTCGCAACTGGCGCCACTCTTCATTTCCCTTTTTTTCCCCATCTTTTTCACTTTTATCCATTTTTTTTGCAGCTTCTATCAAACGATTAATTGAGGATTAAAGGGATTTGAAGATAAAAATTCATTCGTATGAATTCAAGCTGACTGTAGAAAGAAGAAAAAAAGGAAAAAGGAAGAAAGAGAATTTGCTAGAGTAAATTTTCTTTCAATTCAGTGAAATTTTTTTTCATGCTTGAATTGTCTCATTCAATTTAAAGTGATAGGTGAATCGAATTTTCATTATATACGAACGATTTCTAACCTAACTGAGTCAATATGCCTCCGGATGTCCGCTTCCCCTACCTCATCTCATCCATAAGCCGATTCCCCTGAAAGTGGCAGCAAATCTATATAACGTAGCAAGAAGTTGGTGAGGTGTGCTGTCCTCTTTTTCTATTCTCAGTGTTCACAGTACGACACCGCACGATTAAATGTAAAAGAGAACTATTCAGCCCCTCTGTTCCCTTCAGCCTTCTCCCTCGAAAACTCACGACTAACTCAAACCCAATTCCTATACACGTTCGCTCCACTCTCTTCCACCATTTTCTCGAGTTTTTTTTTCCTATCTCATCTCCTTGGAATTTTCTGCAGTTTGATTGCGCAAGCAAGAAAGAAGATTGGAGAAAAATAAGAAATAAAAAATGGAAAGCTAAAAGGAGGCGAAAGGAGAGCGATATCTCACCCATCTCAATCTCAAGGGGATATCTATCGTTTTCATCCAATACTCAAGCTCCCACTATTTACATTGCACGAATGGCTCCGGGTGATTGACTTTAATTTACAATTATTGCCACCCGCGACACTTTGCCACACCGGTAAACTAATCTTCAAACTACCATTTTGTTTGCTCATTCTCATTCCACTCTCAGTCCACATCTTGATTTGAAAATTTTTTTTTTTAGCTCCATGTAATCTTGCAATTACAACAGCATAACAACGACAAATAATCAGTGACAAAATAACTAAAAGAACAAAAACATAATCATGAAATAACATCACCAAAAAAACTATTATATGATAATAATGATAACCTTGAATCTGATATAATATAATATAATATTGGATTAAAATGATGATATTATCCAATGGAGAATATCTGGAAAGAATAGCAGCTATCATTACAATTTAAGATTAACAAGAAAGAAAAAAATGTAAAAGAATATCAAAATTAAGTTGATTATTTTTTTCATCCAAATTTCGACCAATAGAATTGCACTATTCGACGAAACAAAATAACGCCTACACGATATTTCACTGGAAATTTTTGGAAATTCCACTGGAAATTTTTCATGTTGCCTATATATATAAAAAACAAACGATTTGTCAATCCAGTTCACCCTCCATTAAATGTGACAGATTTAAATGAAATCTAAATTTTGAATTTCTAACTGAGAATTTGTCTCATGGTGCAATTCTATTAGCCCAAATTTGGATGAAAAAATAATCCCCCGAATACCACTCGAGCTTCAAAATTAATCGGGTAATTTTGAAGCTCTTGTGGTATTACATGTGAAAATTAAGAGAATCATTATTTTCGTGAGTATTTTGTCGGTTGGCATTTAATCGTTAGGAAAATATTACGTTATACCTTGTTTTTCGCTCAAGAAAATTTGAAAAATTTTATCAAGTCAGTTTTCTTGTCGGGACAAGAAATCGTTTGAAAAATGAAGAATTTAGGATTTTTCCAACTAGACTTCGAAAACCGGTGGAGCAGTGGACCTATACTGGCTTGCCAGTTTCCCATGCACGTGAACCATTGATCCAATAAATAAACGGAGATAAGGCATCGATTATGACCTCCATTCAGTTGGATGGTTCCATAAAAATCGCCGAGTCATCATGACCATTAATTGCCTAGATTTCGAATCCCAAACTTCAGTTATCCAATAATTCGCAGAGGATTAAATTTCCAATGGCCAACATTTCTTGGCTAAGTACCGATAATTCAGCTGTGTAGGGGTCAATTTTGAATCAATCATTGGTCCATATCCTCTGTTCAAAACGATACCCATTGATATTGCGCTCATGTAGTGAGGATTGAAGTTAAACGGATCTACAGAGCAAATTGAACTAGGACTTTTTTTATGTGAAGGCGTTTATAAAAAAATCTGAGGAAAATCGCAAAGACGCATCAAAATATCTAATCTATGAGCTAGTTTTTTTTTCAAATTTTCTCCTCAACTCCTTCACTCTCGAAAAAATAATCAGAATTTCATATTCCATAAAATAAAAACTAAAAAATATTGAAAAATTCCGTTATTTCCTTAGATATTCATTGGAAGAGCCTACTCAGATGAGCCTACACGATGATTGGCCGGATTTGGAAATTCCGACTAGAATTGATGAAAAAAAATTCAAGTCAAGGAGAAGGATAATCTGAGGGACGAGAAAAAGGGAGAAAAATGGACACACAGTGTATTAATATGGCCAACGAAGCGTCATGTGATTGATAGAACGTTTTTAAATGACATTTAAAAAGCATATCACCCGCAACCACTGTGTCGTCTGATACTGACGAACGATCAAAAGCCCCGTGGGTTATATTCGGGTCAATGCGAAAATCCAACGTGACATCGGGGCCACAACCGCGTTGCATCCTGTCGCACAAAACCACCTGCATCCACTGCATTTTATGCTGTATCTTCTATCTATAGATATACACAAAATTTCCACTCTCATACACGCAGATGATTCATTTTTTTTTATGACTCATGTACTAACACTATCATCCTCCTATCCAATAATTTTCATTATTTTTGTCCCCAACTAAAAAAATGGTATTCCATAAACAATCCATAATTGTCATTTATTTTCGAAAATACATATATGAAAAAAGCATACATTAACGTACGGGGTCGACGAAGAAATAGGAAAAAAAAACCAGACATAAAGGGAGATATGGTAAATCGGATTTGAATGAGAAAGCATCACGTGGTTATTAATTAAATTAAATGAATGGAGGGATTTGCATCAATTGTCACGATGCTTCGTTAATTGAAAGAATAGACTTATCCATATGAAATTTAAATGCTAATTTTCATATGAAAAATTCACTGATTGATGAATAAATTATTTCGTCATTTCTCCACCACAAAAAAAAACAATGAAAAATTCCTATAAACTGTTAGGAGTAGGAAATATCCAATAATCCAGAAAATATATACTTGAAGTCCTTGAGACAGTACTGGAGAACGATAATAAAAGCAGAATGCCAAAAAAAAACTTAAATACTGAAAGATATTTTTTGCTATTAGAGCAGCGTTATCCATAATCCCTCAATTTCCGTATTTAAACTAGAAGTCAAATGTTACATTTCTGAATAATAACGTAGAATGTATATTTTTTTCTACACTATTTCATAGTACATGGGATAAGGATTTTGAGATGAGTATAAATGGTAACTGGACTGACTGAAGAGGGCTCTAGGCATATCGGCCAACGGATGCAGAGAAAGCACTGACGATAGAAGGTTTCATATCCCTTTCAACTTTAGATATACCACGGAATGAAGGGGGTGAGCAGGCAGGAGGGAATGAATACCCAACATCGGACAATCCCACTGGCGTGCAATGCGTCTGCTCTCACGGCTCTTATTCGCTCACTGGTAAATACCAACAGAATGCGAGAATACTGGATATACATAACTGGCTTTTGCTTCATTTTTGTTTTTACATATTTTTCTATTTTGTGTTCCGAGAAAGTTAGCGTTCCTGCAGTTGAAAATGCTTTATTTATCAAATTATTTTGGGAGAAGTATATCTCATTTTTTTTAGTAGATTCGAGAATAGATTTCAGTGTTTTTTTTTCCTTCTATTCTGTGCATTCCTCCGTTCTGCATTGTTTTGATATTTGAAGAACATATTAATGAAATCACGGAGGATTTAATTAAAAAAGAATGGGGCCAGGAATTCTATTCATTTTGCTTTATTCAGGATCTCCTGTATATTATTACGTTTGAGTACAGAAAACAACAGATAGTCCATTCAAATTGTTATTTCAGTATTTTTTGGATGCAGTTAGAATATATCAGAGTGGAATTTTTCACATTCTACATCATCGCATGTACCTGAAAATTGCAGAGTTGAACATATTTGTTTAATAAAAGGAGGTGCGTGGGAAATAAATTTATGATTTCTCAAACCAGAAAAATCAAATTTGAAACTTGCAGCTGCTATGTGTGGATTTTTTAGGATTAAGTTCAAAATGTCTATTAATTCACCCAGTCCTCTTCACCGACCATCCAATTGAATATTCCGGGAGTAAGACCCACACAGAAAAAAATTTCGTATGTACACCTAACTAAAATACTATTGTTGAGATCATTTTCAAGATCATCACAATTAATTCCAGTACACTGTTGAATTATTATGACTATATGATGCGCGTGTGACGCCGTATTCAAAAACCAATCTCTATTTATTCGCACTTTCTTATTCATGTTATGATTTCAGAGAAGAAAGAACTAAATAATTAAATGTTTATATTAAGAGTTTATGCTTGAAAAATGACTTAAGACGGGCACAGAATCAGATGTGTCATACGTATCGGTTGGGAGACGAAAAGTCAGTTCGAGAGGAGATCTTGAGAAGTAAAGATATACCTTCGGTGTGCAATAATTAATAAATGAGAAATTGAATAAAAGAACTTGTATTATTTCGGAATCCTCTATCCCATACTCCAATATACACAGTACTAAATGTCACTGAATTCTTGTGCGAGAATTTTGATACGTAAGAACAGCAATGGCAAATATCGCTATGAATATATTAATGCTGTTAACATTTGACTATTTTCAGCATCGTCAAAATATGAGATTTTTCTCGGCAAAAGTCATCCAATACATTTGTTGCTACTTTCGTGGCTCTATGCAGTACGAAAGTTTCAAAAATTGACAAATCATCACATGTAAATTCATATGGTTTGATTCACCACTCGACATGATGATACTAACTTTTCATGTCTGAAATTAGCATTACCAAATTTAAATGATTGACGTTGCTTTCAACTGTAATTTTACTGTTACTGAAATTATATTTTTCTCTGTGTACTCAGCGGCATGAGAAAATGGGGATGTTAAATTGGATTTTTTTGTCAGCAGTTCAATTCATCCTATGAAACAAATAATATCAAGTTATCATATAATATGTCAACTTTCTTTGACAGAAATTTCAGAAAAATATATTTATTTTACACCAACTTATTGTCATATTTGTTGGATCCTGTACCGCGAGTGGTGCGTTTGCGTCGACCATCATAGCATTTTACTGGATTCCTTGAAATCAATTTTAAAAAAAAGGAACCATTAGTTCAATACTTCATTTTTTCGAAGAAAACCTTTGATCCAGCCCCATATTAAGTATTGAACTAATGATTTCTTTCCTTTATTGATTTTAAATGAACCAATAAAATATTATGATGGTCACCACGAAAGCACTACTTGTAGGACGGAGTCCAATAAATATGGTGATAACTTGGTGTACAATGAATGCATTTTCCTAAAATTCCTGTCAAAGAAAGCCTGAACATTATATGATAAGTCGATACTGTTTGTTTTATAGGATAAATTGAATTACTGACAAAATAAAATTATTCAAAATAGTCATTTTTTCATGCTGCTAAGTAGGCCTAACTCCTTAATGAGGTTTCCTCGACAAGTTCGATTGAGGCGAGCTTCCTGATGCATCTACTCGATTTCTCGAGATTTTAAAGATGTTGTTGAAGGATAATTCTTGAATAATAATGATCCATATTGTTATGAATCTGTATAATATTCAAAATGATAACGTGCTACAAGGGTTAGCCGAGTTCGTGAAGCTGTTATGATTCACGACATGTTCAGTTCCGAGTCAATCCACGATCTTCCCAGTGGATATCTGAAAGTGTCCACCAGTTGAGGGTTGTTCACGAAGTAGCTTGACCTCACCTTTTCAGTCACGTTACAACTTGAAATTGCTGGATGAGCATTTACACGCTTAGGCCAGTCTTTTACACAAAAAAGATGGACAAAGCGGATTCTCACAGTCAAACAGTGCTGTTAGAAGAACTAGACTTTCATTCACAGCCAGAAATTCTTATCCCACATCTTTATTTTCTTCAATTTCTTTGAACAAAAATCTCTTATTTATTTCTCTTATATTCAATAAAATGTAAGATGAGAGACATATGCGACGTGTGCTTTCTCTACACGTTACACAGCATTTGATATCCTGATCACAATAGATTTGTTCAAAGGAATTACTACATGAACTAATTTCAGGGAATGAATGAATTGGTAGATTTTCTGCTGAGATATTCAGATTGTTTTTTTTTTTGCAATTCTCAAAATTGCGATTCTCCAATAATTATGGGGCTAATCTTTTCATTCTGACTAATTCCCTGATGAAAACTGGGAATTGAAAAATCTAGCTCTTCCATAGCTTTGATTAGAGAGCATGGAAAAATAACTGGATTTTTTGAAACAAAGATAATTGTCAATAATTCGGTGAGCGATGTTGTTGGAATGGAATTAACAGTTCGTAGTTTTTAAATACTTCAGTAGCCAGACATAAAAAAAATCAACAGTACTGGCGAATGATCGGTCAAAAGCAAACTGTGTTAACTATTGAAGGTAGTGGCAGTGTCTGTGTGAGGATAAATATAAAAAAATTAAAAGAGTAGTGAAAGGGTTAATGAATAAGAAAGGAAAATAAAAGAAAAAAGTTTACTTCACTAAAGAACGAGCAGACTTGGCTATCAGCAAAAACATAGGCAGTTCAATTATTTTTCAACAGGAAAAAAATCACATCACGTGAGAAAAAAAGAGAGAGAGAGAGAGACGTCAGAAAAACACCAGGTACAAAGTGTTTCCATCCAACACGAGCCTCTGTGTCGACAAAGCAACTAATTCATGTTTTTTTTTTTTTCGCTTTAGTTCATCACCCCTTTCTTGTTTGGAGCTGTATAAAATATTGTCTGTGATTGATTCTCAATTCCCTCTGGCATTAGCTTAATAATTATGCAAATTTTTCATCTGACGAAACATGAAACACATTTTTCATTCTCTTTTACTGCTTTGTTTTTTTATTCTTTTTTTTTTTTTGTCAAATCGTTGTATGAATAAAGTAGGTAGAGTGGAAGTGTTGCCCCTGGTTATTTTTTCAGAGATGAAAGCTTGTCTCATCGACAAATATGCATGTCACGAACAATGTACAAAACGAGAAACGTGTCTGCGCTAGTTTTCCTCCCTTTCTTCCTTTTTTTTTCCTCTCTACCTATTTTTCTTTAACTTTTATGCTCATTTGAGAAACGAAAGTGGAATTGAGAAGAGATATAATGAAAAAGAAAGGAGATAATTGCAGTGCATTTTGGTTTAACGTGAGGGGTTAAAGTTGTGCATCTGAAGGAGCTGTAATCTCAATTCACGTACAGTGAGTCAGTGTGTGCTGGTCGGCTAGTGAGAGAGAGAGAGAGAGAAAGGGGAAGGATAGTTTGAGTTTCAGATCCTTTGGGGTGAACTGGACTCCGAAAGCTCCCGGGGACTGTCGACTGTTAAATTACCCAGAACGATAATTGACTGGATTAAATTAAGCGGCTTCCATGGTCATTCTGGCGCCTTGCTCCAATCCTTGCTCTTCTCCTTTCCCCTCCTCTTATTGCCTCTCTATCTATCTCCTTCCCCTTCCAAAGTTCATTCTAAGCAAGATATACAGGTAACACTCTTGATGTGCACTACGGATCTTCGAAATTCAGTTAGCTCATAGTTCTGTTTGTCAGGTTACTGTGACACAGATTTTGCCATGTCTGTAATATCCATCAATGAAAGCTCCAAAGTCCTCTCTTATTTATTATGCTGCCTCATTCACTATTTCCTCATTTCTCTTGGACGCATGGACACCTTTCCGATTTACTTGAGTCGAGCTTTGATTCACTAATTGGAGGCTGATTAAACCGTCGTGAGCGCATTTGGCATCAAAGGCAGTTAAATCACGTTGGGAGTCAAGAGGATGGAAGTAATAAATATAATTTTATTGATATTTATCATTCTCTGATGAAAGATAAATATTTGGAATGAGAGAAATTCCATCATTTCTTTTGATCTGACATGATCCAATGACGTTCATATTGGATAATTGAAGTGAGGATTTTTCTGATGTATTTAGAATGAAACTTTTGATAAAGTTGTTTGACTCTTTATTTTCTGCTTTTTCCATTTTGTGGCAATAATCGATGATGTTAATGGAATGATTGGAGCAGTAATCACACACGTCAAAAAGGTGATTGTCAATAGCCAATTAATAGATAATTAGCAATCAAACATTTGAACTGTTTCAAACAGCTTCAAAGCGATTGTGACGTCAATGCACTAATTCTCCTAACTCCACAAATACTGAAGATGGTGCTGCTACTATAATCAGTTGGGATGAACATGCACAGATTGGATTTGAGAACTTATCTAATTGGTTCAGACGCTCTTAGAGGGAAGGATGCCCTTCGATTTTCGGTAATCGTATTTAGAGAAATTCGGTATTCTCCTAAATCAGTTGGGCGAATTCACTGGAAATACATGATATAGAATGAGTAGTTTAACAGAAAAATGATTTTAAGCAATATTTTTTCCTGAGACCGTAAATGAGATTTTTCAATGGGAGACGTATAAAAAATTCGAGAAAAATTCCTGGCAAGTTCGCCAGGAAATTCTATCAAAAAGTATTATTTTTTCTCATTCCTATGAAAGAGACGTGGTTTGGGCAGATTTCTCTCTAACAGAATTATTTGTTCAAAGAAAAAAATAGCTTTTGATATTTCTGTACACCTCATTTTTTTAGATTTTTTATATGAGAAAATTTTTTAACAATTTATCTTAAAGAATTGCCACAAAAAACATTTCAACAGAATAAAGTGGATAGAGAATCAGAATCTGTTGGTTTTTCATTGATCGAAAAGCTATTGAATATCTCTATTTGAAAAAACGCGAGGGAGGCCTGCGGATTCATCAATAGAAACCGTGAAACAGAACGAAACGAATTTTCAATACAATTTTTTTACCAAATACATCAGGATTTTGCGTATTTTGTTTTTCATACGTGAATAGGGTACTTTTATAAGTATGAGAGAGAAAGTAATTTCTTTCTGAGAATCATTTATGATGCTCAGTTCTACGCAGAAAATAAATCCTGTTGAAAATAATAATTCATTCCTGCATAATTGGAAATCAGAGAAAAACATTTTTAAACACTTCAAAAACAATTTTTCTTCAAAAGTTAGAAAAGAAAAAAACAAATCCCGTCAATTTTTCTCTCGGCTAAATACTTGCAAAGAAATTGAAAATAAAAAAAAATACTCTAACTACACTTATTGAATTAAATTATATTTCCAGTTAATTGTTTTCATAATCTATGAAACTCGATGACAATTTGATGATAATCATGATACACAAATGAAGATTAATCTACATATCCATGGAAAGTTGCCAGTGGTCACGAAGCATTTGTGACTTGCTTCATGAAGCACACGTTGGCACGAGTTTATATTCATTTAGTTTTGACTCCATTGTATTATGAATACGAAATACACATTATTAAAATATATACACATACAACAATTGCGTGTTTATCACTGTTTAACAGTTGCGTTATTACAGAATCATTCTTGATATCTACACTTGTAAAATTGTCGTGTGAGTGAGGACATTCGTGTAATTATACATCACTCGTTACGGAGTTCCTATTATCGTGATAAAAGAGTATGAAAAAAAAAAAATTAATCTCATTGACGCACGCTCAAAGAATTAGTGCATGCATCTCAACAATTTCCTTTTTTTTTTCCAGGAAATTTCATGCTGAGTTCATTCTATTTTTTCGCCCTTTATTTACTATTCTTTATTTTGTATTTATTTCTTTCAACTTGGTCAGCAGATTTTCTCTCTCTCTCTTTCTTTTTTTTTCTATCCATTTCACGTGTCGGAGAATTGTCAACTGGTTTTACACGCGAAAAACTCTGAGAGTGAAGCGATCAATCCTAGCGAGTCCGATAAACGTGTATGTATAGTGGAAGCTACTGTACAACGTTTGCCTATGCACAATTGTATCAGTAAAGGATTGTTATTTACGTTTGGTTTTGTTACCGATATTTTACTCGTACATAATGGAAAATGTTGCAAATACAGTGTGACAGAGAAAGAGTAACTGCAAATGGTTTTTGAAGGTAAAAATCAACATTCAAATACAGTGAAATACAATTCATTTGGAAATATTGTAATGTATCTGCTATTTTGGTGAACATGGCTATTTAACAATTACAAGTACAGATAGAGTAATCGAAAATGGCTGGGCAGTGTGTAATTATGCCAATGGCTATCCCTAATGGTAATGATCATTGATAGGAAATGATTCGGATATGTGGCTTATTTCACTCATTAAGTGATTAACGTACGGAGATCTCTCTAATGTTTCTGTTCACCCAGCTATAATTCCAATTCAATAAATATGTCTATTCAGTTCAGTTTCAATTAGTTTCTGAATTGCAATTTAGGAAATTTGCAGTTAATATTCGAAATTTTAGTTTTTCATTTATTCAATTTTTGTAGAGAAAATTCTTTCATGATCAGCCATTGATGGACATTACAAATATTGTAGTAGTAATTTCCTTTGGACGAGACTATTCATTGATATATTTATATGGGTCATGAAAATTCCTGATTATTTCCATCGTGCTATCTATTCTGGAGTGTCCCTGTGAATAGTTGAAATAGCGCATTAATTTCCCAGGATTTCCACAGAAAAAGGAAATTTTCGGCAGAAATAAAAAATTTTCTGCTTTTTTTTCCTTTGATTCCCTCACGGTTCTGCAATTATCTCGATTCGAGGCATCTTATAATTATTTCTTTACTGATTTCTGAAGGAAATAATGAGATGAAATTTGGCTTTGAGCTAGTTATGGTTATTTTTTTTTTTTTTTTTATACTTATTTAACGTCGCCATCTTTACGCTAAGATTATGCCAATCAGCGACGGAGATTCATGGTGTCTCTGTGGACAAAGCACTTGTAAATAATTTTTTCACACCTTGGGCAGAAAGAACTAACTTCCTGCCCTCGCTTCGCTCGGTCAGAAACGTAGTTCTTTGCTGCCTCGGTCCCAAAAATAGTATACACACCTCGGATGGCAACAAGTCAACCTCGACAATCATTTGGCACCCTCGCTTCGCTCGGGAGGCAAATAATTGTCGAGGTTAACTTCTTCTCGCCCTAGGTGTGTAATATCCCGGGATGAAAAAATTCGAGTCTTTCAGTGGTCGAAAGACTCCTGTCCCGGTCTCTGACAAAGTCCCTATTCGCGCCATGGCAGGGACTTTCTAGAGACACCTTGCTGTCTCTCCGAACGGGACACGTGTCTCTCTTACAGGGACTCTCAGTCCCTGCTCTACGAACCAGAGTCCTTACTTGAGAGACTCACAGTCTCTCAAATAAGAACTCCTCCAGTCTTTCTTCGAGAGCCATCAGTCTCTCAGATAAGGAATCCTCCAGTCTTCCTTCGGGAGCCATCAGTCTTTCTATTTTTCAAAAAAATATTTATTTTTATCCATATTTTTTTTTGTCAAAAAATACATTAATCAATATTTCAGATGATAATAGATTGTTGAATGCGACTTAGTTTTTAATAATCCTTAGTATAGATCGATTCCAGTTTTAATTAACACAACTGCATGTTTTTCTTTAAATTTTCATAACTTTCTGCACGTCATCTATAAAAAAGTTTGATAATATAAACATCAAAACTCAAATATATCCATTTTACCCCTATGTCCGTTTCTCTCCACTTTCCGCTAATATTGAGAATTTTCATTAAAGTCAAATATGAAAAAAATGATAACTCCACGCTTTGCAAAAATTATAAAAATTCAAAACTTAGAAATTATTAAGTTGAAATAAAAAAAAAAATTCATTTCTTGATCTCTCTCATAAGGACTTATGTCTTTGCAAAGATTTATGAATCTAATAAGAGCCCAGTAAAGATAGAAGTCCTTACGGGAGAGACACGCGAAGATAGAAGTCTTTACGGGAGAGACCAGCAAAGATAAAAGTCTTCATGGGAGAGACCCGAGAGACACTGTAGAGACAGTTGCGGGACTTGCGAGACACTCTAGAGACTGAAAAGTCTTTCTGGGAGTCTTTGAAGACCGTAAGAGACTCTCCAAAGACTCAAAAATTTTATCCCGGGATACTATTACAGTGGTGCTTGTATCATTCGGCAGAGACTAGGATTTGAACCCGGGTCTACGAGTTGGCAATCCGACACTCTACCGAACGAGCCACCGTTCATCTCTAGTTATGGTTATTTACTGGACGAAAATTGGCACCGGAAATATTGGTAAGCCTTCGAAGAATGTCCATGAAGAAAAATGAGTGAAGCTCAATTCTCCCTCAAAATAGTAAAACTAAAATTTTTTTTGAAATCCAAAAAAACAATTCTTGACATATGTATTCCATCAGAAATTGCCTCAGCATCCAAACAGAATCGTTGTAAAAATTTGATCTCAAAATTCCCCTCTTAGAATGTCTATTCTACCCTATTTCCGCTTTGAAAATCAAATAATAAAGAAAAAACGAACACTATCAATCAATCACCACGAAATAATTCACGAAAATTGAACAGTATATTGTGAAATTATTTTTCAATCCCTTCAGAGAACGATTTTTTTCTATAATTTGTTAACAATCATCCAACAGCTTGTATCACATGTAGCAGTTCAATTTCACCTGAAATGAGCAAACAGTTACCTGAAGTTCAAGCCATGTATCACAGTGGAGTGTGACCTTTTCTGCTCTTGAGTGTCCAACTACATTCCTATGGGAGACGTTGGGTAATGTGAGCAGGCAAGAATAGGGGTCATGGGTTTGTCATGGGTTCCAGGGACTTTACGATCTCCCGAAGGAGCATGCGGCTGGTAGAAAAGGCTGCGGAACACGTTCAAACACCTTTTATTTTTTTATTTTCTCTTCTTTCCCTCGCTTTCTTCACTATTTCTTTTTCCGGAAAGCTCGAAAGCTACTCGTATCGAAGGAGCATTGTGACTTGCTACATGCTACAAGACTCCAAGCCCTAACAATGAACGAAGCCTGTGTATTTCTCATTTTATTTTTCTTTGCCTTAGTAATAAGTCGTATTTTCGTATCATATTCTCCCCTTTCCAGGCAGTTTCGTATGTATGCGTTGGGCTCTCGGTTTTTGGGGGATGGAACGAAAAAAAAAGGGGGAATGAATGCATGTGACTCGAATAACGAGCGAGAGGAAACCTCGTGACCTACCCAGGATACATTATAGCTAACCCAGACGCTACCAACGTTCCAGCCATTATTTTGCCCTGGACCATTTCGACCAAACCCCACTGAGGTCCAAATGCCGTTTGCCAAAGTTTTTATTTCCGAACCCAGTGCATTCCTGGCTCTTTCTCTCTCTCCCTCTCTATTTCTCTCTCCCTCTTTCTGCTCATTCCAGAAACCAAACTCGGTGTACCTGTACACATTCGTTCTCCACCCTTTATTTCCTTCATTTCCTGTACTTTTTTTTTTCATTCTTTCTCCCCGAGACAACGATTATCGATCCTGGAAAGTTTTTAGCCGTACAGAAGGGAGAAAGAACCTTTTGAAAGCTGTGGTCATCCATCTTGCTGATCCCAGATACAATATATTTTATATGTATCCATCTTGTTACGAAATCAAACAGAGTCAGATCGTGTGTCATGCACACACTGTTGATGCTGACGAAAATGAAATGAAAAAAAAATATATATATGCATGTATATGTTAACATGATAAATGGCTCAGCATGTGTTTACTGATTATTTCAATGTAAAAGCATTTGTGTTTGATGTACGTGAATATTTAATGGAATCAAAACAGTATACCCTTCAAATGAATTATTTATTTACTACTAACGAGTCGTTTATTTGATCGTATCAAATTCAACAGCCACATTTGTTACCACTAATTACGACTTATTTGAGGAATTGAGGGAGAATTTTTATTTTTCTCGATAGGGTTATTTGAGTGGTATTGGGGTATTTTGATAGCTTCAATTGAGCTCTGCTACACAAATTTGTGAGAGAATTCAATAACAATATTCAATTAATTTCTTTAACCCATCATTCTGTTTTGCCCTATCCATTTGTCCAATCCTCATATTGATGATTAGTTGATCATTTTCAAATTCCTATGGGAATGTGATATTATAGGGTAAATTAGATGTATAAATCAATGTATTTCTATGCATGCAAATATCTGGTTTAGAGACGAGAGCAAAATGGACATGTTGGGGAAAGTGAACGAGGGTTTTTTTTGAGAGTGAAGGCCTTCACAAAATAAATGGAGAAAAATTACCCAATAGTGTAGCCATGTAAGAGCATCTTTCCGTTTTTTTTCGAATTATTTCGCAAATTCTTTTATTGGGTAAATAAAACCATGATAATTTCCAGTGTCAATATCGATACGTATCCTACATAATAAGCTTCAATGAAAAGGACTTCGAAGCTTCGAAAAAAAGAAATAATTTTTCCTCTCATCCCCAGTGAAGTGCAGCTAATACCTCAGGAAATTGTGTTTCTCATCAGTTTTTCAGAGGTATGGAAAAAAAATGTGGGGTAAAATCAATCTGTTAGTCTATATAGGTGATGGGTTGTGAGTTAGTGTGAATAGAGGAGAATAGGTAGTGGAATATCTCCGGGGTTTGGGGTTTGAGAAAATCGTAGAATGCAGTGGTGCGATAACACCAACTTGGGAATTCTCGAGAAATGCGATACTACCATGAGATAAGCTCAGATTCATCGAAATGGACCAGTCAAGAGTAATGGAAGTTGAATTGTGGCATGGATTACTACTGTAAAAACTTTTCGATAAACACGTGATGGAACATCAGAATATTGAGTTCACCAGTTGTATTTTTTGTTATTGCGTGAATGCTCTCTCCTTATTATTTCATTTTGCCTTCTTACTTTTGTTGTATTCATCAGATTTTTTTTTCTGTTGCATTAACTTTTTTTTTCTATTTTCATATACTCGGGTGCAGTGCTGAAAAGGATGGTGGAGGACTTTCAGAGGGTCAAGTTTCATTTCAATTTCAGTGTATACAAGTTCAATAGTGGGTTTGTTGGTTTGAAAAAAAAAAGAAGAGAAAAGGCTAAATCGGTGTATGCGTGTGTTAATACTCTGGAAATACGCAAATACAAACGGAGGTCAGCTTGAATTCTTTGAGCCGTATAATTTGAATTCACAAGCGATGCGAGAAAACCATCTCGCTTGAAGGGATATCAGGGCAATCTGTAGTGAGATGGTTTTTTAAGCTATAAAGGTTTATTATAAAATGCAAACCAGTATGTACAATGGTGAAAATTTTGTACTATACTGTAATCATACATTCTTTACAATTGTATTTACAATGATGGAAATGGGGCGATTTCAATGTTGTTCCTGTTCCTGTGGTTTTCATAGAGAAAAATGGGAGAATATCTCGGGGCATGAAGGTATTTTTGATTGAACAATTTCTCCATTGAAATCATCCCTCAGTTCATTTAATTATTCTCTTCGATTTTCAGGAATAACGGATATGAATTTGAATGAATATTTTTATTGTCATAATTGTATTATATGACTTTTCAGCCTTTTACAATATATATTTACCCTGCCTCTTTCCGTCTACTTCCCTTCCTTCCTGCTACTTCATAGGTCAACTTTTCATTACAGTACCACATTCGTCAAGAATTAGGGGAAAACATGGAAAACCCTAATTCATGCGAATAGTCGATTATGCAGAGCCCTAGCGTACCTTCTTGTTACACTGAGGAGAAAGACACACTATTTCCTTTGCATGCGCGCACCTCCCGCTCAGCTTGTTGCTCGAGTCCACGATCAGGCAAGCAGTCACCCATTCAAGTAGCAGTCAAACGAATCATGGATGTACTCGCCGGATCGACCGGGCTCACATGTAGACGGAACAACTGAACTATCGGTCAAGAATAACAATGAATTGATCTTTTTCCTCGCTGTTATTTGCAAGAAAACATCAACTGAAGTCGTACTGGTAGATTAAGTAACCTCGGAAATATTCGGCTGCTATGCTGCAACATGTGATATTCAGCTTCGGGTCGACTTCGGAGGTTACCTCTTTGACTAGTTTGACAATACCCTTATGCACCGAATGATTCTCTAATATCAGAATATATGGAGGAGATTGATGCTGAACTGAAAGAGACTGTTATTGTTTTTCATTCCGTCTCACATTATTATTTTTCACTTCTTTTCCTTGTTTCGCCAGTGAAAATGAAAGATAAATCAGAGTCCAGTCAGTCAAACTGTCGGTCAATAATAGCAATACACTGATTTTTTTACTCGTGGTTATCCACGAAAAAATGTCAACTACTTTGATGCACCGACTGATTTCCTAATATCACGATATGGAGGAGATTGATGCCGAACTGAAGGCGACTCTTATTTTTTTCGATTTCGTCTCGCATTTTTCTTTATCTCCATTTTTTTTCCTCGATTTTCCAGTAAAAATAAAAGATAAATCACAGCCACGTCAGATTGAGAATTCTATACATACAGAGGATGAAGGAGAAGATGGGGAAGATGGTTGAAAGAAAAAAAAAAAGAAAGAGGAAAAACTTTACCAAAGAGGTTACAAAGAAATTGCTAGGGCTCTTCCTGTGATGCTCAGTCGAAATATTGTATCCATCCCTTGGGTCAACCCAGAACAAATATTTGAACTTTTAGTTTTTTTTCTTCTCTTTCTTCTCTCTCCTATCTTCCCTCCTTATTCCTCGAGCTCAAGATGATACATTTTCAATATTATATGATTTTTATAAGCTATTGACTCAATGAATTTATGGAATATTGTCAATTTAATAGAATTATTCAGTAATTGTATTTTCAACGACTCTCTTTCGATTATTTTCTTATTCTCACGAAATAATAAGAAATCGAGAAATACATCCAATTACATGGAATTCAGACAAAAATAGATGCAATTTGTTTGGAGTGAAATTTTTTATTGATATTGAAGGAAATGGTTCGTTAAATTCATACTTTTCCCTCGACAGAGTAATATAAAATATGCAAATATGAATTTTCCTTTGTTTCAAATGTGAATAAATGTAAATTCACAATGTACATTAAATTATTGATAAAAAATATTTGAATAATAATGAATGTTTCATGAAGTGTAATATCATGGAAATAATAGAAATTTAACGGTTTTATATGATAGCAGTCATTTTCAATGCGTTGAGGTGAATTTACGAAAAACGAGGTCAGTCGTTCAATCAAATGGTTATCCTTCTTTGTCACGGTTTTCTCATACTGGGTCATACACAAGTCTATTTTCCCACACAATGTGAGAAGAAAAAAGGAACTATTGTATTTCAGCTCGTGTAATTGTAACACACACAGACACATTTATTCGTTGTATCACGTACTACCTACGTGTGATTTTGTGTTCTATCAAACTCTTGAGAATGACTAAAATCTCTTCAGGAAGTTCTTTTGTTTTGTTAGTGGATAGTGTGCATTGATGGAATATGTGAAACTGGAAGAGACTGCATAGCGATTTACCTTTGATTCTACGTTTAGTGAATATATTCAGCATTGGGAGTTGCAGTTATGCAGAGCAATGCTATTGGTTTTCACAACTACTAGAATTTACTGATTCAAATCGTTTCTTTTGGTCACTGACATAGTTCAGCTTCTTTGTGGTTCAAGTCAAGATGTTTCGATTCATGAAAATGTGGGCAACGCTTCATTTCGTATTGCATGGAGCGATTTTTTTCAAAATTGTTCCAGTGATGTCAAGACGCATGTGGTAAAATTAATATTGGGTGTAGAATGGCCAATTTGAATTATTTCGCAGGAATAAGTTGAGAACCTTTGATGGAAAACCGAATTTTCGGGCAAAAACAGTAGGTTTTTTTATTTATTTTTGGGTATTTTTCTTGCAAACATTTTGATCTGAGGCGTTTTTGATTACTTTTTTATTATTTCTGAAAGAGATACTGAGACAGAATATAACAAAATTAATCTGACGTATTTTGATTGAAAGAATCTCAATTCCGAGCTACTTGTAATTTTTTTCACTGTACAGCAATTGGAATCAAAAATATTGGAAAAGAACTGGAAAATATCCATAAAGAGGAGGGAGAAAAGCTCATATTTCACTTAAAAGAGTGAGAATCAATTCTGACATAAGTATTCTATTGAGAAGTTCCTCAACTTCCGAATAGAATCATTGCCAAAATTCGATCTGAAAATATTTTATTGGAAAGTCTATTTCATCCCATTTCCCCGATATTTGTACAGAAACTCTGGGAATTTCCATTGGAAATTGAGCTTCATAGGACTTTTCACTATGTATCGAGTACTTTTTACACAAAACCCATCAAATTCTCCTCATTCCATTGAAGATCATTATGCTCTAGAATAAATTTTACTCGACAAAACTTTAAACTCAAAAACCCCATTTTGTATTCCTTCAAATAAAAAAAAAGCCCGAGGAAAAAAAACATGCATTACCAATGCCCTTGCCCTGAAAATTTTTAACAGATTTTTATCTCTCCCCAGAAATCCTCTGATCCTCTCATTCACACATTCGTCCAGTTACTTGAAATATTTCTCGTTGAATATAAAATCTGTCACAGAAAATTTCCAATAAATCGATCATTTCCGCCGCTGCACTATTCAAGAATAAGTAAAACGGCAAAAAAATATGAATAACGTTTCAAACGGACGTTTTCTAAAAAATTTCAAGCCCCTCAATTCCAATTTAAATGTGAAATCCCCTATCAGTGTGCAAGAAAGAATAAGTACCGAAACTGAAGAAAAGAATTACCTCCAATCCAAAGAATCAAGAAAGAAAATGGGAGAAAAGTCACTCCACAGCTCAGAATTGAAATGAGAGGAAAAAAAATCCGAGGAGGGGAGAACTTCACCCAAAAAATTCTTAGTTAAATTGATCAATTATTGTGGTGAACCAGGCCAGAACAAATGGGCCAGTTTGAAACTGGCGATAATCGTTGGAGTTTTACGCATGATGGCAGCAATAGTAGCTCGAAGTGGAGTCAGTGAGTTTGAGCTGTGTGGAAGGGGGGGGGGGGGGCAGAGAGGATTTGTGTATATGGGTAAGGCTTATCGCCTTAATGTTTGCACGGTGATCTATCCTGCAGGAAGTCGGGTATACAGAATAGCTCGGGGAAAATGTTGGAATAGAGGGAAAGGGACAGTTTACCCTCCTGGCCCTTCTTAACCCCGTGCAGTTTGGCCTACATACAGCGAGTTATGAGTGTATATGCTCTACAGTATCATAAGTACACACGTACAAACAAATGTCAACACACACAGACAATAACCCACGTACAGATTTCAAATGACAACAAAGGAGGCGACACGAGGAATTGCTGTAGTTACGATACACGAGTGCGCGTGTTTATGGTACAAAAATGGACGGTTACTTTTGTTTTTTCTAGGTAGCAGTGGGTGAGAGGAGTGGTAACAACTGAAAATAAAGACACACACGTTGAAAACATCACTGGAATGAATATAAACGGCGTTACGTGAAAACATCCAAGAGAGTCTTTCTACTTGGGCAAAATATGTTTTTGTTTATTTTTTCTTCTTTCCACGGATTCACATGTCTGTTTGAGGTAGAATTGTTTGGGAAGCCTCTAACGAATTCAGTGCTCTGGAATTATTGATCTTTGGGAGCTTTTCTAAAATTAACCTCATGCGAAAAGGTAAGTTGACGATTTTGCGCAATGTTGTGTATGAAATATCCTACGCTCTTTTCATAAGAGAAAAACGTGATTTCTCTCGGTTTTGGTGGAGATTGGATGAAATTGGAGATCCCCAGAGAAATTATATAGTGGAAAAAGAAATTGGAAAAGAAGAATTTTAATAATATATGATGATCCGAAGTTCTGAGTTGGCGTCAGAAGCGTTTTCAAGATTTATGCATATGCTTACTTCTTATTTCATCGATTATGTTTTTCCAGTCTACTCGAGATACTTCAGGGCCTTAGTATACTTTTCTGTCACACTGACGATGAAGGCACACTAATTCTCTTGCATACGTACCTCCCACTCAGTTTGCTGTTTAGAACCACGCAAGTGGTCAGCCGTTCAAATAATAACCGAATGCTCGGCCGCTCAACTTGATGGATCCGCTGTCCATACATACACATCGAACAGCCAAACTGTCGGTTTTGTTGTTTGTTATTTGTGCTGTTTGAGCAGCGGGCCTTCAACGTTCGAGTTGTGCAGCTAATTTGTATTAATTTTCATGCCACAAAATCGGTGTTCAGAAAGTTTCACCTATTGTTATGAGCTATCTAACTTTCTTTATCCAGTCGGGACGTGAATCCTCGATCTTCCGCACGAGAGTCTACAATCCAGCTCACCGCTTCAGACAACCGCTTCAGTAGTGCAGAGGGTGTTTGTTCAACGATTAAGTTATACAGCAAATTTTTTTACTGATTCTTATGTCACGAACTGTGCTCTAAGGCTTTTTTCTGTTGTTATGAGCTACACAATTTCTATTCAGTGAGGACTCGAACCCTGGTCTTTCTCATGTGAATCTACAGTTCAAGCGACTGCGCCAGACAACTGGACCAGTAGTGCAGATGAATGTCGAAGTAGCACTCGATGAATTACCCTCCAGTCCTTTCATTGAATCCGTTAGATGGCCAAAATCTCTTTTTAGGTCACTCGCAGTTCACCTGCATGTATTCGAGACAAGCAGACACTCAATAGTTTCGTTGCCTTCATACAGAATCCCTAAAACCAAAGTGAATCTCGAACAAAACATAATTATCATGGCAACACCCTCTTGTTCTGGTTTTCTTCACAATCTTCCCCGTTACTCAGATATTCTAAGCCTTCATCAATACTCTAGGACTGCCTCTCATCGCTTTCATCTTCATACTTGGGGCTGAAAAGATCATCGGAAAACATTAGTAATATTAACAGGTGTGTTTGTATATTCTTTACTCTATTTTATCGGGTAACAAAATTAATGGTAAGTCCACTGTCGGTTGCTGTGAAAACTCGGGCATTCCGTGGTATACAATAGTTTCTGTGTTCTATGCATATATATATATATAACATTCAACGTTCCGATTCTGTCGTATATTTTCATAGTCTCGTTAAATCCCCACTGTAGATTTCTTGCGAGCATCGCCCCTGGGTGTATCTATCTCGTTATTCTCTCGTGCCAACATCCACCGAAGTTTAATTCAACTCCTTCCAGTAACTTTAAACTACCCAATGTTTTTCACAGTAAACTTCGATTAATCATTATCACAATTTATCGATCAAGTGTAATTAAATTTTTTTTTTATTATTCCTTTTAATAAAATTATTATTATTTTCTTTATCACAATGATCAAGAGAGAATATATTCTAACTATTTTTTAATCGACGTCAACTCAAAAGGGGATTATTATTCACAAAGAAATAATACGAATGGGAGATTATTATTGAAAAAAAAAATTTTTTCATCATTATTCCTTCTCTACTGCGAACATTGACTCTGTCCTTCTGGAAAAGCTATCAAAAGCGATTCCAATTTATCAAAAATAAAAGAAAAAAATTATATGAATGAAAACAATGGCATTGACAACAATCGGGATAAAAGATTATCATCATTTATTAACGCTTTTCATATCGTTATTTTGCTCTAAAGCATAATGGGTCAATTATTTTTTCATAATCCTGAACCTGTTTGAATTTCAAAACCGATTATGGATGAAAGAGACATTGTAATAATGGGAATGAAAAATAATATTTAATGAAAAATATTTCATGTATCATGTAATTATTCTTTGTTCATCGCAAAGCGGTATAAATTCTATTGTGTCATTGATACGAATGAATGAATTATATTTGTAATATTGGAAATAGAAACGCTCGATGAATTTCAAAAGAACGAACTTCATCAAATCGAAAGTTCTATTGCTTCATAACAAAACCATTCAACTTCAATATCATTTTTTGATTGAAATCAGTGGATTTAATTAACTCATGAAGAATAACAACATCCACGAGCAGAAGGGAGCTAGAAAATAAATTTGGGAATAGCAGATTCTCCAACTGCAAACAATCAATTTTGAGGGAAAATGTCAAGAGAGATTTCAATGGTTATGAATACACTGACATTAAAAAAAAAATCAGAGAGAATATTCTCAACGAACAATATTCACTCTGAATTTTTTTGTAGAAAAATTTTCGTCTCAAATCCAATACTTTTATTATCAAATTTTTCTCTGAACAGCGCAATTTTTCTAGTAACAATAGGATTAGTAGTACCAGTTTTGGCCATTTCAAATTCAAGTCAATTAAAAAAAACAATTCTTAAATCAAAATAATATTCTTATAAAATTTTGAAACCTCCATAATTATACGAATCTAACTTATAATGTTATTGTATTCATGGAATGAATCATATTTGAATTTGGATATAAAGAGGCCGAAAAAGGTACAGTGGCCACAAAATATACGTACATTTTACCTCTCTTTGAAAAAAAAATTGCAACGTGAAAACTTCAATAAGAAAATTTGAAAAAATTACCAAATAATATAGATGTGCGAAAGCATGTTCATGATTCTTTTTCAGATTCTCCTATAAAGTCTTTCATTCCGGAAAAATTTCTGGTTCATTTGACACCACAATCTTTCTATTAAACTCGTAAATTATGCAAATTATCACTGATTTCAGTGTTTAAAAAAAAATAACAGTAATGAATGATTCTTGATAAACCGTAAAATTGTAATGAAGATTAAAATTTTGTCAGAGCCATTCGTCTTAACAGTAGTCGTGTTTTAACGGCCCTTTTGCTAATCGCCATGAATTTGCGTATACACCCACCCCTCTGTCGTTCCGTCTCTCTCACCCTATACCAGTATGACTGTGTCTATCTACAGCCATTTTCAAAGTGGAGCTAGCGTGTCGTAATCAAACTGGCCGTAATTCACCACAGGGACTGGTTACACAAACTAAAGATCTCATCGCTACAGCCAAACTATATAGTTTAAACTCGTGGATAGTAGCGACAACAACTACGACGACATTGAGACTTCCTTTTCTCCCTCAGTTTTACTTCCCATTGGGAGTTCTCTTACCACCATACCTAGGAGTATCACGAAATGTACGTTTGTTTGTACCCACCTCTAGCCTTTCTCGCGCCTTCAATTTCAACCTATCGCCTCAGCCTGGAACTATCACTAGCACCATCTGTGTGTTACCTCACTTCGATAAATTTTTATCATGATTCAACAGTAAAAAAAAAAAAAATTATTCTCTTCATTGCAACTGAGATGAACGAATTCTAAATGAAATTGCAAGTTTAAAGCCAAAAATTCAATTTCATTCATTCAACACACAAATCATTTTACTTCAACTTGTAATCAATACAATTTATATTCCAATTGAATTTTTACATACAAATGTTTGTAATTAAAAAATGTAATCAAAGTTGAATCTCCATTCGTGATTACTCATGGGGAAAAAAAAGAAACAATTTTGTTTTTTCTTCATATTTCCATAAAATTGAGAAAATTCAAAAGAAATTGAAGATTCAAATGATTCATTCGAGATGTGTTATTCAATGGTTGCTCATTAATTCCGATTACCGTTGACAATTCATTAATTCAAAATGAATATCTACACTTATAAAAATCCAATGTGCCCATAAATTTTCATCCTTTCTCACTAATAAACTTTCCATATATCTCCTTTCTTCTCTGCTTGTTATTGTATTTCATAACCAGTTTTTAATTGTAATAAAAAGATTCTGTAATTAGTCAGTTGCAGATGACTGCGACGAGTTGAATAAGTGCATTATCCTTCCTTTTCTCTATGCAATTGGCTGGCGAAAATAATCTGTTTGATAATAATAATGTTAGATGGGTAGAAATTCTGGTCATTGCGCTTGCGTACTCTACCAAAACGTTTAAAATGTTTCAGTCCACGTGCCACCTGGTGTGGAGCTCTCATCAATTTGAACCAGCCTCCACTTCTCCGTGCTCTCATACTTTCTACACTTCCTCACCCTCTCTTCCGTTTTCTCGTTTTCTATCTCTCTCTCTCTCTCTTACTCTCTTTTGTCTTCTACAAAAGCCATGCTGTGAATCCCTCGGTGTACCCAGCACAGTAGCGAATTCCACTAACGAAAGTTTATAGTTTTCCATAGTTTCTACTGAGGTATCCCACCTGCTCGTCCTTTCATAATTTCAACAGTGATAATTCTACGTGAATTGTCGTAGAATCTTCACTACACAGGATAGAGAAAATCTAGCTAATCGTACAAGAAGAGAGGAAAGAAAGATTTTTTTTGTTTCTATATATATATGTAATGAGAATTAATGCTGTTTTGAATAGTTGGGTATATTCATTGTATAATGTAATTAGATTGATCGATTCAGTAGTGAAGAGGTGGAATATTTTTATTTTTTATTTTTGAAGACTTCTTTGGTGACGCTTATTTGGTGAAATACAAAAATAATATTTAACGAAAAAAATTAAATTATTTTTCTTCCTACTATAAAGAGGAAAGGATATCAATATCGAAATATCTCGATATCTCGAAACAGCATAAGCGTAAGACTGAAACTGACGTGACATCTAGTGTCAGTTATATAATCGGCTGAAGAGGCGCTTGCGTAGCACGCGAGAGAAATTCCGGCCCTATCTATTGGCTGTATAACTTGCGGTTGCGGGCCAACTAGCGTTCACTCGCGGCCTAAAAAAGAAGAAGGCATCCACAGAAGGAAAATTGATCGATTTTTCATGAAAAAATTAGACACAGGCTAGGCGCCTAATAAATAGGATTTGAGGTCTTAGGGTCGAGGAATTGCATCTAGAATGGTCCAGTCTCTATTCCTGTTGGGTTATTCCATAGAAAATCATCACAAATGATAATTTTCATTAGAGGCAAGGAAATTCTAGACCCAAAAAAGGGTAATGATTGTTAATGATAATGCATTTCATTAATGAGAAATGAAACATATAAAGAACGTTGATGTAAAATTAATTAGTAAATGGCTAAGACAAAAGTCTGCTGTGTGAATAAAGCTGGATTACATGAAGTGCATCATAAAATAATTAGCATATGATCCTAGAACAAATAAATAACTCAAGAATAGAAACAAACATTCATTGTTCATTTCTATTATGACAATTATTTTACTGAACATTTTCACCTGATGTTCGGTTATTAGGTACAATGTAGCTATTATGTACAATGTAGCTCCATTGTTTTTTCCTTCAATGGAAGAAAAGAGAAGAAAGAAACTAATTGAATTTCATTTTGGTTATCTGACCATTGAACGTTGAAATTCACATAATGAGATTTGAATTTTCGTTCACTGATAAATTCTCGTTGAAATTCTAACACTCAAATTAAATTCACCATCACGTAATTAATTATTCGTTCACCTTTATCACGCAACGATAATACTAAATACTTCAGAGTAACAAAATGAAAATTCATGAATAATCAATATTTTTGATTCATTTTTTTCCAATTATTTTTCTTCCAATTAAATTTTTTCCTTCGTTAATGAAAAAGAATTAAAAGCGACTGGTAATGATATAATCTCGGATTTGCATTTGGTTGCACTCACTCTAGTGTCAACAACGAAACGTTATACCTTTCGCATGGCAATACCACACTGTGAGAGAGCCATTCTAACCCAGTATAAATAGGAAACGTGCTAAACTGACCACAGTCATCATTAAAATTAATGGGTATTGAGTGAGTGATGTTGGTAACCGTCGTTTGAGTTGAAATAATGGTTGGAAAATTGACAGTGAATGAATATTATTCACCAAAATTTTGAGGCAAAATTGTTGGATAGACTCTCAGCATTTTCTCTCGATGTTATCAAATAATTTCATCGTTGAACGATTGAGAGCACGTTCGATTTTTCCTCAAGTTTTTTCATTTTCGTTGTATGTGTATGTGTGTGTGTGTATGTTTGAACATTTTTCCTGCTCTTCCATTCTAATAATGTCTAAGGAGTGTGGATGAAGAGGAAAACCATGAAGTGCTATCAAACGTTAAAAAACCCGAGTCACACTATCGAGGAGAAATACCTAGGTCGATACGGTATACACAGGATGAGAAGAGAGACTTTTATTGGCACAGTATTGAACGAATGAAAGACGTATCTTTTCAATTGAACCTCTGAAGAATCATTGAGTATTACTTCGATATAGATAGTTGCCTTAAATTTTTCAAAGAGATTCTTGAAACATCGGAATTCGAATCTTTGCACTGTGAAATAATTATAAAATTCTGAATATTTCAATGAGGAATGTTGATTTAATGATAGAAAATTTATGACAATTTTCCCTTTTTCGTTGAAACTCTCAGAAAAATTTTACGTTAGGTTAAAGGTTAGAGGAAGATCCAGTTAATTATGAATTCTCTAATTATCAATTTTTCTATGACATAACACGAGCATCGACTTTTCAATTACCTCCCTCAGTCTTTGACACTTTTCTTCTGATGAAAATATGAATAAATATTGTCCAACAATTACTCTCAGAATTTGAAATAGTTCACTCGCCCCATTTGATTTAAAAAATGAAATTTTTCTGCCGATTGTGAAGCAAGATATCAACAATGAAAATTTGTATAATCAACATGCAGAAGGCCAATCAAGTATCAGAAAAATGTATAATTCCCGTTATATCTCGAGAATCGTTCAAACGATTTTTTTTACAAAACTAATTACATGGTAAATTAAGAAAATTCAAACTTTTTCGGAAAAAACCTCTGATTTTTTGATGGTTTTGTTCACATAATATCGATTTCGAAAGTATAAATCATGTCAAAAAAGCCTACGTATACGGAGAGGAAAATCCATGAAAAATTACTGGACCAGTCCGGTAATCGTGGGACATAGAAGCGTGTGGGTGAGAAAGCCCTCCTATAGAAATGAAAAAGTGAAAAACTTCTCATAATATGTACCAAATGAGTGAGTGCATGATACTGGATTGGTCGGTAATTTTTCCATAACTGTGCCTCCATTCATAAAATTTATTCTTGTATCCAACAAAATTTATTGTAAAAAACCAATAAATTGTGGAACTAGGATGTTTATTTTCTGGTCCTCGGGTTACTTTTTACTGGACTGACTAATAATTTTTATCGCACCCGTCCGTCAATCGATTCAGTTCGAGTGTTTTCGGAGTTGATCGTGAATCGCAAGAACTTATGGGAAATTTGGAAGAATCGCCATATTGGACCTGTCATCGTAATAGCAATGGACCACAGTTCTATGAAACCAAATTTTTAATTGTATCAAATAGCAAAATAATTGTTATTGCAAATTCAATTCTCTTATACTAGATTAGCACACAGAATATTATGAAATTTATATATAATTTATGATATATATATATAACTATTCTTCGGAATTTTTTGGAGGACTCCGAACTTCTTTCGACCATTGTAACTCATAAGACAATCATCCCTGGTAGAGTTTTTATTGCTAAAAAAATGGATGTGAAATAAATATTTTTTTCATTCACCATGAGTTTTTAAAATTCATTTTGAGCATAAAAAATTAATAAGAATAATGAAAAACTAATAATAATACTAAAATTTAGAAAAATTAAAATTTTTATTCTGAGAATTTCAATTATTACTGTGACGTCTCAATAAATTTTCATTCAGTAGAACTGAATTTTTATTCATTGAGACTGAAATTTTTACTGGAACTCGTCAGTGTCAAATTTTACCGGACTGGCCTCGCATCTTTCCATACTAAGGCCACTATGTCCCACGGTTATTGCTCAGTCCGGTAATTTTTCTGGAACTTTCCCCACAAATTTTCATGAATTTCTCTCTCCGTGTATGTTGGAGTTATGTGATATCATCCTTACAATTTTGTAGTCAGACGATTTTCTTTAGTTACATTTTCGACAAAAAGGATTTTTTGCACTTACATGGCACAAAATTTTTCTCTAGTTTATTCAATTCAACAATTCGTGACCATTACATAGGACTATACTCTTGAATATGTCGCGAGTGAACTACGTTAACGTTGTACCACCGATATTGCTCTAGTCAGTGGTTATAATGTCTCCTTTGATGCATGTAGTGTTAACACATTAGATAACGTCCCGAGTGAGTTAGAAAGAGAAAGAAAATATAAAAAGTGCAGTTTTCCTAGTTATTCACTAATTACTACTATGGCTCTGAGAAAAAATAATCAAATATTGATGCCATCGGTCCTCAGCAAATATTTTTTTGAAATAATTAAAAACCGCTGTTAAATTTACTGAATTTAGTCAATTCAACTAAGTAATTTGTTTCAATTAGCTAAATTCAGAAAATTCAACAACTTTTTGAATTATCTCAAAGAAATATTTGCTAAGGGTCATTTGTCTCAATATTTGATTGTTTTTACCACTATTTTTTTCTCAGTGTACATGCTCTGAAGCTGTACTTTCAAGGGTTTAAAATATTTTATACATAATTTTCTATCATTCCCTTTTTTTGTCCAAAGTCGAACGGTCAATTTTGAGAAATATGATAAAATGTGCGATTTCCCATCAGGCTCAATATGAAACTCGTGAAATTTCAAGTGTCAATATCTTTCGCCTCGTTCTTTGTCGCCCTTCAAAAATTCAAATGGATCATTATCTTACCATGATCTACGAATGTACCAAATTTCAGAATCTTCGGAACAGTCAATTGAGTACCGGCAGTACTACCTTAAAACAGACGGGGCCTTTCGTTACCCCTTTAATCATAAAAGAAAGCGCGAAAATTTCAACTCGGAAAATTCCCACCAGTACGCTCATGTGCCTCGCATTTCCATACATACTAGAGGGCATAAGTGGTCTAGTTCTAGTACACAAATATACTGCGGGAAATGTTGATTTGAATCAAATAAAATTTATTTGAAACTGATAAACTCACCTTCCAACTCAAATATTAATTCATCAGTTTCGAATGAATTGCACTTGATTTAAATAAACCATTTTCCTAAATACACAGAGCCAGAGTCTGCCTTTTCCTCTGCATTTATTTAAGGAATCACGTCAATTCCTTAGTTTCCCAATAAACGAAATTTCTTTGCTATAATTGAATTGCTCCCAATAAATGGATGTCCTCTGATATTCTGTTCGAAGTCAAAGCTGTCTGAGATGAGAAAATTCAATAAATTTCGTCATCCAAAAGTAAATGAATCAATAATTTATTATTCCTAATTCATCCTAGTATTAAGTTTTAATATCCCTATGATTCATCTCAGGTGAATATTATAAATTCATTATACAAATTATATACAGTACACCAAGAACAAAGTGATGTGCTTAACATTTACTATCGCTAAATCGCCGAGACGAGAGCCTCCATTGTCGAGGATCCAAGGCACGAAACGTGTTGAAGCGACCGCGAACCCCATTAAGATTAATGGGTATTGAATAATGGAGAAGGTCCGTCGAGATAGAGATGACGGGTTAAGGCAACTGTTTTATATACATATATATATATACTGTACAAAGGGCCCTTTTACTTGCTTTCAAGGAGTTACACGTATCAAACTAGTACCGCACTAGTCGCTTAAAAAATGCAGTTACAATTGTGTTAGAGTTGTTTCACGAGTTTACATTTGTAAAATTGAGTTTGTATGGTTTCAACAAACGGATATTACAGAAAGTAATGGATCTTCCGGAGTTTGAGGCTTTTGCAAGTAACCTCAATACTGAGAGACATCTGCAGAGGGCCATATTACTCTCGAACGTGATCCCCTTGATATTGCAGTTTTGTGGTTCACGCTAGATTCTGAATGCTCTAATAGTGAAGAAATTTCTCCTCCCATTTCCTTCAGAACATTTACAATAATAACAATGATAATAGTAATAATGATGTAGAATTCTTTTTGTCGTTTGAGTCGCATTTGCTGTAATGAAGAAACGATAGGGAAGATCGGGGAAAAATAGACCTCTGGAGCAAGATGATCAAAGATTTTTGTTCCGAGTACCGAACTTTACAAAAAAATATGAAAATCTGAAAAAAATTGTGGAGATACTTCAACATATCAACGTTGTTGGAGGATTTTTTCGAATTTTTTCATAAAGGCCCTGATTCCTAAATAAAAATCCGGTTCACTCGGATAATCGTCAATTATTTCTTTCATCTTCCGTTCACTGCGAACAAAATTGTTATTATTGGGGGATAAAAATGGGGAATTTATCTTTTCCTCTGGTATGTTGACTTCGTTAAAAGCGTCGAAAGATGCAATTTGTGTTGAAAAGAGAGTGTGCAAGTATCAAGGGTCCACTGAGTTAGTGATAATAAGTTTGTGTTAGAGCAGAGAATTACGAAGCGAATTCAAAGCGGTGATTGTCTAATTGGTGGAGAATTTAATTCAATAGTGAAGCGGTTATTCTTTTGAATGAATCAAAGAATTATGGAGAGCTCACTTTGACAGTGTGTCGAGAATAATGAGGCATCGAAGATTTTATCACGTGACTTTTTTTCATTGAGAATTGAAAGGTTTCTCTGAGCCTGCTCATAGCGGCGATATTTGCAAGAGGATAATGAATCACCACGTCTTATCTTCTTTTCCTCACTTCATTAATGAGTTTTTAACAAGGGATTACGATGAACAGAAGGATCACGTCTGATTTTTATATGAATGGAAGAGTACTCATGAAATGAAATCGGAATTATGACTTAAAATCCACAAAAAAATGCTCAAGATATTTTTTGAATTTCTGGTTAAATTGCCCTCATACTTATATAAGGGGCTCTTCATATTTTAATGAGCCCGTGAATGTCCTGCTGAAAATGAATTTTCATTGGTCAATGACGTCGAAAAAATACAAATCTGAGCTTTGGAGCTTAGTTGCGTGAGTCGCGTTTTTCACGAAGGATCAAACTGTTGAGCGTTAATATCATTATTTCTCCAAGAGCCTCAAGCTCCATCAATAACAAAATTTTACGTTGAACGATTAACTCGTGTTTTTTTCTTCTCCATCTGCACGAAAATATCAGCCGCCATTTCACCCCAACAAAGGAATGATTACCAACGAACGAACAAAGGAAATCCTCGAGTAAAACCATAAAAATGAAAAAAAAGCCGAAAACGATTACAGAAAATTTATCGGTTAACTTCAACAAGAAATTAGCATTCGGTCATTTATAATCGGGCAGACCTCAAGATGCTCGATGACGGTGCTAGATGGGTAGCAGCAAGGTTGAAAGGACTCTAGAAGCTCGATAATCAATTCACCCACAGCTCTCCATCCCCCCCCCCCCCCCTTTTTTTTCTCTCTCTCCGCTTCTTTCTCTGACGGGGCGGAAAGAAAAAAAAATAAAAGGAACGAGGGTGAGCAGAGTGAAAAAAAAGAAGAACGTCAAGCCAGCGAAGCATGTAACGAGTCCAAGAGAAAAGAAGAGTCGGCAAGAGAGAGAAAGAGAAAAGGGAGTTAGGTGCTTGCAGTGTGGTGGCACGCTGCGGCTAATGCTCGACGATCGGATGCGCTTTAAAACTCTCTCTTCGTCCACGGTTGGAGGGCAAGTATGCTCACGGCATATCTGATCGCTCTTCTAGGCCGCAATGGAATTCAGATGCTGAAAAGGTACTCTATCCCTGTTTCCACGTACAGTAACATACATGCATGCATTTCGTGGCTCTTCACTCAAACCCACTCTACCATTGCCACCTCTCTTATCCATTTACGTACACATAGATCGTACTGAAATTATAGCACGAACACAGACTATTCCGTTGGTAGTCGAAATGCGTATAAATCGTTTAACAGCATTGAAACGAAATGTCCAATGAATCGAAAGTGGTTAGATTATTCAGCTATTACGATAAATAGGAAGACTCTTTACTGCTCAATTGGGCTTTTTATTCACACACATATATGAATTATTTTTTTGAAATGTTAATGGTATCGCATAATATTGTACTAACGATTGAATAACAACCAGCAGAGGACCTTAAAAAGAATAACTTGCATTTAAATCACTTTTTCAATAATTACTCATGAACAAATACTTATAGAATTAAACAATTTACAATGGAATAATTCAAAAAATAATAATTCTTTCGATTTTCAACTTGATTTCAATATTCTCTTACATGAGAAAGCATTCTTTTTCGTTAATTTCGAATTGGCATTAAACATACGATTTCTTCCAGATATTCTCTAATAGTAATATTATTTATTCATTTTTTTGGCGATGTTTTAGTTTTATTGTGTTGTCATCAGTTTTTTTTTTTTGTTATTCTGTCTTGAGTTTTTTTTTTAATTTGTCACTGATTATTTGACGCTGCTGTTTGGTCGGGATCGCAAAATTACATGGAACCTTTTCGAGGAGGAATAGATGAGGGAAAGCGCATTAATGCCATGTCGTTTATCCAACAGGTGTGAAACAAAAATAAATGTTATCAATTAGAATTTAACATAATTATTATTTTACTATCACAATCACTCACGCGATATTCAAATGTCGCTTTGTACTATTTTTACTTGCGTTTTTATTAGTGCAATGTCTTTGCACTTCAATTTGATTGAGATGGAGGGGGATATTTTTCATGAATATATATATATGATGAAACAAAGATTTCGTAAAGTCAATAAAATATACGGGATTCAAGTGTTTTTTTTCCCTTTCTTTGAGTTAATGAATAAATTGGGTAGAGTGAATTTAATTAATTCATTGAATCATATTAATTATCTATAATCGATTGAATGGAATTTTTATCTGAAATTTTCTCATTTAGCATTTGATGGATACTACGAATTCATAATGAGGTTAATTATGAACTTTAACTTTGATTTAAATTGATTTAATGATAATTCTAGATTCTATTATCTTCAATTATGTATCAATTGATTAAATTCTTATTATTTGACTAAAAAAAAAAGCTGCTGAATATTGAGGTATAAAAATTTCATAAATATGAATGGAATTTTTTAGAGAGGAAATCGATAAATGAAATTACATGCATCTTGATGAAGAATAATCGTGAAATTTTAATATCTCCATGAAAAATGCTGAAAGAATTCTGATTTTTCTAGTGTATTTACTGAATTCGAATACAATTATATGTTCGAGATTGAATTCTGATTCGGAGAATGGTCCTCATTTTTCATAATACAGCGCTTCTATATATAGAAGTCAAAAGATGAAAAAAAAGACCAATATTCGACATCGAATCTACAGAATGACCTGTACCAACTCAACTCACGTAAGATAAAATAATATTTTTATATTGTTTTAGAAAATAATTCAATAGCGTGAGGGCAAACCAATTTGAGTCGAGTTTGTAATGATTTCCTGTAAAATATCTTGGAAATGAGAGGAAATAGAGATTTTTATGTACACAGAAAGAAATCTGCGATGTGTATCTAACCAAAAAGATATTGTTAAAGTCATTTCAGTGACGTTCACGATCAATTTTTTCAATATTTTCCGAAAAAAAATGAAAAAAATTGCGGAGATGCTTCAACATGCGTAAATTGTTGGCTAATTTTTCCAGATTTTTCTGTGAAAATATTTAACTGAAAAAATAATTCTGATTCATTTGGTCATTTTTCCTCATTAATTTATTGAAGTGAGTATTTAATGAGAGAAGGTAATAAAATGAGTGGTGTTGGATAGTGATGGTTGCTGCAACTACAAGTTTTCCTATTCTTGAACAAAAAGGGTGAACCGGGCAAAATAATCCAGGAATTTCTTCCAGAGTGAAGGACTTCAGAGAAGAATCTGAAAAAATTCTCGAAGAGGCTGCATGTCTACATTATTGTGTAATTTTTTCAAATTATTTCGTCAAGGCCTTTTCCCTTCAAGAAAACGCCGGTTCATTTTGCTCTATAGGTCTATGTTGCCCCGGTTTCCCATATGCAAAAATAAATTGATGGGGCAGTAAAATTGGAGCATTCTGTTTCCTCTAAAAAAAGCAGAATCTATACTGAACACGAAATCTTAAGAGCTTAGTCTCAATGAAATAGGAGGGACCAGGGCAAAACGGACCTGTGCATCGGTTCAGGATTTTCTTCCAAAGTGAAGAGCTTCACGAGGAAAATTGAAAAAATTTCCCAACAATGTAGACAGTTTCCCATCTTTTAAAGATTTTTTCATAACACCCCATCGGTCTGTTTTGTCCTATTCTTCCCTAATTGAAGCCCCAACAAATTCCTTGCCAAAAACTTTTCCATCTTCTTCAATTGCCTTGATACTCCAAAAGAATTTAACGAAGAATCGAATGAATTGAGAAAAAAGTAGTATAAATAAATCAATGAATTGTTTCAGTAGACTTTAACCAATATTTTTTCGAAGTCATTAGAAATTTGTTAAATTGATTGGAATCATTAAATTTTTTGATTGCTGAAAACAAATATCTGCTTTGGACTAACGTGAAAAAATAATAAATTACATGAATTTCGTTGAAATAAAAAAAAAATTATTGTTGAAAAAAATTATTTGTTAAGAACTATTGAAAGAGTTAATTTTATTATTCTCACTATTTTTATTCTCAGTGTCGACTTTTTTCTTCCCTCTCCAGAATTAAATTCTCCACTACTGCTCAATAATTGATTTGAAAAAATTTAAGAGTCTCATCACTTCATATTCTCTCTCGATGCAAAAATCCCCGAATAATACGGAGTGAAGTGACTGAAGTGAGTGAAAAAGGGAGGATAGATTCCACAGAACAAGAATTGATATTCAATTCGAGGAATGTGGGGTGACTTCCCTGGATAGTACTGCGAACAGTAAATCAAATCGTACCAAATCAAATCACATTTTAATCGAGGAGAGTGAGGAGACTCTGTACTCTTGAATATTGCAAAAGAGATGGAGAAAAGAGATCGAGGGAGAGAGAGAGGAAGCTGGAATGATTGGAAAGGATTGTGAATTAGTAAAACGCAAGGGGTTGCGTGAATTATACAGAATTACGGAATTAGAGGGAAGTGGTTTATTTGAATACATTGTTTCGGAAAATTTGCGTTTAGTAGAGGTGGAGAAAACTAACCTCAACTCAATCGCTGGGCTTCCCTTATCATTGATGCTGACGATTACGTCACGGGGATATTGCTGCTGAGTCGTTTTGTCCGAGTTGCACTTTATCGAATTCACTTTGCCGCGTGATTTTCACTGTTTAACCAATAAATTTACGCGATAAATCGCACTGCTGACTATCAACCATGCGTATTACAGATAGCCAACCACTCGATTACGTAACAATATTGCATTGATTCACAAAATTCACGTGTTCAATTACCGTCTCTTGTTATCACAAGTAAAAGACAAATGAATTCAACTACTATCCTGATAAATTGACACTAAAATTTCCTCTTTATTTATGTCGTATACACGTGTTTGCTCGAAAAATATTTTCTTGATCAGATATTTGCAGAGTCAAAATCAGTATCTCGTCAACGCACAATAATTAACAAACTCTCTGAATAAAATCCAATTAATTCACGAATTCATCAAACTGTGGACCAAACGATAGTTTCACAAGCATCGATCTTCCAATTCGTAATTCCGTGACAATCACGAAACGACGTGTCTCGTTATTCGATGTTATTGGTAGTTGTTAGAGAATGCCGAAGAGAGATGGAGTAAGAGAGAAAGAGAGAGCAGAGGCTTGGTGTAGCATCCAAAAACCGATCCTGAAGCAATATCGAATTTTCTATCTGCCTCCAAACACCCGTGCTCTGCCGCTTCCAACTGTTCTACTATATATATATATATATACCTGAAGATATATACCTATATATATATATAAAAATTGTTTCCTATCGTTGTTTTTGTTTTTAATAAACGCGCGTATACAGCATTAATAAATCAACGAGTGTCGCAATGGTACAAGTTTACTTCAGCAATTTATTTCCAACTGTTTGTTATTTATTTATTAATTTTTATTACAGTCCTGTCGTTTTATAAATTTCTCATTTCTTTCCACTTGTTCTTTTTGCGTTTATTTCTTCTCCCTCTTTCACAATTCTTTTATTCCAGAAAGTATCCTCCTCTCTACTCGTGTTGCGCAATATTGGACTTCTAGAAAAGTTCAACGAGTAAAACTTATTTCTCTGTCCTTTGCTCTTGATTAACTTCCAAGTAGCATCTCCAAAGGTTTATCGTGTCGTCGTTGAACGACTTTTCGAAGGCTCGTTAATCAATCTCTCGCTGAGGCTATGGGTATATACTTTCTTCTGTTCTCTTTACTATTTTTCAAGGAATCCACTGGAGTCTCCTAGCACTTGCTCGCCTGTATCCACTTCTGGATACAATGAGCGATAGATACGAAATAAAAGACGAGAGAAAACGGGAGAGATAGGTTGAGAGGGTGAATGAGAGCAAAAAAAAACGAATTATCTGTGATGTTAAAGAGAGAAAAAAAAATCAAAGAAAGTTAAAACAACCACGCGGATAAACCAGACAGGAGGAGACTACCGTGTGCACTGGTATGCCTTTGCCACTGCCGCTTATTTCGTTTTCTTCTTTTTTTTCTCTCTTCTCTATCACGACTGACGGAACTCGCGAGAGAGTGGAAACGCGTGTTGTACTCCTGATCCTTTTCGAAGGCGTTCTGCTTATTTTATTCTCGGCTCTTGGCTAGGTGGGATTTAAAATTGAAGAATCCCCCTTCCTTCGTTTTTTTTCCACTCTCTTATACTCTGTTTTTTTTTTCCTTCTTCTTTCACTTCTCTCACAGGAACTGGAGAGTGAGAAAAAGAGAAGAGTCCTCAGATACAGGAAATATAGTCAGCCTGGAGAGTTGAAGCTTAATACCACGAGTGTGAATGACGAATAATCTGTACTTCGTCAAGTACTCTTTTATTTTTTATTATTTTTTTTTTTATCTGAAGAGTACAGAAAAGGGGAGATAAACACAAAACTGAAATTGTTCCGTACTGTAAGACAGGTGTCAAGCGAATACACTCACGTGGGGATATTCAAACAATTCCCACTCCCTCTTTTACACTTTTATCTCTAATGTTTTTATTTACTTCTGTTCAATTCTTTCACGTTTCATTCAGTATCATACGAATAATGATAATTTATTGATAATTTCGTAGCAACAAATGGATCAGTAATTTTCAATCATCCATGAAATTCATCAAGAATTTGATTTTCAAAATTCAACAGTATTTAGTTGATTTACTAAATTTCATTTTTTCCTCTTCACTCATTAGTTTTTAATTCAATAAGTGATTTCATCGAAAATTGTTCAATCAATTTTTTTTTCTCCAAATTTCTTCTTTTATTCTCATAAATATTATCGTGATACTTGACGACGTGCGTTTGTCTATCAGCTAGAGATAGTGCGCTCACGACGAATCGCGAAAAGTAACTGGCTAGGGCGAGCGACACCGGTGAGATTCGAGTCTGCGCCCTGGTTCAGGTTGCCTGGTACCACCGGATATAAAATATAGACGCGCGGGCACTGCCGCCACACACAAACGCGCCGGGTAGAACGTCGACTCTCTTCACTTCTCTGCTTCTCTCTCTCTCTCTCTCTTTCCCACTTGCTCCCAGTAATGCTACCTTTGGCACGTTTTTCTCAGTCGCTCTCGCTCGGTCTCTTCAACACGGTCTGCATGCGGAAACGCAGAGCCCCTGTCCCCACCCTCAGGCACCTTATTTCTCTCCTTTTCTCCTTACTATCATTGCTTCTCTCTTCTCACTACTCTCTCTCTCTCTCTCTCTACCTTTTGCTCAATTCTCTTTTTCTCCTCTCCATGCTCTCTCCTTGTTTCATATAGAACATAGGTAATGTTATACATATATATATGTATAAATTTCAACAACACTAGCCGCAACGCAGTTGCTCCCGCTCACGTGATGTTTCTACCCGCTGCCACATGGTTTACAGCCTTCGCTGGATGTAGTTTTTTTTTACAATTTACAGTATCTGAATGTACAATTGTTTGGATACTATTCTGTTCATTTTATTTGCTTCATAAAATTAAGTAAAAAATAAAAAAAATTTATCCTCAATTTTGGTTAATTAATTAGCGTCTTTTTTTGTTTTTACGAGGTCGGAGATGAATTGAATGACTTTTGATGTGGCTTTTGATAATTGAGATAATTGAGGAAAATAAGAATTTTATCATCCGGAGTTGAACGGCAGGAGTAACATGTCTCAGTGTGTGTGTGTGTGTGTGTAGGAGTTATTCAATGTCGTAATGATTAAAGCAACTTCGATTTGTTGAGCACACCCGTTATCCATGGGAATGAATATTCGTTGAGCTAATCCACTTCGCCATTAAATTAACTCCATGGGTCCAGAGTAAATTCTCTCAGGGAAAACGAAAATGTAGCAGAAGCTCTAACGTAGCAGGAGAACGACGTAGAGGAGAGACAGAGAAAGAGAATTTTCAATGGCTTTTATATATCTATATAGAATGAAGCGTAAATCTAATCCGACTCCATTAATCGCCAAACTGGTGACTCACTTTCCCATTTCACCTGGTAAAAATCCCGCTAATCAGCTCTATGAGATGGAAATCCTCAAAGCTGACCATTTCACGAATAATATTCTTGCTGGCGTATTTTTTTATTTCTTGGGTACTCTTTTTTTCCCCCTCTTTTTTTTTCGGGGAAGGAGAGAGAGCGAATGGATGGGTAATGGTGAAATTTAGTTTGTTAAGATTTGCACGTCTGTGCCCTTTAAATAGTCATTTGATTGTCTGGTAAAGTGGAATCAGAGAGAAGGGAGGAATTTAATTGAAAAAGTTGAGTCATTATTTTTAATTAATTTTTAATATTTAAAGTTGATCACTTGGAGTAAAAAAATTTACGATTATTTTTGAAAGCTTGGTTCAATTTGATGCTGTCATATTAATTTCTTTCTTCAAAAAATTGTCAAAAAGTTTATGGAATTATTCATTTATTTACGTCATAAAAAATTAATAAATTCATCGATGAAAATTTAATATTGATAATGAATTCAGTGAGAATTATGGTATTTAGGTCATGACACAGTTGTGACAATGAGAAATATCACGAAAACTAGAGTTTCATTGCATTTTCACTGAGGTAAAGAAAATGATAAAGAGAAAACAAACAAATATTGAAGTTAAGAGTATCTTCACGTAATAGAAAATTACGTAAAATTATTTGTAAATTTGTAATGAAATCTTTTCTTCAACTTTCACAACTTGAAGTCAGAAGAACTTACCCTTTCGAGCGCCTTACTCTCATTCCACTACTTTTTATCTCATCCAGTGGAAAAACAAAATATTAAAATAAAAAATATGCAGATGGGATCAAGACAAAAGGATATAACGTCTCGACTTTGCTATAGTAGAAGTAAATAAGTGTACAGCTGTAGACGGGGATTCGTAAAGTTATTTAATAATCCGCCAACTCGACGAGGCGAAAGGAATGAAAAGTTCCCCAAGGCATCCCGAAATCCCTCTCTGCCCATGTAACAAATAAATGTATACGAAAATTTTCATTGGCCTCGAGGTGTAGAAGAACGAAGAATTCAGGCATGAGGAAAGGAAAGGAAAAAAATTGCATTCAAGTCAAGTCTTGAACGTTGCATTGGTCGCAATGTGCTTGACATGAAAAAAAAAAATTGCAAAAAATCGAGAACTACGAGAGAGAACAAGGATAAATAAAGAACTGAAAGAATCGATGAAATGTCAAAAATAATAATTCCTTATAAATTTAATAAAAAAATTAAAACAATAATCGACAGAAGTGCTAGTCATTCTTGTGTCAAGACCAGAAGGTTCATAGATACCACAATATTTTCCCCCCATATATTTATTTCTATACACACTGGATAATTCAAAGCCATATGTACAACAAGATATTTTGGTAATCCAGAGTTTTTCCATTCACCAATGAAAGCTTTTGCAAGTGCGACATTTTTCGATTTCGGATTTCCAACTAGTGAAAAAATATTCAGGTATAAAAGGAAAAAAATATTTTTCTCAATGTAAATTTTTTTAAAGAATTCATTCATCTCTCCCTATACAAATTCTACATTGAGAATATCGGTGCGTCAATTCCAAATGATAAAAAATGTGCAATTTGTCACATTATTCGATCAAGTGAATAATTACATAAATGATAAATTACGAATTGGATAAATATTAAAAAATTTCCATTTACCAACATTTATTGCCTACTACAGTCATTGAAGTATTAATAATTACCGACATCCCCCGAAATGAAGCATAAAAAGCCCAGGATATTCAAATTCCCCATTAAAAAAAAAAATAAAAAAAAACAACAGCAGTCCATTCAGCATGTATTATTGCGTATGAACCCAGGGGTAATTACAGTTGGATATTTTTTTTATTTTTACCTGAATACATGAGTGGACCATATAACAACAATTACTCGTCCGTAAAGAGAGACATCAGGCGCAAGTAATGTTTAACCACCTACATCCCCCAACCGGACGGATCTGTTTTCACGGTTTCCTACATTATCCATAGCGAGAGAGCAAGAGAGAAAGAGACAACCACAAACGATGTAGACCATCACACGCTATATTAAATTACCCAACATATTCACAAGCCCAGTTACAGATTTTTGTTCCATAAAATTCTCATGGCATAAACTGAAATAACAATTTCAAAAATTTTTGATAAATTCTAAAGCACCAGTATTTTCTCATAGCTGTAAAATAAAATATGATTAACACAATGCAGAATAGTATTTGCTAATTTTCATGAAAACAGCTACTGCATTAGAATGATTGCAATTGTGTTGGCTGTGTTATAGTTTGGCCAATGTAAAATTCATAGATTGCTTAATTGCCAACACACAATATCCCCTGTTACACTGTAACCATATAATGTTACCCATTTCAAGCATTCCCGAGAGTGACCTTTGTCCAGTAAAACATACCCTACGTACAGTCACATACTTGAAACATTGATCACCCAGTGGTGTAATCCCTCGTAGTGTCTCTCATTCGCTACTGTCTCTCCCCTGCCTCTCTTTGTTCCTCATCTCTTGCTCCTGCTTTTGTTTTTTTTTTTTGACTTTGTGTATATATGCTGGATATGGTTCAGCTCTACTACCCACGGGCGTCGTTCCTCCAATACTGAGGAAAAGTACATTCGCTGTATGTACTTTACCGACATGTTTCACCTCACCCCCCTCTCTCTTCCGCACCTCCAGGCTCTTCGCCCTGCACACAAACAGTGTTTACTGTATGGCTTGGGGTCAAAACTCCGTTGAAAAGATGAATAAAACACAGGAAAAAAAGATAACGGACTTTGTAAATTTATACTACACAATAGTTGATGAACCGTGTCACATTACTTGGAAAATGGGTGAATTCTGTTTTGGGGAGAAACGAGAGAGATGAAGGGAGTTCGAGAAATTTTAGGGTCTGAACAGACACTATCACGCATATCAATTCGTTCATGTGAGTGACTCAAGTGTCGATTTTACCAAAAAATTTGAATTTTACGGGCAAATCGAATGAGAATAATGAGGAGGGTTTTTTTATGGTGGAATCTTTTATCACTCACTACTTGGATGTAAAGTGGAATCGATTTGTCTTCTATTCAGTTTTTAATGTAGTGAATAAAGTAGGTCATGTGTCTTTTTCTTTTATTGGTGATCATTTATGAATTGGTTCGAGGACGATTAGTCAAATGTAATTACGATAGCACAAGACTTTAGGGTGAAAATTATGGTTCTTTTCATTGAATGGAAAATCCAGCAGAATCGATTGAATGTTGCCAAAAAGATTGAATCAACGATATTTCTCCAAATATATCTGTAGTGAAGAGCTAAAATGAGACAAATCGGATTTTTTTGTGATTATTTTCAATGGAATATCTCTCTTTCTTTCTTTATTTAATCGGAGACCCCACGTTTGGTTAAACCCATCAAAGCCTCAAAGTTTCACAATCGCTGATACAGTTGATCTTCATTCGAATGAAATCTAGCATTATTCACATTCAACATCTGATAATTGAGTTGACAATAAAAATAGTAATGATTAACCGGAATAATGGAAAAATAATTTCAGTACACAATCAAATGCTTGTAACATTTTCGCCAGTTTCCTGTGCCATTAGATGTTTGAAACAATAGTGTTGAAAAAAAGAAAATGATGAAACACACATAATATTCCGGGATAATTGATTCCAAAACTGCGTAGTTGTAACAATAAAACTTCTTTGATATACTGTTAACCTCGAAGGAGGAACAAGTAACGTATCTGTTTCATGGCGTTGTCTCCGCAAGGCATTTTGTGGTCGGAATTTCCCGGGATAAAATTTTTGAGTCTTTTGAGAGTCTTTTACGGTCTTCAAACACTCTCAGAAAGACTTTTCGGTCTCTGGAGTGTCTCGCAAGTCCCGCAACTGTCTCTACAGTGTCTTTCGTGTCTTTCTGTGTCTCTCCCGTAAGGACTTCTATCTTTGCTGGTCTTTCCTGTGAAGACTTCTATCTTTGCTGGTCTTTCCCGTAAGGACTCGAATCTTTGTTGGGCTTTCAATGAATTTATGGAGATGTACACAGACATGAGTCCTCACGGGAGAGACTGAAAAATGAATCAACTCTTCCATTTTAACTCAATAATTTTTAAGTTCTAAATTTTTACAATATTTGGAAATTATGGTTTTTTTTCATATTTGACTTCAATAAAAATTCCCAACATTAAGGGAAACTAGGGTGAAACGTACGTAAGGAATAATGGATACATTTTATAGTCTTGTTGTTTATACTATGAAAAACTTTTGAAATTGATAAAAATATTGAAGATGGGTTTTTTTCTCTTGATTTTATTAGAAAGCTGAAAAAATTTGTGCTGAAAATTATGTGTCTGAAATTTTTTGTTTTAATTTTTTAATTGTTCAATTTCCGATCCTCCACTCAATAGAAATTTGCAGCCGTTATTCTTTGAAAATTGAAAAAGAAATATGCGATGCATATTTGAGCCCAATGGAGATAAGGAAAAGGATATGTTTCAGATTAGCAGCGGGCAACGGAAGAATTTCAGTTAAGCAGCATCGAACACAGTCAGTACTCAGATGGGTGACCGCCTGGACTATCTCAAGAACTACCGGACCGATTTCCTTTTTTTTTTTTCATTCGCTTCCTTTTTATGTGATTATAATTATTGTCATGATAGGTGATTTTTAATGATATAATTAGGCGAGAAATAGGAAAAAACGTTAATTAGCAGCATGAGAATCGTGGTCGCGACGCGCGAGTCTCTGCGCTGAGGACTCTGGTTCGTTGAGCAGGGACTGAGAGTCCCTGTAGGAGAGACACGTGTCCCGTACGGGAGGTCAGCAAGGTGTCTCTGGAAAGTCCCTGCTATGGCGCGAATAGGGACTCTGTAGAGACCGGGACAGGAGTCTTTCAACCACTGGAAGACTCGATTTTTTTCATCCCGGGTTCAGATCATCGGCAATTATGTTCACGAGTCTCCCCCGACGTGTTAACCTTATATAGATGGTACCTCGGAGACTAATGGAGATATGCAGTTTTTCATAATAATCCTCATTTTGTCAGAAATTCAAAGAGCTTGTAGTGATTGAGGGATTCGGGAATTGAATAACAATCACTAACAAATGTAATTAATGTCTCCATTACAGGTTATTGTAATCACGTTTTGTCGAATGAAATATGCACAAAATAGTCGAGAAGGAAAAGGTGTTTACAGATATGAGTTCGCGAATGGAAGCATGTCACATCTCCTGCAGGACTGAATAATGAATTACTATTAAAGAATATCGCGGGATTCATGGATATCCGCACAAAAAGAGGATTGAGAAAAATACGCGTGACGGTAGGAAAGAGCGTGTTACGATCCCAGCCGTTCAATTTACTACGAAATTATATGACGAGATGTCCTTCCATAAATTAACGGATCGTGAACGCATCAGTTAATTGCATTGTAAGAAAAATACGAACAAAGGAATAGAGAGTATAGTGAGAGAACACGCTAGGATAGAGTGTTAGTCTAACATCACAAGTACAGTGGAGGTCCAATAAAATTATTCATTTTAGTGAGGTCTGAGGGATATGATTAATAATCATACCATGCTCATACCACGCACTCTCCAGCAGGGCAGATAATCCCAAGGCACATGCATTCGTGGAATAAAATGACGAGTCAACAAGGGAGAGGAAGCTAGATAAGCCTCTAGAAGCTAGATGCTCAGCCTTGGCCCACAGAGGAATTGTAATCACCACCCCATCAAATGATACAGAGATGACAGGCTGGATGGCGACCGAACGACTCGAGTATTGACACAGTGTGACTGAAGTAGGTGGTCGTGTTTGCTCTAGTTACTAAACATTACTGGGATTAAGAACTTCTTGGAAACCACCAGAAAAATACCTTCCAGAAAGTACCGAGAGCTATGGAAAATTTGGGCGTGGATAGCAACCGTGGGTCCCGGGATGAAGAAAATCGAGTCTTTCAGTGGTCTCCTCCAAGACTCCTGTCCCGGTCTCTAAAAGAGTCCCTATTCGCACCATGGCAGGGACTTTCTAGAGACATCTTGCTGACCTCCCGTACGGGACATGTGTCTCTTCTACAGGGACTCTCAATCCTTGCTCGACGAACCGGAGTCCTTACTTGAGAGACTTATAGTTTCTCAAATAAGGACTCCTTCAGTCTTTCTTTGAGAGCCATCAGTCTCTCAAATAAGGACTCCTCCAATTCTTCTCCGAGAGCCATCAGTCTTTCCATTTTTCAAAAAAACATTTATTTTTATACATATTTCTTTATTAAAAAATACATCAATCAATATTTTAGATGATAATAGATTGTTGAATGCGACTTAGTTTTTAATAAAACTCAAAGATATCCATTTTACAAAAAAAAAAATATATGCACTTTACCCCTATAGCCGTTTTACTCCACTTTCCGCTAATATTGAGAATTTTACTCAGAGTCAAACACGAAAGAAATCATGATTCCACGTTTTCCAAAGATTATAACGATTGAGAACTTGAAAATTATTAAGTGAAAATGAAAAAAATGATTCATTTCTCGGTCTCTCTCATAAGGACTTATGTCTTTGTAAATCTTTATGAATCTACTGAGAGCCCAGCAAAGACAGAAGTCCTCACGGGAGAGACCAGCAAAGATAAAAGTCCTTACAGGAGAGACACGAGGGACACTGTAGAGACAGTGGCGGGACTTGCGAGACACTCCAGAGACCGGAAGTCTTCCTGGGAGTCTTTGAAGACCGTAAAAGACTCTGAAAAGACTCAAAAATTTTATCCCGGGGTAACACTCGGACTATTTGACTATAAAAAGGGGTAGGCACATTACCCCTCACCTTTAGTACCAAGTCTCATCTACAACGTTACTCTGCTCATCAGTCCTTCAGTAGCGAGTATGCAGTCAGTAACGTTGCTCTGTCCGAGTTAACATCTCCAATAACTAATCTTTCATGTACAATGTTACTCTGCTCAAATTGTGATCAATTAACTAAAAGTAGTCAAACTTTCAGAGAAAAGTGCAAGTCTCCAGTTCAAAGTAAAGTAGAAGCATTCCTAAATAAAAACGTTCGATTCATTCTACGATGAACCAATAACAATCGTTTGGGCATCTTCAATTACATCCACTGGGATTCATCGTCCTGCATCAGACCAATTGCCCAACCAAAGAGTCATCTCCATCGCCAGCAACATTTATCAGCATTTCAACAACTGAACTAAAAACCGTTGTTAGTTTGTTTCAATCCCAACTGTAAGTTTAATTGTACGCTGGAGCGATAATAATTTTTTTCTATCGTATTGACTCAGATTAGACGTTTGATTTCTCCTTCAATAAATTATTTGGTGTTGGATGAAAATATACAAATTATAGCAATTATTCCTGAATGAACTCATTTTTTCAACAACCTCTGTCCTTCAGACATGGGTACACCTCAATGTTTCACCGCGGCAACTGTTGCGTTATTTTTATTTCAGGTTGCCCATGTAGGGTTTCCCGACATCCACGGGGTGGCCGATGTTCGGGCCGAATTATTTTATACGATTTTAGGGAAGTCGATCAAAGGCCAAAGTACGAAACAATATCGGGGCGTGGATATTGGTTTTGCGAATAAGTCCGATATTCTTCCCAACGTCGAGCCCTGTATATAGGGATGGTGAGTTAGTATCGTAACTCGATTCTATATCGAGTAGCCGAATATCGGCAACCCTATATCTATCCGAAATTCGGACCGAAGTCATGACACCCATATCGGCACAACCAATTCGAAACGATTATCGCACGTAATTCGCGTAACCGAAGTTCGGCTGCTCTACTTTTGACAAACATATTTCCAACATCGCTCCCCCCAATTCCGCAGTACGAATTCCGATCGATATCAACCTTGAAATTGACCAATAATTTTTTACAATCGTTTATTTTTTAATAATTTTTCTTTTTGATTAATTTTTATATTTTTTTATACTCTAACATAACGATTGAAGAGTCACGCCATAATTGATTTTTCTTCAATTATTCTTCTTACTAATGATTAATTCGTGAACTAAATTTTAAAAAATATAAAAATAATAAATAAATGTAAAATAGAATAGATATAAAAATTGATCAAGAAAAAAATCTTCCCTTTCTGCCATCAAATGATTCGATTATCAATAGAGGAAGAAATAATACTCAAATAAAAACTTTAATTTTCAAAAATAGAAGAATTTTGTGTAAAAAAATGAATATTCCATTGTGAGAAATATGTAGTTTTGTTTCTTGGTTCTTACTTCACTTTTGTTATTATATTCCTGTCAATAAGGATATCCATATAAACAATATAAATATCGATATGAATTTGAGATCAAATGACTTTTAGATTCATATAGACAGTACGATTCTGTCAAAGTCAAATAGAGTGATGGTCCAGTCGGCAGCGTGCAAGTATCATCATCCGACGATCGAGGGTTCAAAACCGCCTGTGGGAACTAAAATTTGTAATTTCTAAAATGACTTTAAAATGATTAAAATTGAAATATAAATAATAAAAATATAAAATTACGGAATCTCAGAAAAAAAAATGATAATTTTCTTTTTATTTTATGTTTAAAAATTGTTTTTATATTATTGAGCGTCTGTCGAGTTCGATATGGGATTCGATATTGGGCGTATATCGAAGCGCTAAGTCGAAATTCGTCACATTGAATTTAGCCCGACGTTCGGGCCGAACTCGAAATCCTATATCGGGTCGAAATCGGATGCGATATACGCCCTATTTAGTTTTCGACTTCGCGCGGCTGTGACATGCCATTATTGGCTCGAAGTTCGCACCAATATAGTTGCCCTATATCGAAACTCGGCAGTTCGATATTGCCCCGAACTGCGGCCTACTTAAATTTCCTACATGGGTGTGGCCGTAACAAGCGGAAGAATAAGATGAAACAAGCAGGAGCCCCACTACTTGTGTGTAATTTGAACATCTAACATTAATATTCTGCCAATACAATTGGCAGAAAGCTTCCGAATGGATTTTTTAACTCTGACAGGGCTGTTTCGCGCGCTACGCGCGCGTATAACTTTGCTTGAGGCAGCAGCCGAAGCATGTATGTATAAATTACGAATACAGCCTAATAATAGTCTACTTAATCGATGAATTGTGTTTTACCCTTGATATATTGATAAAAAAACAGATTTTGTTAATTAAAGAGAATTTTTATTATATGAGAATTCTCTATTCGAATTCGAATTGATTCAAATAAATTACAATCATCCTATTTTTCTGAATATCTCAGTGACTAAGTGAGATAGAGCAATCTGCTGGAATTCTTTTGTGTAGCTCTTAAAATTCTCTACAAAACACTTTCAGGGTAGTAAGGGCATATCTCTATTATTCTTTACCAGGATTTAAAAACAAAAATTGTTTCTTAACAAAATTGCATAAATTTTTGTCTATGGAATTCGATCAGACGTTAGCATTAACAATCAACAGATCTTCGAAATTCACTACGAAACGTCCTTAGGGCAGAAAGGACGTATCTCTATTATTTAGCGGAATCCTCTAGTAAATTGTGGACAAAATGGAATTAATTCAAATAAATTATATTTCAAATTTCTATATTATCAGAAACTAAATGGGATAAACCAATTTTGCAAGAATTCTTTCTTGTAGATCTCAAATTTCCCTATAAACGTTCATCCTGAGTTCATTCTCTTAAAATTCTCTACAAAACATTATTAGAGCAAAAAGGGCATATCTCCATTATTTAGCGGAATCCTTAAAAAAACTGTTCTCTCTGTTTTTAACTTTTCCCCTTCAAATCACTCAATATGCCTTCTAAGGAGTCCGAACTTTCATGCAGGAAGTGGAAATTAGCATCCGAGTCGATTTTCCATAAAACTTTCAATGTGTAGTAAACATGGACTGATGTAGGCGACTTTTTCCAGCTGGAGGACCTTATTTCATGGGATTTGGAGCATTCCCTCTCTCTGTTCTTATCTCTCCCCCTTCAAATCACTCAATATGCCTCCTAAGGAGTCCGAACTTTTATGCAGGAAGTGGAAATTAGGATCCGAGTCGATTTTCCATAAAACTTTCAATGTGTAGTAAGCATGGACTAATGCAGGCGACTTTTTCCAGCTGGAGGACCTTATTTCATGGGATTTGGAGCATTCCCTCTCTCTGTTTTCATCTTTCCCCCTTTAAATCACTCAATATGCCTTCTATGGAGTCCGAACTTTTATGCAGGAAGTGGAAATTAGGATCCGAGTCGATTTTCCATGAAACTTTCAATGTGTAGTAAGCATGGACTAATGCAGGCGACTTTTTCCAGCTGGAGGACCTTATTTCATGGGATTTGGAGCATTCCCTCTCTCTGTTTCCATCTTTCCCCCTTTAAATCACTCAATATGCCTTCTATGGAGTCCGAACTTTTATGCAGGAAGTGGAAATTAGGATCCGAGTCGATTTTCCATGAAACTTTCAATGTGTAGTAAGCATGGACTAATGCAGGCGACTTTTTCCAGCTGGAGGACCTTATTTCATGGGATTTGGAGCATTCCCTCTCTCTGTTTTCATCTTTCCCCCTTTAAATCACTCAATATGCCTTCTATGGAGTCCGAACTTTTATGCAGGAAGTGGAAATTAGGATCCGAGTCGATTTTCCATGAAACTTTCAATGTGTAGTAAGCATGGACTAATGCAGGCGACTTTTTCCAGCTGGAGGACTTTATTTCATGGGATTTGGAGCATTCCCTCTCTCTGTTTTCATCTTTCCCCCTTTAAATCACTCAATATGCCTTCTAAGGAGTCCGAACTTTTATGCAGGAAGTGGAAATTAGGATCCGAGTCGATTTTCCATGAAACTTTCAATGTGTAGTAAGCATGGATTACTGCAGGCGACTTTTTCCAGCTGGAGGACCTTATTTCATGGGATTTGGAGCATTCCCTCTCTCTGTTTTCATCTTTCCTCCTTCAAATCACTCAATATGCCTTCTAAGGAGTCCGAACTTTTATGCAGGAAGTGGAAATTAGGATCCGAGTCGATTTTCCATAAAACTTTCAATGTGGAGTAAGCATGGACTAATGTAGGCGACTTTTTCCAGCGGGAGGACCTTATTTCATGGGATTTGGAGCATTCCCTCTCTCTGTTCTTATCTCTCCCCCTTCAAATCACTCAATATGCCTCCTAAGGAGTCCGAACTTTTATGCAGGAAGTGGAAATTAGGATCCGAGTCGATTCTCCATAAAACTTTCAATGTGTAGTAAGCATGGACTAATGCAGGCGACTTTTTCCAGCGGGAGGACCTTATTTCATGGGATTTGGAGCATTCCCTCTCTCTGTTTTCATCTTTCCCCCTTTAAATCACTCAATATGCCTTCTAAGGAGTCCGAACTTTTATGCAGGAAGTGGAAATTAGAATCCGAGTCGATTTTCCATAGAACTTTCAATGTGTAGTAAGCATGGATTACTGCAGGCGACTTTTTCCAGCTGGAGGACATTATTTCATGGGATTTGGAGCATTCCCTCTCTCTGTTCTTATCTCTCCCCCTTTAAATCACTCAATATGCCTTCTATGGAGTCCGAACTTTTATGCAGGAAGTGGAAATTAGGATCCGAGTCGATTTTCCATGAAACTTTCAATGTGTAGTAAGCATGGACTAATGCAGGCGACTTTTTCCAGCTGGAGGACCTTATTTCATGGGATTTGGAGCATTCCCTCTCTCTGTTTTCATCTTTCCCCCTTTAAATAACTCAATATGCCTTCTATGGAGTCCGAACTTTTATGCAGCAAGTGGAAATCAGGATCCGAGTCGATTTTCCATAAAACTTGCAATGTGTAGTAAGCATGGACTAATGCAGCGACTTTTTCCAGCTGGAGGATCTTATTTCATGGGATTTGGAGCATTCCCTCTCTCTGTTCTTATCTCTCCCCCTTCAAATCACTCAATATGCCTCCTAAGGAGTCCGAACTTTTATGCAGGAAGTGGAAATTAGGATCCGAGTCGATTCTCCATAAAACTTTCAATGTGTAGTAAGCATGGACTAATGCAGGCGACTTTTTCCAGCTGGAGGACCTTATTTCATGGGATTTGGAGCATTCCCTTTCTCTGTTCTTATCTCTCCCCCTTCAAATCACTCAATATGCCTCCTAAGGAGTCCGAACTTTTATGCAGGAAGTGGAAATTAGGATCCGAGTCGATTCTCCATAAAACTTTCAATGTGTAGTAAGCATGGACTAATGCAGGCGACTTTTTCCAGCTGGAGGACCTTATTTCATGGGATTTGGAGCATTCCCTTTCTCTGTTCTTATCTCTCCCCCTTCAAATCACTCAATATGCCTCCTAAGGAGTCCGAACTTTTATGCAGGAAGTGGAAATTAGGATCCGAGTCGATTCTCCATAAAACTTTCAATGCGTAGTAAGCATGGACTAATGCAGGCGACTTTTTCCAGCTGGAGGACCTTATTTCATGGGATTTGGAGCATTCCCTTTCTCTGTTCTTATCTCTCCCCCTTCAAATCACTCAATATGCCTCCTAAGGAGTCCGAACTTTTATGCAGGAAGTGGAAATTAGGATCCGAGTCGATTCTCCATAAAACTTTCAATGTGTAGTAAGCATGGACTAATGCAGGCGACTTTTTCCAGCGGGAGGACCTTATTTCATCGGATTTAAAGCATTCCTCCTCTCTGTTTTCATCTTTCCCCCTTTAAATCACTCAATATGCCTCCTAAGGAGTCCGAACTTTTATGCACGAAGTGGAAATTAGGATCCGAGTCGATTTTCCATAAAACTTTCAATGTGTAGTAAGCATGGATTACTGCAGGTGACGTTATCCAGCTGTAGGACCTTATTTCATCGGATTTGGAGCATTCCCTCTCTCTGTTTTCATCTTCCCCCCTTTGAATCACTCAATATGCCTTCTATGGAGTCCGAACTTTTATGCAGCAAGTGGAAATCAGGATCCGAGTCGATTTTCCATGAAACTTTCAATGTGTAGTAAGCATGGACTAATGCAGGCGACTTTTTCCAGCTGGAGGACCTTATTTCATGGGATTTGGAGCATTCCCTCTCTCTGTTTTCATCTTTCCCCCTTTAAATCACTCAATATGCCTCCTAAGGAGTCCGAACTTTTATGCAGGAAGTGGAAATTAGGATCCGAGTCGATTTTCCATGAACCTTTCAATGTGTAGTAAGCATGGATTACTGCAGGTGACTTTATTCAGCTGTAGGACCTTATTTCATCGGATTTGGAGCATTCCCTCTCTCTGTTTTCATCTTTCCCCCTTTGAATCACTCAATATGCCTTCTATGGAGTCCGAACTTTTGTGCAGGAAGTGGAAATTAGGATCCGAGTCGATTTTCCATGAAACTTTCAATGTGTAGTAAGCATGGATTACTGCAGGTGACGTTATCCAGCTGTAGGACCTTATTTCATGGGATTTGGAGCATTCCCTCTCTCTGTTTCCATCTTTCCCCCTTCAAATCACTCAATATGCCTTCTAAGGAGTCCGAACTTTTATGCAGGAAGTGGAAATTAGGATCCGAGTCGATTTTCCATAAAACTTTCAATGTGTAGTAAGCATGGATTACTGCAGGTGACGTTATCCAGCTGTAGGACCTTATTTCATGGGATTTGGAGCATTCCCTCTCTCTGTTTCCATCTTTCCCCCTTCAAATCACTCAATATGCCTTCTAAGGAGTCCGAACTTTTATGCAGGAAGTGGAAATTAGGATCCGAGTCGATTTTCCATAAAACTATCAATGTGTAGTAAGCATGGATTACTGCAGGTGACGTTATCCAGCTGTAGGACCTTATTTCATCGGATTTGGAGCATTCCCTCTCTCTGTTTTCATCTTCCCCCCTTTGAATCACTCAATATGCCTTCTATGGAGTCCGAACTTTTATGCAGCAAGTGGAAATCAGGATCCGAGTCTATTTTCCATGAAACTTTCAATGTGTAGTAAGCATGGACTAATGCAGGCGACTTTTTCCAGCTGGAGGACCTTATTTCATGGGATTTGGAGCATTCCCTCTCTCTGTTTTCATCTTTCCCCCTTTAAATCACTCAATATGCCTCCTAAGGAGTCCGAACTTTTATGCAGGAAGTGGAAATTAGGATCCGAGTCGATTTTCCATGAACCTTTCAATGTGTAGTAAGCATGGATTACTGCAGGTGACTTTATTCAGCTGTAGGACCTTATTTCATCGGATTTGGAGCATTCCCTCTCTCTGTTTTCATCTTTCCCCCTTTGAATCACTCAATATGCCTTCTATGGAGTCCGAACTTTTGTGCAGGAAATGGAAATTAGGATCCGAGTCGATTTTCCATAAAACTTTCAATGTGTAGTAAGCATGGATTACTGCAGGTGACGTTATCCAGCTGTAGGACCTTATTTCATGGGATTTGGAGCATTCCCTCTCTCTGTTTCCATCTTTCCCCCTTCAAATCACTCAATATGCCTTCTAAGGAGTCCGAACTTTTATGCAGGAAGTGGAAATTAGGATCCGAGTCGATTTTCCATAAAACTTTCAATGTGTCGTAAGCATGGACTAATGCAGGCGACTTTTTCCAGCTGGAGGACCTTATTTCATGGGATTTGGAGCATTCCCTCTCTCTGTTTCCATCTTTCCCCCTTTAAATCACTCAATATGCCTCCTAAGGAGTCCGAACTTTTATGCAGGAAGTGGAAATTAGGATCCGAGTCGATTTTCCATAAAACTTTCAATGTGGCGTAAGCATGGACTGATGCAGGCGACTTTTTCCAGCTGTAGGACCTTATTTCATCGGATTTGGAGCATTCCCTCTCTCTTTTTCCATCTTTCCCTCTTCAAATCACTCAATATGCCTTCTAAGGAGTCCAAACTTTTATGCAGGAAGTGGAAATTAGGATCCGAGTCGATTTTCCATAAAACTATCAATGTGTAGTAAGCATGGATTACTGCAGGTGACGTTATCCAGCTGTAGGACCTTATTTCATCGGATTTGGAGCATTCCCTCTCTCTGTTTTCATCTTCCCCCCTTTGAATCACTCAATATGCCTTCTATGGAGTCCGAACTTTTATGCAGCAAGTGGAAATCAGGATCCGAGTCGATTTTCCATGAAACTTTCAATGTGTAGTAAGCATGGACTAATGCAGGCGACTTTTTCCAGCTGGAGGACCTTATTTCATGGGATTTGGAGCATTCCCTCTCTCTGTTTTCATCTTTCCCCCTTTAAATCACTCAATATGCCTCCTAAGGAGTCCGAACTTTTATGCAAGAAGTGGAAATTAGGATCCGAGTCGATTTTCCATGAACCTTTCAATGTGTAGTAAGCATGGATTACTGCAGGTGACTTTATTCAGCTGTAGGACCTTATTTCATCGGATTTGGAGCATTCCCTCTCTCTGTTTTCATCTTTCCCCCTTTGAATCACTCAATATGCCTTCTATGGAGTCCGAACTTTTGTGCAGGAAATGGAAATTAGGATCCGAGTCGATTTTCCATAAAACTTTCAATGTGTAATAAGCATGGATTACTGCAGGTGACGTTATCCAGCTGTAGGACCTTATTTCATCGGATTTGGAGCATTCCCTCTCTCTGTTTCCATCTTTCCCCCTTCAAATCACTCAATATGCCTTCTAAGGAGTCCGAACTTTTATGCAGGAAGTGGAAATTAGGATCCGAGTCGATTTTCCATAAAACTTTCAGTGTGTCGTAAGCATGGACTAATGTAGGCGACTTTTTCCGCTGTAGGACCTTATTTCATCGGATTTGGAGCATTCCCTCTCTCTGTTTCCATCTTTCCCCCTTCAAATCACTCAGTATGCCTTCTAAGGAGTCCGAACTTTCATGCAGGAAGTGGAAATTAGGATCCGAGTTGATTTTCCATAAAACTTTGTAACGAGGTTTCTCGTTACAGCTATCGCATCGGCTTATGCCACCTTCGGGTGAAGCTATTCAAGTGTAGAGCTCGAGAAGACTCACACATGAACAGCTAGACAATTCATACCGTGGTGCCATCTGCGTAAGATGACACCTTAAAGTTGTCGTTAACTAACTGTCACGTCGGTGGGATTTATACGCAGCTGAGGATAAGGCAGAAGCCCAGCTGAAATGCTGGCGCTCCACTATAGATGTCAGAGTTATCTCCGGGCCTGGCGGTGGTGTGAGAGGAAGAACCACGCAGGCGCGCGGAGAGACCTCTAGACGAGGAGAAGCAGCCTCAGCCGATATAAATAGACCCAACGACACGGTGAGCAGTTAGTCTGCCTTGGGCGGCAGACTCGAAAGGGTCGGGAGTAGTCCCTGGAACCTCAACCGCTCGCTTCGGCGAGAGTTACCGTTGGTTGCCCGTAGCGTGGATACGTGGCGTTTCTCGTGTGGATGGAGACGTCCGGTATTCTCTGGGTGACGATAGATCAGAGGAATACTGCGGACGGGCTCATCCAGAGGTTATCGCGGAATACCAAATTCCGACTTGTTCTCGCTAGAGGGACTGTGACTAGACCCACGCCCCTCTATCATAACCAGCACACTGGGTTACCGGGAATGGATTGCCCATGCCATCCATTGGGGGTTAGTAATTCCCCGAGTAATTACTACCGAAGGTTCAGCAGGTTAGCCCGAAACCGCCCTAAGAGGTTAAGCGTGGTGAGCCCAGGGAAAACCAGCACACAGTGAGTTTTGTTTATTCCTCCGGTAAAGAATAAACTGGCGCCCACGCTATCGAACCGTGTGTGCGGAAAGGGATGGCCGGAAGTGTGACGGGATTGGACGAAAACCCGTTACAACTTTCAATGTGTAGTAAGCATGGATTACTGCAGGTGACTTTTTCCAGCTGTAGGACCTTATTTCATCGGATTTGGAGCATTCCCTCTCTCTGTTTTCATCTTTCCCCCTTTAAATCACTCAATATGCCTTCTAAGGAGTCCGAACTTTTATGCAGGAAGTGGAAATTAGGATCCGAGTTCATTTTCCATAAAACTTTCAATGTGTAGTGAGCATGGACTAATGCAGGCGACTTTTTCCAGCTGGAGGACCTTATTTCATGGGATTTGGAGCATTCCCTCTTTCTGTTCTTATCTCTCCCCCTTTAAATCACTCAATATGCCTTCTGAGGAGTCCGAACTTTTATGCAGGAAGTGGAAATTAGGATCCGAGTCGATTTTCCATAAAACTTTCAAGGTGTAGTAAGCATGGATTACTGCAGGCGACTTTTTCCAGCTGGAGGACATTATTTCATGGGATTTGGAGCATTCCCTCTCTCTGTTCTTATCTCTCCCCCTTTAAATCACTCAATATGCCTTCTATGGAGTCCGAACTTTTATGCAGGAAGTGGAAATTAGGATCCGAGTCGATTTTCCATGAAACTTTCAATGTGTAGTAAGCATGGACTAATGCAGGCGACTTTTTCCAGCTGGAGGACTTTATTTCATGGGATTTGGAGCATTCCCTCTCTCTGTTTTCATCTTTCCCCCTTTAAATAACTCAATATGCCTTCTATGGAGTCCGAACTTTTATGCAGCAAGTGGAAATCAGGATCCGAGTCGATTTTCCATAAAACTTGCAATGTGTAGTAAGCATGGACTAATGCAGCGACTTTTTCCAGCTGGAGGATCTTATTTCATGGGATTTGGAGCATTCCCTCTCTCTGTTTTCATCTTTCCCCCTTTAAATCACTCAATATGCCTCCTAAGGAGTCCGAACTTTTATGCAGGAAGTGGAAATTAGGATCCGAGTCGATTTTCCATAAAACTTTCAATGTGGCGTAAGCATGGACTAATGCAGGCGACTTTTTCCAGCTGTAGGACCTTATTTCATCGGATTTGGAGCATTCCCTCTCTCTTTTTCCATCTTTCCCTCTTCAAATCACTCAATATGCCTTCTAAGGAGTCCGAACTTTTATGCAGGAAGTGGAAATTAGGATCCAAGTCGATTTTCCATAAAACTTTCAATGTGTAGTAAGCATGGATTACTGCAGGTGACGTTATCCAGCTGTAGGACCTTATTTCATCGGATTTGGAGCATTCCCTCTCTCTGTTTTCATCTTCCCCCCTTTGAATCACTCAATATGCCTTCTATGGAGTCCGAACTTTTATGCAGCAAGTGGAAATCAGGATCCGAGTCGATTTTCCATGAAAATTTCAATGTGTAGTAAGCATGGATTACTGCAGGTGACTTTATTCAGCTGTAGGACCTTATTTCATCGGATTTGGAGCATTCCCTCTCTCTGTTTTCATCTTTCCCCCTTTGAATCACTCAATATGCCTTCTATGGAGTCCGAACTTTTGTGCAGGAAGTGGAAATTAGGATCCGAGTCGATTTTCCATAAAACTTTCAATGTGTAGTAAGCATGGATTACTGCAGGTGACTTTATCCAGCTGTAGGACCTTATTTGATCGGATTTGGAGCATTCCCTCTCTCTGTTTCCATCTTTCCCCCTTTAAGTCACTCAATATGCCTTCTAAGGAGTCCGAACTTTTATGCAGGAAGTGGAAATTAGGATCCGAGTCGATTTTCCATAAAACTTTCAATGTGTCGTAAGCATGGACTAATGCAGGCGACTTTTTCCAGCTGGAGGACCTTATTTCATGGGATTTGGAGCATTCCCTCTCTCTGTTTCCATCTTTCCCCCTTTAAGTCACTCAATATGCCTTCTAAGGAGTCCGAACTTTTATGCAGGAAGTGGAAATTACCATCCGAGTCGATTTTCCATAAAACTTTCAATGTGTAGTGAGCATGGACTAATGCAGGCGACTTTTTCCAGCTGGAGGACCTTATTTCATGGGATTTGGAGCATTCCCTCTCTCTGTTTCCATCTTTCCCCCTTCAAATCACTCAATATGCCTCCTAAGGAGTCCGAACTTTTATGCAGGAAGTGGAAATTAGGATCCGAGTCGATTTTCCATAAAACTTTCAATGTGTAGTAAGCATGTATTGGAAATGGGTGAAATAAATAAGTTTCTCACACAGTGGATAACTTTAATATCCAAGACTTTATTTAATTGCACGAGGATGGACCGTCAGTGCATCAGTGAACTCTCCACGAGAGACTAACGATTCGTCACCAAGACCCGAAAGTATCGGTACCTAAAGAACAAAGAGCCCTCAGTTCTTTCTCCCTATGAAATCATTGTTTATGTTTATGTTAGCCTCTTCGACTCTCGCCACGTCGATTCATTTTTGAACTCTTAATCTTAATTTAAATAAATAATAATTCTCAGTTACGAAATTAAGTAATAATCCAATAGCATGGATTACTGCAGGTGACTTTTTCCAGCTGTAGGACCTTATTCCATCGGATTTGGAGCATTCCCTCTCTCTGTTTTCATCTTTCCCCCTTTAAATCACTCAATATGCCTCCTAAGGAGTCCGAACTTTCATGCAGGGAGTGGAAATTAGGATCCGAGTCGATTTTCCATAAAACTTTCAATGTGTAGTAAGCATGGACTAATGCAGGCGACTTTTTCCAGCTGGAGGACCTTATTTCATGGAATTTGGAGCATTCCCTCTCTCTGTTTTCATCTTTCCCCCTTTAAATCACTCAATATGCCTTCTATGGAGTCTGAACTTTTATGCAGCAAGTGGAAATCAGGATCCGAGTCGATTTTCCATGAAACTTTCAATGTGTAGTAAGCATGGACTAATGCAGGCGACTTTTTTCAGCTGGAGGACCTCATTTCATGGGATTTGGAGCATTCCCTCTCTCTGTTTTCATCTTTCCCCCTTTAAATCACTCAATATGCCTTCTAAGGAGTCCGAACTTTTATGCAGGAAGTGGAAATTAGGATCCGAGTCGATTTTCCATGAAACTTTCAATGAGTAGTAAGCATGGACTAATGCAGGTGACTTTTCCCAGCTGTAGGACATTATGTCATCGGATTTGAAGCATTCTCTCTCTCTGTTCTTGTCTTTCTCCCTCCAAATCACTCAATATTCCTTCTAAGGAGTCCGAATGGAGGTGACCGCAAAACGCTATGCATTCATAATATATGTATATCATATATATATACATATATATATATATATATTATATATATATATGTATATATATATATTATATACAGATATTATGAATGCATAGCGTCCCGCGGTGACATGAAAAAAGGCCATGCTTTTTTTTATTTAGGAATATACCATCACTGATCTGTGCGTGGAGTGCGAAAACCAAAATAGGCCTCAGAGGGTTAAGTTCGTCCAGAATATAATCAATTGAATAGTTTTGAAGATCTACCCGGGATTAAAAAATTCGAGTCTTTCAGTTGTCGAAAGACTCCTGTCCCAGTCTCTGACAGAGTCCCTATTCGTGCCATGGCAGGGACTTTCTAGAGACACCTTGCTGTCTCTCCGAACGGGACACGTGTCTCTCCTACAGGGACTCTCAGTCCCTGCTCTACGAACCAGAGTCCTTACTTGAGAGACTCACAGTCTCTCAAATAAGAACTCCTCCAGTCTTTCTTCGAGAGCCATCACTCTCTCAAATAAGGAATCCTCCAGTCTTGCTTCGGGAGCCATCAGTCTTTCTTTTTTTCAAAAAAAAAAATTATTTTTATCCATATTTTTTTTTGTCAAAAAATACATTAATCAATATTTTAGATGATAATAGATTGTTGAATGCGACTTAGTTTTTAATAATCCTTGATATAGATCGATTCCAGTTTTAATTGACACAACTGTGTAACGTCCATCTGTCAATTTAATTATTTTCTTTCCTTCTCTAAATTTATTCGAATAATTGATAAGAGTAGATGAGAGTTCCATACATAGGCCTTTCCTAAGGACAATAAAGTTTCAAGGGAACGGTTATCGTACAGTACGACATTACATCACATACTTTAGAGAGAATAGGAAAGTTGGTAAACACAACACGGGTTAGAGTAACAGATGGTTTGGCAGGTGAGGCCCCTCGCCTTGTCTCTCGTTCAATTTACAACAATAAAATATCCATAAAACCGAAGTAAAAAGTACGTTAGCGGCTTCTGTTTCTAGAAGTGATGGGCTACAGGACTTTTAGGAAATCAAAAAAATGTCAACCAAGAATAATTTATGTTAAAATAATTTAAGCTGAAACCGTTGAAATTAAAATCATTGTGGAGGGAAGAATGGGCATTCCCGAAACAACCAATAAAATTCAACCACATATAGAATAGTCGAAATAAGTCTATGTGGAAGGGATAGAGTGATTCCGAAGCATTGGTCCCTGAGACCGTTGGAAAATTAGGGAAACGCCTTCGCAAAACCCTTTAAAAACCCACGGAATATTCTGTTTGGTCACAAAAATCACAAGTCAAGTCGGAGGGTTAGTGTCAGAAGTTAGAGTTAGCAGTCGGTCTAAGAGCTAGTTCAGTTAAGGTCATATTCTCAAAATGAGAAAGCGTAAAGAGAAGAAAATGAATAATAAGTCAAATCAAGGGTTCACTGGTTTTCTAAGTTTGAATAGTCGAGTAAATAATCTAAAATATTTTTCAAGTGAAATTCTAAGCGAATCTGTCAATTGAATCTCAAGTGAAATTTTGAATCAGTTTAATAATGATAACTAAAAAGGTAGTGAGTCGGCAAAAACCTATTTACTGAATTTAGAAAAATTGTGGTTTCAAAATATAGGCCAGCTTGGCCAGTTAAAATAAAAATTGAATTTCTTTTCATTCATTTAACTGTGACTGGAATCATTCCTGCATTACTCCAATCCAGTCTATTCGCCGAAAGGTGAGGGCAAAAACGGAGGCTGAGTCGCGTCTCTACGTACTCCTCAGTGTTCGCGGCCAATCATCATCATTCAATTAGATTTCTAATTTAATTGTAATTTTCCCCCAACACTTGGACGTTACAACTGCATGTTTTTCTTTAAATTTTCATAACTTTCTGCACGTCACCTATAAAAACTATTGAAACGTAAAGAAATATTAGATGACGTTATTTTAAGGTTTTAGTAAAGTAGTCATTTCGAGCAATTGAATAAAAGAAAAGAGAACAATGTCAAATTTCAAAAAAGATTGATAATATAAACATTAAAACTCAAATATATCCATTTTACCCCTATGTCCGTTTCACTCCTCTTTCCGCTAATATTGAGAATTTCAATTAAAGTCAAATATGAAAAAAATAATAATTCCACGCTTTGCAAAAATTATAAAAATTGAAAACTTAGAAATTATTGAGTTGAAATAAAAAAAAAAATAATTTCTCGGTCTCTCTCATAAGGACTTATGTCTTTGCAAAGATTTATGATTTTAATGAGAGCCCAGTAAAGATAGAAGTCCTTACGGGAGAGACACGCGAAGATAGAAGTCTTCACGGGAGAGACCCGAGAGACACTGTAGAGACAGTTGCGGGACTTGCGAGACACTCTAGAGACTGAAAAGTCTTTCTGGGAGTCTTTACAGACCGTAAAAGACTCTCCAAAGACTCAAAAGTTTTATCCCGGGTAGCTTGCTGTTTCGGATGTTTCTATAATAATATCTAAGAAACTACTGGACCGATTCCACTCAGTTTCAATACCAAACTTTGTGCTCATCAGATGTTCAACCTCACGAAATTTGAGATCTCTAGCTCAATTATTTATTAAGTTATCGTAGAATCAGGATTTTTACGAAAAATTTCTCAAAAGTTTCATACTGGATGAACTAAAAATCTAAGCTCCCACCCCAGGGGTCAAGATGCAGCTCTTGGACGCGCATCTCCTCGCTGAGAGTGGACGCTGTGATTCTATTTTTCATCGAGAAAAGTCAAAAAAACGATATTTCGACATTTTCATTTTTCTCAAGAACTATTCGGCCGATTTAGCTGAAATTTCCGTGGGAGCTTGGGGCACGCATGGCAAAGCTATGGTAAAATTTTCAGATCGCTAGCTAGCCCCTTTTCAGAGTACAGCGGAAAATGCTTCATCACATACACACACGCACATCCACATACATACACACAGACATTTTTTAAAAACGGCGGTTCTTGACAGTTCGGGTCCTTTGCAGTCATATTTTAATGAAATCTGAAACTCGCAAAAAATCACGATTCCAAAGCTTCCATTCGGAAGCAAAAGAGACAACGTGTACCCGCATCTCAAGTGTTTAACTCTTTGGCCACATGTATGTAGTGATGCATGTATGTAGCGGTCTACAATCTTCCAAGAATAATTGGGACGGAATAGCTCTATCTCGCTTCAAAGTCTGAAATTTTGGAGGGTAGAAATACGTTTCCTACAAGAACATTATGAGGCCTAACTCATAAAGTAATCATCAGCATCATTCCGCAGTCGCCCAATGATGACAAAGTCAGAGACACCTCATCGGAATATTATCATCAACCCTATGAATACCTGATCGGGTGGGCTTAGAGGTCGAGTTGAGTAGCCTTGCTGGAAATTAATTCCAGTGAATTTTGAATGATGATGATATATTATTTATCTTATAAAATATATCTCAACGTTTTATATGAATGAAATCAGTAGCGACGAGGTAAAACGAGATAAGTCTTATTCCGCTTATTTCGCTTAATTTCCGAGATATTTCCTTCAAGATGATCACAAGAATAAGTCGATTTATCCTGTTTTACCTCTTCACTACTGAAATGATAATCATTAATGCACCAAATTTGTTGCTCTGGTATTCTTTAGTATTATTTAATGGCTCTTCCTCAGTCAATGAAACTATCGAGACTCTTCACTTCCACTTAATTTATTTATTAACTCAATTTATAAATTCATTCACTAATTAATTAATTTATCATTTATATATCTATTAATGTTAAAGTATAACACTTACGTGATACAAGCCTCACTGTCAGATTACTGTAGTCCGATTACCGAAAGGTTTACTTTTTTTAAGTAAGGTTAGATACGGTTTCGGGCTCTCGGAAAAGTAATCCTTTTAAAAATCGGACTATATGTGCAATTCAACTGAGGAATTATTGTGCCCAGCTTCACGCATATACCGGGCGGCGAATCAATTATAAGAGCACAAAGTTTCGGCCCTGGCGATGACCCTATAAGCTTCTGATAATGAGCTTGTTGGGCCAAATCACAATTGGAGCAGCCTTATTTTTCGTTATTAGTGTTCTTTTCAGCATCTCACTTGCACTCAAGGCGACGCCACGCTCGCAGCGCGAGTCACGAAAGGTTAATGAATACCTGATCCTGGCAATTACCCATCCTGTAACAGTTCTTGATACTGGATGCATCGGGGAACTCCTGAGTGGGGATTACTTTATGATTTCCCGATATTCAATTGTTTCTAGCCGAAGAGTTCCTGATGATGAATCAACTAGGTCTCTCGATTGAGTAAGCCCTATTCTAATTCAGTAATGACCTGATGGGATGTAGGGGAAACCTTGACAAAATTCCTACTTGAGTTAGTTCTAAAGAAATGCCTAAACAAATGAATGACGAAGAAAATTGGATTTATTCAGTTTTACCCCGGGATAAAATTTTTGAGTCTTTTGAGAGTCTTTTACGGTCTTCGAAGACTCCCAGAAAGACTTGTCGGTCTCTGGAGTGTCTCGCAAGTCCGCAACTGTCTCTACAGTGTCTCTTGTGTCTTTCTGTGTCCCTCCCGTAAGGACGTCTATCTTTGCTGGTCTTTCCTGTGAAGACTTCTATCTTTGCTGGTCTTCCCCGTAAGGACTCGAATCTTTGTTGGGCTTTCAATGAATTTATGGAGATGTACAAAGACATGAGTCCCCACTGGGAGAGACTGAAAAATGAATCAACTCTTCCATTTTAACTTAATAATTTTTAAGTTCTCAATTTTTACAATATTTGGAAATTATGGTTTTTTTTTTCATATTTGACTTCAATCAAAATTCCCAACATTAAGGGAAACTAGGGTGAAACGTACATAAGGAATAAATGGATACATTTTATAGTCTTGTTGTTTATACTATGAAAAACTTTTGAAATTGATAAAAATATTGAAGATGGGTTTTTTTCTCTTGATTTTATTAGAAAGCTGAAAAAATTTGTGCTGAAAATTATGTGTCTGAAATTTTTTGTTTTAATTTTTTAATTGTTCAATTTCCGGTCCTCCACTCAATAGAAATTTGCAGCCGTTATTCTTTAAAAATTGAAAAAGAAATATGCGATGCATATTTGAGCCCAATCGAGATAAGGAAAAGTATATGTTTCAGATTAGCAGTGGGCAACGGAAGAATTTCAGGCGATCACCAGAGTTAAGCAGCATCGAACACAGTCAGTACTTGGATGGGTGACCGCCTGGACTATCTCAAGAACTACCGGACCGATTTCCTTTTTGCTTCCGAATGGAAGCATTGTAATCGTCATTTTTTTCGAATTTGAGATTTCATCGGATTATGACTCCAAATGTTCTAAAATGTCGGAAAAAAATATTTTTTTCACATGTCTGTGTGTATGTATGTGTGTGTGTGTGTGTATGTGTGTGATGACACGTTTCATCACTTTATGCGGGAACGGCTGCATGTATCGATATGAAATTTTGAGGGAATATTCACTACGCGAGCGCGATGCTCTCTGCGAAATTTCAGCTAAATCGGTTCAATGGTTCTCGAGAAAAAGCGAATTGTCAAAAAATCGTTTTTTCGAGTTTTCTCAGCGAAAAATCAATTTACAGCGTCTATCCTCCGCGAGGAGATGCGCGCTGATGGGGCGCACATTAAACCCCGGGGGTGACCAGGGCTCCGATCTTTAGTTTTTTTTTTATATTTTTTTCACCATGATTTTTAAAAAATCGCGGTTATTGCGATAACTTAAAAAATATTTGAGCTAGAGACTTCAAATTTTGTGTGTTTATACATCTTATGAGTGCCAACTTTGCTATTGAATTTCAGCTAAATCGGTTCAACAGTTCTCGAGAAAAAGCAAATCATCCAAAAATCGTTTTTTCGAGTTTTCTCAGCGAAAAATCAATTTACAGCGTCAATCCTCCGCGAGGAGATGCGCACGGATAGGGCGCACATTAAACCCCAAGGGTGACCAGTGCTCCCATTTTTACTTTTTTTATTATATTTTTTTTACTGTCATTTTTGAAAAATCACGGTTATCGCGATAACTTAGAAAATATTTGAGTTAGAGACTTCCAATTTCGTGTGTTGGTACATCTTATGAGTGCGAATTTTGGTATTAAATTTCAGCGTAATCGACCGAACAGCTCCTGAGATATTGTTGAAAAACTATTCCATGCAGTGAGCGTATGTGTACGAAACTGCTTGTCTGACCATATCCAAGTTGAGCTTGAAAGATCAATTTAGATGACCATCACCAATCCTAAAAATTTCAGATTTTTCAAAAGATTTTTCTACAAGAATGCTGAAATTTTTTTTTTTCTTCAGAAATTCAAATTTTTTTCAATTTTTTTTTAAGGTCACTAGTATTTATCATTTCATCATCAGAAAGTAGATAATTTTTGCTGAATAAATAAGACCGTATTCATCCTGATAGAATAACGAGAAGAACTGGAAATAATTCCTGATACTTAAACTCTAATTTCCAGATTTTTAATTTGAAATGAATCTCATATTTATTCTGTACTATATGTTATATTTATTATCCAAAGTCTTATTCAAAATAAAATCATCATTCAAAATAAAATAATTAAAGAATCAAGTTTCCCTTTCAATTACTGCACGGCCTGGTATATCAAGTTCCCCAAATCGAGTAATTTGATGAAAATAAAAAGCATTCAGTGTAGTGTTGACTTTCATTACATTTAGTAACCAGAAGTATTACTGGAGGGTCGCAAGTTAGACTCACGGTATGGATTTTGGAATTTTAACGGTAAAATTCATATTAATTTATTTAACTGACAGTATAATAGACGGTGGTGTGATTAGTTTGAGAAATAAGTTCTGGGAGCCCACGCTATCTCACTTAGAAGAGTATCCGACGCATTACTGGAGGGTTCTGAGTTCGACTTGCTAGGGGTTCGAGGTTTTTCAAAATCAAAATTATTGCTTAATTTTCATTTTCAAATTAATGAAAAATAAATAGTTGAAAATCCATTCGGAAGCTTTATGCCAATTGCATTGGCATAATATTAAATGTTTTTCGTAATGAATTCTTCAATAGTAAAGACATCATAGAGTGAATAACGAGGGGTGAAATTTATGGAAAATGCCCATAGGGTGAAGCGCTTGCTTGTTGTTTTTTCATTCGCTTCATTTTTATGTGATTATAATTATTGTCATGATAGGTGATTTTTAATGATATAATTAGGCGAGAAATAGGAAAAAACGTTAATTAGCAGCATCAGAATCGTGGTCGCGACGCATGAGTCTCTGCGCTGAGGACTGTGGTTCGTTGAGCAGGGACTGAGAGTCCCTGTAAGAGAGACACGTGTCCCGTACGGGAGGTCAGCAAGGTGTCTCTGGAAAGTCCCTGCCATGGCACGAATAGGGACTCTGTAGAGACCGGGACAGGAGTCTTTCAACCACTGGAAGAGTCGATTTTTTTCATCCCGGGACCTCTCCGCTACTGATATATAAGTCCCCGTTTCAGAGCTAAATTTTGGGTATTTTACTTCGATGAAAAATTCGGAAGAAAATAATGGCTCAGTTGTGGGAGCCGAGTCATACATAATACTTCAACGGTGTGACAATGCAGTGGTCAAGTTCAGTTACAGCCAGACGAGTGAAGAATGCGAGCGAAGCCGTAGCAACTCGGGTAAGAAGTTTGACAACCGTAGATATCTTAGATAACAATGACACATGGGTGATCTTCTCTGGGGAATCACGTCGGGACCCAGAATTCGGAGTAATATATCCGTACCATCTGGATCGAGACTAATTAAAAACAATCGAATAGCTCTTTTTCCTTGGAAATTTTCAGAATCGATCGTATCAGGTTCAAGTACGAGCCGGGGCAATTTTTTTTCATATATGGAAAATAATATTGAAAATATATATATATATATATATATATATATATATATATATATATATATATATATATATATATATATATATGTATATATATATGTAGATATTCTTTAGTATTATTTAACGTGACTCATCTACTAAGAGACTTGTGATTTAATAATCATTAATGCATGAAGATTGTTCAAACATCTTACGTAAATATTGAATGAACTGTTTGATAATGGATAGATTACCAGGCTTGGTTGGAGCTAGGTTACCTGGCGTGTTTTAGGGCCCAGTTCTAGCTAGGGTCGAGGTTCCATCCCAGGATTGATACAAGCCCGTGTACCAAGTCATAATCAGGTCTGTCTAACCGTGGTACAAGCCTGGCCCAGGCTCAGGCCAGGATGAGCCCTATTGTCAATTCCCACCTGTGTAAGAGTGTTAACGTGATTGATATCGCAATAATCACATAATTAAACAGGTCGGACGTGATAGAAACAGCCGAATTCTACCGAAAACATTTTCACCAGCATCTAATTACACTCTGTATCGATATTTACGGTCTTCAAAAGCAATTATTGTACTTTGTATGGGTGTCGTGACTCGAATTGAAATTACTCGATTTACTAACTCTCTCTTTCTCTCTCCCACTCGCCTCAAACTCCTGCTACCCAGAGGTTGTATCTTTGGGTTTTTGTATTACTCCACAGTGATTACCTCAGAGAGAATCCGTGTGTGCGCATTCAGAGGTTCTTCCTCAAGTTTTATTTTATCTAACTGTGATTTTATTTCTTCCTTCTCTCATTGTTTTCTCTCCAAAGTGAGTACAATTTTTTACCATCATAGACAAATAAATCGACTGTTATCTTTTCTACTGAATTGAGTATACTTGTTTCACATTTTTAATGTGTTTGTCGTTTCAATTTCATGGAGCAGTTAATAGCGGAGCATCGAATCATCGAGTACATTTAACAAGTGAAAACTCCGGTTTCCTGCGTTGAATCGTACTGATTGATGTTAGAATGAAATTGCGACCTAAGATGGAGAAACACGGAAGAAATAAAGGGTGAAGGCAAAAAGTAGTGGAAAAATGATGTAAAAAAATTGAACAGAGCGAGTCAAGCGAATTTTCCGGGAGTTTACCTGGAAATGAATGTTGTCTACTTCGGGTTCTTACGTATCTCGCGGCATCTTATTTATTGTTCGTATTGCCGCAAGATTCGATTTAAGATGCTCCACGTGGGGAACGGGTGTATACAGATATTTATTTGAGAGTTACATTTTCTCTCAGATTAAATAAACATATCGGTAGATCATAATAACTGACAGAAATTTGAGCTACAATAGTCTTTTTCTAGGAGATACTGATGTTTTTTTTTTTTTAATGGAAGAATAGTTTCACTCTCCAATTTTCCAATGTACGTATGAGTCGAATGTCTCGATGATTTTCACAATGTCCCTTTACATTCGATGAATTTAGTATCGAAGTGGCAAAATAGAATATATTCATTGTTTTTGTCATTCATTTCTTCCAAATAACTCGCCAACTCATTTTCGAAATTTAAACAAATTTGGAGCGACCTCTTAAAATTTTTTTCTTGAGTTCTCCTTCGGAGAAAGCTCTTAAACATCGAAAACTAACATTTTTTTCACTCGAGACTAAAAAAAAAATTAGTCGGTTTTTTCGCGCCACCCTACTGACCATACGTAGCTTCATTTTGTTAAGACTGATGTGAGCCTTTTTCGGCCCTTGTCTTGCACACTCTCATTTTGATGAAGCTGGTTGAGTCTCATCGCGGCTGAATCTTATTGACTGAGATTCATACGAGCCTCTCTTGGATCTAGCCGTACTAATTGAGGCTGGTGTGACCCTCTTTCGAGACTAGCCTCACTGATTAAGGCTTCTATCAGGCTTGATAATGATTTCAGCCCTGAGAAATTTACCTGAGTTACTGACTGAACCCGACATTTCATTCGTCCTTGGCTCAAATACTTCAGTTTTGTATGCATGAAATCGCACTTGAGAGCGCGGTAACCTCTACGTATACGTATATGAGCACACACACATACGTATGTGTACACATCGAGCCACAGTCCAGTCGGCTACTCCGTCATCGCAAGACAATGTTGCCACAGTTGTGTCAGATGTTTATTCACTATCATTTTCACTCAATCTTCAACTCAATAGATGTTTGTTACTAATCAGCCGATCATCTCAAAATTTCTTGCAGATGTTCATAACATAGTTACTCGTTTTGTGCATTTTTTTGGATTTTCGCTCGAGGCGTTCATTCGCTATAAGGAAAATAGTGGGAAATCATACGAGTTTTTGCGTGTAGTTCCTATACCTCTGTATATTTTTCCTCATATTCAAGTACATCAAACTCAATTACTGAACACATGAAAATTCTAGAATTTTACACACATCTCAGTTAACAACTCATCTACGTCCTGTATGAATTTCAGGACTTTCTGTCGAAAATCGTTTCATAAGTGGAATATCTTAAGGTATGACTATCACCAGAGGCTTGAAATACGAAAAATCTGAAAAAATTCAGAAATATTCTTCACAGGAAAGCCAACGACTTTTCCTTGCAGAGAAAAATGTTCTGATACGTACAATTCGAGATATTGAATTTCAAAAATTTCATTTTCCCCATAAGAACCCGTGTAAATTGAGTCGCGGTTCAATCATTATAAATTTGAAAGGAAACGGGATTTACGGGGCTTCTGAAAAAATTGTAGCCTATAGCCAGGCCTTTTCGTAATTTTTTGAGACTAGAATCAGCTATTTCTGACACGTAGTTTTGGGGAAAAAAAAATAAACGATTAATGGCAGGCCAGCACCGCTGTGTACGTATACACGGTCGCTCTGTATGTGTGTACAACTACAGCATTATTCTCTAGTGTGCGGACATACGCATACGCGCATATCAGTGTGCGTAGGCAGGCCTGTGTCAAAATTTTAAAAAATGACTCTAAAAAAAAATCAAAATATTAGTAGATAAAATTGTTTTGATTAAATTATGCTTTCATATAAAAGCAAGAAATGTACTGAGGCTGAATAGCATTAGAGGTTGTACAATTTCTCCCTCCTTTGATTGTTCCAAATGATTTTTTCCTAACCTCCCTTGCCCCCACTCTTAGTGGCGACTTGAGCGATAGTCATACCTTAAGTTGCAAAATTATTTCTTTGACATCGATTGTTCGTCTTACTCCTAGTGTTCTGCATCTTTGCGTTTAGAAATTCTACATTTTCACATTTTTCATAATCTTATAACTTCTAAACGATGGAAAGAATTTTAAAAAAATAGAAATTAATTCATAATGAATTGGACTTCGAAGGAGAAAATGAATAATTCCAAAAACTCCATGGAAACAAGAAAATATTCAATAAACATAAAAATACTAAGAATCATTAATCCTCTTCATTCCTAGAGTTAGTTCCATCATTTCATCTCATGACCTGGTAGAACATGAAATTCTCTCCAGTTGGAGAATAAGAGAACTCACGAGAAAATATGAATAATCCACCCAACAGTAATCTAAGTATCCAAGAGAAATGAGACAACCAACTCACTTCATGTTTTTTTTTCACCATCATGATATTTTTCACAGTCAGTAAAAGAAATATACGATAACTCAGTACATAATGATATCCACATCCACAAACTCAGTACATATACGTATACCTGACTGTATTTTCCAGTTGTGATATGGATTCAGGTGAGAGGCATGCTTGCTATGCATGATGTATCACAGTAGAGCTTTCGTTATACGTGTCTTCGTTACCGTATCGTTCATGCTCTCTCCTCTCGCGTTATTTTCTCTCATCCCTCCCCTCTATGGATTTATATTAACCCTCTACAAAGTTCGCGTAACCAGTGAATGACGATGTTTCAAATATATGCCCAACAAATTTCGACACCCTCACTAGTTAACAGTTTAAGACAGGTAACAGCGTGTCCCATACCAATCAGCTTATCTCCAGGGTTTGTATCCATGAATTTGATCATTTTCATGGAAAATACTCAACGCTGGAAATAATAAATTCCAAATGGAGAAATTGTGATGTGAGGCGATATAGATGAGACTCGCCATCTCAGGCTGAGAAAGGGATCAGAATAGGGGTGAGTCGTGGAGGGGGGACTCTGGCAGTCGGAGGAGTGAGGTTAAATCCCTGCCCTAACGGAGAATAGCTGTGTACATTGTAGATATAGTCTGTCTCTCTCTAGCTCTCTGCTCCTCACTCTCGGGCCATTGCAATTCTGCGAAGCGCAACTTCGAATCTACGGGAAAACGCGGGGCAGTAGTGTACTCCAAGTTGGATAAATAAATAATTGAAAGATGGGGAAAGGGCGAACGGTGGGGTTTAGAGGCAGTCGGGCGAAACTCACTGGCTGACTCGATGAACTTTAATCTTGCTAGTTTTACATTATCATTAAATCTCGAGGCAGTACAATAGAACAGGTAGGTCTTGTTAATGTCAATTAAGGATATTTATACATTCAATGTGTTTCATAACCTAGATAATTTTCATACGTATTAATTAATTTTCGTAGATAAATATGCGTTTAATTTGAATTAGTGTTAATACGAAGTTTCTAATTAGATTCAACATTAACCGACTGATGAAAATTATTTCGTTATTCTGTGAGATGAGAAGTAAACTTTGGATAATGTAGTTTGTGACTAAATGTTAACATTATTTCAGTTATATTGATGTAATACGTATAGATGGAGCGTCTTCAATGACAACTGGTACATCAAAACCACTGGATGGCATTGAGTGAGACGAGTTTGAATGTTGCATATAACAAAAGTTTTTGGATGATGGAAACTTATAAGATGTCATGGAAGTTTTGAAGATAATACGAGAGAACGTGAGAGTGAGGTGGAGAATAAAGAGGAGAGGGGGAGTGGATACTGTGTATTCAAGTATGTATCGTGCAGGGGTAGAGAGGCAACACACGGTGAAGATTGTTCTGGTCCTACCCAACTTTCCTAATTTGTAGATACGTAGAAACACAGTTGCACATAGCAGGAATATCTGCTGAATTTACGAAAGTTATTACTCCAAATATTTGGTGAATCTCATTTTATTTTTAAAAATTTCTAGGGATTAAATTTTTGATTTGCGAGCCTTTCAAGTTTCGGAGAGAATCTCTTTACGATATTTCGAGAGGCAGCTCCCGAAGGAAAAGACGTGTACTTGGAACGAATTTATTTATCAAAGATTTGGGTCTCTAAGGGAAAATTTGGCCGGTAAATTTATGAAATCGAATTTTCGTTTTTCGTTCAACGATCTATTAAAATTCGATAATCTTAAAATTCTCATGTTTTTTTTTTATTCAAACAATTTTGAATTTGCAATTAATGAATGAAAATATGCATTATAATTACGGGAAATATGTTGGCAGTTTGAGAGTGGAGGCCTCAATAAAACAATTTGAAAAAATTACCCAACCATGTAGACATACTAGAGCATCTTCTCAATTTTTTCCGATTTTTTCGCAAAGCCCTGAAAAAAATTATTTGCTCATTTGGTTCTGGTCTTCCCTATGTAGAGTTCAAAGAAAAAGTTGCAAAAGTTAGTCAAGAAAGTAGAAATACTTGAGTATCTACTCAATTTTTTCGAGATGCAATGATCCACAAGGGAAAAGGTGGAGCCACTCGAGTCTTTTCAAGACAGTCAAATTTTATCATCTGAGATAATTTTCATGAACTTACTGCATTGAGGATTGATTATTGAATCAGAATTCAATTAAAATATCCTCAATCCCTTTTAACGAATCAACATCAATTATTCAGATCAATTAAGTAACTTTGGTTCCCCTTAATGCATTTCCAAGAATAGCCACTTCTCGAGACAATCCTAACACCAATACAGTTCTTCGATGTCCTCAATCATTGAAAATTTGGAGTCTAGGTATAATATAGAAAATGAAGAAAAATAGATCAAACATTTATGGGGCCAATGTAATCGAGATTGTGACAAAAATCATTATTCGCTGAGAGCCATATTTTCCACCATTATCGAGTAACAGGGTTATAGATCGGCTTTCCAGTATCCAGCATAAATGAAAAGCACAGCATGTACGGGGGATTCTCATGCTAGAATATATACTCGAATAAGCGATCACTATCGCATTTGGCTGTAAAGCCGCCTACGCAGGGATGATCAAAGTACCTCTTTTTCTCCATTTTTTAAGAAGAAAAGAGTCTCTTGTAAAAAAAAAACGAAGAAGTTTAGGGAAATGTAGAGCGTATTACAGGCTTTATCTTATCTCTGATTTAGTATGAAAAATTTTGTAAATATTTTTTATATTATCACATAGATGATAAGGGGCATTCGGGCACAATTTGCATTATGTTGAAAAGTCGTGATGATTTTGTGAGAGCTGCACTTCAAGAGGATAAGCCCACGGTGAAATTCGAAACTCGAAGAAAATCTGGGTTGAGAGCGGCTAATAATACTTTGAAGGGAAAATCATTTGGTATTATCATCCATCGAGTGTTCGTCATAATTTTCTCAGTGCCTATAACATATTTTCTCTTCAGCACAAATTTACTCCAAATTTTCAATCTCGCCGCAGATTTACGATCTTGCAAGACTCTTTCTAACGGATCTTACGAACATCCTTTCTAAAAAAAGTTCTTCCAGCGAATACCAGATTGTAGTTGTTCATAAATTATTCAGAAGTAGAGACATAAAAGGGAACGATTTAATTTTTATGCAGCTTCAAATATTTAGTTCAACGCAGATTAATAGCTCATATTCAATATTGAATCATGGAATAGATTAAGACTAAAGTGTCTGCAAAATGACGTGGGTAGAGAAACTGCTACAAGGCCAAACACAAACACGAGAGAAGTCTATAGATTTTACATGTCTACTCTCTAATATTCGTAATGGAAAAGAGAAAAGAAAATACGAAAATGAACCACTGAATGAAGGATGGAGATGAACCACATTTCGTGAACCACAAATGAATGAAAATTTGATAATTCTACGCCGAGGGACGTTTCGTATGAATACCTTACAAAAATACTATTGTTGAGGTCACTTTCATGATCATCAATTGATTCTAGTACACAGAACTAAATGTTTAGAAGATGTCACCAAATCCTCGTGCGAGAATTTTTATATGTAAGAACAACAATGGCAGATGTTACTACGACTATATTGATGGTGTTAACATTCTACTATTCTAAGCATTATAGAGTGTAACGCGGTGGTTCGAGAGTATCACGAGAGATACTCGACGCGCCATCGCACGGAGCCCGAGAGAGGCTCCATGGAAAAGCGGCCATATTGGAACAGGCCGGCTAGACGATGACATGGCGTTGGGACTTGAGAGAGAGAAGACCAACACGTGTAATCAGAGTGTGTTATCCCTAGTAATTGAAGTTTAGAGAGTAATAGAATTGTGGAGAAGGACGTGAAAAGTGCAAGAGAAGAGTGGAGAGTATTTTTCCCGTGTTATTTCCCAGCGAAGAGTGAAGGACAGAGCCCTGAGAAGAAAATAGAGGTAGAGTGATTATTGTTCCCCCACTCCCGTGAATACGTTGAGTTTCCCATAAAAACCTCCCAAGTGTGGACAATTGGAGAAAGAGATTCCCCTGATTTTCCCATAATTCCTTGGTCAGATTGGAGAGTTTATTCCCCCTGATGCCCAGTGATAATTAACCCCGAATCCATTGTCGGCCACGTGCTCAAGCACTGGCCATATTGCTGGTCGTTTTCACCGTGGCAAAAGAACCAGTCATTATTACCCTAGTAACTTTACCGTGACTGCCAACTGACGGTCACCTTGGTCATTATTGCCGAGAATAGGAAAACCCTTCTCTTGAGTAGTGAAACAACCCTGAGGCGACCCCCTCCCCCCCCCCCCCCCCCCCCCCCAATAAAGAATATTGTTCATGGATGGAATACTGAATAAAAGCACTAGTTTAACGTAATTACGGTGTTTTAGAGTTATTTATCCCCTCTCTAAAAAATTCCTTATAATTCCCGTTCTATTGTGAGACCAAAGCTTACAAGAGATATTAAATTTTCCTTGGTAAAAATAACCCGCTCTGATGTTTTGTTACTTTCGTGACTATGCGGTATAAAAGTTCTTATAACTGACAAATGATTATGCTACTACTTTCACTACGCGAAAATGATTAATCATTAAATTGTGATCATCTTCTTCTGTTGCAGTAGATTCATATGGTTTCATCCACTACTTGACACTAACTTGATGATACTAACTTTTCATATCTAAAGTTAGCATCACCAAATCTAAATGATTGAGGTGTGCTCCAACTATAATTTTATGGATACTAAAATTATATTTTTCTCTGTGTGTATGAATAAAAGATTACGTCAATCATAATTTATTAGTGGAGTGATAAAGAAAGGATATGTCGATTTTTCAGCGAGAATGTCTTGGGAACTAATAGAGATGGATAATTTTTTTTTGTAGGGAACTTCATGAGCTGGTAGTGATTGAGGTGCAGTGAAAGTCTTCCATACTTGACGCCTCTATGTTTGATCACTTTTCATATTTGACTAAATTCTGCTTCTATCTTCGACTCTACTATTCTCCACTTCGATTTTTCAGGACCACAAATAAATAAAAGGAATTTAGGCGGACATATTCAAATTACCAAAAAATAACTATATTTATTGGACGTTTGGCTGCGCAAACTCACACATATGACACATGAATATGATGTGGTGGGGACAAAAGGATGTGTCAAATATAGAGGAATTTCACTGTATTCAGAAAATAAATAGCCATCTCTAACAATTGTAATTAACGACTAAATCACAGTTCATTGTGATCGTGTTTTGTCGGGTGAAATATGTACATAAATAGTGTAAAGGGAATAGCTATTTACAGATGTGAGTTAGTGACGTGAAACGTGTTACGTTTCCTGCAGAACTGAATATTGAATTGATGTTAAACGATATCCTGTGATATACGAATATCTGCACAGAAGGAGAATTAAGACAGCTATGCGTGAGAATAGGAAAGAGCGAAAAAATTGAATGAAAAGGAGACGGTGAGTGTTTGTGTCTCAAAAGCTCGGATCCTTGTCCATGGATGATAGAAACTACAGTGGGTGCAAATGTTGTTAGGTGCAATGTGTACTGCGCAGTGCAGTCGGCATATTAGCGACATGCTAAAGCTGGCGCGAAAAACTGATTGAGATTCGAACATCTGCGGATCACCAGAAGTGACAGCTCTAATGTTATTTCTGGTTACGTGAACGGAAAGAGACTCAAATCAATTATTGATTTTATCTTATGGATGTATGTTTTTACATTTAATCACAATAGGTGCATACATTTATTTTTTGAGAGAAAAAAATCCTGTTAATGATTTGGAATTTATCATTGACAGTTCAAGACAGTCAAATAAACTTACAGAAAGGATGCACCAATTGCGTACGATTATTCCGGTGCGTGAGGTGCACTGTGCACACAATTGTTACGTTACGTTTGCGTCCATTGTGCTTCCTCCCTATATGTGTTTATATGTAGCGGTTGTTACGAACTACAAAAAAAGGAGGAAAAGAAAGATTCAGATGTAAGGAAATTCACTCGTACTCAATGTTAATCGTAGATTCTAATTTTCAAACTTGAAATTTTGCTAGGCTAGAGACGAATGTATCAGAATTGACTTGTACCGTTCTATCTCTTCGCTATTGCATTAATTCGTAAGTAAGCAAAACTTAAAGTAGATCAGGAAAAAAATTAATTATTAAATTTCTTTTATATAAACTTATTGAAACACAAAGAATGCGGGCAGTCTCCAAATAAATCTCAATATTGCTAAAAACTGATTGAAATTCCGCTATCCCTCCAATCCGTTGAAATTATTCTACATAATTTTCCTTAAAACACATATACACACTCTCCCTCGTATTAAAACAAGGAGGAAAAAAAAAATGAAAGAAGAAAAAAGACACGTATGCACGATGTGCCGAAGGGAGCAGTAAATTTTCATTTTCTAGATGGTGGTAGTGTCGTTCACCCACTGGGATTACAGTAGAAAAGGCAATAAAGACCAGACCGAAAATGAAAGAGACCAAGTAGTTCCCACCACACAAAGAATCCATGATACACGCAAAAATCACTATTACGCACTGGGATGTACATCAGAATTTGCAGTTCGCACAATGATTGACCATCAGAAATTTCCTCAATTGTGTTCTGTCACCAATGAACACACTGCCAATTCATTGGTGGCGAAACCACGTTCGTATTGCAAATGAAGTATATGCGGTTATGAACAAGGACAGTGTCCAACACCCTGGAAATACCGCACATACTCACACATACAATATACACATTTCATTCTCGTGTTTAGTGAACTTTACGACGCTTAACGGGACACACGAGAATTGTCTTCGTCCTTCTCTCCCTTGCGCTATTTAAAAGGAAGTTGTCGCATGAATACTCAGGATTTCACTGTGTAAACTTGCGCACAATGCTTGGACAATAAAGATTGGAATACACGAGGATACTGGTTATAAAGCTGTGAGAAGGGTTGCAAACTGTAATTACATACCAGTACAGTAAATGCGCACAAATGCTAATCCTCATATAATAGTGAAGGAAATTTGGCAGTCTACCAGCAGTCTGGCACGGTGTGTTTGTGTGTTCTACACAATTTGTAAGTCCAACTGGACTTCACCCGATGCCAAATATCCCCCGCCACTTCAGAGTGTCGTATGCTTCAGGCTTGACTGGCTCCTTGGAGCATCTGGAGAAGAAAGCAATTGTGATAATTTATTTTTCAAATGGCATAAGAATAAATTTTACAAGGTAGAATGAATTTGACAGTTACATTAATAACGCTTTTTTCAACACTCAGTTAATTAAATAATTCAATTAATTTTTTTACTGTATTTTATGGAATTTCATATGTATTTTGAAAATATCATGAGAAGAGCTAAATTTCTTCACAAGAATTCAATGAATGAATCACTAAATCAAATAATTTTTTTGCTGTATTTTCAGCGCCGAATAACTGTTCGAATGGAACAATAGAGTTCAATACAATTAATGGAAAAGTTTAATTCTTTGAATGTACAGAAGAACTCAGAATATTTGATAAATCCATTATCAAAATTAAAATTTAAAAAATATTTTCTCTACACGATTTTTAAATCCATTCAATTCCATAATTTAACTGCTATCAGTGAATTTCATATCTACAGAAAACTAGTAATCCAAAAGATTTAATTACTTTCTGGTTGCCTCAGATATTTCGATCCCAGTCTCTACTTTCTCATACTATATAATAGTTATTGAATATACAGTGACCTAAAAGCTCCAATCATAGGTGGTAATTAACAATTTTTCCGGGTAATCGAAAGATGCAAATCCTCCAGTTTATATGAATAAAAATAACAGGGTAGTAAAAAAGAGTAAACTGAAAGACAAAAAACTACTCGTCACACAAAATTCCAGTAATCCTCTCATTCCGCCATTCTCCCTCTTGCTCTCTAATATATTGTTTCCTCAATCCCATCTATTCTCCCCCCCCCCCCCCCCCTCTACCATCCCTCCGGGTGAAAGTTCACTTTTTCAGTTTATTTCAAAAGTTTTCATATCGATGAAATTGGAATTGCACGAGGCGTATTGGATATAAAATGAATAGTTCTCAGTCGTCACGTTTACAGTTCATTCTTAATGCATTTTCCATTGGGATATTATATATACACATGAAAATGTCTGCAGGCTTACCCCAAGCGTTATACTGTAGTTTACGCTACCGCACATACACCAGTGAATAATATTCCTGCGTTATATATACATGTATATATATATGTATGTGTTATAAATTCAACCAACCACCATACACCTATTAACGAGAAATTTCCTACGGGCATATACCGAGCCGTAAAGGCACTAAATTTCGATCAAATTTCAACGCAGCTTGGGAAATTATGCTATGAACAGGTAAGACGATGGAGGCAGCATCTACCTTACAACCACCCTCTAGTGAACGAGTATGTGTTCAACGTTGCGTATTATCCAAAAGCACAAGTCAATGCGTATATGATAGTAGCATCATCAAATCCCCAACTATGATCATCTATTTACTACCTGTATGTATCAAACCATTCGTGTTCAATTCGTCCCCTTAATGAGGTACGCGCCTCGGAATCCGAGGTACGGAGCCATAAATCGAAACTTGAAATCGAGCATCACGATTCGTATCACGTTACCCCTCACGTTGCCTTGGGAAATATCGAATTATTATATCTCAACTCAATCCATTCCAGTGTGTATGGGTGTTTGTAGATGAATGTTATGCACTGCACTAACATACATTTCTACCTTCTGAACTTTGGATATACGTGTACATCATGAAATTCACCGAGACGATTTGCTACGTGAAACCAAACTGGACGACGAGTTGACTCTCGTATCATTTCTCTGACTTGCCTTTTATTTTCTTCATTTTTCGCTAAATTTTTTTTTCCCACCTCATCCTTCAGCAGCAACTGGATGCCAAAAATATAATTCAAAGGAAATCTGATACGTTTGTAGCCCTTATTCGTACAGGGAAAAAAAAATATCCAACGTCCATGGCTATTTGAACCCTTAACGAGACATTGATGCCGGAGGGCTACATGAATTTACCCACGTACGTGGATATCCAGCTTAATGGTGCATATTCCTCAGTCTATACGTGTATTTTTTTGTATTATATGTCTTTCCTTCTCTATTCTCTCGCTCCCACTACCAAAAAATTCTTCCCCGCAGCTGTGCGAAGAATGGGTTCAATTTGTTATGTTAGTATGTATGTACCGTCGATAAATGATGTTCCCTGTTGAATACATGAAAAAAAAAATCCTACTGTTCTATCACATTCATGGGGAGTTCCTCGCGTTGAGATTCACCCACGCTTCCACCAGGTAGCGCTCGGCGTGATTCTCGTATTTAGAATGTTATTCACGAATTTGAAAAAGTTTGCATCTCAGTAAGAGAAAAATTCACTGGAAAAATAAGTGAAAAAAACATATTTCATCCATTTCCACGACTTTTATTTTATGTACATTCAGAGGAAGTGAAAAAAATTAGACTCCCGGTATGAAAGCGTCTCATAAAATTATCTTGACATCAAATGATCTATCTCTCTGTAGAGCGAGTTTTTTCCTCCCTCTCTCTCTCTCTTTCTTCGTCTCTCTCCAAGCCGGTGGCAACATCACTCTTGACTCTCCCAGAATACACGACTAAAAATTATACTACCGGATATAAGATTCAGACTCTGCCAAGCCAGACTAGCATACTTCCTTCTTGAAGAAATTCGATTATGCACAGAACGTAAGGGATGCTGAGGGACGAAGTTGTCGCAGTTCCATGATGAAGAGAGAGGGAGAGAGAGGGAAAAAAATCAAATAAATCTCGTAAAAAAGTACATCTGTTGATTTCATTTCAGGCCTTTCATTTGACACGATGTGATCAATTTATATGTGTTTTAGATCCTATCACAGAGCTTATAAGCAACACCCTGATAAACTCTATTCTGATAAAAAAGAGAAGAAATAAAAAAAATATTCTCTTCATCAGACATGATATATTTATCTCCTCTTGAAATATCATATCGATTTCATCAACGAATTTAAGGGAAAAAAAATTCTATTCGTGATAGCCAGTGTCGTTATTGTTTCATCGAAAATATGAAATACAGAAATATGAGAAGAATGAAATGGAAAAAAGGGAAAATATGACGTGCCACGTGTACTATAGCTATTCCCATGACTCTTGGTAATAAACGATAAGGCCAGCCCAATGCACGCATGAATTTCCGCTTTAGGCTTTATCGGTGTTTGCTATATTTATGCGATCAATTGATCATCATGAATGTAACTGCATGGAGATAGAGAGACTGAGAGAGAGAGAGAGAGAGAGAGAGAGAGCGCGGAGTACTAGTGTACTACCGAGTATAATTACACAACTATTATCATTGACTCTATTTAATTGTTTCAACTGGATTTTTATTTTTAAAATCATCATGTGTCAGGAAATTACAGGTCACGAGGTCGATTGCACGTTTCTGCACGCCCGTTCAAGTTTTCATTGACATTCCAAATAAGACGCACTTCCGCGGAAATTCAATGCGGACTTCCGCAGCGGCAGTTCCGTACAGGAGCGACAAATTTCTACTAGGGTAGGGAATGCAATCATCACTCGAATGTGCGCAATTTTCCTGAGAAAAAAATTACGCTGCCAGTTCTTCTGAAGAGCTCCATAATCTTCATTACAATTACAGTAGGCTCTCGCAAGCTGCTCAAAATTCCCCCAATCCCTTTTTCTGTCGTTCAACTGTTGCCCCCATCATCGCCCATCAGATCGCATTTCCTCTTGTGCTTTTAATGGTCTTTTGTCTCTCAACTATAAACATTCGTATCTTATAAATTTTTCAGAATCAGAGTCGAAGTGGCCGTAGCGTAGGGACGCTTTCAAGTAGGGTTTCTCTCGGACTTGATGATTTCACAGCCCCATACACCTGCACGAGAGTCTACGGTATGCTGATTTTGTAAATTCTTGAGTAGATGATCGTTTGGAGGAGAAAGAAGAATTGAAAACCGAAATAATTCGTAGGGGTTTGCGAATATTCTGAAATACAATGGATGCTGAATTTAGTGGTAGTAAAATTTCTCTAAACTTGACGGGTCAATTCCAGACAATTCTTCAAAATTTGACACATCTTTCCGCTCCCATCACATCACAGTCATGTCTCATAGCCGTAGGACTACGCAGTCAAATGCGCATGAAAATGGATAGACTCAAAAAATTTCGATATGCCCGCTCAGATCCTTTTTTTAAATTGATCATCATGCTAGTTATAAGAATCGTAGTGGGGAACAGAATCATCAAAGTTAGACCGGAAATTTGGTCAATTATAACGATAGATCGGACTTAGAAGAATCAAGTTCAGAGGAATTCCACTGCAGTCATTCAATTCAAAAATTAATTTGGTATTCAGTCATTATGTGGTGAAAATATGAAGTAGAACGGAATTCGGGAGAAGATGTAATAGTGAAGTATAATTTTTTATTTTCCAGATTTTCAAATTCGTTTTTGAATTAAATATTATTATTTAATTCAAATACTATTTAGACACTCATCATAGGAGAGTCCAAGGTAAAACCAACCAGAATGTTTCTCGGACTCAAAGCCTGAAGGTAAAAATCTGAGAAAAAATTGTAGAGATGCTCAAGCATGTCTACATTGTTGGCATTTTGCTTAAAATTTTTAGGTAGAAGCTCTCACCCCAAAAAGAATTTGGCCTTCATTTCACCTGACTCGTTTCTACTCCAATATCTCCACGCTAGTAATCAAACAAAGGGTAATTCAAAATTGCAGAACCGTGACTACCCCTAACATATAATAAACATTCGATTAAATTCCAAATTAACCTGAAAGACTAGGTTAATGAATCATTGCATGAATTAATGATTCCTGAATGAATCTTTTGTCTCGATAAACTCTGGCATATCCATTAACATTTGAAAATCCAAAATTGTACAATAAATCGAAAACGAGCCTACCCACACAGTAAAACTATTTGTTGTATAGAAATGCATTTGAATCAACCACTCAAGTGGTTACGAGTGAAATGTTTCACGTAGTTTCAACATTTAGCTGGGCGAATTGCGGTTAACGTACTCATATATATTGTGTGTGAAAGGGAAATGCTAGTCATACGTGTACATCCACATTGGTTAAAAATTTTGAATTAATTGCTAGCTTCCTCCATAGGAATACCTAACTGCGTACTGCATCTGCATTTATGCCCATCATAATGTACAATAATTATAGGTCTGGTGCTTTTGCAATATTAACTGCGGACATTAGTTGCGGTTAACTCACGTGGTTTTATCATCTATTGATAGATTCAAAAGTATCGGGATAAATTTATGTCACTGTAATTTTATAACCAGTTATTAATGCATTTGAATGTAAATAAATAAATGGCCAATGGTTCTTCCACTCACTAGTGAAATATGGGTAATTCCAGGGAGAAAATGTATTGATCGCTTCTCAAAATATACCTACATAATAAAGCCGGTGCATTGAAATATTTAATCGTTTTATTCATTCGGTTACATTAAATCTTTATTTTCTCTGTGAAATTTTTCCACTCGACTAAACTGCCCTCTGCGCAGTCGAATTCGAGGGAGGAACTTTGTCAGTGAATGCAGAGGGTTAAAAATGTTTTACCGACTGTTGTTTACGAAAGAAAAGCTCACTTGTTATGCTCTGTTGCTAGTAAAATAGCTGTGACTGATAATTCTACAATTTCTTTATCAATCAAAGTGTTTCATTAAATTCAGCAAGTTTTCACAAGATGTCGGAACATTGTAAAGTAAAAAGATTAGATTCGAAAGACGACTGAATTATCTTAATTCGATTAGAACTATTAACATAGCATTCTTGGAATTGTAAATTGTGAAAATTTCTAATAAAATTTATGAATTCCATAATTTTATTCATTAACATACTTGATAAAACTTCATATTCCTTAAATGTCCGTACTAATAAAGAGTTTCATCGAAATTTTCACGTTAATTAACAAATTAAATTATCAAAAACACTGGTAATCTTGGAGTAAAAAGTTTTTAACGTAAACTAATTTAAAAAGTTTTTCATCATAAAATTCAACTTCTTCTGTAATTTCATGCTACTGAGAAATATTCCTACCTGAATATCATTGACCTGGTTTCAAACCTCGGAGTCATCGTACAAACAATGGTTTTTCAAATGAGCCACAAAATCATACATTGTAAACGACAGTTTTTTTTTCTTTTCTTCACTTTTTTTTTATCTACTCCCAAAAAAGTAAACAGAGAGGAATGAAAATTTTCGTACTAATGGAGGATATGCCACCGGTAGAAAAAAAATGATGCTCTCTGTGATGTGAAAGATAAGAGAATACCCCACTGTCAATATTTCTTCTATCACAAGGTAAAGAAAAAAGGAAGAGCAAAATAATGATTAGAATAAAGTTTCCGGCGTAAGCAGTGTTTTGGTTGGTAGGCCAACAAATATTGACACAATCAGAGAAGTGGCCATTAGAGGTCGGACATTATAGGTTCCCAAAGAAGCAGAGATAATTTTCACTAGGACTATGTGAATGGTACTGTAATTGAATAATAATATTTAATGTAAAAATTTAATGAATATCTGGAATATGGATATTTTACCCAATCATTTCATCTTGTTCCATATTTCTATTATTACTAAATATCAAAATCATTATGGAATCGAATTGTTGACACTCAATCCCTAATGAATTATTCAAAGTTCTGAATACTCCCACACCCCTAATTCTGAAGGATTTACCGAAACTACTTTTTATTTACTCAATATGTTTTTCTAGTAGAGTGGCCATGAATGATTAATATTGCCTCATCATCTATCATAGACACACTTTCGGCAGTTAATTATACTGAGGAGCTAAAGAATTTCCAGGAAATGATGTTCATTGGACTTCAAATATGAAACAGATGAATATGAGCATTTTTCGCTAAGATTGCCATATTTATTTTTAATATTTTCTCCTACTATATTCATAGTGGCGATAAGGATATTCTTCTCCCAGCGCAAAATCAACGAGACCGCCGAACCTCCACACGCAAACTTTTGTATTGAAAGTATCCGTTCGATACAGAACTTCCGCAACCCGGTCGTGCACGTTATCTTTATCTCCATTTTTTTCTCATATAGATGCTTTTCTTTCGGATAAAATGCATTTACTGATTTTACTCAAAAAATTATTACTTCTGTAACAATCACTATTAGTATTTGGAGTCTGGTATTAGTTGATCTGTTCGATGTCAGTTTTGTTTTGATTGAGAATAAGAAGCAACGTGTCTGCAATGTTGGACAAAAACTTTAAGGGCTAGTTTCACCGGAAACCTTGACATTTGTTCATTTTCAAAGGAACTATATTCCGAGGTGAAAGTATTTCTGTTCATTATAATGGCAGTAATTTTAGTGCAGAAAGCTATGTTTATCCGATTTCCCTATGAAACATAATATTTTTAGTACATTCTACAAAATATTCTTTGCATAACACTATTTTCTATTGTTAAGGTCATTGTTAGCTACATTTATTGGCAGTGAGCACTAGAAGTCATCAAAACGTTATCTTGCTTCCTGTTCTTTGTTTGGAAAATTTTTTTGTCAACACTTCACAACTGATAAGATCATCCTGTTAACATAAATACGATAATTTCGTAGAAAAGAGTTGAAACGAGAAAATCGCATTTATGAGATCATCTTTAGTGGAATCTCTCGAAAATAATGCCAAATAATACAAATTACTTCAACAAAAAATATTCCCATAAAAATTTAGCTTAGTATGCGAAAAAAAAGGTTCCTCGCTCTCCCCTTTTTTAAGGATAGAAATTCCCTCTTCTCCTTTAAAAAAAATAAATTGGCCTGAATTTGCGAGTCCTTTCAGACTCTCCATCAATTACTGAAAAAAAACCCAGTATTAATAACTCCAGTCTGCTAGAGTTTGATTTTAATTAACATCCAAAAATTTCTTATAAAATCAACCAAAAACGTCTGGACATAGAAATCCCCTCTTCATTCGGAAAATGATAAAATGATAAAAACCGAATAACATTCTCATTAAAACAAGCCATGTTTGTTATTTTTTACTGCCTACTTTAAATGCTACGCTCCCCTATTCATAATCACCCTCATTACTCTACAGTCTTAACAAGGTGAAATATAATATATGAGTCAGACAGTTTCGATCCAGCCTGATGGTCAATGCCGTCAGCCAAGACACTCTCATTTCTACAATGCTAAGACATAATCGATCATTCCCGCACTTCAGAAATACAGCATTGTTAAAGACAATATCACAAATACATATTATTGCTTGAAATAGTTAAATTAAACATATATGTTGTATATATACAAGAGCAGTCAACAGACAATGAAAAACCCCACGCATTGCCCAATCTGTGGTAAACTTGAGTGCAATTGTACTGCTTGAAAATTCTCTAGTCCATATATAAAACATAACTAGATTCCTGAAAAATTCAATGACATTTATTATTGATTTGACGTTTCTCGGAATATACTTCCAGAATGATTAAAATAGAAATGACTCTTTCTTAGGACAGTCCTCGCATACCATCGGTCATCTATTTTTATTAGATGAGAAGTTGAAAAATTTACCCAATGAGTCCTCATAAAGAATAGAATTCGTGACAACAACGAAAAGAAATGAAAATAATAGAAAAACAAAAATACGTATAGAATTTGATTGAATAACAACATAAGGTCACAGATAGTTTCTGTATGACAATGGGTACGAGCATATACTTGTTGCTATAACTCGTGCAGACAATGTCAATAGTTACCTGCCCATCCCACATATTGATTACTTAGGGTACCCTAACGAATATCACTTTTCAGAAGCCATTAAAAGGTAATCATATCAGAATAGAAATGAAGAAAAATGAATTTTCGTTGACGAGAATTGCATTGACGAGGAAGTAAAACTAACAGTATGCTGTGATTGCAGTCCCTCGAGTTGATACAAGCGTAAATAAAAGAAATCAAAGCTTTGTCGAGTTGAAACAGAGAGAGAGAGAGAGAGAGAATAATAATAAAAAAAAAATAGGTAACGAAATATCAGTGCAGGGTATTGTGAGGCACAGGTTCAACCCGGTTACCAGTTTACTGGGGCTCTGCATGCGTGACGTCATGCAAATTATGTTCCAATAATCAGGAGAATGACGTCACGGATTGGAGTCAAGAGGAGGAAAAAGAAATGAAGAACAATAATGCAGAACAGATAAAGTTTTTATCGTGACAGTTGCCGCTTGGATCTGCAGCTGAAGATTTGTGCTCTAGAAAGGAATATATAGATATATAAATATATATGTATGAAAGTTTCGACAAGTGGTTGGTGTGGTAGAATACACCAACGAGACAACAAAAACGTTTGTGGTAGAATGTCTTTGGCAGATAAACGTAGAGGAATACTCACATACACACAGTAGTTTTAAAGGTTGGCAACAGCTTTTTGGTATCATTATATAGTGGCGCAGCAATAGTTGCGCAGAAACATTGGCCTCGCGTGTACCAGGTATTGCCGGACTGAGTATTCAGGCGCCGCAGGATCTTGGCCTCACTGTAAAACTCCAACGAATAACTCAACCAGTCACATTCATACTCGTTCGTAGAAGAGCCTGAAAATTATTTTTAAAATATCCATGAAACTCGATTTTTGAACAGTGGATTTTCCAAGAGGGGTAATTTTTATTTTGTAACAAAATTTTTGTGGGAAAAAATTCAATCATATGGATAATTTGTGGACACGTGTGTGCAACAGACGTTTTGTGTTTATCGTAAAGTCCCATGAAACTTGATAGAGTGGGAGAATTTTTTATTCAAAATTTTGATTATAATTGTTTTCTGTGACGCAGTGCAATTACAATACTTCCGGGTTTTAATAATGCTGTGAAAGGATTTGTGGACCATTGAATATCGTGATCCATCATCAAATGCGAGTGGAATTCATGCTGGAAAATTAATTGGAAGTGTACTGGTTTTGAGAACAATTTTCTATTCAAACTTTACACATATACGTACGGATTACAGCTTGTAACAGGTAAAATCGTATTTTTTAAAAATCTATAGAACACATATTTATCTTGTAATTCTCTTTCCAAGCACGAATCAATTTTTATTACTCTATTTTATGTATTTCCTCGCATACATTTTGTTTATTTTTGTATTTTTCAATAAAATATATTTGCATACACTAACAATTTTAGTACTATTGATTGTTTGTGAAAGACATTCCAATAATTACTCAAACATAAATAACAGTCACGAACTCATTTTTTACATGCGAATGCCATTATTGTTGACAAAAGTTTTGGTAATATATAGTGATAAATGTGAGCTATGTAATTTGAGTATTTTCACTGCATAAACTCGACATAATTTTTGTTTATAATGCATTAGTGCACGTGAAGGGCTATATTTAGTTCTATAATATCGATCGGACATATAAAAAATGCATACTATATAATGATCACATGTGTCATATATGTTTGGATTGATAATATTTACCAGCTCCAACATTATTATCATAAAATGGTGTCTTGTACCTTTGAACAATGAGTTGTACGTTGAGCATTTGTGCAAATGCTCACTTGTTGGCGAGAGTGATCATGGATGTTTTCTCGATTCAACGCTACTCAGAGTTGGAGTATATTATCACATGCTATGCTGGTTCTTCCATACACAGCATACGAAATTATCTCATGTGCTTCATCATGTCATTTGCGGTGCCATTGAGGTAATTCCGATTGGGCAAGTGGAAATAATTAGTAGAAGGAAAAATGACCTCTTTACAAAAAATTCATAGAGATTGAAATAGTTCTTTATGAATGAATACAGAAAAATGTTCTAAAAGATTTTTTCTACTCTGTAATTCCCTAAGGGTAGGCTCTCATATACTGGGGGAAAATATGATTTTTCTTATAATAAATATAGGGGAAAAAGACCGTGACAATAGAAGGTACTGGCATTTAGAAAAAAATTTAAGGAATGAAATTACGGGGATTGAAACGAGAATAAAGATACTGTTGGCTAAAACTGATGCATTTTCGAAAATTAATAATTAACTGGTGGAACGAAAATACAAGACAAATCGAGTTATCTTTGAAATGATTTTTCCTTCAATAGCTTAAAAAATAGTCCTTTTTTGTAGCTTTCATTTTCCCCTACAAAAAAAGTCCTCATATTTCTCAAAAATGAATGGCACAAAAATGAATGTATCCCTTTTCTTAATTTCTTTACTACTGAAATATACAATCTGAGTTCCATAAATTCTATATAATTATCATAATTTTGTTATGGAAATTGTATTTGCAGGAAACTCTGTATTTCGGAGCCATGCCGAGCCCCGAAGGAGTTTCATGTGTTTACGTAGACAATTTCAAAAATAGGCAAACTCATGAATAAAAAATGGGTAAATAAATATGGAAAATTAAAATTTGAACCTTGGGAACCGAGGGATAATAATTTATACTTCAGTTACTTTCTCATTATGAAATTAATTATTCATCCGCAACGAAAATAAAAAAATTCATGGTAGAACGGAATTCGAGTAATTGAATGTTTAAAAATAGCGAGGAAATGAGACGAGAGAATTTTATTTTCTGATGAATTGCTATTGACATCAAGAGATAATTGAGCAATTATATTATTTACAATTACGTTATATATACGTTATTCGTGAAACAATCTGAGACATCTTCACCAATTTTTTCGTTGAGACCTTCATTCTGGAAAAAATGCTCATTCATTTTCTCAATTGAAGAAAGAATTCATCAAAATTCAAGAAAACATTATATTTAATTTAACAATCAACTATTAGACAATCGTAAACTATATTTTGATCATTTCAATTCATTTCAAATTTTACTTTCAATGAAGTCACTTTGAAGGAACTACCCAGACCCATTGACTCCACAAAAAAAGAAACTAAAATCGATAAATAAATCTAAACGAATAAGAAACAAACTTTTCCTACAACTTTTTGATAAAAAATGTTTCCCACAGGAATTAACTTTTTAAATTAACTATTTCGCCTGAAATCCATCGAAGAATCAGTAGAACTAATATCCTTTTTTTTTCTTCTTTCAATCTTTCAATTTCTCCAATTCGTTCAAACTCAAAGAACAGTTACCATGTGAATGAAAACTTTCAGACGAACGATTTAGCAAGATTAGGACGAAGAGTTGATATGACCTATTTCTTTTTCTCTTTTCTTTTTATCACTAACTTGCATGACAGCATGAATGTGAAAGCAGTGGAGAGCAATGGGTAGTTTTGACGTGTTAACCTGATACCATATTCTCGTGCATGTGCGGTCATCCTGAATTGGAGACATGAATTATTCTATTTCTCACCTCGCCATGCCTTTGTCGTGTTTCAACGACAACGTAAAAAGTTTAACAATTGAAAATAGAAAAAACATCATACTGTTAATATTTATCTGAATTATTTGTGGATGAATTCTTCATGTATGTGCTATTATTTTTCCTTTCACTGACAAATAGATAGTAAGTTTTCATTGTTCTATTCACATGAAATAGAGTGAAAGTTATTTGCTCTTTTTCCTTTTTTTTCAACATGAAATGAAAAAAGTTGGCTTTATACGTGTATGGATGAAATACATCTATTATATTGTGCACAATAGCTTGTAGAATATGTTGGAATTCTCATATTTATTGCCAATGATATAGTGCATTTAGTGCAAAATCAACTTGGCCCTGTTCTCTGGAGTAAAATTGAATAAAACGCAGGGAGACGTCCTAATGCAAGTTTCTCACAGTGTTGGTTAGTTTATTCCTTTGTGTATTCAAAATGTAGTTTTGGAGAGTACAAAACTTCATCAACCTCTGGCAGTGCTACTTGAAATGCAATATTTGAAATTTGATGGTTTCGACAGAACTTCAATGAGATGTCAATGGTTCATTCATTCTTCAATTATTTTCATGCGTCATTGTTTTTGCCTGATTGGACCAGGCTGAAGTATTGAATAGAACACAGCCGCTGTAGCTAATTTTCTATTTTTTTGAGTGGATCTTGAAAATCATGTTCCTTTAAATTTTGCTGATTTTTTTTTGAATTTTCTGATGAAAGTTTGACAGGAGACTTAAATTTCTGATTGATAATATCTGCATGCCAATGCAGTAGCTAAGGAAGGGAACAGTTTTTTTTTCAATTATTTTTGGGGAATATCTTCAAAACCAAGCGAGATAGCGCGATATTGCTTGAATTCTTTATTGTAGCTTTCAAAATTCTCTACAAAAAAAATGTGGCAAAATCGCGCTATCTCACTTAGTTTCCGAAACTCGACAAAGATTCCTGCTAATAATCATTAAGAATTTCATCACAACAGAAAAGATGAAGATTTAACAAGTTCGGCTAAATTTTTCAATTTTCTTCTATTTTTACCCTGAAAAAAAATATAATACCTCAATTTGATCTTTCGGTTTTCGAATGATGCATCAATCTCAATAGAGCTCATTTAGATAATCGAATCTATTGAAATATAACAATTTAAACTGATCGAAGATATTCTGATTTTCATGGAATTAGAATCTCGTCACTTTTCACCTCCTACAGAACGATCAATACTATCGGAAATTCCAACGCAAGGCACTTGAACCCTAAAACGAAAACCCGTACACCAAATACACCACTTGTCGAATCGTTCTGTAGAGAAAAAGTGATCTTTGTTACATGATCCTGGAAACGATCAGCTTTCCACCGCTAAAAGAAGGAGATTCAATTTCAACAGCACAAAAGAATATTTTTCATTCAATTGAAAGAAACTGCTCAATTTCTAGACCCAAACATATAAGCCAAAGCAATTACTTTAGAACCTGAAAGAAAGAAATCCATTTAAAACTCTTAAAATTATACTCATGATTTAGTTATTCGTGTTCTTGGAAAATATTCGTTTCGAAACTACCGGAAATTCACCCCTGCTGGGTATTATATTCGAGGCAATACTCATTAATCTCACTCTAGTCAAGTATAAACCTTATGTAGTGAATTCACTTTCACCCGTATTTTTTCATACATCAGTTATGAGGTAAAATATTGTTAACCCACACAAGAGGGGAAAAAAAACTTTTATTTACGAGTGAAAATAGGTTGAAAAATACAGGCCTTTCAGTGATCCCTTTACTGGTGCATTTTCCTAATTAATTTTCCTTTCCACATCCATTTCTCACGCTATATAATCACTTGAGATTTTCATGATTTCTGGTATTTTTAGATACTTTGAATTGAAATTTCTCTGTCAGACACTGTTAAAAATTTCCGTCTGAATTTTCCGTGCAAAATCCCGGAAATTTTCAACAAGTCCCATTTCTACTGAAATTTCAGATAATTACGTGATCGAAGAATAAAGACATCATCGATTTTCAAATAATATCACGCCTGGATATCAATGAAATTTGTAAATTTCAGTTTAATTGTTTCTAGTAAATTCAGTAAAAATAGGTAAATTAAAAAAAAAATTGAAAATTCAAGTCATTTTGATTCTTAATATTCATGTTCAGTTGAAAATTCAAGTAAGTTGTAGAATTTCCGTCTCAATTCTACTTAAAACTCATAGATTCCTTTGGATTTCCTCTGAAACTCACAGATTTCATAACCATCTTCCCATTAAGAAAAATTCAATATCACGTTTATGAAAATTCCCATCAAATTGTCTATGAAATTTCCATTCTTTTCTAACAGTGGATGTCGAGGGAAATTAGCGAAATTGAGTATAAGAATTTCTGATGTTTTCCTTTTCAACTAATAAATTCCGATTAAACAGAAGAGCTATTTATGCGCATGTGAACTCTAGTGCCTCCATCTGAAATTGTTAATTGCGTATCAAATTGTGTGAAGGAGAGACGTTTATTAGGATAATATTCAGGTTATGGGCTTTTTAGGGGCTCTGCCGAACGACAACGAGAATCGTTCAGTCTAGGTCATTGTAACTGCTGGACAAAGCTTCACTAGCGCAGTTTATGTTCCGTACCCAAATGGGGATTGATTATTAATTCAATAGCAAAGAGGTCAAATAAGACAGCTCAACTTATATCCTTGTGATCATTCTTAACAATCGAATATTTGGAAGATTAGGTTAGATAAAGAGATTTCTATGAGAAGCTTCCAGGCACACGGAGAGAATTTTTCGGTGTCTAGAACTGAAAATATAGTAGAAAAAAGCTTAGACTATAATCATATAGTTAGTGAATATTGTGATCAGAAATATAAATTTTTCATTCTAAAAATGAATTTTCTAGCTTCAAGTATAATTATCAGATAGTAGACATGAGTATCAACTGTTGGTTTTCGTTATGTGAAATTTGATTTTCATAGCTGTAGTACAAAATTAGTTATGATACCCAAAAGAAGACAATTTATAATTTTTTCCTTTTTTATAACTTTCAAAGTTTTTTATAATTTTGTTTTTGCTAGGAAACTCTTCAGAGAAATCGGATATTCATGACAAATTTACACAGATAGAATTTCCATTTACTCAATCATTAGTAAATCACATATGATTTAATCGATTCTGTTCTATTGCAGTCGAGCAATACTTCATAAAGTTTGGGTTATAATATGGAAATGGCTAAAAGGAACTAAAATATAATAATGCATATGTTGTGCGTCTTCATTCAATGCAGTCATCTCAAATAGTAACCCTAACATTATAATTCTGGGCGTGATAACTAGTTTGAAATAGTTGATTTTGACCTTGACTATAAGCAGATAGTTAGGGCAGTATAAAAAAATTCCCTCAGTGCATGAATATCCGGTGTTACATCTCTATTCCTGAATTATTTATATTTAATTGTTCTGGCAAAGGCTAGAGGCAAAGGCAATATTGAAAAAGTATTAAAAGCCTGTGAGAAAGAGAATAATCGATAAATGAATAGATTATGGAACCCAAGTGTCAGTGAATTGCGGAGAATTTAGATACATTTATCTGTTTATTTGAAATCAATCAATCAATATATATGTAATAAAAGTAAGCGTGGATTCTCCGTGCGTGCCACTATAACTGCGCAACCCATTTACGCAGTCCCATGGGGGTTATATGCTATGGTAGCTCTCCATCTCCCATCAATAAAGAAGATTTCAGTTTGGAACTATTGGGGTTGGCTTCGAAGATACGGGTGTCAAAAGAGTGCATCGCACCAATACAGTCTATTGAAGTCTATTGAATAGACTTTTCATGAGTCTAGAATATTGTAAAATGTTCCAGATGGTTCGAGAATGTTCAGAACGGTCCTGGATCATCTCAGGAACTTCCAAAACATGCGAGAACGTTCTAGAAACCGGACACAGATGACTCGGTCGCGCTGGGGATACGTTCCAGCTTATACCCTATATATTGTCGATGGCGAGACTATATTCAGAATATTATCATTTAGTTTAGGTCTATGAATTCAGGATTCAAGGACGGACATTCGCTGCTTGTGTTAACTGAAATTTCTTAGATTATCATGAAATTAATTTTTTTTACAATAGGTCAAGTCACGGATTTTCACTTAGTGTTACGACGTAAAATTTTGAGAAATGAATTTTCAAAAATGTAAGAATTGGTATAGGGTCTTCTGGGATATCAGGATCTTGGCACTTTCCTTTCAATTATACTACGATTAGCTGATTAGATGAGGTTTTTTTACCTCATCTAATATTCCACCCAACTTAATGTTCTGAACGGTATAAATTGAAGAGAGTTAGAGGAAAGTAAATATATCGGAATCAGAAATTCGAGGGTGAATAGTGAAACTCCAAATAGCTCAATTGGCAGAGCATCAGACCGGTAATGTGAAGGCTGTGAGTTCTACAAAAAAGTATGAACGCAACAATGGCGTATCTCCATTCATTTCCGAGATATTCTTAAAAAAAACAAATGATGAAAAAACTTGAATTCTGCTGTTTACCTCTATGGTCCTGAAAAACGATTTGAGAATTAATGAAATAATCATTCAATTTTGCACTAGAAGCAAAAGGTCGTATGTCCTACACATATGACTTTTTGCCATAGAAATACCCATTTTGGCACATACGATTGTCTGCTTCTAGACCCTCAATATATTTTCTATTGCAACACTTCATATTATATCGTTCCATTTTACCCCATCCCTCCCCCTATAAATACCTTGCAAACTACTTATGTTTGGATTAAATTTTTTTTCATTAATACTTCAATTAAAGTTGTCAAATTTTGGGTGCTACACTCCATGTGACATATATATATATATATATATTAATTATACGTCCTTAAATGTTTATCGAAGCAAGGGTAGCTCCGGCTAGTTTTAGAAAAACGGATGCTAGCTTGAATTCAAATTTATGACGATGATACTGGTTATAGTGAGACATGCACAGAAGCAAGATGGAAACCGTTGTAGCATCAATGAATGACGAATCTCGAAAACTTCAAATGTTCAATCGATTTAAATTAGCACTGTGTTAATATCCAAAGTTTTGAATAATTCATGGTGAATTCGAGTCAAATAATTCAAAGTAATAATTGATTGAGAATTCAGTAATGATACAACAGTAATATAATAACAGGGTGAAATAAAGAGAGTGAAGTATTCACATTCTGAATATTCAATTCATTTTTAAAATAACATATTATGATTCAATATTATGATTCAATTCAATTTGAATACTATTCATAGATTAACTTCAATATCTACTTAAGAGAGAGAACCTCAAAGAAAAAGGACTTCCCAGTTTGAAAAAAGAGTGATGTGGTTTTTGTATGTTTGGAGTATAATTCAAAGAAAGCAGAGATACGATGAAACTGCAAGGCGAGATGATCTGGGATGTTCTGAAAAGTGAAGGACTCATCGAAATTCTTTAAAAAAATTACCAAACCTTGTAAACATGTTGGAGCATTTTCTTATATTTTTCGGCTCTGGTCGCAAAGTCCTCTACTTTGAGGAGAATTCTCGGATCATTTTGCCTCGTCTCCCCTGCTCCTAATACATTTCAAGAATAATGAAAATTGAGAGACATTTGCAAGGGATCTTCATTGTAGCTCGTAACATTCTCCATAAAGAATTTTTTCCATCTACCGTGGATGTCCCAGTTTTCGAACGTTTAAGGATCTTCTATACTTCAATCACATATTTAAAGTGGTTCTGTTGACAAATAACGCGCAGGAATATCATAAAATGATCCCTAATACTTTTTCTACAAAATTTGAGGAGAATTTTCAATTTAATATCATAAAAAGCAATAATTTTTACATAAATTAAAAGCGATGCTCATGGCCCAGTTTTCGGATACGCGAAACGACATGTCCGAGTTTTCGGATGTCGCCGTCCCAGTTATCGGATGGAACAAATAAAAAGGGATTCTGATGAGTAATTTCAATTAATTCACAATAATAATCATTCAAAATATTTACTTCCACAAACACAACATAATATTAAATATACTCTGAAAAAATTACTAATTAACATCGTTCATTTTCATCTTTCAACCTTAACTTTGGTAGGAGAACTATTCAAGGTTCCAGCTGAAATCACTCTCCACACTATCATTGAATATTCTTTTTCGATTTCCTTCGCCACTTCCGGTTTGTCATCTTTCATTTTTCTCTTAATTCTCATTTTTTATTTTTCTCACAAGAGAGACTCTCCTCTTTAGATTTCTCTTTCAATTTTTTTTGCTCCATGGACTTTTTTTTGACAATGGAAGCCAATTTAGCAGATTCCTTTTTATTCATATTTAATTCACGATTTCGAATTCACTCTTCTTTTCTCTTTTCTTTCTCTTCTTTTTCGTTTTTGAGCTTATTTTCATAATAATTTTCGCCAATCCTTTTGGCTATATGTAACTTTGTCATTTTTCTTTACTTCGTCTCTAATATTTATTTCCAATATTTTTTCTTTTACTCAATCATATTGATTATATGATAATTATTTTTATCTCCACTATTCAATATCAATGATTCTGTAATTAATTAGCATTATTCAAAAAAGCAGAATGATTGATGGAGTGAGGTTAAATGAAGAAAATCGCTATCCGAAAACTGGGACAATCTGCAATTTGGATGTCCCAGTATTCGGATATGGAATTTTGTTTGAAAAATGTCGTTTTTATTGTTTATTTCCACACTTACGTAATTCTTCAACCTTTTTTCACTTATAAATAATGATTTCAAGTACTTTCATACAGAACTTCCGTTTTTTGAGCACTACGGCCACACGAGGGATTCTAACCTCTGTGAACAAGCAACAGCTCGGAATGTGAACCGAGCGATATGGGCTGTCATTTAAGTTCGAATTAAAAAATTCTCACAGTGACAAAAATACCTTCTTCTTCGATAATACGCAGGAGAATGAATTCACTTTTTATCAGAATTGAATTTTCGTTCAAATAAATAAAAGATAATCGAGTAAATATTGAATTACTAATGCAAAAACAGTCTGCATCCGGAAACCCGGCCACATCCGAAAACCGGGACATCCACGGTATTCATACCAAAGATATTCGCCAAAGAATGTACAAATCCTTTGACTTGCTGTCTCTCACCACCATATTACTGAATTGAGTTTAGAATTTCTCATAACTTCCATTCTTTGTACTTCCGGAATGAATATCACGCTTCAACAAGCGTAATTATTTTACAGTCATCCTCGGAGCTGTTTCATTATCATAAGCTGCATAAGCCAAAAAAATAAAAAACTTGGAAAATACTTTCTTCTAACCGCAAAGTCATGTATATAGCTTCCCTCCAATCTCCTTATTCGGAATATACAAGCTCTCTGACCTACATCATGAAATGACAGTGATGCTGCCCGAGAGGTAGAATTATGATTTACGTCACACACTCATCTATAATGTAGGAAAATATAATACGATTAAATATTTAAAATCACATAAACATGCTTTGGCATAAAATGGAATTTTCAAAGGCATCTTGACGTTTAAGTTTAATCTCACGTTTCACGGTGTCCTTACGACTGAATATTTTTTCGAAGAAATTACAAATCATGTTGCGTTGTTTTAGCTATACGAACGTTCGTCATTTTTCAGCTGTAAGAAAAAACTCGTTTTTTTTTGTGGCATTCATAAATGATAAGTCGAAAATTCCAAATTCAATATATTCATACCGAAATATTCGTGGTTATGAAAGACAGTATCCAATTTCGAATCTTCAGGCTATTATTGAAGCATTAAATTTGGGATTTACCGGGAAAATCTTTCTGCTTCTATGGAGCATCATGGTGACACTTATTTTCGTGTTTAAGGCCGTTAGGATATGACAGCTTGATCCTTTTCAGCAGTGGATTACGGCGATAGAATTTGGAGGAAGGTGGAGTAAAATTTTCCGTTCAGAGCCTTAAAAAGAATATCATTTGAGTTGATCAATTCATGAATTTTGAGGGAGGGGGACTGGGGCAAAATGGAGCTGTGGGAGAAGATGAAGCTGATTTTTTTTGAGAGTAAAAGTCTCTTCGAAATAATTTGAGAAAATTACCTAACGATGCAGACATGGAGACATGTTGGAGCATTTTCTCATTTTTATTCAGATTTTTTTCGCAAGGAAATTGCAAAAACTCACTATAACACAGAAATTGTGAATATTTCACCTTTAAAAGTTGGAATATTTCATTATGACTTATTCACTATTATCAGGAAAAAATAGAAAATATATATGTCAAACAAATTTCCTATTATCGAAGCGTATTAAGGTCAACGTCAGATTGCCGCTTACATCAATTCGCATTGATTTTAGTAATATTTGATAGAATTACCATGAAAATCAAAAGCGTTCCGAAGCATGTATTTGACACATTAACAATTTCGCTGCTCATTTTCTCCATTATGAAGCGAAAATTCCTTTCTCTCAACCGTCAAGATATCTCGACTCAAATCTCTGCAGCACACACTTGCAATTGGGAGCATCCAATCGATTGTGAATTATTGAATATAATTTTTCAAAAATCACTCACTAGTTCGAAAGTCAATAGGAAATTCACCGTGATGAAAATGCGAAGACAGAAGAGATGGAAATGGCGATAGTACTGCAAATAGGTACACAGTAACTATGCCTTGTCCCACTTTCGTCCAAAATTCATTCAAAGTAGGTGATATCCGGGAAATCGTCAGCTTTCGTGTGACGTTAATCTTGAAACTACTATTGAAAAATGATTTTTCAAACGTAAGTAGGATTATCTACATAGAAATTTGGAAAAAAAAATCGAATTATTCCCATTGGAACTTTTCCCAACTTCCGCTGGACGAGACATTAAAAAAATTGAATTTAAAAAGTTCACTTTATCCCATCTTTTCCTAATAGCTATTCATAACATTAAACTGTGAAGCTCACTTCATCCCAGTCTATTTTAGTCCACTTTCATTACCCACTATTTTTTTTTTGTCAATTTTATCAAATCCCCTGGAAGATTTAACAAAATTTTTATTCATAAAAATTTCCATTACTCTCATTTTTTCTGCAAGTGTCGTTGAGAATTTGATAATCTCCGGTCGTCTTTTGTCGAGAATTTTCACTGCATAAAGCTTCATTAATTTCTTGGGATACTGCAGTGCAACAAATGGAAATTGCCGTAGAATCGATAAACCCGATTGTACAGAGCTGATCTCATATTTGGAGAAACACTGATCCAGTATTGTATGAAAATTCAAATTAATAAAAGTGCCTGTGAATTTCATGGTGAAATCAGACCAAAAAATAATTGAATAATACATTTGAAATCATGGTAGAGAGTACGTATCTCATTTCAAAAGCTAACAAATCATACTGAATAATTCATTCAACCACCGAAAAATAGCAAAAAAAAACCTTATGTGAGTATATACGCGTGGGCAAGAAATAAAACTCAGACGAAGAAACAGCGGAGAGGAAAACCAGAGTATTCTGAAATTTTAATGCTGCAATGGAGAAACATCCAAGTGTACTGTTAAACTCAACTGTTCCATTAGTATTGCCCTGTTTCATTTGAAATCCTCAGCTGATGCCTTGGGATCAGTGAATACAAAAAGTTAGCAGCAACAAATATTATATTCCACGACAGAGGTCTGCTCCATGATACAACTGATAGTACTCGCAGAACCTCCCGGATATTCCGAGAATATAGTAGAAAAGCATGAGAAAATCATTAGCTATTTAATTGACTTGAGACTGTTCACCTTATGAGGAATTTCCCACATTCCGCTGTTTTCATTTATTTGTGATCAATTGGATGAGTGGAAAATTTTGAAAAAAATAGACTTTATTCATTAAGGTGTTTAACGAACTATTATATTTTTTAAATGACATATCCTGCAGAGTTAATGAAGAAATAAAGTGAATTCTGGGAGCTGCTGAAATTTTTTTTCATACTCCATGAAGTTGTCTGGTGAGCAAGGTTACCGAAAATCCGCCAAAAGTGTCCGGGTAGTGTAAAGGAGATTCGGCAACATCGCAACTGAAATAACAAGGCGGGAATTCTTCATCACCCAACCAAATTCGTTAATCCTCTCACCTGACTATCGTCTTTACTCGTATTTTCCCGCTGAAGTGGTTCAGCGGTATTATTCAGTACAATTAAACTTTTATGTTTCTCTTACCGATTTTCGCGTGACATGAACTCAGCCTATCACACTCGTTGAAGAAAAAATCGAAAATTCATTTATACTCTATATAATATAGCTTAGCGACTCTAGCGTGAAAAAACGAGTAAAGACGATAGTCAGGTGAGAGGGTTAAGTTAGGGTGACTAGTCTAGAGTTAATTCAACAATGAGAAGGCAAAACTGAATGAGACGATTTTCTTAGGAAAATATATATTCCCGAATGATCATTTTTTGGAGCTTGTGAAAGTCTTTACAAACAAGCAGGCGCTTCACCCTATGGGCATTTTCCATGAATTTCACCCCTCGTTATTCACTCTATGATGTCTTAACTATTGAAGAATTCATTACGAAAAACATTTAATATTATGCCCAGGGCCGAGAACTTTGTGCTGCTACGATTAATTCGCCACCCGGTATATGGGTGAAGGCAGGCACAATAATTCTTCTGTTAAATTGCACATAGTAATTTGACAGTTAGCCTCGTGTCACGTAAGTGTTTATACTTCAATATGAATAAATAGATAAATAATGAATAGATTAATTAGTAAATGGATTCATAAATTAAGTTAATAAATAAATTAAGTGGAAGTGGAGTGTTTCGAAAGTTTCATTGCATCTGTTTTAGTTTGAGGGAATATTTCATTTCGTAATCCAAAAAAACCACGTGGATTTCATTTCCAAGAATATCCCAGAAACTCATAGTTTCAGACACTTATGAGAATTTTCTCAACAGCGCTGATTGAAATCCTGTTAAGAGCACTTCTGATAGTGCTGGAAGGAATACTCCTCAGAATACTTCTGACAGTCCTACTGAGAATCCTGTTGAGATTCCTTCTGATAGTCCTGGAGGGAATCTCGGTAAGGTTCCTACTGATGGTGCTGGTGAAAATCCTGCTGAAATTCCTTCTAATAGTCCTAAAGGGAATCCCGTTCAGATTCCTGTTGATAGTGCTAGTGAAAATCCTGTTGAGATTCCTCCTGATAGTGCTGGAAGAGGGGATACTCAAGAATATCTTCATCTTTTTCATTAATTAAAATTTTCAAATATTCCCTCAAACTAAAACAGGTGCAACAAAACTATCGGAGTCCTTCAGTTCCACTTAATTTATTTATTAGTTTATTCCCGAATTAATGAATTAATTTGTTTATTTATTCATATTAATGTGTCACTATCACACTTACATGAGACGTTACACGAGTGTAACTGTCAAATTGCTATGTGCATTCCAACCGACAAATTATTGTGCCTACTTTCACGCATATACCGGGTGGTGAATAAATCGTAGGAGCACGAAGTTCTTGGCCCTGATTATGCCACTGCAATTGGCATAAAGCTTCCGAATGGATTTTCAACTATTTATTTTTCATTAATTTGAAAATGAAAATTAAGCAATAATTTTGATTTTGAAAAACCTCGAACCCCTAGCGACCCTCCAGTAATACTTCTGGTCACTAAATGTAATAAAAGTCAACACTACACTGAATGCTCCCGTGCATATACGCTCATTGCATCGAATAGTTCTTCAAAAATATCTCAGGAGCTGTTCGGTCGATTACGCTGAAATTTAATAACAAAATTCGCACTCATAAGATGGACAAACGCACGAAATTTGAAGTTTCTAACTCAAATATTTTTTAAGTTATCGCGATAACCGTGATTTTTCAAAAATCACAGCAAAAAAATATAATAAAAAAAGTAAAAATGGGAGCACTGGTCACCCCCCATGTAGGGTTTCCCGACATCCATGGGGTGGCCGATGTTCGGGCCAAATTATTTTAGACAATTTTAGGCAAGTCGATCAAAGGCCAAAGTACGAAACAATATCGGGGCGTGGATATTGGTTTTGCGAATAAGTCCGATATTCTTCCCAACGTTGAGCCCTGTATATAGGGATGGTGAGTTAGTATCGTAACTCGATTCTATATCGAGTAGCCGAATATCGGCAAACCTATATCTATCCGAAATTCGGACCGAAGTCATGACACCCATATCGGCACAACAAATTCGAAACGATTATCGCACGTAATTCGCGTGACCGAAGTTCGGCTGCTCTACCTTTGACAAACATATTTCCAACATCGCTCCCCCGAATTCCGCAGTACGAATTCCGATCGATATCAACATTGAAATTGCCCGATAATTTTTTACAATCGTTTATTTTTTATTAATTTTTCTTTTTGATTAATTTTTATATTTTTTTATACTCTAACATAACGATTGAAAAGTCACGCCATGATTGATTTTCCTTCAATTATTCTTCTTACTAATGATTAATTCGTGAACTAAATTTTAAAAAATATAAAAATAATAAATAAATGTAAAATAGAATAGATAGAAAGATTGATCAAGAAAAAATCTTCCCTTTCTGCCATCAAATGATTCGATTATCAATAGAGGAAGAAATAATACTCAAATAAAAACTTTAATTTTCAAAAATAGAAGAATATTGTGTAAAAAAATGAAAATTTTATTGTGAGAAATATGTAGTTTTGTTTCTCGGTTCTTGCTTCACTTTTGTTATTATATTCCTTTCAATAAGGATATCCATATAAACAATATAAATATCGATATGAATTTGAGATCAAATGACTTTCAGATTCATATAGACAGTCCGATTCTGTCAAAGTCGAATAGAGTGATGGTCCAGTCGGCAGCGTGCAAGTTTCATCATCCGACGATCAAGGGTTCAAAACCGCCTGTGGGAACTAAATTTGTAATTTCTAAAATGACTTTAAAATGATTAAAATTGAAATATAAATAATAAAAATATAAAATTACGGAATCTCAGAAAAAAAAATGATAATTTTCTTTGTATTTTATGTTTAAAAATTGTTTTTATATTATTGAGCGTCTGTCGAGTTCGATATGGGATTCGATATTGGGCTTATATCGAAGCGCTAAGTTGAAATTCGTCACATTGAATTTAGCCCGACGTTCGGGCCGAACTCGAAATCCTATATCGGGTCGAAATCGGATGCGATATACGCCCTATTTAGTTTTCGATTTCGTGCCACTGTGACATGCCATTATTGGTGGGAGTTCGACCCAATATGGTTTCCCTATATCGAAACTCGGCAATTCGACATTGCCCCGAATTGCGGCCTATTTCAGTTTCCTACATGGGCCTTGGGGTTTAATGTGCGCCCTATCCGTGCGCATCTCCCCGCGGAGGATAGACGCTGTAAGTTGATTTTCCGCTGAGAAAACTCGAAAAAACGATTTTTCGATGATTCATTTTTTCTCGAGAACTATTGAACCGATTCAGCTGAAATTCAATAGCAAAGTTGGCACTCATAAGATGTATAAACACACCAAATTTGAAGTCTCTAGCTCAAATATTTTTTAAGTTATCGCAATAACCGCGATTTTTCAAAAATCATACACGGAGAGAAAAGTCAATGAATTTTTGCAGTGAAAATCCCAGAAAAATTACGGTGCTTTCCGGTAAGCGAGGCGCAAAATGACAGCATACTGAAAAATACGGATGGCACCGTAAAATTTGTTATGCTTCACTACAATTTTTCTATAAAGCACAGAAAATTTGTTGGTTATATTATGAATTAAATTTTACATTGCTTATTGATGATTTTTTATTTATTCTTTTTTTTTTTTTTGCGTAGATGAAGAGGGAGATTTCAAATTGATTGAACAATTGGTTTCGTGATAAGAGTTTATTATTATTCGAAGTTACAAATATGAGTTTTAATACAAAATTAAAAAAAGTTACATTATAGTTGCATTACCAGTTTTTAACAATGAATGTGGCACCATTAGAGGCTCGAATTAACCGTGTTACATAGCAACTGAACAGCTCTTCAAAATCTATGATTCCAACAGTATTTCTGTTGCAGTAATTCGTAGCATTCTGTATGCTCTTTTTATCATGATTATCATACATTTTAATCAATACAATTAAAGTTCAGCTCAATCTCACTCGAAGTGCTCCACTTGATCCACCTGATCAAATAATCCTGCCAATTGCCGATCTTTTTCAGGATCAACAATCAATCGAGTTAGTAAGTTCTTTAAGTTCTTCTTCAGTCGACCATTTTTGAGATAAAATCTCAAGATACTTCGCCCGTCTGTGGTTTTTCTCAATAGCACATGGATGGGCTACACGAAAATATTGAACATTATTAAAATTAAATAAAAGTAAATTGAAGGTGAATAAATTATTAACACTGACATTGGCAATAATTTCAGGCCTTTGAAAATGTTCTCGGCGTTCCTCCTGTGTGGAAATCATGATTTTATCAAAAAATTGTTGAACGAAGAAAACTAAAATATTATAGTTATAATGCAGAAAATTTGAATATTTTCGGGATCCATAAACTATCAGAAAAAACTATAATCCATGCACTCATCACTCACGATTTCTCCTGGAAAGAAAGAAAATTGTTAATAATCTCTGAAATCTCACATCTGTGCCAATCCCTCACCCTCCGAGTGCAAAGGGAAAGGGGTTAAATCACTCACGTTACTTCTTTATCAATTAAACGTATCAATTTAGTAAAGAAAATTAATACTCTACATTATGCACAAATCTACACGAATATTTAAGAAAAAATTAATACTCACACAATTTCGATAGAATTTTTCTTCTCTTCTAGTTCGCCTGTCAATGCAATAGTGCACAACTTCACACACAAATGAATTCGTTCAATTCCCATCATTTCCCAAAAATCATTGGAAACATTTGAAAGAAAAATTAAAAAGAGAAGGAAAATTCTTTGACAGCACCGTAAAATTTCTTCACTGCCCCGCATTAGGTAAGAACTATCTATCATTTTTTTTCGAACGCCTTTCCAAAATTCAAGAAATTGAGAATTTTACGGTGCCGTCTCAGAAAAACTCTCGGTTTTTAAAATGAAAATTAATAAACGTTTGTTAAATTTTCGTATACGAATTTTAATTTTTTCGATTTTTCTCTGTAAAAAGCCCCGGTGTGAGATGTTTGCACCTCGGTTACAGTGCTGAGCACCGTAATTTTTCTCAGACTTTTCTCTCCGTGTAGTAAAAAAAATATAAAAAAAAAACTAAAGATCGGAGTCCTGGTCACCCCCGGGGTTTAATGTGCGCCTCATCAGCGCGCATCTCCTCGCGGAGGACAGACGCTGTAAATTGATTTTTCGCTGAGAAAACTCGAAAAAACGATTTTTTGACAATTCGCTTTTTATTGAGAACCATTGAACCGATTTAGCTGAAATTTTGCAGAGAGCATTGCGCTCGCGTAGTGAATATTCCCTCAAAATTTTGTATCGATACATGCAGCCGTTTCCACATAAAGTGATGAAACGTGTCATCACACACATACACACACACACACACACACATACATACACACAGACATGTGAAAAAAATATTTTTTTCCGACATTTTAGAACATTTGGAGTCATAATCCGATGAAATCTCAAATTCGAAAAAAATCACGATTACGATGCTTCCATTCGGAAGCAAAAAGGCATTCAACAAAAGTAATCTATCTCGAATATTTTCCTGTTTTTTTCTTCACCATTGATTTAATTTCTGAAGAAGCTATTCATTCTTAAATTTTTTCACATCATGATATCTGAACTCGTGTAATTTCATAGTAATTCTGATAATTAAAGATATCAAATAAAACGTAACTGATATTAATAACTGGTCATTCATTCATTAAATACAACTTGGTGAATTAGAATAACTATAGCAATTTCACAGCGACTCAAAAAAATAATACGAACGAAAAGTGGTTTCATTTGTTATTCCGCTAGAAAATGATTGAAACACATTCCGGGCTACGCTCATGGATGTCACCAGATTTCTATAGTAAAAAAATCAATTGCAGTCAGTGCTTTATCGCACTGCTAAAAGAAGTGTCTTATCAAGTGTCTTAGATTCAGACACAAGTCACCAAAATAGTGTCTTGTGTCTGAAATTAAGACGTTTGCATAAGTGTCTTATGAAAAATTTAGACACTTTAGGTGTCTTCACAAAAATAAAGACGTTTAATCCGTCTGAAAATTGAAGACATTTAAGTCAGACGCATAAAGTGTCTGATTTTAAGACGGTGAGACCACAATCAGACACTTGGAGTCTAAGACACTTCGACTCAAAGACGGGTTTAAAGTAAAAAGACACGAAAAATCAAGACGCCTCACGTGTCTTTATTTTTCCATGGGCGTACTGATGGATAACCTCAAAGCATCTTGGACAGATACGAGAGTGAAGGGAATTTGAAGATGGAATTATCTGTTCAAAATCAATCAAACAATAGTACCTTCAACAAAGTCTTCAAATTGGACAATAAATAATTAGATCATCGTATTCTTTAAGAATAAGTATCACAAAAACTCGTTTAATCTATATAGTCAAACGAAAGTGAATTCTGTCAAAAATTAAAAATTAAAAATTCTTGATTCATCAGAGTTTTTTTCAATTGATTAAAAATTTCCAAAAAATTTCAAGATCTCTTAAAAATTCTTGAAAATAAAAATAAAATAAATTCATAAAGTGTCAAAATATTTAAAATTGATTGAAAATGATAAAAGTTTGACTAGAAAAAATTAATGACTAGAAAAATTGAAATTTGTAGAATAAATAAAATAACCTGTAAAAATCTTCAAAAATTGATTGCACACCTCAGGGAATGTAAATATATAGAAAAAAAAATTAAAATACAATTCCAATAGTAAAATAATAAGTTTAAACAATTAATTAATTAATTATTTTTGAGTGAGTCTGCAAAAAAAAAATTAGGTTTTCAGAAATCATTCGCCGTATTTTGCAGATATGTTAAAAAAAAAGTTAAAAAATATGTATTTTCCATATTTATACAATTTTTTGAAGATTTCGGAATTTTTCTCGCGGCTGAGCTGTATACAAAAATTTTCAACTGTTAATATTTCGGTTCATTTTGCAAATGCGGAAAAAGTGTTTCAGAACAATCTTGTAGATAATTTTAATATCTTCAACTTTTGTTCGAAACTTTTTTTCATATCATTTGCCATTTTCGAAATATTGGCAAGAAAAGTCATTTTTGGGGTGGTTTTGATTTTTTTCTACCCCTCCGCCACTTCTTTGGGATTTTTCAATTACAGATAATCAAAACATAGATCGAAACAAATTTATTAAAAAAAAATTAAGCTGGTAGCCGAGTGATGAATTAAAACTCTTCTTTATTGGACTATGAAGTGACTGAAAAAAGACACATTAAGTGTCTTGGAAAAAGACATATAAAGCGTCTCAAAAGTTACTACCGAAACGTCTTATATGTGACTACCAAAGTGTCTTAAATTCAGACACTTCTTTTTGCAGTGCGCAATTATAGTTCTTACGCTGGCAACACCTTTGTCCCGAAAATGAGCTCCCCAAGAAAACTTGATTGATTCTGACTAATTCGAGGGTGTAGAATCCGAATTTGTCAGTTATCTTGTTCTCCGATTTGCCTTTCTAATTGTTATTAACAATTTAATTGTTCAAACTGCCATAGCGCATGAGCTAGAGGGTTTACAAAGAAATACTTCAAACAAAAATTGTTCGTCTTTTCAAAATAAAGAGATTGTTTTTTTTTTCGTCACGATAACTTCATTTTTGACCGAGTTACGGCTGAATAACCGTTCCAACGGCACGTTAAGACTCTCCTCGCTATCTCGCTCGCACGCCAAATCTCATCAACGGTCTATTTGAACGGTTATTCAGCCGTAACTCGGTCAAAAATGAAGTTATCGTGACGAAAAAAAAACCAATCTCTTTATTTTGAAAAGACGAACAACTTTGGTTTAAAGTATTTCTTTGTAAGCCCTCTAGCTTATACGCTATGACGGTTTAAACAAGTAAATTGTTAATAACAATTAGAAAGGCAAATCGGAGGACAGGATAACCCACAAATTCGGATTCTACACCCTCGAATTAGTCAGAATCAATCAAGTTTTCCTGTGGAGCTCATTTTCGGGACAAAAGTGTTGCCAGCGTGAGAACTATTATCAGCTGAATAACTCACAATTTTCAACACGAAAATCACTCATGTAATGCTAGCATGCATCAATCTTCTGACAGCTGAGCAATTTAATATTAAACCATAAATATTTTCTATTCACATATCGTCAAGGTGCCTTTCAACACGCGATTGTCATATGAATGTGACACTAAAATCGTTTATTTTCAATTAGTTCAGTTCTTTCAATTCCAATGTGAATTATTTTCCAATTAGAAAAAAAAAATTATCCAGGTGATTCCACATTTAATTACGAATTTTATGGATGCTTATACTGAGAGAATAATGTATTTTTTAAAAACAAATATGGGAGGAAAAACTAACGATGAAAATTCCGTTACTTGCATTGGGGAGATAGAGTGAAATACACATATTTCATTTTAGTTGGAATTCAAATACTCTGTGTAATAAAATTACTGAGAATTCAAAAATGTTGAAGTACTATCTTTTTAATGATTTCAGTGGAAAGCTGAGGAAATTTTTCATAGAAAATATCTGTCATTCAGCCATTTTATATTCATTCACATGGCCTGACAATTAATTTTCTGAAGTATTCAGAGAAATAGAGGGAGAGATCGTGAATAATGTTGTTGAAAATTTAGAAGGATAATGTTGCAACGTGAGCAGCACGCGTCTAATTTCACTCTAATTTACTTTGAAAATTGGTGAATTTCATGGAAAGCCAGTGGGTTACCTACAATATTCTGATTAAGCTTGACATAATTCTATTAAATAATTTGAAACACAATTCAGAGTAATTTTTACCATATTAAATGTAAATATTTTTAATTAACAACATCATTTTTCATTTATCCCTTCAGTTTTAATAATTTAATGTAGATGGAGGGAATCAAGGCAAATGAAATGAATTACAAAAGATCATAATTTTGAACGGTTCAACCATAGAGGGAGTGTTTACATATTTTAATACAAAAGGAGAGGTTAGGCACGAGAATAATGTGCTTCTATGGGTGCGGCAAGATGTATGTTGTTTCATGGCGCCACAGTGTAACTGTGTTGCCGCATTTGGCCCAATTATGCATCTACGAGTTCCCCCTGTTTCTGCTTCGAATGGATGATTACAGCTGTAACCCTCCTATATTTAACATGATAGAATGAAAACAGAAAACAAAATAAAACAACTACAATTTAGTTTCACTTTTTTCTCCGCTCACATAAATCATTTCGATTACACATCAATGAATTCACTCCTCATTCTTTCCCGCACATGCACACAGAGGGTTTTTCGTCAGGAAAATTACGAAGTCATTGGATTTCATCAATTACTACAGTTTTATTGGACATCAGGAGAATTTCTGCTAAAATAAAAAAAATGTCATTATATATTGTGAAAATTGATTAATTCATTGACTTCATCTACTGCTTCCTGTAGAAGATTCCCTCAGTGTAATAGTTAAATTAATGAGTTTGCGCTAATGATACTTTATAGTACAGCTCACCTCGAGCATGTTAATCAAGTGACACAGACCCGTAACTAATCGATCATTGACATAGCTACAGCGAATGCACAGTGAAACTGCCATCTAACATTTTGAATCTATCACGAGTACATAATACTAATGAAATGTCATGTGCTTCCAGGTTGTATCAAACAGAGACGAGACAATTCCTTAACTAACGAGCAGCAAGCAACTGAAGCAACCTGACGTGCTGGTGTCAAGGGCTTGGGTGACTCCAGTTGTTTAGTTCGGTGTTCGGTAAATCGGGGTATGGTGGTAGGTGAGACGGCGGGGCGATGACGCTCAATCACCGTCCGCCGTCGTCACCACGAGTCCCTCAGGACTCGACCGACTTCCTGTTCCCATACCCACTCCCATTCCTGATTTATAAAAAAAATATCTGCCATTCACGTTATCATACGAATAGTATTGTTAATAAAATATTAACGAAAAGGAGATATGAAAGATCGTTCACGCCATCAAGAACAAGGCATGCCATTGGAAGAGATACAAGGCCTACTACCACCGTCATCCAGAACAGGTATTATATTACTATCACATATAGGGAATTGCGATGATAGTCGATTATCCATTGAAAGCCTGGTCTAGGAATCGTAGAGGAAATATTTTATATTTTACGCGTCTGTCCAGGACTATTCTTTATATTTGACACATCCGTTTGTTCCCACTCATCATACTTATTGTCTCATTGATGTCAGTCCGTGCAGCGCATTACGCAATCAAAAAATTGAACTTTCAAAATTTAAATATGACCGCCTGAATGCTCTTTTTTTATTGGTCGTCTTAGTTTTCCCTAAAAATCGTAGTGGAGGACAGGATAGTAAAAGATAGAAGAAGAATTTAGTCAAATACAGAGAACGGTCAAACGCAGAGGAATCACATATAAAGAGATCCCACTGTATTAACTTCCTTATATTCTTTGTCTACACACAATAATATGACGTTTAAACGAGACGCCCTTTTTCCGATTAGCTTCAATAAAGATAGATAGATTTACTACAAGCTCATAAGAGAGTTTCGTGTTGAGTGGCCAGCCGAATGAGGGTGAGTGGCTTATAAGAGATGGGCTCTCATCGGCTCTCTAGATTCCACCAAATGTCAAATTGAGCAGTAAAGCAATTTATTGATAGAGTTAGTAATCAAAACCGTTAAATCTGTTGGTTGAGTGATGTTGCCGAAAACACCCTCTTAGGTATCGAACAGAGTGCTCCCGGCAACGCTACCGTCCAAACGGAATTGTAGCGAATTTCTCATGCGTTAACCAAATTCGTCACACTTGACTAGTCTGGAACTAGTTCAGTGCAGCTCACAAATCAAACATTAGCCAGTCTTCTCACCCTCTCCACCTTCTACTGAAAGAGCGATGCTCATGCGCAGACTCATGCAAATATCCGAAATCTAACTTCCAGCGCGTTTCCTCAACGGTTCATCAAATATCGAAAAAAGAAAAGTTCGACGTGAACGCATCGGTGCAGAATTGAGGAGAAAAACTGATCATATCAGATTCTTTCAAACTCATCACTCGATGAAAGCGATCTTGACCAAATGGATTGAGCAATGAGTGCATTACTTCACTAACTCATGAATTACATCGCGAATATCATTTAATGATAGCTTCTCCACATTCTATCTGTCTTAACCCACAAATTCGATATTTCCATAATCTTAATGACATTAGAAATGTAGAATAATGCAAATGCTGACTCTCTTAATTAATCATATCATGGAATTTTGACAAGTGCATCTTATATTTAAACTAATTCATGAAATTCAAATTCATTACAATCAAATGAATTAGCTACAATAACATTCGGTCGAATTGAATCAAATGATCCCCAGCAGACTTAATGCGCAACCACCAACTACTGAATCGATAAGTGTGAGCGGTACTCTTCTTGTTTTCTCATTTTTTCTCTATCCTTCATTCACCTGTCCTCGTCATTTCTCTTCAACTGTTATTCTCTGCTGTCTTACTGTCATATACTTCAACTACTTTGTCATCACGGACGAACGAGCCACGAGACTACAATGTTCAAATGACTTTTCCAACTTGCTTCAATTTCCTCTTTTTTCCTTTCCACGGTTTTTCCATTCTCTATTTTCTTGCACTTTCCTTATAGAAACAGTGACTAATGGCTCGTGTAAACAAAACGAACCTTGAAATTAGTAGAGCAACTTCAATTTTGAGATGGTTTACCGAGAGATGACTTCATTTTAATATCCAGTAGGTTAATGACCAATTAGTGACATAAATGAGTACCAACGAGTAGACGAGTGTCTCGTAAGAGAACCTCTCCAATATAATTCGTAGGTGGCTCTCTGTTGAATGGACGCGTAAATATAAGTAGTGCTGTGCACGATCGATGTGATAATCGATTATCGAATTTTCGTCATCTTAAAAATATTGTATATCAGAATATTGGAGTAATTCGAGGAATGATGTATGTTGATGCTATTACATGTTATGTCCAAAGATGTTCTTCGCGTCTGAAGACGATTAAATATATTTTCGAACACTAAACTTGAATGATAATTTTATCTTCAAAGAACGCGACTATGTTTTGTACTTTTTTGTGTCGTGATGAGGGGATATGTTCTTGTAGGAATTTAGAATAAAAGGAGATTTCAAATGTCTTATAAAACAGAGACAAGTATAAACTGATTGAACTTGGTCATATTTTATACAATGATGATTTGACAATAAGGTTTCACAATTTTGCTTGGCGTTGAAAGTTTGGACTTATGATTTTTTTTTAGGTTGACGGCACTCACTCCTTGTTTGATTATTTAGGTTTTCAAATCTACACCTTATCGAAAATGTGACTTCTTCGACCTTCCGTAAAGGATTTCTAATGTCAGGGATGTTGTCTTCAATCACCGTAATTAATTAAATAATATTAAAATAATTTGTTTGTTAAATGAGTTCGTTCACAGTTGGAAATTCCTAGCACTTCAACTGAACAACGAGAGACTACTTTCGATTTAAGATTGCAGTAACCCATTAACTAGCTAATGAGTCCCCCTTCCCGGTTAATAAAGACTTCGATTGGTAGCTAAACATTAATTTGGCGTCTCGTTGCCTACTGTTTCGGACCTTCACACAACACAACAGCTCCTACTCGGGATCAGGCGAACGACTGAAGAAAAACTCGAAATTGATCGTATTTATTAGAAACTGTATTGCTTATTCATCAATTTCCAATGAAGAAATAGCAATAAGCGTTTTATTTGAAAATCTTTCGAAACTGAGCATAACCCAGTTCCTTCAATTTGGGTTATATACATCAGCAATTATTACTTAAAATTTTTCTGGACATAATGTACAACATTTTTTTTGCATCGTGTTACGTTTATTCTAGTTGAGCAGGAAAGTAATAGACAAATGGAAATGTGTAACTCTAGGTCAGGTCCACACATGTCAACCTTATCAAGGGCTGATCCGAATGTCACGTCTACGAAAGAGCTCTATACGAACATTCCACTACCTCACTTAGGTGTATCTCTTGACCACCGAAATCCTCCACGAAGTAATCAGTTTGATGCTGAGGTACCAGTTGGTTTAAATCTTCTGCGATTTGATCCTGCAGAATTTCTTCCGTAAATTGGATTTTCAGTAATCTAATCAATTTGGTTTTCATCTTCAATTCATTCACATGGAACAATTCAATAGTCCATTTTTTTAATCTCACCTATGTTAAATTCAGAATCAATTATCATCAAAGTCTCTAATTACTCCGGACAGCAGCGCGGAGGTATATATATGTATTTGGTATAGAATTCATTGATATTACAATGCATTTATGAGCGCCTAACTTATTGAAAAATAAATGAGACGTATGGACTACTTGGCTCTGAATGTGAGGATTTGTCCAGAGATAGTTTTGAGCATATATTATTCAAGTAATTACCAGATGTTCAATAATTTGGCAATGACGAAGTGATGTTCCATTTGCCCTACATCAATGTTGGATCTAAAAGAGAAGTTAAAAATGGAAAAACCTTCCTAACTCTCAATTATCACTCGACCCCTTTCAAGCATCATCTTTTTAAAATTAAGTAAAAATCAAAATTTTGGTTCATAAGTAGAGGCTGCCTGAGCAAAACAGACCGGCGAGGCAAAATGAACCGACTATTTTTGCAGAGTAAAGGCCGCTACGGAAAAATGTACGAAAATTCCCCAATAAAATAGATATGCTAAAGCACCTTCCCATTCTTTATCTATTATCCTCATAAAGATCTTCACTCTGAAAATAATGCGGTCCATTTTGGAAATTGCTTTACTGCATACATATATATCCATTATGAAGCTTCTAGTTCGATGATCGTTTCAGTTAGTACGCAAACGAAAGCCTCTCTCCAATGAAGCTGCAGCTGAATACTAGGCGGACCGGAATCCGTCCGCTTGAAAACACTATTTTCCTATTATTCGAATCGTTTCAAGTAATTTCCCGATGAAACTCATCAAAACAGTTCCAGAAAATCCTGTAATTTTGAACCGATTAATTCCTAAACATACTCCGCCTCCGATGCATTTACAAAGATAAATGTTGAAAATTGTTGGTATCTGCATTCTCAAACTGTACAGAAATATTGTAAGCACATCTCTCCATTCCCCCTATCGCTAAAGTAATTTCCTGTTAACGTCATTTAATTGAGGAAGAAAGGATATTCTGAAACTATTACATACTTCGTAAGAGCTAGAACTAAGAATCATTATGTACTTGTGGAGTTGATGAAGATAATAGAAAAGATCGGAAAAAAAGAATAAATCCTGAAATGTTTCATCTCTTGGAAAAAACATCACATTAAAATATTTCTTTTTTCCCTTAATTATGACTGAGCGGATTGTAGGGTGAGTGGTCCAGTGGTCGAACGGATAAGACTCGTCAGACACCAGTGATCGAACATAAGAAATTCGATAATTACTGATATATTTAACAGTTTTATGTGCTTTTATTTGAGTTAATGAACATTATATTGTGTTTCAAAGATTAAAAAAATGATATTTCGCTGAATTACCAATTTTTTCCGGACTAAATACGTTAAATAGTTCGATCACTGGACGAGTTCGAACACTGGTCAACTCACCCTACGATAGAATAGAATAACTAGATTGGAAGGGAATTGCTGCGTTGAGACGGAAGAAAATAAACGAATGTTTATATAAAATACATTACGTATAAAAAGAAAATTATTTCATCTGACAGACTTCAAAGAGCTTGAATTTCCAAATTATCCACTGCTTCTGACAAATACATTAGCATTTATTTCTCACTTGATGGAGACAAAGGAAATTTTACGGTAAATAAAAAAAAAACTAATTCCGCAGTTGAATAATTCGTTATTCGAATCAAACACGTGAAAAGAATGATGCTAATCTGCTGTTGATGTCTCTTTAAAGTTCGTTTCCGTTTGGAAAATCCACATGAAAATATTGTGTTCATGAGAAAAGTAAGAGCGTAAAAAACAATCTCATCGAGTTTATTTTTCTGTCAATTTTTGAAATATGAATGACATCTTTTTTCAATTAAAATGTAGGTAATGTACCGTTTTATTATGCAGAACTTTCTGTTCTGGGCTTTCACCTATCCTCGTACATTTCATACCCAATGGTGAATGGTGTATATAATATTGCGTGTTCATTGAAAATTAAAGTAGCCACGATAGCTTATGGGAATATCGGGGGATGTTGCGCACGGGTCATCGATTCGATCCCACTAGCACACGAGTTCTGGGGCATTTTGGTATACGGGTCACGCAATATAATTCATACATTGTATTTTACTTTTCTCCCTTTACTTTTGATGGAAATAAAAATGATTCTTCGAATGAAACAATATTACACCTTCCAACTGACGTATCAAAACATTACTTATCGGATCTCCTGTTCTCCTGATCCCAGTAAAAAGCTTTTTTTTCGATTCGTCATTGTCTGCTATTTTTGCAGGTAACCGGGGTCCGTTGAACGTCACAATCGTGCAGGTGGGTGGTGGTAATAATAATGGAAGTGGCGGAGGGAGTGAGTATCTTGCGCTCGATGCATCAGAATTGAAACCTGTACCGTCACCTTTATCTGAAACGAGTGCCACTCTACCATCTGATAACAATGACACATTTACCGGTGGTAAGAACATTTTATCACATTTATTCAATATTTATGGAGTTGAAATAGATAAATTTAATGACTATTCGATCCATGATTTTTTTTATCATAAAAATTGATGAAAGCATTGATTGACTAAACTTTTAATTGTTAATTCTGTAGTGGAGTCATAGAATGAGTCGGAAGATTCATCTTTCTCGATTGAATATGTTAACTACTAAGTGAGATAGTCATTTTTTCAAAGTTTTTTTTCTGCCGAAATACTTCAGAATAACTAGAAGAGGTCATTACAAAGAATACAATATTGCTCCCAACTTCTGGGATATTCATAACAAATGAAGAACAAAAAATTCATTTAAGAGAGACTGGGGCAAAATGAACGAGAATATTTTTGAGAGCCTCTACGGAACAATTTGAAGAAATTACCCAACAATGTAGACATGCTGGAACATCTTCTCAATTTTTTTAAATTTTCTTGCTACCGGAATATTTTCCAAATAATCGATATGTTATGTGTTTACATCAATGATTCAAGTCAAGAAGACATTGCAATAATTTTTTTGGGTCGTTATAAAATACCAGAGTATTGTTACTTTAACAATTCATTAGTAATTGCTTTCATTGATTTCACATTTTTCGCTGAATTTGACATTGATCGTAGAGGAATCGGCGTAATAAAATTTTGAGCAATGACATTAGCCTTGCGCAAATTGAAAAAAAATCTGTTCCAAGTAATGATCAATTTGTTTTTTTTCTAATTTTTAATAATTTTGGTGAAAATCTAGTGGAATTTTCGTCGGAAAATTTCGGGGTGATAATTGTCGAGATAATAATAATAGTCCAAAAACCATATAGCCGAAACGAAGTTTTATCATTATGACATTATATCATCAATATTATTTTGGTACAATATTAATTTCGTATTACGAATTGTGGGTATATAGCTGAAATGATTTTTCATTTAACTGCAGCTCACAGTTAACAGATCACGCGACAGCGGATAGATTAATTGCTCATCAACAGTCGACGGATAATTTATCAGAGGGATTGATTGGTTCATTATAAACTGAAAGATGATAATAAATGGAGCCACTCTCCGATGAATATTTAAAGAAAAAGGGAATCAAATTTGATACAAACACTATAGCACAATAATGTATTAGTTATAATGTTATATTAGTTATATTAGTATAATATTAGAGGAGTTATAAACTAGTTAATTGAAACAATTTCACATATTTTGTGAGAAGATAATAACTTACATGTACACAATTGTCGATTCAATCAGTAGATTGAGTTTTCATAGAAGTATCGATAGAAGGAGATTCGTTCGTTGAGTTCTATGAATGTTGTTTGAATAAATATTCCAAAAGTTCAAAGCTTGCCAATCGCGGAGAAAATCAATTGAATTGTTCTGTCAGTGAAAGTAGAAGTTTGATGCATTATTTTTCAAGAGAAATAGATACGTGAAAGAAGCTTTTGACAATGAAAATTTTCAATTATTGTTATTATTCCTATTCATATATTCGCAGAAAATTCCGATTGTTGATTGGAATGAAGAATAAATTATTTGTTCTATCAGAAAAATATAATCGCCTTTTGCACATTCGGCAGAGTGATTAATCAGAATTCCTCAAAAGCTCTTGTATCAGATAATAAGCTTAATCATCCAAAACCGCCAGAATTTATCGAATAATTTTTTATCATTCACTCATTGTTCTCAAGTACTTTGCAGCAATCTGAATCAGCTCAGGGTAAATATGCAGAATAGAGTACTCAAAATAAAATTAATTTCATTTAATTTCGATTTGCCTTAGGAAGGGAGGTGGTGAAGATAATGTAATTCATCTCGGTTAAAAATTTGAAGGAAAGTATAGGAACTCGCAATAGCTCAATTGGTAGAACACCTGACATGTAATCAGATGGTTGTGAGTTCAAACCTCGCTTGCGCATTCCATATTTTTTCCCGAAGATTTGACTTTGATAATTATTAAATTTTATGTAGGCCACTGTTCTGCATATTTACCCAGCACAGTAACGAGGAAGTCAAATAGAATATGTTCATTTTTCCTCCCAGGATTTTTCAAGAGTATCTTGGAAACTGATGGAGACATGCCCATTCCGCGAAAATCCTTTTTTCTGTACACTGGGACGAAAGTGAGACTTTCGGGCCTCACTGCGCTTGGGCGTAAGCTCACTTCCGTCTCAGTGTGCAGAAAAATAGTATACACACCTTGGGCAGTAAGTAAGAAAGCCTCAGACCACATGTCTGTTCACCTCGGCTTCACCTCGGCCAACAATTACATGTGCTCAGAGACATTTCTTACATTACTGCCCTAGGCATGTAATATACTATTTGTAACTCTTAAAATCTTCTGCAAAAAAAAATGACGGTGAAAAGGTATATCTCCATTAGTTTTCGAGATAATCTTGAAAAAAGAGAGGTGAAAAAAATTGCCTTATCCAATTTGACCTCTTCACTACTGAATTCATTCCATTCAACTAAAGAATTTCTTTTGGTGCAACGGTTCTCAACATAGAATTCTCTGTCATGATAAGAAACCGAAGGAATTGAATTTTTGGAGTCACATAAAAAACCGAAAGAGTGAATGTTCATCAATGAAAAACGCTTCTCCTCTGAAAATGTCAATACCCGGATTCCATTTTATGTGCAAACAATACCGCCTGTGAGTATTCGTTCAATTCAAAAGTTTCCTATCAATTTAATACTTCGCAGTTTCATGTATGTCTTTCAGTTTGGGGATCAGGGGGCCTATCTCGGCGCATGAGAATCTGTTTTCGTTGACGGTATGAAATCCATAAATGAATGGAACGATTCGTGCATAGATTTCGTCAACGAATTTACGATTCCCTCAGGAAATTCAAGTTCTCATACAGAAGGGCTCGCGTAACCTATTTATCAATCTCTGGAAATGACGATATTGATTGCGCCAGAGTGTCATTAAAACTTTTGTGGGTGAAAAATGAATCAGGTTCGTCGCTGAGTGAATCTCAAACTTATAAAAAATGTTAAGCTGTTTGGTGAAAAGGATCATCGACCACGTTTTACGACGAAAGTGACATCTGTCAACGAAACGGAATGCTGGTCCGTCAACGAAACTCTTCCATACGACAATATCTTCCGTAAACGGAGAGTTCTTGAACGAAATAGTATATCCTGTAAAAACAACGTGGCCCAGTACATGTTTCTGAAAATCCCTCTCTTTGAAAAAAAAAAATGAGATAACTCGAAAGAGCCAAGAATTTGAATTATTCCGCGAAGGTTGATGAGAAGAAAAAGAAATGAATACGATTAGATGGAAGATTATTCGGTAGGAAAAATCAGAAACTTGGCCTTTTCGATTTCCATCAATGATTTTAATTCGAATTCGGATGCGAAAAGGCCAAGTTTCTGATTTTTCCTACCGAATAATCTTTCATCTAATCGTATTCATTTCTTTTTCTTCTCATCAACCTTCGCGGAATGATTCAAATTCTTGGCTCTTCCGAATTATCTCATTTTCTTTTCAAAGAGAGGGATTTTCAAAAACATGTACTTGGCCACGTTTTTTTTACAGAAACATCAGTTTCTGTTTCTTCTCCTAGATTTTATGGTTTTTTGAAATTTTTTTGGAATCTGTCTACAATAAATTCCTGAAAGTCGATAATTACTTACCAACGAATGGTAAATTTCTTTATCGACTTTCAGTTTTCACTCCAATTTTATCGATGGACTGACTGTCAACGTAAACGACAGTAATGCCAACCCTCTATAAAAAATGCCACGCGTGAGAAGTGAAACTTGTGGGTCGTGATGCTCAAAATCCATGTACTATGTGTATAGTAATGGAATGGGATGTAATATTTATCAATCGCTTGAAAATACTCTTGATTGAGAATTTCAATTCGGATACTCCGGTCCAGAAATAATCAAACAGAGCAAGATATCATTTGAGAACATAAATTGAATCTGAATTCTTTTCTATTAAATGACAGAGATTTAGAATTATACTTCTGAGAACATCTTGGAGACCTGAAAATCTTTTCCATTCAATAGAAAATTGACAGACGACTTCGGCTTTTCTTCTTTTTAATGTAATAATATCTTGCTTTGTCTTATTTTTCTCAAACCAGAATATCCGAATTGGAAGACTTAATCAGTGGATGCATTTCCAATTCATTGATGAAAATTCAATCGGACCACTTTCAAACGTCGAACGCTAGTTGACGAATACATGATAAACTGTTCCATTTCACACTAATTTATATATTCTGGGTGCTGAGCAATTTTACTAAACTTTTTCAGATGTGGAACTCCACGGCTCTAATAAATACTAAAAACCATAAAATACGACAATTTCTATTCAGCAAAGTAAATGAAACCACGCAATACGCAGTGTGTATAGCGTCCAACTTCGTATTTGGAGAAAGCGAAATGGCGTAATTTTGCCTTAACTCTTTTTTGTAGACACTTTTTGAGAGCTACAAAAAGGATTTCTAAAAAAAATTTACTATCTCCTTTAGCTCCTGGAATATTCTCAAAAGAAGATTCAAAAAGATATACAATTTAATGTAGATAGATGATATTTTGTTTGTTCATTGTTTTCCAAAGAATATCTCTGAAATGAAGCAAGATAGCGTAATTTTCTCGCATCCTTTTTTGTGAAGAATTGTAAGAGCTACAAAGAAGGTCTGTTTGAAACGCAACTAAATTCACGGGGAATTTAGTGCTGTTTCAAGGGAGACTTGACCGAGGGAGAGGGGGGTCTAGCGACACCTGAACCACGGTCAAGATGAAAATTACCCCCACTAGTTAGTTGTCATCGAACTCTCAACAAGTGAAGTAAAGTATTAATTCGGCTCAATAATGTCAAGTTATACAGAGACTCTCCGAATTAATGTAACGGTTAACTATTTAGTGTTTTAGTTAATCAACTATCAAGTGAACATTTATGACATTCAACTATTACCCTAGTCATTTATTTATTGTAATTTCAACAAGAAAGACAACCGGGCTTTTGTCCGTTTGAATAAACGGTTTTGCCATGCGGCTAAACGAGTGCGTTTCCTTCAACTACCCAACTTTTTTCACTATCCTATTTGCCTCCCACTGACCACCCAACTGACTATCCACCCAGAAAAATCAACTAGTTTTAAACAGATCTTCATGAAAATTTCGCTATTTTCCATTGTTTCTGAGATATTCTCAGAGACTATTGAGAATTAGCTACACTCATACTCTGCATGTTATTGGGACTGCCGTGCAGACGCCGCCCCACTCCTCCGCTATTTTCGGTTCTTTCTACCCCGCGCGCTCACATGCCTACATGCGCGCGGCCACAAAGCGACCTACCCCCACCACTTCCGTTCGGTTTTCCAACCTAACACAAGTTTGGGAAAATTTTACATTTACTCCCAACGCAGGAGTGCGCCTAAAGAAGTTTCACTTCAAAAACCGTAAAAATCATCGAGATCATGAAAAAGGCGAAAAAGTGGATTTACGGACGTTGCTATGGGCGTTTCTGATTAAATATTGCTTATAAAGAGGACAAAAATGACCATTCAAAAGCTCGATGTTGAATTAAGTGATGTAACTAAGGCTACTTTTTCCGTAGCTTGCCTCATTTTTGAGTAATTAAATAATGAAGAAAAAAAAGGAGTGGAGGGGAAAGCTCTGTCCGGAATATATACATTTAGCGCTCGGCCCTTCAACATGCACTTGGCCGATACGCTATCGCATATCTACATTACACATTTAGGGTGGGAAGAAGTTGACCAAGATTTGCCTCCCGAGCAAAGCGAGGGCACTAAATTTTTGCCGAGGTTGACTCTTTTTCATCCGTGGTGTGTATACTATTTTTTGTATCGAAGAAGCGGAGAACAGACATTTTTAACTGAGCAATGTGAGGTTAGAAATATCGTTTACGGCTCTTAGATCTAGAAATGTAATTTTCGTTCATGGATCTTGTTTTCATGCATCGAGAATAGGCCCCAAGAGATATGGTAGCGTCTTTCGCCAAGTACACGTTTTGACAATTTTCGTCCATCTCAGCCCCGACTTTCCCTACAAATTATTCGCGGGCTGAAAGCCGAAAGGGCCTTGAATGAAGAAATAATTCGATGGACGAAATGACGTTTAATCCTCTGAATGTAACCGAAGAAAAAAAGTTCACTCTGATAACACCCAGAGGAGAATAAAATGAATTTTGGGGTTCAGTTAATGAAGGCTCAATTCGATCTATGTACTAATTGTGTATAATACCTCTATATACATCATAAATATAGTCTATTTGAAGTAGATGAGAATAAGCTGGTTCCGCAATAACCACAAGCAAACGTATACCCCAAGTAAATAATCCGATTAACAGGGAGCTTCACTACCTTTGGACATAAACTTGGCTGCAGGTCTTCGAACGTACAGTTATAGTTGTATTTAGTTTGTACGACTGGCCACAAGAATATATCCCGAGCCATTAATATTTTCTTTCTTGCAAGAATTTCATCGAGATAAGAGAATAACCGTAGTTTCAGCGACTAATTTATCAGAGAAAATAATTAATAGTGAAGTATCTGGAGAACATTTCAAATTGTGAATATCGAGTGAGTGATTCTAACGGGGAGTGAATACATTCATTGTATTTTCGAACGGCTCTCAGTGATTGATATGAATAAATTTGCATTCCAATGCTAGGTACATAATAATTATAGATGGATACAGAGTGATCAGATATTTTCCAAATATCCGATGGTAGAATCATTATGGTCTCGTCCATTAACCGATTAATGAAGAATATCGATATCACTCATGTGCACTTATCGGGATAATTTTCACTCTGAATATTACTGCTTAGTAATGGAAAATATGACCGTGACAGACATTCTGTGTCTAGAAAAATAGAACCAAACATGTCAGTGCAACGTGATCCCAACCAGCTAATGAGATCAGCTCGATACTGGCGTCCTCGGGAAATTTTACGGCGATGTACAACACCCGAAGTATTTTTTATTGGTTGCACTAGTGATAAGAGTAATGATAATCAAATTGATAGTGATGATAACAATAATTGTGCGCCAGTGAAGACAAGTGCATGGTATAGGAATTCGAGTATACGTGAAAAACAATTGGGACAGAGTTGTGGGGGACTGAGATCAAGTGATACACGCTGGAAAAAACCACAGAGCAATGGTATTAACATTCATTCACTGAATTTAGTAAGGAATATGCCTGATTTTTTTTCACTTCTCTATGCAAGTATTTGATCTATGATAAATGGAATGATGATGTAAAATTCATATTTACAATATTCAATTCATTTTTTAATTTTAACCTTTAACCTTTAGTTACTCGCGCTCTGAGTGTGACACTGCCATTTAAACAAAAAACTCAATATAAATAACTGTATGAGTAATTATGACTTCATATCTTGCCAATTCTCACCCCAAAATGTTTACTATTGTTAGATATACTTGTAATTCATAAGTATTGATTTAATGTATATGAAAAGTATACATTTTTCATATTAAGAGTATTTATATTGAATAAGATCGTGAAAAAACGACGCTGTGCTTATTATACGAGGTAAGGTTATTATCAATCAAAGTTACATCTTATCCACGGGCTCTTATGAATGCTCGTGAATGAAACGTAATTTTGATTGCTAATTACTCGAAGATGAAGCCCATGAAAGATTGAAAAAAAAAATCACAAATGAACAAATGAATATCATAAGCGTCTTGGATGAATTTGAAAAAAAAGTTCATTAAGTCGAGTTTTGTCACGTCATACGTTAAGGAGGAACATCAGCTTCCGACCTAAAACAAAAAACGGTCACGTTTTTATGAAACTTGGAGGACAAGTTCATCAAGTAATCCAGAATATACCATAATTTTCTCGGATTTTTCTACCACCGAATAATAAAGAAAATAATCATCCAAGTTGAAACTTCTGTACATGGCGATATGGACAGCGAGGTAATTCCCCCTTTACCACCGCGTTGGTAAACGGGGAATTTTGCTAAATTACCTCGCTGTCCATATCGTCATATACAGAAGTTCCAACTTTGATAATTATTTTCGTTTATTATTCGGTGGTGGAAAAATCCGAAAAAATTGTGGTATATTCTGGATTACTTAATGAACTTGTCCTCCAAGTTTCATAAAAACGTAACCGTTTTTTGTTTTAGGTCGAAAGCTGATGTTCCTCCTTAAGGTATTTTGAGCGCCCCACCTTGTACCTAGCAAGGGTACAATGATGGCAAAAGAAGCATGGCCATATTATGTTATTGAATTGATCAACAGGTTTTTTTATCTAGAGAAACATGTTGTTTAACATTCATTTTCACGGTAAACTCCATAAAATAAACTAAATATGTGGATTCGTCATTATTTTTTCTTTTTTTAACTTTTTCTCTCAATAAAATTTAGAGACGTCCCTGGCGTAATACACTCAAACGCAGTGTGTACGGATATACACGCACACGGGCTCGTGTGTGTGTGTATGCACGAGCCTGTGTTTGTGTATGTGTCTTTTTTTTAATTTTTCATATTTCAACATTTTTTTCTCGTAAGCTAAACGGGCAAGTATATTTTTTTTTTTGTAAATATTTCTAACAACTGGCACTATCACCGGGATTTTTTTTTTCGAAATCTCAATTATTTTGAAGAAGTTATTGGAAAAAATATGACTAAATTGACGAATCTTCATGTTATCAAATGGGGAATAGGGCAAACTTTGAGGGCCGATATCTCTGTTTCTAGACGGGCAAGTTAATTTTTGGGTCATAACAAAGATTTTTTATTTTTTTTTATCTACATTTTGAGCCTACTTAGATAAAATTCTCAATTAAAGTGATGCCGCGCTCGAAATACCTTAAATCATCGATTCAATTTTCTCCACAAAGTTGTCAGTTTTTGCTTGAAACCTCTCAGCTGACAGAAACATGGCCGATATTTTTCCTTTTAATGAATAAATGAACATTAATATTTGCTAATAAGATATAAATGAGCGTGAATATTAAGCACTTATTATTACGACTAGAAACATTTCATTACCATCTCGTGTGACGCAACGTCACTATTCATTTAAAGGGTTACATCACCTTAGCACCTAAAAGAAGCATTTTTTAGAAAATTTTTCCAAGCAAGTTAAGAAAAGTAGCACCGTTTGGTTTTCTGGGGTTTATTATACATGTATTGAGGTATATAGAAAGAGAGATTTCGATTCAAAATATTTTAAAATGGCAGCTAAAACTAAAAAATGTCGAAACTACTTTTTCTGAATTAGCAGGCAACGCGATTTCTACAATTCTCAATTGATTTACATCTTATTCATCTCAAATGGAAAATAATTTTTAGCAACTCATACACCTCTACTCTAAAATTAACTGTGACGTCACTAGGCTCTCCAGTAATGACGTCACGAACGCTTTTGAATAGTTTTGAAATGTTCAAATGCCAGGTATTGATCATGCAGTAATTGATTACGTTCACCGACTGAAATTAGTTTCATATATAAATATCTACAAAAAACGTTTTTCAGAAGAAAAAATACTTTTTCTGAGACTCAGGCAAGTTTTCTGATTTCGTTAATATTGTTCATTGAAACGGCGCTACAACTGTGTATTGATTGCTGAAAGACTTGGGTATTATGTTCAGCTGTCAATGGCAGGGTCAATGGTACGAATGGCTAAAAGCTCGTAATAATTAACGGTTCAGAGGCTTCACTTATTTTCATTTTTTGTGAAACACTTGAAGTTACTTCCAATTACCCAGTCACCTCTGTAAACTAAGTTATATATTGACATCCATATTTCATATTCGAAGAGTAGTTCAGTTATCTATTAAAAGAGAAAATGAAAATTTATTTTTCATAAGCTTGAAATTAATAGCTACTGATCGAATCGATTACTGCACACTGTCACGTATAATTAGTTAGAGGCCAATATCTAAAAATAGTTTGATATTGGAACATTTCGTCTGTTACTGCTCGATTTCAATTCATCACATTTAGCCCTCTTTATGCTTGCTATTTCAAGTGGGAAAAGGGGAAAAATGAGGGCTTAAGGTTAATAATTTAGTGAGTATCATGTCTCGTGGGATATTCAGACTTCCTGAGGTGACGGACGAAAATTCGAATTTGTCGAAAATATAGGAAGAGGAAGGAGGGGTTAATAATAGGATATGTGATAAAAATTTCATAGTTGCAATTGAAAATTATATAGTTGAGGAGAAATGCCGAATATTGCGACCGTGGTAAAATGAACTGGGATTTTTTTTTTCAAAGTGAAGGGGCTTACAGAGGCATTTGAAGAAATAAGACAACAACGGAGACATGCCGTGGCATTTCCACAATTTTTTTCAGAGGCTTTCACTTTGAAAAAAATCTGGTGTATTTTGCCCGGTCTTCTCTATTAAGAGGGTACATACCCCTGAGCTTTTCGAAAAATTGTTTTTTTTTACGAATTCTCTTTCTATATAGTTCTAAGAATGAAAAAAAAAAGATGCCAAAATTCCACTCCACTAGAAAGTTATGGTAATACCTTTTCTCAAGCCAAATTTTCAGTGTTCCTCATTTTTCAAATATAGATAGCCATGAAAAATAATAATGATATTACTAAAAAATATTTTGTTTGTGTTTTCTTCTCGTTGCAAGGCCAATGAACAATGTAAATTCCAAAATTTAATCTTTCCTTCACGCTATAACCTAAATAAAAGAGGAATATGTACCCCCCTCAACGCATCTTTCTTGAAACTATGTTTTTTGACAGCGTCGGCATGATGAGTTGGTCAATTTTTAACATTTTTCAACTTTTTTCTTTCTAAATCTCCATAATTATTGTCTGTATTGTCTATCAAGAGGATTCTTCAATTTTTAATTGGCCTCTTTTTGAATAAATTGTTGAACTCTATTTTTTTGGTCCAAATAGCAAATTGAAGTTTGAAGTGCTGTGATTTCTCCATTCTCGGAAGAACCAATTCCGTCTCAATAAACAATAGAGATAATGATTATAGAGAATCAAAAAAAAATTAAAAAATATTAAAATTGATAGAGTTGACATGTCCTACATGGAGGCATCATGATTCCCATCAGTCATCCATTCATGACCATGAAAAATAATGATAAAATTTTTGAAAAGATTTTATTCTTTTAGTTGAAAGGTCAACTAGAGCACTACAGAGAGCGCTACCGGTACATACCCCTATGTAGGGGAGAAGGGGGTCAAATGAACCATGGGGCAAATGAACCAGTGGATTGAAAAATAGGAAAGAATTAAAGAAAAAAAGTGCCTTCCCAGAATGAGCTCTTAATATATCAACCCTTGATGTGCCCAAAATTTGGAATCATTATGACGGTTCAATTTTGGAAAATTCCAATTTGTATGATTTTGGGCATATAAACTTTTTATCAATTCTCGACAAAATTTTTAATAATACTCTCATTTTCAAATATCATTATGGAATATCAATTTGAATGTCTCAATATAACTATATTCCATCACTTTTAACTCGATTTATACGGGAATAATTATGTAATAATTTCGAATGCGCTAATTACCGTCACTAAAACACGTGGGGTCAATTGAATCATAACCAATACGTCCTCTACCGAAAGCCATATCAAGTACCAACAGTAGAAAGGGTCGTGCATCAGGCAAACTGTCGTTCATACCGATACTCGAGAAAAATTAGGAATAGAGGCAAAAAAAACAAAATAGTGCAAACCCTAAGAAAATGGATTTCTCAGAAAAATTTGAAAAAATGTGGAGTAGTGGAAGAGAATAAAATGAAAACTACTAAAAAACAGTGATATAATAATATAGTTTTAGCGAAGTATGTAATAACTGTTATACGAGTTGATGTATCAAAAATTATCTATGAAAAAGAATGGATTTTTGCTTCCAATACTTTCGATTCAATTGACCCCAGCTAGTGGTTCAATTGCCCCTGAGCTAGGGACAGTTGAGCACTTGACGCGGTGATACGATTATATATTTTTTTCAAATCATAATCATTCGTTGATTACTTTATCAATCAGGAATGATAAAGTGAATAACAAACTACTATTCCATGGAAAAAAAATTATTTATTTCTAAAAATTGTATTCTCAAAAAATTGTGAAAGAATTTTTGGTTCAATTGACCCCCTTCTCTCCTACCCCTTCAATCGAATCATTCTAGACATCATTTGATATACAGAAGTTGGTTGAATTATATGAGGTCGTTTCATGAAGTAATCTGACATGCGCTATATTGAGAGATTATTTCTTAAACACGAGCATTCGGAGTCCTCGACGACTTTCATTCAATAACTCGTCCTTCGAGAAGCATCGAATCAGTCAAAGACCGGACTCTACATTTAACCAGCACGAACGATGAACGATACCAAGTCTGGACTGATTTCCGACCCTGTGAGAAGTGGAACAGCTACAATTTGATAAGATCTGAAAGTTAAAATTTGGATTAGTCTACCCTATGTTTTGTCCACATTTCAGCTAGCAATAAGGCCTATATATTCAAGCCGGGAATGAGGCGGTACGTTACACTCTAAAAAAAATATACTCGTGGTAAGCACAAATAGTGCTTGTGACTAGTACATAGAAAGATTTGGGGCTGAGTACTTGTTTATACTTGTCAAGAGTATGAAATATTCTCCTCGTAAGTATATGAGCTTAATCCAGAATATACTCATGAGGAGTATAAATTATACTCAGTGCTAGTATAATAAGTGCTTGTGACGAGTACTAAATTTACTACAGAGTAGTACTAAAAGTACTACTCTCTAGTACATTTAGTACTACTCTGTGAATGTACTAGAGAGTAGTATTGAATGTACTGGAGAGTAGTACCAAATGTACTAGAGAGTAGTACTAAAAGTACTACAGAGGAGCACTACATGTACTGCAGAGTAGTACACTTAGTAATTGATCCACAAATTTCGATGAAGTAACGCAATGAGTATAAAAAAGTAGATGGGGGGGGGGGGGGGGAGGGGCAAAGTGGGCCCCCGGGTCAAATAGACTGAGGGCAAAATGGACCCGTCTGGCAGAATGAACCCGTGGGGCAAAATTGACCTCTTTTTTTCCATAGATTTTTTTCTTATAATGATAATGAAGAAAAAAAACATTAAACAAAATTTAGCCTTTTTTCCCGAAACTCATGGGTTTCTTATGTCAAATGTTGGGAGTCAATTTCCGAAGAGGAACAGTGGTGATGAGAGTGGGGATAATCGGATGAGTTCACAACCGCGAAACCCTTACATAAAAGTTTCTTATAGAGAGGGTCAACTGTAACTTCAATATTTGTAGCTGGAGGAAGGTGGAGCAAATCGACCATCGAGATGGAGCGTTTGAATTTCAGACGATTTTGAAAAATAGTTGGTAATTGATAAAGAATAATTATCATGAAAAAGTCTATGGTTGAAAGTTTTATTCCAATTTCCATTCAACCCCATTCTCATCTAAGAACAAAAACGTGGTTGTATCCCATTTCACTCAATGATCACGCAATAAAAGGAGAAATGGATTTGAAAAAATACAGGGTCCATTTTTCTCCAGAGATCCATTTTACCCTGGGGTCCATTTTGCCCCACCCTCCCTTACTTGTGACAAGTACAAAAATACATTTTTCGCGATTATAAAAAAGTACTTGGGACAAGTAGAAAAAATACCCGTCACAAGTATAAAGAAGTACTTGTGACGAGTACGAAAAAATATTTGCCACGAGTATAAATAAGTACTTGTGAGAAGTACAAGAAATACTTGTTACAAGTATTTTTGATGCTTGTCAGAAGTATTTTTTATACTTCGTGCGTGGCAGTTGTACTTGTGGTGAGTACCACATTGGACTCATCGCTAGTATTTTTTTATACTTCTCACAAGAATACTACACCCAAGCACTAGCTTGTGCTTGTCATTAGTATATTTTCTTTAGAGTGTACAGAGCCGGCACCATTTCCACTTGTCTAGAAAAAGCTGGTCAGTAGGATTTAGAGTGGCAAGGGTAAGGAAGAGTTCATCTTGATATTAGTTCACAAGGAATCCACGAGAAAATTGGATAGAGAGGAAAGATTAGCGATTGAATCCAGGACATTCCAGTATCGTATTGGGTGCTCTTATCAGCTGATTGAATTTCCTACACGTATCAAACTCCCTCGTCCTTCAATTGGTTACCCTTCTCATGATGGATATGTTGGACAATTTTCATCACTTTGATTGCATGATTAATGGGGTATAAATAATTCGATCTGAGGTGGACGGGAATAATGGGTTAAAATATCCGCACTACAAATAATCATTCTTTTTCAGAACGAACATTATTTCTTTCTATTCAAATACTATTCAAAAACGCCAACTTTCGATTGAGTTGAGAACAAAATGGGAATTAAACCTTGACTGGTCCTTCTATAAGGAATTCGCCGGGTTTCGCCGTTTCTGCTTTTTCATAATCATTTGGTTAAGCATAAAATTCTGAAAAAAATCGAATTTGTTCATTGAAATTTTTAAAGAACTCTCACATTTACTAAAACACATATTCTGTGAATTCGATGAAAGAATGAAATAAAGTCTAAGAGCTGACGAAATTTTCCCAATGTTAAATGAAACTGTTCAGTGAGCGACGTTGCTGGAAACTCTGTAAACGCGCTCGGGTAGTGTAGAAGAAATTCGGCAATGTCACAGCCGAAATGACACGGGGGTTAATCCTTCATGACGGGACCAAAGTCGTGAGGGTTTACGATCACTGTATAGTAAGGTGACTTAAGGCCAGCTGCACTACCGCGCAGTAAAAAAAAAAAAAAGAAGAAGAAAGTCGCAGGGGCGCGGTGGTGACCAGTCTCGAGTTAATACAGCTTCCCACATGTTTCCCTATAAGAATCAGATCTACCCATCACATTAGACCAGTCCTAATTAATTGCCGCTATCAAAATACATAAAAGGATTTCCTCGCCCTAATAGTGGCTCTTTATACGGTCATCACAGAACTCCCCTAAACTCGGTTAACCAGAATCCATTATATCCATACTGACCTAAATATTGGCTGCGTCAGCACCTCAGGCAAATTGTACGAGGGTAGAAAAATTATAAATCTTCCCCCTCAATGTTGTTTTTATGTATAACTGTAACATAAAAAAAAAACATAACTTTTTTTTCATTCACAGGAGTGGATCCTCGACTGCTACTCGGGGCAGTCGGCACTGTCGGTGGCTCTGATCGTAATACATGGGAGGCTCGTTACTATGTTAAAGAACATCGTCGTGCTGGTAAAGCAACGTTTCAGGGTCAAGTATACAACTTCCTCGAGAGACCAACTGGATGGAAGTGCTTCCTGTACCACTTCTCTGTGTGAGTATTCAATGTAACTGACATTTATGGTACAAAAGTGTTCATGCATTTAATGGATTCTGAATTTCATTGTTCTACCTGTACAATCGTCCATGTGCTACAAAATATATTGGTTGAATTTGTATATGAATTGTTTCTCAAAGATGGAAATACTCTCATGACATGCAACCAGGTGTGATGTATTCTTCTAAAAATAGAGTCACTATATTGAAGCTTTTAGAGACAAGATTACTAGATGTATCCATTTTCCAGGACCACTGAGCCTTGATAATGCAGAGAACCCTTGAGATAGGACGGATATCTTATTTCGATTCTTAACGTTCACTGTGTATCTGTTTTTTTCCATCTCGTATGAGAATTCCCAATCGAGTGTGAAGCGGGTCGTCTAGGCTCTCTGAATGTTTGTATGTGTTTGTACGTGAATAAAATCTATAAGGCAGCTCTTAGTCTAGGACTAGGATCAAGATGCTTAAGAATAATTTGATCAATTTCAAATGAGACTCTTCATATCAAAGAGCCGGTATAATAAAACTCATTGACTTCATCGCATTCTGTTTCCCAATTATACCAGTCCCGATAAATTTCAATTCTCAAAGAAAAATATCAGAATGTAATCATTTTTGAACGATTTCAAGATCTTCTGTTTCTTCCTTCATTCAGATGCATATTTCATTGATCAATTTTCTTCATAAAAAAACTGGATTTTCCCCAAATTCAATTCAAGTTTTTTCTACGATATTGTGGACATGATCTAATGATAAGAGAAACGAGAACAGAGATTAATGACAATACGTTTCTTGCCCATCTATCAGGACAACAAAAGAACGTTTTTTAGAAAGCGTCCTTCGCACGAGATTGAATTCATGAGTTTTTCTACTATTAGAAAAGAATATATAGTCTCTGTTCTCATCAGCAATCTGTCATCTCGTTTTTCCTTGAAGAAAATTACAAGGTTGCGATCACCGATAGTTTGTCGATTGATTGGTCTTTCATTTACATTTTTCACTTTATTTACTTTTAATATTAAAATTATTGTCCATGATCATGTGAATCAAACTAACTGGTATAATCAAAATCCATCAAATAATATTCATTTCCCTTTTTTTTCACTACACTGTTTTCTTTCTATTATGAATGGAATAAGAATCGATTAATCGTTGACATGCGTGATGTGGCCATTCTCAATGGACAATAATGCCTCCCTACACATATTCAGGGAGCCCGCAGGTGATTCGATCTAATTGCCTGATTCCACGCGATATCAATAGTAAATGAATAACGTACAAAGCAAACGTGCTACCAAAGTTAGATTTTATCATTGTTATTTGCTATTCTACTGTGTCATGCTGATCCTACTGTCGAAAGAATTCGTTTTACCTTGAATATTCATTCGTGAATAATGAAACATATAGTTGTTGATGAATGCGGCCATCACGATCACTGGAAGTCATGAGGATTATTGACTAGCTTGATATTTGATTTTGGACTATGGTCGAGTTTTTAGGCTTTCATGCTTTTTGTCTTGGAATACAACCATCAAAAGTTCCAAATCACGAGTTATCATCTGGGGTGGATGTATCAGTATTACATGTGCGTTTCATGAACTCCAATGAATACATTGTTCATATGAAAAACTCCATAGAAAATCGTCAATCTACAGCAGATGGCGAGAAAAATAAGAAGAAAATCATCTTCAATTTGGTTGAAAATTGCCGGACTGTATAGAAGACGTTTCATATTAAGGATAAAATCACACAGAAGAAAATTATTTTTATTATCATAATCCTCTGACTAGATTTATTTGGCGAAATTCATCTGGAAGGCTTGAAGATGTTAGGAGAGAAAATTGGTTGAGAAAATCTCTTGTTTTTGATAAAACTTATGATCATTTTGATGTTCAGGAAAATTTCAGCAGCTTCAATCGACCTATTTATGAAGAAATTAATTTCAAAAAGCGTTGATTCAGTTCTCAATCATCACATCGACTGCGATGAAAAAGAAAATTAAGAAAAAATGATGCTAACAAAGTATTTAATGATCAATAAAGTTTAAAGCCAATCATTAATTGATACATTCATATATCTTCAGAGTAATACATGAATAGCGAAACTATTATACTTGGAGGCATACAAATCAAGCGCTTTCTGCTCTCATATAAGCTCGAGTATCAACCCCATTTTCAAATGCTACTAGTCTGAAATTGATACAAACAGATGGCAGCCTGTATGCTTACTGCCACTACTTTCTGTGCGTCGGTATCCTACCACTTCTACTTATCGAGCGTGGAAACTTTTATTCTCATCATCAACGAACGATGAAATTTTACTCTCATTGTGTTTCTTTATTGTTTGCACATCGAGAGAATCTACTTCATTTGAATTGAGGTGGATCATTACTTACCGCGTGATTGGGAAAATTTATAAAGCCCTCCAGTTCACGAGAAAGGGCGGGAACTTTTGTGAATTTTCCAACTCAATCGCAAAAACTTTTTGTGAGTCTTAAAAATTGGTGGATCAATCAACTGCTCATTTTCCTTTCAATCGGCTTGCAATATTTCTTGCTTCCTCATAGAGGAGAAAATACAACGAGAGTGGTGTTAAAGAGGCCCAATTAATGCCCATGTTGAATGAAAGATATTAGATAGCAATGAAACGTTACCTATACTATGACGGAATTTCAAGTCTTGAAATCAGGCTGTTGACACTTCTTTTCGAATTATACCACCATTTGTCGATTGAATGAGGTTGAAAAAAAAATGAAATAGTATATTTCAATACAAGTGCGTCGGGTTTTTCACGAGTGTGAAGTTGCCGGCCCGAGGCAAAGCTGAGAGCTGCCAATCACACGAGCTAAAAAACTCCCTCGCACACTCGTCGAACGATGTTTTATGACAATAATGTCACGTTCTACGAGTGGTGAACTGTACTTTTTTTCATTTACGAGTAAAAAAAAACCACTTCCCGGCACGAGGTGAACGTAGCAGCAATATTGAAAATTAGCTCTTTGAAATATACAAAGATCTTGTGTTGCAATTAAATGAACTTATCGTGGAGTTTACTGAATTGATGAAGAGAAATCACAGGAATTTCAAGATTCATCTGGATTACAGCGGAGTTAAGACGTTTGGCAATCTTGTATTTAATTGGTTTTTATAGTATTTTACATTCCAATGAGGAATGTCTTGCAAACTATGTATTTCTCAATTCGATAATTTTGTATTGATATGTTCATTTAATTTGTGAAATTTAGGATACTATACTTCATTTGACAGATATACAACAATTAGACCTCTTCAATATATTGCTCATCATAAATAGTATTCCGATATTTTCCGGAAGCGATTCAATTTTAAATATTTAAACAATTGAAAATTCTGGATTTCATTCCAAAGAGGGCGAAAATGTCTGTATAATGGATGATGCTTGATGGATTCTTCGTGAATTATGGAAATACCCTAGGGACGTCGGATTTACTCTCACTGAATATTCTGTGTTAAGCCAGTAGTTTTCAAACTTCATAATATTTCTTCATTTTTCCAAATGAAAAATAGCCCTCACTCAACTGGATAAAAATCCAATCCGATTATCGAATTGATGGCTACACAGTGCTATTTCAATCATTCAGATCGTTTTTAGTATTTTTTTTTGTTGAATGATTCTGATGCAAATGAATGGTGGAATTCACTTTGAATTTTAAATGTATTGAATAACTCTCGGATATTAAACTAGAGTGAAAATAAATGGGTCATGAAATAATTTTAAAAAAATTCATAAGTGATTTTCCTTTTGATGCTACACTCTCATGTCAACTACAATTTAGTTCAGTATTCAATCCATTTGCCTGATTAATTTACATAATCCCAATGTTGCCGGGATAAAACAATAAATGCTAATATTAATCAACGAAATAGGAATGAACCCTTCGGCATTATTATAATTAATTTCCTAAGGGTAAGGGTTTTTTCAATTATTCATAATATGTATATCATTCAATCCCCCAGGCATTGAAATCTCTACAAAATTAATTCACATGTAAAATTAAGGGAAAATTCATCAACTGCTGCTTGTAGTGATGTGAAAATACACTGAAAAAAATAGAAAACAAGAGATTCATTACTCAAGTGAAATTTGATAAAGTCAGAAGAGGAGTCACTATGAAGGCCAAAGTGGAGGGATGCCTCGTCACTTTTGCACTTGATATTGATTTTCATCGCCCCTAAATTTTATAAAATGACACAAACGAGGCGACAAGAGCCCTTTTCCCTGGGATCTTCTATTGGAAATTGGATTTTTCTGTCTTCACGATAATTGAAATATTCAAAACAATGGAAATTTGTCGAATACTGATAATTCCTAAATTCATTCTCAAATATTAATAAAATTTATTTCCGACTATTGATTATTATGAAATTGATTCTAACAAATTTTTTGGAATGACAGACGAAAAATTATTTTCATTCTGCGCATTATCCAGAAAAGTGGAGAAGATTTGGACAAAATGAATAAGGATTGTTTTCTGAGTGACGATTTTTATGGAAAAATCTTAAAAATATTGTTGAGTATTTTTTATAAAATTTCTGGGTAAAGCCCTTGACCCCAAAAAAAAATCCTGACTCATTTTACCCCACTGTTCCAAAGAGACCATAAAAATTTTCATAATCCATCAACTTCACGATTACTGAAATGAGAAACTTTCTCCATGTATATTCAATGAATTTAAACCTGAAGATGAAAATTTGAAATGTTAAAGAAACCATACTCACATTTTCTCCTCTGTAAACGAACAGCCTGCTGGCTTGCTATTCATTTGCAATCACTGATATTCCAGTCTATTTGAAGAAAAAAAAATTGAATACATCTACATAAAATCGTACGGGTTCGAAAAAGATTATCCGCAGCTTACACGGTGGATTTGTAATAAGCTCTGTAATCTCATTCGAAGTAATTTGAATATCTTATCACGCCAAGTATTGCTCAGCAAGTATACAAGGCTCAGCTGCAGTTCGAAAGCTCCAATTGTTATTCACTTTTTTTCCTCGTCTGTATATCTGACCTATGGACATCGGCGTGTTCTTCGACTTCTCATACATTGATGGTAACATTGATCGTTGTTCCTTAAAAGTTCAAGGACATTCCAAAAAATTTGAAGGAAATTTGCTGAAAAATAATAGGGCGAAATGAACAGGGATTTTTTTGAGTGAATGCCTCCATGAATCAATCTGAAAAAATTACACAACAAGGTAGATATGCTGGAAAATCTACGTAAATTTTTGCAGATTCTTTCGCGAAGTTCTTTAGTCGGAAAAAAAATTCTTAATCATTTTGCCAGAGAAATATTTTTTCTGTAGAAATGAAAGATCACTGACTTTTCCCTCAATCCTTTTTTCATAATCACACTGATTCATATACTGAAGTCGATATTGTTGTTGAATCCATTCTCCTCTTCCCTTCGTCTCTGTATTCGACTCATGGGCATTGGTACATTCTTCGAATTTTAATGAACCAATAGTAACATCAATCTCGTTTTTCCGAAAGTTCAAGGACATTTTCAATTTCTGTACAACAGGACAAAATCTCCCTCTTAGCATGATTCAATCATCGATATGAACTAAAATTAGGAGAGAAAAATAATTACAAAAATGACAATATGAAAATGAATGAAAAACTCAGGCATTGAAAACGCTATCATTAATCGTGGGCTATTGATTTTTCTTACTTTTATAACAGCTCGTATAATGTAGGAATATTCTAGATCTTTACGTTTAGGATTTCTCTCTCAGCCTTATTTTAATCCCTCGTCGTTGACTCCTGTGACCTACATTCTACGATCGACTAAAATATCACACGGTCTATGACAAAAAGAAACAAAACAATGATCATCCATTTTGTCCCAAATAGAAGTGTTACCTTCAATATCTGAAATATGCCTGAATTTATAAATACTTTGATCATAAATATTTAGCACTGATAGAATATTAATGAATTTAAAACTACAGGTTAATAATATCATTTTTTCAAATCATCATAAATTATCTATTCGTTTAAATTATCATATCCATTGAAATAATTAAATACTTCTATTAATTCAGGAGTTGATTTATTTCAATGAGATTTTGATTAAAGCGTACAATGGTATTTGATTATTTTGTCAACTACTAAATGCTTTAATTTTGCATACGATTGGAATAATAGCTTGTGGTAGGCTATCATTGTGGTTGAAAATGAAAATAGCCTGTGAAAGTGCTTGGAAATTTAATTAATCGATTTCCACGAATTCAATAATAAATTTGCTTTTGAGTCAATTCGAATTTTATTCAAATCTTTCATCCATTCCACTTGTACTCCTCTATCCACTAATTAAAACAATCGAGAGGCGGTCTATTATCGTTCGATTCATATTCTTCGTCTATTTGAGTTTGACGAACAGAATTTTTTGAGTAATGGGCTTGAATGTAATAATTAATTGCTTTCAATGATTCAACACGTGGAAGCCAAATGTGGTTAAGATCATGCGTGAGGTGTGCTCCACTTTTATTGGATTTGTCGTATCTCGTTACAGTACATAAGTAACATTAAGTTTCTCTTCTCGGCTTGTTCTAATTGAAGAGTACTCTGTTCTTTTTCCGCAGGCATCTTCATTTTATCCTCCTTTTCAATTGGATGAGAGGGAGAATGAAGGGAGAAAATGTGGAATTCTGTAGTTTTACAAGTTAAGAAAGAAATAATTTTTACTTCATTTTTCAAGAAAATTTGAGGTCTCAGTTGATACTTGAAAATTTACTAGAATGTCATGAGCCTATTCTTTCTATTTCACACGATGTGAAGGTTGTAATCAAGATGATTTCGTGCAAAGTAGAGTGCGTTGAATGTCCTTATCCTCATTCGTGTCCCCATTCTTTTTTTGTAGTTCCTGATTAAATATTTCAATCACAAGAGATATTTAATTCACCAGAATTTCATTTTTCTATGACATTCTCAAAATTGCAATCGCATCGTCTGGATTATGATTTCGAATAGAGGGAGCGCAATTTCGAAGAAATGTTCGTAATGAAAATAACTACATAATACAATTTGCCAGAATTTTTCCAAATTCGCGTCTACATCCATAACAATGGAATTCCTTCAGAAATTCCTTTTATTGTGAACTAAGTTGAAGGCAACATAAACTATTTAATCCGCATGCAGAGAAAAATGATAGAATCCATTTTATTACAATACTGGGCTGAGTTCCGAGAATATTTGCCATTCATTTTGAATACTCTGGGAAGAAAGAAACTTCACAATAAACGAACGATCTCATCCCTCAAACTTGAAACTATAAAGCAGCCGTCCCAGGTGTTCTCACGAGTTATGACTTTGGGAATCCTTACAAAAGCCAATATATAGTTTTACGACAGACTGTCCACCAGGCATTTAAGTGTAAATACTTGAGTGCAGTAAAAAAAACACATAGAATAACATCTTTCGGAAATTCTTCTCGACACTCGAATGGCTTCTGCAATGTTTCTCCTCTCACTCCCCTTAAAAAATACACGTGGGAATAGCGAATATGAGCAGAACCTATTGTTATTCAAATGAAATTGAGGAAACTTATAACTGGATCATTTTACTGGTTTAACGATGGCGTAAAATGATAATGGTTCCTTTAGAATAGGGGTCAACCTATAAAAATGACGCTAAAAACAATTTAGGGGGTTTGAGGAGCTAACGCCAAACTACGGAAAAAAGTTAATTTTCTAAACAGGGATTGAACAGATTGTTTTGAATCACCTCAAATTTTTTCAAAATTTTCATCTAATCGGTTTTCAAGTAATTAATTAACAAAATCGCGTCTTATACATGGGCTCTTATGCATCAAACCTGTCTTAGCACATAATCTTTGCGTACCGACTCGGTTGGTAACAAAGATCCGTGCTACGACAGGTTACACGGAGAGAAAAATATGGGAATTTTTCTAAATGATTTTTAAAAAAATTACCATGCTGCCCCATTATGTTAAAAAAAAAAAAAAGAAAAACATGCCGCCCCATGAATGAGATGCGATTTGCTTCTCAGTCGGAATATTGTCATTCAAAGGAGGAGTTTTCATGGAACACGACCGAGAAATTCCCATGCTCCCATCATAATTTTTGCTCTTTATTTCTTTAAAAAATAGCCATTTTACGCTCGGCTTTGGATCGAAATATCTCGGAAACTATTCAAAAGTTATCGAGACATGCTGTGAATGAAATTCAGAGGGAAGATTAACGAATAAAATAAGCGAAATTCCGTTTTTCTACGGCTCGTAGTTATGAAGATATTAATTTTTCATTACTGTTGCTACGTTCACACGCTCGAAAAAATTTTTTTTCCAAACTGCCCGGGAAAAAACCCTTTCTCGAACTTGAGAACGTAAAATCACTAAAGAAAAACTATGTTCCCGCAGTTCTCGCCTTCGGCTCGGGCGCCAACTTCACACTCCTTGAAAAATTCTGTCTCTCTCGTCCAGAAATATACTATTAAATGAGAAATTCAGAAAGGACGCCCGAGTGGCCATTTATTTGCTATCGGGTCTCGTCCATTGTTTCTGAACTAATCATTGAAAAATTTATATCTCGGAAATTACTGGTCGTAGAAAAACGGCGTTTAGCTTATTTCCTTCGTTAAACTTCCCTCTAAATTTCATTCACAGCATGTCTCGATAAATTTTCCCTAGTTTTCGAGATATTTCCATCCAAAGCTAGGTATAAAATATAAAATGAACAATGGCTCATGTACCGAAAACAGTCGAAGGTACCCGACTATGTCCCTTCGTCTACCCCATTATGAGGCTGGCGGGGAAAAAATTCGGAAGTAAACGTGTGAAGATTCTGAGTGGCTACCTAAAATTTCTAAGTGCCAGAAAAATTTGTTATTGGATCGATAGAGAATTTTTTCTCAATTCTCAAGGAGGAAGGCATTGGCTAATATTTTCATGATGCCGCTTCACAATTAATGTGAAACTTTTTCCTAAAAAGTGAATCGGCCCATGCATTAATTCCCGAAAAAAGGACATTTTTACCATTTGTAGACTCATAAGATGCCCCCAGCATGTATTTTGCATCTGCTTTACGGAGCTGAGCATCATGATTTTCTCGAGAATTTTCTCTCCGTGTAGGACTGGCCCTCCTATGAGAAATTCTCCAGATTCTGTCGTTTTTTTTTTTTTTTGCACCTAGGCCACGACATTCGACTTTCTAACTTCGCTGCGCTCGGTTAGAACCGCCGTTTTTCAATGCCCTCGATACAAAAACTAGTATACGCACCTCAGCCGTGAAAAAACAACTACGAAATACATTCGCTTCCCTCGCTTCGCTCGGGAAGCAACTTTTTTTTGCAGTTAACTCCTTCCTGGCCTAGGTACAAAATATCCTAATTCATGACCAATCGGTTAAGCGCAGAATTCGGAGAAAAATTGAGTTTATTCATTAAAGTTTAGAAGAAATATTCTATATTTCTATTGACATATTCTGCAAAGTTGATGAAGAAATAAAATAAATTCTAGTAGCGTAAAGCATTTTTCTCATGCTAAATAAAAAAATTCGGTGAACAATGTTGCCGAAAACTCCCCCGGGCATAGAGACTCTATATGCCCGGACGCGATTTCACTTTATATTATAGAATGAATTCGACAACGTCACGGCTTAAGGTATTACTATCGCTCAAGTTGCCGCTGAGAGTGAAGGCAAGGGAGGTTAGAAAAAAATTATCTGGAACAAACAAAAGACGTGGAAATTGTTTAATCTGTAATGCTATTCAGCCTCAACACATTTCTCGCTTCCATATGGAAGCATAATATAATCAAAACAATTATATCTACTAACCTGTAAATTTTTTTGGAATGCTATTTTTTGAAAATTTGGTATGGTCCTGCCTACACATATTCGTATTGGACATATACACGGAGAGTAAAGAAATAGTAACCATTACTATGTCCATAGTACTCACTACTATATCAACATAGTAATAATTTTTTCGAATCCAGCAACATATTAGTCATTGTGATGTACAGCATATCCAGGTGGGAAATGACAAAAGATCCGAGATTGAACCAAACTTGGACCAGACCTCTCCATCCTCGTACCGAGTTTGGCATTCAAGCTCGATCCAAACTTGGTTAGCCCTCGGAATTTCAAAGCTGTTGATGATGTCATCAGCGGTAGCTGATGACCAGGGCCCGGAACTTCGTACATCTAAAAGTATTGCCAGCCGTAGCCGATACCTTGGTTACGAGAGTAAACAAACTTTGAAAAATGTCAATTTCAGTGCGAATTTCATTCAAATTTGTATTGGACGATACGAGACTTTTTAATTTATAAGACTAGTGATATGTGTACATATATGACTCGTTACTCCTGCGTAAAATGATGCAGTAAGTGGCAAAGAAGAATAAATTCGAGGAAGCTCCATAAATTATAAAGAAAATGTAGCCAAGACATATGAAGAGGAGAAAAAAAATAATAATGAAGACCTGAGATAGAAAAAATCTCTTCTCCCTCAAGTTTTCTTTTAATCGTCTCCAAGTGTTTTTCGAATCTTGCCACTGTCTTTATTGAATCTTACGCAAGTGTTTTTTGACTCTTCTTCAATTTCCTTCGAATGTTGAATTATAGAGGTTGATCTTGGCATTGGAATAATATTATTCAAGTTTATATTTATTAAAAAACTGAAGTGAATGAATGACATTGTATATGAATTAAGGATAAATTGAATAAAATATCAAACACTTAATATCAGATTATTTCATTCCATTTTCACACTTTATTATGTTCAAAATTTTGTTTTTTTCATTCCAGGTTATTTTATTTTTCGTTTTCTCCATACCTCTATTTGTATTTTTTTTTCACTTTTAGAGTCTTCTTCCAATTTTCATCCTTGTCTTCCACGCATTGCGTTAATCACAAGCACAGCTCCACTACACATATCTGAGCTGATGACCCAGTCTGGAAGGGAGGAGATTCAAATACGACTTGAAGGCGATTCTGAAAGAGACTTGGACACCATTCGAAAAACACTCGTGGAAGATTTTAAAAAGACATGGGGCAGATTTAGAAGAGAGATAAAGAAGATTCAAAAAACACTTGAAGAAGATTTCAAAAAGACATGGGGAAGATTGGAAGAGACGTAACGGAAAAGAGATTTTTTTTCTACCTCAGTTCTTCATTATCATTTTTTTTCTCCTCTCCATGTGTTTTGTCTACATTTTCTTAATAATTTATGGAGCTTCCTCGAATTTATTCTTCTCTGCCACTCACTGCATCATTTTACTCACGAGTACCAAGTCATATATGCAGACATATCACTAGTCTTATCAATTAAAACATCCCGTATCGTGCAATACAAATTTGAATGAAATTCGCACTGAAATGGACATTTTTCAAAGTTTGTTTACTCTCGTAGCCAAGGTATCAGCTACGGCTGGCAATACTTTTAGATGTACGAAGTTCCGGGCCCTGCTGATGACTTCCTGTCTAGTACACGGAAAGAAATTATCAGTAAAAAGTCCCGAAAGATCTTGCTAAAAATTACCGCATTCTCCGGAATCGTGAGACATTTCGTGATGTGTACAAAATATTGAGAAAATTCCATGGCATTTTTTCACAGGAGTACATCAAAAAGTCACATTTGAACATCAATAATGGCGCTGTTAGCGCGTCAAAAATTAACGAACATGGTTCTGTGATTTTTCACGCGCTAACAGCGCCATTTTTGATGTTCAGATGTGACTTTTTGATGTACTCCTGTGAAAAATTGCCATGGAATTTTTTCAATATTTTGTACACATCACGAAATGTCCCACGATTCCGGAATGGTTCGGTACTTTTTACTCAGATCTTTCATTATATTTTCGTTAGAATTTCTCTCCGTGTAGCGAAAAGCAGCGGTAGATGGCGCAAACTGAGCGATCTTTTCTGAAGTGATTGCCTCCGTTCACGGTACTTTTTTGAAATCAATTTTCCAGTGCACTGTCATTAACAAATTAACAATGGAAAAAAGGGTGACTTTTTCCAATTATTCGCAAGAAAAGTTTTCGGAAAAGGTACAAATACAATGAAAAAGAGGCAGTTGTTAAACTGGACAAAAAAAATAGGTTAATCTTAATACAGTATACGTGTTTGCATATCTCCATACTGCACAGATTTAAAAGATATTCTGCATGATAGAGAGAAAAAAATAACTTCAGCCCAATATCTGCACTTCGATACTGGTAATGTTACAACATTAGTCCAGATGAAATATTTTATTCTCATACAAAAACATCCATCGCAACATCAATAATGCAGAAGGGTCGTACGGCGGCCTTGCCATGAGATATCGACCCGCCAGTTAATATCGATTTCCCGACTGTGTTATACGGTACAACAATGTATTTCGCACGATAAGATAATAGGAAAAAATGTGAGGAGAGAACAGATGGTTAGTCCCTCAACGAATCCTTCCCTCACTCAATGTCTTCACTTAAATACAATATATATAGGTCATCGCATCTATCCATTCCCTTTAATACGAAGGGATTCAAGCTGCTGAATCAATTGAAGTTTGCTGGTCAGTGTCTGGCTTCAATCGTAATGAAACATTCGCGACAATCCTCGGATAAAAAGCGAGGAGGTTTCAAATTTTTTCAATTCAATAAGAATAAATGGTAGAAAATTGAATCAAAATATTCAAGAAAGGTGTTATCTAACAATTTATTCCTATTCATTAGAAAATTTAATTAAAATCTGTATTCAATTAAAATTTCACCGTACACTTTCCAACGCATTGTTTACTCTTTATAAACTATGGAAAAATATTTTCCCTCTGTTTCTTTTCTGTCAAACTTTGTTCCTCAATTTCATTTCAGATTGAAAAACTGAAAAAAAAAGGACAATGGAGATGTACCCCTTGAGTCTGATAAAGCCGCTCACCAGGATGAAGTGCTCTTTTTTTTCAAGAGTTGAAAAAAGAAGGTGCCTTCAGATAGTACTCACAAAAGTTCACAGAAGGATTTCCTAGTAATTGTTGTCCAAAGTGGAATTCCTCAAAGTTCTTCATAGATAAAACTCAAGAGTTTTTAGTCCATTGAAATGATTTAATTGGATCAGGCAATATTTGTATGCAAAATAATTATATTCCTTGACCTATCAATTATCAAATTATTTATCAACTCTGCCTCTTATCCAATTACTTTGAGGAAAAATTAATAATAATTAATTGCTCCATCGAATTCAGAGTCACGCAATATTTGTATTCTATCGGCCGACTGGTCAGTGGCCTAACTACTGAGAACTCAAGTGCAATACATAAATCCACAAAGTCGATAAACAGCCCGACTGTTGAACTCACATTAACGTTCGTTTTTTTTCTCCCTTTCCTTTCATTGTTTCATTCAAAATGACATCGCATTATTGACGGCCTTGACTATTTTGATTATCAGCCCTCATACACAAATGGATCAATGATAATGGTAATGTTCATGAGATAGAAAAGGAATTGGCGTTAAAAAAAAATAGATAGAATGAAAGTTGTTGTGTATAAAAATACACAAAGATACTGGACATGCAGACGACTCGGTCAAGGACAATAGGAAAATGACTATGAAGTTTGAAGACCGTAGATAATGGTTGCATAGAAGTTTTTTCCTATTCTACAAATATATGCATCTATGTATATATTTCTTTCTAACACTGACAACAGAAATGCCACATTCTGTGCCACATCCAATGTTTTATTCTCTGTCATTCGTATTTTTCATTCTCTTTTATCTACGATCCTTCAGCTATTTTTTTTCACAGCAAAAAGTCATTCAATTGCTTTTCTTCACTCTCGGACAATTTATTTTTCACATTCACGCAATATGAAAATCTAGGACCGTATCCACAGAGCGACGAGGACAGAAAAATGAAAAAAAGAGAAAAAAAAATGAAAAGAACATCAATTTTTTTCCCCATCTCTGTTGTTCTATTTCCGGGGCTACAAACATCACTCGGAAGAGTTTGAAGGACAGCACTGATCTCTAATGAGATTTTTGATCCAGTCCACATCTCCCAATCCACTGGTTGAAACAACAAAACGCACTATCTTGTCAATAACCGGTGATTTTGATTGACAATTCATGCGTAATAAACGGATTACATGTGAAATCATATTAAAAATCAATTTTCCATAGAAATTTTTTGGTCATTTTTAATCAACACCGGGAAAATCAATCTCTCGTTTGTAACAAATTGAACGATAGTGAGATTTTTATTTTGTTTTGTTTTCTCTGCTCTCTCTTCTGCACTCATTGTTGTTGACTAGAATATTGAGTGAAAACATGCTTATTAAATAATGAAACAAAGTCATGATTTGAAGTGCCTCACACTGATTGTAACTATTCTGAGTTTTCTCAGCCCTTGATTCTCTTTTCATTAATTTATATATTTATTCATACTATTTTCATTGACTTAGTGAAAAATTAGGGGAGTAGATTTCTTCTACATTTTTTCAGTGATCTTCGAAAGAATGTAACTTCGTGAAGAATAATCGGATCAAAATAAAATTTGAACTAGGGGTGCGTAGTTGCTCGCTCGCTACGCTCGCTCGCGAACAGAGGAGTGCGTAGCTGCTCGCTCGCTACGCTCGCTCGCAAATGGGGGAGTACTTTACTGCTGATGAGAAGGAATTAGTAAGAATGTATTGTGATGAGTGTGACTCTTTGAGCCGCACTAAGAACTTCCCGATAATTTTTCTCATTTACTATTAGGAAAAATGTTGAATGAAAAGAATGATAAATAACAACAGACATAGTAGTAAAAACTATCAAAAAAAGTTGGGGAGATCGCAATATATGAGATTAATAAAAAAATCGATTTTTCCTCCTCGGGGTCAGTACATAGACTTCGCTTATTGAGAAGTTAAGAAAAATTTAATAATGTTTTTCTTAAAAAACTAAGAAATTACCGGATCGATTTCGATCAAAATCTAATGGCCGCGAATCTATGTCAAGATGCTTCGATCACGACATCGATCACCTCGATCACATTGTTAATTTATGAGAAAATGTGAACGAAACATTTGGTCACAGACATACACACACACACACACACACACATACAGACATGGTCGTGAAAACTATCAAAAAATGTTGGGCAGGTGTCAAAACATGAAAATCGATCGAAAAATCGATTTTTCATTTTCGGGGCCAATACATAAACTTCCCTTATCGGGAAGTTAAAAAATTTACGAACGAGGAAAGGAATTCCCAAATTTTTAAAGTTTTGATTTTTCTTTCACTTTTTTTCTTGCTTTCGTGCCATAAGCGTTGTCCAAAAAAATGAATGTGAATATTTCAAAACTCGAAATTTTAAGCTTCAAGATCCTTTCTTTTTCTTTCAATATGATTATTTTTCCTAAATTTACAGCCTTTCAAAAATCACTAGGAAAAGGTGGAAAAAAATTATATTCTATCCTTATTTTTTCACTAAGTGTATAGTTTATGATTTTTTTATCTTTATGTTTATTTTCGATTACATAATCCAACAAATGTACAGAGGCCATAGAACCACCTTATTTGTGAAATCTTAAGCCTGATGAACTCTTTAGTCCAAGGCCGAATAAACTGTTCTCTGTTTATCTGTCCTTTTTCATTCTCCCCTCCTTATCATGCACAATTTCAACTACACTGTCCCACGTGTACTTCACACAACTTGTATTGCAATATAGGCCGGTCGTTGTGGAGATCGAAGGGGTCGATTTTGGGTTTTTATTTTAGCATGCTCCGATTTCGATGATTTTTCTTTTGAAATTCATGAAAAAATGCAAAGAAAGTTTTTGACCAAAAATTAAAGTGCGCTCGCTATTAGTTTAAGAAATAGCCCTTTTACTTGACGCTTCCAATTTAAATATCTCGATAACTATTAAAAATTTATCGAGACATGCAGTGGAAGAAATGTAGAGAATGGATGCCCGAATATTTCAAAAAAAACTGCATGTCTCTATAATTTGTTATCCGGGAGATATAAATTTTTTAATTAAAAAGTTAAGTGCGGCGGGCGAGAGCGCATAAACAAATAATCGTTACTCGGCACCAAATTGATCAATTTCAATTTTTTTTTTTTTTAATTAAAGGGTTTTGCTTATGCTATCGGGAAAAAAATCAGCTAAGCCCGAAATTTTTTTTTAAATTTTTATTGCAAAAAATCATTGAGTTTGATCAATTTGGTGCCGAGTAGCGATCATTCGTTTACGCGCTCTTGCGCGCCGTGCCAAATTTTTAATTAAAAATTCATATCTCCCGAATAACAAATGATAGAGACATGCAGTTTTTTTTGAAATATTCGGGAATCCATTCTCTACATTTCTTCCACTGCATGTCTCGATAAATTTTCAATAGTTATCGAGATATTTCAATCGGAAGCGTCAAGTAAAAAGGCTATTTTTTTTTTTTTTTTTAATAAATAGCGAGCGCAGCGGAATGGGACTTGGTCTAAGACCTATACCCAAACAAAGGAAAAAAAAAAAAAAATAGCGAGCGCACTCTAATTTTAGGTCAAAAACTTTATTTGCATTTTTTCATGAATTTCAAAAAAAAAATCATCAAAATCGGAGCATGCTAAAATAAAAACCCAAAATCGACCCCTTCGATCTCCACAACGGCCGGCCTAATAGAGCGGATTTTTTCTCCTTTTGTTTCTTTCTTCTTCACTCTTTCCAGTCCATTTTCTCCATTCCTCCATCCTGCGAGAATACCGGCGAATCACCATGTGAACAATGAGTTCACAATTCTCTCGGTTACAGAATAAAAGAAGAAAATAATGAAATTAAAATCATCCCTAAAGATCAATGTCTATGTATTGTGGTTTAATTTCAGTGAAAAAGGTATATAACGAGTCAGACGCCCCAGTATCCAACATCCTGAGAGATTCCATTGTTTCTCACGCACATGAACTTGCAGAGAGATGAGTAATCGATTTAACTTCAGACCCCAGTAGAGGAGTGTTTCCTGTTATCTATAACACAAGGCTTTATATTTATAATTTCTATTTTCTCATTCTTCCTCATCCCTCTTTTCATCGAAATACCAGACTAGTCTGAGGACATATGTATATAATGTGTACCATCAATTCTAAAAGCTAGATAAAGATGGATAAACAGTGACAAAAGCCTTCAGAGTGCATTGAGTAGTTTAAATGGCAAGATGAAATTGACGCGAGCAACGATGCATAAGCGCAAGGATAGGAAGAGAGGGACGGGCCACTTTGCCATGCGCTATCGACCGTCTGGTATATTCTATAAATAGATGCGCCAGGCACAACGTCGACTGGTTGAAAAGAAAATGGGGAGGGAAAGAGAGAGGAAGACTGGGTGGATTCTACCCGTTACAGCAAGGATAAAGTTAAGAATACTATTTAGCATTTCATGACAAACTTTTACTCCCCTTCTCATGTCATATATTCCTGGATTGTGATTCTATATAGATTAGGTGTCGTTGTTTGTTGGTTGGTTATAAGATGGAGCAGCAACCAAAGTGCCTGCAGCATACAAAACTATACAGTCTCACTGGGATTCGTGTGCTTGAGACTTTAAACTCAAAGCCTCAAATACACCGTAGCTCGTGGCGTGGAGAGAAGAAACAGAGGAGGGAGTGCTTGTTTTCACGTATACCTCGAGGGAGTTTTCATTAAATTTCATACATTCAAATATCACTAACGAAACCTCGGTCTACTATTTTTTTTGTTGTTTTTTTTTGGGGGGGGGGGGGGGGGGGTGGGGGGCTATTTTTGTAGTTTTTTGGGGCGAACCTTGTGGATCGTTGGATTTATCGTGGTTCTTTTTTCTGGGTTTTTTTTTCTTAACGGGGGTGCGAGTAATGGGAGATGATAATGAGAGGGTGTGTAGATAGAAAAGGTTTGGGGTTATTTAATTGCGGCTGAGGTTGGAATTTTACAGTCTCTTGGGGAGAAAACCAAGTATTTTATTACTTTGAAAATCGATAACGATTTTTGCTGGGATAGAGATGTAGGGAAGAATACAAGTTTCAACTTTACTGAACGGGAAATGAAGTTCTCGAAACATATCAGTGAGGGATAGCAATTGTAGAGCAAAAGTTTTTCATTATTCTATTGCAGTTCTGTAGTGGAGAAGAATGAATTCATCGAGAGAATTGTTAGACAATTGAGTAAAACTTGGGAGCATTGATTGAGCGGAAAAAATGTACGTGAACATTGATCATCAGTGGAGACTGGGTGAATGGTCCTTCGGGAGATAATTGAGTTAATAGATTCTGCAAATTGTATCGGTTCATTGATACCTCCAGGTGGATGGTTTGTTAGATAGTGATGGCGAAGGCCGAGTGGCCGGAGGCATTTGTGCGACATGAACACGATGGTCCAGGCTCGAATTTTTTTTCATATATCTCTCGTGAAACTGCAATTATAATGCTCGCTGTGCAGAACACTCTCCAATAATATCAATTGATAGGGAACAGCAGGAAAAAACGAACTTGCAGGGAAAAATGATCCAAGATTTTTTTCGTAATGAAAGCCTCTGTGGAAAAGTTTGAAAACATTATTTTCCTTTACATCAAGGCCCACACGAAAAATTTCGAAATTACTAAACAACCATTGAGATATGCAGGAGCATCTTCACAATTTTTTTCAGAGTTTTTCGTCAAGGCCTTCAGCCCAGGAAAAAATTCCTTATTGAATTCAATGATTTTCATTGAAATCATCTGGAATTATTCAGTTTTCAATATTCTCACAACCATGCAACAACCTTTAATAATTAGTATCATAATTTTTACAGCAATTTTCTCTCAAACTCATTTCTTCATTCACCAACTCTGTGAACTGACATCCCCGACAACTCGACACGCTGAGCATTCCTTGCATGTATAAATCTTTCCCTTGGGTAGCACAAAATTTTAGCTTGGAACTCTCAGAGTCAAGTGAAATTGTGATACACATGCATAGGACACAATGAGCTTGACAGTGCGTGTCAACGTTTGGAGTTATGTTATGTTACGTATTATGTTATATTAATATTATCAGAGCAATCATTTTCATCATGATAAACAAATTGTGATGAATAATTCCTCGATAAATGACAGTTGTACACCGAAGAAGACTCAAAACAGAATGGAATTAATAATTATTTTTTTCGCATCAATCTTTTTATCTTTATTTTCATTTAAAATTTAAACAGATAGAGTTCATTCGCATCATCGTTTTTTCACATTACTTTCTATGAGATTTTAAGAAACTAACTCCGTCAGTTCAAATGATCCTAGCCTGGCCGTTCTATAAGAGATTACCCAGGTGCCATCAGTCTCATTTTTCCATGACTCATCGGCTAAACGAAAAATTTTTGAAAAAATTGACGTTATTCATTAAAGTGTTCAACAAACTATTATATGTTTTAAATGACGTATCTTGAAAAGTTGATGAAGGAATGGGATAAATTCAAGTAGCTAGCGAAATTTTCCTCATGCTGAACAAAATTCTCGTGAGCAACGTTGCTCGGGGCCTATTCTCAATGCATGGGAAACTGGATTTCGTTGACAAAATGACATTTGTGAACGAATGAGACAATTCGTGCAATCAATTCGTTGATGAATTTACTATACCCTCACGGAATGGAAGTTCTCATGCGGAGAGCTCACATAACCTATTTTTTGATTCTTGAAAGTGAAAATATTAATTGCACCAGAGCATCATTGAAACTTTTGTGAGTGAAAAACGAATCAGGTTTGTCATCTAGTGAATTTTAAACTTCTGAAAAATGTGTAGCTGCTTGATGAAGAGGATCATCGACCATGTCTTACTAGGAAGTGACATCCGTCAACTAATCGGGAAGTCATTTCATCACCGGAACTCTTTCGCGTGCGAATATCTTCCACGAATGAAATAGCCATGAACGAAGATACTATATTCGTTGACGAATTCTGTTCCCATGCGTCGAGAATAGGTCCCCTGGGAGCGCGTTAAGCGCGCCCGGGCAGTGTAGAGTGGATTCGACAACGTCGCAGTTGACTAAACACCATGGGGAATCCCTCATGACTCGACCAAAGTCGTTACATCGCTTATTATGACTTCTAGAGTTAAAGGCAAATGACTACTCCAGCATCGGACGAAATATGTAAAAATTATAAAAAAAGACCTTTCATGCTTTTTACTATAAGAATCAAACAAGTGAAACCGCGTGATGGCAAAATGCCCGCCTTCCCATACAAATTTTACCAGACCAAAAAAAAAGCATCAAAGTGGAGAAAAGTTAAAATGATGATAAAAATAAAGGAATAAAGTGTATAAGAATCTGGGTTTCATACTATACGAGCATTGAATGTACAGAGAATGGGGAGGGATGAGTACTGTGTGGCCCGGAAAATGGAGGAAAATCCAGCAGAACGACATTTCTACTATACACATTTTATGTTGAAAGAAAAAAAAGATGAAGAGACGGAAGTCACTTCGAAGAGCGACAAAACTTCAGACCCAGCTTTTACTATTGTATTTTACCGCTGTACTCTATTTGTATGCTTACCTCTACAGCTTTCCTCCATTTTTTTCATCCATCGAGTCTGTGTATTTTGAAACTATGTAGAAAAAAAAAGTCGTAAGACACAACGTTGTGAGATGTCTCACGTCTGACTCGGCTTTTTCACTGACTGCGTTCAAACATAAATCGGTGAATAAACCTCTTTGGCTTTGCATTAACAACTGGAGAACATGGTGTTGAGGGAAAAGGAAAAAGGAGTAAGGATAAATATTTTACAGTACAGAGTCGCATTTAATTGGAACTGAGAGAGGAATAAAAACATGATAGAATTATAGTATCTCGTGGATGAAAGATTTTCAGGTTGTATGGATTGAGAGAAAGTGAAAGCTCTATTCACGGATACTGGTGGGTTGTAGTGGAGGAAAAGCATGTTTCACTGGAAAAAATTCTAATAAAAAAGCTCGTAACTCTCCTATGCAATGCGAGATTTCTCGCATCAGAATCACATTTGTCGAACGAAGGTTCATAAAACCCATTGAATAGTATGGAGGTCAGTCTTCTAATAATTTACTGACAATTCGACATTCGTCCAAAAATTCTGGTCAGGATTTTCTTGAAAGTGAAGATTTCGGGAAACAAGGAGGCGTTTGTCGCTGCGTTAGTCGCTATTCCTTCGATGTTATCCTTCAAACCACTATCTCTTCCTTTCAATTTCTGCTAATGAATTGTCAGAATACTCCCGAATGGTTCTCTCTGAATTTTCTTTATTATCTCTTTCTTCTTCTTGTTATATTGCATTAGAATATAAGATGAAATGATTGAGATTTATTAAATTCAATTATTTTCAAATTATACTAAATTTTACATAAAAAATCACTTTTTCACTTTTAATGTTCCCTTTTGGGTACAGTTTCTGATTGCCCTACGAAAGTGAGTAGGGTTTGATTTGAAAGAGAAAAATGTATTCTTTCAGAAAACCAAATGAAAAATCTGGGTGTCCATTCAAAAAAATCGAGTCGGAATCGAGAAAAATTGCATTTTTTAATTTTTTTTTTGGAAATACTGAGAAAAAAATACATTTTTCAATATAATAAGTGGAGAACATTATGTAAAAATTCAAAAAATTGACGGTTTGTTCAGCTCATGAAGACGAATCTTTTGAGCTTTGTCCCGATGAAATCAGATGAGTAGTTTGGAAGATACAGCCTATTTTCGGGAAAACTTCAATTCAAAATATCTCGAGAACCGTTCAGCCGATATGCCTCAGATTCAATTCCAACCATCTTTATCAGAACCTACATATACAGAAAAACATTCGAACCTCTAAGGCCGAATCCGTAGTAATCCGTAGTGCGGCTCCTAGAGTGAGGCTAACCAATGAGCGTACAGTACGCTATACGCTTACACGCGCCCCACTCCATGTCATGAACGGCCAGTCGTGGAGTGGAGAAATTAAAATCGGCCGCAGAGGGTTAAAGTCTTTAAGTCAATTATTCATTGAGCTATGGTGGACAGACCAAGTTTTCGAAAAGAAGCACAAAAAAATTGATAACTAATAGAATAATGGGATTAAATTCATAAAAATTTGTCAAAAGTTAGATATTATGGTTGCAAATCTTGAGTGAAATTTTGAACGAGATTCGTTTCACGCAAATTGAGAATTTTGGAAAAATACGTTTTTTACCAAATTGCTATATCTCAGAAACCATTCAGTCGACCTTGCTGAAATCTTTATGGAACATACATTTCATCAGAACTGATATCTTGCCAGAATTTCAGATTTTTATCTCTCACCGTTCTCGAGTGATTGAGAGTCGTAAAGTCGTACAGACAGACATACACATACATGTCTACTTTTTTTCTCATTATGATTTCTCGTCGTTTTGGATCATTTTGAGTTGTTTCCAATAAAAATTGGCATTTCGAAAAAAATTGCGAAAACAAAGCTTCCATTTGGAAGCAAAAATCTGAGAAAATTGTAAAGATGCTCCAAAAAAATTTCGAGGGGAAAAGGCTTCACTTCAACAAAAAATTTTAGTTCATTTCACGTTCAAAGAGATTTAAATTCATAAAAACTAAGATAAGATGAATCAGACTCACTGCATTCAAGATCTCCAAGAAATCCAAAGCAAAAAAGCAGAAAAAGCCACAGTAACTCAAAGCACCGGAAACTGCTCATCTAATGGTGAATTCGCTGCAATTTTATTTAGGTTGAGACGTTGCCAAAATTGCTCTTCAACAACCGACAGGATATCAAGTACTTCCAATATCCGCTTGACCTTCACGGCGTTAGTCACATAAAGAAAAGACTACTATTCTCAAACCTACTCCATCAACTAATTTTTTTTCTGGCTTCCTCCTAAATTTCCTGGAATTCCAATATATTCAGTATTAATTCATCATGAATCTTCAAAAATACCAAATGAATTACAGTAAATGAATAACAATCGTCCCATTGTAATGTAATCTTATTTAATGTAATTCAATCGACCGTCATCATCACTCATTCTCCTGTCTGTATCGTTCTAACGAGAAATGTCATTGCGAGAACCCAATAGAATCAATACTCCAATTGCTTCCATTAATCATAATCGTTCTAGGCAGTCAAACCCAAAATGACGCGATTAAAATCTTACAACCTTTCCAGAGGCAGATGCTGTCAAGTGGTTCTTTCGATTCTAGAAGTTTCAACATTTGATTTGAGTTCCTATGAAGCTTAATACAGATTCGCTTCACACGTTATCATGTCCCAATTATAACTCGAACAATGTTGAATTTCAAGACTTGCATATTCCAGTTGATTCGAAACAGTGATTTCAGAGTTGTGCCAATACATCTTTTTGTCTCACTCACACTCCAGAATGACGTTCCAGAGTGACTTCCACATTCAATACAGTGTAATTCCTTTATATTTGACTCGTCCGTCCAGGCCAATTCTCTATATTTGACACATCCTTTTGTCCCCATCATATCATACTCATGTCTCATATGTATATGTCTGTGCAGCCAAATGCGCAATATACATAGAACTACTTTGAAAATCGAAATCTACTTGCCTATCGTACGACTAGCGAAAGAATCGACACCGAAAGCCGTGTCGAAGCCGAAATGTACATGGGCGTAGGACCCAAAAAAAGCCCACGTCGACTCATTCACTAGTTGTACAACTAATATTTCTTCATTCGAAACCAACAATTTCTCAAGATCAAACTCTTCCTCTACACTAGAGTCACCCGAATATTAGTTTTCTGTATGATTGTGAGTGAGTAAGACAAAAACCTACTCTCTACCTTTCTCCTCTACTCTCCTCGAAAATCAACGCGACTCTTCCCAATCCAAAATTCTACAAATGAGGCATTTCACGTTATTTCACTCACTTTTCCGGGTAATTATTCTTCGGTTTCTTTGTTTTTGGATATGCTGTGGGAATGCTTAAGAGAAGACATCTCCTGCAAAAGAAATAAAAAAAATTTTCTTTTAAATTTTTTAAGAACCTCTCTTAACTCTTCAAGTACGGGATCCATACGCTGTGGCCTGTCCCATCGGCTGGGAGCTATTTGACGATCAGACTACGCTGCTCAATGCGTGACGTCTCGTGAACGATTCATCCAAAAATTATGGAAACACTTCCATTGATTGCATTGGTTTTCCATAGAAATACTATAGAGATATCAATTTTTCTCGGATTTTGCGTTATAGAAATATTTAGTGAATTTTTAAGCCTAATTTTAATCCTATCAGATGATTAGTTGCTGAAGTAGTCTTACAGGTTGAATTTATTCATAACAAATAAATTATCAATCCGATTGAAATTTGCATTGCCCTATTTGATAGACGAACCTTCAGAATAATTTGAATAAAAATTTCGGATTTTTTAAAAGAAATTTTTCCGATAAAAGAGATGATTGGATATATCAAGTGTGAAATTTTAGCCCACAACTTTTGTTTATCAAAAAAAAGTGGTAAAAATATTGCATAAAAAAAAATCCACCACTCCGAAGACAGTTCCATTATCTACCCAAATCAATTTTTTTTAATTTCTATATCCGTGATAGTATTTGAGAAAATGATTTTTCAATGTTAAAGGAGACGGTCGATACGACCTATGGTCGTATCGACCCCGTACTTGAGGGTCGTGACTCTTCAACTTTGAATACTTGTATTTCATTTAATATTAGTTATATTGTCAAAGAGTGAAAGAATACTTTCCTGTGGGGAGGGAGCATAAAATCCCTACGTTTTGCAACCGAGCTCACCTTGATTCATGGTACTGCATGTTATTCAATTAAATGAAATGAGATGAGATTTGTTGATATTTTCTGCCACCCACTATCATCGGGCTTTAAATTGATTTAATATTTAAATTTCACTCAATAGCATTGCAAGTTATACTTATCGTGCTAATTATTCGTTTCATCAATGGTCCTTCGGCTGCAAGTCGCTTTGTGTCAATTATTCCATAGCTTCTTCAACCAATTTTCAAAATAACCAGAGTATTTTGTTGGTTTTTGTTTGTATCACGAGAAACTCATCTTAAATTGTTCAAAGTTATTATTTATCACTTTTCCATCAGTATTCCATCAAATTCAAGGTATTAGCGAAGTTTTCCGTAGTATAGTATTTTTCTTGCCACAATTATGTTTTATCAAGTGTACTGAAACGATAAAGCATCCAGGAAACATCAAGTAGTGTTCCATGTCAACTAATGGACCGAATAACCTCGAAGAGTCGAACTCTTATCCATACATGAGCTTCTAAACTCATGCTCCTTCATTTTTACATTTCTCCAGATATTGTTAAGGTGATGGTTAACAATCGGCAGACCTTACTTCATTCCTCCTCGTCTTATTCAGTTTCTCCTCGATTTTTTCACACTCACAATCAAGCCACTCCAGACAATTCTTGCACGTGGATAATGGTAATGACCGGAAGTGTTGGCGCATTGATATCCTTAAATATATTGACAACGAATTACTCATTGGGCACTATTTCCGTTATCCCTACCGAGGGGCGAGTTTGCTACAAAAAAATTATTTCGTTTTTATTGTATTAGTTCATTTTTTTTCTTTATTAGATTCCACTTCCTTCCGTTATGGATCATCCACTATGCATAAAAAGTTTATTTTCCGATCTCTACCTAAGAAACTTATTTAATTGTGATGGGGACGAGTGGAAACATTATTCTAACATATCTCACCTATTTTATTTACTCTCCTAACTCTGGCATGAATTATGACTCTGCTGAATACTCTCAACTATATGAATTTTATACAGTTGACTCCCAAATGAATTTACTTGTCTGTCTAGGACCTCTCGTTAAAGTTAACGTTTCGTAGTTATCCCTACTTCTCACGTAGAATAGTCTCCTCTGCGCAGTTCATTGCACAGATTTTTGAAATATAACGAAAGGACATTTCGAATGCCACACTTCTAAACTTAATTCTAATTGGCCCACAAAAGAATCAGCATGAGAGAGCCAACGAGAAACTTGAAGGGAAAAATCCTTGAAACTTTAACGAGAGAGTCAATTCAATGGGCGCAACTTATTCGAGAGTTTATTGTACTATAAAGTTCCGGATCCTAATGATCAACCCTCTCAAACATTTATATGAATTTTTCACTACTCATATACCTCAACTGAAGCCCCTAAGAAATCACGTATACCGTCAAAGTTAAATGAAACACTTCCATGAAAAAAAAAAAATGAATAAACGTGAACGAAAAAAAGTTAAGAAGTCTACCCAAAGTAATGAAGAACTTTTTTTAAAAACTCGTAATCTCGAAGCTTTATGTAGAAAATCTTAATTATTTTTAATGATCTTCCTTGGAAAGAGGTAAAATTCAAAAATTAAGCAGCAAAAGTTAAATGATCACATAATGTTACTTGAATAACCAGTGGTTTTCTCCCGTGGTAGCCTGAATGAAATTAAAATGAAAAGGACAACGGGGAGGATAGGCATAAATTGAAAAAGAGGTCCTTTTATTCCTTCAACTCCTATATATATTATTTATTCTCCTCCAACTACAGCAGAGCCCTGAGGCACTTTTTCCATCGATTCTCCTGAGAGGTTCAGTTGCGCGCGTGTACTGTACCATTGTATGTCTTTAATTCCCATGCGTATTTATCAATCAGTCAATTCAACTGATCACGCATAATACTCCAGATTTGTGAACGAAAATTTTGGCCAAATTAGACAGAAACAGATAATATACATAAACGTCTTCCTCTGAAACCAAAATAATCACCCAATTTCCTCTAATTTAAACGCAAATGTATTCGCGTTATTCAACAACAGGATTAGAGAATCGTTACGGAAATACAGTCGAGTGTATAGTGATGAATGCCCGCAAACTGTATTGCCAACCCCCTCCCAAGTTTCGTGGTAGAGAGCGGAACTACACAGTGGGTTAAGAGCCACAGTTGGTTGCGAGCTTTCGTCCTGTATGGATCGGTCCGTCTCATTCTTCAGTATTAATTGAATTTCACATCATGAGAAAATCAAAAAAATTATCAGATTAAATAATTAGAAATACATGATTAATTTGAACTAGTTTTTTGCATTCAAAATTTTCACGCGACTTTCGAAATTTTCTCGATGAATCTGATGTAGAAATTAGTGAAGTGGAAGATTGCGCGATTAAGAAATAATTGAGCCGAACAAATTGGAAAAATAGAAAATACAGATATTCAGAGAATGTGACGTTTAATAATGTGCCCGTATATTAAAGGTCAGAGGATATGCACTGGGATTTCCCAATCCGTACATTTTCAGTAAAACGTTGATGTAGTGAGTGAGGGTAACCCGGATCCCAAACTCATCCCGTATGCGGATCCTCACCTTTGCACTTAAAAATTGCCTCCAGTGTAGAGGTGAAACAATTCCGTTTACCGGCACCAATAACCAGTGAAGCCGTGATATTTCCGTGCTATTTCATAGTATCGCATAATAATAATAGTAATAATATTTTCTTTATGATAATGCGGTGTTGAATTTGATGAGTTCTCTTAAATTGAAGCTGAAACGATAAATGCAAATGTGTGACTCAATATTTGCTCATCAATTTTCTGTGATTGATCGACGATTCTTTTATTTCTTTTTCTCTTCCAATGAATAACCAGGCAATCATTGAAGTGCATTTCTTCACGGTATCACACAACAATGCAAAGTTATTTCAAGTATTTGAACATTTGAATGATTGCAATAATATTAATTCAAATTAGAAAATTACGAATTGCCTCTTTTCCTCTACAAAGATAATCAAAAAAATCCAGAAGAGAGAAGAAAATTAATCTGAAAGATTTATGGCTTGTCAAACGTGTAATGTAATTATCTTGTGGTATTTAAAGTATTTGAAACTTTGATAAGTCTTCATAAATAGCTCAAGATCCGGAAGAAAAAAAAGAAGTGAAACAAAGGACAAACTTATGAAAGACTTTAATGCAACTTAGCGTGAACATGAAAATGATGTTACAATGAGATTCACAACAATGAATGAAAACTTTGTTGTACTCATGAATTATCATGAAATTTGATTGAGAAATATTTAAAGTTTTGAAACTTTTCCTGTTCCTTCAAATTATCTCGATTATTCTCAGAGAATTCTTAGAAAATTGAATAATAATTTATGTTATAACAAAAACTATAATTGGATGGAATTAATTAATTAAAATAGAGTAAATGTTATCTGACGATTATTACGTGTATTTGAAGTATCAGTATAAATTGATAATGTCAATCACTAGAGAAAATTATGCCCGTTACATTGTCGGGTGTGAACTATTTAAAAAAGTTTTGAGGTGAGACTTAAAATAGAATTTTAAACCCGTGAATGTTCCATTGTTATGATTGAACCAATTTGCAATTTTTAATGTAAAAAAGAGGAGGAAGCAGTGAAATATAGTGACAGTGATGGAACGTTCAAATTTTACTGAGTAAAAGGTTAAATATTTCATTTCCTATATGACTTAAGCAAACCGTGTCCAAGCGAAACAGAGCAGCTATGGTAGAGGGCGCTGCTCAAATAATTAATTTTTCTTTAACAAAATTCTTGAGCTGCACCTGCTTAGTCTAACAAAAACCGAAGTATCGACGAAACAACAAAATTCATATGTATCTTCCCACAAATAATTCACTCTATTAAAACGAGTTTCGGCAACAAATTAATCGAAACTTTTTAAAAAGTGTAAATAATTATTTTTAATTGATAATTATCATCCTCATTGCTCAAAATTCCTATTAACAGATAACGACTAACTGCCAAAATAAATAATGCTCGTGTCATTATCTCGCACCCTCCAAAGGGAGGAATTCATTCCAGATGTTGGTTAATGGCATCAACTTAACGTCCAAACTCATCTAAACTAAATATTTGAAAAGGATCGTGAAAAAGCGAAGGAAAGGGATCTCATTAGAAGGATTCCTAGTAGCAGCTGTTTGAAATTGAGGGGATCATGAATTTTGAGAGACGAGAAGAGATTAATTGAATTTCGATAAATCCTCCAAGGACAATAAATAATACAAAAATGAAGATTATCATTGGAATAGTAATCCCGATTGTGGACCGTGATAATTTCGGTACTGCAATGATAACGGGAATAAATAAATTATCGTTATGCTGCAGGCTGTTATGCTAGGTAGTTCACCGGGACGTGGGAGACGTGAACGTTATCCCGGTTTTTATTTACATCGTCGTTCACGATACAGAATGAATCGAGGTGAACAAGAAACACTGTTCAGGCAGAGCCGACAGTTAACACGAATAGTACCGTCCCGCGATGATTTAGTATTAAGTGTACTAAAGGCACCAATTAATCAACAACAGCAGCAATTTCAACACTCACATTATCAACAGAGTCCGCAAGAGCATCACGTCAATTGTCAGGCACATAAAAAATGCAATCATCCATCAGGTACTATACATGACTCACCACAACACATTTAATCTGGGCCAATTCATTGGGATCAATAATCAATCAATAATACGTGTAATTACATTCGATTTTGCAGATAGATAATGCATTTCATCATTCTTTGATCATGTTTTTTTTTATGCTGAAATAATAATGTCCTTGAGCACTAATATTTTTTTCATCGTTTCGTTCTTTTTGACAGAATGAATGAAAAAAATTACAAATAATTGAAATGGGAGAATTAATTAAATGAGGAGAATTGGGGAGGATTATTCCTCTAAACTATATTCATGAGAAATAGTGTCTATTTTATCGGCTAAATAGTCTATTTTTAACGATCTAACATAAGTGGAAAATTGATTCGACGACTGTATGCACTCAATGCCGCAGGTACTGAAGGTTCATTTGATGATAGTATGTATTATTTATCAGTGAGTTTATGCATTGAACGGAAAATTGGGAGCTGCATAACTTCAGCAGTGAAGAGATAAATCAGGATAAGTCATTTTTATTATGCACTTATTTTTTTTGAATATCTTGGGAAATAAGCAAGATAGTGCAATTTTGCCCTGATCCTTATTTGGGCAGAAAAGATGAGGTGAAATTTGCTCTGTCTCGCTTAGTTTCTGAGACACTCCTTTAAGAATAATTATAAAGATGCTTTACTACTTTACTACTGAATTGGGACTCTATACTTTTATAGCGGTTTTGTACCTGATTAAAAAAAATGAGTTTTTGTCAAATTTACTATTTTCATATTTTTTATGATTTTTTTCAATTATTGCTGTATCTACGCGCGGTTCTGATGATAGGGCTGAATCATTATCTAGACTCCGATGACAACAGTATTGTTGATCACTAGAGTGTAAAAATGGTTTTGAAAAATACGTACTGCATACGGGCTTTTCTTCCTGATATTGAATTTCATTAACTGCATGAGACAATTTTCCTCAATTATTACACTGGCATAATTAGTTCTGCCCTTTTCGTTATCACGTTGAAAACAAAATATTTGTTTCCATTTTAATTGAGAACAATGTAGTAAAAACTTAACGAACCAGAAACAGAGTTGATGATGAACTTTCAATAATAAAAACGAGTATCCACCTCTTGTCGGGGAAGCTGAATGAGAGACCGTTGAAGAATTAAATTTATTGAAAAATTAAAGTGGTGACGGAGATGACGTAGTTGGAAAAAAATCTGCTATTCAACTTTCTAACATTGAAACTCAAACACTGCCAAATGTTTCAATTACTGTTGCATAGCTAATTTTAATTTTCCACCGTTACCAATGGGAAACTAATAAAAAGCTACGATACTTGAAGTCGAGACCACGGTGAAATTTCCCAAATCAAATGATTTGCCTGGAAAGCTTCTAATTATAATCTGCACATACACTCAGAGAAATATATGTGACAAATATAAAATAGACATTTTTTTAACATTTTTGAGTTTCTATTAACATGTATAGGAATAATTACGTGCAAATATTTACAAAGCTTGTATCTTGATCCGAGACTATAGCCACAGCCCTGAGGCTTCACAACTGAATTCCAGTGAGGTTTCAGTGTTTATAGTATCTTAATTGTTGGAATGGATTGAATTCAAGATAGGGATATGAATTGATTTTAAAAAAAACAAAGAAAAACCTATTGCCAAATAGAGATACATAATGGCAGACCATTTCCAGATTTTTAACTTTAATTATCCAATAATTGAGTAGAAGAATGAAGATTTTTCTAAAAATAACTGAAACGTCCTCCCACTTGATTTTCAGGATGAATTTTACAGAAAAATAACCATTCCACTCATCATATCCCAAGTCGTCAATTATTCTGAGCATAAATACCAATCGTTCTGAGCATAAATACTGGCCAATATATACAATGACTCGAACTACTTTTCCTCCCATTAAGAACAATTCTTAACTCATTTCAGTTTTCAGGAGACACATTTTTTATGAGAGCCATGAGAATGATTCAACTCTAGATGCATAACTCGGGCTCAACCACATCCATTCTTTCCCCACTTTAGTAATGCATCTCTCTATTCACCCACTCACGTGATAATTCAATGAGTTCACGGTACTGCACTAAGCGTGCGTCATCACTAACGTTGAGCCACTTTCACTCATCAAATTCAAAAAACTTTGCAATACGTTTTTCCATAGCTCTATTTCACCTAACTTCTTCCAACTCAGTTAGGACTCATGTTCATAAAATTAACAGGTTGATTAGTTCAAAGCATTCATCTACCCTTGATTCATCAAGTTTTCACGGATATTCTCGTAATCATGAAATTTGAATTATTAAATATTTCAATTTCTCAACATGTCATTGAGACACATTGAGATAAAGAATAGAAGGAACTAGATGAACAAAGGAATAAAAGAAGATGAAGAAATGAATAATTTTTTACCGAGAAAATGAGTATTTCAATGTTTTATTCGGTCACTCTTAGTCACATTAAAAAGAAATCCCCGGGGATAGTAATTGCAAGTTCGTAATCTTGGACATTTATTCAGACCACTATAATACACCATCCGCCATTTTTCATCCAGCTTCTGTCTTCTCTTTTTTTTTCCTTCCTTCTTTCCTTTCCCCTACAGCCTTGTATCCAATATAACACAGCCAAGTCTGAAGTATACATCATGAGGCAACGCTCCATCTAAAAGCTTCCATTGTATCATTCACCCCAGTAGTGGTACTGCTTACGAAATCTTGGTTTGAAAAGAAAAGAAAATGAATCACGCATAGAAATAAAGGAAGCCAAAAAAGTAAATGTGTTCTTCGTTGAATCTATAACTGTATTGGGGATTGAATATTTTAGAACATCAAAAAATATTAAATCTCCAACGTTTAACGTTTGAGTCTCTCTATCAATGTGCGGCTAAATTATTGCAAAAAATACAGAATTGGAGTTTTTTTTTCTTAAGGTGTGATCACCTCATTTCACTTGAAAGCTTTGCTATTGCAGTAAAACATACAATCAACATTTTCTGACTAAAACGAATTCACTCGTTTCAAATATTTACAGAATAGCTCAACTATACTTGGCATGAGCGACAGTTTCCCATTTACCTCGAGTTTCTTTTGCAATTGCAAAATTTTAACCCTTTTTACTCTGACTCATTGCAATTTACCTACTTTCGTGATCCCACAATTTCCGAATATCAAGGGAAGAATATTCCATCTCATTTATTTAGCTCTACCCTTCAAATTTCACTTCGAAGCCTTCCTGGGTGTCAGATAGAGATGTAGAATTCTCTCGAGAAACCCAAACCGGGGAAATTCGAACCAGAGGGAGAATGAACCAAGATTTTTCTTCAAATCCGAAGGCTTAAGCTAGAATTCTATGGAAAAATTGTAAAAAATGGACAGGAATGGAGATATGCTGAAGCGTCTTCACTATTTTTTTTAGATTTTTTTGGGAAACTCTCACTCTGGCGAAAATTCTGTTTCTTTTGCCCCAGTCTTTCTTATATTCATGGTAATGTGGCGAATTATTATGAAGGTATTTCTGAGTCAAAATTGAGTGGTAAAAGTCAACGTATTTTCAGCCTCAATTAGCGTTGAAATACCGGCCAATTAAAAAATGAATTATGGGCATTTCAGTCACTTTCGGTGTTGGAAGAGGTCCAAAAAATTCCACGGCAGATACAACATCAAACCGATAATCTTAATAATCGTGAACCAGAAAAATTCTGACTTAGATCATCTCATAATATTTTCAAATAATTTCACATCTATTTGATACTCTATTCTACTGAAATCAATATTCTGAGAACAAAAGCGTGACAATTTCCATCATTTGAAATTCAAAATCACCGATGCATCCATCTGCATATTCGTCAAATACAGGAGAATCGATTTCTCAAACTTCCGTTATTGTATGTAATACAATACCTCACCGATTCTCTGTATGAAGATGGTATCTTGGTATTTCTACATACAATGCAGAATAAATTATTCCTCAGAAATTCAAAAAATCTATTAAAATTGTAGTTAGCAGCTTCTCAAGAATTTCAGTGAATAATCTAAAAATCCTTTGACTGTAGAGTGGAATAATTGTTCTGGAATATAAAGTCTTCCAAGCCAACGTGAAACTCGAGGTTCCTTATGAGACAAACAAGAAATTGTGAATTTAGCTCTTGCGTTCTGACAATTTCCTTGAATTTTCCCATTTTGTCTTCGGGCTCCAAAGGCTCATTATATATTTCTGTTATACACAGTCTATAAAGAAGAGTCTGGAAACAAAATAACTCTTCCATTCTCCAATATTTTGGTGGTAATCGCGAATATTCCCGAAACTGTGCAGTATTCAGACATGTTGCAGTCGATTGATCACAAGAAGTTCCGGTAAATGACATCAGGAAATTAACACATTAGCAGGACAGCCTTAGATATACATATTTTTTGTGACAAAATTAATCTTTTCAGTTCGTGAAATAGGATCTCTCGATATGAAAAATCCGGGCCCTCCACTTTATCATTAATCATCACCAGAGAATTTGATGCAATGATTAATTCAATATTTAATTGTGATAAGATGGAATGGAATAATGGAGTAAACAATTCATTTTTTTTTCTATTGAATATTATCATTCAATTCCGACACAATTCACACGCCCCTAGTAATTACACAGCTTGGTTACTTCAATTTTTAGTAGAATAGAGTCAGGAGCATCATGAAAAGTATTTCGACATAATTCTGGTAGATACGACTCCTTCACCCTAGAATATAGCATCGTCAGCATGGACGCTACTTTGTTTCTATGGTCACGATATAGTTTAATCTTCATAATAATGCTGCAAAATATGTAAATTATTTTCAATTTCAATCTCAATTTCATACGTGCGAGTATCAAAGTATCAAAAGAGATAACGAATACCCAAAGAAACTACTCAAAGTAAAGATATAGCCAAGAGAATAAGAAGAAGATTGTTCTAAATGGAAAATTTGAAATTTCCTTAAGTACTTGGAAACGATTAACCAAGTGCTCAGAGCGTAACTATCTACTGGAGAAATTCATCCAAGACCTCAGAAATTATTACTGAACTCGTCTATCCACATTGAGGATCACCAAAAATAGGTCTTGGGTCATTGTCAAAGATTCAACTGACTCTCTTAGCAAATGTCGCTGGGGCATTCTCTGTACGCTGAGTTAAACTTCATAAAGGACAGTGAAATATAAGCGTTTAGTTGTTGCCCCAGGGGAGAAGTTTATCAAGGAGTTATGAAGCTACAGTTCTATTGGGTTATTGGTAGAGTTTCTTCAACTCAAATACATAAAAGCCCGAGTAACGACTGACAATTTATATTCTACAGTAGTCCGCAATCTTGGAAATTGATTTTGTGGCATAATTGGCTTTTCTGTCTGATTTTATCAACATTTACCTTCTGTTCGGTCTCGACATTTGAGATTCGACCGTTACTTAGCTGAAGAAAAAATAATGAAAAGAAAAAGAAGATACATGGATTTCCTCTGAAATCAAAATTGTCAGAAAGGGCAATAAATTTAGAAATTCAACAAACTAAAAGACATTTCTTTGTGATTTTCAAGTGCCACACGTGGAAGCCAGAAAAATTACACAAAGAAATGTCTCATGCCCTTTTTTCTTTCACATTTCGTCAAGGGACTCAGTGTTCTATATTTTCTCTCTGAATTTTTAAGACCACCAATATTTTTCCACATCCACAAATGGTCTCGACCAATAGAAATTAAAGTCTACCCCCAACTCCAGGCAATTTCGCCCTTACTTAGAAAGTAAATTCAAAAATTGAAAGTCAGATCTGAAAAAGACTTCGTGGAGACTGGATCGGTCGTTCCAATCATCCTTTACACTCAAACTTACTGTTAAAATTCTGAATTAATTTTTATCCGAATGTAATCAAATAGTGTACTTATTTTTTTATCATATACTGTTCAATGAAGCGTGTATCTGAAGTTCTTTCGCTATACAAAACACCTACTCTTTCCTTGTCTCATTGCTGAATAAGAGTCGTACGGAGAATAATTGGCGTACCCAAAAATCGGTATACCTGGAATTTACAACCCCAGTAAGATCATCGCGTCAATACCCGCACACCTTTATTGTTATAGCATCAATACAGATAGCATTGGATCTCCACATTCAATACGCGAATGCTACATAGACGAAACATGAATATCTATCAGCCCTCCTACTGCAGTAGTATTCCATCAATTTCCTTTCTGGAATTGATTAAATTTCCAAAATCATAAACATCTCATCAAGGGATTCAAAAAACATTCTATGTTCATCCTATCAATTCCAAAAATATGAAAAATTAAAACCAATCCATTCAGTCTGATTTTTCTGGGTCATTGAATCTAATGTAAAATATGAAGAAATGAGGTCAACCTTATGATTCTCACGAGGACACTATTTTCCAATAGACATTCATTTTAATATTTGAGGATGAAATGATTATTATTCTAGAGAATTTCATCGGTAGAGGAGGAGAACATTGCGTGAAATCTATACGTCCCATGAGCAATAAAAATGTCCAAACTCTCTGCCTCTGTGTTTCAATATTATACAGAAACTTGTGGTAGACAAAAGTCAATCGATGTGACAATCCGCGCAATAGTCATGAACTCGAGGAAGGAAAATGAAATTCCACTTGCACAAACACTCGTATAACTGGGGGGTTGATTCAAAATAAATATTGACTGTTCACTAACAATTAATTCTCCCCGAAACATTTATATAAGCACTACAACACTATTTATCAGAAACGAATGTAATTACACGCGATTGGTTATTGAAGTTCTTAATCAAAATAGATGAAATTGTAGTGAATTATTGAATATTTAGGTCACTCATATAACAACGAAAGTCTTCCAAGGAGCAAAGATCAATGCTCGAGGCTATCAGAGAAACGTTATAGTGCAGCAGCAGCTTATGCTGCATTACAGGGTAGTGAAGACGAGCTTGTTGGCGGTGAATCTGAGGATTTTGCATTAAAAACACCAGGTAGTGAAACTGAGGACACTGATAACGGTGGTACAATTGTTGGTTCACCAACGAAATTTACATTTTTACGACGTTTTCGCTCGCCACGTTTTGGTGAAGCACATCACAAAAGAGTACCAACACCGATGAAGAGAAAACATCGTAGGAAGAAGAATCAGAGTGATATTATAAGTGATGATGTTAATGTCGATGAAGTTGAGGAAGAGGGGCCAGCATCACCTGTACCAGCTGGTGTACCAGATCCTTATTATCCAATTTATTTACCAATTGATCAGGCATTTAAAGCTAAATATGTATTTCATCATAAAAAAGGAAAGACATTTCAAGAGAGATTGTATGTGTTTCTTGAACATCCTGGTGGATGGCTGTGTTTCATTTATCATTGCAGTGTGTAAGTATATATTTTTTCTACAATTTATTTGTTGCTTTTTTAAAATATTTTCAGCATAACTGAAGACTGGTGAAGTGCTGCATTAAAAAAAAAATTATCACCAATATTTTTTAGCATCAGTTCGAAACGATTAGATTCAGAGCTAAAACTCAAGAGACATTTTTTATGTGAAATTTTGTGGAATTCAATGAAGTTTCTTGAAAAGTTTACATGAACCTTATCTTAAGCTCCATCTATGCAGGATTTTCACTTTTTGCCGTTCTCATAATTTAATCATTTCAAACGTACTCAACTTGCTGAGTAGTTCAGGAACACGCTCTATGATTTTTTGAATATTGTAAGTCAATTATAAAGAGTATTTCTCATTGAAAAAAATTCTAATTCATTAATTTAACTCAGCTGTCTATCAAAGCAATAATATCCTAATGATGGGAGGCAAGTGAAGACAAAAGAGAATATATTATCGACCAGCGTACCATTGATTTACCACGAACCTTCCACACTGACCCCATCTTTAATTTCATTAAGCCCAATCGATTTTAATCAACCAATTCATTTGTTGGATAGTCATTAGTTTGAGCTTACTGATAGCTAGGATCCATCTCTAAAATTTCCAGCCAAATTGAAGATTATAACACAAAGGGATATATGCCTACAGATTAATCTGAGAATGCAAATAATACTCGAAAATTTTGTGATTAATTTTAGACAAAGGGGAAATGGTATGCAGCTCATAATTTTCTATTGGTGTGCTTGATGACGTGCCGGTAGAAATTCGAGCAGTATATGCATCAGCAATTCTAGCCATCATGTATATCACTTTGGAAATAGCTACTTTATTGAGTTCGATGATAATCCATATACCATGAATAATTCATTGTGGATGATGGATCATAGATGATTCTCCTGCAGGGACAATTTGCAGACTAATTCCATTAAGTTCCTCAACTCTAATGTATCCATTTCAAAAACTAATATCACGAATTGACTTACTTCTCTGCTCGTAATGAGAGTATCCATGAGAAATAGATCATAAATTGAAAGATGAATATCGTACAGCAGTTTCATTTCTTTGTCGTCAACTTCATGAGACATGGGTAGAGAAGGGTCAGAAATTTTGAAGTCATAGTTAATAGAGAAACTGCTCATTCTGATGGTAAAAATTATTCGAATCAGTAGTAAAGTAGTAAGACAGGATAATTCTATTTTTTGGCATCAATTGAGAGAATTAGTGAAATTTTCACGGAAATCTTTCTCGTAAATTCCATTTTTGTCTATAGAAAAGTCCCCAAAAAATGTATATTTTCATTAATGCTCTAATGTTACAAAAGTATAGAGGAATGGACTCAATTGCTGAGCCAATCATCGCTTTTAAACCTTCTGCGTCTCATTACTGAATTCTGGTGAACATGCTGCACTCGGTAGATGTTCTCTAATTTTCACATTATATCCCGAAGGTCATTAAAAAGTTGATATTTCATTAGATCATTTCGCTGAATGATTTTTTTTTAAATTAATCAATTAATAACATTTTCAACGGAACCGAAAACTCTCCCTAGTGGTTCCGAAAATACGGTATAAACACCGTATAACCACCGTGTAAACACCGTTTAAAAACTGTGTAAACGCTGTGTTTACACCGTTCATTTGTGCAGTTTTTCCACAGTTTTTCTACCGTTTTTACACGGAATTTACGCAGTTTTTAGACGGAATGTACAGTGTTCACACAGTTTTTAAACGGGCTTTACACAGTTGTTACACAGTTTTTAAACAGAATTTAAACAGTGCTTACACATTTTTTAAACGGAAACTACCCAGTTCTTAAACGGAATTTACACAGTATTTAAGCAGCTTTTACTCGCGTATCACGTTTTCACCACAAATTTAAGTTTTTAATTGATTCCTCTCTTAATTATGTGCTTGAAAAGAAACCATCACGTCCGTTATCCTAATTTCCTAAAAACGGAGTGAATAAAAGAAAAAAAAAGAATTCGGTTCAGTAGTTCTGGAGATACTCCAAGCGGTCACCCGTCCGAGTACTGATCAGATCTAATGCTGCTTAGCTTCGATAACCGCCTGGAGATTCCTCATTGTCTGCTGCTAACCTGAAAGATATAACTTCTGCGATTCGAATTGAGCTCAAATATGCATCGCATATTTAGGCCCAGGTGCATAAAGTTAATCACCGATTAGTAGCAGCCAATTAACTGTGCTGCCGCAGTTAAGCGAGAGGTGGAGTTAATTTCCTGCGATTAACTTCTGTTAGTTAACTAGGCGCGACTGAAAAATTTCAAGATGGCGTGATTGAAAACGGTCGAAAACCGCTCAAAATAGCTACGGACTGATGACCACTGTTCCATAACTGAATGAATTGTTTCGTTTTCATTAATTTGGAGCTGAATGAAGCAAATTTTCCATTCGGTTATTGGTTATGATTCCAGCTGCCACTTGGGTAGCCATCTTTAACTATCACCGAGCGAAGTTAACTGCCTGAAGTTAACCATACATATAACTGCGACAACTCCATCAGTTAATCGACGATTAGCGCTCATCGAGCTTTATACACCTGGGCCTTATACTATCATCTCCCAAAGGAATGACTCATAAATGCCGTCAATTTTTTTTAGAATGACTATCGGCAATTAATTTCAAAAAAACAATGAAAAAATACGTTGACGATTTTTATTTTTTTGTTCACTCCATTTCTTTTGGGTGAAATGATAATTTTCCTTCAAACTCTCAAATTTTCTTCCGAATTCTCATTTTTTCCGTTTTTTATTTTTATTTCATCTCAATTCCAAATTCCAATTAAGGATAAGTGGCGTAAAATGGACATTTTCAAATTGACAACTCCATAAATCATCCGCGAATGATCTCACTTTCCACCTCCATTCGGAATTTTCACGCTACGCTCATTAACCCTTCAAGTACGGGACCCATACGCTGCGGCCTGTCCCATCGGCCGGGAGCTATGTGACGATCAGACTGCGCTGCTCAATGCGCAACGTCTCCTGAACGCTTCATCCAAAAGTTATGGAAAAACTTTCATTGATTGCATTAGTTTTCCATAGAAATACTATAGAGATATCAATTTTCTTCAGATTTTGCGTTATAGAAATATTCAGTGAATTTTTAAGCCTAATTTTAATCCTATCAGATGATTAGTTGCTGAACTAGTCTTGCACGCTAAATTTATTTATAACAAACAAATTATCAATTCGATTGGAATTTGCATTACGCCATTTGATAGACGAACCTTCAGAGTGATTTGAGTAAAAATTTCGGAATTTTCAAAGAAAATTTTTCCGATAAACGGGACGATTGAATATATCAAGCGTGGAATTTCAGCCCACAACTTTAGTTTATCAAAAATAAGTGGTAATAATATTGCAAAAAAAATTAAAAAAATTCACCACTCCGAAGACAGTCTCATTATCTACCAAAATCATTTTTTTTAATTTCTGCATCTGTGATAATATTTGAGAAAATGATTTTTGGATGTTAAAGAAGCAGGTCGATACGACGTATGGACCCCATACTTGAGGGATTAAAACTGATGATACTTCCGAAATAATTTTTTTCGAACTTTGTCTTCAAATCTCGATCAAAAAGTAAATGTTTGGGTTTTGATGTTTTACCTTAGATGTTGTAGCCGAAAATTGATGGCTTTAGTGGACTGTATATTTTAATCGATGAAATGCCCCCAAAATAGCACCGACGCTGGTCTGAAAATGGGACAGGCATCGATAGAAGAAAAGAAGCCGGATTTATATAAAAATAGATATAATTTGCACTGTTGTTCTTTGGATAAAATACATATAATAATTAATATTGATATGAACCGTGCCGTTAATTTATAGATAAAGTAACCGATTGATAATTGACCGAACCGAGACAATAGATAAAGGCCCGTTAGCTGTTAATTCACACGCGTTTACATCTTGATTTTCCGTAAGAGAGTTCCCATGCACACCGTTCGATGGATAAAAACCAAGTAGGAAGTGATGAGAAGTGAGCTCTCGCAGTACAGCCGAATAGCACCGCTGGCCCACGCGAAGATTGACGAGTTGACCCGATGTCACTCAATCCGTTTGATAGAAAACCTCAGACTTTCATGCAAAAGTCTGAACAGTAAAATTTTTTAACAATGACAAAAAATAATTTCTGATGCATAAATTCCACCGCAAATTTCTCCGACTTTCTAATGGTATTACGGAAAATAATAAATTCCTGATATTTTTACTAATTCCAAATGTTTTCCATAATTTTGATCTGAAAACGGTCGAAAAACTGTGAAAAAACTGCGCGAATAAACGGTGTAAACACAGTGTTTACACGGCGTTTACGCAGTGTTTATGCTGCATTTTTTTGACCGCTAGGGCAGCATTCCACAGTTTTTGAATGGAATTTACAGAGTGTTTACATAATTTTTTAACGGAATTTAAACAGTGCTTACAGAATTTTTAAACAGAATTTCAACAGTTTCCAAATGGAATTTACACGGTGTTTACACAGTTTTTATACGGAGTTTACACAGCATATAACTTGCACAAAAAAACGGTAGATATTTCGCATAAATTCCGTGTAAACATAGTTTTTACAGTCAAACGGTGTTTATACCGCATTCTCGGAACCGCTAGGGCTATTCGTGATGTGTACCATAAAAACAATTAACACATCTATTCGACCAGAATGTCCTGCGGAAATTTCTCTGTATGCCCGATGAAGTGAAAATGAACGATTCCAACCAATGATGGTTGCGCTCTGACTAAGCAGTGTTGCACCCTACAATTGCCTGATATTTACCACCGGGGGCATTCATTCGACCTCTGCAGTACTCAAGACTGGGCCTTCATTCATCATCTGAAAGTAACTTGAATCATAATGAAAATTATGAATGAAAATTCCGGTAAACATAATTGTTCAAAATTTGTACGAGTTGATTTATGATTTTAATGAATTTTACTTAATGGAGAATACGAAAACTTGAAGAATAAATCATCCAATTATTCACGATGAGAATGAAATCACAAGTTTTCAACACACAAAGAATAATTCTTTATTATTCAAAATTCAAGCAGGAAAAGCAGATTCTCTCATCCAAGAGCGAAGTAAATTCACGAATGAACAGACATATCATAATCTTAGAAACAAAGTGGCATAAGTACTATGTATAAGCATAAAGCATTTATGCCACTTCGTTTCTAAGGTGACGATATATTTTCTGAATTTAAAATCTTTTGCAGCACTTCATCATAAAATTGTATCCAAAAAATTCCTACTAGAGAGAATTCCACATTGAAGAATTATAGCATGTACATCAATGTCATTATGAATCTCATCCATAAACATTTGAGTACTATCAGAATCTGACAACATACGTTCCCTGCAATTCCTTCTATTTCGGTGCTTTTAATAAGCTCATTAAAACAGCACGAAACTACCGTAAATACTACCTTAAAAAAGAAGAGAAGTACGAGAGGTAATCCTTTCACGTTTAATCACAATCTGAAGAGCCATTGAGATAATCAAATTCAAGTACTGAATATAATGAATCTCAAGGACGATCGTCTATTTTTCTCCTCTGAGAATATTGAATAAAGTGAAACATTCCACTCTAGCCATTTACTTTTCCTTTAAAATTCTTGCAATCTGAAGAGTATCTTCAATTCGCGTTGAATAAAGGAGTTCTTCGTTGGCCTTTTGATGTTTTCCGTAACAAGCTCTTCATGTACTCAACCGGATTACGTGAAAATAAAGAGAATACATTTTTTATTTTCCTTGCAGTTTTACGGATGGAAAATGAAAAATATTAATAAAGTCGGTTCTTTCTTCCGCTCAATAAGATCTATTATGTTTGAATGATTTTTCTATTCTGAATAAAAAGACAATTTTTCATACAATAATACATTATTTGAACACTCAGTAATGTGGCCAATGGTATTACCTCGTAATTCAATCGGTGCAGAGAAAGCAATACAGCTCGATCGATCAACTGTGTATGTGTTAGTGTAACCTTGTAATTCTCTCACAAGTAACTTTTAGTACGTTATATATATCACCAATACCATGGGACACATTATGTGTCTGTAGTTCACTTCAGAAATTTTCATCCACTTTAATGCATAAAATTTTGCTCTATCCATCTTGCTTGAGTCAACACCGAAGATGGCATTAAACAGCTAAACTCACAATCTTTCACATTACCACAAACTCTGGCAGTAATTTTCATGGAAAATCTATTACCTTCGCAATTCTTAGTGGAAAGTTTTTCTCCCGGGGAAAATTAGATTAGTGAGATTGATCAATTCCATGCAATCTCATTGGCCTTGGATAAAACAGCAGTTTATCCTCTCCAAAAGTCCAAAAATCACGTGTACGCTATCTCATGAGTCCCAGTGAGTATTTTACAACGTTTTAAATTATCATGAATTGACCTTTACTCTACCTTTGGATGCTTGAGTGTTATCATTAATAACAAATGTCACTCTTTCAGTTTCTTGATGTTCTTAGGTTTACTTTTTGTTAAAAAAGAATGCAACTTTGTTATTAAATTTGCGGGAAAATATTCGTAGAGAAAACTTTGAATTTGTTTATGTTATCAGTTGAGTTTCTGCTTTTGGGGAAAGTGAGACAAAGTGGATTTCGTTCGGTATAGAATATTTTGAATATACTTCCTCGTTTAAGTCCATCATTTATCAATTATTAACATTTAATGAGAATTATGGACAACAATTAGTGGGTAGAACTTTTTATTTTATTGCCAACGTTTTGACAGTGGTTGCTGACTTCTTCAGGGCTCTACAATGAATGAAAAAACAATTACAAAATTAAAACAAACTCATTTTTCAATATAAATTCACGAATAAACAATAAACGATTGAATTACTTTTACCAAAATCTCGCGTTTTACATATAAGTCGAATATAAATTTAATATTAAAATATTAAGCACAGATGGATAACTATTACAACGACCCATATTGATATATAATTTAAAACACTTCAATTAAAGTTAAAAGTTCATCTCCTTCGGTCTTTCACAGCATGTCAGTCTTGTGGGTCTAACCTTAAATGATATTCCGTCAACTGCTGATACGTCATGACAACATAGTATCACGTGCTAGAGTACCGACCTTGCTAAAATGTTATAATCGCGCCAAATTTAAACCTCACATGGCAGGTCTGCCTTGGACGTTGTTCTTGTATTTGTCTAGTAATAAGTTGTATCTTATACTCAGTCTTTGTGTATCCATTCTGAAATTCACTGTGTCGTTAAGTGCAATGTAAATCATTTCACTTATCATTCTTTTTAAATAAACAGGTTCAGAATCTAGAATGGACACTTCGTCGAACTTGAAGTTATGTTCCAAGTCAAAGTGGTGACGTGCTAAAGCAGTTTTCTCTGATTTCAAGTAATTTTAAGGTTTACAATCGTTGGTATGTTGGTAGATTCTTCTACTCAGGTATTGTGAAGTTCGTCCGATGTACGAGGACTCACAGGAGCATGGTATTTTATAAATCACACATGACCTCCTCATCTTGTCTATCTTATTTTTCAACTTGGTGTAAACTCCACCCACTGTTCTGCTCCAACTTATCTGCACTCTTGGATCCTTTTTTCACATTTTACGGCAGATGCCTTTAATAAAAAAAAAAACTGGTCCATTTTGTTGAGCAGATCCATTCTGCTCCGATCATCCTTTTTTCTTCAAAATCATCAGAAGTTAATGGGAAACTCCTTAATGGGACTAGACTGGAAACAGAATTTTAAAAGGTGCTTTCACTTAATGGCCAATACGAATTTCCGAAAAAATTCACAATCATCAATTTGACAGATGAATATCAATACTTCTCATTTTTTGTAAACTAATATTCATTGTCAAACGGAGCTTACACACAGACGAAAAGATGCATGTCGCTCGCTTCAACCTGTGTTCCATTATTAGAGAATTCAAAACTCTAGTCCTCATACATAGATGTACATCTAGTTATATCCGATTCAACTCAAGGATTCGGTTTCAGGATTTGTTTTCATCACATATAGCTGAGTGGATCTGAAATTCTACAGAATTACCCTCTCGTGAAATGCAGAGCAACGGTAGCCTCTCAACTTACCCAACTGGGGAATTCTCTCGGTTGTCAGTAGTGAAAGGGACATTTTTTTTTCTCATTTTCTCTTAACCCCAGGAAGAAGAATATAACACCCTGGCACCAAGAGAAATCGTATATGTGATCGAGTACCATCGACTAACAGATGCGTCAGAGAGAATTGAATAACAGAGGAGCCAGTGCCTCAAACATATTGTATTCGGTAGACTGAAAAATTCGCTCATTCACATTTTATACTTATCTGTTCAACTAAACTCTTTGTAAAAATGAGTGAATCGCTCTCTATCAACAAATTTTTTTGAAATTTATAATGAAACAGTTTCAACTGAAAATGTGAACATATAACAATTTCCATCTATGAATAAAAAGTTAGAATGAAGGCTTAACAAGGCAGAAAAAAAGAAGGCGTAACAAAAAAGAATGATGAAAAAACCGAAAAGAAGAAGACAATTATCGTGGCACTAGGTCGACGAAGGTGACCCCCTGCGGGCAAACTCGGTAACTTCACGTACCTTTGGTTATACTCGAGAAACGAATTATGGTACCTCAACACGCTATCCAACGTGAGTTTTATAATTGTATTTGGTAGCTTCGTTAACACAAGTCCATACTTCTGGTCATGAAAGAAAGAGGAGTGCAAGCTTGTCTCAATAAATAACATAGTCGATGGGAAAGAAGAAAAGAGAAAAAAAGTCTATGTTTCTTTTTTTCAAAAAAATTTCCACGTATTTGAGAACGGAATCAGTTGCCTTTGGAGTAATATCTTGACGTATCTAATATAAGAATTGAAATTTGAAATGAATTTTAAATGATAGTTCAATGAATCTCAATTGCTGGAGTGGGGAAGACCGGGCAGAATGGACCTGTGGTACAAAATGATTCGGGATTTTTTTAAGAGGGAAGGCGTTCACAGAAAAATTTGAAAAAATGCATCAATGATGCTCACATATTGGAGCATCTTGTCAAATTATTCAATCCTTCTCCATGAAGTCCTTCACTTCGAAAAAAATTTCTGGATCATTCCCGAATTCACTTTTAATGTTAGGAAAGAATTTTTCAATTATAAATAATCATTTTTAGGTGTTTTGCGTTCTTTCCTCCCTAGACACTCAACGACTCAGCAATCTTGTGACTGCCCATATTACTTCAATGGTATCGTAATCATATTCTACATTCCTCTTTTTTATACGAAAGATAATAGAACATATATATTTAATGAATTAAGGGTATAAGCCTAAAAATTAAATGGATCCTTGTGTTACAACATGTACATGACATATGTCTTTCATTCACCCTCTTCTACTTGACTTCCCCTGGGGTCTACATCAGCTGACACAGGACCTATGTACATTATTGTCCCAAGACCCTCTGTCCTACCTAACTCCATCTCCCGCGCACTTTTCTCTTGAATTCCTACCATTTCCCATAGAAAGCGTAATCGTGCGTGAATTCTCCAGACGCTTTTCTACCAATCGTCGGAATACTATTCTCGTATAATGAATGAAAAAAAATAGTTATCGTTGGGTGAACAATACATTATGAACGAAGCACGCACAATCAAAATAGAGCACTACTTCTTCAGATTTTTTTTTCTTACTTCTTTATGATTCTCATTTTTTTCATCTGGGATTGAGGGATGACCATAAATCTATTCGGACGTATAGAAGATTATGTTATTAATAATTTATCAAATTCTATTCATTTTTCATCACTTTCGCTCTAAAAATGCGATAGCACGCAATTGGCCCGACCGCATGGCTCAATTCTTCCGTGCAACGTTGCCAGTACATTCACTGCATCTATAGATGTATACAATGCAATAGGGAAGACCCTTATTTTTTTTTAAATTACTACAGATTATAAATATAATATGAATCATGTAGAAACTATACCGGTGTGTGTTTTTTAATTGCAATTGCAAAGTGAAAAGTCCATTTTTTCTGTGTGTCAAAAAGACAGTGACGTTATTACACTGTACTAGACTTTAGACCCGTCCCGTCAACTGTGCGTTCATTTTAATTAACTCTCAAGTTAATTAATGAATGAACAATGTTAAGGAGATTCTACAATGACCGCGCCGTAAGCGCAACGCGCGGCATGCTCGAGTTTTGAAAAAATGGCGTACGTCAACAAATGCTCTTTAACTACCAAAAAAAATGTTTGCAACCTCAATTGTCGTAGTATCTACGCACTGCCTGCTTAACTTGGTAGATCCGCCGAGGTGATACTGAGACTGTGCAACCTATACTATTGATTAAGAAAATCATAATTTTCGCTGAATCAAAATGAGGTTACGGTTATTTGTTTGACAGTTGAATAGCATTCGTTACCGTTCGACATTTTTTCAAAACATGAGCATGCCGCGCGTTGCGCTTGCGGCGCGGCCATTGTAGAATCTCCTTTATGTAACTAACTCCGATAGTTTTTCGAGAATAATTCATTTGAAAAGTTGAATGAAAAAGAATAACATATGTGCAAAAATTCCGGTGGCGCCACTTGCGAGCAAACCGAAAAATAATAATTCAATGTGATGGCGTCATAGCTCGGAAGCATCAAATTCAACAATCGAATTTTTATTCGATCATTAATAATAATGATAAGGCAAGATAGGGCAAGATGCGTGCCCGTGATGTCCCATGTATAAGTCCGTTATACTTGTTGAGGATCCGATAAACGACCGAATGCATTAACGATGCATTCATTAAATAAACCCACTAATTAATAAGATGAGTGTCGTTGACCGTTCTATAACCGTGGAAAACTCGCGGTAGACCGTTGAGAGCGTCTCAAAAGAGATACTTTCTCGATGAGCGCTCGATGAAGACTATTAAGGGGGGAAAAAAAGACAAATGCGTAGCATTTCTCTTTGTAAAAAACTCGCCAAGTACACGTTTGAGAGTTTGATATAAATGGATTAAAAAAGTTACGAAATACAGTGCAGCCCCAAGTACCTGAGTAGGATTATCCACTGGCTCGATTCGAGATAATAACTGGCCTAGCCTTGGCCAATGCATAGCCCTACTCGGCGTACTTAGTGCAAGAGAAAAAAAGCGAATCCCAAATCCAGAAGGAAATAATAAAATCAAATAAAAAGCAAAACACAAATTAAAAAAAACGTGCTGGGCTGTGCAATCAATAATCGAACTATGTCATCCATGTATCAGCACAGCCAAGCACGTTTTTTTAATTTGTGTTTTGCCTTTTATTTGATTTTATTATTTCCTTCTGGATTTGGGATTCGCTTTTTTTCTCTTGCACTAAGTACGCCGAGTAGGGCTATGCATTGGCCAAGGCTAGGCCAGTTATTATCTCAAATCGAGCCAGTGGATAATCCTACTCAGGTACTTGGGGCTGCACTGTATTTCGTAACTTTTTTAATCCACTTATATCAAACTCTCAAACGTGTACTTGGCGAGTTTTTTACAAAGAGAAATGCTACGCATTTGTCTTTTTTTCCCCAATTTCAATACTTTTGTTCACGTATGATTTCCATTGAAACCAAAATATCTCTTGAGAGGATGTCACACTTTAAAAGCCTTAAAAAAAGCGTTTTTTTAAATATTTTTCTGAGAAAAACACGATTAAAGTTTTGACTTAGCTCTAAATATGAAGGAATGCCTGGGGCAGAGTGCAAAACTTCATTCGAAAAAATCAGTTCCAGGTGATAATTTTCGTTACCCATATTTTGAAAAGTCTAAAGTAATTTTTTGAGCAGAAAAGTTCAATTAATTTTTTTTTAATTCTCCAGTGGCGTTAACCCCTGAAGGGAAACGCAAGTTAAAATCGAAATGCGAGGTGAATTATGGTAAAATTCACAGATATTGTTAGATTAATTTTAGAGTTGGCGGCGAAATTAAAAAAAAAGATCCTACTAATTCTGAATAATTGATTGTACAAATTATGCATCACCACTATGCATTTATCCGTCACAGTTTCAAAATGCAGATCTCGTATCAAATTTTTGATATTTATATCGCTTGATTCCCAGATGATCGATGCATAAACTTCGATCAACATTCACTCGGCCAGTTTTGAATAATAAAAAAAAATGTATAAATGATTAAAAAATAAAAGCACTAGCACACACGATCGTAGAGGTTAGCTCTCTTATACACTACGTTCGTATTTACCTCGTCCCGCGCCCGGCAGATGGTTGACGTTCCCCTTTAGATGAAGATTTAGGAGAATTTTTCAAGGAATCTTTTCTGTAGAGAATTTTAAGCATTATAAAAAAAGTCTCTTGATAAATTCTCCCAAAACTCATCATTTTCGGGGTATTTTCAATGCAAGAACAGAAAAATTCCGCACTGATTAACAGCGACACTGTTACGGCGTTCGCAAGCGTGTACTGTACTATACAGACACAAAACCGCGTCTGTGTACACGCACACAGATGACAGTGCCATCGACCGTCTGAGTGACTGTACAGCGTACCGTGTACGCCGTACGCAGACCCACGTCTGTGTACACGCACACCGATGCCAGTCGCCAGAGGCCTATCTGTGTGACTGCACACAGTAACAGCGGTCCCAGAAGATGTGAAATGGATAAACTTTTCGGGCACTATTTTTTTTTTGTTGAAAATACAATTGAAAAAAAATTTTTTTTAATTTTATTTCAAACATTGGCTGAAAGTGGATACAAAAAAAAAATTGACGTAAAATTTTGAAAATTGATGAAGTTATTCAAAATCAAAATTTTGAAGTGCTCTTTTAGCTGTATAGTATAGCGGTAGCCTCTCGCCTGGCATTTCATGCATGTAAGAGAGAGAGAAAACGTGTACTTGGCGAGAGACGCTACCGCGTCTCCTGATTTCACTGTAGGAGGGGGAGGTAATTCGAAACGCTTTGATTCGAGACTTTTCGGCTCAAACCCCACCTAATCGCTCAGGATCTTAGCGCCAGTTTCGAACATATAAATTGAAGGGATATGAACCCACCTTTCATTTGAGCCCAGCCCCGAATTGCTGCGACGAATAGAACCAGAGATATTTGCAAAAAACTGAAAATTTCCAAAAAAGGAAGGGCCGAAAGATATCAAATTTTCAAAAAATCTAAAAAAATACATCTGACACTTGTTTTCCAGCTGAAATTTCCTCAGCTTTTCAATAGAATCGTCAAAAAAATCCATCTCTAACCGTTTCATCACAGTGTCCATTTTGTCTCACTCGCCGTTATTGTATACACTGTTAAAAATTTTTGGCCAGAAATTACTGTAAATGTGCTGGAAGTTTTTTCACTGCATGGTACTGTACATCGATGTACAGTACTGCAAAGTAAATTTCTTTACTTATACAGTAATTTTCGGACACTACTGTACAGTGATTTTCATTACAGGTACAGTAATATTCCAACACTACTGTACAGTGATTTTCACTACAGGTACAGTAATATTCAAACACTACTGTACAGTGAAATTCATTACATGTACAGTAATATTCGAATACTACTGTGCAGTGATTTTCATTGTATGTACAGTAATATTTGAGTACTACTGTAAAGTGATTTTCACGGTGGGTACAGTGATATTACAGTACGAGAATAGAGTACTTTACGGTAATTTTCCTGCTTTGTAATATAATATTCTAATATGATAGTACTGTAAGATTACAATACAAATGCATGGAATTTCTCTTACTTTCACAGTATTCCACAATGCACAGATATTTTAATATATAATTTATATTGATATTATTTCTCTTGCGAGACATGAAAATATGAATGCCAGAGAATTTATGTAGTAAATCTTTCATTTATTCAATTCAATATTTGGTACAATTTCGAAGAAACGTTCATTCATTAGCTCAATTGATGCTTCAGGCCATCATTAAATTTCATGACTTTCGAATCTACTGGGGTCACTTTCGTCCTTTTGGCCACTTTCTTACATACTTCCTCAGGATTTATTTGCAGGAAACATCTGAGAGCAATGGAAAGAATCAGTCTATTAACATCATGTTATCAACAATCGAAATATTAAGCATGGCAGTGGAAAATATAATGATTGTTTCGTAAACGTTTAGAAATGGCATAAATTCTTCAAGAAATTTCGTTTTTTCTTACCTTTCAAAGAATTCGAGGGAATGATACAAATTTTCTGGATAAGCACAGCCGAAGATGTAGTACAATGCGAAAGTCAATAGGAAACCATCAATGACTCCACTCACTGAAATGCGATTTTTTTATCCATTGCTAATGCATAGATGGCGACTTCGTCGTAAAGTGATTGTCCTGTAATATTGAATTAAACACTATTTGTAGATTTGCAGGATAAAAATCCACTAAGAGAAAAGATGTATTTTATAGAAAAATTCGTCTTTGAATTAAGAAATAAAATAATTGGAGATTTCCGATTCCACGCAAGCTTTGAACCAAATATAAATATCATCACACTAAGAAAAAAATGTTTAATCCCCAGAAAAAAATTTGCTGAAAGTGAGAAAAATCAAGAATTATGAGTTTTGAGAAATTATTCATTGAAAGTAATGATGCGTTATTTGAATGGAATATTTCTATTTATTGGACTGAACATATTTTTACTCATTAATGTTTGGAACGAATTGACAACTTTTCAAGTTTATTATTTTATCTCTTGTTCGCAGAATAAATATACCACTTTAGGATAAGAGTTTTCATGTTAATCAATGAATAACTTGATTAAAAAAATAGAGTTTGTAATAAAATATGGATAACTGTCTGTGATTATCAATTTTTTTTTTATTGAATTCAAAAATAACTTTTTCGATGATAGATTTCTCTTCTCAGTATGAACAATGAAAAAACTTCTCATCTAAGTCTCCAGTCTGTCATCAATAAAACCGAGGATTATTTTGAATATAAAAGTCGTTTATTACAAAATTACTATCGAAGTACGGCCATTAAATTGTGAAACAGAATAGAAATTTCTTTTTCAAATTTTTTCAGAATAGAAGTTTCTTCTCGTCACTGAATTAAGAAAAATTGAATTTCCCACCTCACTTCGCTCGGTTAAAACTTGTCTTCACTCTTGTGTTAAAAAACATTAGATGCACCATGTAAGAAAAAAGTGAATTTCGACAAAAATCGGTCACCCTTGCTTCGCTGAGCCGAAAAATAACGAAAAAATACCTTCTTCCCGCCCTAGGTTAATAAAATGCTATTTCTTCTAAAAAAAATCACTGAGATTCTCACTTGAACCTTCACGTTTTCAAATCTTGGAGATGAAACATTTTTAATAAAACATTTGAATATTTTCAACACGAATACAAAAGCCGTTTGAAACGAGAAATCTCATCAAATATTATTTACAATTAATTCAAACTTAGATTATTTGGATTGAAAAAAAATTCTCAAAATGGAACACGGATACTCCTTTGAAGGATTCATTTTTGAATTATGATAAATCTATTGAATAATTGTATTCGTTCTTACCTGTGTTTGCAAACTGTTGAATACTTGAGAATCCCAAACAATCGAAGTCTTCTCTTCCCAATGAAAATGAAAATAACTGTTTTTCTTTCACCACTTGAATAAAAAAGACACTTTCTTCAGAGAGCTTGCATGAAACTATGTACTAATTACTTCAACGAGATGATGCCAGGAGAAAAATTATCAAATTAATAATAGCTGAGTTTATCCGAAACTCAAGTAATCGATTTAAGGATTAGTTTTCAACTGAACATTCATATTAAAAACTTTGCAATTTGACATTACAACTAGTGGGGATGTCTCAAATCAATTGTGATTGGTGGAAAATTTACCTGATAGGAGAAACGACGTAGGAATCGCGAGGGTAGGTGAAAGGGACGTTCATGAAGTAAAATCTAGTGAGACAGTACGAAAGAGTGCTGATCAGGTACAAGGGAGTAGGAAGTAGTTGGTGACAAAGCGCTGGGTTTTCCCCGACCATAAATGACCCTAATAAATAGATGATGAATAAAAATTTTCATGTCAGGTAGTGTCATCGAGGATAAAAATGGGGAAAAACTTTGAAAAAATAGAGTGTCCGTCTGAAAAGTTGTCAAAGAGGATAGAAAAGGACAATGAATACTATAATGAATGAGGCACAGCGGGTTAATACGTGAAACTCATTGTTTGAGCAGCAGAAATATTTGAATAAAATATTTTGAACTTATTTTTCTTTCTTCGGGCATGGGTCAAATAATATAAATCTCACTTCATAGTCTTGATATTTACCTTTCAATATTCATCGGTGAATAGTGAACACTTTCGATATTCATCACTGACATATGCATTTGCAAAAAATTGGAAAAATAGATTAAACCACGCGTTGAATACTATGCCAACTCGAGTTGAAGTGGCTACTACGGTAGCAAACTCAACACTAAAATGGACATTGCAAGAGTATAGTCTCTGAAGGTAACGAAAAATGCCATCTTGCAGCCCTCAGAGCTACACAGAGGTTCGCTGCGGGGAAATGCCAGGTAAAATTTTAAGAAAAGGGGTAAATGGGGAAAAAACCGACCTCTATGGTCAACCACTGCTTTGAAATTTCGTTTCATATCTTATAAATTTCCTATACTGAACTTTTTCCATATTTTTTGAAATTATGTGGAATAACACCTCAATTATTTTTCTGTGAGGTCAGGTGTAACTGGATCGTATTTTCCAGATTGAGTTATGCAATCTATGTCTTTATCTACATCTATATTAACTAATTATAATGAATGAAACAGATGAAGAAAGGTCATTATTTATATGGTGTAAATGAAGTTACTAGTCTTTTACGTAATGAATTTCCTGGAGGATCAATTGTCATGTGATTATTTCTTGTAATTTTCATGCACTGTAGTGTATACAGTATATGAAAATTCATTTGGATAGAACAATTAGATTTCCTTCCATCGATACTATAAACTCATTGTACAGTCGTGCGGTAAAAATACAAGAAAATTACATATACTCGAGCACATTTAGTAGAAAATTCTATCATTGAACAGAGTACTGTACTAGTCATGTAAATTTACAGGATGAAATCATAGAATTCTAGTACAGGAGAGTAAAATTAAAGTTTTGTACTAGAATTTTACAGTAAAAATCAGGCGAATACTCATTATCGTACTAAGTACATGATTTTACTGTACTGGTGTACTGTAAAAGTACTAGAAATTTACATATATTTTTAACAGTGTATAATATAGACATATATTCACACAATCACATGAAAATTCTGAAAATTCCCAAGATATCCTATGTTATTCATTTTTATGCAATATTTTATATTAAATAATTATTCTACTTTGCATCCCGCGTTCCAAATAGCCCCCGTTCCACTTTGCCTCCGCGTTCCACATTGCCCCGCCGTTTCATTTGCCTCACCTTTCCACTTTGCCCCACCCTTCTTTACAACGAAGAGTTATACATGAAAAAATGAGCTTTCCCTATTGTACGCTCTCCTCTCTAGTTAAAAATTTGACTCTCATTGATGATTGAATTTAATAAACCGTTAAAATTCTCTACCCCAAACCCAGATGCCCTCGAGCGAATCAATAACAGTTAACTACAGAAGAACAGAATTTTCATCCACATTCCGTTAATGAATTGAGAATTTTGGTTTCAAAAATTTTCATTAATCGATGATAATGAATTGGTATATTTTTGTTGGGTCTTCATTATGCAGTAGCAATTATCTTCTAAGTTGAATAATCCTGGGTAATGTATTGTTATCCATCGTGCTGTCAATAACAGAGATTTATTATTTCTAACATTATTCATGTGAGACTAAGTATGGATGACACATAATTCGATAATATGCACAATGAATTTGTGTGGGATTGAGAGGTAAACAAAATTTGATTAATACAGTGACTCCAATTTTTTCCACGCTCATTATGTTGTGGAATTTGAATGTGTTTGCTGTCCACATCGATTGATTGTAATTAAGTGCGCATCATCCGAACCGGAATCAGAATGGAAAATCGGCGTAACATTCGAACTAAGAAAATCTTTCTTGATTCATTGAGATATCTCGATTGGTACAGTGAAACCTCCCAATATTTCCGCTCTCAATATTTCCATTCCCCTTCCGTGAGGAGAAATACAGTCCCCCACTCCGCATTCTCACTATATCTTTCTCACTCTATCTGTATCCATCCTTGTTTTCTTGCGCATGATCCAACATGCGCAAAGTGACAAAGATAGTCAAATAAAAAGAGAGAGACATAGATGTTAGAAGAGAGCAGCACTATCTGCCCTCTCTCTCACATTCGGGAAGAGTGGGGATCGCTCAAACCTCCCAATATTTCCAGCGGAGACCCCTGAGCGAGGAAATATTGGGAGGTTCCACTGTAATTGAGGTTTGAGATTCTTCCGGATTGCGCACATAGTTCGACTGCGGGTAATGTTGATTAGGTCAATCATCTGCTGATTAGTAATTGAGATAGTCCGATAAATGAACAACCGTTTTATTTGAAACTTTCCCCAATTTTGTGAAAATCCGTTTATCCCCTAAATAATTAAAAATCACTCAAATTCATGAGAATCAATTCACTTTCAAATTCGTTTTTTCAATGTTTTACATGATCATAATTAGAATCAGCAAATTTTCTAGGAAACATTCATTTTTAACATGTGTTCTTCATGGAATTATTAGAATAAAAAAGAATATTCAACCGTTTTCTTAGAAGACCCATGAAAAGGAACCATTGACCACTATATTCTCTAAAAATGCTGAAATTTTTCATCCACTCGATTCATTTCCTTTTTTTATTATTTTCAGGTTCATGGTGGTATTGGTGTGCCTCATATTCAGTGTTTTATCCACGATAGAACAATACAGTGACTTCGCAAATGAAACTCTTTTTTGGATGGTAAGTAATTCAACTATTAGCCCCGATTATTCTTACATTGCGTGTCACATGCATGTCTGAGAAAGCCTTCACCGAATGTTGAACTCACCTGGCAAAACTGCCTCAACTGCTCTGTCGATTGAGCTGTTTATTGAGTTTGACATTGATACCACTCACCAAGACAATTTGTAGCTATAGGTTTCATTTAGATTCGTTTCACTGCAACTCGAACAGCGAAAAATGCAAGTGTAAACGATGTTCACAGACTAGTTCACAGTGATATTCACGCGTCAGAAACAGTGTGGACTTAACTCGGATACTCTTTGATGTTAATTAGCAAATAACAGATGTCATAGTTACTACCAGATATTTGTGAACGAGGAACTTTGCACCAGAATTCTTCAGTCACTTTGAACTAAGCTACCAGCTATCAGATCTATAAAGAAAAACGGAAGGCGAGCAGCTGATGCAATGAAAATGTATTTTCTGCCCTCAGGGAGTAAAATACGACGTTTCTAGTTCTTTCCTCGTAGTTCTTTCCTCTCTCGAACAGAAAGATATCGTACGCACCATGGATGAAAAAAAGTCAACTCGGCCAAAAATTCGACACCCTCGCTTCGCTCGGGAGGCAAATTTTTGGCCATGTTGACTTCTTTACTTCCTTGGTGCGTAATATACTATTATTCAGAGGATCAACCGAGTGCACACTCATGATGCTAGGATTAGGAATGGGAGAATATTCAGAGGTTTTAATAATTTTCCAAGAATTCATGGAATAGTCAGTGGTAATGCGCCAGTGATAGGGTAGAGGATGAAATGGGATGATGGCATAGAATATACACATTTCGAAACATGAATCGATTTTATGAATTGGATTCTATTATTCAATTCAGATATGGAAAATCTGGTGAGAATCTGGTGAATCAAGACTTTTTATGATGTGAAGGCTTTCACGAAAAAATCAGAAAGAAATGTAAAGATGCTTCAGCTAGTCTACATTTCTAGCTCATTTCTGCATTTTTTCTGAATCCTCTCCTACTCGTACAAAATCTCTAGAAAAGATGCTAATCAAACATCTCATAAATGTCCCATTATAATTGAAGAGATCGGAGCAAAACGGAGATGTGGGGTAAAACTAATTAGAAATATATTGAGTTTTTTTCCGACAATTTTATTGACTTCAAGAAAAGTCTCTTGATGAATTCTTTTAATCGATCAGCAGTCGCGCTATCTCACCAGCGTTCTTCACATTGCAGAATGTTGCCAAAATTCGCCACAGGTGTTGCACAGGCGCTGTTCCATGAAAATCTCAGCAGAAACCATATGCGTAACACGTAAAAATTTTGACGGCGTCATAAATAATATTTTTTTTTCTGCTAAACAACAACTTATAAATGATTTTCATTGTCGCTAAAATGAGTCGCACATGAGTCGTGAGCCCATTCTCCAAAACTTTTGGCTGCTGCTTTATATCCCATGAGGTTATCATAAACAGCTTCGAGGACATTAGCCATCGAAATTTCTCCCCAGCTTGGTCTGTCAGTTTTTCGTTTGTAATGACGCACCATACTTAATCAATTTTATTGCAAAAACAAATAGTTTTTTCAACAATTAGCACCGTCATGTAAAGAACTTCATTTGTCAACAAAAACTTGTCAGTTAGAAAATACAAGTTAGAAATTTGAACTTACAAATCAAGCGCGAACACAGCACCATTGGCGGTGACGACAGACAGTGAACGTGTATATGAACGCCAAATTTGAATCTTGAAAAATTGATCATAATAAAAAAAAAAATTAAAAAATTTAAGGGTACCCCATTTTGCCCCATCAACAGAATTTTTTTTTCGTCATAGCAATTAGAAATTTCTCTCATTTACTTCAAATATGAATGAAAAAAAGCATTTTTATCGTATTTGAGCTTTGAAAAGCCGGAATGTGCTTTGAGTAGCCCATTTTGCCCCGGTCTCCCCTACTACTTTATTAACTAATCGTATCAATTCATTGAAGTAAATTAATACTCTACATTATGCACGTATCGTCACAAATATTCAAAAGAAATCAATACTCACACAATTTCGATAAAATTTTGTTCCTCTTCTAATTCGCCTGTCAACGTGATTGTGCACAACTTCAAAACCAAGTGAGTGGGTTCAATTCCCATCAGTTCCAACAAATCATTGGAAACATTTGAAAGAAAAATTAAAAAGAGAAGGAAAATTCTTTGACAGCACCGTAAAATTCTTTCACTGACCCGCATGAAGGATGTATGATCGAGGGAGTGGGGAAATGGTGGTGGGGATGGGCTCGGGAGGTTGCGGGGTTCTCCCCTGTTTCTCTTATTGGCCGGCAGTGGCACTCATGAGAGCAGAAAATGGCGAGAAAAGAAGCATTGAATGAAATAATTTGAATTTCAATTGGACTTTTCTTCTCAGGATGGATGGATGTACCCCGGACTTTTTACAATAACATTCTTCGAGGAATAATCTAACTATAAGAAAATTTCGACGCCCCAAATCGAAAATTTTTGTCATGATCATACATCCTCAAGTAAGAATTATTTGTAGTAAAATAATATTTTTATTTAGTTGGATCCTTATCTTCAAAGTGCTAGGCACATCTGCTGAATTATGATTATTGGATATTGGCTATGGAATTGGTTTCTTTTAAATTTTTATTGAAATGACTACGCGTTTTCCCATCAAAAGTTTTCCCTTTTATTAATTACTTTTGCGTTACAATTTCCCAAATAATATTTCTAATATTTCTAATGTCACTAAAATCTAGGAAGCGAATATTTATGAGAGAGATTTATGTTCTTGAATTGAGATTTCTCTAAAATACTACGATTTTCACGAATCGTCCAAAATAATGTTTGAAAAGTTCCTTAAGCGACCAGATTAATTATGATTTATAATGTTCAACAAACTCACGTTAATTTTGACTTTTATGAAGTCCGCGAAATGAGCCAAAGTCCACTCGTGGGGAACAATGTGTCCTGTCACAATTATTTAATACACACGTAATAGATAATTCGCAATCTATCGGCCGGTGTGGTCCAGGATCGATGCTACGTAGATGGGCGTAATTGCTGTCGTCCTGGTTACTCAGATTGACTCGAAATCGCTGGGCAGGTGATTCACTGATTTCAGAGTTACGGTGACGAGTTTCTGAGGAGCCCTGCCTCTGGGGGCCTATTCTCGACGCATGGGAACAGGATTCGTCAACGAATATAGCATCTTCGTTCACGAGCATTTCGTTCACGGGAGATATTCCCACACGAAAAAGTTTCGTTGACGAAACGACTTTCCGATTCATTTACGGATGTCACTTCCTTGTTAGACGTGGTGGATGATCCTCTTCATCGAGGAGCTACACATTTTCCATAAGTTCAAGATTCACTAGATGACAAACGTAATTCATTTCTCACTCATAAATGTTCTCATGACACTCGGCCGCAATTAATATTTTCACTTCCAAGAAAGAGAAAATAGGTTATGTGAACTCTTCGTATGGGAACTTCCATTTCGTGAGGGAATCGTAAATCCGTTAACGAAATTGATGCACAAATTGTCTGATTCGTTCACGAATTTTATTTCGTCAACGAAAACAGTTTCCCATGCGTCGAGAATAGGCCCCCTGGTAAAAATCAATCAACGCTTGTTAAATTTTTGCATACGAATGTCAATTTTTCCGATTTTTCTCCGTAAAAAGCACCGGTGGGAGATGCTTGCACCTCGGTTACAGTGCTAAACACCGTAATTTTTCTCGAACTTTTCTCTCCGTGTAGAATTCCCTTTTTGGCTCTGTCATCCACATGAGAATCTAGATTCAAAGAAGTGAGAGAAGAAAAATCTATGCAGCTGCAGAAGGGAAATGAAAATTTTCGATAGTCGATGTTACTGAATATACTTCAATTAAATGGAGACATACTTGGAGTAGCATCGTAGCCAAAACAATTGAGAATGGAAATGCACATGAAAGATGAAAATGCTGAAAAATAAAGAAAAAACACATCTCCACTAACTAATCAAATTCTTTTTGCCTTGAGTACACGTGACATTGCCTCACAGAGATTCACACAGGATTTCCCCACTCTCACTGAGATCCATTTGTAAATTCTCTTGTTCCGGTCGGCAAACTAGTCAGGAGATATATCTATCTTTGAGGTAGATTCAACGTGTATGCGCCAGACAGCTAAAGTTAATCCGACAGTCTTCGGGCTAGTTCACGGATTAAATACGTTTGGCTAACGCAAATAGATTAACTAACCATCAATCACATGAAACACGTCTGTCTTAAATTAATTGAAGTTGAATTTGTGCAACTGACTTTTCATGAAAAATTATATTATGAATAACGTGTAATGAATTGATAGCACTTGATCGGATTGAATAACTGGTTTATACTACAAGCTTCCTTGATTTAACTTATTATGAATTTAATTACAAAATTCGAGAGATGAAGTTTGCTATAACATTAGCAGTGGGCATAACTTGAATAATTTTTCATTTTATTTTCATATTTTCGTTACTAAATATTTCATGGAAATCCCGGAATACTCGTATTTGAGAGCAAGTTCGGAAGTGAATGTTCATGAAATCACTAGGAGAGATAAAAATTTTTGATAACTTTTTGAGGTATTTCATCGTGAAGATGGACACTGAATGACAGAGGATTGAGTATAATTCAAAATTTTCCCGTGAAGCAGAATTTTATTTAATTATTTGGAGAAGTTTTCCGCTAATTTTAATAATTCTGGGAACAATGGGACGGAATGATCCTGAATTTTTGTTTTTGAGCGAAGGACTTCATGAAAAAATGCGGAGATGCTTCATCATGTCTAAGTTGTTGGGTGATTTTTTTATATCGATTCGTACAGACCTTCACTCTCAAAAAAAAATTCGATTCATCTTGTGATTCAAATTTGCTGTTTTTGAGGTAGCGATACATAAAATAATGAATCTAAGAATAGAAGACTCCCTGCTGTAGAACTTCTACAATTTTCACTCTTTAACAGACCCATAAGGATCAAAAAAAATCACGGGTACTTTTTTTTTTGCAAATATCTAGAAATTGAATAGATGTAGAGACGCGTATCCAGAGCTCTTATTCGTAGGAAATTTCACGAACTATAAGAAAAGTTGTGACGATTGACGCAATTTATTTATTGAACAATCAATTAACGAATTTTTCTAATGACTGAATTGACTGGACGAAACGAGACAATGTTGGGCACCACTTGGTCTGAATCTTGAAATTCACTAAACGGCCAACAATTCAGTGAATTCTACCCTCAGGTGGGAAGAAGGACGGAACTCCTTGCGTCCTAGACGATCTGAAATTCGGGTGAGGCGGCAAAAACAACTCGGGCACTTAAATCGACGAAATATTCAGTTTATTAGACTCTAAACAATGATATTGAATACAAAAAAAATAAATGTAGTTATCGTTAACGCGTAACAGGGCCTGAAGGCAATGAGAGTGGGCAGCTGACCTTAACTGACGATGACGAGACTTAACTTGACCTGACCTCTGCTGTGGGGTAGGGGTGACCCTCGGCTTCCTCAACGGCGTCTTCGACGACGCCAGACTCGACGTCTTCTTGACAGGATTTCTCGACGATGACGGCTACGGGACGACGACCACCACTAGACGAGGACTTTCCTCAGGACTCTACTGGACAGCTCACAGATTAACCCTACGACCACCCTGTCTCGACTCCACTTCTACCTTCTTGAACTCTCCTCTCGACACAACCACTACATTCCTTGCGCCCAATTACCGGTGACGGATTGAGGGGTTTTGCCCCCCTACAATAATCCCCCGGAGAAAATCTCCCGGAAAAAAGCCCCTTTCAAGTATGCTCCCTGAAAAAAATTTCCCGGAAAAAACCCCCTCATAATATGCTCCCTGAAAAAATCTCCCGGAGAAAATCCCCCTTCATGAATCTCCACAAAAAAAGTCTCCGAGAGTTTTTAGAAAAAAGGATTTTCAAAAAAAAAAAACAATATATGAAGTGAGCAATTTATTAAACACCATGATTAACATAATCAATTTAAAACACAAATCATAACCATCATTAATAAAGTATTAAAATTCACCAAGATAGAACGTTAGCAACATTTTTCAAATAATTCTCAATGTCCTTCGAATCATAACTCTCAACAATATTCTTTGAACGTGCATCGTAATCACGATAAACCTTCTTCTTTGCTGGAGGAGAAGCCCAACAAAAAGAGAATAAGAAAATCATTAAAAAAAAAAATTCACTACCATGAGAATAGCTTGTTAAAAAAAAGGGGATTTTTTCCTGGGAAATTTTTTTTCAGGAAATTTTTAAAAAGGAGATTTTTACCGGGAAATTTTCTCCATGTGATTTTCTCCGGGGAGGAAGACCCTGGTCACCACCGGTGACGACTGCCCTATCTCCTCTCACATCAACTCTCTGCGCTCTCTTTCTTCTCCCGACTCTCCCCACTCTCACTGGCCCTTACCATCACGTGATCTCGTTGACGAAGGCTTGAACACTCGTCACAAAGTCTTTCGATAAATTCCTCTAAGCTCCGTCATTTATTGTCGTACTAACGAAAGAATCGACACGGAGAACCGTAGTGGGGGAACCTAGCTCCTAACGTTCCTCACGTCGATTCTTTCGTTAGTACGACAATACAAGATATTCTCGGAATAAACTACATGATTTTCAGACTATTTTTGGATTCCTCTACCACTTTGTTCCTGATTGGATCTCCGTGAACCTATCGAGAGACTCTTTCGCAACCTGTGATATTCTCTAAAGAAATTTCCTCAATATTTTACCGAATCCTAAACCCTTCAAATACATTCATGATACAATCTGCATGATACTTTCAAGATTTCTCGCCATTTTACTGATTAGATTGTTCTAGTGAAAATTTATATCCTAATACATCCATCCCAGATTATAATCAAAAACTAAGAAATTCAATTGATCCCAAAATCCTCACTCGATGAACTTCATTACCCTCCAAATTTCATTCTTCCTTCGTCAGCACCAGTTTAACTAATTGACGTTTGCTCAAATTACTCCAATCTTAAGCATTGTAACGCCTCAATTTTCCACGAAGAGATAAAGAATAGCCTGATGACCAACGAAAAAAGTCCTCTCCAATATTCCTTGATGACATTCAACACAGTTAATCACTGGGGAGAAAGGAAAAAGAACTATTTCTCCGAGCGTAATACTGCCAGTTCTGCAGTTCTCGGAAGAATGAGAGAGATGAACAAAAAAAAAGTCAAGTAGTCTCCAAGGAGTCATTATATTTTCCTCACACGATTTGTGATCAGTAAAGACTCGATTCTTCGATCGATACTAGTTCACAGGCTATTGAAAATATCACGAAGACTTTTGTCAGAGATGTACGAATGAAAAGAGCGACAAAAGTACTCTGGAGGAAATGAAAGACAAGCGGAAAAGAGTGAATTGAAATATATATAGCTAGTCCGTGATATTGTTACTCCAGATGCTGCAGAGCTTAACTGCACGTTATTGAGAAATAAAATTGAAGATTGAATGATGCTGGATTATGTGAGATGATTCTGAAAGGGAGATGCAGCAATGAGTATCTTCAAGATCCTGATTAGGATTGTATGAATATTGAAAACTTTAAATAATTCATAATTAATTGAATACAAATAACTCAATTCAATGAATAATGGGATATTCTGTAGTAATATGCTACTAATTAGGAGGAGCAACATGGAATCGGGTAAAATATTGATATTTCCAATATTCAATTTTTTTTATGAATTGAATGGTAGTATTTAATTCAGTTCCAATACTACCAACACGCTGCCAAATAAATACATAAAGACATGCCTTATTTTGAGAGGCAAAAAACTCAAGTGATTTCTTCGCCCATCTATCTCACTATTATAACTAGTTCTAAAAAGGGCCGTGCAGATTCTCTTGCAGTGACCCTTCTCATGAAGAGCTCGTAAAGAACATATGAATCTCTCATTCCAATTACATGGACTATTCATCGTATAATTTATCTTTTTTATGCAGTGACTGAAATTCTTCGCTTAAAATTATGAATTCTCTAGTCAGACCTTCAGGGTTCTTCCATTAATTCATTTATATCAGATTAGAAGATTGTCCTATTCTCTTATAAACAGGAGGATGATTCAACGAGGGAAAATGAATGGGAGAGAGGCTTAACCCTTGACTGATCACTATGAGCGACCAAACGACTTTGGTCAAATGAGGAGCGATTCCCCGCCATGTTATTCCGGTTGTGATGTTGCCAAATCCATTCTCACTGCGCGAGCGCGTTTAGCGAGTTTTCGGCAACATCGCTCACCGAATAACTTCATTTAGAATGCGAAAAAATTTTATCATGCTACAGTGAAACTTCCCTATATTTGAAACACGCCCTTGTCCTTACCACATCACACGCATGTCTTATATGCGGAAGTCTGTGCAGTCAAATTCGCATGAATACACGTATATTTTTAAAACTTCAATATGCCCTCCTAAATACTTTTTCATACCTAGGACACGAAAAAACGATCGTTTCTTCGTGTCCTCGGTATGAAAAATAGTATTTGCACCTCGGCCGTGAAAAAGTCAACTGCGAAAAGAATTTGCTTCCCGAGCGAAGCGAGTTTTGACTTTTTTTTCAGCCTAGGTACGAAATATACTATTTTTTAATTGATCATCCTGGTGGTCACAATAAATCGTAGTGGTGGACTGGATCGTCAAAAATGGAATGAGAATCTAGTATAAATATAAGGGGCGGTCAAAGATACGAGAATCAAATATAGGGGAATTCCACTGTAGAATTTACTCTCTTTCTTCATCAACTTTGTAGCATATGTCATTGAGGAAATATAATAGTTTGTTGAGTACTTTAATAAATTAATGCTATTTTTTCCTGAATTTTGGGCTTAACCGATTGATTATAAAAAAAATAAAAACGGCGAAACGCGGGGAATCTCTCACATGGTGATCCATCTAGCATTAAATTCATGCGCTGCAGCTGAATTCATAATAAAATTTCTGAATAATGAACCAGAATTTATGTTCACAGGAAATATGCCTGGTGTTTTTTTTTGGAATCGAATATATAGTGAGACTATGGAGCGCTGGCTGCAGATCAAAGTACATGGGCTGCTTCGGCCGTTTGCGCTTCATACGCAAACCCATCTGTATTATAGGTATAACCAATAAATTCATTTTATTCATTAAACTGATGTAATCAAATAAACAACGGTTATTATCATCATATTTACTATTTTAATTATTATCATAATTACTTTTATAACGAGTTTATAAGTTTTAAAAATTTGACACTTTCTTTAGAAGTTCTTTTCTTTCAAATTTCCATTCAATTCTACATCCATGAAAAATATCTAGGCAACGAGACAAGGAAGTGTCAGTTAAAGTAAAACGTTTGGGTGCTTTTGTCGTTTCTTTCCATTCCCTTCGGGGATACGAAAGCAGAAATCCTAAAAGTATGTGAGAAGAAACTGAGCACACACTACCTCTTGACGACAACCAAAGTTATCTCACTCGTTCTCCACAAAGAATTCAAAAGTTTTATAACTTTCTTTAACCAGTTCCGGTACTTTCCCCCTCTTCAAAAGAGATAAAAATGAAAAGAAACAAGCAGAAATAACAAAAAAGAAAATAATAAAAATCGAAATTGAAAAAATCCCTTCTAGGACCCACAATTGTCAGTCGAATTCATGCATATCTCTGATCATATATCCTATTGATTTAAATAATCATAAAATTCAAAAATAGTGGTGTCGTGAATTTGAATGAAAATACATTCAAATACTGACAATAGAAAATTATCATTGCAGATTTAATCGTAGTCGTTGCATCTATGGTTGTGCTGTCTGTTGGAAGCAATGGACAAGTATTTGCTACATCAGCAATTCGTGGGATTCGATTTTTACAAATTTTACGAATGCTCCATGTGGATCGTCAGGGTGGTACTTGGCGATTACTTGGATCAGTTGTTTTTATTCATCGTCAGGTAAGAAAAAGATAGTTTTCATTTCTTCCATTCTAATGATACTTGTTGAAAGGATTACCTAATGAAACTATTGATATTCAAGTCTTGGCAGTCAACTTTTTCCTACTATCCTAATTACCTTTAAAAATGCTCACGAATCATTGGTATTTATTTTGCCCTATGATGGCATTATTATCGTACATTGATAATTTCAATTGAAACTCTTCATTTATCGTTCCCCAATGCATGAAGGAATAGATGATGGAATTTCTGCTAAGTCAGAGATCTCAATGAGAATCGTAAAAAAATTCTGTTGGAGTCAATAGCAAAATGTTCAAGATAATGAATGTACCCGGAATTTTTCGAGCTTGATTTCACCCAAAAAAGCCGCCATGTTCAATATTTAGCACATGCTCCTTCTACCTAAGAGTGATCTCATGGAAATTTCGAAAATTTACGCCCACGAGCATTTAGTTAATATTGAAACGTTATGGGCGCCATTTGTTGGTTCTGCCTCAACTGCCAAGCAGTTTCCGTTCAATTCAACGTTGGCATGCATATACCTGGCGGACCCGTTGTCGAGGTATTGATTGTTGGGTGTGTACCCATATTGATATGTTCATTCAGTCGATCAATGGTCGATACGAATTATGAAATCTTTTGGAAAACAAAAATGATTGACAATCGCTGCCTGTCCGAGTCGATTTATTTCCTTTTCTCAAGAAAGTTCAGAATTTGCATTGACCATTGACCGATGAAAGAACGACTGAGTGAACATATTAATATAGGCAATCGACGGGTCTGATAGGGATAAACATTGTTCATCCGCCAATAAGCGTATCTTTTAATGAATAGGAAATAGGAAGAACTATTGAGGGGTTCCCTCCTAATTTTATTGAATGAATATTCACAAAGACTTATTTCAGGAGAATAAATGATATTTTCTTTTACCAGGAATTGATAACAACTCTGTACATCGGGTTCCTGGGTCTCATTTTCAGTAGTTACTTTGTGTACCTAGCCGAAAAGGACGAGGTGGGGCCCGATGGCAAAACTGATTTCTCAAGTTACGCTGATGCATTGTGGTGGGGTGTGGTGAGTAATAATAATCATGATGAGTTTTTCCCTTTTGCTTTCGAATGGAAGCTTTATAATCGTAATTTTTTTCGAGTTTGAGATTTTATCATGATATGACTGCAAATGACCCAAAGCGTCAAGAACCGCCGTTTTCAAAAAATGGCTGTGTGTGTGTGTGTAATGATGCATTTTCCGCTTTACTTTGAAACGGGGCTAGCTAGCGATCTGAAAATTTTACGATATGTTTGCCATGCGTGTTCTAAGCTCTCAAAAATTTCAGCTGAATCGGCCGGATACTTCTTGAGAAAAATGAAAATGTCGAAATATCGTTTTTTCGACTTTTCTCGCTGAAAAATGGAATTACAGCGTCCACTCTCAGCGAGGAGATGCGCGCTTATGAACTGCATCTTTGACCACTGGGGTGGTGGGAGCTCAGATTTTTAGTTTATCCAGTATGAAACTTTTGAGAAATTTTTCGTAAAAATCTTGATTCCTCTATAACTTGATAAATAATTGAGCTAGAGACCTCAAATTTTGTGAGGTTATACATCTGATGAGCACAAAATTTGGAATTGAAACTGAGCGGAATCGGTCCAGTAGATTCTTAGATATTAGCCTAGACACATCCGAAACAGCAAGCTATATCTTCAAAACTATTAAATTGATTATATTTGGGATGAGCGTAACCCTCTGAGGCCTATTTTGGTTTCCTCACTCTACTCACAAATCAGTGATGGTAGATTTGAAATTCAAAAATCCATTCGAAAGCTTTCTGCCAACTGCATTGGCAAAATATTAATTGTAAGATGTTCAAATTACGCACAAGTAGTGGGACTCCTGCTTGTTTCAATTTCATTTAGTAAGATCTCTTTTTATTCCAATAAAAAAATCGCAGGATAACATGAATTCATATGCATTCGATAATTAATCTGGACGAATATTTGAATTTCATGTGTAGTTTTAATACTCTCATAAATACAGGAATTATCCATTCACGATTATATCAATGATATGGAAACACATTGAGTTTTTATGCCTCGAATAAACGAAATAATTCAATTGGCTCATTTTTATCTGCAAAATGAAAATTTCAACATTGATTTAATCTTTCTACAATATTTTCAGATTACCGTGACAACAATTGGCTATGGCGATACAGTTCCACAGACTTGGATGGGCAAAATCGTAGCCTCATGCTTCAGTGTTTTTGCCATATCATTTTTTGCATTACCAGCAGTAAGTGGATACTTTTAATAAAAAATTACTCTTCCAAATATTCATTGCAATAGTCCAAGATTTAATGGAGTTATAGATTTATTTTACATGGACATGGAAATTTCTGAACTGACTGAAGAGAATATTTACAAGTCCGAAATTGTTACGAACACCTCCGCATATAATCGCAAAAATTTTGATATACCAAAGTAAAATGTTATTGAACTTGTCAGGGGGGTGAAAACTTTGAGATAATTACATGATGCGTGTAAACATAGACGTTGGCGTACTAATTTCAATTTTCCCTATGAAGGATGTATTCGAAGTTTATTCTGGTATTGATATTTAGGAAATTTATGGTAATTTTCATTGCGTCATACTTTGTAATTAGAACTGTGATAAGTAAATAATGGAATGATTTCCAATAATTGAAATATCGCTTCTGTTATGAATGAAATTCATATACTTCTCCACCTTAAAGTAACTGATGGAAAGTGAACTTTCATAGTCTTTTTATTAACTTCCGAGCATTGCTCCTTTTTCGTATCCTGTGGACGCTTGTCTCTGAATTTCACTTCACCGGAATAGTTGAAGTGCTGGGTTTCATCGATTTTCGATGAAGGCAACTACTGAACAATTCGAGAATGAAAAACAAATGATCGAGCTTTATTAGGAAGGCCTGTACACAGACATGAAATTCTTCATAGTGAGGAATTTCTGAAGCAATGACTCTTTTTGGGAATATGGAGGCAATTTGGGTACTTCCAGTCTCTGCACTGAACCTCAATATCAAAAAAATAGAACACTCACATGGTTCTCTAAGTTTTTTTCCTAAAATTATGTAACTAAAATTTTTGAATACTCTGAAATCGACGTACCCTTTGTTTCCATCTGATTGTAGTAGTAACAGCGCTCTCGACATTTGTGAAACCATAATTTTAGTGCAGTGATGTCACAAAGATTTTTGAGCAGCACGGAAATGTTCAATTTTCAAGTGTTACTCACACAGCAATTAACTGTCGTTTTTACCAATTGTGTGTTTTCCAAATCGCATAATAATGGGAGGATATCTGCTTTTTTTCAAGTTATGATCGAAGTAAACCTGTGGGGCAAAATGAACCAACATTTGTATCAGTGTCAAGGCCGTCACCAAAAAAATCTGAGACAAAATCTATATTTTTCGCATAATTATCTCCTCCATTTGTAGTATACGCATAATGAAAATTAATTTCAGGGTATACTTGGGTCTGGTTTTGCCCTGAAAGTGCAACAAAAGCAACGTCAAAAACACTTTAACCGTCAGATACCAGCAGCGGCAATGTTGATCCAATGTCTTTGGCGTTGTTATGCCTCTGACAAGGCCATAAACAGTGTTGCTACATGGAATATTTACATAAAGGATCCTGCACCAGCGGGTCAATCAACAACTCCACTTGGAAAGGTGAGCTATCATTATCGTTGCATTGATGATAACGCTCGTCAATTGTAGACGTTAGCTGTTGACTGTCAATGTACTTAGTTTGCTTCCAATGTTTATTTTAAACGTTGAATATTAACGATTGAAAGTGAAAGTACAAAAGCAAACGAGAAATTTGTGAGGTTATTTGGTAAAATAATTTTGAGGTTCATTGTAATCCTAAGAAACATAACACGATTAATTAATTTATGTGCTTGCTGAAAACTGTTCACCGTGAGGACTCGATCAATATCGAAGAACTTCGATTCCTTCGTTAATGGATATTGAAATGTTCTTTTTTTTTATCATCAATAACTGGTGATGGTGGAGGAACCCGATGATATTTTAATTAAGTAACAAAAATCATATGGAACCCTCAATGTCAATTTTCACCACCTTTCTGCTTTTGAGCCATGCAGGTATTTTGCAAATATTAATAAATCAATATTTGCATAATAACCGCATGGCTACTCTGAGGAACCACTACTGAATAGGCAATTTTTATCAATAATGTAAACAATGAATATCAATTCAAAACTTCGAAAAACAGAAACTAACGAATTCAATACATTAATCAAAAAATTTTCTGCAAACATTTCAATATACTGAACGTAACGATGTCACCATTCAAAAGTTCTACTAAATGGAGTTCCGTGCGTTTTTCATATAGAAATAATTCTGTTCCAAACTAAATTCCATTCTAATAAAAATTCCGGCAACAACAATTTTTCCTGCATAAAATCGAGTATACATTGCCGTCTGAAAATGTTTGAGTCTCGGTTGTCGTCGTCTTCTTCTACTGTGACTCAATTCCCCTATGACCCTTCTCTCTTTATTCTCGCGTATACTCCGAAATTGAACGAGTTTAGAGAATTAACGAGAGGGTAAAACCAAGCAGCAATTGGGGAACATTAAAGTTACATTACGTACCTAGATCCAGTAGTTAGAAAAATCGTTTAGGAAATACCTAATAACCATTTGAAAAAATTACCCTTTGTGTCAGTAAAAATAACGTCCACTGTGATCGAGCAATCAAAGAATATCACATGAGAGACAGAACTAACGTGAAATGAAAATAACTGAGAAAAAAATGATCAGAAATACCACGAAAAGCTTTTCATTATCTTCTTGTCAAACCGAGTGGAAATTATTGCGGGCTTTGATAATAATTCGATGGCAGTTCATACCCGGGAGAAAAAATAAGGCGGGTTAGAGGCAGTTTAGAAGGCAGATAACTGGCGTTGAACTGGCGGGATTTATGTCGAAAGCCGCTTCTAAACTGCCATGTGCGTGAAGCATACAGTGGCAGCAAAAGAGCGGCCTCTAGACTGCCGTCTCCATAATGCCATATTCAATTGCTTATCTAATTGTGCTCATAACTAACCTAATAGTGGGCAAAGAATTCAAGAATTATGGCTATCATCTGCAGTTTTTGAAGCAGATCGCGCCTAAATAAAAAAAAAAGCGGATCGGTCGCGTCGTTCCCGAGATATTAAGTTTTTTTCGGGGCTGGGGCTCGAACCTGGGCTACTTAGGTTCATCTTCGTTCTCTGAATGTTCACTTAGTCTTGATAGGAAAGTAATTGAAGTAATATTAAATCATATACTATGATTATTAATTAGGAAGAAACAATGGCAATGCTCTCTAAATTGATAGAGAGAGAATGTGGTAATTGACTAGTTTTACTCTGCCAAATATTATAAAAATTTTAATAATTTTACCAACTTTTTGAATTGACTTGATGTGTTTTGATGTAGTAGAGATCGGTAGCGAGAATTCAAGGCAAGCCGACCGAATCCTAATTAAATTTCAACCAAAAACAACGGACTTTTGTTGGAAGTCAATAACCAATTTTTCAAAGAAAATGACAATTAAATGAAATTGAGATTATCACCACGTTTTGCGTAACCCAAGGCTACGACGGGGACGTAGTGGTGCATAGGCCTCGAAAAAACCTATCACGACCTATCCTATGCGACACTCGGGATTTTGATGAAGAAATTTATTGACTCAAACACCGCTCACCTTCATTGAGCATTAAAAAATTTAATTTTTTAACTTATTAAGAAAACAAGTACATAGAGCATTAAAATGCGTACTTTTCCCTCTAGTCAATAACTTGTACACATCGCGTGGAACAATATCAATCAAAAAATATCTCATACCAATTGAAACGAAAAAAAAGCGAAAAAAAAACCTAAATAAATTTAATAGGGATTAAATGAAACTTCGAAATGCTCATCTGAAATTTGGATTTTCCAAAAAAAACCATTCGCAGTGGTGGCAACTAACTTTTATTACAAAACACACAGTTTTGATGTTTCACTGCAGAGAACCAAAATCATATTGGTCTAGAAAAGGCTCATTTGGTTGAATTACCAAATTTGCCGTTTTCTTAAGACCATTGGTCTCTGTTTATCATTGTGTTTTCACACCAACTGTCTTTGTCAGGAAGAAATCTATTATTTCACGACTACCTCACCTCTCATCCTGCCCCCTCTCCCACACTCAATCAAAACAATGAACTCTACTCTCTTTTAAATTTAAATATTTTTCTACATTACTCTAAAATAAAATTTGATTAAGCAAGAATGTAATATTCATTGAGTTGTTAAACAGAATGAACTATATTCAAGTTTTTCGACTCGAAATTCACAACTCCACTTATTTTGTAAAAAAAATTTTGTAATCAAAATTTTCAGAAATCGAACTCAATGCGAACCTAGAATAGGCGCACTGAACATGACGGATGAAAAAAATTGCACAGAAAACAATCGGAACACTAATTTTCAGTTGGCAGAGCTATAGTACTCAATTACCGAGAATGTCATGATGGAAGAGGAATTATCAATAATTCATAATTGAAGTTGTTCAAATCAGTTACTTTTTGATTGAAAAAATTGAATTTCAAAATACTCAGTCATCATAACCATCGTAGTATTAAATTTTTCGTCCTACCAATCAATTGTTTTGAGAAAAATTGAATCAATACAAACGATCGGCGTGAACATGAGAACATTCAACTTAGTAACAAAACCGCCAATTAATGCTATAATTACGAGCTAGGGTGAAAAAGATGTAAGAACGATGTGAGACTGTCGGATTTATAACTCTTTTAGTCTAAAACAAACTGATATGTGAAAAAAATTTCCAAGTCCCCGTTTCCAGATAAGAGATGTGTCAAAAGAAAAATGCACGGAGAGAAAAATATGGGAATTTTTCTAAATTATTTTTTTTTAAACTACCATGCCTCTCCATAAACGGGATGCGATTTGCTTCTGAGCCGGAAAATTGTCATTCAAAAGAGGAGTTTTCGCGAAACACGACTGAAAAATTCCCATGATCCAGGGTAACATGACCAATAGATGGACGGTTAAGGAGATATTAGACTTTATTAATTCATATGAAATAGGCAAATTACGTTAAAAAGTTGCAGAAAAAAATGATGAACAGAAAAATATACAGTGAATCGACTAAAAATCAAATAAACTTGAATGATGTAGAAATAATTGAAGAAAATCAAGAAAAAACTGGAAAATAACTTGAACCCCCAGAAGATGGACAGTTGGATATTTGCAGTGTTATGATTTTAAATTTCGATGATTCGACATGTAATAAATAGTTTATAAATCTATATGAGTGTAATAATCAGAAATTGATGTGAAAAGTATAAGAATCATTCATTTATTTATGAAAATCCTCGATAATAGAAACCGTCCATCTTTTGGTCAGTGTCCATCTATTGGTCGTGTGACCCCACATCATAATTTTTGCTTTTTATTTCTTAAAAAAATAGCCTTTTTACACTTGGCTTTGGATTGAAATATCTCGAAAACTACTCAAAAGTTATCGAGACATGCTGTGAATGAAATTTTGAGGGAAGATCAACGAATAAAATAAGCAAAACTCCGTTTTTCTACGACTCGTAGTTATTAAGATGTTAATTTTTTAATGAAAAATTCAGAAAGAACGCCTGAGCGTCTATTTATTTGCTATCGGGCCTCGTCCATTGTTTCTGAACTACTCATTAAAAAAAAATTGATATCTCGGAAACTACTGGTCGTAAAAAAACGTCATTTTGCTTATTTTATTCATTAATCTTCCCTCTAAATTTCATTCACAGCATGTCTCGATGAATTTTGTATAGTTTTCGAGATATTTCTATCCAGAGCCAAGTGTAAAATGGCCAATGGCTCATGTACCGAAAACAGGCGAAGGTACCCATCTATGCCCCCTCTTGTAGCACATTATAAGGCTGGCATGGAAAAAATTTGGAAGTAAGCGTGTGAAAATTCTGAGTGGCTACGTAAAATTTCTAGATGCTAGAAGAATTTGTCATTGGATGGATCGAAAATTTTTCTTCAATACTCAAGGAGGAAGGCATTGGTTAATATTTTCATGACACCGCTTCACAATTAATGTGACACTTTTTCCTGACAAGTGAATCGGCCCATGCATTAATTCCTGACAAAAGTACATTTTCGCCATTTGTTGACTCATACGATGCCCCCGGCATGTATTTTGCATCTGCTTTATGGAGCTGAGCATCATGGTTTTCTCGAGAATTTTCTCTCCGTGGGGTAGGCAGATTACTGGCATTCTAGTGGCAGATCACTTGCTGGATTTGGAGGAAGGCAGCCTAATAACCGCAGCAAGGCAGATTCATGGCAGCATGTACGAGCAGGCAAATGGCATCACAAGAGCCGGCTGTATGGAAGGCGGTCTTCTGGTAGCTAAAGCACAGTTTTTCGATGAGGTCATCGGTGAGCTGGGCTTGAGCTGCCAAAAGACTGCCTTTTATACAACCCACTCTTGTGATGCCATTTGCCTGCTCGTACATTCTGCCATGAATCTGCCTTACTGCAGTTGTTAGGCTGCCCTTCTGGAAATCCACCAAGTGATCTGCCACTAGACTGCCTGTATCTGCCTGCCATTTTCCCTTCAAATTGCGGAACTACCACTGGCTGTCAGAGATCCGCCAGCTGCCCGCCGCTTTCGCGACGATCTGCCTTTAGTCCGCGTAGGAAGTGCTTATCGCCCGCCTAAATTTTTCTTTCGGGATAGTTGTGTTTATTGAAAATTCTTCATGAGTCTCGGTGTAATTTTTTAAATTCATTCATTTTTATAATTCACTGTCTTCAGAAGTCAATTGCTCCATATACTTTGATAAGCTATTGATATCAATTCTTAAATGAATGACCCTCCGAAAACGAACATTTATAGACGAAATTCTTTCTCCTTGTCATTGACAAACTTCGGAAGAGATTGAAGTCCTTATTTCAAATAATGAACAAAGAGATAAGTTGATTGCACAGAAGGCACATATTGCTGGGACCTTGCAAGTGAAGAATATGCAAATAGTGAAGGTCTGCCTTATTCTCTACATAACCCTATCAGCTCCTAGTAGTTCTTGTGAGAAGAGCAGCGTATGAGTGCGCTCTAGTGGTGACGGCCAGGATCCAATTCGTATCGTGCATTCCCTGATTACATATTGGACAAGAAAGGGAGTCTTACTGAACGAAAAATAATGCACGAAATAGAAACGTTGAGTTACGGAAATTGTGTTGAAAGGTAAAAGTTTTTATATCAAGTTTCAATAGTTGTTCCACCCTTCTGCGAGATGGAACATAGAGAATTATAGAGGGAAACAGTAATAATACGCGGTTATTCTGAGTGCTCTATGAAATTGTGATACTAAGCCTCTCTGGAGAGCATGAAAATACATTGGGAACTAAATATGAATGTGCAGTTAATGTCTTTCAGGCAGGTCGATTGAAAGCATACTTTGAACTTTAGGGAACAACGAGAATGATAGCATAACCTAAATAGTCTATGAAAACATACAATCCGTAATCTGCTATTTTAAGTCACAGGAGACTAAACATTTTGCAATGAATTACTTTTATTTTCTCTTGTATTTTATACCTTTCGCCCGATGATTGTTGAACCCTCACTACCTGCATAGGAATGCATTGAAGAACCATTCGAACACTGTCCTTCGAGTGAAACCAGTCAAATTAATATCAATTATTTATATTTTATGTAATTTCATGAATACCAGAATGGAATTATTCCTTTTTTTTAAGGTCAATATGCAAGATTTTATCCGTATATCAATGTAAAGAACTGCTCCGCATCGTAAATGGATAATAATATATAATTCGTTTGAAAAATAATTAACCAGCTCAGAACATCAAATTGAACTCAGTCAAAATTATTCAGATTTTCGAATTCAATTCTGTTCCTTCTCAGAATATTTTCTCTATGCTGGACTTACCTTTTCTTGTCCCTGCAAGAAAATTGACATTTCAAAGTTGGAAAAGGAATTGTAAAGTTGGGATTGCAAATCATGTGACAGACGTCAGATTATCCCAGCATTACCTCGGCAGTAAATCGCTGAATATTTTTACTCTCTGAGCCTGGTTCAGCCATAGTTGATTGATTGATGATTCATTTGATCGAGAAAAAAAAGGATTATTTGAGGTACTTTGGTAGTCTTGATCGAGGTTATGTTTGCAAATGTTCTCAATAAATAGGTGCATATACTTCTTCTTTTTGGCTCAATGTGCATATAAATTACTTTGTATATAATTATAACTTTGCAAAGGAATTTGTTTCATTTTACTCCAAACTTCCCCATTCATATGGAATTAATTGTGATAATATTTTCATTATCTCAATCTAGATAATTATTCAGTTAATCAATAAGCAACAACTGACTCAAACATGAGCTCTCATGGATTAGAATTTTGGATTAAATTGTACCCCCATGAGCTTCATAATTTTCAGGCAATAATTTCATCAATTTTATCGTTAGGAAGTGGAATTCCTCGAAAAATAACCTTTCGATTAACTATCAAAAAACCTCAAACAAATTTTCTTGATTTCGTTTGGTTCTTCATATTCATTCTTATTATTAAAAATTTATCCAAGTATCATTTACTTTGTAGTAGGACAGTATTTATAAAATGAACCCTAATGTATTTCAGTTGATTTGTGTAAAGAAGATGGTATGTAAATGGTTTTAGATTTATTTAAACATTTTTATTAAAAACTTATTTATTGCATGTTTTATTTCATTTTTAAATAATTCTTCTTAAATATCATGATCAAATCCGTAATACATTCGTAAAGCTGTCATTATTCCGATCAAGAACAAAAAATTCTCATTTGCAAATGCATCATCTTTTTCAATTACAAATTTAAATTGATGAGAAATATTAAAATATCATGAGGAAAAAGAAAAAAAGGAAAGTCACTTGATTTTAACGATTCACAAACATCGTTGAACGTTTCAAGTGTGAATATAGGATATGATCAATAGAATCAATAATTATATAACGTCACTTTGATAACTAGCAGTACCAAATCACCTGCAGTACATTATTCCCAGACTAAATTTCATTTCGATACGTTCTGCTTGGCTTGAAATTAATTTATTGGAATTAGAATTTAAATAACGGAAAATAATAGTGTAGTAATCTATTGCGCTTCAACTTTCAATAATTAAGATTGAAGTATTTTCTTCTTTTCATTTATTGAATTTCTACAGAAATGTCTGTGAAAAATTCTATAGTTTATTGGCACTGAATATTGTATTATTTGGTAGTGAAGTGTTGGAAGGGAATCAATTAATTTCATGATAAGGTCGATTTCTCAAGAATGCAGTGGAACTCCTGCACTTTTTGTTTCTTGGGGACTCGTTTGAGAAATCGAAATGAGGTGAACAGTTGGTCGCATTGGGTAGGAGTGACAGAAACACTACTCATTTAGTTTTAGGCTGATAAATCCTCTAATGATACAATTACCATGAGAATTGAAAGATGAATCCGAATAAAAATGAAAATATCTGATGCACCAGTTCCAGTGAAAATGAAAGTATTGAATTATGTGGAATGATAATAGATGAAAAACAAGATAATTTTGTAAGAAATGAACTTTTTTATTAAGAAAAAAATATCTCAGAATTGAAGCGAGATAGAAAACATCTGAAAAAGGGTTTTTTATCTTTCTCTCTTTTCGAAATATTGACGAAAGATCAATGGAATTGGAATTGACTCATCTCATTCCACCACTTGACTACTAGATAAATCAATTGCAATTAGGAACAAAAGGAATTAGCCTGCTGAACATTTATAATACTCAATTTTTTTGCCTAAAATTCCATCAGAAAACTGCTAATTTCCATTACTTATTCTTTATTCACCTGAATATTGGATATTCATTAAAAGTCCAATCTCTCTATTTCAGTGTAATCTCTGAATGTTCATTTGTAATGTAATGCTTCATGTCATGCTTCATGTCATGCTTCATGGATTGTCTATCAATACGTTGAAAAATTCGTAAAATTCTGTTAAATGTTTGTTCAACGTAGTATGTTTCGCATTATTCCGTTCGTCAAGAGCATTAGCCTGGAATTTACAGCTTTTCGCAATGAAATTTCGATGCTTTTCTATCTTGAAAGGAAAAAGGAATTTCGGTATTCGCAATTGTAAAAATCCGTGTATTCAATCAAATTCACGATACGGTGACCAAACATAATGGATTGTTCTCAACACTCATATCAACTTCAACGAATTTTAAAAATGAAAAAAAAATGATAATTTAATTAATCTACCTTCTAACAATTGCAAATTATGAAAAGCCTCGTTCCTTTCATCTCGAGAAATTCAGAAATTTGGGAGAGTTGCGTCGAACGCCTCAGCAGCACGCTTATTTTCAAACTGAGTGAAGAAAGAAAAACATCTTTTCTCCCAACTGAAAAAAAATATATATAAATGAAGGGGACAGTAGAATTAGTGCATGTAGTGTTCGACGTGTTGTAATGGGAGGGCACCGGGGGTTCAGTCTCTGATGATCCAGGTGGCTAAAAAGGCGAGTGTCCTGAAGCGGCGAAAATCGAGAAATCGTATGGAAGTGCAGAATCAACAGCAACAACAACTGCCAACACAGTCACTACCACCTGTCACTGTGTCAGGTGGCACAACCGGAACACAAACTGACAGAATTGATAATGAAGGAGATGTTATTTTTTATATGGAAGAACCGAAATCTGGTACACCCAATCGAGTTAGACGAGATAATCGGTGAGTTTCTAATTGAATCATTGATCTTTCATTTGTTATTTTTTTACAAAAAGCATTAAAATCAGCAGCATAATTTATCGATTTTTCACCATTTTGATACTCTCCTAGTAGTAAATGAAAGAGTGTAGGGGACCCACCCTCCCCTACACTCCGCAAGACGGGCCACCTCAAAAATGGTCAAAAAATTTGGTCAAAATTTTTTTTTTTTTTTTTTGGCAAATTATGATATTTTTGATGTTTTCAATGATTTTTACGTTGATCCAAGAAATTCGGGGCATTCAAAAAATTTTAATTAATTTTATTTTTAGTACCATATTCTTCATATTCACCATGAGTAAAATAGACCACGCAAAAAATTGCTGCGAAAATTTTTTTTTTTTTAATAAATTTGAAATGTGAAACAAAAAATGATCTCTTCTGAAAAATTTAAAAAAAGTTTTATTACGAGCTCAGAAAATAACATTTCTTAGATTCTGAATAAAATCTATTGCGATATAGATGATGGCAATCGCTTCGAAATCACTGAATACCTTAAAAGTATCATGGTTTGATCAGGAACGATTCTTTTTAGTAAATTTGTGAGAGAGCTGTCATGCCCCACCCTCCTCTATCCCTTAAGGAGCGTGTGCTCCACTTAAGGTACTTCCGCAGTAAGTAAAGAGGCATGGATCCGAATGTGCCACAGATTTGAAACTTTGAGGATATATTCTTCTTATAAGTAGAAATAGTTTCATAACGATCGACAACGTAGTTTTTTTTTATTAATTATTAAAATCATTAATTTACAGAGGCCCTAATGACACGTACTTTTTAATAAATTGTTTAAAAATCATCGAAAATGTGCTGCAGTCTTACCCGCGCGCGAAATCACTTCCCATATTATTTATAAATATAACTTGATAATTTTTTTGATATTTCACCACGTAATTATTGAGAAATATCAATTAATCCATAAAATAATTATGAGGTTATGGTAAAATGATGGTGACACACGGCTCCCCAATGGTGTTGACACACGGATTAATTGATATTTCTCAATAATTACGTGGTGAAATATCAAAAAAATTATCAAGTTATATTTATAAATAATATGGGAAGTGATTTCGCGCGCGGGTAAGACTGCAGCACATTGTCGATGATTTTTAAACAATTTATTAAAAAGTACGTGTCATTAGGGCCTCTGTAAATTAAGGATTTTAATAATTAATAAAAAAAACTACGTTGTCGATCGTTATGAAACTATTTCTACTTATAAGCAGAATATATCCTCAAAGTTCCAAATCTGTGGCACATTTGGATCTACTGCCCTTTACTTACTGCGGAAGTACCTTAATGATAATACTCATACTGCCCCTTTCCATTTCCTTCGGTTTGTGCACTCGTGAATCGTTCATATGACAATAAACGATAAACTCCACTTGAAAGAGAATAATTCGATTTTTGTGGATATTTTCTCGAGAATATCTTCGAAAATACTAGAGATACACTCTTTTTGCTCTCATACTTGTTTTGAGCGCGTTGATTTTAATCGTGGATTTCCAAGGTGGATTGCAGGAGGCGGTTAAAGGTAGTAAAAAAATAATAGTTGGATTACACTGAGCCGCAAGGCAAAACCGTTTTATTCGAACGGAAAAAAGCCCGCTCATCTAAAGATAATATACACTTTTTATAAATAGACGAATAGTTGAGTTTCACACAATAGTTGAATAATCAAGTTGAGTTACAATAAAATTTGAGACAAGAGACTTTGAGATAATCGAGAATATTAACACTCGAACAATTATAGAGTTTTTCTAGATAACGATACGTCGAGCCGTATCCTTTGAAAGTTCACGCGTAAGCAAGGTAGTTGGAGTGGGGAGATTTCGTCTTCTAGCCGAGGGCCGAGGTGTTGCTAACCCCCCTCTAGGGAGAGAGGGATCAGGTGACTCTTGAGAATTTGGTTACGTTTTAAACAATACTTTTTTGTAGATAATTTCAAGAGCTACAAACAAGAATCTAGGCAAAAAGGGCGTATAAGCGTCTTGCCCCATAAAAAAAAAGAAAAAAATTTGGATTTCCGGCGAAATGTTGCTGGATTCGCTCAAAATAGAACAAAAGTAGACTGATTTGATGGTTGGGAGCCACAAGAAGTAATAGCCGGTTTAGGTGGTCTGTCTTGCCCCACCCTCCCCTATCTCCAAAACTCACACAAGTGCCGATTTATTTTGTCCTGCATCACTAAATTAAATTCTAGGAGAACTTTCTATCATGAATATTATTATTGGGAATATATTAAAGTTCTAATTTCAAGTTTCATTGCAACACTGAAGTATTCACACCGCATCATTCAATTTTTTCTACTCGTTGATATCATTTCTATATAATTCCAGGATATCAAATTTTTCAAAATTTCTCGTGCACTTCGACCTACTCGTGTTCCAAAGAATTTCATAGCACCACCAATGAAGCATTAACAAAGCATCGTATCGTATTGCTCATTACCGCAAATTATCATTTTTCTAATTATGCTATTTCACTATCAATTATCCTCTCTATTTGTACTATAAAGTCTAGAAAACATTTCTCGAGAGCATTATTGCAATGAGTGCAGTGAGAATAAAGCATAGAGAAAGGAAAAACATTGTATTACCTCCTTACTGTTGTTCAGAATAATAATTCCGAAAACTCTACATGAAATCATTCTGCAAAAAAACGTTATCTGACGATTCAAAGATATACCCCAAAATTGACTAGTGTTGATAGGTAATTTTCAATTTTCAGAGGAAGTTTATTCACGTCGCAAACGAGTTCAGTGACAGAAGCGGCAAGTGATGAAATCGACATTGACATCGATGAGCCACAACGAGTCACTACGTGAGTATTGATTCAAACACAAGTGAATGAAAAAACAAACCAAGTGAAAATGTAAATTGACGAGGAAAAAAGTCAATTGTTAGTGTGCAACATTATTCAACGCGATTCAACGAGCGTAAAAGCGCAATCTCTCCCTTTCTCCCTTACTTTCAAAAGCTTACACATGAATGCACCCACCCTGTCCATTTATGCGGTAGCTCATCTTCGTCATACCAACAAGTATCCGCAATGTTAAAAGTTCGATCAGCCAATGAATAATAGTCTTTTGCACTTTGACTCTTGCCCTCACCCAAGCACTTCCGAATATTTTTCATGTAACTGTTCCTTTTTTTGTCGATTCGTTGATCAATACTCCGACAGTGCAGTGTGATCCTTTGAACCGCCAAAGCGTTCAACAGACGAACAGACTTCTGCAATCGATCGAAGCTGTTGGAGAATGTAGTAATACTCTATTGTGCGCTAAAGAGCGAAACGCCAAGGGACAACGCATACAATCATTTGCATCCGTTTTTATGCCAGTAATATACTACAGGAATCATGCATGAATACAAAGTATTTTTTAAGCATTTTCATTGTCCCATGTAAACGACTGTAAACAGTTCTACTCCAAGTCAATCAAAAACGGGATTTCGGCTATCTTGCGGATAAAATGAGAACACAGGCGAGGGGACATTTCTGTATGTATAGCCGCGTATGAGTTTACAGTAAATTCTTGCAATTCACACATAACTTCTCCAATCCTCTTTTCGTGTCATCAACCTCTTTTCCCACTACTACGCACTATCGCTTCTCTTCTTGTTCTCTTTCTGATCCCTCCAATCGCCTCTTTCCTTTTAACTATACAATGAACTCCCATCCAGGATCACTCTCTAAAGTTCCCTTTCATCCTCATCTCTATTTCCTACGTAGAGCATTCCTATCTGCGTAGTTCAATTCACAGAATGTTGAAATATAGCAGACTCCCAAATAAATTTCCTCGTCTGTCCAGGGCCTCTCGTTCTTTTTCTTCTTCTGGAGTTGTCGTTACTGTTTTTTTTCTTATTGTTTAGTCAGATGACTATACAGCCAATAAGATTGGGCCTCTCATTAAAGTTCTATTTCCAACTCTCACGTAGTGCAGTGTCCTCTGTACAGTTCATTACGACACGGAGTATTCTCCTATACGCAGTTCAACGCGCAGAATATTGAAATGTATCCCTTTGAAATGCCGCACTCCTCAGTTCAATTCTGATTGACTCAACAAAGAATCAGGTTGGGGAAAGCTGTGGGAGAATTGTAGAAACTTCAATGAGAGAGTAAATTCATGGGTGGAACTTCATCGGAAGTCTATTGTATAGACACCGAGGAAAAACACTTCCGCTCTCAAATGAATTTACTATATGCAAGTGAATATTTCACATTTTTCTCCATCAAAAACATTTTATTGTCAACTAATTCCTCAGCTAATTTCATAAAATATCAATTTGCAAGAATATCTACATTTCTGTTAGACTTTCCCGAATTATTTCTCAAGGGAGACGAGAGAGCTAAAGAGAATCCACCATAATGTTCCTTTTATTCATTAGATTTTTTTATTTTAAATAATTAATTTACTGTATACAATACTCGGATATACAGACGAAAACCAGTCCACTAATATAAAGTAAAATTCACTTTCTATAGAAAATTTTCCAAGTGCTCAGAAAGAAATCTCTTCATAATTTGAAATTTCAGATTTCATTGTTTCTGCCCTATGACCCATACATCGTAAAGCTATATAGAGAAAACAGTAAATGTGCAGAATGGTGCCCACCCTAAAATTTAAATAATTATCGGAATCAAATCTTCGGAAAAAATATGGAATCTGGTGCTCTCCCAATTAAGCTATTGTGAGTTCCGATATTTCCTCCAAATTTTTGACTCCGATATATTACATCATTTTCACCACCTCCCTTCCTGAGGAAAATTTAAATTAATTTTTATTTTGGGTTCTATTATACACATTTACTGAGAAGACACTTTTGCTCTACCATAGGGCACAGATTCTTGAATTTTGTAATTGGAGGTCGTCGTTTTCTCACAATACCCTATATTTATAATGAATAAAAAAAAACCAGTGCCATAATATGCCCCGAATTCACATTTAATCCTCTTGAATCAATTTTCTTCATCAAAGAGAATAATTGCATGCAACCGGACTTTACTAACTATGAACAAAGCTTATTTCCGACAAGTTTTTTTTCTCAGTGTACGATTGCATCCTTCAAGATTTTATGAGAGCCAAATCAATAGTAGATAGTACTACTTGATAATATAATGATTCTCAAATTCCACCAATATTAATTGAAAGAGCAAAGATATCAGGGTACGAAGCAATGTGCTTTGACCTTCGAAAGCAGATCACGCAATTCCCTCCCTAGGGCTGGAACACGAGCGAAAATCTCGTCCGCATGCCTCAAAGATTATCTACTGTCTATCTCATGTAAAGACATTTTTCATCGAGAAACAATGCATTCACGTCGGGAACATTTTTGTAAAATTAAAGAAAAATCAGTTTCATTCACTCTCATTCATACCAATGTATACATTAAATGAAAACTAATGCGCTTTTTTCTGCTGGGATATTTCAGACTGACAGAAGTACACAGAAACGCAATAAGGGCCATAAGAAAGATAAAATACTTTGTAGCAAGAAGGAAATTCCAACAGGCAAGGAAACCATACGACGTGAGAGACGTAATCGAGCAATATAGCCAGGGCCATTTAAATATGATGGTTCGAATTAAGGTGAGCTTCTGGAAATCTCAATGAACCAGATTAATCGTATTTCATTGCTTCAAGAATGAATCACTTCCCGAATTAAACAACAGCTGAGGATTTTCACTCCATTCTTTTCTTTTTCCAATAATTCAGTAGTGAAGAAGAAGAACAGAAGAATATAAAGTTTCCAGACAAATTAATATTACTTTGTTACCAGTTCTTCTTAGAAAGATCTCGGAATCTTAGCGAGATAGAGAAATTCTCATAATCACCTTTTTGTAAGCTATTGAAATTCTCTAGAAAAAAGTTACTATATAAACTGCTCTATCTTGCTCAAATTTCAATATATCCTTGAAAAGTTGATAATGGGATAGAATCGATTTGACTGGGAACTTCATAGTCACAAAAATAGGATAAGTCTATTCGTTCAGTCATTCATTTGGTGAATTTTCACTGCAATTTTCTTTGTAGAAAATTTTGAGGGCTTCAAAAAGGTTGCTACAGAAATTTCCCTGTCTTCCTTAGTTTCCAAGATATTCTCCGAAAACGAACGATGAAAACAATAAACGTATCCGGTTTAACCTCTGCTACTGAATTCATTTCTTCACGTCACAAACCAATAGCGACAAAAAACTGAGACTCTAAATGCCGAGCGGATTAGACAAACACAATTTTTTCATGGGTAAACCGCTCGCGGCTGCGTTAATTGGATTAAAAATCTCTGTACTCACGAATATAGATCAAAAGGAACTGCACGAGTGGTGGTAGGTTTTTTTCCGCTTCAAAAGAATAAATATCATGAAATTCACAAACAAAATTGTGTTTGTCATAATGGAAGGAAGAAAATCGAGAAACTCCTTTCTATTAATTCAACAAAAAAGCTTTCAATAATGAACCAAAGAATTTCGTTTCCCTCCAATGAATAATAATTCGAATGAATTGTCGATTGATATGGAAACTAAATTGATTGAATTGAAACAATTGTAGTTTTCACAATGCAACAAGCTCAGCACAAAATATCTGCAACAATTTCAACCGGAAATGTCTAACTGATTGAAATCGAATAATTTTCTTTCACTCCATTTATGCATTGACTCTTTTATCCTCATTCAATGAAACGTCAGTAAAATCTTATCAGTACGTCAATTGCTGGAACTTTCATCTGTAATTGAGGATATTTCACTTCTTCTTTCATTTCCATCGTTCATTATTCTCATCTGTACCTGTGTATTCGGTATAAAAATGAAAACGGAATTGAAAATATTCTATGAAAATAGAAGAATAATAGAAAAAGTAATAAAGAAAAAATAGAGTCTAGAGCATTCGTCTGTTCAGGAAATAAAAGTAAAATGGAGCAGAACGAGGAGAATACTGTCTCAATTGTAATATTGGCTTTGGTGTTTTTCAGGAGCTGCAGAGAAGATTGGATCAAACCCTTGGTAAGCCGGGAAGCTACCTAGCTGGCATCGACCGTGCTGGCAATATAAAACCCATGACGATTGGCGCTCGTCTCTACCGCGTTGAACAGCAGGTGAGAGAAACTCGTCTGTTTTATCTTTTATTTTTACGATTTTCTTTTATTTATCTTCACTCCATTCTTTCTACTCATTTAACACATTGGCAATTTTATATCTCTTCCGAGGAGACACACATAGAGTATTACCATTTCTTTGCAATGTCCACATAGCCAATGAATTCTTCCTTTCACCTCATTCTTTTATAGAACTTCTTCGCCTTTCATCCAATGCATCATCTATTCATTTCTACCTCCTTATTTCACTTTTTTTTTATTTCAGCCCTTTTTCCATCCTCTTCATCCATTTACTATCTTTCAATTTATGTCACATCCTATTTCGTTTCTTGACTTTCCCATGCGCAAACAAAGACGTCAAATGACTTCTGAGAGTAGTTTCGGTGAAATAAAAAATATTCGATGAAAGGAACGGATTCGTGGGTAGAAGTTATCGTCCCTCATGATTTTGAAGGATTTAGGAATAATATCAGCAGAAAATATTTCTTAGGAATGGAATGTATCGTTATGACAAAGACAAATTTATGTGTAACTCTATCATATAGAGCCAATTTTTCACTGTCGCAATATAAAAAATAATCAGCTCCATTAAAAATTGAATAACGTAGCAAAAGATGAATTAGAAAAAAAAAAATTCAGATGAAAATTCCAGACTTGGGACCGAAAAGCAGAGTAAAACGGAAAGTTTTTTTTTTGTTCTTATTTTTCCATAATTAAATTGTAACAGGATTCGTCCAACGAGAAACCTCGTTACGAAATATAATTAGGTAACGAATACAAGCGAGAACGATCAAGCCATCTCACCAAATTGAGAATTAATATGACAGTCATAGGAAAAGTTGATAATCAGCTTTAGTATACAAGTTTCCTATTATTGTCATAACATCAGCTATTTATCTGTAATCACAGTAGGCCTCCTGTAATTTCGACTCTTCCGGAGACTTTATTTTGGCCAGTCGAGATTAGCTGACAGGCCAGCAATTGGTCGGGTTGCGTTTTGGTGGAATCAGCTAACGTAGCCCAAAAGTGGGGGAGACGATTGCTCCTCCTGCCAAATTTACGCGACTCGAAATTACAGGATTCCTACTTTACCTCTCTTTGCATTACTTCAACTCTTAACACCTTTAAAGTCTCAATTTTTAACTTCCAGCTTGTTGTTATGGATAAGAAACTCGATCAACTCATGTACGTGTTAAATGCTGTAGCACAGAAACAACAAATACCACTGAGAAGTATCGAGGATGATGTTTAACAGAACGCCCCCCACCGTTTGGATACACCAATCTTTCATAATATTCCCCGATTAACAATAACCACTATCCTACCAGAAATGGTGAGCGAAGGACATTGAAGAATTTTCAAATTATAAATTCCCCACAAAAATCGAAAATTGTTATATCATTGTCATGAGGGCAAAACTCCTTGAAAATTACGTTCAAGCTGAATATACTACTCAGAAGAGTGATGAAGAAATCATTAAGTGAGAATCGGAAAGGAATTGCTTTTGGAAAAAAAATCTGATAAATGAGAGTGTGAAATAATTCACTAATGGATCATTCATACGCACAGGAAAAACCGATAATGGAATAAATTATTCGACAGAATACGTACAATCCATCATGGAATTTCCTTACCAACGACAATTCAAATTCTGTATTATTAATTCAGATCAAATAATTAATAATTCAATGATGATTAAATAATCATAAAATGGTTCTTGAACAATATATGGATACATTATTCCGTATTATCGCACAGCATCGGAGAGTCAATATTCTCAAGAACTGATGCAAAATTAGTTGAAAATTGATGACAACAATCTATAAAATAATTTTTTTTAATTAAAAAAAAATAAAAACAAACACTGAAACAATCGGTCCAATAAAATTCAAATTAATTATCCGCCTTTTCACGTGGAACAAAATGATAACAATCCAACTTTCATGTACTTTTTTTCGGAAATTTAATTGCTACCTATATGAATTGAATAGAGAATTGTACATATATTTAGAAATTATAATGGGTAATGAATTTTTGCTGATTATACACCAAATACTCGTTCCAAGATTTAGCTTAACACTGGTATTTTTAATTATTATAAAAAAAATTGATGAATGAACGATTTGATTGTCATTTGTAGGGGGTCCAAGATCAGCTTAAATATTAAGAGAAAAAATTGATTTAAATTAGAAGAGAAATCTTCCTTTAATTGTAGTTCAGGATAGAACGAATTGATTCATTTGAGTCCAGATCTCAATTTTTATGGACGAATTGAAAAAATGACAGAATGATAATTTTTTCCTATATAAGTTATTAATTATCTAATTAATCGTGGATGTTACATAGTGTGAATGAAATATAATGACGACTGCTGAATTCATTTGATGAATTTTTTTAGCATGAATGAATCTACGATTGAGCATAATAATGATATGAAGTTGGAAAGAATATAAATAACGAAATTAAGGAAAGACAATTCTTTTACTATGAAATAGTCAAAGCAGGAATTGTAATTCAAAATGATATATTAACACTGCTTTGAGTCTAAAAGTGCAAGTAATGCAGTCTATGGTGCCTCTCACTAAATCTACTTCATAATCAGACATTCGAGTTAGAATAGTTAATACAGTAATTATAAAGTTTTAAATATATTCACGAAGAGAAAGGAAATAGATTGTAACTATCGATAAAAAACTAATGACTTGAATTTTAGTAATTCTGAATCTTTTTAAACATAATTTTGAGAACTCTTCGGCACTTAAAATTAAATAATTGAAGATCAGAGAATAAAGTGATTCTGACTTTTTTGAGTAAATGTTTATTTGATATTATCAATGAGCTTAACAATTTGTATATTAATGTTTTTTTATACGAAGAATTGTTGCTTGCCTATTTTATTTTTGCTACTAACTGTAAGGTTACTCCGTAGAATGGCCAAATTCAATGAATAATTTTGCATAAATTAATCAGTGGAGGATTATCGATACTCAATCTCTAATACTAATTAATTAAATAAAGAATAATGATTTTTGATTGAATAACAGCTATAGTAGCTCGTCTTATATAATCTCTGAACTTGTAAATTTATGCTCTATGAGTTTCAATATAAAATAAATAGGTTCTCGAGCGATAATTAATTATAATACGTGGCAAGTAGTGTTCATGAATCGGCCGAAAATAAAACAAACGAAAAATACTTGAAAATCACACGTGACATGCAGCTTTTATTATGGGAGAGAATCTTAAAAAAAATAGTGTTATCACCACTACAATCAACATGTTATCACACAATTTAAGAATTCGCCTAATTCAATTATATTTTAATTGAATTATTAGACTGTAAATTAGTAGGAATATAAAGTCGTACAATAATGCCTAGTCATTGAACGATAATCGCATAAGAATTATGAATGTAAATAAACTTCAATTTTGATTATTAGAATTTATGAGCAATAGCAATTTAAAATTGAAATTCAGATTTTCACATCTTAGAATGTGATTTCTCACCAATTAATTTAAAACAATGTCGATATGTTTGATTCAAAGGCATGCTTACTTCTTTTATCAAAAAATGGATTTCGTATTTCGTGCATTAAAGAAATGAATTATCCAATTCCTTTTTCAACATTCATATAGAAAAGAATATTAAATACTTGCAAGTGATTCTAGGAGACATCAAGTTTAACTTGTAGCTGCGGAAGCTTTGAAGTTTGAAGGTAAATGAGACGAAGAATTCTGCATGTCTCATTTAATTTTGACAATGTATTTATAAATGAATTTTACTGATAATGAGTCATGAAATAATTTCGAAAACTACCGGGAGTAAGGAAGAACATGACACAGCAGTTAACTCATTAGCAATGAGTAAAATTTATCAATTGGATGAATCCTTCAAGGAATTTGGTTCAAGCTGATTCTTTTTTCTGTTCATAAAAACTCTTCGTAACAACGGTATTATCAGGAAAATTTCTAAATATTCTACATTCATATCAAGAATTGGATAATGAATTCAAGTTTTGTTCTCAATTTTCAAAACTATCTACACCTATAATTTAAGCTCTTTGTACTCGAAACGTGGCTGTTACTTTGTAATTTTTATTGTAAATTTTTTTCTAAAAATATCTTTTAACTAAAAGATAATTTGTTAATCATAAAGTCACATCGTTAGTTTAAATAATGAACATATCTCATTCCTTGGAACAAAAAAATATTTATAATAACGTAATTGAAACGAAAATGATGTAAACCCTAAGAGTTATCAGACATAAAAGTCTACCTATTAGTGCACCTGATGAATTGCTAGTCAGTATCATGCGGAATTTGAATTAAATTTGCTCCTCGAATTGAGCACAAAATTCAGAAAAACCGCTAGTTGTTTAAAAAAATAATTAATAAAATTAATATCATTATTTTATTAGATCGGACAAATCGTTCGTCATTGTATATTATTTTTCATTTAAAAAATTTCCTATTCTTTCTATTGATAGAATCAAAGTATTTTATCGCTGCTTCTTGTGTACCTACTCTTCTTGTTATTGTTGATTAGTCTCCCAAATAAAACTGGAAATATATCGGTAATTCATTGAAAGTCGTCAGCAATAGAGAACTTGCATGGTTTTCCAATAATCGGTTAGACCAGCCGGAAAACCAAAATCGTTGAACACTCTAGAATTGACTGTAACATGAAGCAGATGTTCACTGCATGGATAACTCAATCCCATAATCGACGCATTCGTAAGAGCATCACAAAGCTTGACAGGGAAGAAAATTCTTCTAAGACATGCAAGTTCTCTATTCAATAATATTCAAATCTATTTAAATCGGAAATATGTTAAATCACTGATTTGGACCAACGTTGAATCGTCAGAATTTTGAAAAAATTAAAATTACTGTACAAAGTCAATATAAACATTAAATCAGTTTATTGAATGATGAGAGAGTATTGTATTATGAAGAAATGGATATCTGAAGATGAATTGAAGAGAGTACGAATGTTAGTTTATCGATTAATTAATCGAAGTGTTATTGTAAAGCGACGACAAATCGTTTTTTGAAACAAAATAATCGTATTAATACACACATTGACCAAATAATGAGATCTTATTGTAAAATGTGGATCAAATTGTTGACTCATGAGAATTTTAATACTTTTAACAGACTAAATTTATCCTGAAAATAATACACAAATAGAATATGTTACAATTCATTTTTTTTTTGTCAATACCCGCGTTAAAATTCTCCCGCCAGCGTTCGGCAGCAAGTTCCTTCAGATTATGAAACGAAACACTAATGTCACGACAGCGATACACGGGTATGGAACAAAACTTTGACTGCATTTCAAGTAAAGAATCAGTAAGAATGAGGAAATTTATCCTAAAAAACGTGTTATTGCCGAATGACCCTGATTTTGCTCCATTAATCGCTCTAGTTTCGAGAGTATTTTATCAGTTACAACTAGAACGATATTGATACGTAAAAATTGTAGTGGTCATATACAATATTGAATTGTTAAACTCGTCGCAATGATGACAATCTTTAGTAATAATATTTTAATTGCAACGACAGATGTGAGACTGATAATAAAGAATGATATGGTCGCATGCATATTACCGAGCAAAGAAAAGATTGAAATGAGAAAAAAATTCAGTCTCTACAATTGGAAACTCTCGAAACTGAAGCTATCGAGTTCAATGCACTGTAATGAAATCAATAATACGATTACCAGCAGAATAAAAAAATCAATCATATCACCGTAGTTGCCTATATATTACTGTCCACCTAAGTAGTATATCAACTGAACTATTGGGCCACTGACAAGGCGCGTTAATAATTTCGTAAATTTTAAAATTTTAAAGATTTATACACTTAACTCTATTGTGAAGAACTCTGTTCCCTTATATAATTGCTTCCCACAATTTCAAAAGAAGAATTTATGATCGGAAAATTGTGTATAAATTGTTTTGCAGAGTTCTCTAGAAATGCTGTAGAAATTTTAGACTGTTAAACGTTGACTACTTATGAATTTCGTAAATTGTCCAATTAATTGAAGGGCGGAAGTCACTCTATGATAATAAATAATGATACAATTGATTAATAAATTAATGAAGACAATTGTCCATTTGCAATAATATTGATATTTTTATTCTATTTTCATTTTTCCGAAAGCAAAATCATCTTTTGCAAGTGTCCTTCCAAATATTTGTAAATGGGATAACGCATTGTCGAGAGTCCATGATACTCTTAGATTTAATTTATTTGAACTGAAATCAATAAGTTGTTGAGATAAGAATAAAGACGCATGCACCTGAGAGACGAAAAAAAGTTAAAGGTCCATCCGTATTGGAATGAAAAAGAAAACTAATAATCACGAGATTAAAATGAATTGAACAAAAAATTGAGCAATTTTCACAAATGTAGTTAGAATTCACATGTCGTTTAGGATTTCAATGTAAGTACTGTGGATGGACCAAAATGTAAAAAATGATTGCATATAAATATTAATAATAAAATATTCGGCATTAAAGAAGAAATTGGAATTCTACTATCATTTTAATGAATTATACATATTCAATTAATAATTTACGCCTGAATATAATATTGTACATTTGTGAACGATTATTCCCTATTATACATGAACAAAAAATACGATTATTAATGATAATCATAAACTGCTATCTACAGCTAAATAAATTATATCAGATATCTCGAATAGTTGTGTGTCATTTCGTTATTTTTTTTTATTTCTGATTTTTTCCAAATTCACTTTCGAATTTACGTTCTGTAATTTTTCAAAAAGTTCTGAGTGTAATTGAAAAGACAAAATCCGGTCTCGTGTTAAGAGCATTGGTGGAGACATTGATAAGGACGAGACTCATAAATACCATCTGATTCTCTATTCCATTGGAATTCTTCCAGGCTTCGATCAGACTGTACGGCGAGAGCTCGAGGAACTTCATGATAGCAAATAGGCCCATCGTCGTATTCTTGAAGAAAGGCTAGGTTAAATTTGAAAGTGGCCCCGAGCGTTCGGGGCAAAATAACTAAGTGGCTCATTGTGCTCAGGGCCAGATGATGGATAGTCTCTTGCACTTAGGACAAGAAAATGAATATCCTCCTATGCTTGGATTGATGCGGATTGATGAAACACTTCTGGTACTCGAGGCCAAATGATAAAGTGGCCCCGAGAACTTGGAACCGAATAATAAAGTGGCCCCGGGTACTCGGGGCCAAAGAATGAAATGGCCCGAGCACTCGGAACCAATGGTGAAGTGGCTCCGAGCACTCGTGGCCAAATCTTGGGGGCAAATGATGAATAGTCTCTGGCCAAATAGTCAAGTGGCCCCGAGTGCTCAGGGCAGAATAATAAATGATCCCGAGTGCGGGGGGGGGGGGGGGGGGGGGATAATTAATGCTCGAATGACACACCTCTGAACAGAACTCCGGAACACGCTTGGAGTCAAATTGAACTCACTCCATTTTCTGAGCGCTACATCTCAAAAACTATGCAATTTTTCGGAATTAATGTCATGAGATTTTTTGTAGATAAAAAAATATATTTTCGAATACAATCATCATTGATTTGATTTAACTCTTCTTTGATGGGGAACAAATGAATAGAAATTGGACCTCTCTCGTGAAGTCGGCCAATTTGAACAAAAAAATTATGAGCGTTAGAGCCAAATATTTCAAATATTTCTATCCATTCCATCATATTTTACGACAAAAAGAATTTGGGGTCAAAATGTTCCCGAAAGTACTCCAAGGGTTGAAAATGGCCCCTCGGAAATAGTACTCGGCTAAATGATGAAATAGACTGAGTACTCGGGGCTAAATAATAAGAAAGCCTTGTGCACTCGGGGCTGGATGATAAAATAGCCCAGAGAACTCGGGCTCAATAATGAAATAGCCCCGAGACTTGGGGCTAATTAATTAAAAAGGCCCGAGCACTCGGGGCTATTTTATAGCCTTTAGAAGGCTAGAATTTCAGTTTGAGCCTTTAGAAGGCTAGAATTTCAGTTTTAGCCTTTAATAGGCTAGAATTTCAGTTTTAGCCTTTAGAAGGCTAGAATTTGATATTAGCCTTTCTGAAGGCTAGAATTTCAGTTTTAGCCTTTATAAAGGCTAGAATTTGGGTTTTAGCATTTATAAAGGCTAGAATTTTAGTTTCAGCCTTTATAAAGGCTAGAATTTCAGTTTTAGCCTTTATAAAGACTAAAATTTCAGTTTTAGCCTTTGAAAGGCTAGAATTTCATTTTAGCCTTTATGAAGGCTAGAATTTCATTTTAGCCTTTATAAAGGCTAGAATTTCAATTTTAGCCTTTAAATGGCTAGACTTTCAGTTTTAGCCTGTAAAAGATTAGAATTTCAGTTTTAGCCTTTAAGAGGCTAGAATTTCAGTTTTAGCCTTTGAAAGGCTAGAATTTCAGTTTGATTCTGTGAAAGGTTAGAATTTCAGTTTTAGCCTGTAAAAGATTAGAATTTCAGTTTTAGCCTTTAAGAGGCTAGAATTTCAGTTTTAGCCTTTGAAAGGCTAGAATTTCAGTTTTATTCTGTAAAAGGTTAGAATTTCAGTTTTAGCCTGTAAAAGGTTAGAATTTCAGTTTTAGCCTTTAGGAGGTTAGAATTTCAGTTTTAGCCTTTAGAAGGTTAGAATTTCAGTTTCAGCCTATGAAAGCCCATAAAACAAATTACCGGCATATTGTCGAACAATTGTTGACATGAGATCCGAAATGTTGCTGCACAATTGTCGACCAAATTGCGGACAATATTGCCGCAACTGAGATATCATAAAAATATCAAACATCACAGTTATCAGCAAAATTATCCCGAATCTTGAGGTTATTTAATGGCAACATCTATTACCAAAACTCCTGACCAAATTCATCAGCAATTTATCATCAAAACTATCTACAAGATTCCACCTTAAATATACCGGAAAAATGTCGGTTACTTTTTTCATTGAAAAGCTATAGCCGGGTTCATGGGTTATCTGCCCCCACGGCCTTTTTGATTCACGATTGGGGGGTCAATTTGGCATTAAATAAAAATAATTCAGCTAATTTTTCAGCTCTCTATCTCAGACCATTCTCGAGATTTTCAAGAAAACCTCTTTTTTCGATTTTATTATTTGTTTTATAGTAAAATTCAGAATTAATAGATGGTGATTTCTTCGCCGATTCTTGGGAGCCGAAAGGATGAACAAAAATTTTTATTATGAATGTCCGATGGAAACCCGAATTTTAAGAACAGAAAGAAAACTATAATAATTTTTTTTACCATGTTATTTGAAAGTGTCCACCGCGATTTTTTTCAGGAAATTTCTTATGTATTCCTTCACACTCAGGAATTTTTTTATTCTTTTTAAAGTGGTGGAACATTATAAAAAAAAATAAAACTAATTATTTCCCAAAATCTGGCGTTCAAACACATTGAAATTCCTATACTGCTAGAGAAATATATAGAAAAATTATTTTTCAACTGAAAATACAAAATTCACTGAAAAAAATATTTTATAAATTAAGGAATGCATTACTTCAAAGGAAAAGACCATTAAAATTTTTCGAATGGACTTTAAAAATTTTCTTTTCATGCAAAAATTCGTAGAAATGAGAAACTATAATTTTTCTGCACTATTGGCAATGATTTTATGCCATTAAGGAATGCAAATGAAAATTCTTATTTGATAAGCTATATTATATTATTTATTTTTAACAATACGTATCATCAATTATTCACATTCAATGGGATGATTTCACATTACATATATAATATAGATATTAACGCCGGGCAATATGATATAGGGCGGGCAAAATGACATACCCAAATTTTGGGGAGAAAAATGATAAGATTGAAAATTGTTTGCAGCAGCTGCATAATTTCTTTTCTATATGATTTTAATTCATGTTTTCTCACTATTTTCGGATGAAGGAGAGTCGGGTGGAAAAGACATAAAGGGAAAAACGGATACAGCTTTGATGTTCTATCTTATGAAAATGGCTCGAATTCCGTGAAAATATTCGCGATAAGTTTTTTCTAATGATCCCGTTGGAAAGCTAAGGAAATTTCTGATAGAAATCATGTGCCAGTATTTATTTTCCGGAATTTTTGAGAATGCCATCTTTTCTATCAAGATTTGAAGGTGGAACATTTTTTGCTTCTAAAAAATTCCGTTTTTTCGGATATCTCCGGTTTCATTGGTTACATCGACCTGTGGCTGATCGCAAATGAAAGGTGAGCTCATTTCCCACAGATTTATGGAGTTTGCGGAAGACACAACCGAGGTTTCAAATATAGCATAAAAACTTATCTGCAGAAAATGGCCTATGAGTAATGAAAAAAAAGGTTTGAAAGAAATTCCAAACTACATAAGACCTGACTACAACAAATAGAACCGGAGATATTCATGAAAATTAAAATTTGTCATGTAATGGAAGGGATTTCTACTTTCAAATCTCGGCTTATATAGCCCAACTTTTAAAATATTCCGAAGAAATGGATCCCAACACTTGTTTCCCAGCTAAAATTCATTCAATTTACCAATGGAGTCATTGACAAAATTTTATCCCGAGCTATTCTATTGCAATGTCCATTTTACCCCACTCTCTACTATGTCATTTTACCCATGGACACCCAGGAACAATGATATCAGGGAACACGATGTAGAATTGCTATATTCTCCTCGAAATCAGTCAAATTGGGAAAGGAAAATTCGCAACAACGCATGTCAAAAGATGCTATGTCATTTTGCCCAGCCCTCCCTTAGATATGATATCTATAATATCTATATTATGTATGTAATGTGAAATCATTTCATTGAATGTGAATAATTGATGATACGTATTGTTAACAAGCAGAGGCGTTATATCCTGTGCGTTATTTGCAAATCCCACTCCTTATGCGACATTTAATATTTTGCCAATTCGATTGGCAAAATGCTTCCGAATGAAATTTAATATGGTATTCATGAAATTACTATTTATATTTTTCGTTATTCGAAATGCAGTAACGAAACATGATCTTCTCAACAAATATGTACTTATGAGGACAAATTCAATGATGGTTCGATCTTTGGTGAACTTTATTCATTCATTTTTTCAAAAAAAAAAACAATCAATTTTTCAATCATCAATGGAAGACCCTACCACAAATCGGAAAAAAATTGAAATTCGGATTCCAAATAGGATTCCTATTCTTTCTGATTGTCGTCAGAAGAAATGTACTCATTTGGTAGAAAAAATGGTCTACTTTCGAATGGTGAAATAACAAATAGTAGTGTTCCCAGGAAGAAAGCTAAGAAAAACCGTGATTTTTGAAAAAACTAATTTATCGAAAACTCTGATAAGAGACTTCTTCTGGAAAATCTGATATTCTCACTATTTGCGGGGCTCATTCAGATGAATCTTTTAAGCTGAACTTGGGCGAAATCGCTCCAGTAGTTTTCGAGATATAACCTCTTTTTCTAAAATGGTTTTTGTGCAATATCTCAGAAACTACTGGAGCGATTCCGCCCAATTTCAATACCGAACTTTTCGTTCATTAGATGCACAAACCCACGATATTTGGAGTCTCTAACTCGAATAGTTTTTGAGCTATCGTGTCTACAAAATTCAGGATAAAAAACACTGTAATTGAAATCATCCGCAAACGAAAAATCGCAGCCAAATTTACCCCGAGTGAAAATTGTAAGTTCTGATGAGATGAATTTCATCGCTGAGAGTGGGGGCTGGGAATCAATTTTTCGCGGAGAAAAATCTAAAAAACGATTTTTCGAAAATTTGATTTTCCTCGAAAAGTACTCAACCGAATTCGCTCAAATTACGCTGACAGCAATTTGCATAGGAAGGAAAACTACTGTTAAATTTTCAGGTCGCCAAGTATTAACATTCCAAAGCAATGGGTTGATATCTGTCACACACACACACACACACGTACAGACATTTTTTTAAAATGTCATTTCTCGGCGTTTTGGAACATTCTGAGTCATATTCCGATGAAATCTTGAAATCGAAAAAAATCGCGTTTACAATGCTTTTATTCGAAAGCAAAAATACATAATATAATGCAGCTTACCAAATAAGAATTTTCATTTGCATTCCTTAACGACATAAAATCATTGCCAATAGTGCAGAAAAATTATAGTTCCTCATTTCTACGAATTTTTGCATTAAAAAAAAATTTTTATTTATAAAATTTTTTTCAGTGGACTCTGTATTTTCAGTGGAACAATAATTTTTTCATATATTTCTCTAGCAGTATAGGAATTTCAATGCGTTCAAACGCAAGATTTTGGGGAAAAAATTAGATTTTCTTTTCTTTTATAATGTTCTACCACTTTAAGAAAAAAGAAAAAATTCCTGAGTGTGAAGAAAAAATTCCTGAGTATATAAGACGTTTTCAGAAAAAAAATCGCGGTAAACACTTTTAAATAACACGGTAAAAAAAATTATGATAGTTTTCTTTCTGTTCTTAAAAATCGGCTCTCCATTGGAGATTCATAATAAAAATTTCTGTTCATTCTTTTAACTCCCAAGAATCGCCAAAAAAATCACCATTCATGAATTCTGAATTTCACTATGAAACAAAGAATAAAATGGAAAAAAGAGGTTTTCTTGAAAATCTCGAAAATGGTTTGAGATAGAGAGCTGAAAATTTAGCTGAATTATTTTTATCTGATGTGAAATCGATCTCCCAAGTGCGAATCAAAAAGGCCGTGGGGGCAGATGACCCATGCAAACCCGGCTATACCCTTTGTAGACAAAACATCCGGCGATTTGCCGTCGGAATCCGCAGAATTGCAGATGAAACTTTCCGAGAAGTTAACATCAAACTTATCAGCAAAATTTCCGATGAAATTCGCCGGAAAATCGGCGTTGAGCGCATGCTAAATCGAACTAGGAAGTGAACGGTTTCCAACAATTATTCCAGGAAGAGATTCCATTTAAGGGGTTAGACCACTGTAGAATTATCAAAAAATCATTTTTTTTTTCTTGGCTCGAAAAATAGTTTGAGCCCGTGAGAAAGTGTAAAGACAAAGTTTATCACTTCATACCCAATTTTTCTAATGGAATTTTGAATTTTTTTTCAAGCTTTTCCTCATATTCAAAGCACATGTTAAAGTTTTAAACGCGTTCATCTCGAAACACGTTTTTTCAAAACTGCAAGCATCATCACTCAAACAATTTTCATTTTTTCGAATTGAATTTTTGACAGTATTTTCAAAATGACATTTCGAAGCTTTTTCATTGAGAAAAAAATACATTTTTTCAAATCAAAAATTGAACGTTTTCATTTCAATTCCAGCCAATTACTGAAAAATCAATATTTTCAAAATCGGCCACGTACTTCGCTAGCTATAGGCATTGAGATTGAGCCAATTTTTTTTAGCTCGACATTTGCACCTGCTACACTGCTTGCAGTGGAGCTCCGGAAATTTGACATGCTTCGGGGGAATCAAATAGAATAGCTATCATGTCGTAATTTTTTGGAATTTTGCTATGAATTTTTAGATTTGTAAAGTCCAATATATGCCCGATAAGTCTACAAAATGTTATCCCTTTGTTACCTTTTTTTCCCCCTCAGAAAAAATCCTGCAAAAAACTCTGTTTTTCAGGCGTTTACAGTGGTCTAACCCCTCAATAGGGGGAGAATTGGGCAAAGTAGAACAATGAAACACCGTAGAATGGAGTATTCACCTTAGAAACACAATGCCGTAAGTATTAAAAACGCTAGATTCTGAAGTCAAAGAGGCATATCTTTAAAAATCATGCCAAAATATTCTTCATGGCTTTGACGTTCTTTGGGTTACTGGGAATTGGGATGAAAAAGTAGCATAATTAACATGAGCGGCAGTCACACGGCGTTGTTTTTTTTATTCGTCAGGTCACATCTTGGACTTGGGTCTTTCCATTTTCTGAATTTTTTATTCCGAGAAAACGCTTGATAGGAGTGGTGAATCAAAATTGCGCGCACTATTTCGAATGATTTCTAAGTACTAATTTTTTTTTAACAATATGGAGAGGAGAATAAATCCAACACTCATGACGATGAAGGAAAATCAATCTGTGTATTGAAGCAAAAAGTATGGGGCATTGGAAGAATCGAATTTTTTAGTCACTAGAATGTTTTTTTTTCCAAGAATAACAAGGTACATTAGCTGGTACTCAATCGATGGAGGATTCTCTGTTTTACTGCTCTGAGGTGACTTTCCATAGTAATGCGGGATTCCTGTTCAATTTTTTGAGGTAGTACCGCCGGTACTCGATTGACCGTTCCGATATGGATAAAACAAGCAGGCGTTAACTCCTTGTGGGTTATTTGAATTCTTAGATTTGATATTCTGCCAATACAATTGGCAGTATGATTCCGAATGGAATTTCAATCTCTAATCCAATAATGACCATTTTAATTGACATAAATCACGTTAACTTACGTTAATAGATACATAAAATGTTTTCCAATCGTCATATCAGGATGAAAATGAACTCATTCTATGCGGAAAATTTTATATTTTATTATCACGGAATAAAAACTATATGTATTCTCAGGAAAAAATTGAGAAAAATTTATATTTCTGATTTTTTCTAAAAAAGTTAAGTAGTATATTCTGGCGATAGGCCAGAATATATTCGGCCTACCGGTAGGCCAGAATTCATTTTGCCTACCGGTAGGCCGGAATTTATTTGGTCTACCGGTAGGCCAGGATTTATTTGGCCAACTGATAGGATAGAATGTATTCGTCTCATCAGCTACCAGAATCGAATTCTAGATGTTAACAGGCACAAGAAGCAAATTCCGTATCTTATGAGGTGTAATAATCAAATTCTGTATTCTACAAGCCGCAAAAATGGAATTCTGTATTTTATATGCTACGAAAATGGAATTCTGTATTGTATGAGCTACACAGATCAAATATTGTATCTTATGAGCTGAGAAAATTGGAACCTGTGCCAAATTTCTTGCCATTTGGTAGGACAGAATTTATTTGGCCTACCGGTAGGCCAGAACTTATTCGGCCTACCAGTAGGCCAGAATTCATTTGGCCTACTGGTAGGCCAGAATTTATTTGGCCTACCGGTAGGCCAGAATCCATTTGGCATACCGGTAGGCCAGAATTTATTTGGCCTACCGGTAGGTCAGAACATATTTGGCCTACCGGTAGGCCAGAATTTACTTGGCCTACCGGTAGGCCAGAATTCATTTGGCCTACCGGTAGGCCAGAATTCATTTGGCCTACCGGTAGGCCAGAATTCATTTGGCCTACCGGTAGGCCAGAATTCATTTGGCCTACCGGTAGGCCAGAATTTATTTGGCCTACTGGTAGGCCAGAATTTATTTGGCCTACCGGTAGGCCAGAATTTATTTGGCCTACCAGTAGGCCAGAATTCATTTGGCCTAACGGTAGGCCGGAATTTATTTGGCCTACCGGTAGGCCAGAATATATTCGGCCTACCGGTAGGCCAGAACTTACTTGGCCCACTGGTAGGCCACAACTTATTTGGCCTACCAGTAGGCCAGACCTTATTCGTGCTACCCGTAGACCAGAACTTATTTGGCCTACCGGTAGGCCAGAATTTATTTGGCCTACCGGAAGCCAGAATTCATTTGGCCTACTGGTAGGCCAGAATTTATTTGGTCTACCGGTAGGCCAGAATCCATTCGGCCTACCAGTAGGCCAGAATTTACTTGGCCTACCGGAAGGCCAGAACTTATTTGGCCTACCGGTAAGCCAGAACTTATTTGAGCTACCAGTAGGCCAGAACTTATTTGGCCTACCGGTAGGCCAGAACATATTTGGACCACCGGTAGGCCAGAACATATTCGGCCTACCGGTTGGCCAGAGTTTACTTGGCCTACTGGTAGGCGAGAACTTATTTGGCCTACCGGTAGGCCAGAACTCATTTGGCCTACCAGTAGGCCAGAACTGTTCTTGCCTACCGGTAAGTAAGAATTCATTTGGCCAACTGATAGGATAGAATGTATTCGTCTCATCAGCTACCAGAATCGAATTCTAGATGTTAACAGGCACAAGAAGCAAATTCAGTATCTTATGAGGTGTAATAATCAAATTCTGTATTCGACAAGCCGCAAAAATGGAATTTCTATTTTATATGCTCCGAAAATGGAATTCTGTATTCTATGAGCTACACAGATCAAATTTTGTATTTTATGAGCTGAGGAAATTGGAACCTGTGCCAAATTTCTTGCCATTTGGTAGGACAGAATTCATTTGGCCCACCGGTAGGCCACAATTTATTTCACCTACCGGTAGGCCAGAATCCATTTGGCTTACCGGTAGGCCAGAATTCATTTGGCCTACCGGTAGGCCAGGATTTATTTGGCCTACCGGTAGGCCAGAAATCATTTGGCCTACCGGTAGGCCACAATTTATTTGGCCTACCGGTAGGCCAGAATCCATTTGGCCTACCGGTGGGCCAGAATTTATTTGGCCTACCGGTAGCCCAGAATTTATTTGGCCTACCGGTAGGCCAGAATTCATTTGGCCTACCGGTAGGCCAGAATTTATTTGGCCTACCGGTAGGCCAGAATTCATTTGGCCTACCGGTAGGCCAGAATTAATTTGGCCTACCGGTAGGCCACAATTTATTTGGCCTACCGGTAGGCCAGAGTTCATTTGGCCTACCGGTAGGCCAAAATTCATTTGGCCTACCGGTAGGCCAGAATTTATTTGGCCTACCGGTAGGCCAGAATTCATTTGGCCTACCGGTAGGCCAGAATTTATTTGGCCTACCGGTAGGCCAGAATTTATTTGGCCTACCGGTAGGCCAGAATTTTTTTGGCCTACCGGTAGGCCGGAATTTATTTGGCCTACCGGTAGGCCAGGATTTATTTGGCCAACTGATAGGATAGAATGTATTCGTCTCATCAGCTACCAGAATCGAATTCTAGATGTTAACAGGCACAAGAAGCAAATTCAGTATCTTATGAGGTGTAATAATCAAATTCTGTATTCTACAAGCCGCAAAAATGGAATTCTGTATTTTCTATGCTACGAAAATGGAATTCTGTATTGTATGAGCTACACAGATCAAATATTGTATCTTATGAGCTGAGAAAATTGGAACCTGTGCCAAATTTCTTGCCATTTGATAGGACAGAATTTATTTGGCCTACCGGTAGGCCAGAACTTATTCGGCCTAGCAGTAGGCCAGAATTCATTTGGCCTACCGGTAGGCCAGAATTTATTTGGCTTACCGGTAGGCCAGAATTCATTTGGCCTACCGGTAGGCCACAATTTATTTGGCCTACCGGTAGGCCAGAATCCATTTGGCATACCGGTAGGCCAGAATTTATTTGGCCTACCGGTAGGCCAGAACATATTTGGCCTACCGGTAGGCCAGAATTTACTTGGCCTACCGGTAGGCGAGAACTTATTTGGCCTACCGGTAGGCCAGAACTCATTTGGCCTACCAGTAGGCCAGAGCTTTTTTTGCCTACCAGTAAGCCAGAATTTATTTGGCCTACCGGTAGGCCAGAACTTATTTGGCCTACCGGTAGGCCAGAATATATTTGGCCTATCGGTAGGCCAGAATTTTTTTGGCCTACCGGTAGGCCAGAATTCATTTGGCCTACCGGTAGGCCAGAATTCATTTGGCCTACCGGTAGGCCAGCATTTATTTGGCCTACTGGTAGGCCAGAATTTTTTTGGCCTACCGGTAGGCCAGAATTCATTTTGCCTACCGGTAGGCCGGAATTTATTTGGCCTACCGGTAGGCCAGGATTTATTTGGCCAACTGATAAGATAGAATGTATTCGTCTCATCAGCTACCAGAATCGAATTCTAGATGTTAACAGGCACAAGAAGCAAATTCCGTATCTTATGAGGTGTAATAATCAAATTCTGTATTTTACAAGCCGCAAAAATGGAATTCTGTATTTTATATGCTACGAAAATGGAATTCTGTATTGTATGAGCTACACAGATCAAATATTGTATCTTATGAGCTGAGAAAATTGGAACCTGTGCCAAATTTCTTGCCATTTGGTAAGACAGAATTTATTTGGCCTAACGGTAGGCCAGAATTCATTTGGCCTACCGGTAGGCCACAATTTGTTTGGCCCACCGGTAGGCCAGAATCCATTTGGCATACCGGTAGGCCAGAATTTATTCGGCCTACCGGTAGGCCAGAACATATTTGGCCTACCGGTAGGCCAGAATTTACTTGGCCTAACGGTAGGCCAGAATTCATTTGGCCTACCGGTAGGCCAGAATTCATTTGGCCTACCGGTAGGCCGGAATTCATTTGGCCTACCGGTAGGCCAGAATTCATTTGGCCTACCGGTAGGCCAGAACATATATGGCCTACCGGTAGGCCAGAATTTATTTGGCCTACCGGTAGGCCAGAATTTATTTGGACCACCGGTAGGCCAGAACATATTCGGCCTACCGGTTGGCCAGAGTTTACTTGGCCTACCGGTAGGCGAGAACTTATTTGGCCTACCGGTAGGCCAGAACTCATTTGGCCTACCAGTAGGCCAGAACTGTTCTTGCCTACCGGTAAGCCAGAATTCATTTGGCCAACTGATAGGATAGAATGTATTCGTCTCATCAGCTACCAGAATCGAATTCTAGATGTTAACAGGCACAAGAAGCAAATTCAGTATCTTATGAGGTGTAATAATCAAATTCTGTATTCGACAAGCCGCAAAAATGGAATTTCTATTCTATATGCTCCGAAAATGGAATTCTGTATTCTATGAGCTACACAGATCAAATTTTGTATTTTATGAGCTGAGGAAATTGGAACCTGTGCCAAATTTCTTGCCATTTGGTAGGACAGAATTCATTTGGCCCACCGGTAGGCCACAATTTATTTGGCCTACCGGTAGGCCAGAATCCATTTGGCCTACCGGTAGGCCAGAATTCATTTGGCCTACCGGTAGGCCAGGATTTATTTGGCCTACTGGTAGGCCAGAAATCATTTGGCCTACCGGTAGGCCACAATTTATTTGGCCTACCGGTAGGCCAGAATCCATTTGGCCTACCGGTGGGCCAGAATTTATTTGGCCTACCGGTAGCCCAGAATTTATTTGGCCTACCGGTAGGCTAGAATTCATTTGGCCTACCGGTAGGCCAGAATTTATTTGGCCTACCGGTAGGCCAGAATTCATTTGGCCTACCGGTAGGCCAGAATTCATTTGGCCTACCGGTAGGCCAGAATTTATTTGGCCTACCGGTAGGCCAGGATTTATTTGGCCAACTGATAGGATAGAATGTATTCGTCTCATCAGCTACCAGAATCGAATTCTAGATGTTAACAGGCACAAGAAGCAAATTCAGTATCTTATGAGGTGTAATAATCAAATTCTGTATTCTACAAGCCGCAAAAATGGAATTCTGTATTTTCTATGCTACGAAAATGGAATTCTGTATTGTATGAGCTACACAGATCAAATATTGTATCTTATGAGCTGAGAAAATTGGAACCTGTGCCAAATTTCTTGCCATTTGATAGGACAGAATTTATTTGGCCTACCGGTAGGCCAGAACTTATTCGGCCTACCAGTAGGCCAGAATTCATTTGGCCTACCGGTAGGCCAGAATTTATTCGGCTTACCGGTAGGCCAAAATTCATTTGGCCTACCGGTAGGCCACAATTTATTTGGCCTACCGGTAGGCCAGAATCCATTTGGCATACCGGTAGGCCAGAATTTATTTGGCCTACCGGTAGGCCAGAACATATTTGGCCTACCGGTAGGCCAGAATTTACTTGGCCTACCTGTAGGCGAGAACTTATTTGGCCTACCGGTAGGCCAGAACTCATTTGGCCTACCAGTAGGCCAGAGCTTTTTTTGCCTACCAGTAAGCCAGAATTTATTTGGCCTACCGGTAGGCCAGAACTTATTTGGCCTACCGGTAGGCCAGAATATATTTGGCCTATCGGTAGGCCAGAATTTTTTTGGCCTACCGGTAGGCCAGAATTCATTTGGCCTACCGGTAGGCCAGAATTCATTTGGCCTACCGGTAGGCCAGAATTTAGTTGGCCTACCGGTAGGCCAGAATTTTTTTGGCCTACCGGTAGGCCAGAATTCATTTTGCCTACCGGTAGGCCGAAATTTATTTGGCCTACCGGTAGGCCAGGATTTATTTGGCCAACTGATAGGATAGAATGTATTCGTCTCATCAGCTACCAGAATCGAATTCTAGATGTTAACAGGCACAAGAAGCAAATTCCGTATCTTATGAGGTGTAATAATCAAATTCTGTATTCTACAAGCCGCAAAAATGGAATTCTGTATTCTATGTGCTACGAAAATGGAATTCTGTATTGTATGAGCTACACAGATCAAATATTGTATCTTATGAGCTGAGAAAATTGGAACCTGTGCCAAATTTCTTGCCATTTGGTAGGAAAGAATTTTTTTGGCCTACCGGTGGGCCAGAATTCATTTGGCCTACCGGTAGGCCACAATTTGTTTGGCCCACCGGTAGGCCAGAATCCATTTGGCCTACCGGTAGGCCAGAATTTATTTGGCCTACCGGTAGGCCAGAATTTATTTGGACCACCGGTAGGCCAGAACATATTCGGCCTACCGGTTGGCCAGAGTCTACTTGGCCTACCGGTAGGCGAGAACTTATTTGGCCTACCGGTAGGCCAGAACTCATTTGGCCTACCAGTAGGCCAGAACTGTTCTTGCCTACCGGTAAGCCAGAATTCATTTGGCCAACTGATAGGATACAATGTATTCGTCTCATCAGCTAACAGCATCGAATTCTAGATGTTAACAGGCACAAGAAGCAAATTCAGTATCTTATGAGATGTAATAATCAAATTCTGTATTCTACAAGCCACAAAAATGGAATTCTCTATTTTATATGATACGAAAATGGAATTCTGTATTCTATGAGCTACACAGATCGAATTTTGTATCTTATAAGCTGAAAAAATTGAAATGCATATTTATACGCTACAAAAATTACATTCTGTATCATATAAGCTACAAAAATCTAATTCCGCATCTCATAAGCGCCAAAAATCAAATTCTGTATCTCATAAGCTCGAAATATTACATTCCATGTCTTAAACGCTACGAGAATCGAATTCTGTATTCTATGAGCTACATAAATCAAATTCTGTATCTTATAAGCTGAGAAGATTGAAACCTGTGTCAAATTTCTTGCCATTTGTTAGGCTAGGATATATTTGGCCTATCGGTTGGCCGAAGTTTACTCGGTCTACCGGTAGGCCAGAATTCATTTGGCCTACCGGTAGGCCAGAACATATTTGGCCTACCGGTAGGCCAGAATTCATTTGGCCTACCGGTAGGCCGGAATTTCTAAGGCTTACCGGTTGGCCAGAATTTACTTGGCCTACCGGTAGGCGAGAACTTATTTGGCCTACCGGTAGGCCAGAATTCATTTTGCCTACCGGTAGGCCGGAATTTATTTGGCCTACCGGTAGGCCAGGATTTATTTGGCCAACTGATAGGATAGAATGTATTCGTCTCATCAGCTACCAGAAACGAAATCTAGATGTTAACAGGCACAAGAAGCAAATTCCGTATCTTATGAGGTGTAATAATCAAATTCTGTAGTCTACAAGCCGCAAAAATGGAATTCTGTATTTTATATGCTACGAAAATGGAATTCTGTATTGTATGAGCTACACAGATCAAATATTGTATCTTATGAGCTGAGAAAATTGGAACCTGTGCCAAATTTCTTGCCATTTGGTAGGACAGAATTTATTCGGCCTACCAGTAGGCCAGAATTCATTTGGCCTACCGGTAGGCCAGAATTTATTTGGCCTACCGGTAGGCCAGATTCTATTTGGCATACCGGTAGGCCAGAATTTATTTGGCCTACCGGTAGGCCAGAACATATTTGGCCTACCGGTAGGCCAGAATTTATTTGGCCTACCGGTAGGCCAGAACATATTTGGCCTACCGGTAGGCCAGAATTTACTTGGCCTACCGGTAGGCCAGAATTCATTTGGCCTACCGGTAGGCCAGAATTCATTTGGCCTACCGGTAGGCCGGAATTCATTTGGCCTACCGGTAGGCCAGAATTTATTTGGCCTACCGGTAGGCCAGAATATATTCGGCCTACCGGTAGGCCAGAATTTACTTGGCCTACTGGTAGGCCACAACTTATTTGGCCTACCAGTCGGCCAGACCTTATTCGGGCTACCCGTAGACCAGAACTTATTTGGCCTACCGGTAGGCCAGAATTTATTTGGCCTACCGGAAGCCAGAATTCATTTGGCCTACTGGTAGGCCAGAATTTATTTGGTCTACCGGTAGGCCAGAATCCATTTCGCCTACCAGTAGGCCAGAATTTACTTGGCCTACCGGAAGGCCAGAACTTATTTGGCCTACCGGTAAGCCAGAACTTATTTGAGCTACCAGTAGGCCAGAACTTATTTGGCCTACCGGTAGGCCATAACATATTTGGACCACCGGTAGGCCAGAACATATTTGGCCTACCGGTAGGCCAGAATTCACTTGGCCTACCGGCAGGCCAGAATTCATTTAGCCTACCGGTTGGCCAGAGTTTACTTGGCCTACCGGTAGGCGAGAACTTATTTGGCCTACCGGTAGGCCAGAACTCATTTGGCCTACCAGTAGGCCAGAACTGTTTTTGCCTACCGGTAAGCCAGAATTCATTTGGCCAACTGATAGGATAGAATGTATTCGTCTCATCAGCTACCAGAATCGAATTCTAGATGTTAACAGGCACAAGAAGCAAATTCAGTATCTTATGAGGTGTAATAATCAAATTCTGTATTCGACAAGCCGCAAAAATGGAATTTCTATTTTATATGCTCCGAAAATGGAATTCTGTATTCTATGAGCTACACAGATCAAATTTTGTATTTTATGAGCTGAGGAAATTGGAACCTGTGCCAAATTTCTTGCCATTTGGTAGGACAGAATTTATTTGGTCTACCGGTAGGCCAGAACTTATTCGGCCTACCAGTAGGCCAGAATTCATTCGGCCTACCGGTAGGCCAGAATTTATTTGGCCTACCGGTAGGCCAGAAATCATTTGGCCTACCGGTAGGCCACAATTTATTTGGCCTACCGGTAGGCCAGAGTCCATTTGGCCTACCGGTAGGCCAGAATTCATTTGGCCTACCGGTAGGCCAGGATTTATTTGGCCTACCGGTAGGCCAGGATTTATTTGGCCTACCGGTAGGCCAGAAATCATTTGGCCTAACGGTAGGCCACAATTTATTTGGCCTACCGGTAGGCCAGAATTTATTTGGCCTACCGGTAGGCCAGAATTTATTTGGCCTACCAGTAGGCCAGAATTCATTTGGCCTACCGGTAGGCCAGAACTCATTTAGCCTACCGGTAGGCCAGAATATATTTGGCCTACCGGTAGGCCAGAACTCATTTGGCCTACCGGTAGGCCAGAATATATTTGGCCTACCGGTAGGCCAGAATTTTTTGGCCTACCGGTAGGCCAGAATTTTTTGGCCTACCGGTAGGCCAGAATTTTTCGGCCTACCGGTAGGCCAGAATATATTTGGCCTACCGGTAGGCCAGAATATATTTGGCCTACCGGTAGGCCAGAATATATTTGGCCTACCGGTAGGCCAGCATTTTTCGGCCTACCGGTAGGCCAGAACATATTCGGCCTACCGGTAGGCCAGAATTTATTTGGCCTACCGGTAGGCCAGAATTTATTTGGCCTACCGGTAGGCCAGAACTTATTTGGCCTACCGATAGGCCGGAATATATTTTGCCTACCGGTAGGCCAGAATTTTTTGGCCTACCGGTAGGCCAGAATTCATTTTGCCCACCGGTAGGCCGGAATTTATTTGGCCTACCGGTAGGCCAGAATTCATTTTGCCCACCGGTAGGCCGGAATTTATTTGGCCTACCGGTAGGCCAGAATTTATTTGGCCTACCAGTAGGCCAGAATTTATTTGGCCTACCGGTAGGCCAGAACTCATTTGGCCTACCGGTAGGCCAGAATTCATTTTGCCCACCGGTAGGCCGGAATTTATTTGGCCTACCGGTAGCCCAGAATTTATTTGGCCTACCGGTAGGCCAGAATTCATTTGGCCCACCGGTAGGCCATAATTTATTTGGCCTACCGGTAGGCCAGAATTCATTTGGCCTACCGGTAGGCCAGAATTCATTTGGCCTACCGGTAGGCCAGAATTTATTTGGCCTACCGGTAGGCCAGGATTTATTTGGCCAACTGATAGGATAGAATGTATTCGTCTCATCAGCTACCAGAATCGAATTCTAGATGTTAACAGGCACAAGAAGCAAATTCAGTATCTTATGAGGTGTAATAATCAAATTCTGTATTCTACAAGCCGCAAAAATGGAATTCTGTATTTTCTATGCTACGAAAATGGAATTCTGTATTGTATGAGCTACACAGATCAAATATTGTATCTTATGAGCTGAGAAAATTGGAACCTGTGCCAAATTTCTTGCCATTTGATAGGACAGAATTTATTTGGCCTACCGGTAGGCCAGAACTTATTCGGCCTACCAGTAGGCCAGAATTCATTTGGCCTACCGGTAGGCCAGAATTTATTCGGCTTACCGGTAGGCCAAAATTCATTTGGCCTACCGGTAGGCCACAATTTATTTGGCCTACCGGTAGGCCAGAATCCATTTGGCATACCGGTAGGCCAGAACTTTTTTTGCCTACCAGTAAGCCAGAATTTATTTGGCCTACCGGTAGGCCAGAACTTATTTGGCCTACCGGTAGGCCAGAATATATTTGGCCTATCGGTAGGCCAGAATTTTTTCGGCCTACCGGTAGGCCAGAATTCATTTGGCCTACCGGTAGGCCAGAATTCATTTGGCCTACCGGTAGGCCAGAATTTAGTTGGCCTACCGGTAGGCCAGAATTTTTTTGGCCTACCGGTAGGCCAGAATTCATTTTGCCTACCGGTAGGCCGAAATTTATTTGGCCCACCGGTAGGCCAGGATTTATTTGGCCAACTGATAGGATAGAATGTATTCGTCTCATCAGCTACCAGAATCGAATTCTAGATGTTAACAGGCACAAGAAGCAAATTCCGTATCTTATGAGGTGTAATAATCAAATTCTGTATTCTACAAGCCGCAAAAATGGAATTCTGTATTCTATGTGCTACGAAAATGGAATTCTGTATTGTATGAGCTACACAGATCAAATATTGTATCTTATGAGCTGAGAAAATTGGAACCTGTGCCAAATTTCTTGCCATTTGGTAGGAAAGAATTTTTTTGGCCTACCGGTGGGCCAGAATTCATTTGGCCTACCGGTAGGCCACAATTTGTTTGGCCCACCGGTAGGCCAGAATCCATTTGGCCTACCGGTAGGCCAGAATTTATTTGGCCTACCGGTAGGCCAGAATTTATTTGGACCACCGGTAGGCCAGAACATATTCGGCCTACCGGTTGGCCAGAGTCTACTTGGCCTACCGGTAGGCGAGAACTTATTTGGCCTACCGGTAGGCCAGAACTCATTTGGCCTACCAGTAGGCCAGAACTGTTCTTGCCTACCGGTAAGCCAGAATTCATTTGGCCAACTGATAGGATACAATGTATTCGTCTCATCAGCTAACAGCATCGAATTCTAGATGTTAACAGGCACAAGAAGCAAATTCAGTATCTTATGAGATGTAATAATCAAATTCTGTATTCTACAAGCCACAAAAATGGAATTCTCTATTTTATATGATACGAAAATGGAATTCTGTATTCTATGAGCTACACAGATCGAATTTTGTATCTTATAAGCTGAAAAAATTGAAATGCATATTTATACGCTACAAAAATTACATTCTGTATCATATAAGCTACAAAAATCTAATTCCGCATCTCATAAGCGCCAAAAATCAAATTCTGTATCTCATAAGCTCGAAATATTACATTCCATGTCTTAAACGCTACGAGAATCGAATTCTGTATTCTATGAGCTACATAAATCAAATTCTGTATCTTATAAGCTGAGAAGATTGAAACCTGTGTCAAATTTCTTGCCATTTGTTAGGCTAGGATATATTTGGCCTATCGGTTGGCCGAAGTTTACTCGGTCTACCGGTAGGCCAGAATTCATTTGGCCTACCGGTAGGCCAGAATTCATTTGGCCTACCGGTAGGCCAGAATTCATTTGGCCTACCGGTAGGCCGGAATTTCTAAGGCTTACCGGTTGGCCAGAATTTACTTGGCCTACCGGTAGGCGAGAACTTATTTGGCCTACCGGTAGGCCAGAATTCATTTTGCCTACCGGTAGGCCGGAATTTATTTGGCCTACCGGTAGGCCAGGATTTATTTGGCCAACTGATAGGATAGAATGTATTCGTCTCATCAGCTACCAGAAACGAAATCTAGATGTTAACAGGCACAAGAAGCAAATTCCGTATCTTATGAGGTGTAATAATCAAATTCTGTATTCTACAAGCCGCAAAAATGGAATTCTGTATTTTATATGCTACGAAAATGGAATTCTGTATTGTATGAGCTACACAGATCAAATATTGTATCTTATGAGCTGAGAAAATTGGAACCTGTGCCAAATTTCTTGCCATTTGGTAGGACAGAATTTATTCGGCCTACCAGTAGGCCAGAATTCATTTGGCCTACCGGTAGGCCAGAATTTATTTGGCCTACCGGTAGGCCAGAATCCATTTGGAATACCGGTAGGCCAGAATTTATTTGGCCTACCAGTAGGCCAGAACATATTTGGCCTACCGGTAGGCCAGAATTTATTTGGCCTACCGGTAGGCCAGAACATATTTGGCCTACCGGTAGGCCAGAATTTACTTGGCCTACCGGTAGGCCAGAATTCATTTGGCCTACCGGTAGGCCAGAATTCATTTGGCCTACCGGTAGGCCGGAATTCATTTGGCCTACCGGTAGGCCAGAATTTATTTGGCCTACCGGTAGGCCAGAATATATTCGGCCTACCGGTAGGCCAGAATTTACTTGGCCTACTGGTAGGCCACAACTTATTTGGCCTACCAGTAGGCCAGACCTTATTCGGGCTACCCGTAGACCAGAACTTATTTGGCCTACCGGTAGGCCAGAATTTATTTGGCCTACCGGAAGCCAGAATTCATTTGGCCTACTGGTAGGCCAGAATTTATTTGGTCTACCGGTAGGCCAGAATCCATTTGGCCTACCAGTAGGCCAGAATTTACTTGGCCTACCGGAAGGCCAGAACTTATTTGGCCTACCGGTAAGCCAGAACTTATTTGAGCTACCAGTAGGCCAGAACTTATTTGGCCTACCGGTAGGCCATAACATATTTGGACCACCGGTAGGCCAGAACATATTTGGCCTACCGGTAGGCCAGAATTCACTTGGCCTACCGGCAGGCCAGAATTCATTTAGCCTACCGGTTGGCCAGAGTTTACTTGGCCTACCGGTAGGCGAGAACTTATTTGGCCTACCGGTAGGCCAGAACTCATTTGGCCTACCAGTAGGCCAGAACTGTTTTTGCCTACCGGTAAGCCAGAATTCATTTGGCCAACTGATAGGATAGAATGTATTCGTCTCATCAGCTACCAGAATCGAATTCTAGATGTTAACAGGCACAAGAAGCAAATTCAGTATCTTATGAGGTGTAATAATCAAATTCTGTATTCGACAAGCCGCAAAAATGGAATTTCTATTTTATATGCTCCGAAAATGGAATTCTGTATTCTATGAGCTACACAGATCAAATTTTGTATTTTATGAGCTGAGGAAATTGGAACCTGTGCCAAATTTCTTGCCATTTGGTAGGACAGAATTTATTTGGTCTACCGGTAGGCCAGAACTTATTCGGCCTACCAGTAGGCCAGAATTCATTCGGCCTACCGGTAGGCCAGAATTTATTTGGCCTACCGGTAGGCCAGAAATCATTTGGCCTACCGGTAGGCCACAATTTATTTGGCCTACCGGTAGGCCAGAGTCCATTTGGCCTACCGGTAGGCCAGAATTCATTTGGCCTACCGGTAGGCCAGGATTTATTTGGCCTACCGGTAGGCCAGAAATCATTTGGCCTACCGGTAGGCCACAATTTATTTGGCCTACCGGTAGGCCAGAATTTATTTGGCCTACCGGTAGGCCAGAATTTATTTGGCCTACCGGTAGGCCAGAATTCATTTGGCCTACCGGTAGGCCACAATTTATTTGGCCTACCGGTAGGCCAGAATTCATTTTGCCTACCGGTAGGCCACAATTTATTTGGCCTACCGGTAGGCCAGAATCCATTTGGCCTACCGGTAGGCCACAATTTATTTGGCCTACCGGTAGGCCAGAATTTACTTGGCCTACCGGTAGGCCAAATCAATTCTGGCCTACCGGTAGGCCTGAATTTATTTGGCCTACCGGTAGGCCAGAACTTATTTGGCCTACCGATAGGCCAGAATATATTTTGCCTACCGGTAGGCCAGAATTTTTTGGCCTACCGGTAGGCCAGAATTTGATTGGCCTGACGGTAGGCCGGAATTTATATGGCCTACCGGTAGGCCAGAACATATTTGGCCTACCGGTAGGCCTGAATTTATTTGGCCTACCGGTAGGCCAGAACTTATTTGGCCTACCGATAGGCCAGAATATATTTTGCCTACCGGTAGGCCAGAATTTTTTGGCCTACCGGTAGGCCAGAATTTGATTGGCCTGACGGTAGGCCGGAATTTATATGGCCTACCGGTAGGCCAGAACATATTTGGCCTACCGGTAGGCCAGAATTTATTTGGCCTACCGGTAGGCCAGAATTTATTTGGCCTACCGGTAGGCCAGAATTTATTTGGCCTGCCGATAGGCCAGAATTTATTTGGCCTACCGGTAGGCCAGAATTCATTTTGCCCACCGGTAGGCCGGAATTTATTTGGCCTACCGGTAGGCCAGAATTCATTTTGCCCACCGGTAGGCCGGAATTTATTTGGCCTACCGGTAGGCCAGAATTTATTTGGCCTACCAGTAGGCCAGGATTTATTTGGCCAACTGATAGGATAGAATGTATCCGTCTCATCAGCTAACAGAATCGCATTCTAGATGTTAACAGGCACAAGAAGCAAATTCAATATCTTATGAGGTGTAATAATCAAATTCTGTATTCTACAAGCCGCAAAAATGGAATTCTCTATTTTAAATGCTACGAAAATCGAATTCTGCATTCTATGAGCTACACAGATCAAATTTTGTATTTTATGAGCTGAAAAAATCAGAATGAATATTTTATACGCTACAAAAATTACATTCTTTATCATATAAGCTTCGAAAATCTAATTCCGCATCTCATAAGCGCCAAAAATCAAATTCTGTATCTCATAAGCTACAAATATCACATTCCATGTCTTAAAAACTACGAGAATCGAAGTCTGTATTCTATGAGCTACATAAATCCAATTCTGTATCTTATTAGCTGAGAAAATTGGAACCCGTGCCGAATTCCTTGCCATTTGGTGAGACAGAATTTATTTGGCCTACCAGTAGGCCAGAATTTATTTGGCCTACCGGTAGGCCAGAACTTATTTGGCCTACCGGTAGGCCAGAATATAGTTGGCCTACCGGTATGCCAGAATTTTTTGGCCTACCAGTAGGCCAGAACATATTTGGCCTACCGGTAGGCCAGAATTTACTTGGCCTACCAGTAAGCCAGAGTTCATTTGGCCTACCGGTAGGCCCGAATCCATTTGGCCTACCAGTAGGCCAGAATTTATTTGGCCTGCCGATAGGCCAGAATTTATTTGGCCTACCGGTAGGCCAGAATTCATTTTGCCCACCGGTAGGCCGGAATTTATTGGCCTACCGGTAGGCCAGAACTTATTTGGCCTACCGGTAGGCCAGAATTAATTTGGCCTACCGGTAGGCCAGAATATATTCGGCCCACCGGTAGGCCAGAACTTATTTGGCCTACCGGTAGGCCAGAATCCATTTGGCCTACCGGTAGGCCAGAATTTATTTCGCCTACCGGTAGGCCAGAATTTATTTGGCCTACCAGTAGGCCAGAATTTATTTGGCCTACCGGTAGGCCAGAACTTATTTGGCCTACCGGTAGGCCAGAATCCATTTGGCCTACCGGTAGGCCAGAATTTATTTGGCCTACCGGTAGGCCAGGATTCATTTGGCCTACCGGTAGGCCAGAACTCATTTGGCCTACCGGTAGGCCAGAATATATTTGGCCTACCGGTAGGCCAGAATTTTTTGACCTACCGGTAGGCCAGAATTTTTTGGCCTACCGGTAGGCCAGAATTTTTCGGCCTACCGGTAGGCCAGAATATATTTGGCCTACCGGTAGGCCAGAATATATTTGGCCTACCGGTAGGCCAGAATATATTTGGCCTACCGGTAGGCCAGAATTTTTTGGCCTACCGGTAGGCCAGAATTTTTTGGCCTACCGGTAGGCCAGAATTTTTCGGCCTACCGGTAGGCCAGAATATATTTGGCCTACCGGTAGGCCAGAATATATTTGGCCTACCGGTAGGCCAGAATTTATTTGGCCTGCCGATAGGCCAGAATTTATTTGGCCTACCGGTAGGCCAGAATTCATTTTGCCCACCGGTAGGCCGGAATTTATTGGCCTACCGGTAGGCCAGAACTTATTTGGCCTACCGGTAGGCCAGAATTAATTTGGCCTACCGGTAGGCCAGAATATATTCGGCCCACCGGTAGGCCAGAACTTATTTGGCCTACCGGTAGGCCAGAATCCATTTGGCCTACCGGTAGGCCAGAATTTATTTCGCCTACCGGTAGGCCAGAATTTATTTGGCCTACCAGTAGGCCAGAATTTATTTGGCCTACCGGTAGGCCAGAACTTATTTGGCCTACCGGTAGGCCAGAATCCATTTGGCCTACCGGTAGGCCAGAATTTATTTGGCCTACCGGTAGGCCAGGATTCATTTGGCCTACCGGTAGGCCAGAATTTATTTGGCCTACCGGTAGGCCAGAATATATTTGGCCTACCGGTAGGCCAGAATATATTTGGCCTACCGGTAGGCCAGCATTTTTCGGCCTACCGGTAGGCCAGAACATATTCGGCCTACCGGTAGGCCAGAATTTATTTGGCCTACCGGTAGGCCAGAATTTATTTGGCCTACCGGTAGGCCAGAATTTATTTGGCCTACCAGTAGGCCAGAATTTATTTGGCCTACCGGTAGGCCAGAACTCATTTGGCCTACCGGTAGGCCAGAATTCATTTTGCCCACCGGTAGGCCGGAATTTATTTGGCCTACTGGTAGGCCAGGATTTATTTGGCCAACTGATAGGATAGAATGTATCCGTCTCATCAGCTAACAGAATCGCATTCTAGATGTTAACAGGCACAAGAAGCAAATTCAATATCTTATGAGGTGTAATAATCAAATTCTGTATTCTACAAGCCGCAAAAATGGAATTCTCTATTTTAAATGCTACGAAAATCGAATTCTGCATTCTATGAGCTACACAGATCAAATTTTGTATTTTATGAGCTGAAAAAATCAGAATGAATATTTTATACGCTACAAAAATTACATTCTTTATCATATAAGCTTCGAAAATCTAATTCCGCATCTCATAAGCGCCAAAAATCAAATTCTGTATCTCATAAGCTGCAAATATCACATTCCATGTCTTAAAAACTACGAGAATCGAAGTCTGTATTCTATGAGCTACATAAATCCAATTCTGTATCTTATTAGCTGAGAAAATTGGAACCCGTGCCGAATTCCTTGCCATTTGGTGAGACAGAATTTATTTGGCCTACCAGTAGGCCAGAATTTATTTGGCCTACCGGTAGGCCAGAACTTATTTGGCCTACCGGTAGGCCAGAATATAGTTGGCCTACCGGTATGCCAGAATTTTTTGGCCTACCAGTAGGCCAGAACATATTTGGCCTACCGGTAGGCCAGAATTTACTTGGCCTACCAGTAAGCCAGAGTTCATTTGGCCTACCGGTAGGCCCGAATCCATTTGGCCTACCAGTAGGCCAGAATTTATTTGGCCTGCCGATAGGCCAGAATATATTCGGCCCACCGGTAGGCCAGAACTTATTTGGCCTACCGGTAGGCCAGAATCCATTTGGCCTACCGGTAGGCCAGAATTTATTTCGCCTACCGGTAGGCCAGAATTTATTTGGCCTACCAGTAGGCCAGAATTTATTTGGCCTACCGGTAGGCCAGAACTTATTTGGCCTACCGGTAGGCCAGAATCCATTTGGCCTACCGGTAGGCCAGAATTTATTTGGCCTACCGGTAGGCCAGGATTCATTTGGCCTACCGGTAGGCCAGAATTTATTTGGCCTACCGGTAGGCCAGAATTTATTTGGCCTACCGGTAGGCCAGAATTTATTTGGCCTACCAGTAGGCCAGAATTCATTTGGCCTACCGGTAGGCCAGAACTCATTTAGCCTACCGGTAGGCCAGAATATATTTGGCCTACCGGTAGGCCAGAACTCATTTGGCCTACTGGTAGGCCAGAATATATTTGGCCTATCGGTAGGCCAGAATTTTTTGGCCTACCGGTAGGCCAGAATTTTTTGGCCTACCGGTAGGCCAGAATTTTTTGGCCTACCGGTAGGCCAGAATATATTTGGCCTACCGGTAGGCCAGAATATATTTGGCCTACCGGTAGGCCAGCATTTTTCGGCCTACCGGTAGGCCAGAACATATTCGGCCTACCGGTCGGCCAGAATTTTTTGGCCTACCGGTAGGCCAGAACATATTTGGCCTACCGGTAGGCCAGAATTTACTTGGCCTACCGGTAGGCCAGAATTCATTTGGCCTACCGGTAGGCCAGAATTTATTTGGCCTACCGGTAGGCCAGAATTTATTTGGCCTACCGGTAGGCCAGAATTTACTTGGCCTACCGGTAGGCCAAATCAATTCTGGCCTACCGATAGGCCTGAATTTATTTGGCCTACCGGTAGGCCAGAACTTATTTGGCCTACCGATAGGCCGGAATATATTTTGCCTACCGGTAGGCCAGAATTTTTTGGCCTACCGGTAGGCCAGAATTTGATTGGCCTACCGGTAGGCCGGAATTTATATGGCCTACCGGTAGGCCAGAACATATTTGGCCTACCGGTAGGCCAGAATTTATTTGGCCTACCGGTAGGCCAGAATTTATTTGGCCTACCGGTAGGCCAGAATTTATTTGGCCTGCCGATAGGCCAGAATTTATTTGGCCTACCGGTAGGCCAGAATTCATTTTGCCCACCGGTAGGCCGGAATTTATTTGGCCTACCGGTAGGCCAGAATTCATTTTGCCCACCGGTAGGCCGGAATTTATTTGGCCTACCGGTAGGCCAGAATTTATTTGGCCTACCAGTAGGCCAGAATTTATTTGGCCTACCGGTAGGCCAGAACTCATTTGGCCTACCGGTAGGCCAGAATTCATTTTGCCCACCGGTAGGCCGGAATTTATTTGGCCTACTGGTAGGCCAGGATTTATTTGGCCAACTGATAGGATAGAATGTATCCGTCTCATCAGCTAACAGAATCGCATTCTAGATGTTAACAGGCACAAGAAGCAAATTCAATATCTTATGAGGTGTAATAATCAAATTCTGTATTCTACAAGCCGCAAAAATGGAATTCTCTATTTTAAATGCTACGAAAATCGAATTCTGCATTCTATGAGCTACACAGATCAAATTTTGTATTTTATGAGCTGAAAAAATCAGAATGAATATTTTATACGCTACAAAAATTACATTCTTTATCATATAAGCTTCGAAAATCTAATTCCGCATCTCATAAGCGCCAAAAATCAAATTCTGTATCTCATAAGCTACAAATATCACATTCCATGTCTTAAAAACTACGAGAATCGAAGTCTGTATTCTATGAGCTACATAAATCCAATTCTGTATCTTATTAGCTGAGAAAATTGGAACCCGTGCCGAATTCCTTGCCATTTGGTGAGACAGAATTTATTTGGCCTACCAGTAGGCCAGAATTTATTTGGCCTACCGGTAGGCCAGAGTTCATTTGGCCTACCGGTAGGCCCGAATCCATTTGGCCTACCAGTAGGCCAGAATTTATTTGGCCTGCCGATAGGCCAGAATTTATTTGGCCTACCGGTAGGCCAGAATTCATTTTGCCCACCGGTAGGCCGGAATTTATTGGCCTACCGGTAGGCCAGAACTTATTTGGCCTACCGGTAGGCCAGAATTAATTTGGCCTACCGGTAGGCCAGAATATATTCGGCCCACCGGTAGGCCAGAACTTATTTGGCCTACCGGTAGGCCAGAATCCATTTGGCCTACCGGTAGGCCAGAATTTATTTCGCCTACCGGTAGGCCAGAATTTATTTGGCCTACCAGTAGGCCAGAATTTATTTGGCCTACCGGTAGGCCAGAACTTATTTGGCCTACCGGTAGGCCAGAATCCATTTGGCCTACCGGTAGGCCAGAATTTATTTGGCCTACCGGTAGGCCAGGATTCATTTGGCCTACCGGTAGGCCAGAATTTATTTGGCCTACCGGTAGGCCAGAATTTATTTGGCCTACCGGTAGGCCAGAATTTATTTGGCCTACCAGTAGGCCAGAATTCATTTGGCCTACCGGTAGGCCAGAACTCATTTAGCCTACCGGTAGGCCAGAATATATTTGGCCTACCGGTAGGCCAGAACTCATTTGGCCTACTGGTAGGCCAGAATATATTTGGCCTATCGGTAGGCCAGAATTTTTTGGCCTACCGGTAGGCCAGAATTTTTTGGCCTACCGGTAGGCCAGAATATTTTGGCCTACCGGTAGGCCAGAATATATTTGGCCTACCGGTAGGCCAGAATATATTTGGCCTACCGGTAGGCCAGCATTTTTCGGCCTACCGGTAGGCCAGAACATATTCGGCCTACCGGTCGGCCAGAATTTTTTGGCCTACCGGCAGGCCAGAACATATTTGGCCTACCGGTAGGCCAGAATTTACTTGGCCTACCGGTAGGCCAGAATTCATTTGGCCTACTGGTAGGCCAGAATTTATTTGGCCTACCGGTAGGCCAGAATTTATTTGGCCTACCAGTAGGCCAGAATTTATTTGGCCTACCGGTAGGCCAGAACTTATTTGGCCTACCGGTAGGCCAGAATTCACTTGGCCTACCGGTAGGCCAGAATTCATTTGGCCTACTGGTAGGCCGGAATTTATTTGGCCTACCGGTAGACCAGAATATATTCGGCCTACCGGTTGGCCAGAGTTTACTTGGCCTACCGGTAGGCGAGAACTTATTTGGTCTACCGGTAGGCCAGAACTCATTTGGCCTACCAGTAGGCCAGAACTTTTTTTGCCCATCGGTAAGCCAGAATTTATCTGTCCAACTGATAGGATAAAATGTATTCGTCTCATCAGCTACCAGAATCGAATTCTAGATGTTAACAGGCACAAGAAGCAAATTCAGTATCTTATGAGGTGTAATAATCAAATTCTGTATTCTACAAGCCGCAAAAATAGAATTCTCTATTTTATATGCTCCGAAAATGGAATTCTGTATTCTATAAGCTACACAGATCAAATTTTGTTTCTTATGAGCTGAGAAAATTGGAACCTGTGCCAAATTTCTTGCCATTTGGTAGGACAGAATTTATTTGGCCTACCGGTAGGCCAGAACTTATTCGGCCTACCAGTAGGCCAGAGTTCATTCGGCCTACCGGTAGGCCAGAATTTATTTGGCCTACTGGTAGGCCAGAATCCATTTGGCCTACCGGTAGGCCAGAATTTATTTGGCCTACTGGTAGGCCAGAATTTATTTGGCCTACCAGTAGGCCAGAATTAATTTGGCCTACCTGTAGGCCAGAATTCATTTGGCCTTCCGGTTGGCCAGAATCTATTTGGCCTACCGGTAGGCCAGAACTTATTTGGCCTAACAGTAGGCCAGAACTTATTTAGCCTACCGGTAAGCCAGAATTCATTTGGCCTACCGGTAGGCCAGAATTCATTTGGCCTACCGGTAGGCCAGAACTTATTTGGCCTACCGGTAGGCCAGAACTTATTTGGCCTACCGGTAGGCCAGAACTTTTTTGGCCTACCAGTAGGCCGGAACACATTTGGCCTACCGGTAGGCCAGAATTTATTTGGCCTACCGGTAGGCCAGAATTTATTTGGCCCACTGGTAGGCCATAATTCATTTGGCCTCCCGGTAGGCCAGAATTTATTTGGCCTACCGGTAGGCCAGAACGTATTTGGCCTACCGGTTGGCCAGAGTTCACTTGGCCTACCGGTAGGCCAGAACGTATTTGGCCTACCGGTTGGCCAGAGTTCACTTGGCCTACCGGTAGGCCAGAACTTATTTGTTCTACGGGTAGGCCAGAATTTATTTGGCCTACCGGTAGGCCAGAATTCATTTGGCCTACTGGTAGGCCAGAATTTATTTGGCCTACCGTGTGGAATTCCACACATGGCCAAAAGTGGAATTGTCTATTTTATATGCTACGAAAATTGAATTCTGTATTCTATGAGCTACACAGATCAAATTTTGTATCTCATAAGCTGGAAAAATCGAAATCCACATTGTATACGGTACAAAAATGACATGCTGTATCGTCTAAGCTACGAAATCGAATTCTGCATCTCATAAGCGCCAAAAATCTAATTCTGTATTTCATACGCTACAAATATTACAGACCGTGCATTCGCCAACAATTATTCGAATTTACCATTTTTACATCCTTATATGGAATGAGCAAGTGTTTCTACATATGTTCCAGATAATATGCTCATTATTAATAGTTGCACTCCACGCGGTAGTATCAAGAACGGAATTCTTGAACTTTATGAACATTGAAAAATTGAATTTCGAAAACATGAATAAATTTGGCACTGGCGATCCATCGACTCTTCACTCTCACCTTACCGATAACTCACTCGCATTTCACCAGCAAGTCACCATCAATCGTCGGAAAAATCTTGGTCAAATAACGGTAAAAAAATGGTCGACTCATCGTAATTGCATGTTGCCGAATTGGCACAAACGCACCAATTATGCACAGCACAACGACTTGCGTCCGACGGTGAATGTGCGGTGATTTGTCAGTAAAGTCATTGAACCGTCAATTCACGACTTTTTCACTAAATATTCACCATGATCATGAAACTGCTATGGTTATTATATCGGATATGGAATTGTCCTGATCTATGTTTTAGACACACATACAGACATTTCTTAAAATCGGTAGTTCTTAAAAATAGGAAAACATCACGATTAAATAGCTTCCATTCGAAAGCTGATCAACATAAATTGATCATCATAACTCTTTTGAATATAAAAATACACACTTAATTCGCTTATAGAAACCAACGAAACTCCATAGGTATAAAAAAAAGTCTTATACACACTCAATTCGTGTATAGAAACCCATAAAATTCCTTTCATATAGGAATCATTACTATACACCCTCAACTTGCGTATAGGAAAACACGACATTCATGGCGTATAAGAAAATATCCCAATATCATATACGCAGAGCTTTAAGATTATCTATAGAAAGTTTCTATAGAAACTTTCTTTAGAAACTGTCTATACGTTTTTTCCGTACGTGAATGCTCCAAACCGTGTCATCTCTTCCTGTGGGTCTTTTTGTTCACCAGTCCATTCTACCCTACCGGCACATTTCCCCCACTCTTCTCTATTACTGAAGATTTTCATTCATTCAAAAAATTGAGGAGGTATTATTTTGATGATTGATCTTTATTCTGAGGAATTGCATCCAGCATGATGCGATATGCAGTATATTGTTCAAATTGTTTGGGAAACATGAGAGTCGAGGAAGAATGAAAGAACATGACATATAAGGTAAGAGCACCTGCTCACTTTCGGTATTTGTCGTATTTATATAATTATATTGTGGAGAAAAGCCAATTGGAAAATTTCAACAATATTAGTGAATTATCCATGAATTTGAATTCATTACACTACCAAATGCTATACTTTTCATTGAAAAAGCATTAAATAATTTCCAAACGGCCGTCGTTCATTCTGGCAGTTTTCACCAGTTGTCGCATCGAGCTAAGTCGATCAACGTAGGTGACACTCCACGCGAATTTCATATTTGACCGTTATTCAATGAAACTAATGTGTACTCATTTTGTTTTTATTATTCTTCGATAGTTAATTTGTGTTATTAGATAAGGTAAATATCACTTTCATATTATTAATTTCTCAATAAATAGTGATCTAGTACTAGTTTCAATTTTCCATGGACGAAACTAGTACCTGCTCAGTGTTTTGTCCCGATGGGTGGTTATGACTTATTATAATTTTTATAATTAAACTTTGATTATTAATTTATTAAGCGTTGTCACAATAGAAACGTTATTACCTGCAGTAGCAAGCAGTGGAGAGTGGATTAGATACCATCAGAAGGAGAAAGAATAAAACGAAAAACAGCTTCTTGCACGAAAAAAGGCCAAAATTGCTTGCGAAGAAAAAGCAATAATGAAGGAAAATGAAAAAAAAAATTCAAAAAAGAGCAAATAGAAGAGAAGAAGAGGCTGAAAGAATTGGAACAAGGAGAAAAAGCCGCAAAAAGGATGAAAAAACAAAAAATTAATTAATTACAGTTTTTTCATTTATTGCTGTTTTTTTCATATTTTTTATGATTTTGTATCTTTACCGCATTTCTTCCTGTTCAATTGTCTTTTCAGTCATATCTTCTTTTTGGAAGAAATTGATAACCGATGATTATAATCATCCTATGTAATTAAACGTATTTTCAATAAATCATACATTTGAATTGCATTTTTTTTCTTATTTGCTGCAAATACTTTTCAGTGATCAGGAATTGAGGTAACGTACTGATCCACTACCAGTTCCATTCACTTTTCCGTGAGCAGGTACTGGGCTAAGCGCAAAATTATTCTCAAACTTCAAAATTATCAATCAATTTCATCAAATAACTAGAAATTTCAATTATTCTACATCTAGAAACATCTAATAATAATTTCGGAAACGATATGCACATTTTCAATCGATAGAAATATTTTCACCGTCGAATTTTGGGGAACCGAATCGGATAGTGAGCAGGTACTAGTGCCCTTACCTTATGAATCTTTATATCATGTAAAACATCTAAAAATCACACCAATATCTAATTTCTGACAATCATCAGTTTTCTTCGCTTTGTATTTGAGTCTACATCGAAGATGATTCGCGCAAATGATAAATAATATGGATGAGCACCGTGAATTTTTTCTGGCATGTACGTGGGAGAATTGATAATTTTGTACAATCTGAACTATTTGAGATTCACCCAATCCCTCGATTTTGGCATGAACTTTCTAACAGACTTGACGATATATTAATACGGAGTCAATTTCATTGATGTGGCGATGATGTGGAGGAATACATGCTCCTAGATATCCCAACGCACGCCTGATTGTTCTATCTCGGAAGAACTATTCTTAACGTCGTACCGCCGATACTGCCCTAGTCAGTGGTTATAGTATCTCGTTCGAATCATGCAGTATTTACACACTAGATAGCATTCCGAGTGAGTAAGAGAGGGAAAGAAACTATAAAATGTACTTTTTCCATAGCTATTCACTCATTATCACTATTACATGCTCCGAAGCTGCATTTTCAAGAGTTTAAAATGTTTCACACATCATTTTCTATCATTTCCTCTTCCTTTATCCATATCGGAACGGTCAATCGAGTACCGGCGGTACTACCTTAAATAATTAAACAGGAATCCCGCATCATCATGGCAAGTTATCTCAGAGCAGAACAACAAAGAAGTCTTCATTGATTGAGTACCGGCTAATGTAACTTGTTATTTTTGAAAAATAAAACATTGTGAGTAAGTGAAGAAAACAATTCGATTTGTCTGTCATCTATTCCAGTCGTCTGTTTTCTCGAGAAGTACAATAACAATCCAATCTCCGTATAAGATACCTTAAACACAATAGGAAGCAGTAGATTTCTGTGGCTTTTGGGGGATCTTATTCAGAGATTGGACTGGAATCATGATGTCAAAGGCCGATGCCTGCATTTTCAAGAATGAGCCCGTTCCTTCCGTGGACTCATCTATACTGATTCAATCGCGATTTCACGCCAATTTTATTCACAAATCTGCTGCTGATTTTATCGGCTAGTTTTACTTGGATTCTATCCGCAAATTAGCCACTGATTTAATCGGCTCATTCCGCTCATTTTATCTGCAGGACAATCATCGATAATTGCTCTCTGCACAGTTAATGTTAACAAATTTTTTTTTCAAGAGTGACAATAATATTTATTACTTTGCTCCAAATTTACCGCTGTTCTTAACAGCATTTTCATAGACCTTGAAATCCGCATTCTAGCTTCAAATTTTCACGGCAAATTTAGGGCTCAATTTAGTGATAACTTGAGAGGTTATCGCCTACATATGTGGTCTTTATGTCGACAAACTAGCGGCAAATCATCGACAATTTTGGTGCAGAAGAAAATTTAAACTTGCTGGTAAATAGCAGTGTATCCGCAAGTTTTGCTATTTGGGAGGCTAGAATCTCATTTTTAGCCTTTAGAAGGCTAGAATTTCATTTCAGCCTTTAAAGGCTAGAATTTCAGTTTCAGCTTTAAAAGGCTAGAATATCAGTTTCAGCCTTTGAAAGGCTGGAATTTCATTTTTAGCCTGTAAAATGTTAGAATTTCAGTTTCAGCCTTTAAAAGGCTAGAATTTCAGTTTTAGCCTTTATAAAGGCTAGAAATCCATTTCGGCCTTTATAAAGGCTAGAATTTCAGTTTTAGCCTTTAAAAGGCTAGATTCTCAGTTTTAGCCTTTATAAAGGCTAGAATTTAATTTCAGCCTCCATAAAGGCTAGAATTCCATTTCAGCCCTCATAAAGGCTGGAATTCCATTTGAGCCTTCAGAAGGCTAGATTTTCAGTTTTAGCCTTTATAAAGGCTAGAATTCCATTTTAGCATTTATAAAGGCTAGAATTTCCTTTTAGCCTTTAAAAGGCTAGATTTTCAGTTTTAGCCTTTATAAAGGCTAGAATTTCATTTTAGCCTTTGTTAGGCAAGAATTTCAGTCTTAACCTTTATAAAGGCTAGAATTTCATTTTAGCCTTTGTTAGGCAAGAATTTCAGTCTTAACCTTTATAAAGGCTAGAATTCCTATATACTGCCAGCTACCTGGCTCTATCTAAACTCTTTTTCGTGATTTTTCTTTAATTCTTTTATCTCTCGTAAAAATCCTATATACTGCCAGCTACCTGGCTCTATATAGACTATTTTTCGTGTCCCGGCCCTTCTACTATTTTTTTTGTTCATTTCTTACAATCTTTCCTAGGGTTTTTCGATTCAAACAAAAAAATAGATCTTGTGGATTGGATTGAATTGGACTGCCACTTATCGATTCTGAATTGAATCGATAACGAAAGAATCGATTCTTGCCAGATCGATTTTTTCTCGATCCTCTAGCTTTTTAAATCGTAAGAAATTGCAATTTCAAAAATGCAAAAATCGTATGATTATATTGGTTCTATACGATTCTCTATTACAATCATATAATTATAAAAATATATATTATTCATAGTTATGAAAGCTGGGTATTTTTTCCATGAATATTCAGACTATAGAAATTCTATGACGAGTTTTTTCTGTCAAATGAATTAGGATACAAGGCTGGGACATTCAATTCACCATCTTTATTATTCAGTACTCTTTACATGAAATAGAGAAATTTGTTTTAACACATGAAAAAATATTTATGTCTATTCATTTCTCGTGAATGGAAGCTGAATTTACCTATCAACTTTGATTCGTTAAAATATATAAAAGTTCATAAAAATTCTTCCTATAATAATATATATTATAAAAATTTGAACGATTTCATATTTTAATAGTGATAAAAGAAGATTGAACAACAATCGTCTAAGGGCAAATCGTCAAAGCCTAAAGGCAATCCATCCACTCAAAAAGGATCTTGTCAGTTGATTTGTAAATAAGTAGAAAATTTTCTCCTCGAACTTGTGGCATGCTCTACAACAATCCGAGATTCGTAGATTCGTTATTAATCTTGAATAATAATTTGTTTATATGATAACCATTTATTACAAACCTGTAATTGTAATCCCTTCCATGACGTAGGCGCCGTTATATACGTGCGCTTCCACTGGTTACAAGCACTTTTGAAAAAGTGTTTCGTCGGGAAAGTTCGATGACTACGACGAACACTGATCGTGGAGAGTAGGGAATTAGGGCAGCTTCACATACAACCGTATGTATAGTTGCCAGCTTGAAAATTTTTATTTATCCGCTCTGAAGTGGGCAAGGCGAAATTGAATCGATCTCGCCACGAAAGAATCGATTCGATTGATTCATCGACTGTCAAAGATCGATCCAAAAAATCGAGGATTGCGATCGAAAGGATCGATTCAAGTGAAGATCGATCCTGGATCGAAAAACCCTAATCTTTCAGCTCCGTATAGATAGCGGGTACAAAACGTTTTTTTTTGCATTAGTTTTTTTTTGTGACTTGGTAGTTCGATGGTGGTCAATGGTGGACCACTTTCAATGATTTGTTATAATTTGCTAATTTTTTAGAATGAATTTATTTTTTAGTCTATATTTACCAGGGAAATTTACTATTTTTCAATTTCAACTTACTTGAACCGATGTAAAAACGATTGGTGGTCAAAGGTATCTCAATACGAAGATCCTTAATTCATAAGTTTCCCATTCATTCAATGAACAATAGTGAAGACGTCGGAAGAGACTTTTTTCGTAGATGTTTCCTTATGAATATATCGGAAACTAAGCCAGCTAGAGAGATTTTGTTCCAATCCTTTCTCAGAAAATTTTGGGACTCACAAGAGAGGAAAGGAACATCTTCTCCCTATTTCGCTTAGTTTCCGAGGTATCCTCGAAAAACCAGCGATGAAAAAACTGATTTATTCTAGATACATTTTTTCTTTCAATAATTTATTTAGAATCCCTATATAATAAAGTAGTCCCCATACAATTGTAATCGTACGGGAAAGTTATTAAATGATTATTTAATACCTTTCTCGTTATCTGACTCGGCTTGATGAATTATCCTCAATTCAACCAACCCAGTCAGATCGATTGCTCGCAGGTCCGGTCGCCAGGTATTTTTTCTAATGAATAAAAATACCAAAACAATAATTAAACACAGGAACACTAAGTTTTTATTTTTAAAACACATTTAAAGTTATACAACAGACACTTATTCAAAACTTATTCGATATTACTATCACTATGTTTCCTATGTTACCGACTAACGCTACTATACCGAGTAGTACTATTTTTACGCGGGAGAGTTCCGTGCTCTTAGATAGTTCAAGTCAGACTGCCTCCTCCGTGATCCGCGCGCCCTTTTATAGTGGTCCCTGCTATGGTTTTTTATGATTTTCTTAATTTCATAATTAAGTAGCATTTAATTATATTTTCATTATCTCCATTCCCTAGTGATGACTTCTTTACATCTGAAAGAAGCGGTTATGCCTTTTCATGTTTCTCCTAAAATATCAAATTAAATCGAGATTTATCTCTCTGTTCTAAAAGATATTCTATTCATTATTAATGCTAAGTAATTATTTTACCATTTTTCATTTAATTACGCCAGTTTTGTAATTATTAGGTATCACGCGTTCTTTGATGTCACTTTCTAATCGGAATTATGTTTTGAGTACGTATCTACTCTTTTTAATCCTCTAATTATTTTATTATATATTTTTTTATGATTAATTAATCTGTTCTAATGAGGCTTTTGCTTTTTCTCTCTAAATTGATGCTCTTCCGTGTGTATAGGGGGCAGCACGCTAGTTGCGCCCACTGCACCGTTCTCCCTCCCACATACAGGTGGCAGCACGAAACGCCCAATCCTTCAATCGGGTTTCTATGTGCTGTCACACAATAAAGTAGATGGAATAAGAGTGAAATTGGCAATATCATCGTTTTATTCGTTCTGTGATTGGTTCGAGGAAAATCAAAAGTTGAATAAAAGCACGATATTTGGGGAACCTAGGGGACCGAAAATAGGAAACGATTTGAAAAATCGATTTTTGTCGAATTTTCGGAATTTCATTCCCTTCCAAAGTCATTTTTCACCCATTTCTCTTGGAGATACGAGGTTTTCCTTGAAATTTGGCAAAAGTTGCATAAAAGCACGATATTTGGGGAACCTAGGGGACCGAGAATAGGAAACGATTTAGAAAATCGTTTTTTTGTCGGATTTTCGGGATTTCATTCCCTTCGAAAGTCATTTTTCACCCATTTCTCTTGGAGATACGAGGTTTTCCTTGGAATTTGGCAAAAGTTGCATAAAAGCACGATATTCGGGGAACCTAGGGGACCGAAAATAGGGAGCGATTTAGGGAATCGATTTTCTGTGGAATTTTCGGAATTTAATTCCCTGCCAAAGTCATTTTTCACCCATTCCTCTTGGAGATACGAGGTTTTCCTTGAAATTTGGCAAAAGGTGCATAAAAGCACGATATTTGGGGAATCTAGTGGACCGAAAATAGGAAGCGATTTAGAAAATCGATTTTCTGTCGAATTTTCGGAATTCAATTTGCTTCCAAAGTCATTTTTCACCCATCTCTCTTGCAGATACGAGGTTTTCCTTGAAATTTGGCAAAAGTTGCATAAAAGCACGATATTCGGGGAACCTAGGGGACCGAAAATAGGGAGCGATTTAGGAAATCGATTTTCTGTCGAATTTTCGGAATCTAATTCCTTTCCAAAGGAATTGTCAAATTGCAGGAAACAATTGAAAACAAAATTTAAACAAAATGCCAGACAGCCGAGCCTTTTCTACTATTTTTTTCAATTTTCTTTTCCAATTTTTCCCTGCAATTTGACAGTTCTCCTCTCTTCAGCAATGATTTTCATCGTTGCTGGAGAGAGAACAATGCGTCAAGGCAAGGAAGGAGTTGTGAAGAAAAAATTTGAAAATGTGAAAGGGACCTGGACTTTCAGCCGTAATTTTTTTTTCCCTCAATTTTCTCCCTTAATTTGACCATTTCTCTCTCTTGAGCAATGATTCTCTAGTTGCTGAAGACAGGGGAATGTGTCAAGGGAATGAAACACTTCAAAAAAATGAATTTCCAATATGGAAGAGGCCCAGACTCTCTGCCATTAAAAAATTCATTTTTTCTCCAATTTTTTCCCTGCAATTTGACTGTTCTCTTCTCATCAGCAATGATTTTCATCATCGCCGACGAGGGGAATGCGTGAAGGCAAGGGAAGTGTCAAAAAAAATTAGAGTGGAAGAGGCCTGGACTCTATGTAATTAAAAAAAAAATTTCATTTTTTCCCTCAATTTGACGGTTTTCTTCTCTTCAGCAATGATTTTTATCGTTGCTAAAGAGAGGGGAATACGTCAAAACAAGAAAATTATTGAAAAAAAATTGAACGAAAAAAATTGAATTCGCCCGTTCGAATTATTCGTACACCCCTCATTTTAAATTCAATATTGGAAATATTCAATATTTGATATTCTCAATAAATTATTGAAAAAAAATATGTATCTAGAATAAATCAGTTTTTTCATCAATGGTTTTTTGAGAATATCTCGGAAACTAAGCGAGATAGGGCGAAGATGTTCCGCTCCTTTCTTGTAGTTCTTAAAATTCTCTATAAGATAGGATCGGACTAAAATCTCTCTAGCTGGCTTAGTTTCCAAGATATTCGCAAAAAAACATACACGAAAAAAGTCCCATCCGACGTCTTCACTATTGTTTATTGAATAAATGGAATACTTATGAATTGAGGATCTTCGTATTGAAATACCTTTGACCACCGATCGTTTTTACATCGGTTCAAGTAAGTTGAAATTGCAAAATAGTAAATTTCCCCGCTAAATATAGGCTAAAAAATGAATTAATTCGAAAAAATTGACTAATCCTAACAAATAATTAAAAGCGATCCACCATTGACCACCAACGAACCATCAAACCATAAAAAAAAACTAAAGCAAAGAAAACGTTTTTTATCCGCTATCTATATGGAGCTCTCTGGGATACTACGACATGCACATGTTCCATTTTATACACACGCTCAACCTACACATCACGACCTACACACACCAATTCAACACTAACACGGAGCGGTTGTTCTCATACACACCAAGCTTCTACACATGACCGTATCGCCACAGCTTTGTCATGCGCAGAAGCTTTCGGCGATGAACACACCCGGGAAATTCAAAAAGCACATATAATTTTTTAAACTACACATTACACTTTATAATAATTTACGTGACAGACAATAAACATCTTATAATACACCCTGTGCATTTGAACGTGCACATGTGTAATATGTCGAGCACATGTGTGTACTTCATCGACACATTATGCTCGTTAATTATGAGTCGGTGGAGGTTGAGTCAAGTATTGTGCTCGTCAATTATTAGTCGGTGTAGGTGGAATTAAGCATTGTGCTCGTCCATTTCTCGTTGGTGTAGGTCGAATGACACATTGTGCTCATCGATTATCACTTCGTGTACAATAGAAATTGATGGAATTGAAAGGAAAGATTTAAATAAATACTTCATTAATTTAAAAAGAGCATTTATATTAAAAAAAAAAGATGGATAAGATGTGAAGAATGAATGAATTAAAATTATATATGGAAACATTTATTTATTCATCTTTAAATATTTTATATGAATTATTGATACATATTGATACATTTAAATATGAATAGGTAATAAATCAATTATTAAAAACTACTTTTCCTGCTACTGGTGTGCTAGGTGTACCAGAGAGCCGTATCTTCAGCACCTACGATAACATTGGCCACAAGGGGTAAAACGGACACTACAATTGATCGGTTGGAGATAGAATTTTTGTGATGATTCTATTGAAAAGTTAAGGAAATATTAGGAGAAAGACATATGTTTCTCCTAAAAAAAAAAAAAATCAGTTTATATGGGATCTCCCCCCACTTTCCCCCTCGTTTATTCACACCGGCAACCTTCCTGTGCCTAACGTATCTTGTTCTCTATCTTTGGGGAAACTTACTGGTCTGGCCAAGTTTTGAAGGGGTTTTCCTTTTGAAAATCGAAATAATTCATTTTTCCAGCGATAAAAAAGGTGAGCTCATTTCTCGGCGACTTATGTAGTTCAAATATCTTTTAAATCCATTTTTTCAATAGTTCCAGATCATTTTCTGGGAATCAGTTTTTGCCGTATAAGTACTTGAAAAAATTAATATTTTTCTCTTCAAACCCAATAAATCGATGGGAAATAAGCTCACCTTTTATTTAAGATTAACCCCAGATCGCTACGATTAAGAAAACCAGAGAAAATCTCGAAAACCTGAAATTTTTCAAAAACATGAGAATTTCATCTTCAAATCGTACGCTAAAAATAAAATTTCTGAAAAATTCCGAAAAATAACTTTTTACATATCGAGGGTCTAAAAGCAGAAGGTCGTATGGGCCAAAATGGCCCTTTCTCTGGCAGAAGGTCGTATGTCCTACACATACGACCTTCTGCCTTTAGAGGAGTATCGAATAATTCGAATATATCCGCAGTTGTGCCATAGATATTTCTGACACAATTGTAGATATGACCTTCTGCTTTTAGTGCAGTTTCGAATCATTCGAAATTCCCGTATTATCTGCATTATACTGAAAATTATTATCTACTTCCAAGAAAAAATTTCCAATGATTGCATTGAAAAGCTGAGAGAATTTGAGCCGGAAAGCACGTGTCAAAGTTTTTTTTAAATCAATTTTTGAAAAAATTTACTTTTTTGGCCAAGTTTTGAAGGGGTTTCTCCTCAGAGAAATCATCAAATTCAGTAATTCTTCCTTCACTTCATGGACCTTTAGGACCTAGAGAAGGATTCCCCTTCGACTTTGTATGGAAAAATTAAAATCCGCAGCTCGCGTTGCCCCAATTAGAATGATATGAGGTCCCCCCTTCCAAAATATCATGGGGTGTGGTCCAATTCCTCTTTCTACGAGGCTTTTTTTTTGAAAATCATCAAATTCAGTAATTCTTTCTTCACTTCAAGGACCTTTAGGACCTAAAGAAGGGGAATCAATCGACTTTGTATGGAAAAATTAAAATCCGCAGCTCGCGTTGCCCCAATTAGAATAATATGAGGTCCCCCCTTCCGAAATATCATGGGGTGTGGTCCAATTCCTCTTTCTACGAGGCTTTCTTTTTGGAAATCATCAAATTCAGAAATTCTTTCTTCACTTCAAGGACCTTTAGGACCTAGAGAAGGGAATCAATCGACTTTGTATGGAAAAATTAAAATCCGCAGCTCGCGTTGCCCCAATTAGAATAATATGAGGTCCCCCCTTCCGAAATATCATGGGGTGTGGTCCAATTCCTCTTTCTACGAGGCTTTCTTTTTGGAAATCATCAAATTCAGAAATTCTTCCTTCACTTCAAGGACCTTTAGGACCTAGAGAAGGGGAATCAATCGACTTTGTATGGAAAAATTAAAATCCGCAGCTCGCGTTGCCCCAATCAGAATGATATGAGGTCCCCCCTTCCAAAATATCATGGGGTGTGGTCCAATTCCTCTTTCTACAAGGCTTTTTTTTTGAAAATCATCAAATTCAGAAATTGTTTCTTCACTTCAAGGACCTTTAGGACCTAGAGAAGGAGAATCAATCGACTTTGTATGGAAAAATTAAAATTCGCAGCTCGCGTTGCCCCAATTAGAATAATATGAGGTCCCCCCTTCCGAAATATCATGAGGTGTGGTCCAATTCCTCTTTCTACGAGGCTTTTTTTTTGGAAATCATCAAATTCAGTAATTCTTTCTTCACTTCGAGGACCTTTAGGACCTAGAGAAGGGGAATCAATCGACTTTGTATGGAAAAATTAAAATCCGCAGCTCGCGTTGCCCCAATTAGAATGATATGAGGTCCCCCCTTCCAAAATATCATGGGGTGTGGTCCAATTCCTCTTTCTACGAGGCTTTTTTTTTGAAAATCATCAAATTCAGAAATTCTCTTTTCACTTCAAGGACCTTTAGGACCTAGAGAAGGGGAATCAATCGACTTTGTATGGAAAAATTGAAATTCGCAGCTCGCGTTGCCCCAATTAGAATAATATGAGGTCCCCCCTTCCAAAATATCGTGGGGTGTGGTCCAATTCCTCTTTCTACGAGGCTTTTTTTTGGAAATCATCAAATTCAGTAATTCTTCCTTCACTTCAAGGACCTTTAGGACCTAGAGAAGGGGAATCAATCGACTTTGTATGGAAAAATTAAAATCCGCAGCTCGCGTTGCCCCAATTAGAATAATATGAGGTCCCCCCTTCCGAAATATCATGGGGTGTGGTCCAATTCCTCTTTCTACGAGGCTTTCTTTTTGGAAATCATCAAATTCAGTAATTCTTTCTTCACTTCGAGGACCTTTAGGACCTAGAGAAGGGGAATCAATCGACTTTGTATGGAAAAATTAAAATCCGCAGCTCGCGTTGCCCCAATTAGAATGATATGAGGTCCCCCCTTCCAAAATATCATGGGGTGTGGTCCAATTCCTCTTTCTACGAGGCTTTTTTTTTGAAAATCATCAAATTCAGAAATTCTCTTTTCACTTCAAGGACCTTTAGGACCTAGAGAAGGGGAATCAATCGACTTTGTATGGAAAAATTGAAATTCGCAGCTCGCGTTGCCCCAATTAGAATAATATGAGGTCCCCCCTTCCAAAATATCGTGGGGTGTGGTCCAATTCCTCTTTCTACGAGGCTTTTTTTTGGAAATCATCAAATTCAGTAATTCTTCCTTCACTTCAAGGACCTTTAGGACCTAGAGAAGGGGAATCAATCGACTTTGTATGGAAAAATTAAAATCCGCAGCTCGCGTTGCCCCAATTAGAATAATATGAGGTCCCCCCTTCCGAAATATCATGGGGTGTGGTCCAATTCCTCTTTCTACGAGGCTTTCTTTTTGGAAATCATCAAATTCAGAAATTCTTTCTTCACTTCAAGGACCTTTAGGACCTAGAGAAGGGGAATTAATCGACTTTGTATGGAAAAATTAAAATTCGCAGCTCGCGTTGCTCCAATTAGAATAATATGAGGTCCCCCCTTCCAAAATATCGTGGGGTGTGGTCCAATTCCTCTTTCTACGAGGCTTTTTTTTTGGAAATCATCAAATTCAGTAATTCTTTCTTCACTTCGAGGACCTTTAGGACCTAGAGAAGGGAAATCAATCGACTTTGTATGGAAAAATTAAAATCCGCAGCTCGCGTTGCCCCAATTAGAATAATATGAGGTCCCCCCTTCCGAAAAATCATCGGGTGTGGTCCAATTCCTCTTTCTACGAGGCTTTCTTTTTGGAAATCATCAAATTCAGAAATTCTTTCTTCACTTCAAGGACCTTTAGGACCTAGAGAAGGGGAATCAATCGACTTTGTATGGAAAAATTGAAATTCACAGCTCGCGTTGCCCCAATTAGAATAATATGAGGTCGCCCCTTCCAAAATATCGTGGGGTGTGGTCCAATTCCCCTTTCTACGGGGCTTTTTTTTTTGGAAATCATCAAATTCAGTAATTCTTTCTTCATTTCAAGGACCTTTAGGACCTAGAGAAGGGGAATCAATCAGCTTTGTATGGAACAATGGAAATCCTGAGCTCGCGCTGCCCCAATTAGAATAACATGAGGTCCCTTCCAAAATATCATGGGGTGTCGTCCAATTCCTCTTTCGACGAGGCTTTTTTTTGGAAATCATCAAATTCAGAAATTCTTTCTTCACTTCAAGGACCTCTAGGACCTAGAGAAGGGGAATCAATCGACTTTGTATGGAAAAATTAAAATCCGCAGCTCGCGTTGCCCCAATTAGAATAATATGAGGTCCCCCCTTCCGAAATATCATGGGGTGTGGTCCAATTCCTCTTTCTACGAGGCTTTCTTTTTGGGAATCATCAAATTCAGTAATTCTTTATCACTTCAAGGACCTTCAGGTTCTAGAGAAGGGGAATCAATCGACTTTGTATGGAAAAATCAAAATCCGCAGCTCGCGTTGCCCCAATTAGAATAATATGAGGTCCCCCCTTCCAAAATATCGTGGGGTGTGGTCCAATTCCTCTTTCTACGGAGCTTTTTTTTGGGAATCATCAAATTCAGTAATTCTTTCTTCACTTCAAGGACCTTTAGGACCTAGAGAAGGGGAATCAATCGACTTTGTGTGGAAAAATTGAAATCCGCAGCTCGCGTTGCCCAATCAGAATAATATGAGGTCCCCCCTTCCAAAATATCATGGGGTGTGCTCCATTTCCACTTTCTACGGGGCTTTTTTTTCTGAAATCATCGGATTCAGTCATTCTTTCTCCACTTCGAGGACCTTTAGGACCTAGAGAAGGGGAATCAATCGACTTTGTATGGAAAAATCAAAATCCGCAGCTCGCGTTGCCCCGAATAGAATAATATGAGGTCCCCCCTTCCGAAATATCATGGGGTGTGGTCCAATTCCCCTTTCTACGGGGCTTTTTTTTTTGAAAATCATCAAATTCAGTAATTCTTTCTTCATTTCAAGGACCTTTAGGACCTAGAGAAGGGGAATCAATCGGCTTTGTATGGAAAAATCAAAATCCGCAGCTCGCGTTGCCCCAATCAGGATAATATGAGGTCCCCCCTTCCAAAATATCATGGGGTGTGGTCCAATTCCCCTTTCTACGGGGTTTTTTTTTTTTTTTTTGGAAATCATCAAATTCAGTCATTCTTTCTTCACTTCAAGGACCTTTAGGACCTAGAGAAGGGGAATCAATCGACTTTGTGTGGAAAAATCGAAATCCGCAGCTCGCGTTGCCCGATCAGAATAATATGAGGTCCCCCCTTCCGAAATATCATGGGGTGTGGTCCAATTCCTCTTTCTACGAGGCTTTCTTTTTGGAAATCATCGAATTCAGAAATTCTTTCTTCACTTCAAGGACCTTTAGGACCCAGAGAAGGGAAATCAATCGACTTTGTATGGAAAAATTGAAATCCGCAGCTCGCATTGCCCCAATTAGAATAACATGAGGTCCCCCCTTCCAAAATATCATGGGGTGTGGTCCAATTCCTCTTTCTACGAAGCTTTTTTTTGGGAATCATCAAATTCAGTAATTCTTTATCACTTCAAGGACCTTCAGGTTCTAGAGAAGGGGAATCAATCGACTTTGTATGGAAAAATTAAAATCCGCAGCTCGCGTTGCCCCGAATAGAATAATATGAGGTCCCCCCTTCCGAAATATCATGGGGTGTGGTCCAATTCCCCTTTCTACGGGGCTTTTTTTTTTGGAAATCATCAAATTCAGTAATTCTTTCTTCATTTCAAGGACCTTTAGGACCTAGAGAAGGGGAATCAATCGGCTTTGTATGGAAAAATCAAAATCCGCAGCTCGCGTTGCCCCAATTAGAATAATATGAGGTCCCCCCTTCCAAAATGTCGTGGGGTGTGGTCCAATTCCTCTTTCTACGAAGCTTTTTTTTGGGAATCATCAAATTCAGTAATTCTTTCTTCACTTCAAGGATCTTTAGGACCTCGAGAAGGGGAATCAATCGACTTTGTATGGAAAAATTAAAATTCGCAGCTCGCGTTACCCCAATTAGAATAATATGAGGTCCCCCCTTCCAAAATATCGTGGGGTGTGGTCCAATTCCTCTTTCTACGAGGCTTTTTTTTTGGAAATCATCAAATTCAGTAATTCTTTCTTCACTTCGAGGACCTTTAGGACCTAGAGAAGGGAAATCAATCGACTTTGTATGGAAAAATTAAAATCCGAAGCTCGCGTTGCCCCAATTAGAATAATATGAGGTCCCCCCTTCCGAAATATCATGGGGTGTGGTCCAATTCCCCTTTCTACGGGGCTTTTTTTTTTGGAAATCATCAAATTCAGTAATTCTTTCTTCATTTCAAGGACCTTTAGGACCTAGAGAAGGGGAATCAATCGGCTTTGTATGGAAAAATCAAAATCCGCAGCTCGCGTTGCCCCAATCAGGATAATATGAGGTCCCCCCTTCCAAAATATCATGGGGTGTGGTCCAATTCCTCTTTCTGCGAGGCTTTTTTTCGGAAATCATCAAATTCAGTAATTCTTTCTTCACTTCAAGGACCTCTAGGACCTAGAGAAGGGGAATCAATCGACTTTGTATGGAAAAATTAAAATCCGCAGCTCGCGTTGCCCCAATTAGAATAATATGAGGTCCCCTCTTCCAAAATGTCATGGGGTGTGGTCCAATTCCTCTTTCTACGAGGCTTTTTTTTTGGAAATCATCAAATTCAGAAATTCTTTCTCCACTTCAAGGACCTCTAGGACCTAGAGAAGGGGAATCAATCGAATTTGTATGGAAAAATTAAAATCCGCAGCTTGCGTTGCCCCAATTAGAATAATATGAGGTCCCCTCTTTCAAAATGTCATGGGGTGTGGTCCAATTCCTCTTTCTACGAGGCTTTTTTTTGGAAATCATCAAATTCAGTAATTCTTTCTTCACTTCGAGGACCTTTAGGACCTAGAGAAGGGAAATCAATCGACTTTGTATGGAAAAATTGAAATTCGCAGCTCGCGTTGCCCCAATTAGAATAATATGAGGTCCCCCCTTCCAAAATATCGTGGGGTGTGGTCCAATTCCCCTTTCTACGGGGCTTTTTTTTTTGGAAATCATCAAATTCAGTAATTGTTTCTCCACTTCAAGGACCTTTAGTACCAAGAGAAGGGGAATCAATCGATTTTGTATGGAAAAATTAAAATTCGCAGCTCGCGTTGCCCCAATTAGAATAATATGAGGTCCCCCCTTCCAAAATATCATGGGAAATAGTCCAATTCCTCTTTCTACGGGGCTTTTTTTTTTTGGAAATCATCAAATTCAGTAATTCTTCCTTTACTTCAAGCACCTTTAGGACCCAGAGAAGGGAAATCAATCGACTTTGTATGGAAAAATTGAAATACGCAGCTCGCGTTGCCCCAATTAGAATAACATGAGGTCCCCCCTTCCAAAATATCATGGGAGGTGGTCCAATTCCTCTTTCTACGAAGCTTTTTTTTGGGAATCATCAAATTCAGTAATTCTTTATCACTTCAAGGACCTTCAGGTTCTAGAGAAGGGGAATCAATCGACTTTGTAAGGAAAAATTGAAATCCGCAGCTCGCGTTGCCCCAATTAGAATAATATGAGGTCCCCCCTTCCAAAATGTCATGGGGTGTGGTCCTATTCCTCTTTCTATGAGGCTTTTTTTTTTGGAAATCATCAAATTCAGTAATTTTTTCTCCACTTCAAGGACCTTTAGGACCTAGAGAAGGGGAATCAATCGACTTTGTATGGAAAAATCAAAATCCGCAGCTCGCGTTGCCCCAATTAGAATAATATGAGGTCCCCCCTGAAATATCATGGGGTGTGGTCCAATTCCCCTTTCTACGGGGCTTTTTTTTTTGGAAATCATCAAATTCAGTAATTCTTCCTTCATTTCAAGGACCTTTAGGACCTAGAGAAGGGGAATCAATCGACTTTGTATGGAAAAATTGAAATTCGCAGCTCGCGTTGCCCCAATTAGAATAATATGAGGTCCCCCCTTCCAAAATATCGTGGGGTGTGGTCCAATTCCTCTTTCTACGAGGCTTTCTTTTTGGAAATCATCAAATTCAGAAATTCTTTCTTCACTTCAAGGACCTTTAGGACCTAGAGAAGGGGAATCAATCGACTTTGTATGGAAAAATTGAAATTCGCAGCTCGCGTTGCCCCAATTAGAATAATATGAGGTCCCCCATTCCAAAATATCGTGGGGTGTGGTCAAATTCCCCTTTCTACGGGGCTTTTTTTTTTGGAAATCATCAAATTCAGTAATTCTTTCTTCATTTCAAGGACCTTTAGGACCTAGAGAAGGGGAATCAATCAGCTTTGTATGGAACAATGGAAATCCTTAGCTCGCGCTGCCCCAATTAGAATAACATGAGGTCCCTTCCAAAATATCATGGGGTGTCGTCCAATTCCTCTTTCGACGAGGCTTTTTTCTGGAAATCATCAAATTCAGAAATTCTTTCTTCACTTCAAGGACCTTTGGGACCTAGAAAAGGGGAATCAATCGACTTTGTGTGGAAAAATCAAAATCCACAGCTCGCGTTGCCCCAATTAGGATAATATGAGGTCCCCCCTTCCAGAATATCAAGGGGTGTGGTCCAATTCCTCTTTCTACGAGGCTTTTTTTTTGGAAATCATCAAACTCAGTAATTCTTTCTTCACTTCAAGGACCTCTAGGACCTAGAGAAGGGGAATCAATTGACTTTGTATGGAAAAATTAAAATCCGCAGCTCGCGTTGCCCCAATTAGAATAATATGAGGTCCCCTCTTCCAAAATGTCATGGGGTGTGGTCGAATCCCTCTTTCTACGAGGCTTTTTTTTTTTTGGGAATCATCAACTTCAGTAATTCTTTCTTCACTTCAAGGACCTTTAGGACCTAGAGAAGGGGAATCAATCGACTTTGTATGGAAAAATCAAAATCCGCAGCTCGTGTTGCCCCAATTAGAATAATATGAGGTCCCCCCTTCCAAAATATCACGGGGTATGGTCCAATTCCCCTTTCTACGGGGCTTTTTTTTTTTTTTTGGAAATCATCAAATTCAGTCATTCTTTCTTCACTTCAAGGACCTTTAGGACCTAGAGAAGGGGAATCAATCGACTTTGTGTGGAAAAATCGAAATCCGCAGCTCGCGTTGCCCGATCAGAATAATATGAGGTCCCCCCTTCCAAAATATCATGGGGTGTGCTCCATTTCCTCTTTCTACGGGGCTTTTTTTTTCCGAAATCATCGAATTCAGTCATTCTTTCTCCACTTCGAGGACCTTTAGGACCTAGAGAAGGGGAATCAATCGACTTTGTATGGAAAAATCAAAATCCGCAGCTCGCGTTGCCCCAATTAGAATAACATGAGGTCCCCCCTTCCAAAATATCATGGGGTGTGGTCCAATTCCTCTTTCTACGAGGCTTTTTTTTTGGAAATCATCAAATTCAGTAATTCTTTCTTCACTTCGAGGACCTTTAGGACCTAGAGAAGGGGAATCAATCGACTTCGTATGGAAAAATTAAAATCCGCAGCTCGCGTTGCCCCAATTAGAATGATATGAGGTCCCCCCTTCCAAAATATCATGGGGTGTGGTCCAATTCCTCTTTCTACGAGGCTTTTTTCTTGAAAATCATCAAATTCAGTAATTCTTTCTTCACTTCAAGGACCTTTAGGACCTAAAGAAGGGAAATCAATCGACTTTGTATGGAAAAATTAGAATCCGCAGCTCGCGTTGCCCCAATTAGAATAATATGAGGTCCCCCCTTCCGAAATATCATGGGGTGTGGTCCAATTCCTCTTTCTACGAGGCTTTTTTCTTGAAAATCATCAAATTCAGAAATTGTTTCTTCACTTCAAGGACCTTCAGGACCTAGAGAAGGGGAATCAATCGACTTTGTATGGAAAAATTAAAATTCGCAGCTCGCGTTGCCCCAATTAGAGTAATATGAGGTCCCCCCTTCCGAAATATCATGGGGTGTGGTCCAATTCCTCTTTCTACGAGGCTTTTTTTTTGGAAATCATCAAATTCAGTAATTCTTTCTTCACTTCGAGTACCTTTAGGACCTAGAGAAGGGGAATCAATCGACTTCGTATGGAAAAATTAAAATCCGCAGCTCGCGTTGCCCCAATTAGAATGATATGAGGTCCCCCCTTCCAAAATATCATGGGGTGTGGTCCAATTCCTCTTTCTACGAGGCTTTCTTTTTGGAAATCATCAAATTCAGAAATTCTTCCTTCACTTCAAGGACCTTAAGGACCTAGAGAAGGGGAATCAATCGACTTTGTATGGAAAAATTAAAATCCGCAGCTCGCGTTGCCCAGATTAGAATGATATGAGGTCCCCCCTTCCAAAATATCATGGGGTGTGGTCCAATTCCTCTTTCTACGAGGCTTTTTTTTTGAAAATCATCAAATTTAGAAATTCTTTTTTCACTTCAAGGACCTTTAGGACCTAGAGAAGGGGAATCAATCGACTTTGTATGAAAAAATTGAAATTCGCAGCTCGCGTTGCCCCAATTAGAATAATATGAGGTCCCCCCTTCCAAAATATCGTGGGGTGTGGTCCAATTCCTCTTTCTACGAGGCTTTTTTTTGGAAATCATCAAATTCAGTAATTCTTCCTTCACTTCAAGGACCTTTAGGACCTAGAGAAGGGGAATCAATCGACTTTGTATGGAAAAATTAAAATCCGCAGCTCGCGTTGCCCCAATCAGAATGATATGAGGTCCCTCCTTCCAAAATATCATGGGGTGTGGTCCAATTCCTCTTCCTACGAGGCTTTTTTTTTGAAAATCATCAAATTCAGTAATTCTTTCTTCACTTCAAGGACCTTTAGGACCTAAAGAAGGGGAATCAATCGACTTTGTATGGAAAAATTAAAATCCGCAGCTCGCGTTGCCCCAATTAGAATGATATGAGGTCCCCCCTTCCAAAATATCATGGGGTGTGGTCCAATTCCTCTTTCTACGAGGCTTTTTTCTTGAAAATCATCAAATTCAGTAATTCTTTCTTCATTTCAAGGACCTTTAGGACCTAGAGAAGGGGAATCAATCGGCTTTGTATGGAAAAATCAAAATCCGCAGCTCGCGTTGCCCCAATCAGGATAATATGAGGTCCCCCCTTCCAAAATATCATGGGGTGTGGTCCAATTCCTCTTTCTGCGAGGCTTTTCTTCGGAAATCATCAAATTCAGTAATTCTTTCTTCACTTCAAGGACCTCTAGGACCTAGAGAAGGGGAATCAATCGACTTTGTATGGAAAAATTAAAATCCGCAGCTCGCGTTGCCCCAATTAGAATAATATGAGGTCCCCTCTTCCAAAATGTCATGGGGTGTGGTCCAATTCCTCTTTCTACGAGGCTTTTTTTTTGGAAATCATCAAATTCAGAAATTCTTTCTCCACTTCAAGGACCTTTAGGACCTAGAGAAGGGGAATCAATTGACTTTGTATTCAAAAATCAAAATCCGCAGCTCGCGTTGCCCCAATCAGGATAATATGAGGTCCCCCCTTCCAAAATATCATGGGGTGTGGTCCAATTCCTCTTTCTACGAGGCTTTTTTTCGGAAATCATCAAATTCAGTAATTCTTTCTTCTTTTCAAGGACCTCTAGGACCTAGAGAAGGGGAATCAATCGACTTTGTATGGAAAAATTAAAATCCGCAGCTTGCGTTGCCCCAATTAGAATAATATGAGGTCCCCTCTTCAAAAATGTCATGGGGTGTGGTCCAATCCCTCTTTCTACGAGGCTTTTTTTTTTTTGGGAATCATCAACTTCAGTAATTCTTTCTTCACTTCAAGGACCTTTAGGACCTAGAGAAGGGGAATCAATCGACTTTGTATGGAAAAATCAAAATCCGCAGCTCGTGTTGCCCCAATTAGAATAACATGAGGTCCCCCCTTCCAAAATATCATGGGGTGTGGTCCAATTCCTCTTTCTACGAGGCTTTTTTTTTGGAAATCATCAAATTCAGTAATTCTTTCTTTACTTCGAGGACCTTTAGGACCTAGAGAAGGGAAATCAATCGACTTTGTATGGAAAAATTGAAATTCGCAGCTCGCGTTGCCCCAATTAGAATAATATGAGGTCCCCCCTTCCAAAATATCGTGGGGTGTGGTCCAATTCCCCTTTCTACGGGGCTTTTTTTTTGGAAATCATCAAATTCAGTAATTGTTTCTCCACTTCAAGGACCTTTAGTACCAAGAGAAGGGGAATCAATCGATTTTGTATGAAAAAATTAAAATTCGCAGCTCGCGTTGCCCCAATTAGAATAATATGAGGTCCCCCCTTCCAAAATATCATGGGAAATAGTCCAATTCCTCTTTCTACGGGGCTTTTTTTTTTTGGAAATCATCAAATTCAGTAATTCTTCCTTTACTTCAAGCACCTTTAGGACCCAGAGAAAGGAAATCAATCGACTTTGTATGGAAAAATTGAAATCCGCAGCTCGCGTTGCCCCAATTAGAATAACATGAGGTCCCCCCTTCCAAAATATCATGGGGTGTGGTCCAATTCCTCTTTCTACGAAGCTTTTTTTTGGGAATCATCAAATTCAGTAATTCTTTATCTTTTCAAGGACCTTCAGGTTCTACAGAAGGGGAATCAATCGACTTTGTATGGAAAAATCAAAACCCGCAGCTCGTGTTGCCCCAATTAGAATAATATGAGGTCCCCCCTTCTGAAATATCATTGGGTGTGGTCCAATTGCCCTTTCTACGGGGCTTTTTTTTTTGGAAATCATCAAATTCAGTAATTCTTTCTTTCTATTGGCTGTATAGCTTGAGGCTGAAGGCCAGCCAGCGTTCAATCGCGGCCCAAAAAAGAAGAAGAAAAAGTAATTCTTTCTTCATTTCAAGGACCTTTAGGACCTAGAGAAGGGGAATCAATCGGCTTTGTATGGAACAATCGAAATCCACAGCTCGCGTTGCCCCAATCAGAATAACATGAGGTCCCTTCCAAAATATCATGGGCTGTCGTCCAATTCCTCTTTCTACGAGGCTTTTTTTTTGGAAATCATCAAATTCAGTAATTCTTTCTCCACTTCAAGGACCTTTAGGACCTAGAGAAGGGGAATCAATCGACTTTGTATGGAAAAATTGAAATCCGCAGCTCGCGTTGCCCCAATTAGAATAATATGTGGTCCCCCCTTCCAAAATGTCATGGGGTGTGGTCCAATCCCTCTTTCTACGAGGCTTTTTTTTTTTTGGGAATCATCAACTTCAGTAATTCTTTCTTCACTTCAAGGACCTTTAGGACCTAGAGAAGGGGAATCAATCGACTTTGTATGGAAAAATCAAAATCCGCAGCTCGTGTTGCCCCAATTAGAATAATATGAGGTCCCCCCTTCCAAAATATCACGGGGTGTGGTCCCATTCCCCTTTCTACGGGGCTTTTTTTTTTTTTTTGGAAATCATCAAATTTAGTAATTCTTTCTTCACTTCAAGGACCTTTAGGACCTAGAGAAGGGGAATCAATCGACTTTGTGTGGAAAAATCGAAATCCGCTGCTCGCGTTGCCCGATCAGAATAATATGAGGTCCCCCCCTCCAATATATCATGGGGTGTGCTCCATTTCCTCTTTCTACGGGGCTTTTTTTTTCCAAAATCATCGAATTCAGTCATTCTTTCTTCACTTCGAGGACCTTTAGGACCTAGAGAAGGGGAATCAATCGACTTTGTATGGAAAAATCAAAATCCGCAGCTCGCGTTGCCCCAATTAGAATAACATGAGGTCCCCCCTTCCAAAATATCATGGGAAATAGTCCAATTCCTCTTTCTACGGGGCTTTTTTTTTTTGGAAATCATCAAATTCAGTAATTCTTCCTTTACTTCAAGCACCTTTAGGACCCAGAGAAGGGAAATCAATCGACTTTGTATGGAAAAATTGAAATCCGCAGCTCGCGTTGCCCCAATTAGAATAACATGAGGTCCCCCCTTCCAAAATATTATGGGGTGTGGTCCAATTCCTCTTTCTACGAAGCTTTTTTTTGGGAATCATCAAATTCAGTAATTCTTTATCACTTCAAGGACCTTCAGGTTCTAGAGAAGGGGAATCAATCGACTTTGTATGGAAAAATCAAAACCCGCAGCTCGCGTTGCCCCAATTAGAATAATATGAGGTCCCCCCTTCCGAAATATCATGGGGTGTGGTCCAATTCCTCTTTCTACGAGGATTTTTTTTTGGAAATCATCAAATTCAGTAATTCTTTCTTCACTTCGAGGACCTTTAGGACCTAGAGAAGGGGAATCAATCGACTTCGTATGGAAAAATTAAAATCCGCAGCTCGCGTTGCCCCAATTAGAATGATATGAGGTCCCCCCTTCCAAAATATCATGGGGTGTGGTCCAATTCCTCTTTCTACGAGGCTTTTTTTTTGAAAATCATCAAATTCAGAAATTGTTTCTTCACTTCAAGGACCTTTAGGACCTAGAGAAGGGGAATCAATCGACTTTGTATGGAAAAATTAAAATTCGCAGCTCGCGTTGCCCCAATTAGAATAATATGAGGTCCCCCCTTCCGAAATATCATGGGGTGTGGTCCAATTCCTCTTTCTACGAGGCTTTTTTTTTGAAAATCATCAAATTTAGAAATTCTTTTTTCACTTCAAGGACCTTTAGGACCTAGAGAAGGGGAATCAATCGACTTTGTATGGAAAAATTGAAATTCGCAGCTCGCGTTGCCCCAATTAGAATAATATGAGGTCCCCCCTTCCGAAATATCATGGGGTGTGGTCCAATTCCTCTTTCTACGAGGCTTTCTTTTTGGTAATCATCAAATTCAGAAATTCTTTCTTCACTTCAAGGACCTTTAGGACCTAGAGAAGGGGATCAATCGACTTTGTATGGAAAAATTGAAATTCGCAGCTCGCGTTGCCCCAATTAGAATAATATGAGGTCCCCCCTTCCGAAATATCATGGGGTGTGGTCCAATTCCCCTTTCTACGGGGCTTTTTTCTTTGGAAATCATCAAATTCAGTAATTCTTTCTCCATTTCAAGGACCTTTAAGACCTAGAGAAGGGGAATCAATCGGCTTTGTATGGAAAAATCAAAATCCGCAGCTCGCGTTGCCCCAATCAGGATAATATGAGGTCCCCCCTTCCAAAATATCATGGGGTGTGGTCCAATTCCTCTTTCTACGAGGCTTTTTTTCGGAAATCATCAAATTCAGTAATTCTTTCTTCACTTCAAGGACCTCTAGGACCTAGAGAAGGGGAATCAATCGACTTTGTATGGAAAAATTAAAATCCGCAGCTCGCGTTGCCCCAATTAGAATGATATGAGGTCCCCCCTTCCAAAATATCATGGGGTGTGGTCCAATTCCTCTTTCTACGAGGCTTCTCTTTTGAAAATCATCAAATTCAGAAATTGTTTCTTCACTTCAAGGACCTTCAGGACCTAGAGAAGGGGAATCAATCGACTTTGTATGGAAAAATTAAAATTCGCAGCTCACGTTGCCCCAATTAGAATAATATGAGGTCCCCCCTTCCGAAATATCATGGGGTGTGGTCCAATTCCTCTTTCTACGAGGCTTTTTTTTTGGAAATCATCAAATTCAGTAATTCTTTCTTCACTTCGAGGACCTTTAGGACCTAGAGAAGGGGAATCAATCGACTTTGTATGGAAAAATTAAAATCCGCAGCTCGCGTTGCCCCAATTAGAATGATATGAGGTCCCCCCTTCCAAAATATCATGGGGTGTGGTCCAATTCCTCTTTCTACGAGGCTTTTTTTTTGAAAATCATCAAATTTAGAAATTCTTTTTTCACTTCAAGGACCTTTAGGACCTAGAGAAGGGGAATCAATCGACTTTGTATGGAAAAATTGAAATTCGCAGCTCGCGTTGCCCCAATTAGAATAATATGAGGTCCCCCCTTCCAAAATATCGTGGGGTGTGGTCCAATTCCTCTTTCTACGAGGCTTTTTTTTGGAAATCATCAAATTCAGTAATTCTTCCTTCACTTCAAGGACCTTTAGGACCTAGAGAAGGGGAATCAATCGACTTTGTATGGAAAAATTAAAATCCGCAGCTCGCGTTGCCCCAATTAGAATGATATGAGGTCCCCCCTTCCAAAATATCATGGGGTGTGGTCCAATTCCTCTTTCTACGAGGCTTTTTTTTTGAAAATCATCAAATTCAGTAATTCTTTCTTCACTTCAAGGACCTTTAGGACCTAAAGAAGGGGAATCAATCGACTTTGTATGGAAAAATTAAAATCCGCAGCTCGCGTTGCCCCAATTAGAATAATATGAGGTCCCCCCTTCCAAAATATCATGGGGTGTGGTCCAATTCCTCTTTCTAAGAGGCTTTTTTTTTGGAAATCATCAAATTCAGAAATTCTTCCTTCACTTCAAGGACCTTAAGGACCTAGAGAAGGGGAATCAATCGACTTTGTATGGAAAAATCAAAATCCGCAGCTCGCGTTGCCCCAATTAGAATGATATGAGGTCCCCCCTTCCAAAATATCATGGGGTGTGGTCCAATTCCTCTTTCTACGAGGCTTTTTTTTTGAAAATCATCAAATTCAGAAATTGTTTCTTCACTTCAAGGACCTTTAGGACCTAGAGAAGGGGAATCAATCGACTTTGTATGGAAAAATCAAAATCCGCAGCTCGCGTTGCCCCAATTAGAATAATATGAGGTCCCCCCTGAAATATCATGGGGTGTGGTCCAATTCCCCTTTCTACGGGGCTTTTTTTTTTGGAAATCATCAAATTCAGTAATTCTTCCTTCATTTCAAGGACCTTTAGGACCTAGAGAAGGGGAATCAATCGACTTTGTATGGAAAAATTGAAATTCGCAGCTCGCGTTGCCCCAATTAGAATAATATGAGGTCCCCCCTTCCAAAATATCGTGGGGTGTGGTCCAATTCCTCTTTCTACGAGGCTTTCTTTTTGGAAATCATCAAATTCAGAAATTCTTTCTTCACTTCAAGGACCTTTAGGACCTAGAGAAGGGGAATCAATCGACTTTGTATGGAAAAATTGAAATTCGCAGCTCGCGTTGCCCCAATTAGAATAATATGAGGTCCCCCCTTCCAAAATATCGTGGGGTGTGGTCAAATTCCCCTTTCTACGGGGCTTTTTTTTTTGGAAATCATCAAATTCAGTAATTCTTTCTTCATTTCAAGGACCTTTAGGACCTAGAGAAGGGGAATCAATCAGCTTTGTATGGAACAATGGAAATCCTTAGCTCGCGCTGCCCCAATTAGAATAACATGAGGTCCCTTCCAAAATATCATGGGGTGTCGTCCAATTCCTCTTTCGACGAGGCTTTTTTCTGGAAATCATCAAATTCAGAAATTCTTTCTTCACTTCAAGGACCTTTGGGACCTAGAAAAGGGGAATCAATCGACTTTGTGTGGAAAAATCAAAATCCACAGCTCGCGTTGCCCAAATTAGGATAATATGAGGTCCCCCCTTCCAGAATATCAAGGGGTGTGGTCCAATTCCTCTTTCTACGAGGCTTTTTTTTTGGAAATCATCAAACTCAGTAATTCTTTCTTCACTTCAAGGACCTCTAGGACCTAGAGAAGGGGAATCAATTGACTTTGTATGGAAAAATTAAAATCCGCAGCTCGCGTTGCCCCAATTAGAATAATATGAGGTCCCCTCTTCCAAAATGTCATGGGGTGTGGTCGAATCCCTCTTTCTACGAGGCTTTTTTTTTTTTGGGAATCATCAACTTCAGTCATTCTTTCTTCACTTCAAGGACCTTTAGGACCTAGAGAAGGGGAATCAATCGACTTTGTATGGAAAAATCAAAATCCGCAGCTCGTGTTGCCCCAATTAGAATAATATGAGGTCCCCCCTTCCAAAATATCACAGGGTATGGTCCAATTCCCCTTTCTACGGGGCTTTTTTTTTTTTTTTGGAAATCATCAAATTCAGTCATTCTTTCTTCACTTCAAGGACCTTTAGGACCTAGAGAAGGGGAATCAATCGACTTTGTGTGGAAAAATCGAAATCCGCAGCTCGCGTTGCCCGATCAGAATAATATGAGGTCCCCCCTTCCAAAATATCATGGGGTGTGCTCCATTTCCTCTTTCTACGGGGCTTTTTTTTTCCGAAATCATCGAATTCAGTCATTCTTTCTCCACTTCGAGGACCTTTAGGACCTAGAGAAGGGGAATCAATCGACTTTGTATGGAAAAATCAAAATCCGCAGCTCGCGTTGCCCCAATTAGAATAACATGAGGTCCCCCCTTCCAAAATATCATGGGGTGTGGTCCAATTCCTCTTTCTACGAGGCTTTTTTTTTGGAAATCATCAAATTCAGTAATTCTTTCTTCACTTCGAGGACCTTTAGGACCTAGAGAAGGGGAATCAATCGACTTCGTATGGAAAAATTAAAATCCGCAGCTCGCGTTGCCCCAATTAGAATGATATGAGGTCCCCCCTTCCAAAATATCATGGGGTGTGGTCCAATTCCTCTTTCTACGAGGCTTTTTTCTTGAAAATCATCAAATTCAGTAATTCTTTCTTCACTTCAAGGACCTTTAGGACCTAAAGAAGGGAAATCAATCGACTTTGTATGGAAAAATTAAAATCCGCAGCTCGCGTTGCCCCAATTAGAATAATATGAGGTCCCCCCTTCCGAAATATCATGGGGTGTGGTCCAATTCCTCTTTCTACGAGGCTTTTTTCTTGAAAATCATCAAATTCAGAAATTGTTTCTTCACTTCAAGGACCTTTAGGACCTAGAGAAGGGGAATCAATCGACTTTGTATGGAAAAATTAAAATTCGCAGCTCGCGTTGCCCCAATTAGAGTAATATGAGGTCCCCCCTTCCGAAATATCATGGGGTGTGGTCCAATTCCTCTTTCTACGAGGCTTTTTTTTTGGAAATCATCAAATTCAGTAATTCTTTCTTCACTTCGAGTACCTTTAGGACCTAGAGAAGGGGAATCAATCGACTTCGTATGGAAAAATTAAAATCCGCAGCTCGCGTTGCCCCAATTAGAATGATATGAGGTCCCCCCTTCCAAAATATCATGGGGTGTGGTCCAATTCCTCTTTCTACGAGGCTTTCTTTTTGGAAATCATCAAATTCAGAAATTCTTCCTTCACTTCAAGGACCTTAAGGACCTAGAGAAGGGGAATCAATCGACTTTGTATGGAAAAATTAAAATCCGCAGCTCGCGTTGCCCAGATTAGAATGATATGAGGTCCCCCCTTCCAAAATATCATGGGGTGTGGTCCAATTCCTCTTTCTACGAGGCTTTTTTTTTGAAAATCATCAAATTTAGAAATTCGTTTTTCACTTCAAGGACCTTTAGGACCTAGAGAAGGGGAATCAATCGACTTTGTATGAAAAAATTGAAATTCGCAGCTCGCGTTGCCCCAATTAGAATAATATGAGGTCCCCCCTTCCAAAATATCGTGGGGTGTGGTCCAATTCCTCTTTCTACGAGGCTTTTTTTTGGAAATCATCAAATTCAGTAATTCTTCCTTCACTTCAAGGACCTTTAGGACCTAGAGAAGGGGAATCAATCGACTTTGTATGGAAAAATTAAAATCCGCAGCTCGCGTTGCCCCAATCAGAATGATATGAGGTCCCTCCTTCCAAAATATCATGTGGTGTGGTCCAATTCCTCTTTCTACGAGGCTTTTTTTTTGAAAATCATCAAATTCAGTAATTCTTTCTTCACTTCAAGGACCTTTAGGACCTAAAGAAGGGGAATCAATCGACTTTGTATGGAAAAATTAAAATCCGCAGCTCGCGTTGCCCCAATTAGAATGATATGAGGTCCCCCCTTCCAAAATATCATGGGGTGTGGTCCAATTCCTCTTTCTACGAGGCTTTTTTCTTGAAAATCATCAAATTCAGTAATTCTTTCTTCATTTCAAGGACCTTTAGGACCTAGAGAAGGGGAATCAATCGGCTTTGTATGGAAAAATCAAAATCCGCAGCTCGCGTTGCCCCAATCAGGATAATATGAGGTCCCCCCTTCCAAAATATCATGGGGTGTGGTCCAATTCCTGTTTCTGCGAGGCTTTTTTTCGGAAATCATCAAATTCAGTAATTCTTTCTTCACTTCAAGGACCTCTAGGACCTAGAGAAGGGGAATCAATCGACTTTGTATGGAAAAATTAAAATCCGCAGCTCGCGTTGCCCCAATTAGAATAATATGAGGTCCCCTCTTCCAAAATGTCATGGGGTGTGGTCCAATTCCTCTTTCTACGAGGCTTTTTTTTTGGAAATCATCAAATTCAGAAATTCTTTCTCCACTTCAAGGACCTTTAGGACCTAGAGAAGGGGAATCAATTGACTTTGTATTCAAAAATCAAAATCCGCAGCTCGCGTTGCCCCAATCAGGATAATATGAGGTCCCCCCTTCCAAAATATCATGGGGTGTGGTCCAATTCCTCTTTCTACGAGGCTTTTTTTCGGAAATCATCAAATTCAGTAATTCTTTCTTCTTTTCAAGGACCTCTAGGACCTAGAGAAGGGGAATCAATCGACTTTGTATGGAAAAATTAAAATCCGCAGCTTGCGTTGCCCCAATTAGAATAATATGAGGTCCCCTCTTCCAAAATGTCATAAGGTGTGGTCCAATCCCTCTTTCTACGAGGCTTTTTTTTTTTTGGGAATCATCAACTTCAGTAATTCTTTCTTCACTTCAAGGACCTTTAGGACCTAGAGAAGGGGAATCAATCGACTTTGTATGGAAAAATCAAAATCCGCAGCTCGTGTTGCCCCAATTAGAATAATATGAGGTCCCCCCTTCCAAAATATCGTGGGGTGTGGTCCAATTCCCCTTTCTACGGGGCTTTTTTTTTGGAAATCATCAAATTCAGTAATTGTTTCTCCACTTCAAGGACCTTTAGTACCAAGAGAAGGGGAATCAATCGATTTTGTATGAAAAAATTAAAATTCGCAGCTCGCGTTGCCCCAATTAGAATAATATGAGGTCCCCCCTTCCAAAATATCATGGGAAATAGTCCAATTCCTCTTTCTACGGGGCTTTTTTTTTTTGGAAATCATCAAATTCAGTAATTCTTCCTTTACTTCAAGCACCTTTAGGACCCAGAGAAAGGAAATCAATCGACTTTGTATGGAAAAATTGAAATCCGCAGCTCGCGTTGCCCCAATTAGAATAACATGAGGTCCCCCCTTCCAAAATATCATGGGGTGTGGTCCAATTCCTCTTTCTACGAAGCTTTTTTTTGGGAATCATCAAATTCAGTAATTCTTTATCTTTTCAAGGACCTTCAGGTTCTACAGAAGGGGAATCAATCGACTTTGTATGGAAAAATCAAAACCCGCAGCTCGTGTTGCCCCAATTAGAATAATATGAGGTCTCCCCTTCTGAAATATCATTGGGTGTGGTCCAATTGCCCTTTCTACGGGGCTTTTTTTTTTGGAAATCATCAAATTCAGTAATTCTTTCTTTCTATTGGCTGTATAGCTTGAGGCTGAAGGCCAGCCAGCGTTCAATCGCGGCCCAAAAAAGAAGAAGAAAAAGTAATTCTTTCTTCATTTCAAGGACCTTTAGGACCTAGAGAAGGGGAATCAATCGGCTTTGTATGGAACAATCGAAATCCACAGCTCGCGTTGCCCCAATCAGAATAACATGAGGTCCCTTCCAAAATATCATGGGCTGTCGTCCAATTCCTCTTTCTACGAGGCTTTTTTTTTGGAAATCATCAAATTCAGTAATTCTTTCTCCACTTCAAGGACCTTTAGGACCTAGAGAAGGGGAATCAATCGACTTTGTATGGAAAAATTGAAATCCGCAGCTCGCGTTGCCCCAATTAGAATAATATGTGGTCCCCCCTTCCAAAATGTCATGGGGTGTGGTCCAATCCCTCTTTCTACGAGGCTTTTTTTTTTTTGGGAATCATCAACTTCAGTAATTCTTTCTTCACTTCAAGGACCTTTAGGACCTAGAGAAGGGGAATCAATCGACTTTGTATGGAAAAATCAAAATCCGCAGCTCGTGTTGCCCCAATTAGAATAATATGAGGTCCCCCCTTCCAAAATATCACGGGGTGTGGTCCCATTCCCCTTTCTACGGGGCTTTTTTTTTTTTTTTGGAAATCATCAAATTCAGTAATTCTTTCTTCACTTCAAGGACCTTTAGGACCTAGAGAAGGGGAATCAATCGACTTTGTGTGGAAAAATCGAAATCCGCTGCTCGCGTTGCCCGATCAGAATAATATGAGGTCCCCCCCTCCAATATATCATGGGGTGTGCTCCATTTCCTCTTTCTACGGGGCTTTTTTTTTCCAAAATCATCGAATTCAGTCATTCTTTCTTCACTTCGAGGACCTTTAGGACCTAGAGAAGGGGAATCAATCGACTTTGTATGGAAAAATCAAAATCCGCAGCTCGCGTTGCCCCAATTAGAATAACATGAGGTCCCCCCTTCCAAAATATCATGGGAAATAGTCCAATTCCTCTTTCTACGGGGCTTTTTTTTTTTGGAAATCATCAAATTCAGTAATTCTTCCTTTACTTCAAGCACCTTTAGGACCCAGAGAAGGGAAATCAATCGACTTTGTATGGAAAAATTGAAATCCGCAGCTCGCGTTGCCCCAATTAGAATAACATGAGGTCCCCCCTTCCAAAATATTATGGGGTGTGGTCCAATTCCTCTTTCTACGAAGCTTTTTTTTGGGAATCATCAAATTCAGTAATTCTTTATCACTTCAAGGACCTTCAGGTTCTAGAGAAGGGGAATCAATCGACTTTGTATGGAAAAATCAAAACCCGCAGCTCGCGTTGCCCCAATTAGAATAATATGAGGTCCCCCCTTCCGAAATATCATGGGGTGTGGTCCAATTCCTCTTTCTACGAGGATTTTTTTTTGGAAATCATCAAATTCAGTAATTCTTTCTTCACTTCGAGGACCTTTAGGACCTAGAGAAGGGGAATCAATCGACTTCGTATGGAAAAATTAAAATCCGCAGCTCGCGTTGCCCAGATTAGAATGATATGAGGTCCCCCCTTCCAAAATATCATGGGGTGTGGTCCAATTCCTCTTTCTACGAGGCTTTTTTTTTGAAAATCATCAAATTTAGAAATTCTTTTTTCACTTCAAGGACCTTTAGGACCTAGAGAAGGGGAATCAATCGACTTTGTATGAAAAAATTGAAATTCGCAGCTCGCGTTGCCCCAATTAGAATAATATGAGGTCCCCCCTTCCAAAATATCATGGGGTGTGGTCCAATTCCTGTTTCTGCGAGGCTTTTTTTCGGAAATCATCAAATTCAGTAATTCTTTCTTCACTTCAAGGACCTCTAGGACCTAGAGAAGGGGAATCAATCGACTTTGTATGGAAAAATTAAAATCCGCAGCTCGCGTTGCCCCAATTAGAATAATATGAGGTCCCCTCTTCCAAAATGTCATGGGGTGTGGTCCAATTCCTCTTTCTACGAGGCTTTTTTTTTGGAAATCATCAAATTCAGAAATTCTTTCTCCACTTCAAGGACCTTTAGGACCTAGAGAAGGGGAATCAATTGACTTTGTATTCAAAAATCAAAATCCGCAGCTCGCGTTGCCCCAATCAGGATAATATGAGGTCCCCCCTTCCAAAATATCATGGGGTGTGGTCCAATTCCTCTTTCTACGAGGCTTTTTTTCGGAAATCATCAAATTCAGTAATTCTTTCTTCTTTTCAAGGACCTCTAGGACCTAGAGAAGGGGAATCAATCGACTTTGTATGGAAAAATTAAAATCCGCAGCTTGCGTTGCCCCAATTAGAATAATATGAGGTCCCCTCTTCCAAAATGTCATGGGGTGTGGTCCAATCCCTCTTTCTACGAGGCTTTTTTTTTTTTGGGAATCATCAACTTCAGTAATTTTTTCTTCACTTCAAGGACCTTTAGGACCTAGAGAAGGGGAATCAATCGACTTTGTATGGAAAAATCAAAATCCGCAGCTCGTGTTGCCCCAATTAGAATAATATGAGGTCCCCCCTTCCAAAATATCGTGGGGTGTGGTCCAATTCCCCTTTCTACGGGGCTTTTTTTTTGGAAATCATCAAATTCAGTAATTGTTTCTCCACTTCAAGGACCTTTAGTACCAAGAGAAGGGGAATCAATCGATTTTGTATGAAAAAATTAAAATTCGCAGCTCGCGTTGCCCCAATTAGAATAATATGAGGTCCCCCCTTCCAAAATATCATGGGAAATAGTCCAATTCCTCTTTCTACGGGGCTTTTTTTTTTTGGAAATCATCAAATTCAGTAATTCTTCCTTTACTTCAAGCACCTTTAGGACCCAGAGAAAGGAAATCAATCGACTTTGTATGGAAAAATTGAAATCCGCAGCTCGCGTTGCCCCAATTAGAATAACATGAGGTCCCCCCTTCCAAAATATCATGGGGTGTGGTCCAATTCCTCTTTCTACGAAGCTTTTTTTTGGGAATCATCAAATTCAGTAATTCTTTATCTTTTCAAGGACCTTCAGGTTCTACAGAAGGGGAATCAATCGACTTTGTATGGAAAAATCAAAACCCGCAGCTCGTGTTGCCCCAATTAGAATAATATGAGGTCCCCCCTTCTGAAATATCATTGGGTGTGGTCCAATTGCCCTTTCTACGGGGCTTTTTTTTTTGGAAATCATCAAATTCAGTAATTCTTTCTTTCTATTGGCTGTATAGCTTGAGGCTGAAGGCCAGCCAGCGTTCAATCGCGGCCCAAAAAAGAAGAAGAAAAAGTAATTCTTTCTTCATTTCAAGGACCTTTAGGACCTAGAGAAGGGGAATCAATCGGCTTTGTATGGAACAATCGAAATCCACAGCTCGCGTTGCCCCAATCAGAATAACATGAGGTCCCTTCCAAAATATCATGGGCTGTCGTCCAATTCCTCTTTCTACGAGGCTTTTTTTTTGGAAATCATCAAATTCAGTAATTCTTTCTCCACTTCAAGGACCTTTAGGACCTAGAGAAGGGGAATCAATCGACTTTGTATGGAAAAATTGAAATCCGCAGCTCGCGTTGCCCCAATTAGAATAATATGTGGTCCCCCCTTCCAAAATGTCATGGGGTGTGGTCCAATCCCTCTTTCTACGAGGCTTTTTTTTTTTTGGGAATCATCAACTTCAGTAATTCTTTCTTCACTTCAAGGACCTTTAGGACCTAGAGAAGGGGAATCAATCGACTTTGTATGGAAAAATCAAAATCCGCAGCTCGTGTTGCCCCAATTAGAATAATATGAGGTCCCCCCTTCCAAAATATCACGGGGTGTGGTCCCATTCCCCTTTCTACGGGGCTTTTTTTTTTTTTTTGGAAATCATCAAATTCAGTAATTCTTTCTTCACTTCAAGGACCTTTAGGACCTAGAGAAGGGGAATCAATCGACTTTGTGTGGAAAAATCGAAATCCGCTGCTCGCGTTGCCCGATCAGAATAATATGAGGTCCCCCCCTCCAATATATCATGGGGTGTGCTCCATTTCCTCTTTCTACGGGGCTTTTTTTTTCCAAAATCATCGAATTCAGTCATTCTTTCTTCACTTCGAGGACCTTTAGGACCTAGAGAAGGGGAATCAATCGACTTTGTATGGAAAAATCAAAATCCGCAGCTCGCGTTGCCCCAATTAGAATAACATGAGGTCCCCCCTTCCAAAATATCATGGGAAATAGTCCAATTCCTCTTTCTACGGGGCTTTTTTTTTTTGGAAATCATCAAATTCAGTAATTCTTCCTTTACTTCAAGCACCTTTAGGACCCAGAGAAGGGAAATCAATCGACTTTGTATGGAAAAATTGAAATCCGCAGCTCGCGTTGCCCCAATTAGAATAACATGAGGTCCCCCCTTCCAAAATATTATGGGGTGTGGTCCAATTCCTCTTTCTACGAAGCTTTTTTTTGGGAATCATCAAATTCAGTAATTCTTTATCACTTCAAGGACCTTCAGGTTCTAGAGAAGGGGAATCAATCGACTTTGTATGGAAAAATCAAAACCCGCAGCTCGCGTTGCCCCAATTAGAATAATATGAGGTCCCCCCTTCCGAAATATCATGGGGTGTGGTCCAATTCCTCTTTCTACGAGGATTTTTTTTTGGAAATCATCAAATTCAGTAATTCTTTCTTCACTTCGAGGACCTTTAGGACCTAGAGAAGGGGAATCAATCGACTTCGTATGGAAAAATTAAAATCCGCAGCTCGCGTTGCCCAGATTAGAATGATATGAGGTCCCCCCTTCCAAAATATCATGGGGTGTGGTCCAATTCCTCTTTCCACGAGGCTTTTTTTTTGAAAATCATCAAATTTAGAAATTCTTTTTTCACTTCAAGGACCTTTAGGACCTAGAGAAGGGGAATCAATCGACTTTGTATGAAAAAATTGAAATTCGCAGCTCGCGTTGCCCCAATTAGAATAATATGAGGTCCCCCCTTCCAAAATATCGTGGGGTGTGGTCCAATTCCTCTTTCTACGAGGCTTTTTTTTGGAAATCATCAAATTCAGTAATTCTTCCTTCACTTCAAGGACCTTTAGGACCTAGAGAAGGGGAATCAATCGACTTTGTATGGAAAAATTAAAATCCGCAGCTCGCGTTGCCCCAATCAGAATGATATGAGGTCCCTCCTTCCAAAATATCATGTGGTGTGGTCCAATTCCTCTTTCTACGAGGGTTTTTTTTGAAAATCATCAAATTCAGTAATTCTTTCTTCACTTCAAGGACCTTTAGGACCTAAAGAAGGGGAATCAATCGACTTTGTATGGAAAAATTAAAATCCGCAGCTCGCGTTGCCCCAATTAGAATGATATGAGGTCCCCCCTTCCAAAATATCATGGGGTGTGGTCCAATTCCTCTTTCTACGAGGCTTTTTTTTTTTTGGGAATCATCAACTTCAGTAATTCTTTCTTCACTTCAAGGACCTTTAGGACCTAGAGAAGGGGAATCAATCGACTTTGTATGGAAAAATCAAAATCCGCAGCTCGTGTTGCCCCAATTAGAATAATATGAGGTCCCCCCTTCCAAAATATCACGGGGTGTGGTCCCATTCCCCTTTCTACGGGGCTTTTTTTTTTTTTTTGGAAATCATCAAATTCAGTAATTCTTTCTTCACTTCAAGGACCTTTAGGACCTAGAGAAGGGGAATCAATCGACTTTGTGTGGAAAAATCGAAATCCGCTGCTCGCGTTGCCCGATCAGAATAATATGAGGTCCCCCCCTCCAATATATCATGGGGTGTGCTCCATTTCCTCTTTCTACGGGGCTTTTTTTTTCCAAAATCATCGAATTCAGTCATTCTTTCTTCACTTCGAGGACCTTTAGGACCTAGAGAAGGGGAATCAATCGACTTTGTATGGAAAAATCAAAATCCGCAGCTCGCGTTGCCCCAATTAGAATAACATGAGGTCCCCCCTTCCAAAATATCATGGGAAATAGTCCAATTCCTCTTTCTACGGGGCTTTTTTTTTTTGGAAATCATCAAATTCAGTAATTCTTCCTTTACTTCAAGCACCTTTAGGACCCAGAGAAGGGAAATCAATCGACTTTGTATGGAAAAATTGAAATCCGCAGCTCGCGTTGCCCCAATTAGAATAACATGAGGTCCCCCCTTCCAAAATATTATGGGGTGTGGTCCAATTCCTCTTTCTACGAAGCTTTTTTTTGGGAATCATCAAATTCAGTAATTCTTTATCACTTCAAGGACCTTCAGGTTCTAGAGAAGGGGAATCAATCGACTTTGTATGGAAAAATCAAAACCCGCAGCTCGCGTTGCCCCAATTAGAATAATATGAGGTCCCCCCTTCCGAAATATCATGGGGTGTGGTCCAATTCCTCTTTCTACGAGGATTTTTTTTTGGAAATCATCAAATTCAGTAATTCTTTCTTCACTTCGAGGACCTTTAGGACCTAGAGAAGGGGAATCAATCGACTTCGTATGGAAAAATTAAAATCCGCAGCTCGCGTTGCCCAGATTAGAATGATATGAGGTCCCCCCTTCCAAAATATCATGGGGTGTGGTCCAATTCCTCTTTCCACGAGGCTTTTTTTTTGAAAATCATCAAATTTAGAAATTCTTTTTTCACTTCAAGGACCTTTAGGACCTAGAGAAGGGGAATCAATCGACTTTGTATGAAAAAATTGAAATTCGCAGCTCGCGTTGCCCCAATTAGAATAATATGAGGTCCCCCCTTCCAAAATATCGTGGGGTGTGGTCCAATTCCTCTTTCTACGAGGCTTTTTTTTGGAAATCATCAAATTCAGTAATTCTTCCTTCACTTCAAGGACCTTTAGGACCTAGAGAAGGGGAATCAATCGACTTTGTATGGAAAAATTAAAATCCGCAGCTCGCGTTGCCCCAATCAGAATGATATGAGGTCCCTCCTTCCAAAATATCATGTGGTGTGGTCCAATTCCTCTTTCTACGAGGGTTTTTTTTGAAAATCATCAAATTCAGTAATTCTTTCTTCACTTCAAGGACCTTTAGGACCTAAAGAAGGGGAATCAATCGACTTTGTATGGAAAAATTAAAATCCGCAGCTCGCGTTGCCCCAATTAGAATGATATGAGGTCCCCCCTTCCAAAATATCATGGGGTGTGGTCCAATTCCTCTTTCTACGAGGCTTTTTTCTTGAAAATCATCAAATTCAGTAATTCTTTCTTCATTTCAAGGACCTTTAGGACCTAGAGAAGGGGAATCAATCGGCTTTGTATGGAAAAATCAAAATCCGCAGCTCGCGTTGCCCCAATCAGGATAATATGAGGTCCCCCCTTCCAAAATATCATGGGGTGTGGTCCAATTCCTCTTTCTGCGAGGCTTTTTTTCGGAAATCATCAAATTCAGTAATTCTTTCTTCACTTCAAGGACCTCTAGGACCTAGAGAAGGGGAATCAATCGACTTTGTATGGAAAAATTAAAATCCGCAGCTCGCGTTGCCCCAATTAGAATAATATGAGGTCCCCTCTTCCAAAATGTCATGGGGTGTGGTCCAATTCCTCTTTCTACGAGGCTTTTTTTTTGGAAATCATCAAATTCAGAAATTCTTTCTCCACTTCAAGGACCTTTAGGACCTAGAGAAGGGGAATCAATTGACTTTGTATTCAAAAATCAAAATCCGCAGCTCGCGTTGCCCCAATCAGGATAATATGAGGTCCCCCCTTCCAAAATATCATGGGGTGTGGTCCAATTCCTCTTTCTACGAGGCTTTTTTTCGGAAATCATCAAATTCAGTAATTCTTTCTTCTTTTCAAGGACCTCTAGGACCTAGAGAAGGGGAATCAATCGACTTTGTATGGAAAAATTAAAATCCGCAGCTTGCGTTGCCCCAATTAGAATAATATGAGGTCCCCTCTTCCAAAATGTCATGGGGTGTGGTCCAATCCCTCTTTCTACGAGGCTTTTTTTTTTTTGGGAATCATCAACTTCAGTAATTCTTTCTTCACTTCAAGGACCTTTAGGACCTAGAGAAGGGGAATCAATCGACTTTGTATGGAAAAATCAAAATCCGCAGCTCGTGTTGCCCCAATTAGAATAACATGAGGTCCCCCCTTCCAAAATATCATGGGGTGTGGTCCAATTCCTCTTTCTACGAGGCTTTTTTTTTGGAAATCATCAAATTCAGTAATTCTTTCTTTACTTCGAGGACCTTTAGGACCTAGAGAAGGGAAATCAATCGACTTTGTATGGAAAAATTGAAATTCGCAGCTCGCGTTGCCCCAATTAGAATAATATGAGGTCCCCCCTTCCAAAATATCGTGGGGTGTGGTCCAATTCCCCTTTCTACGGGGCTTTTTTTTTGGAAATCATCAAATTCAGTAATTGTTTCTCCACTTCAAGGACCTTTAGTACCAAGAGAAGGGGAATCAATCGATTTTGTATGAAAAAATTAAAATTCGCAGCTCGCGTTGCCCCAATTAGAATAATATGAGGTCCCCCCTTCCAAAATATCATGGGAAATAGTCCAATTCCACTTTCTACGGGGCTTTTTTTTTTTGGAAATCATCAAATTCAGTAATTCTTCCTTTACTTCAAGCACCTTTAGGACCCAGAGAAAGGAAATCAATCGACTTTGTATGGAAAAATTGAAATCCGCAGCTCGCGTTGCCCCAATTAGAATAACATGAGGTCCCCCCTTCCAAAATATCATGGGGTGTGGTCCAATTCCTCTTTCTACGAAGCTTTTTTTTGGGAATCATCAAATTCAGTAATTCTTTATCTTTTCAAGGACCTTCAGGTTCTACAGAAGGGGAATCAATCGACTTTGTATGGAAAAATCAAAACCCGCAGCTCGTGTTGCCCCAATTAGAATAATATGAGGTCCCCCCTTCTGAAATATCATTGGGTGTGGTCCAATTGCCCTTTCTACGGGGCTTTTTTTTTTGGAAATCATCAAATTCAGTAATTCTTTCTTTCTATTGGCTGTATAGCTTGAGGCTGAAGGCCAGCCAGCGTTCAATCGCGGCCCAAAAAAGAAGAAGAAAAAGTAATTCTTTCTTCATTTCAAGGACCTTTAGGACCTAGAGAAGGGGAATCAATCGGCTTTGTATGGAACAATCGAAATCCACAGCTCGCGTTGTCCCAATCAGAATAACATGAGGTCCCTTCCAAAATATCATGGGCTGTCGTCCAATTCCTCTTTCTACGAGGCTTTTTTTTTGGAAATCATCAAATTCAGTAATTCTTTCTCCACTTCAAGGACCTTTAGGACCTAGAGAAGGGGAATCAATCGACTTTGTATGGAAAAATCAAAATCCGCAGCTCGTGTTGCCCCAATTAGAATAATATGAGGTCCCCCCTTCCAAAATGTCATGGGGTGTGGTCCAATCCCTCTTTCTACGAGGCTTTTTTTTTTTTGGGAATCATCAACTTCAGTAATTCTTTCTTCACTTCAAGGACCTTTAGGACCTAGAGAAGGGGAATCAATCGACTTTGTATGGAAAAATCAAAATCCGCAGCTCGTGTTGCCCCAATTAGAATAATATGAGGTCCCCCCTTCCAAAATATCACGGGGTGTGGTCCCATTCCCCTTTCTACGGGGCTTTTTTTTTTTTTTTGGAAATCATCAAATTCAGTAATTCTTTCTTCACTTCAAGGACCTTTAGGACCTAGAGAAGGGGAATCAATCGACTTTGTGTGGAAAAATCGAAATCCGCTGCTCGCGTTGCCCGATCAGAATAATATGAGGTCCCCCCCTCCAATATATCATGGGGTGTGCTCCATTTCCTCTTTCTACGGGGCTTTTTTTTTCCAAAATCATCGAATTCAGTCATTCTTTCTTCACTTCGAGGACCTTTAGGACCTAGAGAAGGGGAATCAATCGACTTTGTATGGAAAAATCAAAATCCGCAGCTCGCGTTGCCCCAATTAGAATAACATGAGGTCCCCCCTTCCAAAATATCATGGGAAATAGTCCAATTCCTCTTTCTACGGGGCTTTTTTTTTTTGGAAATCATCAAATTCAGTAATTCTTCCTTTACTTCAAGCACCTTTAGGACCCAGAGAAGGGGAATCAATCGACTTTGTATGGAAAAATCAAAATCCGCAGCTCGTGTTGCCCCAATTAGAATAACATGAGGTCCCCCCTTCCAAAATATCATGGGGTGTGGTCCAATTCCTCTTTCTACGAGGCTTTTTTTTTGGAAATCATCAAATTCAGTAATTCTTTCTCCACTTCAAGGACCTTTAGGACCTAGAGAAGGGGAATCAATCGACTTTGTATGGAAAAATCAAAATCCGCAGCTCGCGTTGCCCCAATTAGAATAACATGAGGTCCCCCCTTCCAAAATATCATGGGAAATAGTCCAATTCCTCTTTCTACGGGGCTTTTTTTTTTTGGAAATCATCAACTTCAGTAATTCTTTCTTCACTTCAAGGACCTTTAGGACCTAGAGAAGGGGAATCAATCGACTTTGTATGGAAAAATCAAAATCCGCAGCTCGTGTTGCCCCAATTAGAATAACATGAGGTCCCCCCTTCCAAAATATCATGGGGTGTGGTCCAATTCCTCTTTCTACGAGGCTTTTTTTTTGGAAATCATCAAATTCAGTAATTCTTTCTCCACTTCAAGGACCTTTAGGACCTAGAGAAGGGGAATCAATCGACTTTGTATGGAAAAATCAAAATCCGCAGCTCGTGTTGCCCCAATTAGAATAATATGAGGTCCCCCCTTCCAAAATATTATGGGGTGTGGTCCAATTCCTCTTTCTACGAAGCTTTTTTTTGGGAATCATCAAATTCAGTAATTCTTTATCACTTCAAGGACCTTCAGGTTCTAGAGAAGGGGAATCAATCGACTTTGTATGGAAAAATCAAAACCCGCAGCTCGCGTTGCCCCAATTAGAATAATATGAGGTCCCCCCTTCCGAAATATCATGGGGTGTGGTCCAATTCCTCTTTCTACGAGGATTTTTTTTTGGAAATCATCAAATTCAGTAATTCTTTCTTCACTTCGAGGACCTTTAGGACCTAGAGAAGGGGAATTAATCGACTTCGTATGGAAAAATTAAAATCCGCAGCTCGCGTTGCCCCAATTAGAATGATATGAGGTCCCCCCTTCCAAAATATCATGGGCTGTGGTCCAATTCCTCTTTCTACGAGGCTTTTTTTTTGAAAGTCATCAAATTCAGAAATTGTTTCTTCACTTCAAGGACCTTTAGGACCTAGAGAAGGGGAATCAATCGACTTTGTATGGAAAAATTAAAATTCGCAGCTCGCGTTGCCCCAATTAGAATAATATGAGGTCCCCCCTTCCGAAATATCATGGGGTGTGGTCCAATTCCTCTTTCTACGAGGCTTTTTTTTTGAAAATCATCAAATTTAGAAATTCTTTTTTCACTTCAAGGACCTTTAGGACCTAGAGAAGGGGAATCAATCGACTTTGTATGGAAAAATTGAAATTCGCAGCTCGCGTTGCCCCAATTAGAATAATATGAGGTCCCCCCTTCCAAAATATCGTGGGGTGTGGTCCAATTCCTCTTTCTACGAGGCTTTTTTTTGGAAATGATCAAATTCAGTAATTCTTCCTTCACTTCAAGGACCTTTAGGACCTAGAGAAGAGGAATCAATCGACTTTGTATGGAAAAATTAAAATCCGCAGCTCGCGTTGCCCCAATTAGAATAATATGAGGTCCCCCCTTCCGAAATATCATGGGGTGTGGTCCAATTCCTCTTTCTACGAGGCTTTCTTTTTGGTAATCATCAAATTCAGAAATTCTTTCTTCACTTCAAGGACCTTTAGGACCTAGAGAAGGGGATCAATCGACTTTGTATGGAAAAATTGAAATTCGCAGCTCGCGTTGCCCCAATTAGAATAATATGAGGTCCCCCCTTCCGAAATATCATGGGGTGTGGTCCAATTCCCCTTTCTACGGGGCTTTTTTCTTTGGAAATCATCAAATTCAGTAATTCTTTCTCCATTTCAAGGACCTTTAAGACCTAGAGAAGGGGAATCAATCGGCTTTGTATGGAAAAATCAAAATCCGCAGCTCGCGTTGCCCCAATCAGGATAATATGAGGTCCCCCCTTCCAAAATATCATGGGGTGTGGTCCAATTCCTCTTTCTACGAGGCTTTTTTTCGGAAATCATCAAATTCAGTAATTCTTTCTTCACTTCAAGGACCTCTAGGACCTAGAGAAGGGGAATCAATCGACTTTGTATGGAAAAATTAAAATCCGCAGCTCGCGTTGCCCCAATTAGAATGATATGAGGTCCCCCCTTCCAAAATATCATGGGGTGTGGTCCAATTCCTCTTTCTACGAGGCTTCTTTTTTGAAAATCATCAAATTCAGAAATTGTTTCTTCACTTCAAGGACCTTTAGGACCTAGAGAAGGGGAATCAATCGACTTTGTATGGAAAAATTAAAATTCGCAGCTCACGTTGCCCCAATTAGAATAATATGAGGTCCCCCCTTCCGAAATATCATGGGGTGTGGTCCAATTCCTCTTTCTACGAGGCTTTTTTTTTGGAAATCATCAAATTCAGTAATTCTTTCTTCACTTCGAGGACCTTTAGGACCTAGAGAAGGGGAATCAATCGACTTTGTATGGAAAAATTAAAATCCGCAGCTCGCGTTGCCCCAATCAGAATGATATGAGGTCCCCCCTTCCAAAATATCATGGGGTGTGGTCCAATTCCTCTTTCTACGAGGCTTTTTTTTTGAAAATCATCAAATTTAGAAATTCTTTTTTCACTTCAAGGACCTTTAGGACCTAGAGAAGGGGAATCAATCGACTTTGTATGGAAAAATTGAAATTCGCAGCTCGCGTTGCCCCAATTAGAATAATATGAGGTCCCCCCTTCCAAAATATCGTGGGGTGTGGTCCAATTCCTCTTTCTACGAGGCTTTTTTTTGGAAATCATCAAATTCAGTAATTCTTCCTTCACTTCAAGGACCTTTAGGACCTAGAGAAGGGGAATCAATCGACTTTGTATGGAAAAATTCAAATCCGCAGCTCGCGTTGCCCCAATTAGAATGATATGAGGTCCCCCCTTCCAAAATATCATGGGGTGTGGTCCAATTCCTCTTTCTACGAGGCTTTTTTTTTGAAAATCATCAAATTCAGTAATTCTTTCTTCACTTCAAGGACCTTTAGGACCTAAAGAAGGGGAATCAATCGACTTTGTATGGAAAAATTAAAATCCGCAGCTCGCGTTGCCCCAATTAGAATAATATGAGGTCCCCCCTTCCAAAATATCATGGGGTGTGGTCCAATTCCTCTTTCTAAGAGGCTTTTTTTTTGGAAATCATCAAATTCAGAAATTCTTCCTTCACTTCAAGGACCTTAAGGACCTAGAGAAGGGGAATCAATCGACTTTGTATGGAAAAATTAAAATCCGCAGCTCGCGTTGCCCCAATTAGAATGATATGAGGTCCCCCCTTCCAAAATATCATGGGGTGTGGTCCAATTCCTCTTTCTACGAGGCTTTTTTTTTGAAAATCATCAAATTCAGAAATTTTTTCTTCACTTCAAGGACCTTTAGGACCTAGAGAAGGGGAATCAATCGACTTTGTATGGAAAAATGAAAATTCGCAGCTCGCGTTGCCCCAATTAGGATAATATGAGGTCCCCCCTTCCGAAATATCATGGGGTGTGGTCCAATTCCTCTTTCTACGAGGCTTTTTTTTTGGAAATCATCAAATTCAGTAATTCTTTCTTCACTTCGAGGACCTTTAGGACCTAGAGAAGGGGAATCAATCGACTTTGTATGGAAAAATTAAAATCCGCAGCTCGCGTTGCCCCAATCAGAATGATATGAGGTCCCCCCTTCCAAAATATCATGGGGTGTGGTCCAATTCCTCTTTCTACGAAGCTTTTTTTTGGGAATCATCAAATTCAGTAATTCTTTATCACTTCAAGGACCTTCAGGTTCTAGAGAAGGGGAATCAATGTACTTTGTAAGGAAAAATTGAAATCCGCAGCTCGCATTGCCGCAATTAGAATAATATGAGGTCCCCCCTTCCAAAATGTCATGGGGTGTGGTCCTATTCCTCTTTCTATGAGGCTTTTTTTTTGGAAATCATCAAATTCAGTAATTTTTTCTCCACTTCAAGGACCTTTAGGACCTAGAGAAGGGGAATCAATCGACTTTGTATGGAAAAATCAAAATCCGCAGCTCGCGTTGCCCCAATTAGAATAATATGAGGTCCCCCCTGAAATATCATGGGGTGTGGTCCAATTCCCCTTTCTACGGGGCTTTTTTTTTTGGAAATCATCAAATTCAGTAATTCTTCCTTCATTTCAAGGACCTTTAGGACCTAGAGAAGGGGAATCAATCGACTTTGTATGGAAAAATTGAAATTCGCAGCTCGCGTTGCCCCAATTAGAATAATATGAGGTCCCCCCTTCCAAAATATCGTGGGGTGTGGTCCAATTCCTCTTTCTACGAGGCTTTCTTTTTGGAAATCATCAAATTCAGAAATTCTTTCTTCACTTCAAGGACCTTTAGGACCTAGAGAAGGGGAATCAATCGACTTTGTATGGAAAAATTGAAATTCGCAGCTCGCGTTGCCCCAATTAGAATAATATGAGGTCCCCCCTTCCAAAATATCGTGGGGTGTGGTCAAATTCCCCTTTCTACGGGGCTTTTTTTTTTGGAAATCATCAAATTCAGTAATTCTTTCTTCATTTCAAGGACCTTTAGGACCTAGAGAAGGGGAATCAATCAGCTTTGTATGGAACAATGGAAATCCTTAGCTCGCGCTGCCCCAATTAGAATAACATGAGGTCCCGTCCAAAATATCATGGGGTGTCGTCCAATTCCTCTTTCGACGAGGCTTTTTTCTGGAAATCATCAAATTCAGAAATTCTTTCTTGACTTCAAGGACCTTTGGGACCTAGAAAAGGGGAATCAATCGACTTTGTGTGGAAAAATCAAAATCCACAGCTCGCGTTGCCCAAATTAGGATAATATGAGGTCCCCCCTTCCAGAATATCAAGGGGTGTGGTCCAATTCCTCTTTCTACGAGGCTTTTTTTTTGGAAATCATCAAACTCAGTAATTCTTTCTTCACTTCAAGGACCTCTAGGACCTAGAGAAGGGGAATCAATTGACTTTGTATGGAAAAATTAAAATCCGCAGCTCGCGTTGCCCCAATTAGAATAATATGAGGTCCCCTCTTCCAAAATGTCATGGGGTGTGGTCGAATCCCTCTTTCTACGAGGCTTTTTTTTTTTTGGGAATCATCAACTTCAGTAATTCTTTCTTCACTTCAAGGACCTTTAGGACCTAGAGAAGGGGAATCAATCGACTTTGTATGGAAAAATCAAAATCCGCAGCTCATGTTGCCCCAATTAGAATAATATGAGGTCCCCCCTTCCAAAATATCACGGGGTATGGTCCAATTCCCCTTTCTACGGGGCTTTTTTTTTTTTTTTGGAAATCATCAAATTCAGTCATTCTTTCTTCACTTCAAGGACCTTTAGGACCTAGAGAAGGGGAATCAATCGACTTTGTGTGGAAAAATCGAAATCCGCAGCTCGCGTTGCCCGATCAGAATAATATGAGGTCCCCCCTTCCAAAATATCATGGGGTGTGCTCCATTTCCTCTTTCTACGGGGCTTTTTTTTCCGAAATCATCGAATTCAGTCATTCTTTCTCCATTTCGAGGACCTTTAGGACCTAGAGAAGGGGAATCAATCGACTTTGTATGGAAAAATCAAAATCCGCAGCTCGCGTTGCCCCAATTAGAATAACATGAGGTCCCCCCTTCCAAAATATCATGGGGTGTGGTCCAATTCCTCTTTCTACGAGGCTTTTTTTTTGGAAATCATCAAATTCAGTAATTCTTTCTTCACTTCGAGGACCTTTAGGACCTAGAGAAGGGGAATCAATCGACTTCGTATGGAAAAATTAAAATCCGCAGCTCGCGTTGCCCCAATTAGAATGATATGAGGTCCCCCCTTCCAAAATATCATGGGGTGTGGTCCAATTCCTCTTTCTACGAGGCTTTTTTCTTGAAAATCATCAAATTCAGTAATTCTTTCTTCACTTCAAGGACCTTTAGGACCTAAAGAAGGGGAATCAATCGACTTCGTATGGAAAAATTAAAATCCGCAGCTCGCGTTGCCCCAATTAGAATGATATGAGGTCCCCCCTTCCAAAATATCATGGGGTGTGGTCCAATTCCTCTTTCTACGAGGCTTTTTTCTTGAAAATCATCAAATTCAGTAATTCTTTCTTCACTTCAAGGACCTTTAGGACCTAAAGAAGGGAAATCAATCGACTTTGTATGGAAAAATCAAAATCCGCAGCTCGCGTTGCCCCAATTAGAATAACATGAGGTCCCCCCTTCCAAAATATCATGGGGTGTGGTCCAATTCCTCTTTCTACGAGGCTTTTTTTTTGGAAATCATCGAATTCAGTCATTCTTTCTCCATTTCGAGGACCTTTAGGACCTAGAGAAGGGGAATCAATCGACTTTGTATGGAAAAATTAAAATTCGCAGCTCGCGTTGCCCCAATTAGAGTAATATGAGGTCCCCCCTTCCGAAATATCATGGGGTGTGGTCCAATTCCTCTTTCTACGAGGCTTTTTTTTTGGAAATCATCAAATTCAGTAATTCTTTCTTCACTTCGAGTACCTTTAGGACCTAGAGAAGGGGAATCAATCGACTTCGTATGGAAAAATTAAAATCCGCAGCTCGCGTTGCCCCAATTAGAATGATATGAGGTCCCCCCTTCCAAAATATCATGGGGTGTGGTCCAATTCCTCTTTCTACGAGGCTTTCTTTTTGGAAATCATCAAATTCAGAAATTCTTCCTTCACTTCAAGGACCTTAAGGACCTAGAGAAGGGGAATCAATCGACTTTGTATGGAAAAATTAAAATCCGCAGCTCGCGTTGCCCAGATTAGAATGATATGAGGTCCCCCCTTCCAAAATATCATGGGGTGTGGTCCAATTCCTCTTTCTACGAGGCTTTTTTTTTGAAAATCATCAAATTTAGAAATTCTTTTTTCACTTCAAGGACCTTTAGGACCTAGAGAAGGGGAATCAATCGACTTTGTATGAAAAAATTGAAATTCGCAGCTCGCGTTGCCCCAATTAGAATAATATGAGGTCCCCCCTTCCAAAATATCGTGGGGTGTGGTCCAATTCCTCTTTCTACGAGGCTTTTTTTTGGAAATCATCAAATTCAGTAATTCTTCCTTCACTTCAAGGACCTTTAGGACCTAGAGAAGGGGAATCAATCGACTTTGTATGGAAAAATTAAAATCCGCAGCTCGCGTTGCCCCAATCAGAATGATATGAGGTCCCTCCTTCCAAAATATCATGGGGTGTGGTCCAATTCCTCTTTCTACGAGGCTTTTTTTTTGAAAATCATCAAATTCAGTAATTCTTTCTTCACTTCAAGGACCTTTAGGACCTAAAGAAGGGGAATCAATCGACTTTGTATGGAAAAATTAAAATCCGCAGCTCGCGTTGCCCCAATTAGAATGATATGAGGTCCCCCCTTCCAAAATATCATGGGGTGTGGTCCAATTCCTCATTCTACGAGGCTTTTTTCTTGAAAATCATCAAATTCAGTAATTCTTTCTTCATTTCAAGGACCTTTAGGACCTAGAGAAGGGGAATCAATCGGCTTTGTATGGAAAAATCAAAATCCGCAGCTCGCGTTGCCCCAATCAGGATAATATGAGGTCCCCCCTTCCAAAATATCATGGGGTGTGGTCCAATTCCTCTTTCTGCGAGGCTTTTTTTCGGAAATCATCAAATTCAGTAATTCTTTCTTCACTTCAAGGACCTCTAGGACCTAGAGAAGGGGAATCAATCGACTTTGTATGGAAAAATTAAAATCCGCAGCTCGCGTTGCCCCAATTAGAATAATATGAGATCCCCTCTTCCAAAATGTCATGGGGTGTGGTCCAATTCCTCTTTCTACGAGGCTTTTTTTTTGGAAATCATCAAATTCAGAAATTCTTTCTCCACTTCAAGGACCTTTAGGACCTAGAGAAGGGGAATCAATTGACTTTGTATTCAAAAATCAAAATCCGCAGCTCGCGTTGCCCCAATCAGGATAATATGAGGTCCCCCCTTCCAAAATATCATGGGGGTGGTCCAATTCCTCTTTCTACGAGGCTTTTTTTCGGAAATCATCAAATTCAGTAATTCTTTCTTCTTTTCAAGGACCTCTAGGACCTAGAGAAGGGGAATCAATCGACTTTGTATGGAAAAATTAAAATCCGCAGCTTGCGTTGCCCCAATTAGAATAATATGAGGTCCCCTCTTCCAAAATGTCATGGGGTGTGGTCCAATCCCTCTTTCTACGAGGCTTTTTTTTTTTTGGGAATCATCAACTTCAGTAATTCTTTCTTCACTTCAAGGACCTTTAGGACCTAGAGAAGGGGAATCAATCGACTTTGTATGGAAAAATCAAAATCCGCAGCTCGTGTTGCCCCAATTAGAATAACATGAGGTCCCCCCTTCCAAAATATCATGGGGTGTGGTCCAATTCCTCTTTCTACGAGGCTTTTTTTTTGGAAATCATCGAATTCAATAATTCTTTCTTTACTTCGAGGACCTTTAGGACCTAGAGAAGGGAAATCAATCGACTTTGTATGGAAAAATTGAAATTCGCAGCTCGCGTTGCCCCAATTAGAATAATATGAGGTCCCCCCTTCCAAAATATCGTGGGGTGTGGTCCAATTCCCCTTTCTACGGGGCTTTTTTTTTGGAAATCATCAAATTCAGTAATTGTTTCTCCACTTCAAGGACCTTTAGTACCAAGAGAAGGGGAATCAATCGATTTTGTATGAAAAAATTAAAATTCGCAGCTCGCGTTGCCCCAATTAGAATAATATGAGGTCCCCCCTTCCAAAATATCATGGGAAATAGTCCAATTCCTCTTTCTACGGGGCTTTTTTTTTTTGGAAATCATCAAATCCAGTAATTCTTCCTTTACTTCAAGCACCTTTAGGACCCAGAGAAAGGAAATCAATCGACTTTGTATGGAAAAATTGAAATCCGCAGCTCGCGTTGCCCCAATTAGAATAACATGAGGTCCCCCCTTCCAAAATATCATGGGGTGTGGTCCAATTCCTCTTTCTACGAAGCTTTTTTTTGGGAATCATCAAATTCAGTAATTCTTTATCTTTTCAAGGACCTTCAGGTTCTACAGAAGGGGAATCAATCGACTTTGTATGGAAAAATCAAAACCCGCAGCTCGTGTTGCCCCAATTAGAATAATATGAGGTCCCCCCTTCTGAAATATCATTGGGTGTGGTCCAATTGCCCTTTCTACGGGGCTTTTTTTTTTGGAAATCATCAAATTCAGTAATTCTTTCTTTCTATTGGCTGTATAGCTTGAGGCTGAAGGCCAGCCAGCGTTCAATCGCGGCCCAAAAAAGAAGAAGAAAAAGTAATTCTTTCTTCATTTCAAGGACCTTTAGGACCTAGAGAAGGGGAATCAATCGGCTTTGTATGGAACAATCGAAATCCACAGCTCGCGTTGCCCCAATCAGAATAACATGAGGTCCCTTCCAAAATATCATGGGCTGTCGTCCAATTCCTCTTTCTACGAGGCTTTTTTTTTGGAAATCATCAAATTCAGTAATTCTTTCTCCACTTCAAGGACCTTTAGGACCTAGAGAAGGGGAATCAATCGACTTTGTATGGAAAAATTGAAATCCGCAGCTCGCGTTGCCCCAATTAGAATAATATGTGGTCCCCCCTTCCAAAATGTCATGGGGTGTGGTCCAATCCCTCTTTCTACGAGGCTTTTTTTTTTTTGGGAATCATCAACTTCAGTAATTCTTTCTTCACTTCAAGGACCTTTAGGACCTAGAGAAGGGGAATCAATCGACTTTGTATGGAAAAATCAAAATCCGCAGCTCGTGTTGCCCCAATTAGAATAATATGAGGTCCCCCCTTCCAAAATATCACGGGGTGTGGTCCCATTCCCCTTTCTACGGGGCTTTTTTTTTTTTTTTGGAAATCATCAAATTCAGTAATTCTTTCTTCACTTCAAGGACCTTTAGGACCTAGAGAAGGGGAATCAATCGACTTTGTGTGGAAAAATCGAAATCCGCAGCTCGCGTTGCCCGATCAGAATAATATGAGGTCCCCCCCTCCAATATATCATGGGGTGTGCTCCATTTCCTCTTTCTACGGGGCTTTTTTTTTCCAAAATCATCGAATTCAGTCATTCTTTCTTCACTTCGAGGACCTTTAGGACCGAGAGAAGGGGAATCAATCGACTTTGTATGGAAAAATCAAAATCCGCAGCTCGCGTTGCCCCAATTAGAATAACATGAGGTCCCCCCTTCCAAAATATCATGGGAAATAGTCCAATTCCTCTTTCTACAAGGCTTTTTTTTTTTGGAAATCATCAAATTCAGTAATTCTTCCTTTACTTCAAGCACCTTTAGGACCCAGAGAAGGGAAATCAATCGACTTTGTATGGAAAAATTGAAATCCGCAGCTCGCGTTGCCCCAATTAGAATAACATGAGGTCCCCCCTTCCAAAATATTATGGGGTGTGGTCCAATTCCTCTTTCTACGAAGCTTTTTTTTGGGAATCATCAAATTCAGTAATTCTTTATCACTTCAAGGACCTTCAGGTTCTAGAGAAGGGGAATCAATCGACTTTGTATGGAAAAATCAAAACCCGCAGCTCGCGTTGCCCCAATTAGAATAATATGAGGTCCCCCCTTCCAAAATATCACGGGGTGTGGTCCCATTCCCCTTTCTACGGGGCTTTTTTTTTTTTTTTGGAAATCATCAAATTCAGTAATTCTTTCTTCACTTCAAGGACCTTTAGGACCTAGAGAAGGGGAATCAATCGACTTTGTGTGGAAAAATCGAAATCCGCTGCTCGCGTTGCCCGATCAGAATAATATGAGGTCCCCCCCTCCAATATATCATGGGGTGTGCTCCATTGCCTCTTTCTACGGGGCTTTTTTTTTCCAAAATCATCGAATTCAGTCATTCTTTCTTCACTTCGAGGACCTTTAGGACCTAGAGAAGGGGAATCAATCGACTTTGTATGGAAAAATCGAAATCCGCAGCTCGCGTTGCCCCAATTAGAATAACATGAGGTCCCCCCTTCCAAAATATCATGGGAAATAGTCCAATTCCTCTTTCTACGGGGCTTTTTTTTTTTGGAAATCATCAAATTCAGTAATTCTTCCTTTACTTCAAGCACCTTTAGGACCCAGAGAAGGGAAATCAATCGACTTTGTATGGAAAAATTGAAATCCGCAGCTCGCGTTGCCCCAATTAGAATAACATGAGGTCCCCCCTTCCAAAATATTATGGGGTGTGGTCCAATTCCTCTTTCTACGAAGCTTTTTTTTGGGAATCATCAAATTCAGTAATTCTTTATCACTTCAAGGACCTTCAGGTTCTAGAGAAGGGGAATCAATCGACTTTGTATGGAAAAATCAAAACCCGCAGCTCGCGTTGCCCCAATTAGAATAATATGAGGTCCCCCCTTCCGAAATATCATGGGGTGTGGTCCAATTCCTCTTTCTACGAGGATTTTTTTTTGGAAATCATCAAATTCAGTAATTCTTTCTTCACTTCGAGGACCTTTAGGACCTAGAGAAGGGGAATCAATCGACTTCGTATGGAAAAATTAAAATCCGCAGCTCGCGTTGCCCCAATTAGAATGATATGAGGTCCCCCCTTCCAAAATATCATGGGGTGTGGTCCAATTCCTCTTTCTACGAGGCTTTTTTTTTGAAAATCATCAAATTCAGAAATTGTTTCTTCACTTCAAGGACCTTTAGGACCTAGAGAAGGGGAATCAATCGACTTTGTATGGAAAAATTAAAATTCGCAGCTCGCGTTGCCCCAATTAGAATAATATGAGGTCCCCCCTTCCGAAATATCATGGGGTGTGGTCCAATTCCTCTTTCTACGAGGCTTTTTTTTTGAAAATCATCGAATTTAGAAATTCTTTTTTCACTTCAAGGACCTTTAGGACCTAGAGAAGGGGAATCAATCGACTTTGTATGGAAAAATTGAAATTCGCAGCTCGCGTTGCCCCAATTAGAATAATATGAGGTCCCCCCTTCCGAAATATCATGGGGTGTGGTCCAATTCCTCTTTCTACGAGGCTTTCTTTTTGGTAATCATCAAATTCAGAAATTCTTTCTTCACTTCAAGGACCTTTAGGACCTAGAGAAGGGGATCAATCGACTTTGTATGGAAAAATTGAAATTCGCAGCTCGCGTTGCCCCAATTAGAATAATATGAGGTCCCCCCTTCCGAAATATCATGGGGTGTGGTCCAATTCCCCTTTCTACGGGGCTTTTTTCTTTGGAAATCATCAAATTCAGTAATTCTTTCTCCATTTCAAGGACCTTTAAGACCTAGAGAAGGGGAATCAATCGGCTTTGTATGGAAAAATCAAAATCCGCAGCTCGCGTTGCCCCAATCAGGATAATATGAGGTCCCCCCTTCCAAAATATCATGGGGTGTGGTCCAATTCCTCTTTCTACGAGGCTTTTTTTCGGAAATCATCAAATTCAGTAATTCTTTCTTCACTTCAAGGACCTCTAGGACCTAGAGAAGGGGAATCAATCGACTTTGTATGGAAAAATTAAAATCCGCAGCTCGCGTTGCCCCAATTAGAATGATATGAGGTCCCCCCTTCCAAAATATCATGGGGTGTGGTCCAATTCCTCTTTCTACGAGGCTTCTCTTTTGAAAATCATCAAATTCAGAAATTGTTTCTTCACTTCAAGGACCTTCAGGACCTAGAGAAGGGGAATCAATCGACTTTGTATGGAAAAATTAAAATTCGCAGCTCACGTTGCCCCAATTAGAATAATATGAGGTCCCCCCTTCCGAAATATCATGGGGTGTGGTCCAATTCCTCTTTCTACGAGGCTTTTTTTTTGGAAATCATCAAATTCAGTAATTCTTTCTTCACTTCGAGGACCTTTAGGACCTAGAGAAGGGGAATCAATCGACTTTGTATGGAAAAATTAAAATCCGCAGCTCGCGTTGCCCCAATTAGAATGATATGAGGTCCCCCCTTCCAAAATATCATGGGGTGTGGTCCAATTCCTCTTTCTACGAGGCTTTTTTTTTGAAAATCATCAAATTTAGAAATTCTTTTTTCACTTCAAGGACCTTTAGGACCTAGAGAAGGGGAATCAATCGACTTTGTATGGAAAAATTGAAATTCGCAGCTCGCGTTGCCCCAATTAGAATAATATGAGGTCCCCCCTTCCAAAATATCGTGGGGTGTGGTCCAATTCCTCTTTCTACGAGGCTTTTTTTTGGAAATCATCAAATTCAGTAATTCTTCCTTCACTTCAAGGACCTTTAGGACCTAGAGAAGGGGAATCAATCGACTTTGTATGGAAAAATTAAAATCCGCAGCTCGCGTTGCCCCAATTAGAATGATATGAGGTCCCCCCTTCCAAAATATCATGGGGTGTGGTCCAATTCCTCTTTCTACGAGGCTTTTTTTTTGAAAATCATCAAATTCAGTAATTCTTTCTTCGTTTCAAGGACCTTTAGGACCTAAAGAAGGGGAATCAATCGACTTTGTATGGAAAAATTAAAATCCGCAGCTCGCGTTGCCCCAATTAGAATAATATGAGGTCCCCCCTTCCAAAATATCATGGGGTGTGGTCCAATTCCTCTTTCTAAGAGGCTTTTTTTTTGGAAATCATCAAATTCAGAAATTCTTCCTTCACTTCAAGGACCTTAAGGACCTAGAGAAGGGGAATCAATCGACTTTGTATGGAAAAATCAAAATCCGCAGCTCGCGTTGCCCCAATTAGAATGATATGAGGTCCCCCCTTCCAAAATATCATGGGGTGTGGTCCAATTCCTCTTTCTACGAGGCTTTTTTTTTGAAAATCATCAAATTCAGAAATTGTTTCTTCACTTCAAGGACCTTTAGGACCTAGAGAAGGGGAATCAATCGACTTTGTATGGAAAAATCAAAATCCGCAGCTCGCGTTGCCCCAATTAGAATAATATGAGGTCCCCCCTGAAATATCATGGGGTGTGGTCCAATTCCCCTTTCTACGGGGCTTTTTTTTTTGGAAATCATCAAATTCAGTAATTCTTCCTTCATTTCAAGGACCTTTAGGACCTAGAGAAGGGGAATCAATCGACTTTGTATGGAAAAATTGAAATTCGCAGCTCGCGTTGCCCCAATTAGAATAATATGAGGTCCCCCCTTCCAAAATATCGTGGGGTGTGGTCCAATTCCTCTTTCTACGAGGCTTTCTTTTTGGAAATCATCAAATTCAGAAATTCTTTCTTCACTTCAAGGACCTTTAGGACCTAGAGAAGGGGAATCAATCGACTTTGTATGGAAAAATTGAAATTCGCAGCTCGCGTTGCCCCAATTAGAATAATATGAGGTCCCCCCTTCCAAAATATCGTGGGGTGTGGTCAAATTCCCCTTTCTACGGGGCTTTTTTTTTTGGAAATCATCAAATTCAGTAATTCTTTCTTCATTTCAAGGACCTTTAGGACCTAGAGAAGGGGAATCAATCAGCTTTGTATGGAACAATGGAAATCCTTAGCTCGCGCTGCCCCAATTAGAATAACATGAGGTCCCTTCCAAAATATCATGGGGTGTCGTCCAATTCCTCTTTCGACGAGGCTTTTTTCTGGAAATCATCAAATTCAGAAATTCTTTCTTCACTTCAAGGACCTTTGGGACCTAGAAAAGGGGAATCAATCGACTTTGTGTGGAAAAATCAAAATCCACAGCTCGCGTTGCCCAAATTAGGATAATATGAGGTCCCCCCTTCCAGAATATCAAGGGGTGTGGTCCAATTCCTCTTTCTACGAGGCTTTTTTTTTGGAAATCATCAAACTCAGTAATTCTTTCTTCACTTCAAGGACCTCTAGGACCTAGAGAAGGGGAATCAATTGACTTTGTATGGAAAAATTAAAATCCGCAGCTCGCGTTGCCCCAATTAGAATAATATGAGGTCCCCTCTTCCAAAATGTCATGGGGTGTGGTCGAATCCCTCTTTCTACGAGGCTTTTTTTTTTTTGGGAATCATCAACTTCAGTAATTCTTTCTTCACTTCAAGGACCTTTAGGACCTAGAGAAGGGGAATCAATCGACTTTGTATGAAAAAATCAAAATCCGCAGCTCGTGTTGCCCCAATTAGAATAATATGAGGTCCCCCCTTCCAAAATATCACGGGGTATGGTCCAATTCCCCTTTCTACGGGGCTTTTTTTTTTTTTTTGGAAATCATCAAATTCAGTCATTCTTTCTTCACTTCAAGGACCTTTAGGACCTAGAGAAGGGGAATCAATCGACTTTGTGTGGAAAAATCGAAATCCGCAGCTCGCGTTGCCCGATCAGAATAATATGAGGTCCCCCCTTCCAAAATATCATGGGGTGTGCTCCATTTCCTCTTTCTACGGGGCTTTTTTTTTCCGAAATCATCGAATTCAGTCATTCTTTCTCCACTTCGAGGACCTTTAGGACCTAGAGAAGGGGAATCAATCGACTTTGTATGGAAAAATCAAAATCCGCAGCTCGCGTTGCCCCAATTAGAATAACATGAGGTCCCCCCTTCCAAAATATCATGGGGTGTGGTCCAATTCCTCTTTCTAAGCGGCTTTTTTTTTGGAAATCATCAAATTCAGTAATTCTTTCTTCACTTCGAGGACCTTTAGGACCTAGAGAAGGGGAATCAATCGACTTCGTATGGAAAAATTAAAATCCGCAGCTCGCGTTGCCCCAATTAGAATGATATGAGGTCCCCCCTTCCAAAATATCATGGGGTGTGGTCCAATTCCTCTTTCTACGAGGCTTTTTTCTTGAAAATCATCAAATTCAGTAATTCTTTCTTCACTTCAAGGACCTTTAGGACCTAAAGAAGGGAAATCAATCGACTTTGTATGGAAAAATTAAAATCCGCATCTCGCGTTGCCCCAATTAGAATAATATGAGGTCCCCCCTTCCGAAATATCATGGGGTGTGGTCCAATTCCTCTTTCTACGAGGCTTTTTTCTTGAAAATCATCAAATTCAGAAATTGTTTCTTCACTTCAAGGACCTTTAGGACCTAGAGAAGGGGAATCAATCGACTTTGTATGGAAAAATTAAAATTCGCAGCTCGCGTTGCCCCAATTAGAGTAATATGAGGTCCCCCCTTCCGAAATATCATGGGGTGTGGTCCAATTCCTCTTTCTACGAGGCTTTTTTTTTGGAAATCATCAAATTCAGTAATTCTTTCTTCACTTCGAGTACCTTTAGGACCTAGAGAAGGGGAATCAATCGACTTCGTATGGAAAAATTAAAATCCGCAGCTCGCGTTGCCCCAATTAGAATGATATGAGGTCCCCCCTTCCAAAATATCATGGGGTGTGGTCCAATTCCTCTTTCTACGAGGCTTTCTTTTTGGAAATCATCAAATTCAGAAATTCTTCCTTCACTTCAAGGACCTTAAGGACCTAGAGAAGGGGAATCAATCGACTTTGTATGGAAAAATTAAAATCCGCAGCTCGCGTTGCCCAGATTAGAATGATGTGAGGTCCCCCCTTCCAAAATATCATGGGGTGTGGTCCAATTCCTCTTTCTACGAGGCTTTTTTTTTGAAAATCATCAAATTTAGAAATTCTTTTTTCACTTCAAGGACCTTTAGGACCTAGAGAAGGGGAATCAATCGACTTTGTATGAAAAAATTGAAATTCGCAGCTCGCGTTGCCCCAATTAGAATAATATGAGGTCCCCCCTTCCAAAATATCGTGGGGTGTGGTCCAATTCCTCTTTCTACGAGGCTTTTTTTTGGAAATCATCAAATTCAGTAATTCTTCCTTCACTTCAAGGACCTTTAGGACCTAGAGAAGGGGAATCAATCGACTTTGCATGGAAAAATTAAAATCCGCAGCTCGCGTTGCCCCAATCAGAATGATATGAGGTCCCTCCTTCCAAAATATCATGTGGTGTGGTCCAATTCCTCTTTCTACGAGGCTTTTTTTTTGAAAATCATCAAATTCAGTAATTCTTTCATCACTTCAAGGACCTTTAGGACCTAAAGAAGGGGAATCAATCGACTTTGTATGGAAAAATTAAAATCCGCAGCTCGCGTTGCCCCAATTAGAATGATATGAGGTCCCCCCTTCCAAAATATCATGGGGTGTGGTCCAATTCCCCTTTCTACGGGGCTTTTTTCTTTGGAAATCATCAAATTCAGTAATTCTTTCTCCATTTCAAGGACCTTTAAGACCTAGAGAAGGGGAATCAATCGGCTTTGTATGGAAAAATCAAAATCCGCAGCTCGCGTTGCCCCAATCAGGATAATATGAGGTCCCCCCTTCCAAAATATCATGGGGTGTGGTCCAATTCCTCTTTCTACGAGGCTTTTTTTCGGAAATCATCAAATTCAGTAATTCTTTCTTCACTTCAAGGACCTCTAGGACCTAGAGAAGGGGAATCAATCGACTTTGTATGGAAAAATTAAAATCCGCAGCTCGCGTTGCCCCAATTAGAATGATATGAGGTCCCCCCTTCCAAAATATCATGGGGTGTGGTCCAATTCCTCTTTCTACGAGGCTTCTCTTTTGAAAATCATCAAATTCAGAAATTGTTTCTTCACTTCAAGGACCTTCAGGACCTAGAGAAGGGGAATCAATCGACTTTGTATGGAAAAATTAAAATTCGCAGCTCACGTTGCCCCAATTAGAATAATATGAGGTCCCCCCTTCCGAAATATCATGGGGTGTGGTCCAATTCCTCTTTCTACGAGGCTTTTTTTTTGGAAATCATCAAATTCAGTAATTCTTTCTTCACTTCGAGGACCTTTAGGACCTAGAGAAGGGGAATCAATCGACTTTGTATGGAAAAATTAAAATCCGCAGCTCGCGTTGCCCCAATTAGAATGATATGAGGTCCCCCCTTCCAAAATATCATGGGGTGTGGTCCAATTCCTCTTTCTACGAGGCTTTTTTTTTAGAAAATCATCAAATTTAGAAATTCTTTTTTCACTTCAAGGACCTTTAGGACCTAGAGAAGGGGAATCAATCGACTTTGTATGGAAAAATTGAAATTCGCAGCTCGCGTTGCCCCAATTAGAATAATATGAGGTCCCCCCTTCCAAAATATCGTGGGGTGTGGTCCAATTCCTCTTTCTACGAGGCTTTTTTTTGGAAATCATCAAATTCAGTAATTCTTCCTTCACTTCAAGGACCTTTAGGACCTAGAGAAGGGGAATCAATCGACTTTGTATGGAAAAATTAAAATCCGCAGCTCGCGTTGCCCCAATTAGAATGATATGAGGTCCCCCCTTCCAAAATATCATGGGGTGTGGTCCAATTCCTCTTTCTACGAGGCTTTTTTTTTGAAAATCATCAAATTCAGAAATTGTTTCTTCACTTCAAGGACCTTTAGGACCTAGAGAAGGGGAATCAATCGACTTTGTATGGAAAAATCAAAATCCGCAGCTCGCGTTGCCCCAATTAGAATAATATGAGGTCCCCCCTGAAATATCATGGGGTGTGGTCCAATTCCCCTTTCTACGGGGCTTTTTTTTTTGGAAATCATCAAATTCAGTAATTCTTCCTTCATTTCAAGGACCTTTAGGACCTAGAGAAGGGGAATCAATCGACTTTGTATGGAAAAATTGAAATTCGCAGCTCGCGTTGCCCCAATTAGAATAATATGAGGTCCCCCCTTCCAAAATATCGTGGGGTGTGGTCCAATTCCTCTTTCTACGAGGCTTTCTTTTTGGAAATCATCAAATTCAGAAATTCTTTCTTCACTTCAAGGACCTTTAGGACCTAGAGAAGGGGAATCAATCGACTTTGTATGGAAAAATTGAAATTCGCAGCTCGCGTTGCCCCAATTAGAATAATATGAGGTCCCCCCTTCCAAAATATCGTGGGGTGTGGTCAAATTCCCCTTTCTACGGGGCTTTTTTTTTTGGAAATCATCAAATTCAGTAATTCTTTCTTCATTTCAAGGACCTTTAGGACCTAGAGAAGGGGAATCAATCAGCTTTGTATGGAACAATGGAAATCCTTAGCTCGCGCTGCCCCAATTAGAATAACATGAGGTCCCTTCCAAAATATCATGGGGTGTCGTCCAATTCCTCTTTCGACGAGGCTTTTTTCTGGAAATCATCAAATTCAGAAATTCTTTCTTCACTTCAAGGACCTTTGGGACCTAGAAAAGGGGAATCAATCGACTTTGTGTGGAAAAATCAAAATCCACAGCTCGCGTTGCCCAAATTAGGATAATATGAGGTCCCCCCTTCCAGAATATCAAGGGGTGTGGTCCAATTCCTCTTTCTACGAGGCTTTTTTTTTGGAAATCATCAAACTCAGTAATTCTTTCTTCACTTCAAGGACCTCTAGGACCTAGAGAAGGGGAATCAATTGACTTTGTATGGAAAAATTAAAATCCGCAGCTCGCGTTGCCCCAATTAGAATAATATGAGGTCCCCTCTTCCAAAATGTCATGGGGTGTGGTCGAATCCCTCTTTCTACGAGGCTTTTTTTTTTTTGGGAATCATCAACTTCAGTCATTCTTTCTTCACTTCAAGGACCTTTAGGACCTAGAGAAGGGGAATCAATCGACTTTGTATGGAAAAATCAAAATCCGCAGCTCGTGTTGCCCCAATTAGAATAATATGAGGTCCCCCCTTCCAAAATATCACAGGGTATGGTCCAATTCCCCTTTCTACGGGGCTTTTTTTTTTTTTTTGGAAATCATCAAATTCAGTCATTCTTTCTTCACTTCAAGGACCTTTAGGACCTAGAGAAGGGGAATCAATCGACTTTGTGTGGAAAAATCGAAATCCGCAGCTCGCGTTGCCCGATCAGAATAATATGAGGTCCCCCCTTCCAAAATATCATGGGGTGTGCTCCATTTCCTCTTTCTACGGGGCTTTTTTTTTCCGAAATCATCGAATTCAGTCATTCTTTCTCCACTTCGAGGACCTTTAGGACCTAGAGAAGGGGAATCAATCGACTTTGTATGGAATAATCAAAATCCGCAGCTCGCGTTGCCCCAATTAGAATAACATGAGGTCCCCCCTTCCAAAATATCATGGGGTGTGGTCCAATTCCTCTTTCTACGAGGCTTTTTTTTTGGAAATCATCAAATTCAGTAATTCTTTCTTCACTTCGAGGACCTTTAGGACCTAGAGAAGGGGAATCAATCGACTTCGTATGGAAAAATTAAAATCCGCAGCTCGCGTTGCCCCAATTAGAATGATATGAGGTCCCCCCTTCCAAAATATCATGGGGTGTGGTCCAATTCCTCTTTCTACGAGGCTTTTTTCTTGAAAATCATCAAATTCAGTAATTCTTTCTTCACTTCAAGGACCTTTAGGACCTAAAGAAGGGAAATCAATCGACTTTGTATGGAAAAATTAAAATCCGCAGCTCGCGTTGCCCCAATTAGAATAATATGAGGTCCCCCCTTCCGAAATATCATGGGGTGTGGTCCAATTCCTCTTTCTACGAGGCTTTTTTCTTGAAAATCATCAAATTCAGAAATTGTTTCTTCACTTCAAGGACCTTTAGGACCTAGAGAAGGGGAATCAATCGACTTTGTATGGAAACATTAAAATTCGCAGCTCGCGTTGCCCCAATTAGAGTAATATGAGGTCCCCCCTTCCGAAATATCATGGGGTGTGGTCCAATTCCTCTTTCTACGAGGCTTTTTTTTTGGAAATCATCAAATTCAGTAATTCTTTCTTCACTTCGAGTACCTTTAGGACCTAGAGAAGGGGAATCAATCGACTTCGTATGGAAAAATTAAAATCCGCAGCTCGCGTTGCCCCAATTAGAATGATATGAGGTCCCCCCTTCCAAAATATCATGGGGTGTGGTCCAATTCCTCTTTCTACGAGGCTTTCTTTTTGGAAATCATCAAATTCAGAAATTCTTCCTTCACTTCAAGGACCTTAAGGACCTAGAGAAGGGGAATCAATCGACTTTGTATGGAAAAATTAAAATCCGCAGCTCGCGTTGCCCAGATTAGAATGATATGAGGTCCCCCCTTCCAAAATATCATGGGGTGTGGTCCAATTCCTCTTTCTACGAGGCTTTTTTTTTGAAAATCATCAAATTTAGAAATTCTTTTTTCACTTCAAGGACCTTTAGGACCTAGAGAAGGGGAATCAATCGACTTTGTATGAAAAAATTGAAATTCGCAGCTCGCGTTGCCCCAATTAGAATAATATGAGGTCCCCCCTTCCAAAATATCGTGGGGTGTGGTCCAATTCCTCTTTCTACGAGGCTTTTTTTTGGAAATCATCAAATTCAGTAATTCTTCCTTCACTTCAAGGACCTTTAGGACCTAGAGAAGGGGAATCAATCGACTTTGTATGGAAAAATTAAAATCCGCAGCTCGCGTTGCCCCAATCAGAATGATATGAGGTCCCTCCTTCCAAAATATCATGTGGTGTGGTCCAATTCCTCTTTCTACGAGGCTTTTTTTTTGAAAATCATCAAATTCAGTAATTCTTTCTTCACTTCAAGGACCTTTAGGACCTAAAGAAGGGGAATCAATCGACTTTGTATGGAAAAATTAAAATCCGCAGCTCGCGTTGCCCCAATTAGAATGATATGAGGTCCCCCCTTCCAAAATATCATGGGGTGTGGTCCAATTCCTCGTTCTACGAGGCTTTTTTCTTGAAAATCATCAAATTCAGTAATTCTTTCTTCATTTCAAGGACCTTTAGGACCTAGAGAAGGGGAATCAATCGGCTTTGTATGGAAAAATCAAAATCCGCAGCTCGCGTTGCCCCAATCAGGATAATATGAGGTCCCCCCTTCCAAAATATCATGGGGTGTGGTCCAATTCCTGTTTCTGCGAGGCTTTTTTTCGGAAATCATCAAATTCAGTAATTCTTTCTTCACTTCAAGGACCTCTAGGACCTAGAGAAGGGGAATCAATCGACTTTGTATGGAAAAATTAAAATCCGCAGCTCGCGTTGCCCCAATTAGAATAATATGAGGTCCCCTCTTCCAAAATGTCATGGGGTGTGGTCCAATTCCTCTTTCTACGAGGCTTTTTTTTTGGAAATCATCAAATTCAGAAATTCTTTCTCCACTTCAAGGACCTTTAGGACCTAGAGAAGGGGAATCAATTGACTTTGTATTCAAAAATCAAAATCCGCAGCTCGCGTTGCCCCAATCAGGATAATATGAGGTCCCCCCTTCCAAAATATCATGGGGTGTGGTCCAATTCCTCTTTCTACGAGGCTTTTTTTCGGAAATCATCAAATTCAGTAATTCTTTCTTCTTTTCAAGGACCTCTAGGACCTAGAGAAGGGGAATCAATCGACTTTGTATGGAAAAATTAAAATCCGCAGCTTGCGTTGCCCCAATTAGAATAATATGAGGTCCCCTCTTCCAAAATGTCATGGGGTGTGGTCCAATCCCTCTTTCTACGAGGCTTTTTTTTTTTTGGGAATCATCAACTTCAGTAATTCTTTCTTCACTTCAAGGACCTTTAGGACCTAGAGAAGGGGAATCAATCGACTTTGTATGGAAAAATCAAAATCCGCAGCTCGTGTTGCCCCAATTAGAATAATATGAGGTCCCCCCTTCCAAAATATCGTGGGGTGTGGTCCAATTCCCCTTTCTACGGGGCTTTTTTTTTGGAAATCATCAAATTCAGTAATTGTTTCTCCACTTCAAGGACCTTTAGTACCAAGAGAAGGGGAATCAATCGATTTTGTATGAAAAAATTAAAATTCGCAGCTCGCGTTGCCCCAATTAGAATAATATGAGGTCCCCCCTTCCAAAATATCATGGGAAATAGTCCAATTCCTCTTTCTACGGGGCTTTTTTTTTTTGGAAATCATCAAATTCAGTAATTCTTCCTTTACTTCAAGCACCTTTAGGACCCAGAGAAAGGAAATCAATCGACTTTGTATGGAAAAATTGAAATCCGCAGCTCGCGTTGCCCCAATTAGAATAACATGAGGTCCCCCCTTCCAAAATATCATGGGGTGTGGTCCAATTCCTCTTTCTACGAAGCTTTTTTTTGGGAATCATCAAATTCAGTAATTCTTTATCTTTTCAAGGACCTTCAGGTTCTACAGAAGGGGAATCAATCGACTTTGTATGGAAAAATCAAAACCCGCAGCTCGTGTTGCCCCAATTAGAATAATATGAGGTCCCCCCTTCTGAAATATCATTGGGTGTGGTCCAATTGCCCTTTCTACGGGGCTTTTTTTTTTGGAAATCATCAAATTCAGTAATTCTTTCTTTCTATTGGCTGTATAGCTTGAGGCTGAAGGCCAGCCAGCGTTCAATCGCGGCCCAAAAAAGAAGAAGAAAAAGTAATTCTTTCTTCATTTCAAGGACCTTTAGGACCTAGAGAAGGGGAATCAATCGGCTTTGTATGGAACAATCGAAATCCACAGCTCGCGTTGCCCCAATCAGAATAACATGAGGTCCCTTCCAAAATATCATGGGCTGTCGTCCAATTCCTCTTTCTACGAGGCTTTTTTTTTGGAAATCATCAAATTCAGTAATTCTTTCTCCACTTCAAGGACCTTTAGGACCTAGAGAAGGGGAATCAATCGACTTTGTATGGAAAAATTGAAATCCGCAGCTCGCGTTGCCCCAATTAGAATAATATGTGGTCCCCCCTTCCAAAATGTCATGGGGTGTGGTCCAATCCCTCTTTCTACGAGGCTTTTTTTTTTTTGGGAATCATCAACTTCAGTAATTCTTTCTTCACTTCAAGGACCTTTAGGACCTAGAGAAGGGGAATCAATCGACTTTGTATGGAAAAATCAAAATCCGCAGCTCGTGTTGCCCCAATTAGAATAATATGAGGTCCCCCCTTCCAAAATATCACGGGGTGTGGTCCCATTCCCCTTTCTACGGGGCTTTTTTTTTTTTTTTGGAAATCATCAAATTCAGTAATTCTTTCTTCACTTCAAGGACCTTTAGGACCTAGAGAAGGGGAATCAATCGACTTTGTGTGGAAAAATCGAAATCCGCTGCTCGCGTTGCCCGATCAGAATAATATGAGGTCCCCCCCTCCAATATATCATGGGGTGTGCTCCATTTCCTCTTTCTACGGGGCTTCTTTTTTCCAAAATCATCGAATTCAGTCATTCTTTCTTCACTTCGAGGACCTTTAGGACCTAGAGAAGGGGAATCAATCGACTTTGTATGGAAAAATCAAAATCCGCAGCTCGCGTTGCCCCAATTAGAATAACATGAGGTCCCCCCTTCCAAAATATCATGGGAAATAGTCCAATTCCTCTTTCTACGGGGCTTTTTTTTTTTGGAAATCATCAAATTCAGTAATTCTTCCTTTACTTCAAGCACCTTTAGGACCCAGAGAAGGGAAATCAATCGACTTTGTATGGAAAAATTGAAATCCGCAGCTCGCGTTGCCCCAATTAGAATAACATGAGGTCCCCCCTTCCAAAATATTATGGGGTGTGGTCCAATTCCTCTTTCTACGAAGCTTTTTTTTGGGAATCATCAAATTCAGTAATTCTTTATCACTTCAAGGACCTTCAGGTTCTAGAGAAGGGGAATCAATCGACTTTGTATGGAAAAATCAAAACCCGCAGCTCGCGTTGCCCCAATTAGAATAATATGAGGTCCCCCCTTCCGAAATATCATGGGGTGTGGTCCAATTCCTCTTTCTACGAGGATTTTTTTTTGGAAATCATCAAATTCAGTAATTCTTTCTTCACTTCGAGGACCTTTAGGACCTAGAGAAGGGGAATCAATCGACTTCGTATGGAAAAATTAAAATCCGCAGCTCGCGTTGCCCAGATTAGAATGATATGAGGTCCCCCCTTCCAAAATATCATGGGGTGTGGTCCAATTCCTCTTTCTACGAGGCTTTTTTTTTGAAAATCATCAAATTTAGAAATTCTTTTTTCACTTCAAGGACCTTTAGGACCTAGAGAAGGGGAATCAATCGACTTTGTATGAAAAAATTGAAATTCGCAGCTCGCGTTGCCCCAATTAGAATAATATGAGGTCCCCCCTTCCAAAATATCATGGGGTGTGGTCCAATTCCTGTTTCTGCGAGGCTTTTTTTCGGAAATCATCAAATTCAGTAATTCTTTCTTCACTTCAAGGACCTCTAGGACCTAGAGAAGGGGAATCAATCGACTTTGTATGGAAAAATTAAAATCCGCAGCTCGCGTTGCCCCAATTAGAATAATATGAGGTCCCCTCTTCCAAAATGTCATGGGGTGTGGTCCAATTCCTCTTTCTACGAGGCTTTTTTTTTGGAAATCATCAAATTCAGAAATTCTTTCTCCACTTCAAGGACCTTTAGGACCTAGAGAAGGGGAATCAATTGACTTTGTATTCAAAAATCAAAATCCGCAGCTCGCGTTGCCCCAATCAGGATAATATGAGGTCCCCCCTTCCAAAATATCATGGGGTGTGGTCCAATTCCTCTTTCTACGAGGCTTTTTTTCGGAAATCATCAAATTCAGTAATTCTTTCTTCTTTTCAAGGACCTCTAGGACCTAGAGAAGGGGAATCAATCGACTTTGTATGGAAAAATTAAAATCCGCAGCTTGCGTTGCCCCAATTAGAATAATATGAGGTCCCCTCTTCCAAAATGTCATGGGGTGTGGTCCAATCCCTCTTTCTACGAGGCTTTTTTTTTTTTGGGAATCATCAACTTCAGTAATTCTTTCTTCACTTCAAGGACCGTTAGGACCTAGAGAAGGGGAATCAATCGACTTTGTATGGAAAAATCAAAATCCGCAGCTCGTGTTGCCCCAATTAGAATAATATGAGGTCCCCCCTTCCAAAATATCGTGGGGTGTGGTCCAATTCCCCTTTCTACGGGGCTTTTTTTTTGGAAATCATCAAATTCAGTAATTGTTTCTCCACTTCAAGGACCTTTAGTACCAAGAGAAGGGGAATCAATCGATTTTGTATGAAAAAATTAAAATTCGCAGCTCGCGTTGCCCCAATTAGAATAATATGAGGTCCCCCCTTCCAAAATATCATGGGAAATAGTCCAATTCCTCTTTCTACGGGGCTTTTTTTTTTTGGAAATCATCAAATTCAGTAATTCTTCCTTTACTTCAAGCACCTTTAGGACCCAGAGAAAGGAAATCAATCGACTTTGTATGGAAAAATTGAAATCCGCAGCTCGCGTTGCCCCAATTAGAATAACATGAGGTCCCCCCTTCCAAAATATCATGGGGTGTGGTCCAATTCCTCTTTCTACGAAGCTTTTTTTTGGGAATCATCAAATTCAGTAATTCTTTATCTTTTCAAGGACCTTCAGGTTCTACAGAAGGGGAATCAATCGACTTTGTATGGAAAAATCAAAACCCGCAGCTCGTGTTGCCCCAATTAGAATAATATGAGGTCCCCCCTTCTGAAATATCATTGGGTGTGGTCCAATTGCCCTTTCTACGGGGCTTTTTTTTTTGGAAATCATCAAATTCAGTAATTCTTTCTTTCTATTGGCTGTATAGCTTGAGGCTGAAGGCCAGCCAGCGTTCAATCGCGGCCCAAAAAAGAAGAAGAAAAAGTAATTCTTTCTTCATTTCAAGGACCTTTAGGACCTAGAGAAGGGGAATCAATCGGCTTTGTATGGAACAATCGAAATCCACAGCTCGCGTTGCCCCAATCAGAATAACATGAGGTCCCTTCCAAAATATCATGGGCTGTCGTCCAATTCCTCTTTCTACGAGGCTTTTTTTTTGGAAATCATCAAATTCAGTAATTCTTTCTCCACTTCAAGGACCTTTAGGACCTAGAGAAGGGGAATCAATCGACTTTGTATGGAAAAATTGAAATCCGCAGCTCGCGTTGCCCCAATTAGAATAATATGTGGTCCCCCCTTCCAAAATGTCATGGGGTGTGGTCCAATCCCTCTTTCTACGAGGCTTTTTTTTTTTTGGGAATCATCAACTTCAGTAATTCTTTCTTCACTTCAAGGACCTTTAGGACCTAGAGAAGGGGAATCAATCGACTTTGTATGGAAAAATCAAAATCCGCAGCTCGTGTTGCCCCAATTAGAATAATATGAGGTCCCCCCTTCCAAAATATCACGGGGTGTGGTCCCATTCCCCTTTCTACGGGGCTTTTTTTTTTTTTTTGGAAATCATCAAATTCAGTAATTCTTTCTTCACTTCAAGGACCTTTAGGACCTAGAGAAGGGGAATCAATCGACTTTGTGTGGAAAAATCGAAATCCGCTGCTCGCGTTGCCCGATCAGAATAATATGAGGTCCCCCCCTCCAATATATCATGGGGTGTGCTCCATTTCCTCTTTCTACGGGGCTTTTTTTTTCCAAAATCATCGAATTCAGTCATTCTTTCTTCACTTCGAGGACCTTTAGGACCTAGAGAAGGGGAATCAATCGACTTTGTATGGAAAAATCAAAATCCGCAGCTCGCGTTGCCCCAATTAGAATAACATGAGGTCCCCCCTTCCAAAATATCATGGGAAATAGTCCAATTCCTCTTTCTACGGGGCTTTTTTTTTTTGGAAATCATCAAATTCAGTAATTCTTCCTTTACTTCAAGCACCTTTAGGACCCAGAGAAGGGAAATCAATCGACTTTGTATGGAAAAATTGAAATCCGCAGCTCGCGTTGCCCCAATTAGAATAACATGAGGTCCCCCCTTCCAAAATATTATGGGGTGTGGTCCAATTCCTCTTTCTACGAAGCTTTTTTTTGGGAATCATCAAATTCAGTAATTCTTTATCACTTCAAGGACCTTCAGGTTCTAGAGAAGGGGAATCAATCGACTTTGTATGGAAAAATCAAAACCCGCAGCTCGCGTTGCCCCAATTAGAATAATATGAGGTCCCCCCTTCCGAAATATCATGGGGTGTGGTCCAATTCCTCTTTCTACGAGGATTTTTTTTTGGAAATCATCAAATTCAGTAATTCTTTCTTCACTTCGAGGACCTTTAGGACCTAGAGAAGGGGAATCAATCGACTTCGTATGGAAAAATTAAAATCCGCAGCTCGCGTTGCCCAGATTAGAATGATATGAGGTCCCCCCTTCCAAAATATCATGGGGTGTGGTCCAATTCCTCTTTCTACGAGGCTTTTTTTTTGAAAATCATCAAATTTAGAAATTCTTTTTTCACTTCAAGGACCTTTAGGACCTAGAGAAGGGGAATCAATCGACTTTGTATGAAAAAATTGAAATTCGCAGCTCGCGTTGCCCCAATTAGAATAATATGAGGTCCCCCCTTCCAAAATATCGTGGGGTGTGGTCCAATTCCTCTTTCTACGAGGCTTTTTTTTGGAAATCATCAAATTCAGTAATTCTTCCTTCACTTCAAGGACCTTTAGGACCTAGAGAAGGGGAATCAATCGACTTTGTATGGAAAAATTAAAATCCGCAGCTCGCGTTGCCCCAATCAGAATGATATGAGGTCCCTCCTTCCAAAATATCATGTGGTGTGGTCCAATTCCTCTTTCTACGAGGGTTTTTTTTGAAAATCATCAAATTCAGTAATTCTTTCTTCACTTCAAGGACCTTTAGGACCTAAAGAAGGGGAATCAATCGACTTTGTATGGAAAAATTAAAATCCGCAGCTCGCGTTGCCCCAATTAGAATGATATGAGGTCCCCCCTTCCAAAATATCATGGGGTGTGGTCCAATTCCTCTTTCTACGAGGCTTTTTTCTTGAAAATCATCAAATTCAGTAATTCTTTCTTCATTTCAAGGACCTTTAGGACCTAGAGAAGGGGAATCAATCGGCTTTGTATGGAAAAATCAAAATCCGCAGCTCGCGTTGCCCCAATCAGGATAATATGAGGTCCCCCCTTCCAAAATATCATGGGGTGTGGTCCAATTCCTCTTTCTGCGAGGCTTTTTTTCGGAAATCATCAAATTCAGTAATTCTTTCTTCACTTCAAGGACCTCTAGGACCTAGAGAAGGGGAATCAATCGACTTTGTATGGAAAAATTAAAATCCGCAGCTCGCGTTGCCCCAATTAGAATAATATGAGGTCCCCTCTTCCAAAATGTCATGGGGTGTGGTCCAATTCCTCTTTCTACGAGGCTTTTTTTTTGGAAATCATCAAATTCAGAAATTCTTTCTCCACTTCAAGGACCTTTAGGACCTAGAGAAGGGGAATCAATTGACTTTGTATTCAAAAATCAAAATCCGCAGCTCGCGTTGCCCAAATCAGGATAATATGAGGTCCCCCCTTCCAAAATATCATGGGGTGTGGTCCAATTCCTCTTTCTACGAGGCTTTTTTTCGGAAATCATCAAATTCAGTAATTCTTTCTTCTTTTCAAGGACCTCTAGGACCTAGAGAAGGGGAATCAATCGACTTTGTATGGAAAAATTAAAATCCGCAGCTTGCGTTGCCCCAATTAGAATAATATGAGGTCCCCTCTTCCAAAATGTCATGGGGTGTGGTCCAATCCCTCTTTCTACGAGGCTTTTTTTTTTTTGGGAATCATCAACTTCAGTAATTCTTTCTTCACTTCAAGGACCTTTAGGACCTAGAGAAGGGGAATCAATCGACTTTGTATGGAAAAATCAAAATCCGCAGCTCGTGTTGCCCCAATTAGAATAACATGAGGTCCCCCCTTCCAAAATATCATGGGGTGTGGTCCAATTCCTCTTTCTACGAGGCTTTTTTTTCGGAAATCATCAAATTCAGTAATTCTTTCTTTACTTCGAGGACCTTTAGGACCTAGAGAAGGGAAATCAATCGACTTTGTATGGAAAAATTGAAATTCGCAGCTCGCGTTGCCCCAATTAGAATAATATGAGGTCCCCCCTTCCAAAATATCGTGGGGTGTGGTCCAATTCCCCTTTCTACGGGGCTTTTTTTTTGGAAATCATCAAATTCAGTAATTGTTTCTCCACTTCAAGGACCTTTAGTACCAAGAGAAGGGGAATCAATCGATTTTGTATGAAAAAATTAAAATTCGCAGCTCGCGTTGCCCCAATTAGAATAATATGAGGTCCCCCCTTCCAAAATATCATGGGAAATAGTCCAATTCCACTTTCTACGGGGCTTTTTTTTTTTGGAAATCATCAAATTCAGTAATTCTTCCTTTACTTCAAGCACCTTTAGGACCCAGAGAAAGGAAATCAATCGACTTTGTATGGAAAAATTGAAATCCGCAGCTCGCGTTACCCCAATTAGAATAACATGAGGTCCCCCCTTCCAAAATATCATGGGGTGTGGTCCAATTCCTCTTTCTACGAAGCTTTTTTTTGGGAATCATCAAATTCAGTAATTCTTTATCTTTTCAAGGACCTTCAGGTTCTACAGAAGGGGAATCAATCGACTTTGTATGGAAAAATCAAAACCCGCAGCTCGTGTTGCCCCAATTAGAATAATATGAGGTCCCCCCTTCTGAAATATCATTGGGTGTGGTCCAATTGCCCTTTCTACGGGGCTTTTTTTTTTGGAAATCATCAAATTCAGTAATTCTTTCTTTCTATTGGCTGTATAGCTTGAGGCTGAAGGCCAGCCAGCGTTCAATCGCGGCCCAAAAAAGAAGAAGAAAAAGTAATTCTTTCTTCATTTCAAGGACCTTTAGGACCTAGAGAAGGGGAATCAATCGGCTTTGTATGGAACAATCGAAATCCACAGCTCGCGTTGTCCCAATCAGAATAACATGAGGTCCCTTCCAAAATATCATGGGCTGTCGTCCAATTCCTCTTTCTACGAGGCTTTTTTTTTGGAAATCATCAAATTCAGTAATTCTTTCTCCACTTCAAGGACCTTTAGGACCTAGAGAAGGGGAATCAATCGACTTTGTATGGAAAAATCAAAATCCGCAGCTCGTGTTGCCCCAATTAGAATAATATGAGGTCCCCCCTTCCAAAATGTCATGGGGTGTGGTCCAATCCCTCTTTCTACGAGGCTTTTTTTTTTTTGGGAATCATCAACTTCAGTAATTCTTTCTTCACTTCAAGGACCTTTAGGACCTAGAGAAGGGGAATCAATCGACTTTGTATGGAAAAATCAAAATCCGCAGCTCGTGTTGCCCCAATTAGAATAATATGAGGTCCCCCCTTCCAAAATATCACGGGGTGTGGTCCCATTCCCCTTTCTACGGGGCTTTTTTTTTTTTTTTGGAAATCATCAAATTCAGTAATTCTTTCTTCACTTCAAGGACCTTTAGGACCTAGAGAAGGGGAATCAATCGACTTTGTGTGGAAAAATCGAAATCCGCTGCTCGCGTTGCCCGATCAGAATAATATGAGGTCCCCCCCTCCAATATATCATGGGGTGTGCTCCATTTCCTCTTTCTACGGGACTTTTTTTTTCCAAAATCATCGAATTCAGTCATTCTTTCTTCACTTCGAGGACCTTTAGGACCTAGAGAAGGGGAATCAATCGACTTTGTATGGAAAAATCAAAATCCGCAGCTCGCGTTGCCCCAATTAGAATAACATGAGGTCCCCCCTTCCAAAATATCATGGGAAATAGTCCAATTCCTCTTTCTACGGGGCTTTTTTTTTTTGGAAATCATCAAATTCAGTAATTCTTCCTTTACTTCAAGCACCTTTAGGACCCAGAGAAGGGAAATCAATCGACTTTGTATGGAAAAATTGAAATCCGCAGCTCGCGTTGCCCCAATTAGAATAACATGAGGTCCCCCCTTCCAAAATATTATGGGGTGTGGTCCAATTCCTCTTTCTACGAAGCTTTTTTTTGGGAATCATCAAATTCAGTAATTCTTTATCACTTCAAGGACCTTCAGGTTCTAGAGAAGGGGAATCAATCGACTTTGTATGGAAAAATCAAAACCCGCAGCTCGCGTTGCCCCAATTAGAATAATATGAGGTCCCCCCTTCCGAAATATCATGGGGTGTGGTCCAATTCCTCTTTCTACGAGGATTTTTTTTTGGAAATCATCAAATTCAGTAATTCTTTCTTCACTTCGAGGACCTTTAGGACCTAGAGAAGGGGAATTAATCGACTTCGTATGGAAAAATTAAAATCCGCAGCTCGCGTTGCCCCAATTAGAATGATATGAGGTCCCCCCTTCCAAAATATCATGGGGTGTGGTCCAATTCCTCTTTCTACGAGGCTTTTTTTTTGAAAGTCATCAAATTCAGAAATTGTTTCTTCACTTCAAGGACCTTTAGGACCTAGAGAAGGGGAATCAATCGACTTTGTATGGAAAAATTAAAATTCGCAGCTCGCGTTGCCCCAATTAGAATAATATGAGGTCCCCCCTTCCGAAATATCATGGGGTGTGGTCCAATTCCTCTTTCTACGAGGCTTTTTTTTTGAAAATCATCAAATTTAGAAATTCTTTTTTCACTTCAAGGACCTTTAGGACCTAGAGAAGGGGAATCAATCGACTTTGTATGGAAAAATTGAAATTCGCAGCTCGCGTTGCCCCAATTAGAATAATATGAGGTCCCCCCTTCCAAAATATCGTGGGGTGTGGTCCAATTCCTCTTTCTACGAGGCTTTTTTTTGGAAATGATCAAATTCAGTAATTCTTCCTTCACTTCAAGGACCTTTAGGACCTAGAGAAGAGGAATCAATCGACTTTGTATGGAAAAATTAAAATCCGCAGCTCGCGTTGCCCCAATTAGAATAATATGAGGTCCCCCCTTCCGAAATATCATGGGGTGTGGTCCAATTCCTCTTTCTACGAGGCTTTCTTTTTGGTAATCATCAAATTCAGAAATTCTTTCTTCACTTCAAGGACCTTTAGGACCTAGAGAAGGGGATCAATCGACTTTGTATGGAAAAATTGAAATTCGCAGCTCGCGTTGCCCCAATTAGAATAATATGAGGTCCCCCCTTCCGAAATATCATGGGGTGTGGTCCAATTCCCCTTTCTACGGGGCTTTTTTCTTTGGAAATCATCAAATTCAGTAATTCTTTCTCCATTTCAAGGACCTTTAAGACCTAGAGAAGGGGAATCAATCGGCTTTGTATGGAAAAATCAAAATCCGCAGCTCGCGTTGCCCCAATCAGGATAATATGAGGTCCCCCCTTCCAAAATATCATGGGGTGTGGTCCAATTCCTCTTTCTACGAGGCTTTTTTTCGGAAATCATCAAATTCAGTAATTCTTTCTTCACTTCAAGGACCTCTAGGACCTAGAGAAGGGGAATCAATCGACTTTGTATGGAAAAATTAAAATCCGCAGCTCGCGTTGCCCCAATTAGAATGATATGAGGTCCCCCCTTCCAAAATATCATGGGGTGTGGTCCAATTCCTCTTTCTACGAGGCTTCTTTTTTGAAAATCATCAAATTCAGAAATTGTTTCTTCACTTCAAGGACCTTTAGGACCTAGAGAAGGGGAATCAATCGACTTTGTATGGAAAAATTAAAATTCGCAGCTCACGTTGCCCCAATTAGAATAATATGAGGTCCCCCCTTCCGAAATATCATGGGGTGTGGTCCAATTCCTCTTTCTACGAGGCTTTTTTTTTGGAAATCATCAAATTCAGTAATTCTTTCTTCACTTCGAGGACCTTTAGGACCTAGAGAAGGGGAATCAATCGACTTTGTATGGAAAAATTAAAATCCGCAGCTCGCGTTGCCCCAATTAGAATGATATGAGGTCCCCCCTTCCAAAATATCATGGGGTGTGGTCCAATTCCTCTTTCTACGAGGCTTTTTTTTTGAAAATCATCAAATTTAGAAATTCTTTTTTCACTTCAAGGACCTTTAGGACCTAGAGAAGGGGAATCAATCGACTTTGTATGGAAAAATTGAAATTCGCAGCTCGCGTTGCCCCAATTAGAATAATATGAGGTCCCCCCTTCCAAAATATCGTGGGGTGTGGTCCAATTCCTCTTTCTACGAGGCTTTTTTTTGGAAATCATCAAATTCAGTAATTCTTCCTTCACTTCAAGGACCTTTAGGACCTAGAGAAGGGGAATCAATCGACTTTGTATGGAAAAATTCAAATCCGCAGCTCGCGTTGCCCCAATTAGAATGATATGAGGTCCCCCCTTCCAAAATATCATGGGGTGTGGTCCAATTCCTCTTTCTACGAGGCTTTTTTTTTGAAAATCATCAAATTCAGTAATTCTTTCTTCACTTCAAGGACCTTTAGGACCTAAAGAAGGGGAATCAATCGACTTTGTATGGAAAAATTAAAATCCGCAGCTCGCGTTGCCCCAATTAGAATAATATGAGGTCCCCCCTTCCAAAATATCATGGGGTGTGGTCCAATTCCTCTTTCTAAGAGGCTTTTTTTTTGGAAATCATCAAATTCAGAAATTCTTCCTTCACTTCAAGGACCTTAAGGACCTAGAGAAGGGGAATCAATCGACTTTGTATGGAAAAATTAAAATCCGCAGCTCGCGTTGCCCCAATTAGAATGATATGAGGTCCCCCCTTCCAAAATATCATGGGGTGTGGTCCAATTCCTCTTTCTACGAGGCTTTTTTTTGAAAATCATCAAATTCAGAAATTTTTTCTTCACTTCAAGGACCTTTAGGACCTAGAGAAGGGGAATCAATCGACTTTGTATGGAAAAATGAAAATTCGCAGCTCGCGTTGCCCCAATTAGGATAATATGAGGTCCCCCCTTCCGAAATATCATGGGGTGTGGTCCAATTCCTCTTTCTACGAGGCTTTTTTTTTGGAAATCATCAAATTCAGTAATTCTTTCTTCACTTCGAGGACCTTTAGGACCTAGAGAAGGGGAATCAATCGACTTTGTATGGAAAAATTAAAATCCGCAGCTCGCGTTGCCCCAATCAGAATGATATGAGGTCCCCCCTTCCAAAATATCATGGGGTGTGGTCCAATTCCTCTTTCTACGAAGCTTTTTTTTGGGAATCATCAAATTCAGTAATTCTTTATCACTTCAAGGACCTTCAGGTTCTAGAGAAGGGGAATCAATGTACTTTGTAAGGAAAAATTGAAATCCGCAGCTCGCGTTGCCGCAATTAGAATAATATGAGGTCCCCCCTTCCAAAATGTCATGGGGTGTGGTCCTATTCCTCTTTCTATGAGGCTTTTTTTTTGGAAATCATCAAATTCAGTAATTTTTTCTCCACTTCAAGGACCTTTAGGACCTAGAGAAGGGGAATCAATCGACTTTGTATGGAAAAATCAAAATCCGCAGCTCGCGTTGCCCCAAATAGAATAATATGAGGTCCCCCCTGAAATATCATGGGGTGTGGTCCAATTCCCCTTTCTACGGGGCTTTTTTTTTTGGAAATCATCAAATTCAGTAATTCTTCCTTCATTTCAAGGACCTTTAGGACCTAGAGAAGGGGAATCAATCGACTTTGTATGGAAAAATTGAAATTCGCAGCTCGCGTTGCCCCAATTAGAATAATATGAGGTCCCCCCTTCCAAAATATCGTGGGGTGTGGTCCAATTCCTCTTTCTACGAGGCTTTCTTTTTGGAAATCATCAAATTCAGAAATTCTTTCTTCACTTCAAGGACCTTTAGGACCTAGAGAAGGGGAATCAATCGACTTTGTATGGAAAAATTGAAATTCGCAGCTCGCGTTGCCCCAATTAGAATAATATGAGGTCCCCCCTTCCAAAATATCGTGGGGTGTGGTCAAATTCCCCTTTCTACGGGGCTTTTTTTTTTGGAAATCATCAAATTCAGTAATTCTTTCTTCATTTCAAGGACCTTTAGGACCTAGAGAAGGGGAATCAATCAGCTTTGTATGGAACAATGGAAATCCTTAGCTCGCGCTGCCCCAATTAGAATAACATGAGGTCCCTTCCAAAATATCATGGGGTGTCGTCCAATTCCTCTTTCGACGAGGCTTTTTTCTGGAAATCATCAAATTCAGAAATTCTTTCTTGACTTCAAGGACCTTTGGGACCTAGAAAAGGGGAATCAATCGACTTTGTGTGGAAAAATCAAAATCCACAGCTCGCGTTGCCCAAATTAGGATAATATGAGGTCCCCCCTTCCAGAATATCAAGGGGTGTGGTCCAATTCCTCTTTCTACGAGGCTTTTTTTTTGGAAATCATCAAACTCAGTAATTCTTTCTTCACTTCAAGGACCTCTAGGACCTAGAGAAGGGGAATCAATTGACTTTGTATGGAAAAATTAAAATCCGCAGCTCGCGTTGCCCCAATTAGAATAATATGAGGTCCCCTCTTCCAAAATGTCATGGGGTGTGGTCGAATCCCTCTTTCTACGAGGCTTTTTTTTTTTTGGGAATCATCAACTTCAGTAATTCTTTCTTCACTTCAAGGACCTTTAGGACCTAGAGAAGGGGAATCAATCGACTTTGTATGGAAAAATCAAAATCCGCAGCTCATGTTGCCCCAATTAGAATAATATGAGGTCCCCCCTTCCAAAATATCACGGGGTATGGTCCAATTCCCCTTTCTACGGGGCTTTTTTTTTTTTTTTGGAAATCATCAAATTCAGTCATTCTTTCTTCACTTCAAGGACCTTTAGGACCTAGAGAAGGGGAATCAATCGACTTTGTGTGGAAAAATCGAAATCCGCAGCTCGCGTTGCCCGATCAGAATAATATGAGGTCCCCCCTTCCAAAATATCATGGGGTGTGCTCCATTTCCTCTTTCTACGGGGCTTTTTTTTCCGAAATCATCGAATTCAGTCATTCTTTCTCCATTTCGAGGACCTTTAGGACCTAGAGAAGGGGAATCAATCGACTTTGTATGGAAAAATCAAAATCCGCAGCTCGCGTTGCCCCAATTAGAATAACATGAGGTCCCCCCTTCCAAAATATCATGGGGTGTGGTCCAATTCCTCTTTCTACGAGGCTTTTTTTTTGGAAATCATCAAATTCAGTAATTCTTTCTTCACTTCGAGGACCTTTAGGACCTAGAGAAGGGGAATCAATCGACTTCGTATGGAAAAATTAAAATCCGCAGCTCGCGTTGCCCCAATTAGAATGATATGAGGTCCCCCCTTCCAAAATATCATGGGGTGTGGTCCAATTCCTCTTTCTACGAGGCTTTTTTCTTGAAAATCATCAAATTCAGTAATTCTTTCTTCACTTCAAGGACCTTTAGGACCTAAAGAAGGGGAATCAATCGACTTCGTATGGAAAAATTAAAATCCGCAGCTCGCGTTGCCCCAATTAGAATGATATGAGGTCCCCCCTTCCAAAATATCATGGGGTGTGGTCCAATTCCTCTTTCTACGAGGCTTTTTTCTTGAAAATCATCAAATTCAGTAATTCTTTCTTCACTTCAAGGACCTTTAGGACCTAAAGAAGGGAAATCAATCGACTTTGTATGGAAAAATCAAAATCCGCAGCTCGCGTTGCCCCAATTAGAATAACATGAGGTCCCCCCTTCCAAAATATCATGGGGTGTGGTCCAATTCCTCTTTCTACGAAGCTTTTTTTTGGGAATCATCAAATTCAGTAATTCTTTATCACTTCAAGGACCTTCAGGTTCTAGAGAAGGGGAATCAATCGACTTTGTATGGAAAAATCAAAACCCGCAGCTCGCGTTGCCCCAATTAGAATAATATGAGGTCCCCCCTTCCGAAATATCATGGGGTGTGGTCCAATTCCTCTTTCTACGAGGATTTTTTTTTGGAAATCATCAAATTCAGTAATTCTTTCTTCACTTCGAGGACCTTTAGGACCTAGAGAAGGGGAATTAATCGACTTCGTATGGAAAAATTAAAATCCGCAGCTCGCGTTGCCCCAATTAGAATGATATGAGGTCCCCCCTTCCAAAATATCATGGGGTGTGGTCCAATTCCTCTTTCTACGAGGCTTTTTTTTTGAAAGTCATCAAATTCAGAAATTGTTTCTTCACTTCAAGGACCTTTAGGACCTAGAGAAGGGGAATCAATCGACTTTGTATGGAAAAATTAAAATTCGCAGCTCGCGTTGCCCCAATTAGAATAATATGAGGTCCCCCCTTCCGAAATATCATGGGGTGTGGTCCAATTCCTCTTTCTACGAGGCTTTTTTTTTGAAAATCATCAAATTTAGAAATTCTTTTTTCACTTCAAGGACCTTTAGGACCTAGAGAAGGGGAATCAATCGACTTTGTATGGAAAAATTGAAATTCGCAGCTCGCGTTGCCCCAATTAGAATAATATGAGGTCCCCCCTTCCAAAATATCGTGGGGTGTGGTCCAATTCCTCTTTCTACGAGGCTTTTTTTTGGAAATGATCAAATTCAGTAATTCTTCCTTCACTTCAAGGACCTTTAGGACCTAGAGAAGAGGAATCAATCGACTTTGTATGGAAAAATTAAAATCCGCAGCTCGCGTTGCCCCAATTAGAATAATATGAGGTCCCCCCTTCCGAAATATCATGGGGTGTGGTCCAATTCCTCTTTCTACCAGGCTTTCTTTTTGGAAATCATCAAATTCAGAAACTCTTTCTTCACTTCAAGGACCTTTAGGACCAAGAGAAGGGGATCAATCGACTTTGTATGGAAAAATTGAAATTCGCAGCTCGCGTTGCCCCAATTAGAATAATATGAGGTCCCCCCTTCCAAAATATCGTGGGGTGTGGTCCAATTCCCCTTTCTACGGGGCTTTTTTTTTTGGAAATCATCAAATTCAGTAATTCTTTCTTCATTTCAAGGACCTTTAGGACCTAGAGAAGGGGAATCAATCAGCTTTGTATGGAACAATGGAAATCCTTAGCTCGCGCTGCCCCAATTAGAATATCATGAGGTCCCTTCCAAAATATCATGGGGTGTCGTCCAATTCCTCTTTCGACGAGGCTTTTTTTTGGAAATCATCAAATTCAGAAATTCTTTCTTCACTTCAAGGACCTTTAGGACCTAGAGAAGGGGAATCAATTGACTTTGTATGGAAAAATTAAAATCCGCAGCTCGCGTTGCCCCAATTAGAATAATATGAGGTCCCCTCTTCCAAAATGTCATGGGGTGTGGTCCAATCCCTCTTTCTACGAGGCTTTTTTTTTTTTGGGAATCATCAACTTCAGTAATTCTTTTTTCACTTCAAGGACCTTTAGGACCTAGAGAAGGGGAATCAATCGACTTTGTATGGAAAAATCAAAATCCGCAGCTCGTGTTGCCCCAATTAGAATAATATGAGGTCCCCCCTTCCAAAATATCACGGGGTGTGGTCCCATTCCCCTTTCTACGGGGCTTTTTTTTTTTTTTTGGAAATCATCAAATTCAGTAATTCTTTCTTCACTTCAAGGACCTTTAGGACCTAGAGAAGGGGAATCAATCGACTTTGTGTGGAAAAATCGAAATCCGCAGCTCGCGTTGCCCGATCAGAATAATATGAGGTCCCCCCCTCCAATATATCATGGGGTGTGCTCCATTTCCTCTTTCTACGGGGCTTTTTTTTTCCAAAATCATCGAATTCAGTCATTCTTTCTTCACTTCGAGGACCTTTAGGACCTAGAGAAGGGGAATCAATCGACTTTGTATGGAAAAATCAAAATCCGCAGCTCGCGTTGCCCCAATTAGAATAACATGAGGTCCCCCCTTCCAAAATATCATGGGAAATAGTCCAATTCCTCTTTCTACGGGGCTTTTTTTTTTTGGAAATCATCAAATTCAGTAATTCTTCCTTCACTTCAAGCACCTTTAGGACCCAGAGAAGGGAAATCAATCGACTTTGTATGGAAAAATTGAAATCCGCAGCTCGCGTTGCCCCAATTAGAATAACATGAGGTCCCCCCTTCCAAAATATTATGGGGTGTGGTCCAATTCCTCTTTCTACGAAGCTTTTTTTTGAGAATCATCAAATTCAGTAATTCTTTATCACTTCAAGGACCTTCAGGTTCTAGAGAAGGGGAATCAATCGACTTTGTATGGAAAAATCAAAACCCGCAGCTCGTGTTGCCCCAATTAGAATAATATGAGGTCCCCCCTTCTGAAATATCATTGGGTGTGGTCCAATTCCTCTTTCTACGAGGCTTTTTTTCGGAAATCATCAAATTCAGTAATTCTTTCTTCACTTCAAGGACCTCTAGGACCTAGAGAAGGGGAATCAATCGACTTTGTATGGAAAAATTAAAATCCGCAGCTCGCGTTGCCCCAATTAGAATGATATGAGGTCCCCCCTTCCAAAATATCATGGGGTGTGGTCCAATTCCTCTTTCTACGAGGCTTTTTTTTTGAAAATCATCAAATTCAGAAATTGTTTCTTCACTTCAAGGACCTTTAGGACCTAGAGAAGGGGAATCAATCAGCTTTGTACGGAACAATGGAAATCCTTAGCTCGCGCTGCCCCAATTAGAATAACATGAGGTCCCTTCCAAAATATCATGGGGTGTCGTCCAATTCCTCTTTCGACGAGGCTTTTTTTTGGAAATCATCAAATTCAGAAATTCTTTCTTCACTTCAAGGACCTTTAGGACCTAGAGAAGGGGAATCAATTGACTTTGTATGGAAAAATTAAAATCCGCAGCTCGCGTTGCCCCAATTAGAATAATATGAGGTCCCCTCTTCCAAAATGTCATGGGGTGTGGTCCAATCCCTCTTTCTACGAGGCTTTTTTTTTTTTGGGAATCATCAACTTCAGTAATTCTTTCTTCACTTCAAGGACCTTTAGGACCTAGAGAAGGGGAATCAATCGACTTTGTATGGAAAAATCAAAATCCGCAGCTCGTGTTGCCCCAATTAGAATAATATGAGGTCCCCCCTTCCAAAATATCACGGGGTGTGGTCCCATTCCCCTTTCTACGGGGCTTTTTTTTTTTTTTTGGAAATCATCAAATTCAGTAATTCTTTCTTCACTTCAAGGACCTTTAGGACCTAGAGAAGGGGAATCAATCGACTTTGTGTGGAAAAATCGAAATCCGCAGCTCGCGTTGCCCGATCAGAATAATATGAGGTCCCCCCCTCCAATATATCATGGGGTGTGCTCCATTTCCTCTTTCTACGGGGCTTTTTTTTTCCAAAATCATCGAATTCAGTCATTCTTTCTTCACTTCGAGGACCTTTAGGACCTAGAGAAGGGGAATCAATCGACTTTGTATGGAAAAATCAAAATCCGCAGCTCGCGTTGCCCCAATTAGAATAACATGAGGTCCCCCCTTCCAAAATATCATGGGAAATAGTCCAATTCCTCTTTCTACGGGGCTTTTTTTTTTTGGAAATCATCAAATTCAGTAATTCTTCCTTTACTTCAAGCACCTTTAGGACCCAGAGAAGGGAAATCAATCGACTTTGTATGGAAAAATTGAAATCCGCAGCTCGCGTTGCCCGATCAGAATAATATGAGGTCCCCCCTTCCGAAATATCATGGGGTGTGGTCCAATTCCTCTTTCTACGAGGCTTTCTTTTTGGAAATCATCAAATTCAGAAATTCTTCCTTCACTTCAAGGACCTTCAGGTTCTAGAGAAGGGGAATCAATCGACTTTGTATGGAAAAATCAAAACCCGCAGCTCGTGTTGCCCCAATTAGAATAATATGAGGTCCCCCCTTCTGAAATATCATTGGGTGTGGTCCAATTCCTCTTTCTACGAGGCTTTTTTTTTGGGAATCATCAAATTCAGTAATTCTTTCTTCACTTCAAGGACCTCTAGGACCTAGAGAAGGGGAATCAATCGACTTTGTATGGAAAAATTAAAATCCGCAGCTCGCGTTGCCCCAATCAGAATGATATGAGGTCCCCCCTTCCAAAATATCATGGGGTGTGGTCCAATTCCTCTTTCTACGAGGCTTTTTTTTTGAAAATCATCAAATTTAGAAATTCTTTTTTCACTTCAAGAACCTTTAGGACCTAGAGAAGGGGAATCAATCGACTTTGTATGGAAAAATTGAAATTCGCAGCTCGCGTTGCCCCAATTAGAATAATATGAGGTCCCCCCTTCCAAAATATCGTGGGGTGTGGTCCAATTCCTCTTTCTACGAGGCTTTTTTTTGGAAATCATCAAATTCAGTAATTCTTCCTTCACTTCAAGGACCTTTAGGACCTAGAGAAGGGGAATCAATCGACTTTGTATGGAAAAATCAAAATCCGCAGCTCGCGTTGCCCCAATTAGAATAATATGAGGTCCCCCCTTCCAAAATATCATGGGGTGTGGTCCAATTCCTCTTTCTAAGAGGCTTTTTTTTTGGAAATCATCAAATTCAGAAATTCTTCCTTCACTTCAAGGACCTTAAGGACCTAGAGAAGGGGAATCAATCGACTTTGTATGGAAAAATTAAAATCCGCAGCTCGCGTTGCCCCAATTAGAATGATATGAGGTCCCCCCTTCCAAAATATCATGGGGTGTGGTCCAATTCCTCTTTCTACGAGGCTTTTTTTTTGAAAATCATCAAATTCAGAAATTGTTTCTTCACTTCAAGGACCTTTAGGACCTAGAGAAGGGAAATCAATCGACTTTGTATGGAAAAATTAAAATTCGCAGCTCGCGTTGCCCCAATTAGAATAATATGAGGTCCCCCCTTCCGAAATATCATGGGGTGTGGTCCAATTCCTCTTTCTACGAGGCTTTCTTTTTGGAAATCATCAAATTCAGTAATTCTTTCTTCACTTCGAGGACCTTTAGGACCTAGAGAAGGGGAATCAATCGACTTTGTATGGAAAAATTAAAATCCGCAGCTCGCGTTGCCCCAATCAGAATGATATGAGGTCCCCCCTTCCAAAATATCATGGGGTGTGGTCCAATTCCTCTTTCTACGAGGCTTTTTTTTTGAAAATCATCAAATTTAGAAATTCTTTTTTCACTTCAAGGACCTTTAGGACCTAGAGAAGGGGAATCAATCGACTTTGTATGGAAAAATTGAAATTCGCAGCTCGCGTTGCCCCAATTAGAATAATATGAGGTCCCCCCTTCCAAAATATCGTGGGGTGTGGTCCAATTCCTCTTTCTACGAGGCTTTTTTTTGGAAATCATCAAATTCAGTAATTCTTCCTTCACTTCAAGGTCCTTTAGGACCTAGAGAAGGGGAATCAATCGACTTTGTATGGAAAAATCAAAATCCGCAGCTCGCGTTGCCCCAATTAGAATAATATGAGGTCCCCCCTTCCGAAATATCATGGGGTGTGGTCCAATTCCTCTTTCTACGAGGCTTTCTTTTTGGAAATCATCAAATTCAGAAATTCTTTCTTCACTTCAAGGACCTTTAGGACCTAGAGAAGGGGATCAATCGACTTTGTATGGAAAAATTGAAATTCGCAGCTCGCGTTGCCCCAATTAGAATAATATGAGGTCCCCCCTTCCAAAATATCGTGGGGTGTGGTCCAATTCCCCTTTCTACGGGGCTTTTTTTTTTGGAAATCATCAAATTCAGTAATTCTTTCTTCATTTCAAGGACCTTTAGGACCTAGAGAAGGGGAATCAATCAGCTTTGTATGGAACAATCGAAATCCTTAGCTCGCGCTGCCCCAATTAGAATTACATGAGGTCCCTTCCAAAATATCATGGGGTGTCGTCCAATTCCTCTTTCGACGAGGCTTTTTTTTGGAAATCATCAAATTCAGAAATTCTTTCTTCACTTCAAGGACCTTTAGGACCTAGAGAAGGGGAATCAATTGACTTTGTATGGAAAAATTAAAATCCGCAGCTCGCGTTGCCCCAATTAGAATAATATGAGGTCCCCTCTTCCAAAATGTCATGGGGTGTGGTCCAATCCCTCTTTCTACGAGGCTTTTTTTTTTTTGGGAATCATTAACTTCAGTAATTCTTTCTTCACTTCAAGGACCTTTAGGACCTAGAGAAGGGGAATCAATCGACTTTGTATGGAAAAATCAAAATCCGCAGCTCGTGTTGCCCCAATTAGAATAATATGAGGTCCCCCCTTCCAAAATATCACGGGGTGTGGTCCCATTCCCCTTTCTACGGGGCTTTTTTTTTTTTTTTGGAAATCATCAAATTCAGTAATTCTTTCTTCACTTCAAGGACCTTTAGGACCTAGAGAAGGGGAATCAATCGACTTTGTGTGGAAAAATCGAAATCCGCAGCTCGCGTTGCCCGATCAGAATAATATGAGGTCCCCCCCTCCAATATATCATGGGGTGTGCTCCATTTCCTCTTTCTACGGGGCTTTTTTTTTTTCCAAAATCATCGAATTCAGTCATTCTTTCTTCACTTCGAGGACCTTTAGGACCTAGAGAAGGGGAATCAATCGACTTTGTATGGAAAAATCAAAATCCGCAGCTCGCGTTGCCCCAATTAGAATAACATGAGGTCCCCCCTTCCAAAATATCATGGGAAATAGTCCAATTCCTCTTTCTACGGGGCTTTTTTTTTTTGGAAATCATCAAATTCAGTAATTCTTCCTTTACTTCAAGCACCTTTAGGACCCAGAGAAGGGAAATCAATCGACTTTGTATGGAAAAATTGAAATCCGCAGCTCGCGTTGCCCCAATTAGAATAACATGAGGTCCCCCCTTCCAAAATATTATGGGGTGTGGTCCAATTCCTCTTTCTACGAAGCTTTTTTTTGGGAATCATCAAATTCAGTAATTCTTTATCACTTCAAGGACCTCTAGGACCTAGAGAAGGGGAATCAATCGACTTTGTATGGAAAAATTAAAATCCGCAGCTCGCGTTGCCCCAATCAGAATGATATGAGGTCCCCCCTTCCAAAATATCATGGGGTGTGGTCCAATTCCTCTTTCTACGAGGCTTTTTTTTTGAAAATCATCAAATTTAGAAATTCTTTTTTCACTTCAAGGACCTGTAGGACCTAGAGAAGGGGAATCAATCGACTTTGTATGGAAAAATTGAAATTCGCAGCTCGCGTTGCCCCAATTAGAATAATATGAGGTCCCCCCTTCCAAAATATCGTGGGGTGTGGTCCAATTCCTCTTTCTACGAGGCTTTTTTTTGGAAATCATCAAATTCAGTAATTCTTCCTTCACTTCAAGGACCTTTAGGACCTAGAGAAGGGGAATCAATCGACTTTGTATGGAAAAATCAAAATCCGCAGCTCGCGTTGCCCCAATTAGAATAATATGAGGTCCCCCCTTCCGAAATATCATGAGGTGTGGTCCAATTCCTCTTTCTACCAGGCTTTCTTTTTGGAAATCATCAAATTCAGAAACTCTTTCTTCACTTCAAGGACCTTTAGGACCAAGAGAAGGGGATCAATCGACTTTGTATGGAAAAATTGAAATTCGCAGCTCGCGTTGCCCCAATTAGAATAATATGAGGTCCCCCCTTCCAAAATATCGTGGGGTGTGGTCCAATTCCCCTTTCTACGGGGCTTTTTTTTTTGGAAATCATCAAATTCAGTAATTCTTTCTTCATTTCAAGGACCTTTAGGACCTAGAGAAGGGGAATCAATCAGCTTTGTATGGAACAATGGAAATCCTTAGCTCGCGCTGCCCCAATTAGAATAACATGAGGTCCCTTCCAAAATATCATGGGGTGTCGTCCAATTCCTCTTTCGACGAGGCTTTTTTTTGGAAATCATCAAATTCAGAAATTCTTTCTTCACTTCAAGGACCTTTAGGACCTAGAGAAGGGGAATCAATTGACTTTGTATGGAAAAATTAAAATCCGCAGCTCGCGTTGCCCCAATTAGAATAATATGAGGTCCCCTCTTCCAAAATGTCATGGGGTGTGGTCCAATCCCTCTTTCTACGAGGCTTTTTTTTTTTTGGGAATCATCAACTTCAGTAATTCTTTTTTCACTTCAAGGACCTTTAGGACCTAGAGAAGGGGAATCAATCGACTTTGTATGGAAAAATCAAAATCCGCAGCTCGTGTTGCCCCAATTAGAATAATATGAGGTCCCCCCTTCCAAAATATCACGGGGTGTGGTCCCATTCCCCTTTCTACGGGGCTTTTTTTTTTTTTTTGGAAATCATCAAATTCAGTAATTCTTTCTTCACTTCAAGGAATTTTAGGACCTAGAGAAGGGGAATCAATCGACTTTGTGTGGAAAAATCGAAATCCGCAGCTCGCGTTGCCCGATCAGAATAATATGAGGTCCCCCCCTCCAATATATCATGGGGTGTGCTCCATTTCCTCTTTCTACGGGGCTTTTTTTTTCCAAAATCATCGAATTCAGTCATTCTTTCTTCACTTCGAGGACCTTTAGGACCTAGAGAAGGGGAATCAATCGACTTTGTATGGAAAAATCAAAATCCGCAGCTCGCGTTGCCCCAATTAGAATAACATGAGGTCCCCCCTTCCAAAATATCATGGGAAATAGTCCAATTCCTCTTTCTACGGGGCTTTTTTTTTTTGGAAATCATCAAATTCAGTAATTCTTCCTTCACTTCAAGCACCTTTAGGACCCAGAGAAGGGAAATCAATCGACTTTGTATGGAAAAATTGAAATCCGCAGCTCGCGTTGCCCCAATTAGAATAACATGAGGTCCCCCCTTCCAAAATATTATGGGGTGTGGTCCAATTCCTCTTTCTACGAAGCTTTTTTTTGAGAATCATCAAATTCAGTAATTCTTTATCACTTCAAGGACCTTCAGGTTCTAGAGAAGGGGAATCAATCGACTTTGTATGGAAAAATCAAAACCCGCAGCTCGTGTTGCCCCAATTAGAATAATATGAGGTCCCCCCTTCTGAAATATCATTGGGTGTGGTCCAATTCCTCTTTCTACGAGGCTTTTTTTCGGAAATCATCAAATTCAGTAATTCTTTCTTCACTTCAAGGACCTCTAGGACCTAGAGAAGGGGAATCAATCGACTTTGTATGGAAAAATTAAAATCCGCAGCTCGCGTTGCCCCAATTAGAATGATATGAGGTCCCCCCTTCCAAAATATCATGGGGTGTGGTCCAATTCCTCTTTCTACGAGGCTTTTTTTTTGAAAATCATCAAATTCAGAAATTGTTTCTTCACTTCAAGGACCTTTAGGACCTAGAGAAGGGGAATCAATCAGCTTTGTATGGAACAATGGAAATCCTTAGCTCGCGCTGCCCCAATTAGAATAACATGAGGTCCCTTCCAAAATATCATGGGGTGTCGTCCAATTCCTCTTTCGACGAGGCTTTTTTTTGGAAATCATCAAATTCAGAAATTCTTTCTTCACTTCAAGGACCTTTAGGACCTAGAGAAGGGGAATCAATTGACTTTGTATGGAAAAATTAAAATCCGCAGCTCGCGTTGCCCCAATTAGAATAATATGAGGTCCCCTCTTCCAAAATGTCATGGGGTGTGGTCCAATCCCTCTTTCTACGAGGCTTTTTTTTTTTTGGGAATCATCAACTTCAGTAATTCTTTCTTCACTTCAAGGACCTTTAGGACCTAGAGAAGGGGAATCAATCGACTTTGTATGGAAAAATCAAAATCCGCAGCTCGTGTTGCCCCAATTAGAATAATATGAGGTCCCCCCTTCCAAAATATCACGGGGTGTGGTCCCATTCCCCTTTCTACGGGGCTTTTTTTTTTTTTTTGGAAATCATCAAATTCAGTAATTCTTTCTTCACTTCAAGGACCTTTAGGACCTAGAGAAGGGGAATCAATCGACTTTGTGTGGAAAAATCGAAATCCGCAGCTCGCGTTGCCCGATCAGAATAATATGAGGTCCCCCCCTCCAATATATCATGGGGTGTGCTCCATTTCCTCTTTCTACGGGGCTTTTTTTTTCCAAAATCATCGAATTCAGTCATTCTTTCTTCACTTCGAGGACCTTTAGGACCTAGAGAAGGGGAATCAATCGACTTTGTATGGAAAAATCAAAATCCGCAGCTCGCGTTGCCCCAATTAGAATAACATGAGGTCCCCCCTTCCAAAATATCATGGGAAATAGTCCAATTCCTCTTTCTACGGGGCTTTTTTTTTTTGGAAATCATCAAATTCAGTAATTCTTCCTTTACTTCAAGCACCTTTAGGACCCAGAGAAGGGAAATCAATCGACTTTGTATGGAAAAATTGAAATCCGCAGCTCGCGTTGCCCGATCAGAATAATATGAGGTCCCCCCTTCCGAAATATCATGGGGTGTGGTCCAATTCCTCTTTCTACGAGGCTTTCTTTTTGGAAATCATCAAATTCAGAAATTCTTCCTTCACTTCAAGGACCTTAAGGACCTAGAGAAGGGGAATCAATCGACTTTGTATGGAAAAATTAAAATCCGCAGCTCGCGTTGCCCCAATTAGAATGATATGAGGTCCCCCCTTCCAAAATATCATGGGGTGTGGTCCAATTCCTCTTTCTACGAGGCTTTTTTTTTGAAAATCATCAAATTCAGAAATTGTTTCTTCACTTCAAGGACCTTTAGGACCTAGAGAAGGGGAATCAATCGACTTTGTATGGAAAAATTAAAATTCGCAGCTCGCGTTGCCCCAATTAGAATAATATGAGGTCCCCCCTTCCGAAATATCATGGGGTGTGGTCCAATTCCTCTTTCTACGAGGCTTTTTTTCGGAAATCATCAAATTCAGTAATTCTTTCTTCACTTCAAGGACCTCTAGGACCTAGAGAAGGGGAATCAATCGACTTTGTATGGAAAAATTAAAATCCGCAGATTGCGTTGCCCCAATTAGAATAATATGAGGTCCCCGCTTCCAAAATGTCATGGGGTGTGGTCCAATCCCTCTTTCTACGAGGCTTTTTTTTTTTTTGGGAATCATCAACTTCAGTAATTCTTTCTTCACTTCGAGGACCTTTAGGACCTAGAGAAGGGGAATCAATCGACTTTGTATGGAAAAATCAAAATCCGCAGCTCGTGTTGCCCCAATTAGAATAATATGAGGTCCCCCCTTCCAAAATATCATGGGGTGTGGTCCAATTCCTCTTTCTACGAGGCTTTTTTTTTGGAAATCATCAAATTCAGTAATTCTTTCTTCACTTCGAGGACCTTTAGGACCTAGAGAAGGGAAATCAATCGACTTTGTATGGAAAAATTGAAATTCGCAGCTCGCGTTGCCCCAATTAGAATAATATGAGGTCCCCCCTTCCAAAATATCGTGGGGTGTGGTCCAATTCCCCTTTCTACGGGGCTTTTTTTTTTGGAAATCATCAAATTCAGTAATTGTTTCTCCACTTCAAGGACCTTTAGGACCAAGAGAAGGGGAATCAATCGATTTTGTATGAAAAAATTAAAATTCGCAGCTCGCGTTGCCCCAATTAGAATAATATGAGGTCCCCCCTTCCAAAATATCATGGGAAATAGTCCAATTCCTCTTTCTACGGGGCTTTTTTTTTTTGGAAATCATCAAATTCAGTAATTCTTCCTTTACTTCAAGCACCTTTAGGACCCAGAGAAGGGAAATCAATCGACTTTGTATGGAAAAATTGAAATCCGCAGCTCGCGTTGCCCCAATTAGAATAACATGAGGTCCCCCTTTCCAAAATATCATGGGGTGTGGTCCAATTCCTCTTTCTACGAAGCTTTTTTTTGGGAATCATCAAATTCAGTAATTCTTTATCACTTCAAGGACCTTCAGGTTCTAGAGAAGGGGAATCAATCGACTTTGTATGGAAAAATCAAAACCCGCAGCTCGTGTTGCCCCAATTAGAATAATATGAGGTCCCCCCTTCTGAAATATCATTGGGTGTGGTCCAATTGCCCTTTCTACGGGGCTTTTTTTTTTGGAAATCATCAAATTCAGTAATTCTTTCTTTCTTTTGGCTGTATAGCTTGAGGCTGAAGGCCAGCCAGCGTTCAATCGCGGCCCAAAAAAGAAGAAGAAGAAGTAATTCTTTCTTCATTTCAAGGACCTTTAGGACCTAGAGAAGGGGAATCAATCGGCTTTGTATGGAACAATGGAAATCCTTAGCTCGCGTTGCCCCAATTAGAATAATATGAGGTCCCCCCTTCCAAAATATCATGGGGTGTAGTCCAATTCCTCTTTCTACGGGGCTTTTTTTTTGGAAATCATCGAATTCAGTAATTCTTCCTTTACTTCAAGGACCTTTAGGACCCAGAGAAGGGAAATCAATCGACTTCCTATGGAAAAATTAAAATCTGCAGTTCACGCTGCCTCAAAAGCGTTCCATCAGAGGAAGGATTGATTCACTATCCACGATATTTTGGAAGGACGGACCTCATATTATTCTAATCTGGGCAATTTGAGCTACAGATTTTCATTTCCTCATGCAAAATCGATTGATACGCCTTTTTTAGGTTCTCGAGGTCCTTCAAGTAAAGAGCAAACTCGTATTCCCAATGATTTCCTATAGAATAGCCCCGTAAAGTTATCCATTGCGTTAGAAACATATTCACTTCACCCATATCCAATAAAAATGATTACGAATAATAATTCATTCTAAATTCATTTTAACAACACCTAATTGATAATCATACATACTTCTATTTACATCTTAGAAGTTAGAAAAGTGTTCCTTCTTTGTTAGAAGTTTTCATGAAATTATAAATATAATCCATGAAAATTCCATGACTACTTCCCATCTGACAATAGTACTTTTCAATGATAGAATTCATAGCGTTCTGGCTCCTCTGATATTTTCACACTACAAATTGTTTATAATCTCCATTGTATTTGTGATGTATGAAAAGTTACATTCCAAATTTCAAGGCTGATTTGCAATGTTCCATTGGGAACTCGGTATTGATAGTATTATCATTATTATTTTTATTATTATAATCAAGTGGCCACTCATGTTGTTGCTCATTCTTTTCTGTTAAGATGGTGATATGTAATTATGCATAGTGCATATCATTAAAACGTAATCACCAATTATCATCCATTTATTTTCTTCTTGACACTGAAAAATCCTATGCACTTGCTCAGATATCACAGTATTGAATAAATTACTAAATTATTGAGCTTAACTTATAAATTTTCATATCATGTATGATTTTTTTTCTCCTCAAAGCAAAAGGTCGTATGTCCACACAATTCGGAGGGAAAAAGTATTCCTAGGGAAAAAATTCTTGTAGGCACGGTTTTCTCTCTGAATTCTGTACATTTTATAATTTTTTTTTTTTCCTTTCCAGGCAGAAGATCGTATCCGCCAACTCACGATAAGAGTGGTTGTCCGCGACTATAAAAGACTCAAAGCGTGGAGAAATCGAAAAAAAAAAATTGAAAAACTGGTGGACATACGACCTTATGACGTTTTTCAGAACGCGACCCGATTTTCGGCCCATACGACCTTCTGCTTTTAGACCCTCGATACGTCTTCGACTGAAAAAAAAAACATTAATTTTTATTTTATTGAAAAAACGCTAAATCGCACTTTAATTTGAAATAATTTATTTTTAATCCGATTTTGTTTTCAAATCCAAATTAATGAAAACACCAGGTAATTGCGAATGACAATAATTAACACATCTGCAGCAAATTAAGTATTTTAATAAATTTGGAATATTGAAATTAATTGAAATTTTCGAAAAAAAAATAATTTTCCTTATTTTTTTCAAAAAAGAATAAATTTCATCATAAAAAAAAAAGATCATTTTTTTTCTTCAAAAATTTAATATTAATTTCAATATTCTCATTGAAATTGATTCGTTGCTTCACAACACTGACAATCAAATGGATGAAAAAAAAAGGTCTATATGGCCTAGGTCTATCACCAGGTCTACATGACCAATAAAACTAGAGATATCCTCGAAAAACTGAAATTTTTCAAAAATGTCGAATAATATCGAATTCTCAGAAAATTCAAAAAAATAACTTCCTACATGTGATTCCCAGGTCAAATTTCCTCAGCCTTCCAAAGGATTCATTAGAAAAAATCCATTTTCAATATTCCCATCCATTTCAAGGAAATCTATAGCATAAAATACCAAAACTAGCCCGTGCCCGTTTTACCCCTTGTGGCCAATGTTATCGTAGGTGTTGAAGATACGGCTCTCTGGTACACCTAGCACACCAGTAGCTGAAAAACTAGTTTTTAATAATTGATTCATTACCTATTCATATTTAAATGTATCAATATGTATCAATAATTCATATAAAATATTTAAAGATGAATAAATAAACGTTTCCATATATAATTTTAATTCATTCATTCTTCACATCTTATCCATCTTTTTTTTTTTAATATAAATGCTCTTTTTACATTAATGAAGTATTTATTTAAATCTCTCCTTTCAATTCCATCAATTTCTATTGTACACGAAGTGATAATCGATGAGCACAATGTGTCATTCGACCTACACCAACGAGAAATGGACGGACACAATGCTTAATTCCACCTACACCGACTAATAATTGACGAGCACAATACTTGACTCAACCTACACCGACTCATAATCAACGAGCACAATGTGTCGATGAAGTACACACATGTGCTCGACATATTACACATGTGCTTGTCCAAATGCACAGGGTGTATGATAAGATGTTTATTGTCTGTTACGTAAATTATTATAAAGTGTAATGTGTAGTTTAAAAAATTATATGTGCTTTTTGAATTCCCCGGGTGTGTTCATCGCCGAAAGCTTCTGCGCATGACAAAGCTGTGGCGGTACGGTCGTGTGTAGAAGCTCGGTGTGTATGAGAACAACCGCTCTGTGTTAGTGTTGAATTGGTGTGTGTAGGTCGTGATGTGTAGGTTGAGCGTGTGTATAAAATGAAACATGTGCATAGGGTTGCCAGATGCGGCTACTTATCGCCATTTAGGCTACTTTTTGAGTTGGCCGGCTACTAAAATTTGGGGCTCGGCGACTGGTCGCCGCAAGGCTACTTTTTCATTTCAGGAGATTTTTTTTTCCTACCTTCACTTCCATTTACCAAAAAAAAAAAAAAATGGTGAGAATGAAAATGAAATGAATGTTTCCATTCAAATTTACCGCCACACTTTATTGCACCTTGTTATAACACCGTATTATTCAGAATATGATCAAAAGTATCGACGGTGATGTATCAAAACATAATTGGAGCCAAAGATGACAGTCATAATAATAATAATAATAATAATAACAAAACTAATGATGAGGACATTGATAAAGCTCTCAATTTAATTAAATATGCAGAAGACAATAAAATTGATGAGTTGTCTGATGATATTCACGAGTATTAAAAAATATTTAATTTTCAGATGTCTTTGATTGCCTAGAAATTGAAAATTTCTATGTTCTTCTATTGAATTCATATAGTTGTTATAAATTAAATATAAAAATAATGAAGATTGAAGCTTTAATGATTATCAAAATAAATATTTAGTAATATATATTAAATAATAATGATAACATTTGCACTAAAAAATTATATTCATTTCATGTCCTTCATTCAAAATAATCGCGGCTACTTTCGGCTACTTCAGCGCAACAGTCAGGCTACTCGTCAGCAAGAGAGTCTGGTTACCCTGCATGTGCATGTTGTAGTATCTCGAGCTCTCTGCAACCCCGCAAGTGTGTCAGGCCCCTGAGTTCGACAATAGTAAAAATTGATTATCTCCCCACTTTTACAAGTAAGCTCCATAAATTTCTATTGTGAGGCACAGTAATTTTCATTCTTTGGGTATACTAACTTTTTGCATTTTTTTTTCATCCCACGATTGCTGGGAAGACATAATAGTTTTCAATGATTTCCTTCCTCCGTATAGGTTATAACGAGCGGGCTATGCGACATTCTGCCTTGTAAACAAACAGGGTACTACAAATATCAATACACACTCATCATTGCAAGTTTTGTACTATTGTTTATTCAGAGAAATAGTAAAAGGCCGGATGATTCTTAGTCGGAGCCAATAAAAGAAGAAAAAGAAGAGAAATGATACGCGAAGCGGAAGATGAAAATGACAGCGATGTTTTATCATCATCAATTATTGAATCAGAACAAGTTGATGAGAATGAAAAAATGATTATGAAAGGTGATACAGTTGGAGATACAGCATACAGTGCAAAATGGATTCTAAAAGCACTTATTTCTTTGTCAAAGGTGAAAATAAATCGAACAATAAAAGTCCATAAAAATTATGAAATAATCAAACAATTCATATTTTTTTTCAGACACCTGAAGAAATTGAATGGACCGACAATTTCGAGAATGAACTCTGTTTTCTTTGGGACATGACAGCACAAAAAGACATTGTATATTTCTTAATTGACAATCAATTTTTATCAATAGCAGAATATATTCTTAATGTCTCAACGAATGACAGAATGACGGTACGAGTTATCAATCTAAAATATCAATTTGTCGATTGAATGCAAGTTTTGATTGATCTCTGCAGGAAATTATTGTAGGAATCATTGGAAATTTGTCTTGTCAAACTGAGGTACTTGGTCAAATAGCGCAAAGAAAGGAACTCGTTGAATTATTGATCAATTTATTATCAAGCAATGATACAGAGACTCTGATTCAACTTTTACGAATATTTCAGACAGTCTTCTGTAATCTACAGAGTAAAGACCCGTGTCAAAAGTGGATTGAACATGTGAAAGAATGTAAATCATTTGGAAATACGTTGACATTCATTTTGCAGAGTTCGACAAATGGTGAATGTTAATTTTAAAAAAAAATACATCTTCATTTTTAATTTGTAAATCAATATTTCTCCAATATCGCATATTGTTTATTCCATAAATGTTTCGAAAACCCTTGAGTTTACAAGAATATAGCAAGAGTTTTTTTCTAGTCGATAGAACTCTTCACAAATTTTGCTCTACATCTTCGCTGTAGTGGTTGAAATTCTATATGAAAGAGGATTAGAACGAAATCGCCCTGTCTCGTTGAAATTTCGAAGTAATTTTTAAAAAATTAAATAGATTTGTTTGATAACTTCATATTTTTACGAAAAAGGTTTCCTGATATTTTCCCTTAAATCTACACATTCCGAAGTTATTTACAATATAATCAGGATGACATCTTCCAAGTCATGTTAAATTATTAATTTTTCCAGAAAATCTATTGATATCTGCATTAAATCTGGTTCAATCAACAATCCACATTGATTCCTTGAGTGAGTGTTTCTTTCAAGAAATATTTGATATGAGGACCCTTTTGTCATCTCTCGTCGAAGCATTCTCACAGTTAATTCCACAAAAACTGAACGATGAAATTCACACTCACGCTGAGATTGAAATAATCGTCAATTGGTTGGAAATACTATCGAAAATTCTTGAAGTCTCTGCTCCGAATATTCGGGAAATTGTGGAAAATGATGGAACTGTTGGGAGAGCATTGACTAGGATAATCGAACCTTACAAAGCATTGGAGAATCTGAGAATGATTGGCGTAACGGAGGAGAGGATAGTTGAATGCATAAATCAAAGTGTAGAGCTGATTTTTTGGCTTCAACGAAGTGGATCCATTGTTCATGCCGAGGATATCTCCACAGTACTTGAGATGATGTATCAATTGCACAATCGTGAGTATTTTCTCAATCCTGATTCTCTTAGGAAGAGATAAAAATAATTATTTCACTAAAAAGGTAAAACAATTCATTTCAGTGACAAGAGCAATTTCGAATGAAACTGAGGATTATGTTCAATTGAAGGAGCTCCAGGAGAATGTGGGGAGTTATTGGATGAAGTTATTGAGCCATGGAAACACTGATTATATTGAAGAAATCCTGAAAACACGTTCGGAACCAACAAGACGCTACTTGCAGAATTACACAATTTCAAATTAATTGTAAACGTTGAATCTAGTTTCCCTTGAATTTTTCGAGATCGAAGGAAAAAAAATTTCATCAAGGAGATTTCTTCATCTTTCATATTTCAAGATATTCGAAAAGTATGGGACAACGAAATGGAAATATTTTCTCTCTACCTTGCTTTCACAGGATTCCTCGTATATCTTTTGATTTGCAGGATTTAGAGGAATTTACGAAGTGATAATTTTTGTAGGTAATTAAATTTTATACAAAAAAGAATATCAGATACATTTTCATTGAACCACTCGTTTCCAATCCATCACCAAACTAAATCACGAATTCCTCGACTCTTTCGAGTTAATCGTATAAATTACTCAATATCTCTGAAACTATTTGACTTAGGTGAATTTATCAAGAAACCTTTTTTGTAGCCCATAAAGTTCTCTACAAAAAAGGTCTCTTAAAATTTTTCTCTCAAGTCACCTGTTTCCAGAATATTAATTGAATTTTTGAAGAATAGTTTTCAGATTCTGTTGATCGTCATTCAGTACTTCAATTATTGATGGAATAATACGAGAAATTAAACACTGAATTACATGAAATCGTATCTTTTCGTAAATTAATCTTCTCAATTTATCTTATATCTGTAAAAAATACTCTACGCCGTTCCGGTAGAATGGAAATTAATCCATCGAGGGTCAACACGTGTACACACGTACGTTTGTACATACCATGTGACTTCCTCTTCCAGTCGAGTGCATCGAGTGAAAAATACAAAGTAAGCTGTTGATAAAAGAGGAGAGAGCAGAGTTGTATTTTTGTTTATTCAAGAAATAATTGATCCCAAGATTTATAGATTTCAATTTGTTATTTCCCTTATTTCAAATGAATTAAGAAAAACAATTGAGATTTAATGAAATAAATAAGGAGGAACTGTTCAGATGAATGATCTTTTAGAGGCTAAGAATTATTGAACAACGACTTGGGGAGAAAATAAATAATTTAAATATTTATCATTCTCGAAGATTATACATTATTTTTCTTCATAATCGGTAACATTGAAAAAGAGTCAAGATAAGAAAAATAACGGTTTGACAACACGATGCCAGAAACCAATGATGATGTGAGTATATTTATTCTTCAAAACGTCACCCTCACACTAACAAAAATAATACAGTTGCAATTTTATTTTGAAGCAAAAAATTAAAAGAATTATGCACATACGTTTATTTTGTAATAATTTTTTTATAATACAGCTGTCCACATTGAAACGTCCCAATGTATTTATGAAAGATCGTGATAATGTCATTCGAATGATTCAGAAAATTCGAAAAGATGGGACGAATAAACTTCAGGTGAGTGGAATTGTTGGAATTTCTATTTTCTATTTTTAGAATGACAGTTTAGCCTTCTTGACATTGAGTTATCACTTTTTTTTATTTTTAGGTTATCAGTGATTTTGATCTGACTGTAACCAAGCAACATGTCGATGGAAAACACGTCCTCAGCAGTTTTGGTAGGTCTTTGATAGCTATTTTTTTCTTTAGTATTATTGTTCTATTCATGAAGAAGAGGTCATTCCTTTGGCATTATTTTGAGAATTTCTTCGCATTGAAGGCAATTTTGCTGACTACAAAAAAAGTCTCTCGATCAGAATTTCTGAACTCAATGGCTTCTTAGCTATTAGCAAAATATCAGGTATACAAAATTTTCGGATTTATTACTTCACTCTTGAATGAGCTTGGTGATTATTTTGCAAATATCCTTGAAACGATGGGGCTTGGAGAACTTTGTCAGGAGATTTTTTTGAGCATATGAAGTTTTCAAATGAATTTATGTTATTTTGTTAACAGTTTTTTAGAAACATCTTAGAATCTGAGGGAGCTAGAGCGATTTCTATGATGACACTCCATGTAGCTTTTGCAATTTTCTAAAAAAAAAAAAAAAAGATCATTATACGAATTGCTTCATCTTGCTACAATTCCAAGATATTCTCCAAAAACTGATTATGAAGTAAAAACGATTTGTCTGAAAAGTTCCATCCTTCTTTTTGTATGTTCAATTCTTCCAAGAAAAGTCTTTTGAATAGTTCACAAATTAATATAGATGGACATCTTGGGATTTATTCCCTTTCATCAATTCCTATAACACTACTTCTGTTCCATCATTACTCTATCAAACTCCCCATTAAATTGATTAATATTTTTCTAGGCATTTTTTGGAAATGTGAACAATTACCACAGGATGCAAAAACAGAAGCAGACATTCTCTACGCCAAATATCGACCAGTCGAATTGGATCCACACCTGGATTTACAAAAAAAAATTGAAGCTATGGAAAGTTGGATGACGATAACACAAGAAATGCTGCAAAATATACCATTTGATAAATCGGAATTAGAGACTGTATCGAAAGAATATGGTACTGACATTCGTGATGGTACCAAAGAATTATTTGAAAAACTAAATACAGCTAATGTACCAATATTAGTATTCTCTGCTGGATTGGGTGATGTTGTTGAACACGTCCTGAATCATCACGATGTTTTACTTGATAATGTTAAAGTGATTTCAAATTTTCTCAAGTACAATGATGATAAAATCAGTGGATTCAAAAACGAACTCCTTATTCATGTATTTAATAAAAATGAGCATGCTGTAGATAAAGAATATTTCAATGTTCTGGAGGGTAGAACTAATGTTATACTCATGGGTGACATGGAGGGTGATGCCTCAATGGCAAACGGCGTCAAGGATGCCGATACAATACTCAAAATTGGATTTTTATATGACAAGGTGAGTGACTAGTTTTCTTTCATAATTTTTTTTTATTGGGAATTTCATAAATGTCCATAGTGAAATGACTTGAAAATACTCATTCAGAGAATCTTACGTTCCTTTTGAACCTATCTCAGAAGTTAGAAAGTTGAGAAAAATTTCTTAAAAGACCTTATTTGAAAATTAGAAAGTTTTTCATTAGGGTTCTCTTGAAAATTATCGCTACACCCACAGTTCCGAACATAATTGCAACAGGAACAATGTAAATTTTCTGAATGTATGTATTCGAAAATATTCTTTAGAATATATAAAAAGGCCTTTTTATAGAGATTTTTGGCATCTATAAAAATAATCAATTATGTTTCTCATTGCCATGTTTGAATTCAGTAGTGAAGAGGTAAAACAGGATAAGTCGACTTGTCTTTATGATCATTTTGAAGGGAATATCTCGGAAACTAAGCGAGATAAGGCGATATTACCTATCTTTTGTGCTAGAGAATTTCAAGACTTACAAAAGAGGTTCAAAGCAAAATTGCCCTATTTCGCTTATTTTCTAATGTATTTCCAAATAACTAAATGAGAAAAAAATAGACTTATCTCGTTTTACCTCTTCGCCACTGAATTATTATCTTTGGGATCATAGGACGTTGGTAACAATTAATTTAACAATACTAAATAATTGTCAAACGAACGACGTTTCGCCTGCTTCATTGAGGCTTCCTCAGGTTCTGGAAACCATAATACAAAAATTGAAAGTTCTATTCAAAATACCAGTATTATTTTAGTAATTTTAGATTCATTCAATTTTAATTTTTTGTACGTACTTCGAATGGAACTTTCAATTTTTGTATTATGGTTTCCAGAACCTGAGGAAGCATGAATAAAGCAGGCGAAACGTCGTTCATTTGACAATTATTTAGTATTGTTAAATTAATATCTTCCAGTGTCCCATGATCCCAAAGATAATATAAAAATAATCTTTTCATATATTTTCCTAAATCCACTGGCTTTGAGAGTATTCGCAGAACAAAGCAGATGACATTTTCTCTCTTCTACAATCTACAAGTTCATTCTCTGCTCCTATTATCGAAAAAAATTGAGGAAAAGTGGGGCACAACCGGCCTCAAAGAAAGGAACTGAAATTTCTAGATAAATCAATTTTATTTGGTCACCAGTTTTTTAGAAATATCTCAAGATCTGAGCTCAGACTTTCCTCTGCAAAAAAAAATAATTGAACAAATTGCCCTCTTTCGCTTAGATTCCGAGATATCTTCAAAAAATTGATCATGAAATATGATCAAATTGTCTGAAAACTTCATAATTGTTCTAAAAGACCCCTCTTGATTCAGATTTTCATTGATATTAATTACCAAGATGTATAAATAATTGTAAAATTAAAGAAAAATGATTTTTTACAGGCTGATCAACGTCTCCCATCATACTTAGAAGCCTTCGACATTGTCCTAGTTGATGACCAAACGATGGATGTCGTACACGATATTTTGAGAACTATGTTTTGACCTTTAATAAGCTCCCTATTCATTTAAATCTAATTCTTAATTGCTTTTTTTTCATAATTACGAAAATCATATACATCGATCTGATTCATTTACCATCAGATTATTTTATGAATTTTCGTAATTTATCTGCTTACAATGTTATTATTTTGTATTAACATAATAACAAGAACGAATGGAATCATGTTTTTTTTAATTATTTTTTTTATTGTCTAAAAGGAAAAATTTAACGAAAAACGAGAAAATTTGAGACTATTATGCCATATCTGTTTTTGAAAGTACTTGAAAAAAATAAATGAAAACGAATAAATCATCAAAAAAATTCACTGATATCTTTTATTCACCTTTTCTATTCCTATTCAATTTTTTTTATTTCATCAGTAATAAAAGTATATAACCCAAGAATTGTCAATTGAACCAATGAACTGTCTATAGAGTGACATATGTTTTGTTTATTTTGTTTGACTTATGGTTGCCTGAAGTTCGTTGGTAATTGTGTCATCGTTTGAGTCAACTGAAGAAGAAAAAAAAAGTATTACAAGAAAAAAAAAAGAAATTTAAAAAATATAAAAATCCCTGAATTTGCCCGATAAAATTGAATAAGGAATCGTTACTAAAATTCGATTATCGGTAATCCATCGCAGTATGAGAATAAGAGGAAATAAAACCTGCGAAATTGATTTAAACGGAAAGAAAATGATTTGAACTATTTCGTCTGTTTACGTTTCGTTAATTTTTTTCCTTCTCAGTCATTCGCCAGCAGTCGTACGCACCGTGCAAAAATGTCTCTTGTTTGTGTACATTATTTTCAATTGTATAAGTCGATCTATCATGATATTGAATTTATATAATTGAAGAAATTGATGAAAAGAATTAACAAAAACTTGGTGCCTCAAGTTTTTTAATTAATATATATTTTATACAATGGATGGAGCTGATAATAATAGTGAATCTCATGGAATTTTTGATAAAACAATGCAACAGTGGGTCACCTCTGGAAGTCTCTCATCCCCTTGGCACGATGGTAACAACAACCGGGCAAAAAAATTGCTCTTCAAACGAAGGTAAAGACTTTTTTTTCATCTATTTTCAACCTAAAAAATAATTTTTCAACATTTTTCATTATCTCTAGTCATTGGACGCTACATTGTTTTACTTCTTTTCCTCAACGTCATTTTTATTGGCCTCTTCACACTCTCTCTATCCCTTACTTTATTTTTCACGGTCATATGAAAATAAAAACGCTGATTATTCTAGTTTTACATGTATTCATTTGTATTTTAACGATTCTATTGTTATTAACGAGTTTAAAAACGGCGATAAGACGTTTTTTTATTTTTTATTTTAACGATAGTGTAAGTTAATGGTAAACGATAATAGCTGGCAGTTTGAACTTGACTTTGGATTCACGTGGATATTGAAGGAAAATGTTCTTCCAATGAAAATGTCGATCGATAGATTTACAAGGACTTAAACTTTTGGAAGGTGTAGATTGATAGAACAAGATGCAGTCCTTGTAGCTTTTGATAGATCTTCTGGTAATATCTTGGGAAATCATTTAAATAACGGAATTTTTATAGGGGTTACAAAAAAAGTTCTTATGAAACGACTAGGAATTTTTCAAACAAATCTATTTTATTCCATCATCAGGTTTTTTCTTGCGAATATTTCGGAAGCTAAGCGAGATAGTGCGTTTTCAACCTGATCCTTTTCTATAGCTCATGGAATTCTCTACAAAAAGGATTCGGGCAAAATCGTCCTACCTCCGTTACATCCCGAGATATTTAAAAAAAATTGATAGCAAAATTAAATCAATTTGTCTGAAAATTTCATAGTGTTCTTATGAAAATCTATTTATCTCCCTCAGATTTTGGGGTATTGCTAGAATAAAAACTCAGTGAAGACAAGCAGTTAATTCATTTAGTGATGGTTTTGTGAGAACCTCTTCATTTGCACAAGACAATTGAAGCTATAAAGAAGGTCTTTGTGCAAATTTTTCCATATCCTTCAATTTTTTACTCATTTCGGCAGATAGAAAAAGTGTTCAACTTGATCCATCTTATTTTCTAGTCCTTAATGATTCTTTTTTTTGTAAGCAATTTTTTCATCTATTTTTAATTCATAATTACAGAGACAGTTTTAATGCTGAGAATATGACAAGTCGTCGTGCATCAATTTCCTACGAGGATGATGACAATTATGTTAATGTCTCGAAAGTTGGATTAAAATCAGGTAAATTCATTATTTATTGAAATTTATCATGTTTGAACAGTTTTCTTTTTCTAATTGAAGATATTTATGGTTTCAGACGAAATTTTAAAATGGGACGATGAGGCAGGCAATAACTCGGACAACGACACTAAATCAAAGTTAGTCATCTTTCTTATCGTTTGACTTTTTTTTCGAATTCAAAAACAAAAGTATAACAGAACAAAGAATTATTTTTTTTCTTCATAATTTGAGATAATGTGAAAAATTGAAATTGGTAAATTTTGAAAATATCTCGAAGAAACGAAATAAGATGATGCAAGAATACTATCAATATTTTTTCTTTTGAAAAAAGAAAAAAAAACAAAAACTGTGGATGGAGATGAGGCAGAAAGATTCAATTCACGGTTTTTTCTGGAACAATCCATTTTTCTTTGTCATTGTAACACTGAAGACTGTTTACTGCACAATTTTCCACTTTTTCAATTTTTTATGGATATTCCCAGCCATAATTATAGAAACAAGTGATTCATTCTGTCTATCTTCTCTCAATTTTTCCTTGAAATAATTACTTTACTCAATTGAATAGAAAAATCATTAATTCACAATAATTAATAATGAATTCAATCAAATGAACTCTCCAGATTCGACGAAGCATTTAGTGAAGGATCAACAACATCATCATGTGAAAAAGACACTGACAATGGAACAGAAATCGAGCTACGGCTGCGGGTCCGCCGGTTCGACGAAGAAAATGCAAATCTTCGTGATGAATTACTGCGAACTGAAGAAACGGCAAATAGAAACCAACGGCAATTTTACTTGCTCCAGAAAAAATTGTAATTATTTTCAGTCAAATATGCCAACCTATAATTAGTCAATTTATTATTTATAAATTAATTCACGAATGAATCGACTTTTGAGCTGGTTCCTTCGGAATATCTGAAAAAATATGGGAGATAGAGAAATTTTGTCCCAGTCATTTTTGTAGAAGAGATTGAACTCTTCAAAGAAGGTCCTTATGAAAAATTCCCTATCTCCATTAGATAACAAGATATTTTCGAAAAAATGGATTAATCGCTGAATCGTTTTATCATTAAATTTACTGATTTTATGGAATATTATCTTTATTTCAGCGATCAACTGAAGGAAAAATGCGATCATCTGTTGAGAGAGAATGACGAGCAGAGAGAGACGATAAGTACAATTGAATCACAGGAGAAACGATGCCAAGTTGCATTGCAAAAAGTTGACAAAGAGAGAAATGCGTTGATTGAAAAATTGCGAGCAGACGTAAGAAAGTTTTTGTAGATTTTTTTTCTCTCTTGAAATTTCAACAATTATTATTAATTTAGTAATGTATTCGGATTTTTCAATTTTCAGAAAGAAGAATTCAATCGTAGCCTCGAAAAATTAAACAGAGATAAACTCGATTGTGCAAAACAATTGACGATATTTAAATCAAGATTGGAAACTAAGGAAATTGAGTGTGATACTCTACAAGAAAAACTCAATGAAATGAACGAATTGGTTTCGAGTTTGGAGGAACATTACGAGAAAACCATTCGTGTAAATTACTAAAATTAAAAATGAAAATTTGTGATGGAGTGAAGGAATGAGTGGAATCAATTTGCATTTAATCTTCACTTTTTCTAAAATATTTCGGGATTGTCGACAAATTCTTCAGAGAAAGCCTTTTCTTGCTTTCATTCTTCTCTACAGAGAATGTCATCATACGAGTTATTCGAAATCTATGAGAGATAGAAGAATCTATATTATATTCTTTTTTTGTAAATGTGTAGTCTCTACAAGAAAAATTGGTGAGAATATTAAAAAAAATTATTTCATGCTCACTGATGAGTAGCTCTAAAGTGAGTAAACTAAATAAAATTCTCGAAAGATCTTTTTTGTACAGAATTTATTTATATACAAAAAAAGTTTTATAATGAAATCTATAAACTCCATAATTTCCAAGATATTTACAAAATGTGAAAACATCTTCCTTCTCATTCCCACTCAATACTCAGGATCATTCTCTAATTATGTATTTTTTTTTACAAGTTTTTACAGGATAAAAGTGACGATTTGAAGAACGAGAATGCAGAATTGAAGATGAGACTAATGAACCTAGAATGTCCACCCACATTAGATCAAGAGGTAGAACGTCATTTCTTATTCTAAAAATAGTACAAAATTATTGTTGAATGAAATATTCATTTGTATGCAACATAGGTATGCACAACGCCACTGGGTTATTTGGATTCATCCTCAGAGAATATGCCCTATCAGAATAATCAGAAAGTTCAATTGCAGAATTCATTGTATGCAGAATTAAAAGCTTCAGTGAGTTGATATGGATAAATCTTTATATTTAATAACGATTTAGTAGAAAAGTAATGAGTTGGAAACAACCCGCAAATTATTTTACGAATAATATGGTCCATGAAGACTTATCCAGAGATATTTTTTGTAATCCGTGAAGGTAATCCGTGTAATTCATCACAAAAAATGGTTCTTGATGATATTTCCTAAGCCCATCCACTTGGAAAATAATCGCAAAAAGATCAGAAAGAACATTCACGCATTACCTTCAATCACTTCACTACTGAATTATCTTAGAGTAATGAGAGTTGAGTAAATAATTTATGTTTTCAGGGTTTTTCGATCGAAGAAATCAAGTATGATGCAAAAATTCGTGAACTGGAGCAAGAATTAGACTGGTACAACAGCGAAATATTCGAAGCAGCGAGACAGATTCAAAAGTAATTATTGAGTTTTTCTCATTTACATTTTGCAAATATTGAAAATCGTTGGAATTAAGAGAATTTATCAAAAGAGCTTTTTCTTTATAGATTATGAAATTCTCTACAAAAAGGTCTTTTGCCAAGTTCTCCGAAACCCACTCACTTAAAAAATATTTACGCAATAAATGAATGAAATATGTTTTTTTTTTAAAGATTCTCCTTTCTAATTTTTTTTCCTATGAATTCTAGAATAATCGAGGTATTGACGAGAACCCGAAGACGTGGACAAGTGAGGAACGAACCAGACGATCTATTTGACACTGAGACTTCTCCAATATTCATAATATTCGACAAAATCACAATGTTATCTCGTGAAGTAAGAAGCTGAATGTTGAAGAAGAAAAATCTTCTCTATTTATTCTTCAGATAAACGTCACAGATAATCATTACTCAATTGTTATGATAATAATCAACATTCATGGCTTTATTTAGGTTTCAGAGACACTGAAAAAGCCACCAATGTGTGACTCAAGTTCCCAAGTTTCAACGGATTCACAGAATACCATTGAGCACCTTCGTAATTTTGGTATCGCGACATTTCAAGATTGCCTCCGTTCACCGTGAGTAAATAATTGATTCATTCAATCCAATTATAATTGATCAATGGCATGCTGGATAATTATCAAATGAATTTTCGAGCTTATCGGGTGAATTTCGTAGTACAATGAAGTAATGAAAATGAAAACCAATGTGTCGATTTCAATTTGCTATTAATTTTTGGAAATTAGTAAAGATACAGGATTTTTCATAGGAATATTTGTTGTAAAACACATTTCGCTCTACAAAAAAAAGTCGCCACAGAAAATTTACCATCTCCCATAGTTCCTCAAATTGACATTTCCATCTCTCGAGATCATTCGATTTTTATTTACCTCCAATTTTACGCAAATATCTCTGAAACTAATGCAGATCCAAAATTTTCCATAAAGACATTCTATCTAGGAGAAAATCGGAGGTGCGCCAAAACTCCTTACGAAAATTCCCCTATCTCTCTGAACCTTTGGGGTATACACCAAAAATTAGTAAATATAAATTGACACATCTGATTTTATCTCTTCACTACTTAAATAAATTACAAATATTTTATAAAAATAGAGATATGGTAGTGATGTGGTGATTCCGCTGCTGTTGCAAGGCCACGTGAGTTACGCGACGTAAAAATAGAGCCTCTTGCCTTGCTGTCCTTCGAAAATTGCCGGGTTAAAATCCGAAGTGAGTTGACCCGATTGCTGACAATTTTTCCGAAAAAAAAGAAAAATCAAATATCTGCAATCAAATTTTACAATTTTTCTCCAACATTAATGCTTTCACAATTTTTTTTTCAACCTTTTTTTCCAATTTTTCGAAACTTTCGTGTCAACTGCTGACCTTAAAAACAAGGAAAACCACAAATGCCGAAAATAAATTATTTAATATTCTATTCGAGTGTATCTCAGTATTTTTCCATTTTTCAATTCGAGTTCACGTTTTCTCATTTTTTCCTCTTTATTCTCAGCACAGTGAATTCTTGAAAGTGCAATGAAAGAGGAAAAATATAAATGCAATTGAATCGGGAGAATATTTTTTTTGTCAGTCAACAACGAAACACTGAAGTGGTTATCCTCGGGATTTTGACCCTGGTGTGTAAGACCAATCTGTCCAATATGTACGAGCCCCTTCATAAATTGGGTTAATATCAATGTTAACCAGATGTTAAAAAAGTATGAAATTGCATTGTAATAGAACGCGCAATGAAGTAATTTATTTGTGACGTGATTGAAGCAAGATGATTCAATAATGAAATCAATTTTTTGACAATATCTCGTGAACGGGGGAGAGAGAAATTCTGATAAGAACTTTTTTTTGTTTCTCTAGCTGTCCTTCACAAAAAAGGTCCCTACAAAAATTCTTTTATCTCTCTTATTTTCAAAGATATTTCACAAAAACAATAGATAACTGAAACTTTCAAACTTTCGTTAACCAACTCCACAATCACCTTTTCCGTAATTTCTCAAGAATTACCTGAGCTAGCGAATTTTTGGAAGGAGCCCTTTTTATAGAGAGAAATTAGAGCTACAAAGAATGTGTCGATTAAAAATTCTCTATCTTCCTTCAATTCCGAAATATTTAGCAATTCCACCTGAATCACCGCATCTCGCTGTTTTCCATCACTGAATTATCGACTCCGAAATGAAACAGAAACCAAACAAAAAAAAGCGCGACACAATAGATTTAAGAAGTAAGCCTCGACTCAGCTTCCTTGATTCATGTTCCGTTTTTACCATAATGTTTCTCCACTCCCGTTCACCTTGACAGTTTGATCCCTCTGTGTCACAGTGTAGAACATTTACGGATGATAATTGTTTCGTTAAACTCAATTTTTTTTTTTTCAAATCTTTTTTTTTCCGTTCATACATTTTTGTTTTCATCCATTCTCTAAGCTTCCACATGATTTCAAGTTCCTCTGTGTTTCGTTGAATCTTTCATTTTATTCATTTTTTTTTTACTGCTACTCCTCCCTCTCTCCAGAACGTCAGTTGTCTCTCGCGCATTGCATGCGCTCGTTCACCGGGAAACGCATTATTGTCATACGTGTGGTGGTACAGTTAGTTTATACAGTTTTGCGAGTCTCAATATTTTCAAAATTTGAGATGTAAAAAAGAAACGAAGAGAATAGTTAGTTGTTAAAGAATTACGTGATTTCGAAGTAATAATTTTAGTTTTGATTGTTCTTAACTCCGTTATCTTCATCTTGAATGATTGAAAAAAATTGTGAGTACATTTTTTAATCATTTAGAATTAGTCCAATGATCATACAAACTAGTCTGCTAATTGAATGCTCTGGTTCATAGTGATTTGTTTATACAATTAAATCTCAAGGTTTGTCAACTGACAAAGTGTAATTCATTCTTCATTGCATTGTACACGGGATATCCCGATTTGAATTTTGAAATAATTCTTCTGATTATTTCATTGGAATAATCAGGGAAAATTGAGGCGATGATTGGTGTCATGAATTGATCTTTAAATATCTCGGAAATTATTGATCTAAAATTGATAGTATAATAACATCTTTCAGCGCAAATTTTCCACTCTTACTGATAAAAAGATCTTAGAAATATGAATTAAAAATTCTCTGATTTTATCGGAAAAATCGTGGATTTTCATTGAAAAACGCTGCACTCAAATAAATTTCCGATCAATATTTCTCGACATATCTAGAGAAACAATGAAATCGTTTTCTTCCATTATTTTTCCATTAGCTTCTAAATTATTAGTCCAAAATCAGTGGCCATTACTTTTTTTACTATCGAAAAATCTAAATATCCCGGAACTTCTCTGAACCAAAATTTCGTATGAACTTTTCTGAATGTTTATTTTATTTTCCAGGATCAAACTAACTTTATCAAGACCAATAAACAATGACAATGTATTTCTGACATTGAAAATCCAAAATCCCAAGGACAAACAGCCTGAATTATCATCAATAAAAAATAATTTTAATAATGATAAAATAAATAGAATTGAAACGAGTTCATTGAAGGCAGTTGGTTCAATGTTTTCATCAGAATTTACAGCAGGGCCAGTGTGTGATAAATTATGCTCGAAAAATATTGAAATTCCATCAAAAATAAATACATCAACACCATTAAAAAATTCACAAATTGATGGAAAATCAAGTGCTGATGATTTTAATGAAAAAAATAAGGTATCATTGAATAATGAAATTTATCCATTATCATCAACTCCGTTATTCGTAAATAACAAAATTAAAAATCACAAAATACTTAAAGAATCCATTGATATTGATTTATTGTCAATGAGTAATAAAAAATCACCACGTAGAAAATTATCTGTGTTTCAACGTTCCTTCGACATTGACACAGTATTTGAAGTACAGGACAATGGTGGTATATCAGAATCACACAAATTAAGTGAACGTATTAATTGTGATACAATTAATTACGATAAAAATGATTTAATAGATACAAATAAAACTAATGGCAATGATAAAAATAATTTATATCGTACAATTAGTAATAATAGCCAATCATCAGAATCATCAGCAAGTCCATCGCCAATTAAACTCAATACATGGCAAGAAGAGGATACACTACATAATAATGATAATAATAAAAAAATTAATATTCATAAGTTTAAATTGCAACCGGCTAAGCTCAATTTTATGAATAAATCTGATAATATGGATAATTCTGTGATGAGTGAGAGTAATTGTGATGATTTTGTGGTGAATGAAAATCAGGAGAATGGGAAAATAAAGAATTGTGAAGATAATACTGGTGAAACGGCAGTTGTAAGAATGATGTCGAGTGATGAGGATAGCTCGGTTGATACGGATACTGATTCGCAGGAAATTGATGAGAATTGTGATTATGGTGGAGAGTGTAATGTTCAAAGGAATTATTTGATTAATTCGTTTGCACGATTTGATGGACAGGATTATGACAAAAATCCGAGGGATAGGAATGATTGGGTGAGTTCTTTTAAATTAATTATTTCTCTGTTTTTTCGATAGCTCGATGAATATAAGAGAATAATTTGAATCAGGAGTGGTTTTAAGAGTGGGGGATTGTTGAATGAGTTTTCATTGTGGGTTTTTGTGGTGATCTTCTTCGTTGTAGAGAATTTCGGAGCTAGAAAATAGGCCGTCATGAGAATTTTATTTAATCTTTGGATCTCGGGGTATCTCGTAAAAACGCACCATGAAATGAGATTAATTCACGTGTCACTGTCTTACTGAGGAAATCTTTATTTTGGGAGATCATAATAATAATGACGTTGATGGATCCTCTAAATAGCATCTCTGTTTCATTGAATAGCCCGGACATTTTCCCTTGAAAAATGACATAAAACAATTCACTCCGGTTCAATAATTCTCCAGACATTCTAACAACAATTAAGAAAACAACAAAATTCAATGCATTTCCCGGTTTTCCTATGAGACTGCAAAAAATAAAGAATCTATCAGCTTCATTTTTCAAGAAAATTCAGTGATAAAGTGATATGATAGGAAAAAATAAGAAATGATACTTAGATTGTTTTGAGAATATCTTGAAAGCAATGAAATTTATAAAAAATTGTAGATTCCTTTTTCATAGTCCATTGAGTTCTTTACAAAAAAATCTCTTGTTAATTTCCTCTGAATTCAATAACTTCGAAAATATTTACAAGAGAAGCAGAAAAAGATTTTTCAATTTTTTTTTCCTTTTTCTTTCATCAAGACTCTTTAAACCATCTTGATTTACATCTTCATTGAATTTTCCTGACTTCATTGAGATATCTTTATATATTTACACATTTAATTGGTTTGCAGCGTCCACCTAAAATTAGGAGATCAATGTCTGAGGGTGACAACACGGATTGCGGTGGTGGTGATGGATGTCGTGGCTGTAATATTACTCAGAATGACGATAAGAAGCAGGATGTGAAGAAGGAGACTGAAATTTCTGCATTTCCTAGCCTCTCTGATGCACGTCTCCAGGAATCTGGAATAGCACATCTTTCGGACAGCGAAGACCTCGAGTGAGTCTTTACTCTGTTTATTTTCATGTTAAGTCCTTGAATCTAATTTTCGTTTCGTTGTTTTTTTTCAGAGGAAAGGACCTCGGGGAAGAGGAACTCGAGGTAAATAATCTACATGGAAATTTTTGAGTAGTTTTGTGAAAAAAATAAAAGAGATAGAGAAATTTTTATAATTACTTTTTTCGTAGAGGAGAACAAGAGCTATAATAATGAACTTTCTATCGAATTTGTTGAATTTCGAGGTGATAGCTGGATCAAATTCTAAATTAAGGCAAAAAAAGATGTAGCAACTTTTATAAGGGAATTTTTTGCAGTTCTAAATATCCCCTACGAAACAAAATAATTACAAGATTTTTCTTATCTCTTACAGTATCGAAGATATTTTTAAAAAAACTATCTTCTTTACGAAATGAATTAATATTATGAAAATATTTTCATAAGCGTAAGTATCTAGCCTTTTCCCTGGGCCTCTGCACAGACAGAGTCACACTGACACATCGCAGAGCACTGTCTTTACGTCGACGTGATCAAACTGAGCACAATCTTGCTATCGAAATATCCAAAATGCATCAAAGCATTCAGGCAAGTTATCTGTTAGTTCTACGAAATTCATGAGGATTTATTCAAAAATAAACTTATCAAACAAATGTGATAATCGTAGGAATTTGCACCGCTGTGCTTTGACAGCGAGACGATCGAGAGGATCGAGCTTGCATGCAATCAGGTAGAGATAATAGCCCAGTGTGCGCACAGAGTTTCCTGTACGGCAGAGACACTTGGTGCAATGCAACAGGAATACAGAATATCACGTGCTATTCACATTGCCGATCGTTATTTGAAGGTTTTGCGCGATCGTTGTGATAAATTGGTGGCTGATATTACTGAAAAAAAGTGAGACTATCATGTCAATAAAATGAAGCAATTATTTTCTTTTCTTTCTCTCTCCGTTTTAGAGTTCCATTTTGTAATTAAAATTTTATTTTAGACGTATTTTATCGGAAAATAATATCGTCATTGATGAGCCCAATGGAGAATACGAAGGGTCTTCTTCGGCAATGCGATATCGGGCTCTATCACCAACTACCAATCGCACGATGGTACCTGACTGTGTTCATTAACGCTTTGGCTTGCTTGATGCTTCTCATTATGGCTTAAGGTTCCTCGGGTTTTTTTCCCCGAATATCTCGGGAACTAAGGGAGATACAAGGATTTTCATGGACACCTTTTTTACGGAATAGACAAGATTTATAAAAAAAAGTCTCTGTGAAAATTTTGTATCTTGTTCAGATTCCTAGATAGTCATGAAAAATAGACTTGAGGATCGATTTGCTCTTCATTCTGCAGTTTTCTTCTCGAGAATATCTCGGGATCTAAGCAAGATATGGAATTTTTTGCGGAAAACTTTTTTGTAGAGCGGCGTTGAAATCTACAAAAGACATTTCAATGGAAAATCCTATTTTTCTGTTAGATTCCAAGATATCTGAGAAAAAATTTAATTAATAGAGATTGTTTCACAATTTCAGTCTATTTCAAAAATCCAAATCTTCACTACAGAATAATTAAAACTTTAAAAATTCATCAATTTTCATCATCACTGACTGAAACTTTTTCCCAATACATTTCACTGGATGCGTCGCTTGTGCGCTAATTTGCCTGATTTCCAATAATTCTGCAATATTATGAATAGAAAAATATTTTTGCAGATGGCAAGGAGACGTGCCAGTATAGCCACGATCTTCCGACCCATTGGAATAGTTCAAGACGGGGCAAAAGTAATTTTTTTGCAATTCAATTGAGTATACTGACCAAAAAATGTTATAATATAACAGAGAAAAAAATGTTTGGTGCAAGAAAATTTACTTGGTTGTAGAAAATTTATTCCGCTCAAGAAAATTTAGATATATATATATTTATATATATATATATAGATATAGAAATTGTGAAAGGAGATTTGGTTCCAAAAGAAATTTCTTGCAACAAGAATTTTTTTTTCACAGTGTGGTAAAGTAGTCAAAGAAAATGAGTAAAAATACTTGATGTAGATTATTTTGCAAATACGTTCGAAGCGAGTGGATTCCAGAAAAATTGTCAAGAGGCATTCTTATAGTCCACAAAACTCTGTTTTTTTTTTATAGATTCTTCAATCTATTCGTTTCTGATCTATTTCGAAATTCATCAACACACGACTTTCAGACTTATCCTCTTCCACTACGTCAATTTTTTTTTTAGGATAATATTAGACAGCGTAATTCAGTTTCCGGGAGAGTTACCATTCGCAGGCCTTCATTCAGCTCGGAATCTGGAAGATTTGAGACAGAAAAGTTGAATAGGACTGAGTGAGTATTTCTGTAATCAATTCCCTGGCATTCATTTAACCTTCTAGAAATATTTCAAGATATTCTGCAAAAGCTCACACAATTGAATGAACTCATTTAATAAAAAAATTAAAAATAATTAGTTCCAATGCACTTATGATCTCTTTGAAATAAGTTCCAGTAGTGTTGGTGAGCTTCGGGACGTATTCGAACAAGCGGAATCACGACGTACATCACGGGAAGAGAACAATAATTTAATACGCAACCAAATAATAGTATGTGAGAATGAGTCTGGGGAACGTAGGATGTCAAATAGCAGGGAAGAGCCTATGATTGAGACACTGACCGAGGAGCAGGAGCATGAATTACATGAGGAAGAATCGAGGTTTTATAATATTTCTACATCAGCATATTCACATTATCTAATAACAAATACAGTATGGTTAAAAATTACGTTTGGCATTTTTCCTAAATATCTCGGGATCTATTGAATATTTGGAAATTTATGAAGAAACTTTTTTTGTAGAGAATTCAATTTTGTATGGAGAGCGAATTGCTCTCCTCTGACATATTGGCTATTTATTACAGACGTAACTTTGAGACCAATTCTCCTATTTTTATTTCTCAACTGATAATGAATCCAGTTATTAATTTTCATTTTCAATTATCTAGATTCACAGAAGCAGGTCTGAGCCTCACATCAACTCCCACTAAAGTGATGTCCTGGCGTTTAATGCTCTGGTGCACCGTAATATCTTTTTTCATTGGATTTTATGTGAAAGATGCGGTATCCACAAGCAGTCAGTGCACAGCTGGTGCTCCACTCAAGTGGTGGTCCATCGAGGAAATTTTTAGACGTCAACTTCCCCATAGAAACACTGCTCCACGGCCAATTTAGATTAATTCATGCGTTAATTATTAATTTAAAATCATTGTATGGTCTTCGCAATATTATATTCGTAAGTGTCTTTTTTTTAATAAAGAAAATATCCATTAGAATACTATGACTGTCGTTTATAGCTTTTCTTTTATATCAAACTAGCGACGTCGTTGATGTCATTCTGTTTGTTACTTTCGGAAATGTCTGCCATTAATTGTCTAAGACATCTCTAAATTTTTTCAGAATTTCTAGATGAGTAATTTGAGGAGAACAAAATTTAGAGGATATTCTTCGATGTAATAAGTATGCTTTTGTAAGACGGGAATCGATAAACATTTTTTAATTAAAACCTAATTAGATCTTTTATTTCTCCGCCCCGCTCCTGTTGAAATCCTGGCGAAATGTTGAACGACGGGAATATCAAGATCAAAGAGAATTAGAATTTGAGATGAAAATCTCACCAATTATTTTATCTCTAAATTCAGTAGAAATCATTAATCAATAAACTATGAAGTTTTTTATGGTAAATTAGAAAAACGAGGAGAGGGATAAGATCAATAAATAGACATCATTTTCGTTAAATAATATTTATGTCTGAATATGGTCCACAGAATGGCATCGATACAGTTCTATCAATTACAGTAAGGTTTCTTTTATGATATATTTATTGAGAATTCATTTTAGACAGGTCAAACATGTGCCACGCGCTGATGTATCTGTAAATATCAAGCTGGGTTAATTTTGATGAGTATATTTGAACAGAGCGGGGAATTCATCATGAAAAAGAATATAGACATGCTATTTCAGGCGAGTTGAAATTGGGCTATATATTTGTATCTCTGCAAACAACAATTTGAGCTAATTGTTATTAGCATACATGAAAAGTACGGGAATAGCCATGGAAATCCGTATAGACATGCTATTTTGAGTTAATAGAAAATGGATCGTATATCTATATCTTGAAAAGTATTCATCAGGGCCAATTTCATCGCTTCACACGTATGACGAATTCCATGGCAGCTGCAATCGAAATTTTTATACGTGTAACACCACAATATCACGATGTGATGGGCCAGAATAGACATCATTGATAGTAATATTGAAAGTATTCCCGGCGACTCAAATGGCACTAATTTCGGCCCTCATTCTACTAATCAGTCAGCATTGGATATTCATTTGTCTTTTTCAGCAGTATTTTCGTCATGTAGACAGATATATTTTTTTCAATTTCATATTTGGTATTTTCCCGTTGTAGATTCATACACACAGAAGCATGCGAAAATTACGAGAATATTGATGTCCAGACAATGGATATACAGAAAAAAGATACCAGCGATAGTGAAAATCTTGGTATCACGATGAATATCTTATCTACCCCATTAATTATTGTAGCATCATTCAATCATAGGTATTCAACAACATTAGAATATTACCTCAATGGAATTCAACAGTATTTTTCCTTCCTATGCAAAATGCTGTCAGTGAAATTTGAGCGAAATCGGTTGAGTACTTTCCGAGAACAATTGAATTTTCAGAAAATTGTTTTTTCGAATTTTCCCCGCGAAAATTGATTCACAGAACCTACTTTAAACGATGAGATTCATTTCATTTGAACTCTCAATTATCATTCAGGGTAAATTTTGCTGCGATTTTTCGTTTGCGGATAATTTCAATTACCGTTTTTTTTCATTTTAGATTTTGTTGTTGCGATAACTCAAAAAATATTCAAGTTGAAGACTTCAAATTTCATCAGTTTGTGCATCTAATGAACGGAAAGTTCCGTATTGAAAGGGGGCGAAATCGCTCGAGTAGTTTCTGAGATATTAGCGAAAAACCATTTTATGAAAAAAGCTTATATGTCCGAAAGTATCTAAGCAATTACATTCAAGTTTAGCTTAAAAGATTCATCTCAATGAGCCCAACAAATGGTAAGAATTTCAGATTTCTCAGAGGAAGTCATTTTATAAAAATGTTCAATACATTGGTTTTTTCAACAATCATGGTTTTTCGCCGTTTTTTCCCTACGAACATTACTATTTTTTATTTTGCCATGTGAAAGTAAACAATTTTCTCTACACAATGAGCCCATTTCCATTCTGATGATTATCAGAAGAAATAGAAATCCTATTTAAAAGCTGAACTTCAATTTTTAAGTTTTATCGTAGGACCTCAGTTGTCATCTAATATTGAATTTTCATGTATCATATGACATTATTACAATTCGATCGATTATATTTGAACTGAGCTTTCGAGCCCCAGGCTGACTTGAAGTACCGCAGATGGAATCCTGAACAGATCGATACAGTCGGGAGCAATATTTGTAGAAATAGATAAGTGCGTATTTGTTGTGCAAATAATATTATTCTTTGAGCAATGGAAAATATAAATAGCGATTCAATCTATTATGGGTAAAATTCCATTTGGAAGCGTTTTGCCAATCGAATTGGCAATATATTAAATGTCGCACAAGGAGTGATGTTCGTGAATAACGCACAAAGAGTGGGACTTTTGCTTGTTTTTTTCCCTACAATAATTTGTATTCGAGATATTGGCAGTTGAATGAAAAAGACCTTTTTGTCTTTGATCATCGATATTTCGTGAACTACTGATCGCACAGCGAGCGGATGTTGGGTTTCGGAAAATTGAATGAGTGCTGTATAAGTTGCCGGTGATGTTTCGTTGAAAAAATTTTTTTTCTTCATTCTGAAAATCGGTTTCAAAAAGTGCGAGAAAATTGAGTTTATAATATTGTAACGTCCAGAAACTGAGACGTTTTTTTTTGTTTTTATTTTTTTTTAGGGGAATTATTCGAAGCGAAAGACACCTTTCGTTTCGAATGGAAAAGTTAATAAAAACAATGGTGAACATGATTCACCATTGTTCGAAAAGATAGAAGACGGCCGGTGTAAATAACACGCGTCGTCTGATACCGATTTTTAGATTATTATATTAAAATAAGTTTTTTCTGATTGTCGAAGGCATTGAATTGCAATGCCTTGGCAACAGAAAGAAATCGCGGATTTTCTCCCACTCTTCAATAAGTGGGGTGCAAATCATATGTGATTTTTGTCACATGATTGACCCCACTATTGAAAAAGAGGAATTAGGTAAGGAAGGGGCAACGCACTCACGAGGAGCGATGCACTACCTTCCCGAATTAATTAGGGTGCGGCATCGAGGTAATTAAGTTGAGAGAGAAAAAGAAAATATTATTAGACGATTGTGGAAATTTTGAGTGTGAAAAGAGGGACAAAAGAATTTTATTCAAGAAATTTGGGGATTTTTAGTGTGAAGAAAAAAAAAGGAATAAAATGAATCTGATTGAAGAATTTTGAGCGTGAGAAAAAAAAAGGGAAATAAAACGGATTTTGAGTGTGACAAAAAAAGAAGAAATGAAACAAATTTGGTTGGAGAATTTTGGGGATTTCAAATAAAAGAAAGACGGAGAAAAACGAGGGAAACTTGAAAAAAAAAAGGAATGGAATTAAACAAAAAAAGATAAGTAAAAAAAAAAAGAAAGAAAACTTAATAAAATAAGTGGATACTGCGCACGCAACGTATGAGGTTTTTGATGAAAAAAATTCGTTCTGTTTACGAAATTTTGGATTTTTTTTTATTATAAAGTATATTAATCGGTTTCAACTGAAAAAAAAAATTTTTTTTAATTAAATTATTTCAAATTATTTTGTGAGATTCAGGGATTATATTATTGAGAAAATTACTCACTAAAATTCAAAATCTTTTGAAAAATAATTGAAGATTCAATGCATTGTTTTTTTGGAATTCAATCAATTATTTTTTTTTTGAGAAAATTAACTATTTGAAACAGGAAATAATTTGAGAAACATTTGAATATTCAATTTATTATTTTTGTTAAATCTTTGGAATATTTTTTTTTTGTGAAAATTGAATTATTTAAATGAAAATATATTCGCGTAAAGATTAAGCAATCGATTTAGGTTTTTGTGGGTCAAATTTTGAAAATCGTTTTATCGTGATAATTGAATGTTCTAAATTGAATGATACTCGAGAATTGATGAGAAAATTTGATTTATTATTTGTGTCAAAATTTTAGAAGTCGTTTTATTGGAAAAAAAAACTAAACGATCCCAATTGAAAATTACTTGAGAATTGGTTGAAGAATCGATTCAATTTTTTTTTGTTATTCTTGTTAAAATCTTAAAATCGTTTTTATTACACAAATTGAATGAATTGAGTGAAAAAAAAAAACATCCGAGGAAAAATTAAAGCACCGATTTATTATTTTTTTTTATTATTATCAAATTGTTAAAATCGTTTTATTAGAAAAACTAATGGAATCATTAAATTATATTCGAGAATTAATTACAGAATCAGCTGATTATTTTTGTTAAATTTTTGGAATCGTTGTCGTGAAAAAATTTTTAAATAGTTAAAATGCAAATTAATTGAAGAATGTAAATAATTATTTGGAGGAATTTGAGAATTACTTTCTTTAGAAAAATATATATACCAAGTTAATATTAAAAATGTTCATTATTTCCACCTTGTCACCCTATTGGAAATAGTTAAGCGCAAAAACTCCCTTCTTCCTATCCCGAGCTATTGGTTTTTAACTAGGCTCAAAACAGGAAAAATAAATAAATCCATGCTATTTCAGGATTATTAATAATAATAGTTCTGACGTAACAATATTTTCACAATTGAGTTAAATTCAGCAAATATTGCAAACAGTACTAATGATTCAGCGTTTTCTCCTAGCTGGATGTGTGCCTGAAGACTCTGCGAATTTTCAAGCCTATCAGATGAACTGTTTTTCTTTCCCAAACTGTAAAATTGTAGCAAAAATTGAGAGAGCATGCTTAGGCTTCTTAAACATCAATCAACGATGTTTAAGTTGAAAAAAAGAAGAATTGCGCTTTTTCTTACATTTTTGCATCAAAAACTCATCCAATCTCGAGAAAAAGAAGAAGAAAAAATAAAAATAAAAAAACACCCTTTGCTTGAATTACCACTTTCAAAGTCTGTGCCATATGGATGCATCTGCTTATTGCTACTTGAAGGATATCCCTCCGACTCCACACAAAAGCTTACTCTAAAACAGCCAAGTTTGGAAAATTGGGGAATATCGTCGCAAATGACTGCGTCGATATTCCCCAATTTTCCAATTTTCACCACATCCCAAACCTGCTCGATTGTTTTTTTTTTAGATTTGGTGATTACTAAAGGCAAAATGGTAAGAGAAAGAACAAAAAAAAATTTCCATCGTCATCATCATCATTAATTGATGTTTTAGGAGCGAAAACATGTTCCCTCAATGTTTGCTGTAACTTTGACCTTTTAGGAAATGAAGCGCTTCAACCGGTCGGCTCCAAAATTTACAGGGTGTTTCGACACACATTGAGCTAGGAAAAAACGCTAAAGCATTAGTACTTTTTGCAATATTTGCTAAACCAATTTTCAAAATGGGGGAAAAAAGTCAACAAAACATCACAGCAGACTCATACAGCACTGATCCAAGTTCACAAAACCCACCATCCGTTCGCTGTGCGATCAGTAGTTCACGAAATATCGATGATCAAAGACAGAAAGGTTTTTCTTCATTCAACTGCCGATATCTCGATAACAAATCGTCGTAGAGAAAAAACTAAGAAATCAAGGTAAAGATTCGAATTAAAGATAGGGTTAAGGATTTTACGGGTTCATCAGACTGTTAAATTTTTGATGGGCATAAACGATATGTTATTATTTTCGAAAAATGAATGTGAAACATTTTATTATCATTAACTACGCATTTACACAAATATTACAAAAGAATCCATATTTTCGTTTCGTCTTCCCTCTGGAGAGTAAATGGGAGATACAAATTTCATTTCACAACAGAATATCTCTCTGAAACATATGGACGAATGCGAAGAAAGATTATTCTTGGAGTTTGCGACTCCACATAGATTGAATGGATCCTGACTATAATACCAAGTGGATGACCTCCGCATATGATAGGATTGCCAATATCAGTCTAAAAAAATGATTGAACGAATACATCCTATATATTCATTAAATGAAGAATATATGTTTTTTTTTTTTTTTTTTTTTTTTTATGAAGAATATATGAAAATTTATCTTACAATCTCTGGATGGTTCACAGAGTACAGTTCTTTTGCAGCCATTTCAAACATTCTGAGCGGCACAAGCGATTGTCTGCCGTCAACTAGAACTGCAGTAGTTTTCGTCAATCTTCTGTATTCTCTTCTATATGTTATTTGTTTTTCTCTCCAGTGAAGTACCTGACACAATTGATTCGTAGAAATATCATCTACATCTGCCAATCTCATCGTCTGGACTGTTGGATTCCATAAAAATGGTGTGGACACCTAATAGTAAAATCAAATACTCTTGATGATTGGGAGTTTCAGAGAAATTAATTGATTTGAAATTAGGAAAATACTTGCCGTTATGAAACCAATATCGTGTTCTGTCAACCAGCTTGAACCATTAACATTATAACTTCGTCGATAGTAAGGATGAGCTTGCAGACGCCTAACTGAATACCATTGTACGCTGCTGTCAAATCGCGATACTCCATTGCTTCCAACAGCTATTTTGAATACATTTTCAGGGTAAAGACGATGAGCACTCCGAATACATTGTACAGCAGTGATGACTTGATTAGAATTGATGATAACTCCACCACATACATGTTTGTTACTATGCCAAATAGAAACCATGTACGGAAACTCTCCCGGCTGAACATTCATCTCACCATCTGAAAATTCAAGAGAAGGCCAATGCCAAGGTCATCCATGCTTTTATTCCTGATTGAGCCTCACCATTAATTATCTCAGAAATAAATTCAGTGTAGTTTGACGTGGATAGAAAAACTGCGGGACTTGTTACTCCTCCTTGCCGTGCCTCTTTGACAATCAATCCGACTAGGGTATTCCCGCAAGTAATTGGACTGCCAAGATCTTCCTGCAATAAATTGACACATGAATAACTGAAGAATCCATTCTCACAAATATCACGGTAATTCTCTTACGGTACTTATGAAAGCTGTTTCGACGAAGTCAATGAAACATTGTTGATTCGCTAGAACTTTTATACCAAATTGTTCACATCTATAATTTTCCACCATGTATACAATATCCCACATCAGGACCACCATTTCCAGATTACTCTCATCGGGATAATTCCAAGATATCATTGTACACTCGAAACAACGATACGATTCGAAATTTGTGGTACTAAGTGGGACTAATTCAGTCACAAGATTCAACGAAAGAGGCACGGTGAGCTGATCGTGTGAATTGAACAATTATAATAATTTCCTAAACTCAAAAAATGGACAAAGTGAAATGGATAACTTGCCCGTAGGATTGCAATATCGTTCTCCCAGTACAGGTCGCTCTGACCAGATGAAAGTAGAGTTAATTCTAGGTAATGAGGATGAGGGTAAATATACTTCACGGTATATGTTATCTCATACGGCCATTGCACCTCGGACATTCCAGGCACCACTAGGAGAGCAGAAGCCGAATGAGGAACTACCACGTGTGCAACGGTTAGAATATGATACTTATCAATAATAGTTCCACTGCACAAATGTAACAGCTGATGCTGAATAGAAACAACGAACGGAAACTCAGTGTCATCAGCCCGACGTCCATTCTTCATACTCTGCACCCCTTGAACACATTGTTCATATGAATTTTATTAATAGTTTTGATTTATATTTAATGGTGAATGGTTCATTCAATAAGGATTACCACAGAGTGTGAGAATTGTAATCAATGAAAGATAAATCATCTTCATGTTTCTCAAGAACTGTATTTGCAATGTCTTATCTAATTTAACTGAGCTCTTGTCGCATGGCTGACGTGGTTTTATACTTCGCATAGATATGTGGACATAGAAATCTTCCGATTAGATAAGACATGTGAGGCACATTCACGAAAAATGTAAGAAACATATTCAAATTTGACTTTCAGTAAAAAAATTATGGATTGATGGAGAATTTTTTTGTTGAAAAATCACATTTTTATTTTATGCTCCATTCGTCGACAAAAATCGTGGCGAATGTCCGCTTGCAGCTCTTTCATTTAGGATCGTTTGCTGATTGATGGATGGCATGAATTGATTGATTCTGGAGTACCATGGTAGTTATGCCCACATCATGATCCACATTTCTATTCTTCACTTCAATCGGAGAATGGCCTTCCTCTTCATTCATGAGATTTTGTTCTGAAAAATTTCTGATCATTGTAGAATATCATCTTTCTGTTATTTCGGGTCATTCATATAAATCATGAGTGAATAATTAGTATATATAAGCTTCTCGTAAAATTCTTCACCCCACAAACGATTGTGATTCATTCATCCCGGTCTCCCCGACGTATCAGTTTCAAAATATAGCCACAAAAATCCCTTTCAGATGGACGTATACGATGTTGAAACGTTAGTTGAATTTTATGAAAATTCATAAAATGAAGAAAATAAATTGTAGCTGTTATGAACTTGGAGATTATTCTGATTAGAGGTAAATTAATAACAGAGACTTTTTTTTAACTATTTGGCAATAGAAAATTCATCTAAAATATTTCCGTATATTTTTGACATTAAATTCAATACATAAATAATTGGAAAACAATTAATCATAATTTACATACTATTTTTCTCCAATTGAGCCTTCACAGACGAAGTAAAACTATTCAAATACTTAAAACAGAAATAAAAAAACAACATTATCCTTCTTACTCATACAAAAGAAATGATTTCAACAACAAATTATCATTTACTTCTTCGGTGATCGAAATAAAGTTTTGTGAGCAGTGTGTATGGCATTTCAAACATCAACGACATTATATACGAACAGATGTAGGTGATGACCATATATCCAATCCATGCAACCACCTAAACATGAATGAAAAACAGAAAAGAATAATGAATTAATTAATCTGAAAAGATTCAAGTTTTCAAATGTGAGAAAACATCTAATTAATCTTCACCATTTGCAATACACTCAAGTGCACCACCGTCTCGTTGAGTGAATTAATTGAAGAAATGATAGTTGGATTAAGAAGATAAGCAGCATAGGTGAGTTTACTCAATGGTAACCATAACTTCCATGCTAATATTCTATTTACAACTCCTGTTGAGAAGACATGAATTATTAATTGATGAATCAATTTTATCCTCCTTTGGATGTATTGTCCAAAACACGAAGAATACGGAAGTTTGGGGAAAATCAGTAATAAAGTGAAGAAATGAGATGAGTGAATTTCAATTTGTCTTGACTTTCCCTAAACTATCTCGAATTTGAACAAAAATAGATGAAATTTCGTGACCTTTTTATTGAGAAAAACTCGAGCGGTAGAAAAGATCATCACAAAAAAAATTCTATCTCGTTTAAGCTCCAAGATATTCTATATAATCTGATCTCCTAGTGAGCTCTACTCATCTCGTTCTACCACTTCACTATTGCAATCACTCACCAGCATTATTTGTATAGCATGCAGTGACAATCCATGCAATTGCAATACTCCAAACTGTTCTACTGATAGCTGCGTAGATAGATGCTGTTAGGACGGATATTCTTTTTTCATAAAGGCCGAATTGCACAAGAGTAAGGCTTACGATGGAGACAATCCAGAACAACCCTACAGTTATCTGAAATGAATATACAGCTCATAATTAAATTCACACACTGACATGATTCTCTGCAATAGATGCAACAACGAGCATTACCCTGTTGAATTCTAGTTTATTCTTCAGTTTAATGATCAAGTAGCCCGTTGACAGTCCGACTAAATAAGGCCCAATACGGGGCCATGGTGGGAAGTATAAGATTCCCAGCGTTGGCAGATACTCATCAAGACTAGTCAGAAAGAAAACATCAGTGAATTGATGAAGTGGAATAAGTTAAAGACTTGCATAATTTCTTCTTGAATATCTTAAAATCGGCCGAGTTTGGAGGAAACGGTCAGAATACACTTTTGTAAGCTATTTGAAGGGCTACGAAAGAGCTCTATTGATAAATTCTCCCGGACCTCGTCATATACGAGATATTTCAAAAATACTGTATTTTTTTTATATGAAATAATAGCTTGATCAGTCGAGCATGAAGCTCATGCTCGATCGATCAAGCCATGATTTTATCCAAAAAATTAAGAAAACAATTGTGAAGTTAAAAAAAATAAAATGAAGAATTCTGGAAAATTTAATAAAAATTATTGCATCACCGTATAAAATTATTTAGACCAAGTCAACGGGATAGTTGCGTATCACTTACGTAGGTACATAATCGTATTCATAGGCTGTATATCCAGTAATGATAATCGAAGAAATCAGCATTGTAACGACAATTCCCATTGCTACATATGAATGCCTAATTGAAATAATGGAAAAAAAATTATAATAATTTTGAGAATGAGTAGGAAATGAATCGCGGATATTCATCTTACTTGGTAGATATCAGCAGGACAATGGTTGCCACAATGAAAAATTGCATATCATTTGAAAGATACCAAGTCCAAGACAAGCACTGAAACATGAGGTAAATGAGATTAATTGAATAATCACTGAATCCCAGATAATCCATCAAGAGATCTATTCTATAGTGCACACAATATATTTACCATCTCTTCATAACCGAAGAAATTGTGGATGTACAACAAATTTCTCCACCAATACTTGGGACACTGCTCTTGCGGCTTTTCATACCTCTGGACTGCTGATGTCTGTGCAAAGTAACCACCGAGTATTTCCGTAATGCCAATCGTCACAACATAAATTGGAGTAAGTCTCAAATATCTTTTGATTATAGGTTCGTAAAAATTACCAAGTGTAAATCCTTCCAATGCATTATCTTTTTCTCTCTTCATTTGATTCTTGGCAAATATATAAGCTACTAAAAAACCACTCATGAAGAAGAACGTATCGACTGGAAAAGCACCAACACCAACAATCTGCATCGGTAATGACACACTCAATCTTATGACTTTATTCATATTGTCTACATGATCAAGAGTGTAAGCTCCCACATGAAACCCTATAATCAAAGCCATTCCTGTAACCCTGAGACCATGCAGACAGGCAGTTGAACCTCCATCGGACGATAGATAAAAAATATTCTTTGAATTCGCGTGAGCAGAGAAGCACATGAGAACAGAACCAACTGCAGTATTTTTCCCTCTTTCTATTTCTTGGGAATCATTCGTATTTCTCGATAGTAATTCCTTCTGAATTCGTTTCTGATGAATGCACGTGTCATACCAAGTACCAGCAATTATCATAATTGAGGTGAAAATTATAAACAATGTGATAAAAATTGATCGCCAGTTGATGAGAAAATTATAATCACTCTCGAGTCTTACAACATTTACGAGGGTAATGTCCATATTATAAATGCTGTTAATTGACAACGTCCTTTCGTTCGAGATTTTCCGCAAAAACATTGCCAATTCTTTCGTACTGCATGAAGCAGGTAAACACAATCCTAATGTTACAAGCCCCTCAAATGGCATTCCATGGTGATACTGCAATGTGCTATTATGTGAAAAATGTGCTGAGAAATAATTCAATTTATACGGTGCAACTTCTTCTTCTGGTTTTCTGTACAAGGTATTATTCTCGAGAGTCTTTGGATGCAGAGCTAGAGCCTTGGCATTCATTACTTCGTAGCACTGAGTTTCGATGCCCAACCAGAAGCCATTTCCATTGATAAACCCAGATTTTGGGACTCCACTAGCATCCAACATTCGTAAACTCCAGACTTTTCCGGTGTCAACGCTGTTCTTAAATATCTCCAGATCCTTTCGACACTCACTCGTTACTTCCAGAAGATCGAATTTTTTTGCAATAGCATACGCTGGCATCATTCGTTCGATTTCAACTGAATGATCCCCAGAAACTGTCATTATCAATATTGAACTTAATACCGATGTTATTAAAACATGTGTCATTGTCTTTTGCACTTCAATGAATTGGTAAATCATTCTTTCATCTATCACTTTTTCATCAAAACTTTTGGAGACAGTATTTGATCAGGCATGCACGAATCAAAAAATCGTGTTTTCACGCTGTACTCTTACAGTATATCTTTCCGTCTGCATTTCTCAATATTACATTGATGCTTGAAAATTAATAATTCGTTTAGCCTTCAATAATAATCAAGATTTGTTTCCGCACCTCTTTCCTCGCTCACTGAAATCCACAACTGTTTATATTTCGACGCTCAATCCTAGTTTGTCGCAGTTATCATCAACAATGTGATTTTAATCTGAAGGAATAAATAGGAAAATTACAGGTGTAGTGGGGAAAAATCATGAAGATTGTTTTTGTAAAGAAGAAAATTAAAATGCAAATAAAACATTAATTTCTGATTTCGTTTCTTTTCTTTTGCAGTATCATTATAAATAATGGAATAGCAATTTTTTTCACGGAAATCTCCCATTTTTAAAATACACCTGTCCGAAAATTTTAATTTTTTCAATTCCAATACTATCTGTTATTATTGAATATCATATAAATCCCCAAGTATCCAATCCAGGAAATTGCCTGAAAAATTAAAAAAAAAAAGAAGGAATTCGTCAATTAATTAATAGCAATGAATTGCAGTTCTTACGTGGAGACAATTATTTTCATTTTTTTTGCTGATCAAAAATATATAATGAAGAAAAAATGACTTTTTTCTCGAAAAATAATTTGCCAAAGGACGGTCGGTGTAGGATATTTCTATGATTTTCATCATATAAATGTGTACATTTAATATAGAAATGAAAAGAAAAAATTTCACCATGCTCAATATATGCAAATAAATAGCTGTTTCACTGAGCAAATTGACTGAAGAGATGATAATCGGATTCAGAAGATAAGCTGTATAGGTGAGTTTATTTAATGGTGACCATAACTTCCATGCTAATATTTTATTTATAACTCCTGATAAGAAAACATATATTATTAATCAATAAATCAATCAATACAATTGGATTTACTCTTGAAAACATGGAAAATACGCAAGTTTTTAGTGTCGAAGAGAAAATCAGTAGTCAAGTCAAGTAATAAGACAAGTCAATTTCAATTAGCATTTGATCTTGCTACATGATCTCAAACTTTGAACGAGATAGAGAAAATTGCGTGATAAACTTTTTTGTTGGAAAATACCCGAGCTGCAAAAAAGATTATCCCAAAAATTGATTCATCTCGTTTAGATTCCGAGATATCCTATATAATCTCATGTCATGGTCAGTTCCACTTGTCTCGTTCTACAAAGTAACTACTGAAATCACACGCTAGCATAATTCCTATAGCATGGAATGATAATCCACGCAATGGCCAGACTCCAAACTGTTCTGCTGACAACTGTATAGATAGATGCTGCTATAAAGGATATTCTTTTTCATTAATAATAAGAAAAAATGAATCAACTCGGTTCCTTTGGGCCCTATACTGCTATGATTAAATGCCCAGTGGTTACTGATAATGAGTTTTATAAGAAAAAATCTGAGACCAGTAAAAATTCTGAAATTTCGAATTTCTCCCCATCTCGATATTCTTTTTGTGAAAATTACTACTAGTGACCATTGGGTATTGAAACAAGGTAATTCAGAGTCCAGTGGGACCAGCTCAATCAATTTTTCCAGTTCAACTGCTTTTATTAACATATAATACAAAAGTGGATAACAAGTATTATTTACAGTTACAGCTAGACAATTATTCACATAGTTTCAGCCCATAGGCTTTTATTTATATTTAAGTGATCTTGTGGTTTTTTGTGAGGCTAGTGTGGGGTTTTAAAGAGCAGGAAATTTGGAACAGGGAAAAGTTTAAAAAAAGAAAAAACCCTATGATAATCAATTTTTCCCGAAGAAATCGAGAACAGCAATTAGGAACGCTCGACTAATTTAGTAATAAATTAATAATAAAAGGACCTATAGACTAAACGTACAGCCTAGTCACGCCGCACATACGACGGTAATTACGACTTTCTGATCCTTCAACTCTTCATTTGTTATTTTTGTTCATTACATCGTCGATCTAGAAACAAAAGGGCGTAAGCGCCAAAAAACCCACTTTTTAAAGGGGAAACGGCGTATGTCCAAAATGCCTCTGAAAATGGTTGTTATGCTCCAATGATGCAAAAGAAACGCATTTAAAATTTGTGTAACAAAAGGGTGTATTTGCCAATGCTAGCGGGAATAGGGCGTATGTGCAACACATACGCCTTTTTGTTATTATGATTTTTTTTGCTGAATTCCCCTCATCTATTTAATACTAAAAGGGCCTATCTTTCAAACATACGCCCTTCTGTTATTAGTGATTTTTCCCATTGTCCCATATGTTCCAGCAATAGATAGCAACAAAAGGGCGTATCATTGGCACTTGCGCCCTTTTGATTTTAATCATTCCTAACGATTTCCAATTTATTTTGACATGACATAATAACAGAAGGGCGTATCTAAAAATTCTCGTAAGTAATCAAAATCATAAATAATTAATGTTAAATAATTGATTTCTCAAATTCATTTGTGACAGGATAAATAAAAGAGTCGATTTCCACCGTCATTTGACAATTGATAATCACTATATAACATAATTGACAAAGATCATAAACTTTCGATTTTCATTAATTCCTGCGTTGTCAAAATAATACGCTCACGTACCGTGGATGTACCAGTTATCGGACGGTTAAGGAAATGGTACCAGTTTCCGGACAGTTAGAATTAAAGTAATAAAATGAAAAAATAAATTAATTAAATGGATCAAACAATTCAGTTGATTTTTATGTTGAAATTTTGCAAGTATTGAAAATCTGGTTTTCTCATTTGAATATTAATTATTAGTATGTTTTGCTGCTGCATCCGGAAACTGGGACCTGTCCGGTAACTGGGTCGCCCACGGTAACGGCAATAGCGCCATAATGAAAATCACAATTTCTATTGGCGAATTAAGGCCCAGGTGCATAAAGCTCGATTAGCGCTAATCGTCGATTAGCTGACGGAGCTGTCGCAGTTAAAAGTATGGTTAACTTTAGGCAGTTAACTTCGCTCAGTGATAATTAAAGATGGCTACCCAAGTGGCAGCTGGAATCATAACCAATAACTAAATGAAAAATTTGTTTCATTCAGCTCCAATTCAATGAAAACCGAAACAATTCATCTATTTATGGTACAGTGGTCGTCAGTCCATAGCCGTTTCAAGCTCTCTGCGATCGTTTTTAAGCACACCATCTTAAATTTTTTCTAATCGCGCCAAGTCAACTGACTGAAGTTAATCGCTAAAAATTAACTTCACATGTCACTTAACTATGGCAGCGCAATTAAGTGACTACCGCTAATCGGCGATTAACTTTATGCACCTGGGCCTAAGAATACAAAAAAAAACACGCAATCGACGAAAAACAACCGGCTCAAGCCGCTCGCTGAGGCAGGAGCATACATTCCTGCTTCTTAAGCGAATGGTGTCACTTGTGATATTATTGTAAATTGTCTTGAAGTTAATTTTTTATCGAATTTACTGTTAAATCCAAATTTTTGTACGAAGTCAAAATTCATAACGCTGGATTGAAATCATTAAGATAAATTGTGAAACTGTCATTTAAATTAATTGGGAATAAAATAAATTCGACAATATTGTAAGTACTCTTCTGCATTTCTCGTCTATTCTTTTGCCTATTTATTTGTATTGTCTTGGAAATTCAATCTTCTCACGGGTCATCTCAATCGAACCCAAATCTTCTCAGTTTATCGTCAAAGTTAATTAGTCAAATTGTCAATGCATATTTTGTTAATTTTATATAAATTAACTGGCGCTCAACAAAACTAAATTCATCGTCAAATCTTGAGCCCCGACAGCCTTTGACCCAGGCCGCGTCGGGTGTAGCTTCTTTACTTGCATTTAAAAATAATAAAGCGACAAATAACTTATACTAAAAAAGAAGTTGTCTCACATTCTCATCTTTGAGCAATTATGATTCGTGAATGAGGGCGCTTATCCGTTCAAAAATTGTAATTCAAGCAATTATTCGGATGATGACAGCACTATTCGCGACCGCCATATTGGAAACCCAATGTCATTCGTTTTCACCGGTTTACTCGCCGCTCGATCGTGTTTACTTCGGTGTCGATTTTCTTAAAAGTTTGAACTTGTTCTTGGTAGTGTTGTTAACGTTGGCGAAAGCTCCACGAAATTGTCGTTGAAGAATTACTCACGAATCCTGAGCTTACGACTATTTGTTACTAAGGCGACGATATGTGATGCATCAACTTATATTCTACTCCACTGATTGCTGAAAGGATTTAAGATGAGAACTTCATAGAAAATCTAATTTTTCAGTCAAGAATTCATTGGCAATTATTTTTCTTCACGTATTAATTCTCAGTTCCCATGAATGTTGAGGATTCGTATTATTGTAGGGGAGATCGAGGCGAAATGGACCAGCAGCTCAAAATGATTCGGGATTTCTTTTGAGAGTGAAGGAATTTGCAGAAGAACATTGCATGGTACAGCCTCAGGTTACCAAGTCTTGGTATACCAAGATCGTACCTGGCTTGAACCTTTGCTGATACCAAGCTATGTCCTAGACTGGTACCAAGGCCCAGAATACCAGGGCTGGAGCAGGCTTCTCCCAAGACTGGCATAGCAAGCCATGGAAATGCCAGGTTCGGAGCCGGCTATAACCAAGCCTGGTATCCAAGGTTCGGTAATGGTGGAATACCATGCCATATTGGAGGCTGATACGCAGTCTTACATCAGACTATATCCAGGACTGGTAACCAAGCCTGAGAACCAACTGAGCAGCGAACTCAAATACCAAGCTTGATCCGAGATTCTCCCACGATCGGATACCAGAATGCTGTTATTAATTATTTAAGTCGATGAATAATTGAATGAAATATTATTATAACATTGGAAGAATACAAATTATATTCAAATATACAGTTTTCGAGCTTTAAAGAATGAAGAAAACGTTAGGTCACTTCATAATCCGGTTTTATATGCTATGCCCTGAAGTAAATGGAATAGCGCAGTGAGCTAGATGCATGTTTCAAGGACAATTTTTCGGTGAATATCTTGGACAACGGCGGCATGTGGTTATCATCTTTTCTGGGGATAAACATCCGGAATGTCGGCATCTGGATGAACATATATTTATACCACCTAGATCGAGAATAATTAACAATGAAATGAGCTTTTTTATTAAAATTTTTGAGAATCGATGGTTCTGGGATCGAATCCTAGCCAGGGTAATTTTTTTTTCCATAGTGTTTTCTTTTTTCAATATTATTCAGAGTGATTTATCTCGTAAAAAGCTAATCGAATCATTATTGATGAGTCAACATTATTTAAATATTTTACGTGAATATTGAATGAATATTGGTTTAAGCTTGGCATTTCCGTAAAATGTACCTTGGTCCAAGGCTGAATACCAACACTTGTCCTGGCTTGGTATCCCAGCCCTCGTCTTCTGAAGCACGTAAGAATGATCAAGATCCAACATTATTTGAATTGTTAAACACCGAAAATTCACACTCATTTAATTCTCGCGCGTAAAGGTAACTTAGATTACCAGAGGGAGAATACCCTAAAATCCCGGAAGGATCTTGGGCGACGAGAGGATCGAGGAGTCGAACGTGAACGAACGAACGACCGCCACGAAAATGCGAAAAACGACTCTCTATTGTTTAACGTTTATTTAATTTTCTTTTCTTTTTCAAGTGCCGATCAATCAGTCAAATCGAGCAATTTAATTCTTTATTTTCATTTTTCAATACTGTACTTTAATTTCTTTTCTTTAATTAAATCTACTTTCATTTAAAACGGTCTTCTAAAACTCATTCTTAACACGTGCACGAACTTCCTTCAAAGCAAACATCCCGAACAATAAAATAGACGAACGATCTTTGGGCAAAGTAATTTAGCTCATAACAGAATTAAAAATTTTAAAAAAACCGGCCCTTGGGATCGAACACTGGACCTTCGAATTACCAGTCTGTTACCTTACCGTCCTATTCGTTAGGAAATTTCGTACTTCCGGAACTGAATTTGATCCTCATAACTTTATCGCCGTTTACCTTGTTCGGGGAAACAAAATTCGATCGGAATTGTTCAGAAGTTATTTGATCATGTGAAATAATTTAATCATGTCAAAGAATGAAAGAAAAATTGAAGCTTTGGTAGTACATTATTGGCCCGACAAGCGATCAATGCTCAGGAGCCAAGCCTTGGGACTCCATTATTCGATCAACGCTTGGCCAATTCTGGCAGGCCAAACTACGGTGCATCATTGCTCAGCCAATCCTGAAGGCCCGAACGACGTTGTACCGATGCTTGGCAAAGGTTACCAGGGAGCCATGGTTACCAGGCTTTGGCATGCGAATTCTTGGCTGATGTTCGGCCAAGAGTCGAGCATTGGGTGATTCCTACCCGGGACGTGGTGGATGATCCTCTTCACCGAGAAGCTACACATTTTCCATAAGTTTAAGATTCACTAGATGACAAACCTAATTCGTTTTTCACTCACAAAAATTCTAACGACACTCTGCCGCAATTAATATTTCCACGTTCAGGAAACAGGAAAGAGGTTATGCAATCTCTTCATATGAGAACTTCCATTTCGTGAAGGGATCGTGAATCCGTTAACGAAATTGATGCACGAATTGTCTGATTCGTTTACGATTTTTATTTCGTCAACGAAAACAGTTTCCCATGCGTCGAGAATAGGCCCCCAGGGAAGGAGCGAAAATAATATATCACATGCCTAGGGCAGTAATGTAAGAAATGTCTCAGAGCACATGTAATTGTTGGCCGAGGTGAAGCCGAGGTCAACAAACATGTGCTTTGAGGCTTCCTTACTTACTGCCCAAGGTGTGTATACTATTTTTCTACACACTGGGACGGAAGTGAGCTGACGTTCGAGCGCAGTGAGGGCCGCAAGTCTCACGTTCGACCCAGTGTCCAGAAAAAAAAATTACGCCCTTTTGTTATGTAAAAAAAAATTAAAAAATGGTGCTCACGCCCTTTTGTTTCTAGGTCAACGACATCATGAAAAACATTGTGAGATATTTTTCAGACATACGCCCCTTTCCCTTTGAAAAGTACTTTTTTTGGCACTTACGCCGTTTATTCAAGATTTGCATGAATGGATGTAGCTTTAAGGATCATGCGGATTCAGGCGTCCAGGTTTCGGAACTATTTTCTGAGAACACAAAATCCACTCGTTGGTTTCTATATAGCATAGGATTTCTACTATCCGTCTGAAAAAAATCATGAAAAAGCTCATGAACTGATGCATAACAAGGGAAAGTAAATGAATCTCATTTTGCATTATTGAAGAATATTAAATATACCAGTGACTAGTTTCCAAGTTTTCCTGCAAGTTTTCCGGTTTATCACGCTGTTAAATCATTGGTAGGCATGAAGGATATATTAATATTTTCGAAAAAGGGCTGTGAAACATTTTTTTATCGCAGTTTTAAGGATTTTTTAATCATTTATTATGCATTTACATAGATATTACAAAAGAATCTATATTTTAGTTCCGTCTCCCCTCTGGAAAGTGAATGGTAGATACAAAGGTAATTATGCAGGAAAGGGGCCCCCCCTAAAATTAAATAATAATCAAAGTCAAATCTTCGGAAAAAAATATGGAATGCGCAAGCAGGATTTGAACCCACGGCCCTCTGATTACATGTCAGGTGCTCTGACCACTGAGCTATTGCGAGTTCCTATACTTTCCTTCAAATTTTTGACCAAGATATATTATAACCTTTTCGCCACCTCCCTTCCTGAGGTAATTTAAATTAATTTTAAATTAATTTTATTTGGATGGGCCGCTTTTCTGCATATTTACCGATGCAAATTTCATTGTGCAACCAAAAATCCCTCTAAGGCATATGGACGGATCCGAAGAAATACTATTCGCGGAGTTTCTAACACCAAATTGTTTGAATAAGTTCCGACCATAATACCAAACGGATAACCTCCGCATACAATAGGATTGCCAATATCAATCTGGAAAAATGATTGAACAAATGAGCTTAATATATTCATGAATGAAGAATATATGAAAATTCATCTTACAAACTCTGGACTGTCCACAGAGTACAGTTCCTTCGCAGCAATCTGGAAAGCTTTGAGCTGCACATCGTAGTTAATTAATATTACAGTAGCCTTTGTCAATTCCCTGTATTCTCTGTTACGTTCCGTGTATTTTCGTGTCCAGCGAAGTACCTGACACACTTGTTTTGTAGGAGAATCATCTGCATCTGCGAATCTAAATCTCTGGACTGTTGGACTCCATGAAAATGGTGTGAACAGCTGATAGTAGAATGAAATACTCGTAATCACTGGGAGTCCTAGAGAATTTAATTGATTTTAAATTAGGAAAATACTTGCCGTTATGAGACCAATATCGTGCTCTGTCCACCAGCTTGAATCATTGACATTATAACTTGGTTTATAATTAGGATGAACTTCCATATGACTAACGGCATACCATTGTACTTTGCGGTCGGATCGCGATACCCTATTGCTTCCAGCAGCTATTTTCAATGGTTGTTTAGGGTAAATGTTACGAGTATCCTGGATACATTGTCCAGTAGTGATAACTTGATGAGTATTCAAGATAATTCCACCACATACAAGTCTGTTGCCATGCCAAATAGATACCACGTACGGAAAGTCACCTGTCTCAACATTCATCGCGGCACCTGCGAATTGAAAAGGGGATAAAGCCTAAGCCTTCAGTGCTTTTCTCTCTGATTAAGTCTCACCATTAATTGTTTCAGAAATCAATTCAGTGTAGTTCACCGTGGACAGGAAAGTTGCAGGACTTGTTGCTTTACCCTGCCGTGCCTCTCCGACAATCAATCCAACTATGGAATTCCCGCAAGTAATGGGACTGCCAAGATCTTCCTGCAATAATTTGACGCATGAATAACTGACGATTCTTCTCTTACAAATATTAGGGTTATTCTCCTTACGGTACTTATGAAAGCCGTTTCGACTAAGTCAATGAAACATTGTTGATTCGCTAGAACTTTTATGCCGAATTGTTCACATCTATTATTCTCCACCATGTATACAACATCCCACATCAGGACCACCTTTTCCAGATCACTCTCATCGGGATAATTCCAGGATATCATTATACACTCGAAACAACGATACGACTCCAAGTTTGTGGTACTGAGCGAGACTAGCTCATTCAAGAAATTCGACGGAAGAGGTTCTTTGAGCTGTTGTGTGAATTAAACAATTGTAATAGCTCTGTAGATTCGAAAAAAAAGTCTAGAGTAGATGGATACTTGCCTGTAGAACTGCGATATCGTTCTCCCAGTAGAGGTCACTCTGACTGGATGAAAGTCTTGTCAATTCTTGGTAATCAGGATGAGGTTCAATCGTCTTCACTGTTAATGCTCGAATATAGGGCCACTTCACCTCGGACATTCCCGGCACCACTAGAAGACCAGAAGCCGGATAAGGAATAACCACGTGTGCAACTGTTAGAATGTGATACCTATCAATGATAGTTCCACTACACAAATGAAATAGCTGGTGTTGAATAGAAACGACAAACGGAAATTCCATGTCAGCGGCCCGACGTCCATTCTTCATACTCTGTACCCCTAGAACAGATTGTTGACATTAATTTTATTAATAGTTCTGATTGATATTTAATGGTATAGGATTTATTCAATGAGAATTACCACAGAGTGTCAGAATTATAATCAGTGAATGAAAAATCTTCATTACATTCGCCAAGAACTGTGGTCGAGATATCTTATCTAGTTAACTGAGCTCTTGTCGTATAGCGGACTTGGTTTTATATTCGGAATAGTTATGTGGACATAGAATTTTTTCGCTCAGATAAGAGCTGGGAAACACATTCCACTAAACCGTCAGGAACATATTAAACCATTGATCTTGAGCAAACAATTATGAATTGAAATAGAATTTCTTGTTGAAAAATCACACACTTCTATTTTACGTTTCATTGGTCGATAGAAGTCATAGCGAATGCTCCCTGGCGGCACATTTATTCAAAATTACTTGCTGATTGATGGATATCATAAATTGATTAATTCTGGGGTATCATGGCAGTTAAACTCATTTGAATCATCTCCTTCCTTTATATCAATTGAAAAATGACAGATCTCTACAATTTCAAGATTTTCCTCTGAAAAAACTCTAATCATTGTAAAATATCATCTATTGTTATTTTAGATCATACTAGCTGCGAAACCCGGCGTTGCTCGGGTCGAAATACATCGTACGCTCAATGGTAATAGAATCACACACATTCTAGAATGTTCTCGAACTTTCTGGAATATTCCAAAAGACTCTCAAAACTTATGGAACATTTTAGAAAATTCTTGAACCTTCTGGAACATTCTATTATGTTCTTGAACTTTCTTGAACATTCCAAAAGACTCTCAAAACTCATGGAACATTCCAGAAGATTCTTGAACCTTCTGGAACACTTTAGTATGTTCTGGAACTTTCTGGAACATTACAAATATCTTCGAACTTTTTTGAACATTCTAGAAAATTCTTGAACCTTCTGGAACTTTCTAGTATGTTCTCGAACTTTCTGGAACATTGCAAAAGACTCTCAAAACTCATGGAACATTCCAGAAGATTCTTGAACCTTCTGGAACACTCTAGTATGTTCTGGAACTTTCTGGAACATTACAAATATCTTCGAACTTTTTTGAACATTCTAGAAGATTCTTGAACCTTCTGGAACACTCTAGTATGTTCTGGAACTTTCTGGAACATTGCAAATATCTTCGAACTTTTTACAACATTCTAGAAAATTCTCGAACCTTCTAGAACATTCTAGGATGTTCTCGAACTTTCCCGAATGCTCCAAATTATTATTGAACCTTTTAGAAAGTTTTTGAGAATTCTGCAACTTTCTGGAACATTCTAGAAGGTTCCTAAATTAATCCCGAGAACATTCTAGAATGTTAAAGATATTTCTCGAATATTCACACATATATACACTTCATGTCATTCAACACAACCCCGAGTCTATCTCAGTCATACAATGTTTTGGAGAAGGATGGAAATATCCCAACAGACATTTTTGCCACCCGCACCCACCCACTTCCACCCACCGAAGCCAAACTCCCTTACTTGAGAGTGCAGGCCACGGGCTATCTTTCACTACAACCCCTTGTGGGTGACAGTGGGTGGTTATAGAGAAAAGGCTGGACAAACCCACTAACACTTTCCTTTTATATATATATATAGATGAGAATAATTTGCAAAAATTATAACCCTAGAGATTATTGAGGATTATATATCTTCACTTTGTGACAAAGTCACAAAGTGGCGTAAGTGCTGTGCTCAATATTACATTGATGTATGAGAATTAACGATTCGTTCAGTTCCCAACAATCATTCAGATTCATTACTGCACTCTTTTCCTAGTTCACTGATATCCACATCTGTATATATTTCAACGCTCAATTGCAGTATGTCGCAGTTATCGTGAACAATGTGATTTTGATCAGAAGAAAAAAATACAGAAATAAATAGAAAAATCATGGAAATTGATTTCTCAGTGGAGAAAATGAAAGTATGTATGAAATAATGATTTTCAGTTCTACTCTTTTTATTTAACAGCATCTCGATAGATAATGGGAGTACAATTATCCTTTTCTCACAGAAATCTTTCATTTTTCTTAATATTTTGAGCTGAGAAGTTCAATTTTTTTGATTTCAATACTTCTTGTTACCATAGAGAACATTATTTACAGTTACGTCGATCAAAGAAAAGTTTCACAAGTAACATATACGGCATTTCAAACATCACTGACATTACATATGAGAAGATGTATGTGACAACCAAGTATCCAACCCAGGAAATCCCCTGAAAATTAAAGTGAGAAAGGAATTAGTTGATAATTGAAAGGAATGGATTATAATTCTTACATTGAGACAATCATGCGAATTTTTTTGACTCATCAACACTCACCGTGCTTAATATATTCAAATGAATAGCTGACTCACTGAGCGAACTGACTGTAGAAATGATAATCGGATTAAGAAGATAAGCTGCATAGGTGAGTTTACTTAATGGTGACCATAACTTCCATGCCAGTATTTGATTGACGATTCCTGAAACGAAATATGAATAATTAATCAATAAAGCAATTGAATTCTCCATCGGATTTATTCTCCAGGACATGAAGAATACGAAACTTATCATTGTCGAAGCAAAAGTTGGCAGTGAAATGAAGCAATGAGATGGGTCAATTCTAATTTGCATTTAATTTCCTACATTATCTTAAATTTTGAAAGAGATAGAGGGAATTTCGAAAGAAACTTTTGGCGTTTTCGATTTGCTGCACTGCACCGGTGTAGTGTAGAAAACTAACCTAATGTGAGCGCCCTCACGCGCGGCTCTTTTAAAATTGTTCGGTTCGAGTAAAATAGTCTACATTTTTTTAATTAAAAAATTAGAACAAATTGTCATTAATTGAATGAAGCAATGATTCACGAATTATAGGATTTTTCAGAATCAAGTTGTGATTGCGAAGAAAAAATGGTAATATTAATGGAAAATGATTTGACGACATGAGGTCAAGGCACTCTGAGCATGAAAGATTTTACTGAAAATATTGTGAGCAATTGTGCAGATACACAGGTGCGGGTATTAATTATGACTATACATATCTTTCCATTTGAACAATTGCTAACAATATTTTCAATGAAATCTTTGGTATTCAGAATGCCTTGACCTCATGTCGTTAAATCATTTCCCATTGATGCTGCCATTTGCTCGTTGTCATCACGACTCGATTCTGAGAAATTCAGTAATCCGTAAATCATTGCTTCATTCAATTGACGGCAATTTATTCTTATTTTTTAACAAAAAAAAATGTAGACTATTTTATTCAAACCGAATAATTTTAAAAGAGCCGCGCGTGAGGGCGCCCATATTAGGTTAGTTCCCTACACTACACCGGTGCAGTGCAGCAAATCGAAAACGCCATTTCTTGTTGAGGAAAACTAAAGCTGCAAAAAAAGATCATTGCAGGAATCTGTTTATCTCGTTCAGATTCCGAGATGTTCTATATTATCTGATGTCATAGTCAGCACCACTCATCTCGTTCTACCAATTTACTTCAGAAATAACTCACCAGCATTATTTGTATAGCATGCAGTGACAATCCATGCAATGGCGAGACTCCAGACTGTTCTACTGACAGCTACATAGATAGATGCTGCTAGGACGGATATTCGTTTTTCAATTAGGCCGAATTGCACAAGAAGAAGACTGACAATGGAAACAGTCCAAAGGAGCTGTATGGTTATCTGCACCACATATTTTTCAAATAATTAAATTTATGTTAATTTCATTGGAATCTTTTTGATAATTCTATTCAAGCTGATCCATTAGTTTCTGTTCTGTGGTCATTAGAACTAGATATTTTCACGAGGGGGAGAGATTTTCGAAAAGCCAGAGGGAAAAGTCCGATATTTCCAAGAAAAATCCTCGAATTTCCAAACAAAAACATTGAATCCTTGAAAGAGTTCTATCTAGGACCATTCGTTCAGAATGTCTATCTTATCTCAATTTTCCTCAGTTTCATTGCCCTTCAATATAATAAATGTAACAACGAGCATTACCTTGCTGAACGTGTATTCATCTTTCATATTAACAATCATGTAGCCAGTTGCGAGTCCAACCAGATAAGGACCGATACGTGTCCATGGCGGGAAGTACAGAAGGTTGAACGTATGGACATACTGATCTACACTATTTTGATAAAAATGCTAGAAAAATCATTTGAAGCCAGATTAATTTAAGAGGATTACATTCAACTCACGTGAGTACATAATCAAAGTCATAGGCCGTGTATCCAGTGATTATAATCGATGAAAGTAGCAGTGCAATGACAATGCCAATAGCAGTCCGTGGATGCCTGATTATTAAGAGTACATTATGTTAGTTTTCATTGAAGAATTGGGAAGGAATTTATTACTAAAAATTATTTTACTTGGGAGAAATCAACAATACTATTGTTGCAATTATGAAGAATTGCATGTCATCTGAAAGATACCATGTCCAGGATGCGCACTAGATCACAAAAAAAGAAATATTAGTTCACAAAACTCATTTGAGGAACTTTGAACTTTGAAAGATTTCAACGAGAGCCTTTTCAATTTAGTTCCCGTGAATTATTTCATTGAGAATGAATGCATAAATAGATAATAAGTCTTATTTTACTTCTTGATAACTGGAAACCATTTACCAAATCATCATAATGAAAAAAATTGTGGATATAGAGTAAATTTCTCCACCAATATTTCGGACACTGTTCCTGTGGCTTTTCGTATCTTTGAAATTGAGATGTTTCAGCAAAGTAGCCACCAAATATCTCGAAAATACCCATTACTACAATAAAAATTGGTGTGAGTCTGGAATAGTAAAAAAAATGAAAGCTGAATCAAGTAAATGAATCACATTGTTGCCTTAGAGTCATAATAGCTTAAGTGCCGTGCTTATACACAGCACTTACACCACTTTGTTTCGAATGCGAAGATATATATTAGTTGCATTACCTGAAGTATCTCTTGATCAAAGCTTTGAAAAATTCCCCCCACTGAAAACCAGCCGTTGTATGCGCTTTCTCCCTTTTCATATTACTCCTGAAGAAGACGTAAGCAGCAAGAAAACCGGCCATGAAAAAAAACGTATCAACTGGAAAGGTTCCATTACTCAATAACTGAACTGGAATTTGTTCGGTGAGTCTTATCAGCCTGCCCATATTATCTGGGAAAAGATAATTCATTCACTCAAGATTCTCTCTACATAATCCCTTGAAGAAAAAACCTCAAAACATTCAGCAACGTATTCAAAAATTTACCCATATGATCTAGACTATAAAACATCATGTGCAATCCTATAAGTGCAAACATCGATATGACTCTCATGCCATGCAGACATGCAGTTCGACCTCCATCAGATGATACGTCAAAAATATTTTTCGAATTTGTATAAGCAGAGAAGCACATGAAAACAGATCCACCCGTAATTCCTAAATTTTCTTTCTTCACTGTATCCTCCACTGCTTGTTTTTCCTCTGAAAGAATTAATTATGAATTTATTTCCAAAATTTTTACACAAACAAAATCTAGGAAAAAATAAATACCTCTTTCCTGATCTTCATTATTACTTGCAGTTGATTTTTTCTTCTTCACTTGTTTCTGATGAATGCAAAGATCATACCACGTGCCAATGATAATCATTATTGAGGTGAAGATCACAATGAATCTGAATGTATTGAATCAAAAATGAAACAACGATTGAATAGAAAAAAGTTATGTGTAATGAAGTTGATACCAACCCAAGAGTAATTGATCTCCAATTTATAAGAAAATGATAATCACTCTTGAGATCTCTGACGCTCAAGAGAGTTATGTCCATATTATACATTTTGCTAATTGATAATGTCCTTTCTTTCGAGATTATTTGTAAAATCATGGCTAACTCATCTGAACTACACGAAGCTGGTAAACACAATCCCAGTGTGATAAATCCCTACAATCAATAATAATTAATATAATAATGAGACGTGCCGGAAAAAAATATTCAGATCCCATCGCATCTAATTTGATCACAGCAAATTAGACAGATCATAAATTTTGAAAAAATTTATTTTTCTCGCCAAAATTTTATCGTTGTGCTAGAGTGAAAAGGGCGTAAGTGGTAGACGTTTTCTACTTGTTACGTCCTCTTCACTCTAGGACCACGATATGATTATTGCTTTATTATATTTATGAATAACAATATAGTATTTTAAAAGCATAGTGAGTTTGAGGAACAAGAGAATAATAATTAATAAAACTTAATTACTCAAAATTATAACGTTCAGTCGAATCATATCCGATCGGATCTGACTAGATTCAATGAGATCTGATCAGATTTGAATATTTTTCTCGGGATATCAATTAATTAAGAATTAATTACATCAAGTGGTATATTGTACTGGTACTGCACTGTAGAATTGTGTGAAAAACGTGCTGAAAAATAATTTAATTTATATGGTGCAGTTTCCTCTTCTGGTTTTCTGTACAATGCAATAGCTTCAAGATACTCTGGATGCAGATCTAGAGGCTTTGGATTCATTATGTCATAGCACTGAGTCTCAACGCCCAACCAGAAACCATTTCCATGAATGAAACCAGGTTTCGGTGATCCACTGGCATCCAACACTAGAATCATTCAAATAATGAAGTTAAGAAGAATAATTAAAAAAAATTTCAGATTTAAGGCTTTTGCGGCCATTGTCATCATTAATATGTTCGGCTTCCGGATGAATGCGGTGTTGGATTTCAGCGTTGCGCCGACGTTTCGCAAACGTTAATTTGCATCTTCAGGGCTATGAGCTCCGATTTCGAGCTCCATGGTCAAAGGGTAGTCCTTATATACCCCTCCCAATGGAGGGAGGGGGTAGCTAGGGGTGAGAGTAGAGTCAATCAGGAATTTTTAATTGATCAGCTGGTCAATTAAAAACTCCTGATTGGCTGTGCCCTCACCCCTACCATCCAACGGAAGGGGTATATGAGGACTACCCTTTGACCACGAAACTCAGAATCGGAGCACATAGCCCTGAAGATGCAAACTGCAACGTTGGCGCAAAGCTGAAACCCGACGCGGCATGCATCCGGAAGCCAAACATATTAATCAAAACAATTGATGAAGAGTACTTTGCGCAATCCATCAAGATACTCTTTCATTGTAGAAAATTGGATAATCCAAAACAAAAAAGTCTCTTGACAAATTCACCTAAACACAATAGTTCCTAAAAAATCTAAAAAATAATGAAAATGCACAAACTTCGTAGACTCCAAACTTTCTGGGTATCAACACTGTTCTTAAATATCTCCAAGTCTCTACGACACTCGCTATGCGCCTCCAGATGATCAAAATTGTTCGCGATAGCGTAAGCTGGCATTATTCGTTCGATTTCAAGTGAATTATCCCCCGAAATTTTCGTTATTGATATTAAAATTAACGCGAACCTTATTACAGCTCCGGTTGTCATTTTTATTGGAATTTTATGAAATTCACAGGTCATTATTTCATCGCTAACTCTTTTATCCCTGAAGGCATCCTTTCGAACGGAAAATTCTAGTAATTGACTTGGAAGTAACTTGAAATCTCAAACCATTTTAGGGAGAATCATTGAACGGAACTATCGACTCTCAAGCTGGCGTGATGAATATGTAGGATCTGGATACTCCTCTCCCTCCTTCAACTTCATCTTATTTTTTCAACATCATGAATGCATCGAACTTCGATAATAATGACTCGTTAACTACTTTTTGTTTATTGATGCATTTAGTTCACTCCGATAGTCAGGGTCATCTGCAAAGGCACGTGCTCTTTTTCTTGCAGTTCGAGATATAAAAAAAAACTTCTCTGCAACAAACAACTACTATGTTTGTTACTGTTATAGTAATCTATGAATCAGATGAGATAAACAAAAAAAACAAAGGTGTAATAATGTAAAAGGCCGAGAGGTCATACACGTGGAAATAAATACTACTTATTTCAATGAGATTGGAACAAAGATTCAAGGTAATGAAGATTTTTTTTCATGTGAATTTAATCAATGATTAATCTTCTATTGATGAAAAAAACCTCTTATGAATATTCAGTACGGAATAGTCAATCACAGAAGTGAGTTGAATTCAAGACAGATGAATTACTTTCCATTTTAAATAGCTAATTTTTCATTTACCATTGTTCATAGAAAGCAGAGAATAAAAAAGGGAATACTGAAGAATTAATTAAGTTAAAAAATCAGAAAGGATTAATAGAGAAATAATTCTTGAATTTTGGTTTCACATGACAATTCATGATGATATGTGAAAATATTGAATATTGCACTACAAGTTAATTCAGCCGAGTCATCCTGCGTGGAATTCATAATAACATAGTAACATTTGAAATCTTTGACCTCAAATGTTACATTCAACACTGAAATAAACGAATCACAATTTTTTGATTTTTATTAACTTTCATTTTTTAATGCCTCAAGACATAATATAATCGTTTCAACAATTATATATAATAAAATAAGTGTCATTCAATCGATGTCAAGTTTTTTGTATCTTCTTTCGACACCAAACAATTCAGAGGCACTATTCTGTTTACCAACACGCAATGTCTCGTTGACACGCATTGTCTGCTCATCCTCCAAGAAATAATCACAGGTCCATCTTCACCACCTGATTCATTTGACAATAATTCAACTGGCACGTGTTTTGCTAAAGTCTCGATTATCATGTGAATATGGAGCTGAGAAAAACAGAATTAATCCTTTTTAACAGAATTACCTTTTTTGGCCACTTTAAATCCAAATTTGAAGATGAAACATTTTATGAGTACAGTAACATTATAAGTTAGATTCGTATAATTATGAGGGTTCCAAAATTCTATAAAAATATTATTCAGATTTGAGAATTTTTTCTTTATCAACTTAAATCCAAGGTGACCAAAAATGGTGTAAAAGTGGCCAGAACTGGTGCTCCTACCCTAATCCAAAGAATTTCAGGCCGAATTGCATTCTGCCGATATCTCAGAAACTATGAAATTTCTTATAAAAAAAGTTTCTTGACAAATTTCCATAAGTCCACTAGTTTCAAAAATATTCGCATGAAAAGCTCATAGAATTCAATACCGAGAAAAAAATAATGGTAAAAGCTATGAAATATTGATACCATTGGTCTTCAGCAAATATTTTTTCGAAATAATAAAGAAGTTTCTGAATTTAATTAATTCAAACAAATTAACTAGTTTAATCGACCAAATTCTATAAATTCAACAGATTTCTTAGTTATTTCAAAAAGATATTTTCTAAAGACCAATGGCATCAATATTCGATTTTTTTCGCCAATTTTTTTTTTGTCAGTGAAATAATCGTTTTTACAATGTTCATCAGTTCCTTCTTCATGAATAGTTTCATCATGTTCAAAATAATATCCATAACTGGCATGGAATTAATGGAGTGCAAAGCCTTGAGGCGAACCGGTAGTCCTACCTGGAGGAACGTCAGATACTTCTTGAGGCCCAGAGGACTCAATCGGCCGGCGTGACCAAAGCTTATGCCTTGGATGTCTACAACAAAAATATGCCCCGTCATCGTTGCCTTTTCTCGTATCCATAAATCAGTAACCATGTTCCAATACTTCATGCAGTCATTGTAGACATAGTGAGATGGATCAAGGCCAAGGAATCGACCATAGGCTATTTCGTATCCTTCGGGAGTTTTGCCTTCGAGTGGCATGTAGCATCTGTTGGTTGAATTTATTTATAATTCTTGAATTCAGGGCAAAAAACGATTTTTTTCTGAATATCTTGGAGTTTAAGGGAGATAGAGAAATTTTGGTAATTCATCAGTTTCACTCTGCCAAATATTACAAAATTTTTTAATAATTTTACCGAATTTTTTGAATTAAATTGTTGTGTTCCGATGTAGCAAGGGTCGGTGACAAGATTTCGAGGAAGACGGACCAAATCCTAATTAAATTTTTACCAAAAACAACAAACTTTTTTTGGAAGTCAATAACCAATTTTTTCAAAAAACAACAATTAAATGAAATTGAGATTATCACCACGTTTTGCGTAACCCAAGGCCACGACGGGGACGTAGTGGTGCATAGGCCTCAAAAAAACCTATCACGACCTATCCTATGCGACACTCGGGATTTTGATGAAGAAATTTATTGACTCAAACACCGCTCACCTTCATTGAGCATTAAAAATTTCAATTTTTCAATTTATTAAGAAAACAAGTACATGGAGCATTAAAATGCGTACTTTTTTCTCGAGTCAATAACTTGTACACATCGCGTGGAACAATATCAATCAAAAATTACCTCATAGAAATTGAAACGAAAAAAAACAAAAAAGCGAAAAAAAAAAAAAAACCTCAATAAATTTAATACGGATTAAATGAAACTTCGAAATACTCATCTGAAATTTGGATTTTCCAAAAAAAAAAACCATTCGCAGTGGTGGCAACTAACTTTTATTACAAAACACACAGTTTTGATGTTTCACTGCAGAGAACCAAAATTATACTGGTCTAGAAAAGGCTCATTTGGTTGAATTACCAAATTTGCCGTTTTCTTAAGACCATTGGTCTCTGTTTATCATTGTGTTTTCACACCAACTGTCTTTGTCAGGAAGAAATCGATTATTTCACGACTACCTCACCTCTCATCATGCCCCCTCCCCCACACTCAATCAAAACAATGAACTCAACTCTCTTTTAAATTTAATATTTTTCTCTATTACTCTAAAATGAAATAAAATAAAATTTGATTAAGCAAGAATGTTATATTCATTGAGTTGTTGAACACAATGAATAAAATTCAAGTTTTTTGACTCGAAATTCACAACTCCACTTATTTTTTAAAAAAATTTTTGTAATTATAATTTTCGAAAATAAAACTCAATGCGAGCCTAGAATAGGCGCACTAAACATGACGGATGAAAAAAATTTCAAAGAAAACGTTCAAAACACTATTTTTCAGTTGGCAGAGCTATACTGCGGAATTACCGAAATTTTTATTATCTGTTTTGGAGCTTTGATGTTTCTCTCCGAAAAAGGCAGCAAAATTCCACTATCTCGTTCAAAACTGAGTTCTTCACTCATTCATTCAAATCATACGGGATTCAATCTGTTTATTTCTTGAAAAAACCACACGCGGCCGTTACGACCCAATCGTTGAGCAGATGGATCAAGCAAGTTCTTGATTCAAAGGGACTTGACACTGATAAATTCACAGCATATAGTACGCGACATGCGGCAGCATCAACTGCAAAGAAAAACGGAGTAAGCATCGACCTCATCCGGAAAGCTGCAGAGTGGACAGAAAATTCTCAAGTTGTTACCAAGTTTTACGATAGAAAAATTGAGGCCGACCGTACTGTCTTAGCCAAGTCGATATTGAAATCCAAACAAAAGAAAGCTAGTGCAACAAGTAAATAATTGAGATTTTTACTAAATTTTTATTTCTCTCTGTCAATACTTTGTTAACAACGAAATACAGGGGTTTTTTCGTCTTGAAAACCAGCTTCATGCTTGCCGTGACTCCTCTTTGAACGTCTACACACGGTGATCTGAAGGAGGAGGCGCGTAATACAACTGAACGATTAAACAAACTTACCAAGTGAAGTTCTATCATAATTGTATCAAGCGCTTCCTCCGAAGATCAGTCCCACCTTATTGATTCCCATACTGATCTTCATCAACCCCTATTACGAAAAGTCGTTCGGCAGCACTTTGGAGAATGATGAATTCGGACCATTCCGCTGTGAGGCGGATCAGGATCTCAGATGGGTAGGCGACTAAATTCTTTAGTTACTTACTTTGAACTTTGTGGCGCTGGGAGCATTGGAGAGGGTACTACACACGGGGCATGTTCTGAAATTCACTGCCAATGTACTGAAAATGTATACTTTCTGTCACTGAAACTGTACAATTCCGGAACATGCCCACGGTGATCTTCAGAGGAGGCGCTTCATACAATGACGATAGAACTTCACTTGGTAAGTTCGTTTAATCGTTCAATTAGCATTTGATCTTGCTACATGATCTCAAACTTTGAACGAGATAGAGAAAATTGCGCCATAAAGATTTTTTGTTGGAAAAAACTCGATCTTCAAAAAAGATTATCACAAAAATTTATTCACCTCGTTTAGATTCTGAGATATTCTATATAATCTCATGTCCTAGTCAGTTCCACTTGTCTCGTTCTACCACGCAACTACTGAAATCACTCGTCAGCATAATTCCTATAGCATGCAATCTATGCAATGGCGAGACTCCAGACTGTTCTACTGACAGCTGCATAGATGGATGCGGCTATGAAGGATATTCTTTTTTACTAATAATAAAAAAAAATGAATTAACTCGGTTCATTTGGGCCCTGTACTGCTATGATTAAATGTCCAGTGGCTACTGATAATGACTTTTATATGAAAAAATCTGAAACCATCCAGAAAATTTTGAAATTTCGAATTTCTTTCCCCATCTCGATATTGTTTTTGTAAAAATTACTACGAGTGACCATTGGGTACAGAAACAAGGTAGTTCAGACTCCAGTGAGACCAGCGCAATCAATTTTTCCTGAAGAAATCGAGAACAGCAATTAGGAACACTCGACTAATTTAGGTATTATGATCTTCTGAGAGATGGAATAGGAAAGATAATAAAAAGACTGTAACATACCAAAATTCTTAAATTACTTATTTTCAACTAGTTCTTAGACTTGAGAGAGAGGGAATGAGAAATGAGAAGGCAGAACACAAATTTAAAGAGAAAAATAAAACAATTTATTCAATTTCAACTTACTACTACATAAAGAAAATCAGTATAGATGTAAAACGGGAAAATAATACATATATATATTTTGGAAAGTGTGGGTGTGTGTGGGTGGAATGAATGAAATGTGTGTACTATATATAAATTATCAATGAAAAATTATACCAAGTATATAACGTTTATACATAAAATGAAATTATCAATTTTTAGGAATTCAATAATAATAATAATAATAACACTCGGAAACGCGAGTTCGTTGTGCTTCACTTGGGAGTCCCCGATACTCCGTCGTTTTTTAACCTCAGGAAGTCGGCCTTCCGTTGGCAGAATGTCGGCGTAATGTTGGTAGGATGTCGGCAGAGTATTGTCAGAATACTGGCTGTCAACGTTGCCCACGCGGAGTGCAGAACACTCGTTGTGGTAAGGATTTGGGAGTGAGACACTCTCGGAAGTCTCCTCCGTTGAGTGGGCCTCAGGTTGTCGAAACCGCCGTTGGCCAGGGGGTGAGACACTCTCAGGATTTTACTCCGTTGAGTTGGCTTCGGGAGATCCGTAACCTCCGTTAGCCGTGAGCCGTCTGATTAATTTGGGCGAGCGTCGCCCTTTTATACCCGCCAGAGCCTTCCCCCACCACTAACTGTCACGTGACGTTGTCATAGCAACGGCTGTAGTGGGGGTAGGACCATGTATAGCGCTCGGGCTGTGTGCGACGTTTTTCATACGTTGCAAGACCTATAAACTGAACGAACGCCCTAGTCACGCCACACATACGTCATTAATTACGACTTTCTGTTCCTTCAACTCTTCGTTGGTTATTTTTGTTCATTACATCATAAAAAGCATTGTGAGATATTTTTTAGGCCTACGCCCATTTCTCTTTGAAAATTAGTTTTTTTTTTTGCACTCACGCCATTTAGCTCTTAAAGCGTCGATATTATTAAAATCTCCTGAATTGTTCAAGAATTGCATAAATGGACGTAGCTTTGAAAATCATGCGGATTTAAGTGTCCAGGTTTCAAAACTATTATCCTAGAGAACATAATCCACTCGTTGGTTTCTATATAGCATAGGATTTCTATCATCCGTCTGAAAAAATCATGGAAAAGGTCATGAACTGATGCTCAACAAGGGAAAATAAAAGAATCTCATTTTGCATTATTGAAAATATTGAATATACCAGTGACTAATCTCCAGATGAATTATGAGTCGTAATATATTAGCAATAAGGATGCAGGTATTCCGGTTTATCACGCTGTTAAATCATTAGTAGGCATGGAAGGATATATTAATATTTTCAAAAAAGGGCTACGAAACATTTTGTTTATCATTTATTATGCATTTACATAGATATTACAAGAGAATTTATATTTTAGTTTCGTCTCCCCTCTTAAAAGTTAATGGGAGCTACAAATTTCATTATGCAACCAAAAATCCCTCTAAGGCATATGGACGAATGCAAAGAAATATTATTTGTGGAGCTTTCGACACCAAATTGTTTGAATAAGTTCCGACCATGATACCAAGCGGATAACCTCCGCATATAATAGGATTGCCAATATCGATCTGAAAAAATGATTAAACAAATAAGCTCAATAGGTAAATCTATATATTAGGGGCTTTTTTTATGTAATTTGAAAATTTCAGAATCAAATTTCGGAATAAATTGGGAATGCGCAAGCGAGGTTTGAACTCACAATCATCAGATTACATGTCTGGTGCTCTACCAATTGAACTATTGCGAGTTCCACTATTTACTTTCGAATGTTTGATTCCGATATATTATCGTATTTTCTCCACTTCCCTCCCTGAGGCAATTCTAATTTAATTTTAAATAAATTTCATTTTGAAAGGCCGCTAATCTTCAGATTTACCGCTCAATATATTCATGAATGAAGAATATATGAAAATTCATCTTACAAACTCTGGACTGCCCACAGAGTACAGTTCCTTTGCAGCAATCTGGAAACTTTTGAGCTGCACGAGCGGTTGATCGTAGTTCATTAATATTACATTAGCCTTCGTCAATTTCCTGTATTCTCTATTATGTCCTGTGTATTTCCGTGTCCAGCGAAGTACTTGACACACTTGTTTGGTAGAAAAATCATCTGTATCTGCGAATCTGAATCTCTGGACTGTTGGACTCCATGAAAATGGTGTGAACAGCTGACAGTAGAATGAAATACTCGTAATCACTGGGACTCCCAAAGAATTTGATTGATTTTAAATTAGGAAAATACTTGCCACTATGAGACCAATATCGTGCTCTGTCCACCAGCTTGAATCATTGACATTATAACTTGGTTTATAATGAGGATGAACTTCCATATGACTAATGGCATACCATTGTACTTTGCGGTCGGATCGCGATACCCTATTGCTTCCAGCAGCTATTTTCAATGGTTGTTTAGGGTAAATGTTACGAGTCTTCTGGATACATTGTCCAGTAGTGATAACTTGATGAGTATTCAAGATAATTCCACCACATACAAGTCTGTTGCCATGCCAAATAGATACCACGTACGGAAAGTCTTCTGCCCCAATATTCATCGCAGCACCTGCAAATTGAAAAGGGGATAAAGCCTAAGCCTCCAGTGCTTTTCTCTTTGATTAAGTCTCACCATTAATTGTTTTAGAAATAAATTCAGTGTAATTCAACGTGGACAGAAAAGTTGCAGGACTAGTTGCTTTACCCTGCCGTGCCTCTCCGACGATCAATCCAACTATGGAATTCCCGCAAGTAATGGGACTGCCAAGATCTTCCTGCAATAATTTGACGCATGAATAACTGACGATTCTTCTCTTACAAATATTAGGGTTATTCTCCTTACGGTACTTATGAAAGCCGTTTCGACTAAGTCAATGAAACATTGTTGATTCGCTAGAACTTTTATGCCGAATTGTTCACATCTATTATTCTCCACCATGTGTACAACATCCCACATCAGGACCACCTTTTCCAGATCACTCTCATCGGGATAATGCCAGGATATCATTATACACTCGAAACAACGATACGACTCCAAGTTCGTGGTACTGAGCGAGACTAGCTCATTCAAGAAATTCGACGGAAGGGGTTCTTCGAGCTGATTGTGTGAATTAAACAATATTAATAGCTGTGTAGATTCGAAAAAAAAAAGTCTAGAGTAGATGGATACTTGCCCGTAGAACTGCGATATCGTTCTCCCAGTAGAGGTCACTCTGACTGGATGAAAGTCTTGTCAATTCTTGGTAATCAGGATGAGGGTCAATCGTCTTCACTGTTAATGCTCGAATATAGGGCCACTTCACCTCGGACATTCCCGGCACCACTAGAAGACTAGAAGCCGGATAAGGAATAACCACGTGTGCCACTGTTAGAATATGATATCTATCAATGATAGTTCCACTACACAAATGAAATAGCTGGTGCTGAATAGAAACGACAAACGGAAATTCCATGTCAGCGGCCCGACGTCCATTCTTCATACTCTGTACCCCTGGAACAGATTGTTGACATTCATTTTATTAATAGTTCCGATTGATATTTAATGGTATAGGATTTATTCGATGAGAATTACCACAGAGTGTCAGAATTATAATCAATGAATGATAAATCATCATTACATTCGCCGAGAACTAAGATCGAAATGTCTTATCTAGCTGACTGAGCTCTTGTCGCATAGCTGACGTAGTTTTATATTCAGAATAGTTATGTGGACATAGAATTTTTCCGCTTAGATAAGAATTGGAGAACACATTCCACTCAACCGTAAGGAACATATTAAACCATTGATCTTGAGCAAACAACTATGAATTGAAGTAAAATTTCTTCTTGAGAAATCACACACTTCTATTTTACGTTTCATTGGCAGAAGTCATAGCGAATGCTCTCTGGCGGCACATTTATTCAAAATTACTTGCTGATTGATGGATACCATAAATTGATTAATTCTGAGGTATCATGGCAGTTAAACTCATTTGAATCATCTCCTTTCTTCAATTCAATTGAAAAATGATATATCTCTACATTTTCAAGATTTTTTTCTGAAAAAACTCTGATCATTGTAAAATATCATCTATTGTTATTTTAGATCATACATATAAATCATGAGTTAACAATTGATATACATAAGCTTTCCGTGAAGTCCTGCACTATAAAAAGAAGATTTGATTCTTTCATTCCCAGCCTTTTTCCTATGTATCACTTTCAGAATTAGCTTCAAAAATCCAGATCCCTCATATGGTCGTATGCGATATTGAAACGTTAAATCAATTCCACCCAAATTTATAAAATGATGAGAATAATTTGCAACAATTATAACCCTAGAGATTATTGAGGATTATATATCTTCACCTTGTGACGAAGTCACTCAGTCATTCAGATTCATTACTGCATTCTTTTCCTAGCTCACTGATATCCACATCTGTTTATATTTCAACCCTCAATTGCAGTATGTCGCAGTTATCGTGAACAATGGGATTTTGATCGGAAGAAATAAATACAGAAATAAATAGAAAAATCATGGAAATTGATTTCTCAGTGGAGAAAATGAAAGTATGTATGAAATAATGATTTTCGGTTCTACTCTTTTTATTTAACAGCATCTCGATAAATAATGGGAATACAATTATCCTTTTCTCACGGAAATCTTTCATTTTTCTTAATATTTTGGGCTGAGAAGTTCAATTTTTTTGATTCCAATACTTTTTGTTATCATAGAAAACATCATTTACAGTTACGTCGATCAAAAAAAAGTTTCACGAGTAACATATACGGCATTTCAAACATCACTGACATCACATATGCGAAGATGTATGTGACAACAAAGTATCCAACCCAGGAAATCCCCTAAAAATTAAAGTGGAAAAGGAATCAATTGATTAATTGAAAGGAATGGATTACAATCTTTACATCGAGACAATCATTCGAATTTTTATGACTCATCAACACTCACCATGCTCAATATATTCAAATGAATAGCTGATTCGTCCAGCGAACTGACTGTAGAAATGACAATCGGATTGAGAAGATAAGCTGCATAGGTAAGTTTACTTAATGGTGACCATAACTTCCATGCCAGTATTTGATTGACGATTCCTGAAACGAAATATGAATAATTAATCAATGAATCAATTGTATTCTTCATCGGATTTACCCTCCAAGACAGGAAGAATAGGTACGAAACTTATTATTGTCGAAGCGAAAATTAGCAGTGAAATGAAGCAATGAGATGGGTTAATTTCAATTTGCATTTGATTTTCCTACATTATCTCCAATTCTGAAGGAAATAGAGGGAATTTTGAAATAAACTTTCTTGTTGAGGAAAACTAAAGCTGCAGAAAAAGATCATTACAGAAATTCGTTTATCTCGTTCAGATTCCGAGATGTTCTCTATTATCTGATGTCATAGTCAGCTCCACTTATTGCATTCAACCAATTCACTACTGAAATTACTCACCAGCATTATTTGTAGAGCATGCAGTGACAATCCATGCAATGGCGAGACTCCAGACTGTTCTACTGACAGCTACATAGATAGATGCTGCTAGGACGGATATTCTTTTTTCAGTGAGGCCGAATTGCACAAGAAGAAGACTGACAATGGAAACAGTCCAAAGGAGCTGTATGGTTCTCTGCACATATTTTTTAAATAATTAAATTTATGTTAATTTCATTGGAATCTTTTCAAAAATTCTATTCAAGCTGGTCCATTAGTTTCTTTCCTGCGGTAATCAGAACTAGATATTTTCACGAGGGGAGGAGATTTTCGAAAAGTGACAGGGAAAAGTGTGATATTTCCAGGAAAAATCGTCAAATAAAAAAAAATTGATTCATTGTCTCAATTTTGCCTAATTCCATACCCCCCCCCCCCCCTCCCTACTGTGATAAATGTAACAACGAGCTGAACAAATTACCTTGCTAAACTTGTATTCATCTTTCATATTAACAATCATGTAACCTGTTGCGAGTCCAACCAGATAAGGGCCGATATGTGTCCATGGCGGGTAGTACACGATGCTCAACGTATGGATATACTGATCTATACTATTTTGAGAAAAATGCTATAAAATTTATTTGAAGCCAGATTGATTCAAAAGGATCATATTCAACTCACGTGGGTACATAACCGAAGTCATAGGTCGTGTATCCAGTGATTATAGTCGATGAAAGTAGCAGTGCAATGACAATGCCAATAGCAGTCCGTGGATGTCTAATTATTAAGAGTACATTGTGTCAGTTTTCATTCGAGAATAGGAAAGGTATTTATTATTAAAAATCATCTTACTTGGTAGAAATCAATAATACTATTGTTGCAATTATGAAGAATTGCATGTCATCTGAAAGATACCATGTCCAGGACGCGCACTAAATCACAACAAAACAAAGTTTAATTCACAAATCTCATTTGCAGAACTTCGAACTTTAAGAGATTTCAACAAGAGCCTTCTCTGTTTAGTTCTCGGGATATTTCATTGAGAATGATTAAAAAAATGAAGGTGAATCAACAATAGCGCGCGAAGGTAACGCAACTGCTGCAATGCTACGTTAAATTTGCGAAAAGCAAATCAAAGTCCAATAACGCGAAGCTAAGCGCAGCCGAACAAAGCGAAGCAGTTCCTCCAGAATTAACCTAGAGAATATTGAACCATTTGGGGAAAATACTGATTTTCGGAAAATGACCTATAAATATTTGAACGATTGATTTGAAAAAAATTTTAACCCCATAAGTTGATGAGAAATGAGCTCACTTTCCATTTGAGATTAACTCCAGGTCACTACGGCCAAGAGAACCGAAGATATCGCCGAAAAATTGAATTTTTTAAATTGTCAAAAGTGAAAACCCTTTAAAACTTGGCCAAAAAAGTGAATTTTCAAAAAAATTGAGAAAAAAAAATTTTGACACATGTTTTTTGTCTCAAATTTCCTCAGCTTTTCAATGAAATTATCAGAAAATTTCAATTCCGGACCGTTCAAGTGGAGTGTCCATTTTACCCCACTTTCCTTTCAATTAAAATATATAAGTGGTCTCACGCATCAATTTCACGCGATCTCTAAATGTACAATTTCCCTGTGCAAAATGATTTATTTAAAACAAAATAAAGGCAAATGAAAAGAAAAATTGTTTATTTATTCTCTTCGCTTCGCTTTATTGGGCTTTGGTTCGCTTTTCGCGCATTTAACGTAGCACCGCAGCAGTTGCGTTACCATCGCGCGCTATTGTATATTCACCTTTATTCAAATTCTTGATAACTGAAAACCATTTACCAACTCATCATAATGAAAAAAATTGTGGATATAGAGCAAATTTCTCCACCAATATTTCGGACACTGTTCCTGTGGCTTTTCGTATCTCTGGAATTGTGATGTTTCAGCAAAATAGCCACCAAGTATCTCAAAAACACCCATTACTACAATGAAAATTGGGGTGAGTCTGGAATAGTAAACAAAATTCAAGCTGAATCAAGTAAATAAATCACATTGTTGCTTCAGATTCAAAATAGCTTAAGTGCCATGCTTATACATAGCACTTACGCCACTTTGTTTCGAATGCGACGATATACATTAGTTGCATTACCTAAAGTATCTCTTGGTCAAAGCTTTGAAAAATTCCCCCCACTGGAAACCAGTAGTTGTATGTGCTTTTTCGTTCTTCATATTATCCCTGAAGAAAACGTAAGCAGCAAGAAACCCGGCCATGAAAAAAAATGTATCAACTGGAAAGTATCCATTACTCAGTAACTGCATTGAAATTAGTTCGGTGAGTCTTATCAGCCTGCTCATATTATCTGCGAAAAGATAATTCATTCACCCAAGACTTTTTTGACATTATCCCGTAAGGAAAGAACCTTAACCCCTCAAGTACGGGGTCTATACGTCGTATATGTAGACCCCCTCTACTCGTTCCATCGCTCGGATCCATGCATCGTATTGACTCCGGTCGCAATAAAAAAATCCGTCAACAATAAAAAATCTGTTCTTTGATTACTATCAGAGATATTGGCACTAAAAAAATTGATTCGGATGGATAATGATATCATTTTTGAGGAACTCCCCGTCTGATGGGAACAGGCGGCGGCGTATCGGCCCCGTACTTGAGGAGTTAACAACGTATTCGAAAATTCACCTGTATAATCTAGACGATAAAACGATACGTGCAATCCTATGAGCAAAAACATCGATATGACTCTTAAGCCATGCAAACATGCAGTTCGACCTCCATCAGATGATACATCAAAAATATTTTTCGAATTTGTATAAGCAGAGAAGCACATAAAAACAGATCCAACCGTAATTTCCGAATTTTTTTTCTTCACTGTATTCTCCGTTGCCTGTTTTTCTTCTGAAAAAATTGATTATGAATTTATTTTCAATATTTTCACACAAACAAAATCTAGGAAAAAACAAATACCTCTTTCGTGATCTTCATTATTACTTGCGGTTGATTTTTTCTTCTCCACTTGTTTCTGATGAATGCAAAGATCATACCACGTGCCAATGATAATCATTATTGAGGTAAAGATTACAATAAATCTGAATGTATTCAATAAAAAATGAAACAACGATTGAATAGAAAAAAGTTATAATGTGTAATGAAGTTGATACCAACCCAAGAGTAATTGATCTCCAGTTTATGAGAAAATGATAATCGCTCTTGAGATCTCTGACGTTCAAGAGAGTTATGTCCATATTATACATTTTGCTAATTGTTAATGTCCTTTCTTTCGAGATTATTTGTAAAATCATGGCTAACTCATCTGTATTACAGGAAGCTGGTAAACACAATCCCAGTGTGATAAATCCCTACAATTAATAATAACTAATATAATAATGAGACGTACCGGAAAAAAATATTCAGATCCCATCGCATCTAGTTTGATTACAGCAAATTTGACAGATCAGAAATTTTGAAAAAATTTATTTATCTCACCAAAACAATATGATCATTGCTTCATAATATTTATAAATAACAGTATAGTTTTTTAAAAATATAGTGAATTTGAGGGACGAGAAAATAATAATAAATGAAACTTAATTACTCAAAATTATTACATTCAGTCAAATCATATCCGATTCGATGCAATGAGATCTGATCAGATTTGAATATTTTTCTTGGGATATCAATCAATTATGAATTAATTACATCAATTGGTATATTGTGCTGGTACTGCACTGTAGAGTTGTGTGAAAAACGTGCTGAAAAATAATTCAATTTATATGGGGCAGTTTCCTCTTCTGGTTTCCTGTACAATGCAATAGCTTCAAGATACTCTGGATGCAGATCTAGAGGCTTTGGATTCATTATGTCATAGCACTGAGTCTCAACGCCCAACCAAAAACCATTTCCATGAATAAAACCAGGTTTCGGTACTCCACTGGCATCCAACACTAGAATCATTCAAATAATGAAGTTAAGAAGAATAATCAAAAAAATTGATGGAGAGTATTATGCAGAATCTATCAAAATACTTTTTTTTTGTAGAAAATTGAATAATCTAAAAAAAACTCTCGTGATAAATTCACGTAAACACAATAGTTTCTAAAAAATCTCAAAAATAATGAAAATGCACAAACTTCGTAGACTCCAAACTTTCTGGGTATCAACACTGTTCTTAAATATCTCCAAGTCTCTACGACACTCGCTATTTGCCTCCAGATGATCAAAATTGTTCGCGATAGCGTAAGCTGGTATTATTCGTTCGATTTCAAGTGAATTATCCCCCGAAATTTTTGTTGTTGACATTAAAATTAACGCGAATGTTATTACAGCTCCACTTGTCATTTTTATTGGAATTTTATGAAATTCACAGGTCATTATTTCATCGTTTACTCTTTTATCCCTGAAGGCATGCTTTCGACCGGAAAATTCTAGTAATTGACTTTGAAGTAACTTGGAAACTTAATCCATTTTACGGATAATTGCTGAATTGAACTATCGACTCTTGAGCTGGTGTGATAAATATGTAAGATCTGGATACTTCTCTCCCTCTTTCGACTTTATCTTATTCTTTCAACATTATAAATTCATCGAGCTTCGATAATAATGACTCGTTAACTACTTTTCTTTTATTGATGCATTTTTTTCACTCCGATGGTCAGGGTCATGTGCAATGACACATGTTCTTTTTCTTCCAGTTCGAGATAAAAAAAAACTTATCTGCAACAAACAACTGCAATGTTTGTTACCGTTATGGTAATCTCTGAGTCAGATGAGATGAACAAAAAAAACCAAGGTGTAATAATAAATCGAAAAAAACTGTAATAATATTTCAAATATATGTTTTATTCACCATCAATGCGAAGTGCAAGTTCATCATTTATCCCAGTTTATTCCAATCAAATTGAGTGTATGAACAAGTAAAATTGGAGTGTAGGAATTTTCAATGCAATTTTAATTTTTCCATACAAAGTAATGAAGATTTTTCTCATGTAAATTTAATTAATAATTAATCTTCTATTGATGAAAAAAATTCTTTCATGAATATTCAGTACGGAATAGTCAATCACAGAAGTGAGAATAAATTCTTCCTATTAAATTTAATTCTCTGAATCCTTTTGTAGAGTAAAGTGAAACAATAAATTCAAGAAAGATGAATTACTGGCCATTTTGAATAGCTAGTTTTTCATTTACCATTGTTCATACGAAGCAGAGAATAGAAAAGGAAATACTAATGAATTAGTTGAGTTGAAAAATCAGAAAGGATTAAGAGGAAAATGATTCTTGAATTTTGGTTTTACATAACGATTAATGACGATACGTAAAAATATTGAACATTGCACGAGAAATTAATTCAGCTGAGTCATCCTGCGTGGAATTCATAATAACATAGTAACATTTGAAATCTTTGACCTCAAATGTTACATTCAACACTGAAATAAACGAACCATAATTTTCTTATTTTGGTTAACTCCCATTTTTTAATGCCTCAAGGCATAATATAATCGTTTCAACAATTACATATAATAAAATAAGTGTCATTCAATCGATGTCAAGTTTTTTGAAGCTTCCTTCGACACCAAACAATTCAGAGGCACTCTTCTGTTTGCCAACACGCAATGTCTCGTTGACACGCATTGTCTGCTCATCCTCCAAGAAAAAATCACGATTTGCCTCGAGTTTTTTTATATTTTTTGCATGAAGCTCTAATACAGGTCCACCTTTACCACCTGATTCATTTGGCAATAATTCAACTGGCACGTGTTTTGCTAAAGTCTCGTTTGTCACGTGAATATGGAGCTGAGAAAAATAAAATTAATTTATGAAGATTAATTAAATTGAGCAGAAAGAGATAATTCGAAGAATTTCAGGCTGATCATTCAGCCAATAGGTATCTCAGAAACTATGAAATTTCTTATGAAGAAGATTTTCTTGACAAATTTCAAGAAATCCACTAGTTCTAAAGATATTCGCATGAAGAGGTTAACAAAAATCAATACTGAGAAAAAAATCATGATAAAAACGATCAAATATTAATACCATTGGTCCTTAGCAATTTTTTTTTCGAATGATAAAAAAGTTGTTGAATTCACTAAATGTAGTTATTCAAACAAATTAACTAGTTTAATTGATTAAATTCTGGAAATTCAACAGATTCTTTAATTATTTCAAAAAAAAATTTGCCAAAGACCAATGGCACCAATATTTGCTTTTTTTTGTCAGTGAAATAATCGCTCTTACAATGTCCATCAGTTCCTTCTTCATGAACGGTTTCATCATGTTCAAAATAATATCCATGACTGGCATGGAATTGATAAAGTGCAGAGCTTTTAGGCGAACTGGTAGTCCTTCCTGGAGGAACGTCAGATACTTCTTGAGGCCCAGAGGACTCAATCGGCCGGCGTGACCAAAGCTAATGCCTTGGATGTCTACAACAAAAATATGCCCCGTCATCGTTGCCTTTTCTCGTATCCATAAATCAGTAACCATATTCCAATACTTCATGCAGTCATTGTAGACGTAGTGAGATGGATCAAGGTCAAGGAATCGACCATAGGCTATTTCGTATCCTTCGGGAGTTTTGCCTTCGAGTGGCATGTAGCATCTGTTGATTAAATTTATTTATAGTTCTTGAGTTCAGGGCAAAAAACGATTCTTCCTCTGAATATCTTGGAATTTAAGAGAGATAGAGAAATTTTGATAATCTTTTCTGGAGCTTTGATGTTTCTCTCCAAAAAAATCAGCAAAATTCCACTATCTCGTTCAAAACTGAGTTCTTCATTCATTCATTCAAATCATCTGGGAGTGTTCTGTATTTAGACCTCTTTCACTCTAAGCCTTACAATAAAGAACTTACGCCGTATTGAAGGCCTGCCGCAGGCCCTTGTTTCCAAATGGATCACGACTATTGAAAAATTCAGGCACATGAGAACGAATTGTGTAATAGGTTTCTATAGTATTTTTCGTTGGCTCCGAACGATAATAATTGCTATGAAGGAAGATTGCCAAATCGGTGTCTGGTATTTTTGGCAAATGCGGCTGTTTTTCACACCATTCATGAAGTGCACGAACGTCAGCCTCTTTGAGTTCAGGCTCACGCTTCAAGAGTTCCTCAAATGGCACTGGATGTACAACAGCCATTTTATTATTCTGAAAGATTCATCATTAGAAGCTTCATTTAATCGTCATTAATGATTTCTTTGGAGTACTTGATGGATGATTCATTTTAGTAGTAAACGAATGCGACGAAGTACTTTTAAAAATTGCATTTGAAAATTTCCGCAGATATCTCCGGAAGGAATAGGTTTAGGAGGTAAAACCTTCAATGCTTTTTTATGTAAAATTCAAGCCACTAAAAAAAGAGATTTTTCTCTGAGAAAACAGAGTATGTGTTTCGAAGATATTCACAAAAGAATGCATAAAATAATTAGACTCTCCCTGGACTACTTCAATCTAAACTAATTACCCGAAGCGACCGAGGAGCGACCTAACGACTTTGGTCGGATGTTGAGGGATTCCCCGGTGTTTTATTTTGGCTGTGACATTGCCGAATTCCCTCTACATTATCCAGTCGCGTTTAGCGAATTTTCGGCAACGTCACTCCCCCAGACAACTTCACTAAGGGCCAGTCTATAGAGGTAAAATTAACGCTAACTGCGGCTTAGGCTAATTATAACTTTGGAACGAATATCGTTAATTGCGGATTAACGTAACTGATGGTCAAATCCAGAATGACGATGAGGAATCAACAACTGAAGGGTAATACTGCTGTTCGCCATTTTTAATCCAAAAATTTCCGGTTACGTTAATGTGCAGTTAGCGATATTCGTCCCAAAGTTAAAGTTACGCTAACCCGCAGTTAGCGCTCATTTTGGCTCTATAGACGGGCACTCAGAGTGAGAAAAATTTCGCTAGCTCCTAGAATTTATTTTATTTTTCCATCAACTTTGTAGGATATCATTCGAGAAACATAATTGTTTGTCAAACACTTCAATGAATAAAATAAAATTTTCCCAGAGTTTTCCACTCAACCGATTGACAATAGAAAAATGGAAACGGCGCAACGCAGAGAATCTCTCATAACGTGACCAGTCTAGAGTTAATACCGACAAGATCAATCCTATTTCATCACTTCACTGTCAATTTAATTATCAGATAATTTTTTTTACCTTTATTTTATTATTAAGTTGAAGAAGAGTTTTTTTTCTCTGTTATGTCTGTTCAACAGTGATGTTAATACTGTACTGAGGAAAAATTCTACACTAAAGATACAATTGTGATACTAATATTACGGATATCATGGGAAACATGCAATTTATGCACTGGCGTGACTCCGCGTTGAAGAATGACATTGCAAGGCATGAAAGGATATAATTAAATTTTTCAGTATAATAATGTAAAGCACTAATCATCTTCTATTCTTCGAAGTTTGTAATTATTTTTGGTTCACAACAAATCAATAGTATTTAAAAAATATCTTTCTATTTTTAGAGTAAAAATTGATAACGAGCGATTTGTTTCATTCTTGTCTGATAAGCTGAAGATTTTTTCGCTTGTTGTTTCGGCTTCAAATACCGTACCAATTATTCAAATTACACATCATAATCTATATGATATTTTATGAATTATTTTTTTTGATAATTTTACCACTTGCTTGCTGATTGAAACGTAAAAGAAATCAAATTTTGATAATTGATTTCAATTTTATTAGAGAATTGATGAATGAATTAGTGACAACTACTCGGATAATCAATTCCACATAATCAAAGAATGAATACTTAGTGATTAATTAAAGTTCATTTCACAGTAATAAAATTTACAGGAAACAAAATTAATAAATATCTTTGTACATCACGCAATGCAATTCAATAATTGATCATTGACTCCTTCGAAATCTCACGGTTCTCAGCACAGAAATTAAGTCGAAGGCTATTATGACAATCTGAAAGAAATTAAAGGTTTGAAATAAATATTTTTCCGAACATTGAAAATTCAAATGAGTGAATTACCTTCGTAAATCGATCCCTCCTCACATGATACAGTCCATATGTTTTGAATGTGAATGATTTATGTGTCGTCGTCATCATTATTACCATCAATCGTTTGAATCTTTCACTCTGACCGTTCCATTTGCACTCGTAAATGGCTTGCAAAATACTTTCATCCTGCAAGTATTTTTCATCAATTTTTAATCTCCACTGACATTAATAATTTTAAAAGTGATAAAAATGACAATTATCAGTGATGCAATAGCAAAGAGGTGAAACGAGGTGAATCGATTTCAATTGAGCTTCAATGTGAATTCAAAGGTATTTGCAGAATAAGCTGCAATAAATTTTTCGGTTCAATTTAACTGATGAGCTCTCTTAAAGAATATCCACAAACATTTTCATAAGGGAGAGGTGGGGCAAAATGGACCTCCGTGGGAACACGACCCAGAAATTTTTTGCAAAGTGGAGGCTTCTTCACTCTCAAAAAAAATCCCGAATCATTGCGGTAATGGGGGAGAATAGACAAGCCAGCCGAAAAATATAGTTTTTAACATTTTATCCATCAATTTTTTTGTTCAGCCAGAACATTCAGCTAGTTTCTAGGCTCGGAATGAATTGAGTTTCAATAAATTTTGATTTTTTTAATATTTTGAAAAATTCATCAACATGGTTGCTTTGAGTGAAAAAACGTGAAGTAATTCATTGAATTTAATAATTCAATGGATACCATTCCGACAATCCTTTAGGTTTAGCTTCAGAAACATTTCGAATATGAAGATAGAATATAAATAGAGTAAATTACCACTGTTTTGATTGAGTCGAGAGAGGAGGAACTTGATGAGAGGTGAGGTAGTGATGAAAATAATCGATCTTCTTTCGACAAAAGACAGTTGGTGAGAAACACTAAGGAAAAAGTGGAGACGAATGGTCTCGGAGGAATGGCAAATTCGGCAAAGCAACCACATGAGCTTTCTCTTGGCCAGTACAGTGTAAGATGTCTAATTTTTTTTTGAAATAATCCAATCCAAGATGAGTTTTTTCGATGATTTTATCCAATCCGTATAAAATTTATTGAGTTGTTTTTTTTCTCTTCATTTCTTTCTTAATTCGCTTGATATAAATTTTGATTGATATTGTTCCACGCGATGTATACAAGTTATTGATAAGAGAAACAAGTACATTTCAAGAGCACATTATGCATAAAGTACTTATTTTCGAAATGATATCGTCGCCTTAAAGTGAAAGGGGCGTAAGTGCCATTTTTCCCGATTTTTTTTCTTCAAAATAACAAAAAGGCGTATCTCCACCATTATTGCTCCAATAGGCTTTCCAAGGCCTTTGACGCAATATTAGTGAAAAAAAAAAAAATTAATAACATAAAGGCGTAAGTACCACTGCCTAATAACAAAGGGGCGTAAGTGCCGGAGATACGCCCCTTTGTTTTTAGTGTTTTCATTGAATATTTACCTAATCATCGGGAAAAAATAACAACGAAGAAGCGTATCTCCAGTCCATGCGTCTTTTTGTTATTTTTAAAAACAAGAGGCGTAAGTGCCATAATTCAAATAAAAAATCCTAAAAACAAAAAAGCGTAAGTGCCAAAGTTTAAATAAAAAATCCCAAAAACAAAAAGGCGTAAGTGCCAAAGTTTAAATAAAAAATCCCAAAAACAAAAAGGCGTAAATGCCAAAAGTTAAAAAAAAAATTCCTAAAAACAAAAAGGCGTAAGTGCCTAAAGTTCAAACAAAATTCCTCAAAACAAAAAAGCGTAAGTGCAAAAATAAATAAAAAATCCTAAAAACAGAAGGGCGTAACTCCAAAAATTCTCATGCGATAAAAAAATTATAAAAACAAAGAGGCGTAAGTGCGGAGATACGTCCTTTTCACTTCAACTTGAACAATTATATAGCGTTTAAAAAGAAAATAATAAAGGGGTGTAAGTGTGGAGATACGTCCCTTTCACTTTAAAATTGGTAGTTACGCCACTTTGTTATTTCAACTTTCAACTATCCAGATAATGTTCCAGAGGCCATAAAAAACATTTTGGAGTGATAAGTGGACATACGCCCCTTTCACTCCAGAATTTCGTGTTTTTGGCACTTACGCCCCTTTCACTCTAAGGCGACGATATGAAATAAATTTTTTTGCGTTCAATTGATTAGAAAACTTCTAGAAAAAGGTAGTGGTTTTGTTGAAAAATTCAATTCGGATTTTTTATATCAGCCTTGAAATCTTGTGATCGATCTCTGAACAATCAAAACACATCGTGTTAGCGTGAAAAAAGTTAAAAAAAAACAAGAAAATTTAATTGTATTGGGCTAATTAAAAATACTCCATTACCATCATTTCGACCCGCAGGTCGATTTTGCCCCGGTTTTCCCTATCTCACTTGTTTTTTATGATACTATCCGAAATTAATTTCCCAAACAAAATCACTCACTTCATTTTGCCTCAGTAATTAATTAGAACCTTACCGCACTGGAAATACTTTCACCAGCATCACAGAATGCAGCTGTTTGCAGTAGGATGATTACGCAAAGCATGAAATATATTATAGCGCCGAAAAAATTCCCAGAAGATAATTCCTGAAATAATTTTTTCGTGATTAATTCAATAAAAGTTTTCAGTTTGCGGATATCTTCGAAACTACTGGACTTAACAAGATTATTAGGAGGTCTTTTTTCTAAAAAATTTTATGAGCTAGAAGAACGATCTCATGATAAATTCTCGTGAACCCAATCGTTTTTTAAATATCCGCAGAATAAGTGTAATGCAGTAGTGAAGAGGTGAAATGGAAATGGATTCTTTATCAGTTTGTCGTTTTGAAATGTTTCAAAATTTAATGAAAATATGGAATATTTCATGGGAACTGTTTTTGCATGTGTCATTCCGCTTCTTCTACGTCTCTATCTCGCTCCAGCTTTGAGATATTCAACCAAACCGAATAAAATGTCATTTCACATCATCATCACTGGATTGATTTATCTCAACAATTCATTACTTTCTCCACATAAATTGAACAAACACCGAGTGATACACTCGTAGAAATCATAACGGCGAGAATCACTGGATTGAATAATTCTTCAACTCTGCTGCAATTACTGGAGAAATTTGATCAATTATATAAAATGCTTGTTTTTAATTAATTTTTGATAATAATCAACTCACGATAATATATCATCATGTTTTCTCGCAACTTTCTTGAAACGATTTATCAGCCGCCGATCATTGCCGAAATCGTTTTCCTTAACGATATTCCGGAATTCGTGTTCAACTACCTTTTTTAGAGGAACAAAAGAATGATACTTAAATAATTCAGTAGGATTAAAAGACGTGACAAAATAATTTCCAACTGTTTTGCAATCGATTCTCTGGCAATATCTTGGCGTTCATGCGAGATACAAAACTTTCATATAAACTTTTTTTGTACACGGAAAGAAATTATCAGTAAAAAGTCCCGAAAGGTCTTGCTAAAAATTACCGAACTCTCCGGAATCGTGGGACATTTCGTGATGTGTACGAAATACTGAAAAAATTCCGTAGCAATTTTTCACAGGAGTACATCAAAATGTCACATCTGAACATCAAAAATGGTGCTGTTAGCGCGTCAAAAATTAACGAACATGGTTCAGTAATTTTTGACGCGCTAACAGCGCCATTTTTGATGTTCAGATGTGACTTTTTGATATACTCCTGTGAGAAATAGCCATGGAATTTTTTCAATATTTTGCACACATCACGAAATGTTCCACGATTCCGGAATGGTTCGGTACTTTTTACTCAGATCTTTCATTATATTTTCGTTAGAATTTCTCTCCGTGTAGAGCAAAACAAGAGCTATAGGAATGCTGCTCATCGAAAATCTCGTATCGCTATTATTTCACGAGATATTCTCAAAAAACAAATCGCAAATGACAATCGGTCCATCTCATTTTCTCCTTTCGTTACTCGATAAATTATACCTGCAATTGCAGCGCGAGAAATGCAGCACTCTGTATGAATCCTGTGTCAATGGCTGTCCATCCGATGCAAGCTATGAGTATTGCGAATGCCTCCCACACAATGCACAAGATGTATTTCCAAAAGGTATCGATTTCAAAAGGATAACTCGTTGGCAAAACTCGAGTATTCATAAATGTTTTATTCTCATCAATCACAAAATGCACAGCAATTGCGCTGCAAAATAATTTTTGAAAAATATAGAAATGAAAATAAGCCCAGAAAATTTCTATTGAAACAGCTAATATTTACGTCAAACAATTACCTAACAAGTATAACAAAAGATTATCTGACGAGTATGAGACCTACAGAACGAGGCGAAAGCCATGTTTGCAATTGCACGAGTCGGAAGATCTTTATCGCATATGTTATGTGGAGTGTCTTATTGTATAACAGACGGAAAGTGCCACTGGGTACACGCGCATCGTACGAAAAGTGGCCACTTTTCGCCCGGCGTGTAATAAATGGCCACTTTCCGTACGGCGTAATATTTTCTGACGACTGTAAGAGTTGCAGAACGATTCGAAAAATCTTCATCACATATGTAAAGTACAATACTTCATTGTACAATGTACGGAAGGTGGCCAATTTCCACATGTCGTGTGAAAAAATTCTTTAAATTCCATTCCATCAGTTTTTTTTTCTTCAAAAATTTTTTAACATAATTTTTTCATAATTATTGGAAAAAAAAGAACTCACTGCAATGGCCGGATGATAAAGCTGGCTGCAAGTAGAAGACTCACAAAAAAATGTATTTTACTCAGATAAATCATTCTCTTCGCGTGTCTTATAACAGTCTCATTGAGTCCATACTTCAGTTGATTTTCCCATGAATTCATCAAATCCGAGTAAAGTTCAATCATTCTCTCCTCACAAAACAGCAGGCGTATTACCTGAACAGTATCAATTCAAGAATATTTGACTAGTATTTCAATTAGATATTGGAAATATGAATATTCCATCTCATCATTCCATTTTGCCTGAATTCACCACTGAATATTTAATTTAATTTCAAATTGAACCATGTGTATGTAAACATCATACCTGCGTTGTAAGTACACTTCCAGCCATCACCATAGGCAGCACCGCCAGTGCTGCATAAATATCTTCCGAAAAACCACTGACAAAAGTACCAGCAACACATGCCCAATTAATGAGTGCCAGCATAATCGCATAAATATAAATATTATAATGCTTTGAATTTTTGCTGATACTCTTTCCCGAAAATACAGATGAATAAATGGCAAAACCACACAAATGATGAGTAATACATGGTATCATTAGCATATTAATTGAACCGATTTCTTTGACAGAATCAGTCTTGCAGAATGGTAAAAACTTCGCGAATAACTCTCCTGGATGTTTGAAGAAACTTTCCCGCTTTATCTTTACACTCTCATTGGAGTTATATCTCTTCAATGGATAATGTTCCATAACGATTATATTTTACTTGATTAATTATGATCAGCAGAAGAATTACTCAAATCCTTCGAGAGTTTCCATTCACAATTTCGCCCCTTTTTCTAATTATCGAACTGCGTTCAAATGTAACGCGGGCAGGATTGAATGACTCGTCAAGTTCAAATAGGCGCCACTAGGAGACAATCTCTCCCCCTATCGATATCCCATTGGGTTCTGTACTTTAGCACGTTAAAAATTCAATTTTACCTATCGAACACAATATCATTATCTTCAGATTATAAGATAATCAGTCCTTCGCATTTCCAAATCCTTATAAATAATGTAATAATACCCAAATTGGGTAGATAGATAATTTTGTTTTACCGAAACTATTGGGTCATGGGTATCATGCTGTATTTTTTATTCATAATTTTTTTCTGATCATTTATTGATAAATTTCTTTCTCCGAATAATTTCATTTGTTTCAGCGATTGATGTAATTGATAGAACTCAAAATAAAGTGGATAATAAGTAGGTCAAGTTCGAAGGATTTTCATGGTAATTGTGAGATTAACAATTAATGAAGTATTGAATTAAAATATTTGGGGAAGTAGAATCAGATAAGCTAGAGGTGTTATTGGGGAGGAATAAAATTTTTTTTTGTCACTTGTTACAAATAATTCATTGAATAAATTGGAAAAACTGAGAAACTTATCGCGATAGGGAAGCTCGCTTTATTTTCAATAAATAAAAAGCCTGGCATAGCTGAATTTCGAAGAATCGAGCTCTGCTACAATTTGAAAGAAATTTCTAGCGAATTTCTACGAGAAACTCTCGGAAAATATTGAAAAGAAGTATCGTTTAAAGAAAAGAATCAAAAGTTTTCAGACGAATTGATGTTATATGATCATGAGTTTTTTTAGAAATATATATCTCGGAATCTAAGCGAGATAGAGCCATTTTCATAATGCCTTTCTAGCATGAAAATTACTCTATCTCGCTTAGATTCTGGAATAGGGATGTTCGATGCTTGAAAAGAAAATTGATTTTCTAATAATCGATGTTTTTTGATGTCGATAGTTTTTTCATCGATGCATAGAAAAAAATAATCGGATTTCCAATTCATCGATTATTAGCAAGAAGAAAAACTAACGTTTCATTCTTTTTTTTAAAATCATTACTGGAGTATAATTAATCATAAAAAATGAAATAGAAAGTATGAGATGGATAAAGAAGTACATCATTGTTTCTTCTGCAAATAAGTCAAATTTCATGAATGATGAAGTATAGAACGAGTGTATGGATTGGTGGTCAATCAATATTGTTCAATTGACACTGAGTTTTTTGAGATTTAAAAATTTCATAGATGTTGAGAGAAAAATATTGAACATCGATGAATCAGTGACAAAAAAACATCGAGCAAAAAAATCGATTATTAAAAAAAAAGTAATCGAAAAATTCGATGAATCGATTAATATTGCCCATCCTTATTCTGGGATAACCTCAGAAAACTGATAGTAAGAAAAAAATGATTTATCTGAAGACTTTATATAGTCGTTTCAAAAATTAGCTTGTTGCCTCTGAATCGAAGTGGCGTAAGTACTACGCATGAGCATAGAACTTATGTCTCTTTGATGCTAAGGTACCGGGCTATTTCCAATTTTCCCTCTTTTCTAAAATTCGTAATGCTGTTCTCATTGAGGCTTTCTTCCTTGAAATATCCCATGCTGTCGCCGATTTCTGACAGAGCCCCAATAACTGACACTTTTTGTACATTTCTCAATTCCCTGTCGGACCCGTCATTGGACCATTGATTGTTGGTCGTGTACCCATATCGATATGTCTACTCAGTCAATATTTCATCAGGCAATGGTCGATACGAATTCTGGAAGCTTATGAAAAACAAAAATTATTGACTCGCAATTGCTGGCTGTCCAAGTAAATCCTTTTCCTGGAAAATTCCAGAATTCGTATGGACGATTGACCGATGAAAGATCGACTAAATGAACATATCGATGTAGATAATCGACCGGTCCGCCAGGGTTATACTGAAATGTACAATTGTTTAATATTCAACTCATTTAGCGCAATAGATATGTATCATTATAATCAAATCACATCCAATGAACAAATAGCTATTGCCTGCGATTTATTTAGTCAGAAACTAGCTCTAAAGTGTCAGGCACCGGGTCCACACCAGGACCAATCAAAAAAAATCTGAAATGGTCATTTTTTGTATTCCGAAGTCTTTCCCTCCTCTGAAGCCTCAAAGAATCTTGTGAAAAAATTCCGAAAAATTGTTGTCACTCCTCCAATCACTTGCATTCAAAAATATTTGTGTTTCTGAACTCCATGAAAATTACTCATGCCAATTCTCTGTATTATCGATCGCTTCAAAAGTTTCGAGTAAATGTCGCTATTAGTCACTTCTAAAATCTAACATCAGCCGGAGAGAGAAAAAAAACTTGCCACATTGGCTATTTACTCTTCAGCATACTCTCAAGAAAATCCTAAAAAAATTATTGAAATACGAGAGTACGTGACGTGTAATTATTATACGAGTAAATAGAAGCAAATTTTTTATTATAATAAAACGCAGCTTTAGAATGCCATATACCGAACTGTATATCAAGGAGAAACTGATCAAAGAGCTGAACGCTTCTCACGTTGTAAGTAACAAATGTTTCTTGCTATTTGAATAACCTTTTGCCAGGATTTTTAGAGTCAAGTAGAATAGAGATTTTTCTAACTGTAATAATATCAAATATTGTGGGGCAGATTACTGAGAGAAATTTTAAATAATGTGGTGATTGTATAGCTCTGCTTTTTTTTTAAAGTCACCTTCATGTTCATCTTTTTTTTTTTTTTTTAAATTGATTACGTTGAAAAATAATAACCAATTTATATGTAAAATACCAGAATCGAGCGAATTCCACGTTCATTTATGTGATTCTGGAATATTTTATAATCTGAGGGAAATAGAAAAAAATTTTGTGCGGGCCTTTTTTTGCAGCTCTCTTTCTTTTTTATGAGGAAAAAAGTCTCCATGAAAAGTCTCCACTTAAATTTCTAAGTTATTCAATAGAAATCATAAAATTCTACTTAAAACTCTAAAATTCTTTGAGCTTCAATTGAATCACTAAAATTTCATACATCAGATCGTTATTCTTTCTTTCTCTTTTCTCTTGATTTTAGTAGAGAAACAAAAATAAAAGAGTAAAAAAGAAAAGAAACGCATTAATAAAGAGCCAAAATGAGTGAATTACCAAGAATTGGTATTTTAATTGCCATTGCTGTATTACTCAGATGTTCAACGAGTTTTCATCCCTACAGTGGCGAAGGAAAATCACCAATGTTTGGTGATTATGAGGCACAACGTCACTGGCAAGAGATAACAATTAATTTACCAATTGAAAAATGGTACAAAAATACAAGTGACAATGATCTTCATTACTGGGGACTTGATTATCCACCGCTAACAGCTTATCATAGTTTGTTGATTGGAAAAATAGCAAATTCAGTGAATAAAACATTCATTGAATTACATGAATCACGTGGATTTGAGTCTGAAGAGCACAAATATTTCATGAGATTGACTGTGCTAGTTGCAGATTTATTAATTTACATACCATCAATTATTATCTATTACTATAGAATCGTTAATTTTGATAAAACTCCAAAATTTGAAGATGATCTCTTTGACTTTAGACCACTTCATTATTACATATTAACAGCACTAATTTATCCTGGAATTTATTTAATTGATCATGGACACTTTCAGTATAATTCAGTTTCACTCGGTTTTTTCATTATCGGTGTCACTGCAATTTTAAATAATTCGATAACAATTGGCTCATTTTTCTACGTTCTTGCATTGAATTACAAGCAAATGGAACTTTATCATTCCCTACCATTCTTCTTTTATATTCTCGGGATTTGTAATATGAAATTTAAAAAGTCAATCCTGTCTGCATTCAAAATGTTCATCACTGTTGCTTTCACTGTTCTAATTACATTCCTAATTATTTGGGCTCCATTTATCCACAAATGGCCAGCTTGTATCGATGTTATTGTCAGATTATTTCCCGTTGATCGTGGTGTCTTCGAGGACAAAGTTGCCAATTTTTGGTGCACACTCAATATTGCTGTGAAGTTGAAGAAATTATTCAGTAATTATGAACTCGCTAAAATTTGTTTATTCACTACTATCACTGCTGTTTTGACATCAAACATTGACATGTTCTTCAGACCAAGTAGAGAAAAGTTTTTACTCTCTTTGATAAATACTTCACTTGGTTTCTTCCTTTTTTCATTTCAAGTACATGAAAAATCAATTCTACTCGTTTCTATTCCAATTTTATTGTACTTTCACAATGATCCTTTTGTATGCTATTGGTTTTTATTAATCTCGACTTTCAGCATGATTCCATTATTAATTAAGGATAATTTAATAATTGCATTTTGTGGATCCATGATTTTTTACACTGTCGCTGTCAATTTCATGTTTCCCGAGTTAATCGGAACTTTTAAGCATTTTAATGCTAAGGAAAATTATGGAAAATGTATCTTGAAATTTTTATTCTATTCTTCTATGATTGCTGCGAGTCTGCTCTTTTTAGCTAGTATTTTTCTAAATCCACCCAGACAATATCCAGATTTATTCCCACTTCTTGTCTCTGTCTACTCGTGTTTACATTTTTGTGGATTCTTTGTTTATTTCAATTATAAACAAATTTTTTTGGTATCCAAAAAAATTAAAATTAAATAATTTAGGTGGTTTTAATTGAATAGAAATACAGATTTCCGCACATTCTTGGGTGGATATTTTGAAAATGAGGAGGGTAAGAAATGAACAAGAGACATTTTTCTTAGACATTCTTATGAGATTTCGAAGAAAAAAAAAGTATGAAATAAGAATAAAGTATGAAATAAGAATGAAGTATGAATAAATGAAGAAAGTGCAGAGGTGAATGGATGAAAAATGTAGCCAGTAAAAGATTACAATCTCTGTTTATTTTTGAAACACAAACGTTACTATTGTAAATCTTTTTCAAAAAAAAAACTATTTTTGAATAAATTTGTTGAATCAAGTCAAACGTCTCTGATCTCTGCTACTCTACCCACAATAGTTCAAGTTGAACGAGAATTATTGCAGATAGGGAGAAAAAAAATAGAAAAAAGGAGAATTTCTATTTGAAGTTGAACAAAAATTTTCTGGGATTTTATCGTGGTGATTAATTGATTCTCATTGAATTTGATAGACTTTGATTAGTCGTTTAAATTTATTTTATTTGCCTTTGATTCTAGGAGGTTGAAGATCAGTCAGACGGTTGTGGTGCTAAATTCTCAGTACTCATTGTCTCCGAGAAATTCGAGGGAAAGCCATTGATTCAACGGCACAGGTAATTTTTTTTATTGTAAAATCAAATGAATAATATCGTCACCTCAGAAACAAAGTAACATAAGTAATGTGTATAAGCATAGAACTTACACCACTTTGTTTTCAAGGCAATGATACAATAGAGAAGCTGAAAATCCAATTCCCATTACAAAAAATAAAAGCGTTTATTCTCCAATTTTCAGACTCGTGAATACAGCTTTGGAGGAGGAACTCAAGGATATCCATGCTTTTTCACAGAAGACACTGACTCCAAATCAGTGGACGAAGCTTCAATCTTAGCGAAATTAAATTAACACATGAAGTACGAAAATACTGGAGTTATCAATACTTGATGTGATTAAAAAAAGAAAACTCATATCTAAGGCCATTAACATCAGGGCAAGATTAAACAAACATTTTTTTTTTCCTTTCAAGCAATCCTATGCACATTTGTGACCTCATATAAAAGTATTGAATTGAAATTTTAACGATGGAGTTCAAAGTATCAGCACCAGGAAAAATAATATTGTACGGTGAGCATGCTGTTGTCTATGGTAAAACAGCAGTTGCAGCAAGTCTAGACTTGAGAACAACACTTGAATTTAATGAGATTGATATTAATGAACAAGTAATATCAATATCAATGCCAAAAATACGCTTACAATTAAATATACCAATTCATCAAATTTACGAATATTTTATGAATGATAATTGTCCAAATTACATTGACAATCACGAGAATTTTCATATTTATATTCAAGGCTTTATTGAAAAAATTGGATACACTAATTTACAACAAAAATTAGGACTCGAGGCATTTTTTTACTTATTAATGTCAATAACACAAGTTGAAAAATTAACGATAAAACCATTCAGAGTTATGATAGATACAGCACTAGCTGTTTCATCTGGTCTTGGTAGTTCTGCATCATTTGCAGTATGCATTGCAACTTGTTTTCTTCATTTATCAAATTTACAAAAACATCAGCCATCAATTATTGATGAGAATCAACTCAAAAGAATCTCAGAATTTGCATTGAATTGTGAAAAAATAATGCATGGTAAACCATCTGGTATTGATAATTCTGTATGCACTTATGGTTCAATCATCGAATTCAGGAGTGGTGAAAAATTGGAGCCAATATTTGGTGTCAAGAGTATGAGGGTTTTACTGGTTGACACTAGAGTACAGAGAAGTACTAAAGCACTCATTGAAAAATTGGCTGATCTGAAGAAACGTTATCCAAATATTTTTACTCCAATACTCGGGGCTATTGATAGTCTATCGAAAGAAGCACTCGAGGTCATTAAAAATTTGAGGAATCTCCCGTATGAAACATCAGATGCTATTTACGATGCTTATCAACAGTTGATGGTAATAATTTACATAATTAACTAAATTAAATTAATTTCAGAGAAAAAATCGTAAAGTTTTTCTAGAGGTCTTTCAGAATTTCTGAAAATATGAAAAATTTCGTTCTCACCTTCTTGTAGGAAAAAAAATGAACTACGAAAAATATCATTACCGAAATAGTCAGATCAAAAAATAGTCAGTCATTTTTTTAAATTCTCATTTTCAGACGCTAATCGAAATTAATCAAGGATTATTAGCAACTTGTCAAGTATCACATCCTTCATTGGACAGAATTTGTGCTGAGGCAAAGAATTATGGACTAGCTGCTAAATTAACTGGTGCTGGTGGTGGTGGCTATGCTTACATATTGCTATTACCAGAAACACCAACTGAAACAATAACAAGTATAACGAAAAAACTCATTGCTAATGGTTATCTCGTGACATTAACGAATCTCGGTGGTATGGGTGTACAAATCCACAATTAATTATTTTTATAAATTATTTATTTAGTTAAATTACTCACAATTAATGATCAACATTCAAGTCACTTTGGAATTGAATTTTTTTCTATTATTTGTTCTTCGTTTAGATGATTTTTTACAGATCTTGATGGGGAAAGGGGGGAGGGAAGGGTGGTACATTCAATTTATCTACACGATTGAATGACAAAATTAAATATGGATCTTATTTTGTATACAAAATAGTGGGTATCAATAAATTATGAAAATGAAATGGAGTCAACTAGATTTTTTAATTGATTTTTTTGGTTTTTCCCTTCTGTTTCATTCCCTTTTTCTCCTCTCTTTTCTTAAGATACTTAAGAAACTGGGAAAATTGCTCATTACTAATAACTAATTTCTTTTTTGATTCTCTAATATAAAATCTATACAAGGTTTATGACAATTATTTTTATACGACGATTAAGCCTAGGATAAATACTTTATGAACAATAATTATGAGATTTTTATTTACAAAATAAATTTCAGTAGAGTTAACGGCAACGACAAATTTTGTAGTTTCAATTAATTAAATAGTTTCTTTTTTTAAATATATGTCAAGAAATAAAAAAATTCAAATGCTAAAATTTTAACAAAAAATATATTGATGGAATGAATTTTTTCAAAATTGAATCAATCAATTTAATTAATTTAATTAAAGAAATAATTTCTTTGTTAATGCAAAAAATGATGGGAATGCATCGTTCATGGAATGCAATCGTCTGATGAAAAATTAAATTAATGGAATTTTCTTTGTTCTAATATTGACAAATAATCACAAATTTCAATTAATAGACTAGTTAATAAATAATCTCTCTCAATGTGTCACTCTTCTCCTCACATCAAAATTTGACTTAAAATTACGTTAATCCTCTTCTTCGATGAAGAAAGAATGGAAATAATTTCTCGATACTTCTCCAGAGGATTGAGATAATTAAAATTAATGTACGTAGAAAACGTATGAAACATCAAAATGATTTTCCAATTCAGTTTTTTAAGTTTTCTCAATTCTCGAAGGAAAAATAAGTAATTTAGCAATGTAATAATTACATTGGACTAGTTGTTACACCATTGCGATGATGTAATGAACGTTCACGACTTAAAATAATTTGTTCTGGATCAATATCACCATCCTCGATTCCAATTTCATCAAAACTTGTTGTCACAGGGCCACTATCTTTTTCCTCGAGTTTTGCCTCGGTTAGCCATTCAAAGATTTCATGGATATACATTCTTCGTTGGAGAACTTCTCTAGTTCTTGGTCGTGATCCAATGTATGTTGTGGTGCTCTGAAAATTATTTATCAATGAAATGATGAGTGTTAGTAATTTAGAAAATTTCATTCACATAATTTTTGGATAAGCGAAATTTGCCGAAAGACCTTCTTTGAAGTAAATTTCATAATCTGCAAAAAAAAGTCTCTGGACAAATTTTCCTAAAATCAATATTTGCGGAGATATTATTGAAACAATGTAAATAAAATTGTCCCAGTACAATTTTTTCCAACATTTCTTCGATCAATCATGAACATTATGAATGTATACTAAAATTGTCACCCGAAAACTTACCCCCACAACAAGAACTCCTCTTAATTGCTCCAACAATTGAAAATCTTGAACAATCGATTGTAACTCATCCCATCTCAATTCAACTTCCTCGTGCAACATTTTTTCTTCATCACGTTTTGACGTTGATCTCTTGTACTGGATACGAAATCTGAAGGCCTCGAGGAAGCTCGATACAACAATTGTAAGTACAATCATAGTAACGAGATAAAAAATCATGAAATAAACTCTTGTGTAATGGCCAACAGTAAATGCATATGCATGCATCAGTATAAACCAATTATTTACTACTGTTAATTCGAATAGTGTCATACTGCTCGCCATTAGATTGTCAAATGTGTTCAGATAATAGTAGCCAAGTGCTGTGCTACCATTTGCTGAATATTTGTAGAAATCCTCAACCGTTGTGTTCCTGTTTATAAATTATAGCAATTGAGTCATTATTTTTTCTTTAAAAAAAATACAAGATAATTCAACTGTGCATCGGTTCTCATGCAATATCCCAGAATCTGAGAGAGATAGTGGAATTTTCATGAGGCCTTTTTTTTGTAGGAGCAAGCGAGAGCTACAAGATTTCTTGGATTTTGAAACATTTCATGAAAATTGATTTCAAAATGAAGTTGGAACGTTTTGAACAGTTCATTTTATGATAATTTTCGTCGAAACTTAGCTCTCAGTTTTCTCTACAAAAAAAAAATTGGAAAATCTTAAAAATATCGCGATGTATTTAATTTGAACTGATAAAAAAAAATAAAGTTAATGAATCTCCCCTCATCACTCAACTAACACAACGATTCTATACTTACACACAACAATTTCTCATATCGTAACCGGCAAACATTTCCATTCCGATAATTGCAAAGAAATAATACAATATCAGCATAACAATAGCAGTGGAACACATCAATGGTGATAATATAACAAGTGTTCCAAATACATCTCTGTATCTTTTTTTAATTTTAAATAATCTCAATAAGCGTAGAGGTCGAAATATCACTAAGACCATTGCCCCAGGGAACAAAGTAAGTCCACATGCAGCAACGAGTGACATTATTGATGCCCCAAGATCAAAAAGATTCCAACCAGAGCTCAGATATCGTCTCATTCCCAATCCAAGTACTTTTATCAATGCTTCAGCAACGAAAACTAAAAGAACAAAACTGAGTTAATCAACTGCTTTGTAAGGCCAAGAAAATTTTCCATCGATTCCACCCTAATTAAATTTCGTTTTCAACGAAAATACTTTATTATGAAAATCTCTGAAATTTATTTGATTTGAGTGAAATTAATCGAAAATGATTTCCACCAAGAATATTCGTGAAAATTCAGGAATAAAACTTCTTGAAGAAAAGAAGTTAAATAATTGAGCAAATGAAAATAATTATTTTTTTTTTGCTCAATGAATTTATTCCTTTTCGAATAAAACTCGAATAATGTACTCACTTGCACCAAATAAAAGAGTATCCCAACAAGCAGCAAATCTGTGTGCTGATTCGATAAGATCCTCATTTGATTGGAATAATCTAACAATCATAGCAACACCATTGCCAATTATCATAGCATAAACTAGACTCTCAAAATACGGCCACATGATAGCTGCATTGGCTCCAGTACAAAGCATCTGTAGTGGCTGCCAAGCTGCATGATACCATGGTATACCCGTAAATTGTGGCTCCCATTGTAATGTTGTAACATCATAAACACTCAAAAACTCTTCACAACTCAATGCACCACTTCCTGATGAATTCATATGACGAAACATAAGTATAACATCAAGTGTACTTTTATTCGGTGCATAATAACGCATTAATCCCTCGAATTGGCGAAATCTCATTTTATCCGGATTTTGTTTTGATACGAGTAATTTAAATGCATGCTGGCATGCACGTCTTTTGTGTAAAAATAATTTTTTAAATTTATCACGTTCAGCCGATGTAAATGTCTCATTAACAACTGCTAACATCAGATTCATCATAACGTACAGCATTGTACAGAGATACGTTACAAAATAAATTGCGTACCACTTGCTACGTGAATATGAGGGCATCATTACGTCCGGAAAACTGTGAATCAATTATTTAAATTAAAAAATTAATAAATCAGTCAATTTTTCATGTTTAGTGATTGAAAAGTACAATTGTAAAATTTTCAGACGAATCGATTTTCTTCCATTATCAGTTTTTTAAGAATGTCTCGGAAACTAATCGAGATCGAGAAATTTGGCTCTAATTCTTTTTCTGTAATTTCCTAAATTCTCTACAAAAGAGGAATAGAATAAAATCGCCTCATCTCGCTTAGTTTCCAAAATATTTCAAAAACTGAAGACAAATTAAATCAATTTGTCTGAAAACTTTATATCCTTTTATAAATTTCAGTTGATTTCTACAAATTTCTATTCCATTTTCGAATTATTCATCAAAAATCGACTAAATAATACATTTTAACTTACTTTGCTGTCGTTAAAAGCACAAACAGACTGACGAAACTGTCTTGCAGTGTCCCAAAATTCCTATTACCCTCAGAAAACATGTAGTAACCAAGTACCATGTACGTAATTATAAAGAACAACAAGAGACCAAGCATATCAAGAATTGGTGGTAATGTTTGCAGTATTTGTCTGATGAATCTCCTAACACCGCCACAGTACTTTGTATCAACGAGGAAAATTGGCCTCAGTGCACGTGTTACACGTACATGCGATGATTGACGTATGAGAACTGTGATTGCTTCCAGGAACATGATCGCCAGGGTAATGCACTAGAAAAGGAAGAAGGACATTTAGAAATTTCCGAAGAAAGTTGAGCTTATGATAAATTTCATGTCGATTATTTCCCAAGCAGTTGGGTCTAGAAAAATTTACCAAGAGACCTTTTTTTCTAGAGTAATTTATAATCTATAAAAAAGGTCTCATGCTCATTTTCCGTAAATGCAAGACTTTCAGAGATAACTCAACACACAAATAAAATCTGGATTAAATCAATGTTTTTTGATTGACAAACAAAAAAAGGCAATTTTATATAGTCACAAAACGTCCGAATAAAGTGACCTCAATGGATATATCACACATGCATAATAAGTTTATATCCAAACTCATCTGGATTACTCTGGTATCATGCTCAGAATCCCTCTCAACAGCATCTGCTTCACGAAATGGTGACATAATAATAATAATGAAATTAAATCTGAATATTATTGAGAGAGCTTAATGACGTGAAATATTCTGCAGCTGAATAAATATTAGAGAAAAATAATTTGTAGATAGAATGTTTGATTTATTCATTAATTTCTCACCTTCAGCATTGTTCTCTTGTGCTTCAAAATTGTTCCCCAGCCAATCCATCGTAATTTAAGTGCCAATTCAATGCCAATTGTAATTAATGCAAGAAGTTCAATGGATCCATGTGCCCAGACTGGCAACTGATTATAAATGAGAAAAAAAAACAAATAATATTTTTTATATGTAATCAGAGACATTCACAGAATTACGTGGATTTAATTTACCTGGAAGAGAGGCACTGCTGGCTCTTCAACGAATGCTAATGCCAAAAGTATTAATGATGTGAGAAGATCAAGGCCATAATACCAGCTGTTATGAACTAGAAGATAAGCTGGTAGATCCTCTGGATGTCGTGGATGTGAATCAAATTTTTCATTGTTTCTTCCCTCCTATTGATCAACAAATTCTGATAAATTTCGGAAATTCAATGATAAAAATAGTGCAAACAAGTGGTTAAAGTGGAGGGCTCGGAAAATTATTGGAGATGTTTTTGTGAATATCTTTGGATCGAGTACATTTAGTGAAAATCAAATTGCGAGTTTACCACCATGGAGTTCCTCAGTTTTTTAACACAATTGTGTAAATATTGATAATCCAACTTCATTACAGCTTGATGGTCTGTTTCGAAAGAGCTAATTCTAATTAATTAATAGAATTTAAGGGAAAATTAACATGAGTAACTTTCACATACTGAGCACTCATTTTCCAAAGGACCTAAATTGTATATTTATCCCTATTTTTTTAATATTTTTCTCTATCATCAAATGGAGATTATTTGGACATAAATCAATGTGAACTTGATTTTACCTGGATATTAGCTAATCGAAATTAGTTCCTTTCAATTTTTATTTTTTCATCTATTTAATGCATTTTAGACCGTCAGATTTATTTTGCTAGTCCCTTTTCCAAATGATACTAAAAATAGCAGATATCTGGCAATTTTTAAGATTTTTCTTCTCAACAAATAAATTATTTTTATGACTGAAAAAAATGCACATATAAAAAAATCAATAAACTACAAATGTAAATTTTTTAAATATTTTCATTCCAAGAATTTATTTCCCTTTGAAAAAAATTTTCAGATGTCTGCTAATTTCAAAATACTCTTTTAAAACAGACCATGGATAATAATTCTTCTTCGTCTAATACTACGAAAAACGAAATGAATTGATAATTCCCCCATTTTCCTACGATTTCTCAGAATCTAGTGGGGAATCTTTTTTGGAGATCTGATTTTTCCCTTCAAGAAAGGTATTTTTGAAAATTTTCGCATCTCCAAGTTCCCAATATAATTCGAGATAATCCACTGAAGGGAGCAAATGCTCTCGACTAGCTCTACCAAATCTTATGAAGATGAGGCGATGAAATTTCAAATTTTACCTCCAAAAAAATTGCAGCCTCATGATAATTCATCTCCCAATGCATATCAGCATCCATGAGTACATTTTGCCTAGCAAATGCAGCACTCTCCGTCAAATCATCGCCATCAAAGCTGCGTGATTGTGTTCTTTGGCTCAATTCATTTGGTGATGTTGCATCCTCCCTCGGTGACATTCTTAAACGGCTGTCTGGGGAAGCGCAAGACAACATAGATCCATATTCTAGAAAAAGAGATTGAAAACAAAGAAAAGAAAAGACACAAGAAGCATGCACAAGTTCTTCCACCGAAGCGTGTGCAAATTAAAAAGAAAAAAAAAAACTTTAGAGAAAAGAAATCAGTTAATTTAGTTTTTAAAAAAAAATTACCATCACCGTAAAAATGCACTGTAACACATCACACGATTTGCTATCTTTGAATAAATGAAAAAGAATAATTTCTTTCTCTTTATCTTGAGCAAATAGTAACGTGAGTAGCTTGACATTCGTAATACTGAAAATAGCAGACATCTGAAGATTTTTATGATTTTTTATTTTTTTAGCAAATAAATTATTTTTGAAAAAATTAAAAAATATACACATGTAGAAAATTTTTAAAAAATACAAATGTAACTTTTTCAAATATTTCTTAAATAATAATTTATTTTTAAAAAAATTCAAAAAATCATGAGATGTCTGATAATTTCATTATTATTGACATTCGTAGGATTCATTAGTGTGTAACAATCGAAATTTGAGGAGAAAAAAAAAGAGTTAAATTTTGAAATAAAATCATCAACTTCAAATACATTAATTATTCAATTAACATATTGCTTTTTGAATATCCAGGTGTACGTAGAGTGATTAAATTCCTCGTAAACAATAAAATTAGCATAACTGCGAGATCTATTGGTGCACTAAAAACTATTGCATAATGCATACATAAGTGAGAGATATAATTAATATGATTAAATGAAGGATTATATTAAAGAAATAATAAGTGTTGTGTTTAAATGCGAGGAGGCTGAATTACAGTCAGGAAGGATATGTCGTAACACACTGGACTGTAGAAATGAAAAAATAAAAATTCACAAACAACGATTAGGAAAATTTAGAGAAAAAAAATAATCGAGAAAATATTTTTTTTTCGATTATTAAAAAATAAACTCACTGGGACTTGTTGTCTCATTTCCATAATTTCCGCGTGAATCCTCGTCAAATAATTGATAATTACTAGCAGTTGGATTATTAGAAATCATTTGTTAATAAAAAATTTTTTAACAAATGACCTCAAATTTTTTTATTTTCAAGGAATTATCAAGTCACTCAATTTATTTCAATTGAATAGAGCAAAAATAATAAAACACCAATGATACATTTGGAGCAAAACACTTAATTCCCGGTCAGTAACACACGTCAACTACGAATGATTCAAATGATTTCAATGAAATAATCCGTAATACTAGTGTCATAGGTATTATATTGCATACTGAGTGTATGTATGGATACGATATCAATAATGCATAGTTGTTACAAGTGTGTTAGCGTGGGTGGTTGAAGAGAATTGTAGTGTTCTTTAATATCATTGAAGCTGCGCAGACTTGACAAGTGACGTCATTATCATCTGTTTTTAGAGTAATCTGTAGTATCGACTATGATTTTTTTTTTCGAAAAAAGCATAAAAATAAAAAAATATTTATGTAATAATTTTACAATTAAAATTATTCTTTTTTATTATTGATATATAATTTTTTTTTTATTGATAGAATTTCTGAAAATATTCTTACATCTCTTTCTCTCATTTAAACTTTAAACAAATGTTTTTTTCTTATTGAAATTGATTCCATTTTTATCCATCAAAATCAATTTAATCCTTAAGCACACACGCAATTTTACTAATATTGATATTGACACGTCTGTCTTTATTTATTTTTATTTCTTAAAGTTTTCTCACTGTTGAAAAATTGCACTGACATTAATTATAAATTAATAAATAATATCTCCATGATGGAATTATTGAGGTTCTCTTCATCACAGTCTTCAGGAACATTTTTAGGACACTTGAATTTACTTTTTAGTTATTTTTTTAAACAATAAAAGAATAAATTATTCAGTACTGATTATGAAACAGTAAATAATTGTATTTCAGAGTCTTGGAAAATATCTTGGAAGTTCAGAGAGATAAGAATACTTTTGAAGAGATTTTTTGTAGAGAGCTGCAAGAAAAAATCTCTATAAAAAATTTCTCTTTCTTCCTTAGCTTCCGAGATATTTCGAAGAAATTGAAATTAAAAGTAATTCACCTCGTTTCACTAGTTCTTTCGATCAAACTGGTCAAAAAAATTCACCCATAATTGAAATTCTTTGGAGAAATGGCTGAGCTGGACACGATAACAATTGATAATCATTACCAACAGTTAAATTTCTTGGATACAAATTGAGCCTACGTATTTTTTCAAGTAATTGTTGAGGTACAAATGTATTTTTCCTATCATCACGATTAACTGATGCTTTTGTTGTATTTTTTGAAGTTGAACCTTTGGTATTATCCTTGGAATTATTATTATCATCCACAATTCCCTCATCACTATCTTCAATAATTATAGAATCTTCATAATCACCATCGTTGTTATTCTCATTATTATTATTATCAGAATCAACATTAATTTTTTCATCAACAATATCATCAGAATTTCTTTTACTTTTTTCTTCCTCTTCTTCTTTCAATTTAATATCAGCCAATTTATTAATCTCAAATTCATAATTATCCCCTTGAATATCCCCAGAATTCTTATGTACGATACTCTCAGGTACAAATTTTCTAAAACTTGATTTTTTATCATTGAATAAACTTTTAATTGGCCTACAGCAGCTCAATGCACCAGGATCAATTGGATGGGCTTCAGTATTAAAAATATAGCCACCAGCATCAACAACACACTTTCCCCACTGTGTATCAACGATAAAACCAGTCTGTCCATTATTATGTATGAAATTATCTGTATCAAATAGTAAATAAAGATATTTTGTTGTTTCAGCTAGAAAAAATGATTCCATTCTATCTGCCTTTCTGTGATCTCTAACATCATTAATTGTTGCATAACCACAGGTAGTTCTAGCACTGTGCTGAAGACTTCTCAAAACATCAACACCAACTTGCAACAAATATGGATCTTTAGTTGCTCTATAAAGATACATAACTGATTCAATTAATTCTGGCCTAAGTGGATAACTCTCACGATTATTACCAGCTTCACCTTGTGCAATATTATAAAATTCTGGTGTAAAACCAAATTGCTTCCAAACACGATGATAATTGTGCAGTGATTTCATAGCATCATCAATTTCTCCAATCAAGCTCAAAACACCAGGCCAATATGCATCCAATGATTGAAAAACTGGCAGTGTAACTTGTCCCTCATTCATTGATACCCAAAGATGCCAATCCTCTCTTCTCAAGTATTTCTCAATAGCTAATTTGTGCTCGTGAAATATATGAGCCAAATATGGATCTTGCAGTAATAATGTACCTTTTGCTAGATACTCAAAGTAAGAATCAACACCAGCACCAATACCAGAATCTGTTGCTGTCCAATGACCAGTTAGTACGTCAATATGATTACCAACTAATCCAATTTTTGATCTGTAATGATGCAATGCTTTAATTGCATTTAATGCAACTTCCTCGTAAATTGGATCACCAGTTAAACGTGATAATGTACCAAATTCAAGGATAAATGTACCAATACCAGCTGTACATGTTATACTCGTTTCACCATCTGGCACACCGTATTTAAGATTTACTGTGCCATATGGCATACCAGTTGGAGTATCAAATGCAGCTAATAAACGTTTAGCCATGTCCTCGGCAAGACGGAGTAATGGGCCATTGCATGGCCAGCCAGGTTCCAACTTAACGCCAGCTTTTCTCGACAACAAATGAGCTGACAGAAGACCACCAACTACACGTATATTTGTTTCAAATACTGATACATTAATGTCAGCCTCGAAATTAACACGCGATGATATTATATCAGCTACTCTTTGGAATTCAGTGTAATTACCAACAACAGCAAGTGTATCAAGTGCATCTATCAGGGTTAGTGAAAAACTGCCCCATGTATCGAAACCATCGCAACTCAGTGAACGTAATTCATCGTATGGATAGGCATAATTCAAATAGGCATTGTAGGCATGATCAAACATTGCTTTTGCCTCTTCTTTTAGGACAATGAGATCCTTCTTCTGGTAGTGTTGTATACCTTGAGTTAATACCAGGATTGCGGGTAGTAAAATTAATCGCTTGATCATCATCTATTAAATCAAAATATCAAAAATTATGTTAATTATGATTTTTATCAAATGGCTAAGGAATAAGAAGGATTAGGTAGAATCAACATCCAGAGCTTTTTGTAGAGAATTTAATTGTCTTCAAAAAAGGTCTCTGGATAAATTCTCCTAAATTCAATGACTTTAGGAGTATTGGAAGAAATATTTGAAGATTATTGTATTATCTTGTTTCATCAATTAGCCATTGAATTATCATCAACCACCTTGCTTTAACCAATGTTCTCCCGGTTTCATGGCAATAAAAGGGTGTATTTTGTTCAATCAACAATAAAAAATTTCGGTGACAAATTGAATTCAGAATAAATACAATATTCTTATCAATAATTTAATTTATCTATTATTTAATTATTAAAAGTGAATTATTTACCTTCACGTATTATTCGGCGCTCCGAATTGCAAGTAAATAAGTTCATAACTGGTTATTTACTTGATTAAATAATTTATTGGAGTGTTGAAATAAATTAAAACATTAAATCAAATATTTAATATTCAATTTTATGTACTTTTATTATTCATTACTTTTTAGTAATTTATGATGTTTTTGATGAGTAGATATGATGTGGTGGAACTACGTCCATTCAAAAAAGTCCACGTCTGATGAAAAACACACAAATTTTTAGGAAATAATGTATGTGTGTTGGTAGTGTGCACGGTTTCGTCAGTAGCTTCAGAGTGCATACGTCAAATTAATCTACAGCTAACTTCATGTATGATCTGTTGATAATGAAGAGTTACTGTTGCTTTGAAAGCGCCTCTGGCAACGTCACTGAAAGTCTTCTACCTGTTTATCATTGATTATTGATGGGCGGACTCCGAAAAAAATCGATTCACGAAGAAGCAATCTTTAGAAATTACAATTTTTTGAGAATTGGTTTTTTCTAAACCACATTTACACAAAAATATCACATATCATTCGATAGTTATGTTTCACTAGTTTTAGTTCAAGGGGAAATCAATCCTTTTTTTAATGATTCCATTTCAGGGAGAAAAACGATACGATTTCTCTAAAAAGAACTCGACAAAACGATCAATCGATTTTCTCGGGATCACCGGAAGAATCGAGTTTTAGAAAAAAGAAGAATTGGTCTTACAAACTCAATTGAAAATCGTCCATCACTATCATTGAGAGTGTGGCACTTGAGTGGCAATTGCTCCTCTTATGTGATATAGTCAATTCGGAATAAAAAGAACATTTCCGAATTTATTTCATAATTTTTAGATGAGCAACTCGAACAGGAAAGAATTGAAAAGATATTATCCAATGTGACAATGATACTTTTTTGAGAAGAGAATCAATAAATATTTTTGAATCAAATCGCATTCTGTTTTTTCATTTTCTTTCCTATTGAAGGGGAGTCCCCCGATCTCCTCCCTGAAATCCTGGTAGAATATTAAGCGACGAATATTCCAAGGTCTTAAAATCATCACTTAAAATTTTTGGTCTACCTCTAAATTCAATAGAAATCGCTAACCGATACACTTCGGTTTTTTCAATGGTAAATTAAGAGGTGGAGGAACGAGATTGGATCAATAAGTAGACATTACGATTGTCAAACAATGTTTATTCATAAAATATGGAACGGAAACTGCATTCGCTGGGATTCTATCAGTTAGAGTAAAATCTCGCCGATGACATTATCATCAGTAGATTCAATTCAATGAATTTTGGAAATTGCGGTACCGATGGTGAAGACTTCTCCGATGATCTCAACACTGCGCCATTCCTCAGGGGTGTCCTTCCATTATCGACACTCATCATGTTGATGGTGATGAAAGTGATATTGTTGGGACTCCCGATGAATTTGCTCTTTATTCCGTTCGTTAATAATAATTCAAGCTAATTTTCATAATATCCAAAGAGGGTGAGAACTTCCCCCTCCGGACGAGTATAGGCATGTTATGTGAGGTCTATTGAAGTTGAGCCATCTCTTGGCATCTCAAAGAGTATTCATCCGGACCGAATTTGCAGTAGTGCAGATGATAGCTCAGAAGAAATGACGCCGATACAGGTCGAAAAAATTTCAATTTTCAGATATTTTTATTCTGGCCCCAAAAATGATAAAAGGATTTTGTTTTTTCAAAAATTACTGAGTTGAAATACAAATTTCTGAAAAAAGAAATTTTCACCTACTAATATTAAAACTACTTTCTTTGAGTTTTCACATACACAAACTTGGCCTAGATGAATACTTTTTGAGCTGCAGGTATATGGCGAAATTTTAAGTAGTCCAAAATAGCATGCTATTCATACAATTTGACTCGGAGAACAAACAGAGATCCCTTAGCAAATTCATATCTATATATTTTTTTTTACTTAAAAAACCGCTGTGCGAAACATTGCATCGTTCTTCCAGTGATTGCCTCTATTGGTGATACATAACACAGGCCATCGTCAACTCTGTAGAGTTGGTAAGGCACAACTGTCCCTAGAGTGACATTAGCCCCTGAAATAATGAAGAAGAATTCATTAATCATGCTCTTGCTATATCTCAACAAAGCCATATAATCATTCACATTCAAATGATATAAATTTTTAATACTCTCACTTACATGGCTCGACTGCAGATCGCTTGGTCCAACTGTTCCGCGCGGGTTCACTAGGAGCCTCTATCTTTTCACAGTGTTTGTCCAAGACGCCCGTTGTATCAGCAGGAACTGCAGTGCCGCAGGCACAAATGTAGCAATGTGTAATAGCTGTTGCTTTAGAAGTAGCACCAATGCATCCCGTATTGATTTGTGTCTCGTCTCCACAATTGACCAATCGCTCTTAAAGAAAATGATTGGGTATTTCATTACTGAGTGCGTATCTTCATATCCACTCCATAACTAATTTTCTCATTATAGTCTAAATTGGAATTCAATGTATATTTGATAATTCAACAATAAAGAAGGTTGACAACAAAAAAAATCAAGCTCCCATTGCAATAATTGAACTTCGAAAGACATACAAATTTGCAATTGTACGAAAAGTTTTTATGATCACTATGCAAAGTAGAACATTTCTATTCACATAATGTCCATTTCTGTTGATGTACAATTTTTATATATAATAATAAGACCTTCACCACTTCTTCCTGTACGAGCTCAATCAAACTCTCTTCTTTGTTTGCATTAACACTATATGTAGATTCCTTGACAAATTATTTTGTTCAACTCACTCAAATGAAAGTCTAGTGAAACACCCCCATCAATAGAGTTTTTGTAGGCAATGATCATAGCTTTTATAGCTGTCATTTGGGATGAGCATCTCGTAGCTGTCCCTGTGAAATATATATTAAGTTAGGAAGAAATACTTTGATTACGTCAGGGTTAAAATAGAATGGGTGTACTCCACTCCAAAATTAATTTGTATGCAATATCGCATAATTTCGGTGTAAATGTAATGTAAATCAATAAAAATTTACTTGCAACTATGGAAAATAATTCTTGGCCGAATGACCTCATGGTTGGAGCCACAAAAAAAAGAAATAGTTTTTACCTATAATAGCAACTGCCAATATGAAGAGTTTCAGCTGCATAATGAACTTATAGATCGTTAGTTACAATTTCAGAGAATGATACACTCGTTAGCTGATGTACTTGGATTGTCTTGAAATTTGAATTCGGGGTGTTTTTATAGAGATTCCTGAGTGTGACATTAAATGAAAATGGGACGTGCTAGACCCTCATTGGACGAGTGGTAGGTATATTTTCCGAGCGATTCAACGTGATAATGGCTCAAGGTTTTTCTGTGTTGACTCTATTCAATAAAGTTTGTCGTGTAAAAGGTAAATATTTGCTCCTCAGCATGGAGAATAATAAATTATCATTTAAATATAATTATATTATATATATTATATCATCATCCCAGAAACAAAGTGGCTTAAGTACTATGAATGAGCATAGCACTTACGCCAATTTATTTCTAAAGTGATGATATAGAAAATGATAGCCATTTTCTCAGCATGCAAAGAAATAGATAAGCTACTTATTTGGTTTATACTGACTTGACCTCATTTAACTCAACCGACATGTCTCCAATAGAGAATGTTTTTTAGAAATTGAATATACAATTTTTTTCAAATCGTATTTTTCAAAACAGTTTTTCAATTTTGAGTCCACTATGCCTGAAGCTGCAAAGTTTGTTCTCGTCAACATCAGTAATATGAGTATTTGTTATTCATTTCGGAAAATGCTAGCATTCATCGAAAAAAAAAAATGGAACAATCAATGGGGCAACAAAAATCTACACTTGGAATCTCTCTTGCATTCTTATATTCACCGACATGCTAATTTTGAAGCTCTCATGATCATCCATTCACCATTCTGAACTTCTATAAACTTTTCTGATTTTCATTAATTTTTCATAAATTATTTTCTATCATTTCCGTATCGCTGCTAGATACTAAATTTTTCCTTATCTGTTACCTACATTTCTTCTCTCTTTGAGCCCCCCGGGAAACAATCGTCATATATGAACATATATGTACATATATGTCCATGCATGGAAAGTTCATATATGAACATGTATGCCAATTTTTTCCCGCACCCCCTTCCCTCCCCCACCCAACCAAAAGAAAAAAATTCGAAACCTATTCATCACTTTTCTATACTCTCTTGTAGCCGTCAGTTTTTTTTACTCACCTTTTTCTCCATCGACTTAATCCATTTGATCTGAACGCAAATCAATGTTAAGTAGAAAAAACCAGAAAAGGGAAGACAGCAGGGGTGGAAACTCTTCGAATTTTCATTTCTTTCTCGATAATATAGGATTGACTAATGGGTTTGAGTGAAATCACGTGAGGATGCATGGAATCAGTTTTTCATTTCTCATGTAAAATTATCGTTTTACGACTGAACTCCTCCAATTTTCTCAACTCGCTTCATATTAAATGTCAAATACGGACGTATAATTTTTTAACAAACATTGATGGGCTTCATGAGTGCACTGAGAAAAAAATATTTGGGGTAAGAAAATTTACTTAGTTGAAAGAAATTTACTTCATTCCAGAAAATTTCAATATATATAGATATAAAGATTGTGAAGGAGTATTTTGTTAAAAAGCAATTTTCTTGCTACAAGATTTTTTTTTTCTCAGTGTGGGAACAGCTACAAATCTTACCTTAATGGGCAACGGAAGCCCTCGTATGGATTGCATTTTTAAGCCAATTGTTTGATGATATTTATTAATATTTTTCTTATGAAAAAGTGTCAACGACTAACGAGAGAAATTATGAATTCAATGCTTCTGTGATTTCATGAAAAAAGAAATTATGATTATTGCTAAACAATGAATTTGAAAATTGGAAATTCATCAGGTTTTCCGTTATCTCTTACCGGGTGCATTTGCAATTCGTGGATGCTGTTGCAATTTGCGTGAGAACGATCTGGTATAGTGGGAAAGAAAAAGTGCAACGATGTGTGTTCAACAGGAGAGGGATGCAATATTCAATCTGCTTTGAGTACTAACTAATGGGTTCATAATCCTCAAGAAGAGAGGTAAACGCGTCTAAATATCTCTCAAATCAGATCTTATATTAATTTCGTCTCTCGGAATGGTGATCCTCACATATTTACGTGAATTACCGAAAAAAATAGGTAATGAAGAAAAGAACATATACATGAACGCATCGTAATTATCACATGCTCGTTCTCATTCTCGTTTATCACGAATAATTGAAGAAAATAATGTTGTGATATCTTGGCGTTTGAAAATCAGAATTTTATTCAACGATTTTTCTTATTTTCCGTGTAGACAATTAACTGCTGTGTCGGTAAACACACGTGGTAGTCGAAGGTCAACATCTACCTTAAAACACTTGAGCCTGAGCACCCGTGTAAAGGCTCATAAAATCAAAATAATCCATTGTAGATAACAGTAACAAAACAAAAAGAAAAAAAACAAGATAGGTATTCACGTCCGATGCTTCATCCTCATCTGCTAGCTTGATAAATGAAGACTGGCTCACACCTCAATTTTTAAATTCATGCACTGCACAAATTTGAGCTCGACTCTCTTTCGGTGAACATTGATTTGATTAACATCCTGTTACTTTCAAAAGTATGCAATCAACTACTTTGTCTAATAATATATTTTCTAAGAATTTTAGAGCTTCCAGAATGGAATGTTAGAAGCAATTAATTCAATCACTTCTTCAAATAAACTTAAGACTTTAAATAGGTCTTCGAACTTATAAACTTTTATTTGCTTTTCAATTAAGTAGTGATTAGGTATAACAAATTAAGCTGATTTTCACGGCTATTCTTTTTTGGCGATTATTTCTGAAACTAATGTGATGGGACGAGTGAAGAAATAACACATCGCATATTTTCCTCATCTTACATTTTATTAAATATAATCGTCATTTCGTGGATTACTCTCGACCGACAGACACTTCTGTGTGTCCACTGGAAAGACCGTGGATTTCCTTTGACTTGAGCATATTGCAAAAAAGATTTGCTCCACGAACAGACTCGAGCTAACTCTTATAACATTTGAAATGTTTAAACATCATAATAACGACTACAAACAGTATCGATTGTTATCATTGGGAAGTTACACTTCGATATCCATCAAAAATCCCAAATTAGACGAGTGGATCCACCCGTAAACTCTCCTTAATTGAGCTAGTCGAGAAGACTTATCAAATATCTCATTCAGTAGCTGGTAAAGATGTGTGAATGATCAAAAAGGGCAAATATAGACTGAAGATGAAAACGCTTCCATTCCCAAATCATTTTTTCTAGGAAAATGAAGAAAAGGGGTTGTACTACAAAAAAACCGCCTTCGCAAAATTGCCGATTTCAAAACCTGTATAATTTCGTTTCTATTGTATATTTTCATCTGAAATTTCACAAGAATACTCTCTATAGCATCCAGAAGTAGCATTTAAAATTTCAAATCGATACCTGAACAGGTTCCGGACATATGCTCACAGAAAAATGGTCATTTTCGCGATTTGAAGGCCAAAGTCTTCGTTTCTTTTTCTTAAGCTGTTTATTTTAGAAAGAGCCATTGTACATTAATAGAATTTTATTCACACCAATTAACAACTGGTGACGTAAAGATCAATGAGATTAGGAATTTACAAAAAAAGTCATTGAACGACATGCTTTGCTAAAATTCTTTCGCTATATAATTTTAACGTTTTTGATTTTTGATTGCTTATTTGTTCATGGAGTTTTTTTGTATTTCCCCCTTTTTGGTATGTATCGAAATGAAAAGGCTTCATAAAACCATTTCGCGGCTTCCAAAACCTTTGTTTTCAGCTCAAAATGCCCCGAAGAGAGATGATTTTCGTGATTTTTTCGCTTTTGATCCATCAGTGGTTTGAAAAGAGCGAGAGAAATCTACTCTGGGAATCCCATATTGGCGCTATCTACCCGCAATTTTACAAACATGGATTTCTTATCTTTGTTCTTACCAACTCGAATATCGCAATCGACTTATCGACAGCGCGCTTTCCCAGCCATCTCTTTTTTTTTGTAGAGGACGTATATTTTCTGGAGAAGAAGAGGTGCCGGACCAGTCTCTAACTGTCAGTGCCTTGTGTTGCACTGTCTGGTGACGTTTCTCATTGATACTCACATTCGGAGTCATTAATTGAGAAATGATCTTAATTTTCCAATTATCAAATTTATTCCTCTCTATTATTTAAAGGAAACAATTTTCTCAATTCTCCATTTTTTTCAAAATATTGTTATTAACTTTCTTAATGCCAATTTGAGAGCACCAGATGGTCGGGAATAACGCGAAACAAAAGAAATAATTTGGAGCCTGAGGGAATTTTAATTTAAAAAAAAAATAAGGTAACGCGAATGAGAAAGTTGTACTTTTTTGGTTTTTTGGAAATATCTCGGAGTGCAGGGGAGACAGAGAAATTTTTGTTGGAACCTTGTTTGTAGACAAAAATCAGAGCTACAAAAATGGTCAGAACATCAATTCACCTATCTCACTTAGTTTCCAAGATATTTCTAAAATCCTGAGAACAATGGTAATCTCGTTTTTAAAATTTCTTTTTCTGCATTTCTTTTCCTAAAAGAATTGTTCATTTCTTTTCTTTCTCCAGAAATGCGTGACAAGGATACCGATTCAGAGACCGGCAAGACAATGTCCTCACAGAAACAAGAAACGTCCTCGAAGCATGCGGATGAGATAAGAATTTGTGGAATTGAAGGGTAAAATTTTATTTCGTAAAGTTTATTCGTTATTTCCCAAATGATTTAATTGATTCTGTGATAAATTTATACAATCTATTGTTTCTTATCAATGCTTTGAACTTGAATTTTTTTTTTCTTTCAATATTGATAAGACCAGATTAACTGATTTAATTATTTCCGTATGTGAATGTGCAATTTTACAAATTGCAGAGTATCCTTCATTTTCGATATTCAAATTTCCGAAAGTTCAGAATCAACATTTCTCTTATCAATTCGGAAAATGATGGATCTAATATAGAATTATCACTCATGAAATTGGATCAATCATTTTTTAACTATCTGCATAATAATTGAGCAATAATAATAATAAGAGAAATGAATTGTTTTATCTTCATTTTTTTTCTTCTTGGTATTCATGTTATTCTTCAAGAGGAGGAACTCATTCATCGCTGATTGTGATGGATGGAAGGGGCAATCAGTTGACACATACAAAGGGACCCCACACAAATCACTGGGTAATTGACCATTTATTTTCGTCAACTAAAAGAAAGAGATATTATTAGATTTATCGAAGAGAATTCGGTAGGGGCATGATGAATTCAATTATTGTCTTTCCCTATTTCAAGAATATCTCGGGGACTATGAGGTTCGTGAAAATTCATCAAAATCCCTTTTTGTAGAAAATTTCATGTACTACAAAAATATGTGTCTTGATAATTTTCACTAAACCTACTTTTTTTGAAGACATTCATGGATGAATAAATGAGAATGGTTTCTGCCTCATTTTCTATCTTCACTGAAGTGATCTTTGCTCTTGAATTCATCTAAAATAATGAACACTAATTGTTAATTATCATTAATTTCAGTCCCTTGGGATGGAGGAAACTGCTGCGAGAATAAATGGAATGATAAATGAAGCAAAAGAGTCTCTGGGAATCCCTGAATCACATCCATTTGATTGTACAGTAGGTTATTGGATGATAAAAAAGTAGAAATACCCTAACGATTTCGAAAATGCTGTAAAAATTCGGTAAATTTCCGGCATCTATGCGGTCATAATGCCTCAAATGTGCATAATCACAGTAAAAATATGGAAATTATACTGAAAAATTACGGAATTTTTGTTGCGCTTTCAAAACCACTAGCGCAGCATTTTTTTAGCTACCAAATGCGATAATGATGCCATAAATATGCTGCATATGTGCAGTAGAAAAACTGGTCAAAATAACTGTAATAATGCGGTAAAGATATGATTATACGGTATAACTACGAAATTTTTGCAGTATTCTCAAAACCACTAGGGTAGATTCGATAAAATATTTTTTTGTAATTTCTCAAAATCCAAGGGAGATGACAAAATTTTGTGATACCAAAATTTTCCCAAGTCCCCTAGACTGAAAGATATTCAATAATATTCATTAAATTATTCAGGGATTGTGCTTGAGCGGCTGCGAGGAGGAAGAAACGAATAAAAAACTCGTTGAGACTCTCATGACTAATTTTCCAAATGCCAGCAAGGATTACATGGTTGCTTCTGATACAATGGGAAGCCTCAAGACTGGATCAGACACTGGTGGAATTGTTTTGATAGCCGGCACTGGTAGTAATGGACTACTCATTAATCCTGATGGTAATAACCATGGATGTGGTGGCTGGGGGCACATGATGGGTGATGAGGGCAGTGGTAATCATCGTTTTTTATTTTATACAATTTTTTATCGGATTCAATTTAATAATGGAAGATCATATATTCATGACACTGGGAATAGCAAACATCTGAAAATTTTTTGATTTTTTTTTCTCCTAACAAATGGATCATTTAAAAAAAAATGAAAAATAGGCGCATGTAGAAAATGCAAAAAACTACAAGTGCGATTTTTTTAGACTTCTTTTATTATCATTTATTTGTTAGAAAAAAATCCAAACAATTGTCAGATATCTGTTAATTTCATTGCCATATATTTATTCCAGCCTTTTGGATTGCTCACAAAGCTTGCAAATACGTTTTTGATGACTTGGATGGTCTCAACAAGTCTCCTCATCCAATCAACTACGTTTGGCCAGCCATGAGAACGTATTTCCATGTGCCAAATAGAAATGCAATGCTCCCACATATTTATAGTAATTTTGATAAGAGTAAATTTGCAATGCTGACTAAAGAATTGGCTACAGGCTGTGAAAACAATGACCCACTGTGCTTATCATTGTTCACATCAGCTGGACAAATGCTTGCAAAACATGTTAATGCACTTGCTCCAAAGGCACACAACGTGAGAATTTTATTTTATACTTTTTCCTTTTGAAACATTTTTTTATTTACACATTTTGTGAAGTGTATTCAGTAGTAGAGATTTTTTCGAGAATATCTATCTATCTATGAATGTAGAAAAAATTTCCAAGAGACCCTTTTTGTAGAGAATTTGATGGACTATAAAAAAGATCCCTTGATCAATTCTCCTGAAACTCATTATTTTTGAGATATTTTCGGAATCATGTAGGAAAGAAAATTTAATTTCTCATCCTTCACCATTTCGCTACTAAATTCTTCTTTGTTTTGCTTCAACAGGATGTGAAACTTGGAAAAGGTGGACTCAAGGTGATCTGCGTTGGTTCAGTCTGGAAATCATGGGATCACATGAAAAATGGCTTTATAAATGAGATACAAGAGGCAAAAATTGTTGATGAACTTACACTATATAAATTAACTGCATCGTCAGCAATTGGTGCTTGTTATGCTGCTGGTGAAAAAATTGAGTGTGAAAGTCTCGTTAAAACGCATGATAAAAATATAGAGGCATTTTATCATTATAAACGTGAAAATGTACCAACAATTGGAATTCCGTCCGCATCTGTGGACACTTGTTGTGAGACTGTTTCTGTTTCGCTCTCGTAATTGAGTTTAGGAAAAAAAAGCAATATTTCGATTTTAAAAAAAGATTATGTGGAGACGATAAATAATTGAAGATCGTGTACACTCCTCTATTTTTATATTCACGTTTTTCAGATGTAAAATCAAATGTTAAAATTATTTTATACAAATTTGACAATTATGGAAGTAATAAAATAATAATCCAAAAATAATATTGATGAATAATAATGTGAACTTTTAAATTTCAAAATGTTCTTTCTCTTCAGTCCTATAAAATGGATTGGCGATTGGATTCTTTGGTTTATTTTGAAAATTTTCAATTTCATTGGTTATTTAATTGTTTTACTTTTATCAGCAATTTTCTTTTTTCTTGCTGTACCAATTTTCATTTTTCTCATACTCTGGGGCCTTGGTATTATATGGAATGATGAAAACGAGAGCAGGTAAATACTTTTGATGACAAACATCAAAAAACTAATTTTTTAACATAAAAAAAAAATGTCCAGTAGATCTGATGAATGACAGTGAAAGGAGTTGCTCACCTCGGCTTCACCTGTACTTCTTGGAGTCCATGGTCATCTTTCAAGGTAACATAATCTCTGAGGTTGAGTTAATAATTAACAATTAAAATAAGGGAAATAATTGTGAACTATTAAATTAGTTGAAAAAAAATATATTTGCATAATTTGTATCACAATATTTCCACTTTTTCTTCTCCCTCACATCTGGCACGTAATTTATTAGATTGAGACAGAATAGTAGAGATTAATGCTCATTTTTTTCTATTGAAAGCTATTGTCTTACTATCTTACTAATATTTTCGTTCATTTTTCTTTGGATTTAATGCACAATTTTGTGTACATCAGTAGCTATGATTCACGTGTTAATTTTAAAATTATTTGTATTATTATTTATCTATGTCATTGTTTTTCATCAAAAAACTATGAGTATTTATGATACTGATATGACGGTAATTAGAAGCATAAATAACTTGAAAAGCATGAAAAAAAAATGATGAACCATCACTGCAACTTTTCTGCCTCTGATTTTGTTTCATTCTTCCCTCAACGGAATACTTAAACTCTATTTATACAAGTTTCATTTGAATTATCCTTACATTACACTAGAATTGAACGTGACATGTCTTTTAATAGGTGAGAAATCTAATTCTCTATATAAAATTTATTATTCAATTTTAATTCAATGTTTCAAGTCAAATATTTCAATCAAAAGTGGCTCAACACTTGATGGATTTACGTTTAAATAAACACCAACAACTTCATTATTTAATCTGTGTAATTCAGATATTTTTTGAATTAATTTCAAAAATGTTGATTTTGCCTCACATCCCGGATAAATACTCTCCAAATATCTTCTCAGAAGATAATAATAAGAATTCTGAAATTGAAAAAGCAAAAATGAGATAAAATGATTGTTTTCATAGAGGTCTAATCGCTGTCCATGTTAAATAAAAATTATTAGATAATAATGAATATCAATTTTCTATAACAGTTCAAGTCGTTATCTATACTATCGCGGAAGTTCAATTAACCTTGCCATGTATATCTTTGAATATCGAATTTTCAAAAATGTAAATTTTTTCTACAGTTTCATGGAAAATCGGGATCTTGGTACTTTCCTTGGAATTATATTACCATTAGTCGATTAGATGAGGTTGAAAGGAACTGAAAATCAGCTGTAGTGAAGAAAATAATCGAAAATGTTTAAAGTTTCGAAAATTCAATACTCAAAAATTTAGAACGTAAGAGTAAAAGGAAGACTAATATAAATTAAAAAAATTGATTTTCATAATTATCGAATAATTTTATCTAGCATAGGCAGCGATTGAACCACGTTAAACAAAATTTATTACTCAATCAATGAAATAATTTACCTGTTCTAATTTAATAACATCAGTGTGCACTACACGCTGTCTATTAGGTGTGAATAATGCAATTGCACATAAAATTAATATAATATTTTCATCACGCCACCTTGAATCGAATGTCCTGACGAATTTAGCATGTTCAGCATAAAGATTACCCTTAGCTTCTTTCAATACATCCACTCGAATTTTCGACATATTTTCCTGGCTGTGTGGTATTTGCCACATGTCTTTATCAGGATCATAAGTGAGCGCTGATCTTAGTATCATCATTTCTGTACAACCGCCTTTCAACAGTGCTAATTGATCATCCTGACACATATTTTTAAATGCATTTATTTTCTTAGCCATTTTAATTAGCCTCCTTATGGCAATTGCTGTCAAATTGATGACATCAAGAAGCGCTGGGTCTGAGCGTCCAGAGTTACTCTAACAAATAAAAAAGTGTTAAAATAAATATCAATTGAAACATTTTTTTGAAATATCCTGATAATTTGAGGAGTTTTGTTCCACTTACATGAGTTCAGTGATACTGTTTTGAAATTCATACAGGACGTTCCTAATGTTATACTCACTATGTACTATTTTTTTCCAAATTTTCATCTGATTGGTGTTAAAGTAATTAATAATCAGAATGGCTTCTTATACATGAGCTCTTATGCATCCACCCTGTTTTAGCAACAAACCTTTGCTACCGTTTGAGCTGGCAACAAACGTCTCTTGGCAAAACAAGTTTGAGAAGAAAATTTGGGAAAAAATAGAGAATAACGAGGATAAAATTAATAACGTCCTACATGAATTTCAAAACAATATCACTGAACCCACAAGTGTAACGAAACTCCTTAATAATCGTAAATTTAAAAAGTTACATTCCTTTTTCTTGCCGTAATCTTGAAAATTATGAGATTTACGAAAATTTATCAAGATGCCTTTTTTTGTAGAGATTTAATTTCCTCTAAAAAAGACACCCAGCGAGAATTCTGCGTAAATTCACTGGTTTCTAATTAAGAGAAAAATCACACTTGAATAAAAATTACATTAAAAGATTACCTTAAATCTACATTCATCTCCAATGAGATTCGTGATATCATCATCGAGTGGTGCAAGCAATGCTTTATTAGCGACAATAAGCTCATTAAGCTTTGCTCTTTCAGCGTCATTCAATTCTCTTCCGCTCTGATTATTCCCCAATGACGAATAGGCCGAAAATTCAAATTTAATAGCTTCACTCAATATTGACTCAATTGAATTAATAGCAATTGGAATACTCTGTACATCTTGAATACCATCAATAGCAATAGCATCTATCGTATTAGCATAGTCATGTCCACTTGAGCTTGCTTTTTCACTGTTATTATCATGATCAATGTCACGTGAATTTTTACCAATTAAATTCGTTAAAATTGGATTTTCATTATCAGTATTATTGGCCAGCATATCACGTATCATATCATCAGATATTCCATTATTAGCTAAGTTTGTTGAATCATCATTTTCATCATTATCATTATCATTGTCATTTATTAATTCAGCTATTACTGGATTATCTAATAATTTCATTAATACATTTTTATCCTGAAATATTTTAATGACTAGATTTGGATTTTTCATTAATTTATTAATAAAATTTGGACTCTGTAATTTCTTAATTAATTCATTTGATGATTCTGAACAAACTTTGACATTTTTCTTACACAATTTAGGATCAACTTTTACTGACGATTTTATCTTAATTGAGTGAGGACTGAATGAATCATCGGATGCTGAATCCGATAAGCTCTCTTGATAAATCTTCATTCTCTCATTATCATGTTTTTTTGTTGAATTCTTTGAATTCAATGATTTATCAATTATACTATTATTATTCATTGAAAATCCATGATTATTCGATGTATTTGATGAATCTCTCAGCATTTCAAGTGTTTTAGAACCAATGATATCTCTACTGTCTGGTGATGATGGACTTGGTACACTCTCAGCTGTTACTGGGCTCATACTCTCAATTGTTGTTTGTCTATTATCATCTAAATCTCTATATTTTCTATCAGATTCCCAAAAATAAGTCTCTGATACAGTTGATGCTACAGATAATGATGTATCATCATAATTATTATCATCTAAAATTTCACGTTTCATTTTAATTAATTTTGGTTTATCTGTTGTTGAACGTTTTTTAGCACGATTTTGTTCAATTTTACGACGTTTCAATACTTTATCCTCCTCTGTCATTATATACTCTTTTCTCATTCCAATACTGAAGCATTTGTCTAAACGGCATTTTTGACAAAAACGACGTGTCACTGGTGTTACCTTGCAATCCTCAGAGAATGGACATCTAAAATCCTGGAAATAAAAATATTATTATCAATTATTTTCATCGATTATTTGTTAATGAAATGTTCATCGAAGATGAATAGATTTGAAAAATGTGTACAAAAAAAAAATTATGCACAATTCTGGAAATAAACTAGAATGAACTAGATAAAAATAAACGTGATTTGAAATTAAATCAGTGTAATAACGAGATTTTATTAAATACGATGCAGGTGTGGAGCGATGAAGTGAGATAACTCAACTATGATTCACTGTTCTCGGGGGATATTTCGTAATCTAGTCTAAATTGGGGGAATTTTTATGGAAAAATTTTTGTTTTGAAGACAATAAAAGCTACAAAAAATATCATAAAAATTTTTTTTCGATATTTCTTAAATCCTGTGATAATTAACGAAATTTGTTATAAAACTGAGAATTGAGGGACGATTTTGAAGTTTTCAGACAAATCGATGTTATTCCATCATCAGTTTTTTGAGAATATCTCGGAATCTAAGTGAGATAGAGTGATTTTGTTCTAATCCTTTTTCGTAACTCTTAAAATTCTCTACAAAAAGGATCAGAGCAAAAACGCCCTATCTCGCTTAGATTCCGAGATATTAAAAATAACTGGCAACAAAATAAAATCATTTTTTTTGGAAATTTCTGATATTTTTTCTACAACTTTCAAATTATCAGAAAAATCGATTCAATTGTTTTATCAGTCTTTTTAAGAACATCTCGGAACTTAAGCGAGATAGAGCGATTGTTCCCTATTCCTTTTCTGCAGCTCTTGAAATTCTTTGCTAAAAGGACTGAGGCAAAATCTTCCTATCTCACTTAGATTCCGAGATGTTTCAAAGGAACTGACAACTAAATGAAATCAATTTTTTCTAAAAATTGTAGACTCTTTCATCTACAACTGTGAAATTTTCAGACAAACCGATGTTATTCCAAAACGAGTTTTTTTTCCAAAATATCTCAGAATTCAAGTGAGATAGAGCAATTAGGTCTTAATCTTTTTTTGAGTCTTTTGAAATTCTCTACAAAAAAATTAGGGCAAAATCGCCCTATCTCACTAAGATTCCGAGATATCAAATAAAAAAACTGGTAACAAAATGAAATAAATTTTTATGAAAACTTCGGATTTTTATTGATCTTTGTATCTAATGGAGATAGTGAAATACACGTGATAATCTTTTCGCAGAAGAAGTGAAAAGTTACAAAAGGGTCATCACAGAATTGACTCCATCTCTGTTATGAAATGACATTCATGCTTCTCTTGATAATAACTTGGTACAAGGAAAAATGTAAAAAAAAAATAAAAATCAGTTGTAATTAGTAGTTAACCTTGTTTTTGAGTGCATTTCTACGAAAAAATGCCTTGCAGCTCTCACAAGAGACTGCATTGAAATTATAACCAAGTGCCTTGTCTCCACAGACACCACAAATTTTATTAGCTTCCCTCGTTGATTGCTCATCTTCCATGACGTTTTAAAGGGATAATTAATCCAGGCCACTGATATTCCATTTACCACTCATAAATTTTCAAAAGTTTCCATAATTCACGCGGGATTAATCCATTCTCCTTCTCCATGACTCACACATGAATCTCCATAATTATTATTATGTTTTTTTTTCTCTTTACTATCGATTCGACGTAGAATGTAGCTTCAGTCACTTCCCTCCATATTTATTTGAACAGATTTTTTTTTTTTTTTTTGTAACAATCAAGTTATTTATTTGAATTAGTGTTTCTATGGATTTTAACAACACTTGGGTATTTATCTCAACTGACAGAATGAAATATTCAATTGACAAGTCACTTATCAACACTTAACAAGATTCAAAGAGAGAAACATGTTGGAACACTTTTTTTTTTCAGAAGTTATTTTTCTTATTTTTTATTTTTATTTTATTTCAGTCCTCTCTTCTCATATAAGTTTGTGTATGTGTGAATGCGTGTGTGTATGTGTGCTTGTGGGTGTAGTCTTTCTTCTTTGTTGGTAACACTGTGAAGTTGAGTCTTTTGTAGTGGTAAGCTAAGAAGCGCGGGAGACTTAAATCAATTTTTTTTTTAAATTAAAATTAAATCGATGATATAATAAAAAAAGGCGAGATAATATTTTCTTCTGAATACCTTCGGAACGAGTTAGTTTGAAAAAAAGCACTTTCGAGCTATCTTTTTTGTAGAGAATTTAATGGGCTATTGAAAAAGTATCTTTATAGATTCTTCTGAACTTCATCGTTCTCGAGATATTGACGAAATAAACTACATTGAATACCAAATATAATGCATTACTAAAATTCATTCTTCCTTTGTATTATTTGAATTAATTAATATAGAATGTGAATTTCCATTCTCAGCGTTTCATGAGTTGTCTAATGAACCCGAGATATTTATTACTCATTCGGTCTGCGGGATTGATATTCGATGCCTTCATTATGAGATTATTTCGCGATTATCTTAGAAACTGGATTTTTCAGAATTGATGAAGAGACCTCTCTTGTAGAGAATTATATCTCTACAAAAGAGGTCTTTACATATTTTCCTCGAAACTCAATCGTATTGGAGATATTTGCATTAAAAAGAAACATAACATTTTCTGAATTATCTTATTTTACCATTTCACCTCAAATTTTCAGTTGGAGGAAAAAATAACAATTCAGAAAGACAATAACACCTCCACATCACAAAAGATCGTAATTATTTAATTAATTCTTATATTTAATTGAATTCCGATGAATTGATATCCAGTAATTGAGACACATGTGTAATAACTCTAGTCACAGGGGCACTACAATCACAACTGCTACACATATCAATTATCAATGAGCACGCCATCGTTATCGTAATCAGCCATTGATGAAAAAAAAGAAAATCAGATAAAAAAATTACAAATATCTCAAATTTATTATACATTGTACATAAAATACTTTTATTGATTGTCATAAAATTCTGATAAAATTTATCTATCTTTCATACTTTGAACATTTGGCTACAAATAATTACAAGCTTCGACTGAATAAATTGATAAATTAAAATTATTATAAAAACTATCTTATTTTCGATTAAATGCATATTTATAATTTTATTAACTTAATTACTTTTTTAAAATTTAAAATTGCACTTTAGATGCGTTAATATGAATTTCACTCGATGATTTTTCATTGATAAAATAATTAAAAAGTACTCCATTTGCATTTTTCGCTCTTTCCTTAAATTCTCCTATGTTTTTTTCGTAGTTAAGTAAACGTGAACACTAGTTGATCGTGACAAATGGCATGATCTCACTGTAGAATAGAAAATTCAAATGAAGTCATGTGTAATGAATGATAATGCTGTTTTTTTTTTAACGAAGTAAAGGCACTTGAGATTCATGCTACAAAAATCAGTCGTAAGAATTTTAAACGAAATGACTGAAACAAAATTATTGAGTCACGACGATTCATTCAGTCCAGTTTTATTGCAGATTTTTTTTGTCTTTGAAGATATTTTCTTTTCTTCAAATTGTTCTATTTGATTTCACAATCATTTCTGAGGTGAATCAGTGAGTTTAACGAGGCCCTTTTCTTCACCGTGACTCTGAAGCTTGACCTCTTCACGTGAATAAAATGGTACTATCTCTTCAATTGTTGTGAACGTTTGCTCCAGGTCTTTCGGAGTGCCCAAAGCATACCTTGAAAACATTGAAAACAGATATTAATCAATTGCGAAGTGATAAATTTTTGAATGGCAAATCGCTTGAAGAGATCGTGGAGAGATAACAAAAAATTTTTGTAGAAACCTTTTGTAGAATGTTTTTTTGCAATAAGCTTATTTAACCTTTTTAAAACACAAGTATCTGTCTTGAATTCATATCAATAAAATTTTCTAAAAATCACATAACAATCGACATTTAATGGAAAATTATGCGGCTTTGCTGCCTAATGGCTAATTTTTCTGATATATTGTCCCAGAGTGGAAAGGACGTAAATGGTACACGTTCCCTAACATGTTACGCCCCTTTTACTCTAGGATGACAATATTCAAGATTATATTGTAACTTTATATAATTATTTATTCATATAATTATTTCTTCAGGTCTCGTTATTTTTTTCCCCCTTAAACTTATAGAAAAATATTGCGTTGTAGAACGAAATTAGAGTAACAAAAAAGGTCTCTATGAAAATTTGTTGTATCTCTTTCAGATCCCTGAATATTTAACAATACACGATTCAAATAAAAATTCACTCAAATAATAAAAAATAAAATATACATACTTTTTGTCTGGTCTTCTCCGAACGGGAACATTGTAAACTCTATCTTTGAACCAAACCACCAGTACCAACGGATTGTTGGGATTTGAATAGCAAGGCCTCATCAAGAAATAACCATTGTGGGGACCTGAAATATTAGAGCAAGAAGAACATTATTCTTCCGCAAACCTCATCTTTACATTATTTCGCAAATATCTCGGAAATCGCCAGTTTTACGAGAATTTCGCAAGAGATCTTTTTCTGTACAATAGAAAAAAATTCTATACAAAAAAAAAATTTCTTGACAAAATTACCCTCAACTTCTTTCCTCCAGAGATATTTGCAAAACGAGTGGAATCTATTTTTTCCCTTTTACATTTCGTCAGAGTCAAAGTGGCCTAAGTCCTACGTATAAAGATAGCACTTACGCCACTTTGGTTCTAAGACAACAATTTAATATAAAATCACAAGTACTTAATTTAACTCACGTTCTTTAATCATTTTAGTGGCCTGTTCACGCGTGACATTATGAAACCACGTTGCTTCCGTGTATGGCAGACTCGACTCGGAGGCTCCCTTTGGATGGAGAAAATCTCCACGAGTGTTCCATGGTCGTGAGAAAGGGCCTTCTATTTTCAGCCCATCTGGATCAACTGTACTGTGTGATAATCTGTCAGGAGGCGGTGGTAATGGTCTTGTAGCTCTCATCTCCGACAATGCAGATGTACTGCCTGAGTGTGGTGTTTTTTTCTCCGGGGATCGTTCTGCAGAAATTCAAATTAATACAAATAAAATTTCTCAGTTTTTTTCGCACGAAATACACGATACACTCATTTTAATGACGGAAGAATTTCATTCTTTATTTTATCAAGTGAATTTTCAGGTCACTCGTAAAATTGGGAAATGAGATGAGTTTATTCAACTTTGTAATCGGTCCAGCAGTGAACAGGTAGCGGAAAAAAAGCGCGAGAATTTCGCGTGGCTCAAATTCTTCTGTGAATATTTTCGAAATCAGTAGGTTTAATGACTTTGGGCCTTCCAGAATACGGGTAAGAAAAGTTATCACTTGAAACCCATTATTTCACATGAAATGTTGAATTTTTCCCAAGGCATTCATATTCATAGCCTAAGTCAAAATTTCAATCGTGTTTTTCTCGAAACACGATTTTTCAAATTGGCACGCAGCATAACTTCAATAATGTTCATTTGGATTTCCCACAGCATCTTGAAAACAATATTTCGAAAAGAAATACGTGGAGGATTTTAAAAAAATTGATTTGCACATTTTTTATTGATAAAAAATTGCCGGTTTTTCGGCCGAAATTTGAATTTTTTCATTCAAATGGTCACCAATACCAAAGAAAACAATATTTTTGAAATCCCCTACGTATTGCTGTAGCTATGTGTATCTAGAATGAGCCTATTTTTTTTTTAAATTGAAATTAGCACCAGTTACAGAGTGTTTTAAATTCAAGGGGCCTCGCAAGAATGGCTCTCGTGTCGTCATTTGTCGATATTTTTTGATGAATTTTTTTTTCTGAAGACTCAAATCTATGCTCAATTACTCCCTCAAATGTCATTATTTTATTGCCACTTTTTCTATATAAAAAAAAGCCAAAAAACGCCTTTTTCAAACTTTTACAGTGCTGTTACCCCTTAAAGAAAATCATTTGAGACATTTTGTAGAGAATTTAATGGGCAATGGAAAAGGTCTCTTGCTGAATTCTTTTGAGCCTCACGGTTTGATGAATATTCGCATATTAATGAATCTAGGATTTTCGTACTCATCTACCTCCGCCCTTTCACTGCTGAATATTCGTGAAATATCTCAAAAAATACTAGAAATAGAGAAATTTTCACTACAATGTTTTTACTTTAAGGAGAAATGAGAGCTACAAAAGAGGTGATTCCAAAAATTTCTCTATCTACAATAGATTCCGCGATAATTCGAAAAAACTGACGGTGTAAAATTGATTTACGAAATATTACTGACTGGAGAGATGCAAACGAGCCTGGGTCAGTGCTGCTTGTGTCAAGCACTCAGAAAAACATGTTTGTGCACGAATCACAGTATTAATTGCTGTCGTACGTTTCGAATCACTAATTAACGACATTATCAGCCTGCTGGATGTAAAAAAATTTCGAGTAAAAATGAAGATCAAGCTTCGTCGAATATTAGTTGCAAAAAAAACAGTTTTTTCACAATCAACAATGATTTTTATTTAAAATCCAAAGAGAACCGGACAATCCATCCGAGCACTAAGAAGATCACCAAGGAACTGAGGAGGTCCCTTCAAAAACGCTCCGGTGGTCCCTCAGCATGTGGCCCCTCGAATTCCCCAAAATAAACCCAATCACAACACTCCAATAAACCCATATGAAAATTTAAAAAAAAACTACCTTGAGGCTCAAACAAGTCACTCTCGGTCGAGCAGCACCTGGACATTGTCCTCTTGATTCGCACAATCATATCAACAATCTCGTTAGTCAAACGTGTACTCAATCCAACCAATAATCGTTGTGTTATCCTCAGATAAAAGCATGAACACATTCCAATAATTATTTTCATTTCCAAATTAAATTGAAAGAGAAAAATAATCTTAATCAATTACATTATTTAGCTGAATAAATTATTCAATCAAAGAAAATTAATAAATTCCTTGAGAGTCCCGAAGTGCGAGAGATCGCAGAAGACACTGAGGCCCTTGACAATGAACGCCACAAGTGCCACTGTACCACCAGTTGCATTACACGTGTTGGCAATGTTTTTTTTTCCTCTTTCCAATTTTTTCCTCCTTCACTTGCAGTTCCACTAACTCAATAATAAAGTTGGAAAAACAGGACAAGTGTATTTAACTTTGAAATTATGTTTTTCGCGATTATCTGAGAGTCTAAGGGAGATGGGAAAATTTGTAAAGAGACCCTTTTTTGTAGCCCTTAGATTTCTCTACAAAAAAAAAGCTCAGAAAAAATCTCCACTATCTTGTCTAGATGCCGAGATAATCAGGGAAACGCCAGAATGGTTCTCTAATTTTTTGTAATTTACGTAATTTATGATAACATACCATTTTTATTCTGTTGCGGTCTGATGGAGACATGTGCGAATGGCTCAGCTACTACATTCGGCTTCAATGGCAGTGGAGGTGGTGATATCGTTGTTGGCGGTGGAATTGGCTCTATATAACCATTGTCCTCCGGCTGAAATAAGACAAGTCATTCTCATTAATATCCAATCGTCATAGAATTATTTTTTTTTCTTTTTCAGAAAATTATAACTCAACAGTTTCAGTTATGCATTCGTAAATCTCCGAGTCATCCTCTTTATCTTGGCTAGTTGTGCTGCTTGATGGCTTGTAGACACTCTCGATTGATCCCTGCACCGATTGTTTACTTCCAAATTTTTTTTGATTCTGCTCAATAATGTCCTCGTCAAATGATTCATATTCACCATCACTCTCCACAGTTTTTGTTGGTAAATTAGCAACTAAATCAAAATTACTGAGCATCATTGGAGGACGTGGTAGTTTCTCTGAATGATCTGGTATTTTTTTAATTTTTTCAGGATATGGCTTTTTTGGAAAATCTTTTGCATTTTTCGATGGTTTTTTCTGGAGTTGCGGGGGCTTTGGAGGAATTGCTGATTTTGCCATTGGTTTTGGACGTAATTCTGGTTTTTTATCACTTGAAATTTTATTTTTAGACAATAGTGCCAATTCTTCTTTCAATTTTTCAGCCAATTTTAAATTTTCAAATTTATTTTGCAAATGTGAAATATTTTTTGGTGGCAATGTCTCACTCTCCAAATTCATGTATGCATTCTCCTCCTCAGACTCACAATTCATATAAATACTTTCATTTGTTTCAGATGATTGTATGATTTTTCCTTGCTTCTCAAATATTAATAAACTGTTGCGAAAATTTGCACTACGCTCAGCGGCATTTGATACTGAATTTGGTGAGTCATCCTCGTCTCCATCGAAATCAGAGCCCCAGGAGCCAGAATCACTAACTGGTTCTTCGGTTTGTTGGTGAACTTGAGGGGATACGTAATCCTCCGGGCATCGTCTTATTTCTTCCACGAAATTCCAGAGACTCCTAAAAATTTTATAATTGTGCAGATTAAATTGACGATGTTTCGAAAAATATAAAGTTCAGGGAAATTTATCAAAAAACATTTTTTTGTAGAGAATTTGACATTTTCAAAGAAAAGAGATCTAATTATTTTCCCCAAACTCGTTAATTTGGTAGATATTTGAGGAGTAAATCCATAGAAAAGGCGGTAATTCCAATAATTTCCATGAATTTCGAATGAAAATGATTTTTAAAAAAATTCTCATAATTACCATATTTGCGGGCGTGACAAATCGCTCTTCCAAAGCGTTAATTTACCCTCCGTCAAGTGCTGAAACGAAGAAAAAAAAAATGAAAAGAAAACAATAAATTAATTACTCAACATTAGCATCACTTGAGAGAGTTGAAATTGAAAAAAATAAAAAAAATTTAACTTCTCGAGTTGTGATGGTCGAGACAAACGGAAGTCTGTCCAAAGAAGCATTATCAAGAGTGTCGTCCGGCAGTTTAATCAGAAATACACTCCAGATAAATGCAAAAATTGTACTAATAATAATAATAGCTTCACGATTGTTGATTTGCTTCGGGGCAATTTTTGTGAATCACAAATACGTTCATTAGATTATTCTAGCCGCATCGTTCTAGAGAAATTTAACTTTCGAAATGCCCGTAGAAGTCTTTTCAAATCAATCGTTAAACTGTCACTTTTTTCTCCTGACTTGAGAGAAAAATTGTCACTTGAAAGTGAACAAAATTGCAAACATTGTGAAATATTTTTTGCTACTCTGTAATTGTATTTTATGTTGATAAATATTTTCAAAATTAAAGTGCAACATGAAATCTTTCATTATTTTTAAAAGTATTGAACCTAATTCAATTAAATTAGCGGATTTTTTTCGTCTTTAGATGATTCTATTGAAAAGTTGAGGAAAATTTCGGTGAAAAATTCGACTTTTTCGACCAATAATTAAGCGCCAAAATTTGATTTTATTTGCAAATTGAATTAATTATTTTTGAATTAATTATACCGCATCTTATGAAAATCACTTTTCCTTTCATGTTTCCTTTAAAAATCAATAAAAAATTATTTGAAACTTTGAACCGTGAATATTCGTAAATAATTGTAAAATTGCGGAAATTGAATGGATTCGAGCTTCAACTCTTCGCCAAAATCTTCCAATTATTAAAAAATTTCAGGTTTTTGATGGAATTCTCAAAAATGTCCCATTTCCACATACTTTTATTATTTTCAAACAATATTTACTGTGTAAAACATCAAATGACATTCGAAAATTATACGATTTCTCCTCTTTCTCAATGTACTTCTTTTTTTTTTCGAAATCCCATCAACTTCCTTATCTCAAAAAAATAGAAAAAAAAATCTTGAATCTACAATTTCACTCACCAGCAATTCGTCACCGTCAATTTGTCGTTTAAGTACAGCTTGACAGCATTCCTCCTGGCCATTCTACAGCAAAGAATATATATAAATCATCTTATTTTGCCTCTCAAACTTCATCTACAACGGAATTTGCGGAATGCACAGGTGCGTGCAACATTACCGTCCATTGAACTCAAGTCGAATGTAAATTATTATTCCCTTCAAATTCCAGTGCAAACAATTTAATCCGATTTTTGCTGACGTAAATGAGAATTATTTCTTCGAGACTGAATGGAATTTTCTCATGAGGCATAGTACAATGAAATGAGGAATTAAAAATTCCCAGAGGAATGTGTGTAAAGAAAAATATCCCGGGAAAATTCCTCAATTTCAGAGAATTTAAACAATAGAACAGTAAGCACGTAATACTAGATGACTTTTTCCTCTCAATATCATAATTTAAATGCAAAATAATTCATTTCAATTTTTTTTTTCAATGAGGAAAAAACAGGGAAATTTCATTTAAAATTTTTTTTCCAAGATAACTGAGAAAATTTCCGGCTTTACAATGTGGTTTTGAGGCTCACTTCCCCAATAATTACCAAGTGCTTATTAAATATTATGAATAAAAAAAACATGAATTTTAAACAATCAGCAACGTTGAAACTCAGCGAAAAAATAAATACCAGTACGTCACACAAATATTTGAAAATAATCCAACAGCGACAAATTGAAATAACACCTGCTTCTTCTTATTCAGCGAAATTACTTCCTAAATATCTTGAAATCTAGCAAAGATACAATTATTTTTATCAAAACCTCTTTTGTAGATGCTTCTCCGTTCAACAAAAAAGATTCCTATAAAAATTTTAATACCTCCCTTTAATTTCGAAATATTCATAATATTGAGAGTAGCAGACGATCGACAATTTTCAGTTTTTTTTTTCTCAACAAATAAATTATCTTAAAAAAAATGAAAAATGTGCACATATAGAAAATTCGAAGAACTATAAGTGTAAATTTTTTAAATATTTTCCTTTGCAAATAATTTCCCTGTTAAAAAAAAAACAAAAAATTTTCAGATGACTGCTATCTTTAGTTCCATAAATATTTCATAAAATCTAGTCTCAAAATCTCATCTCACTCACTTTTTTCAACACCTCCACAACCTTATCTGTACTCCAATTTCCTATCAACTCAAGGGCAGTTGTACGCGACAATTTGGACATTGTCCGTTTTCACCGGTTGTTATAAAAAAAAAAAATCACTTCACCGCACGTGACTGCGCGCGAAAGCATCTGTCTTCAAAAATTTGCCCTTTTTTTATCCCCTCAAAAATTCCTTTTTTTTGTACTCTTCTCCCTTCATTCACATTCTTTTTATTTCCATTATCTGCAACTGTGACACTTGGGCTTCTCTCCCTGCTCTCTTCTCTACAGTTTCAGCTGGTCTTTTCCTTCTTTTTTCTTTTCTTTTTCATTCCCAATCCACACCTACTTCACTGACTCACACGCGTGTCAGCAGTTGACTGAGAAATACTACTCAGTGTCTGCAGCATTGGAGAACGGTGGACTATCGATCATTGGAGTATTCCGGTGGTATAATACCGTATTCCAGGAATACCAATGGTTCATTGGTCTCACCCCCCCTCCTGCAGTAACGTCAACATGGTCTTTAGAGCCCGGTGGGTAGCTAATTATTTTATTTTCTTATTTCATTGAGAGTGCAATTGAGAGCGTTTAAAGAGCGCAAAAGCGCGGGAATTTCTTGCGCTAACTTTTTCACGTTTTTTTCACAATTTTCAAAAGTGCTGGAGAAGGGGAACCACATCCGGTGACACTTCCGGAGTCTTTTCGTGAAGAAAAAATAAACTGCACTTTTTTTTACCTCGCAAAAACGAGAATTTACTCCAAAACACACATTTCCGTAAAACTGAATTGAATGGGAGTGATGTATTTAAACGAAAAAAAAATGGCCGACACTCGGACATGCGCAGAACAACTGAGATTCGCAAACTCCAGCACAGTTCACGTTTATCCACCGGTGTCTTCACAACTCCAGAGCTTTGTTAATTACATTTTTACAAAGGATTAATCGAGAATTAATCAATTATATCACAATGCCAGTCACTAATCTAGCCACCAGTGATGAGTTCAATGAATTTATCAAGTGAGTATCTTTTTAAGTTTTGGTGGAGAGATGATAAGTGGCTGAATTAACCTCTTCGAGGGGATACTTGTGGGTACAGTTCGTCCTGTGGGATGGATAGATGGAGAGATGTTTCTTCTTTGAGTTGAAAAGAATGGGAGAGTATTGCACAAGGGCGATTGGCAGTTGAATGTAATCCACGAGTCGAGTGATAGAGTCCAAAGATCGTGTGCAGCTTATTTGAATGAGCACTCGAGAATCATGAGGTTTAGAGGAATTTATCAAGAGACCTCTTTTTTAGGGCAGAGAGACTTCTACAAAAAAGGTCTCTTCGTAATTCTTCGTCAATTTAGTGGCTCCAAAGATATTCATAAAAGTATGAGTCAAGATTTTTTTTCGACTCATCCTGATTAATAATACTGAAAGTAGCAGAAATCTCATAATTTTTCGTCTTTTTTTGCTTAACATATCAATTAATTTAAAAAAAAAAATATGCACATGCAGAAAATTTAAAAAATATTAGTACATTATAAGTGTAAATATTTTTTTTTATAATCATTTATTTGTTTAAAAAAATCCTGAAAAATTTCAAATGTGTGCTTATTTAATTTTCATCTCGATTAATTTTTTTTTCATAACTTTTTTCTCCATTCTTTTCATCAGATCAACAGAGCTTCTTGTGATACATTTTTACGCTCCATGGGCCGACCAATGTACACAGATGAACGAAGTTTTGGAGGATCTTGGTAAATCAGAGGATAATAAAGGAATTAAGTTTGCCAAAGTTGAGGCAGAGGATTTACCAGAAATATCACTCAAGTACAAAATAACAGCTGTACCAACTGTAATAATAGTAAAGAATTTGACGACAATCGACAGAGTTGATGGTGCTAATCCATCTGTGCTTGTTGAGAAAATAAAGGAGCATGCACCGAAGACAGCACAAGTTTACGTAACTAAACCAGAAATGAGCCTCGAGGAGAGACTCAAGAAGCTCATCAATCAAGCGCCATGTATGTTATTCATGAAAGGCGATCCAAAGACACCAAGGTGTGGTTTTTCAAGGACAATTGTTGGTCTTTTGGATGGACTTAATGCTGATTATCAGACTTTTGATATATTGCAAGATAATGAAGTCAGAGAGGGATTGAAGAAATTCAGCAATTGGCCAACTTATCCACAGCTCTACGTCAATGGCGAACTTCTTGGCGGATTGGACATTATCAAGGAAATGAATGAGGGGGGAGAACTCGAGTCTATGCTGCCTAAAAGGTGATTTTTTCTAATGGAACTCTTTTGAAGCTCGAATTCTCATTTCCAAATTTTTTTAAACTACACTGGAAACAGCAGACAGCTGACAATTTTGAACTTTCTTTCTTTCAACATAAAAATGTAGAAAATTCAAAAAACTATGAGAACTCATTTTTTAAATATTTTTTTCATAATAATTCATTTGCTTGAAACAAATCCAAAAAATTGTCACATATGTACTAATTTCATTAACATAAATTTCACCAGAAAAATTTTCTACATTTTCCTTGTTTTCAAGATATTCCACAATGAAAAGCGACTAATCTCATTGTATTTTTTCTTTCTTTCAGGAGTTAATGGGAATTCCGTGATTGTTCGATTAAGTTATTTAATGTACCAGATACGCAATAAATCTAATTTTTTCTTCAATTCGATAGATGAAAAATGACTCATTTCCTGTCTCATGTAAAACGATAGTTGCAATGATTATCAAGTTGGATGGAGCAAAGGGCAAACAATGACGTTCAATAGGATTATTTCAGAAAATCTAGAGCATTTATTTGCACAAAAAAGAGTAACACATGAGAAAATAATCATAGAGAAAATTATAATTAACGTAAATATCCTATTTATTAATAATTATTTTTTTCGTTTTCCTTTACTTCCTTTGATTGCGCCTTTTTTAGCGCCTGAAATAATGCTCTTGAATTTTCCAGAATTCTTCAATTTCTTTCTTCTATTGAGTGATGCCCTTGTCAGCGGCAAATAAGCATATGGATCGTGTTTGCCTTTTTTCTTGACATCTCCCGGGGCTTTCTTCGATTTATACTCAAGACCAGGTGCTTTATCAACTCTAGCACTTTTAACCGGTCTGTGAATACCTTTACCTCCGGCCTTGTACCTAGATGTAGCAACACTGCTCGCGTCACTTTCACTCAATTTCCTCTTTTTCGGAACATTCTTCGATGATACAACTGACTTATTGTCATCATTCTCATCCTCATCATAATCGTCCTCAGTATCACTTCCCAAGAATGGTAATTTTTTCTTCTTCTTCTTTGCTTTACCATCATCATCACTATCATCATCACTGTCTCTGATAATTAAACGACCATCATCATTGGTCTTGAATCCATGATTCTTATCCTTAGTCTTCTGAATTCGTGTTGATGTACCAGGTTTAGTAGCAATAATATTTCTAGCTGCTGAAGGATCAGCAAAATCAACGATATTATCCTCACTCTCTTGAATCCATGTTTTCTTATTATTATTCTTCTTTGATTTTTTATTATCTGCCATTTCAACATCATCAAACTCTTCATCACTGTCAGCCAAAATTTCATCAACACTCTTTGGCATTCTCTTAACATTAAATTCTTCATCATCATCATCATCATCAGCCTTGCCTTTCTTTTCCTCTTTTGCCTTTTGTTTTCTTGTTTCAATTTTCTTGATATTCTTCAATCTCTTGTGCATCATTTCATCACTAATTGGTACCATATTTGTAATAGTATCAATGCCAAATTTCCTAACTAATTTAACTAAAATATCTCTGACTTTTTGCCTGAAGTGTCTCTTGCAGTCTTCAGTCATTCCAACAAGTCCTTGTATAACAGTTTGAAGATTCGGGCCAACAACAATTGTTGGTAATGATGATAAATAGACTTTGATATAACTCAATGACGAGAGAACGATTTCCCTGGTTGGTCCAGTCATCAAATTACAAGCATGTCCAAGGATTTCTTGAATATTTGAAACACCAATTGAACCATTGTACTTATAAGTTAATGAAGCAAGCCCAAGTAATGTAGCACTGACGTAAATTGGTGCACCAGCCAATCCAGCAATGAGCATATCAATGTAATCCTTAAAAATATCAGCATTATCCATAAATTTATCAGCAATTGTATTCAACAATTGATAAGCAGTTGTTCTGCATTTTTCATTCAAATCTTTTATGCACAAAACAATTTCTGGTACAATTGCCTTGAGGAACTTTGTTTTCTCCAATTGCGGATGATTCTCAACGAGATGAGAGATACAACGAAGTCTTGCACCTTTGCTAGTTTGACAAACTTTTTCAGTAGCTGTTATTACAAGTTTTTGAATCGTTTTTCGATGCTCAAGAACGTAATCACGACAAACTGATGATTCACTGCCACAAATTTCCTCCAGGAATCTGTAAGCTTTCTTCTGATCTTTTGCATTTCTATTGTCCATTAGAATTGGTACAATTTTGTCATAAAGAGCTTGAAGACGATTTTTATCGGTAAACTGTGTCACAACTCTTATCAAATCGAAAACCGCCTGTTTTGTGAAATCATCTGTTCCTTCATCGTTCAGTTTGTCTAGTGCTTTGTCAAACAGTTCACCGGTTATTTCCTTTGGTGTTATCGTTAGATAAACTCTGATTGTATCAAAAGCAGCGAGACGTTGACCCTCTTCGTCAGAGCCTTTTGGCCTGATTGTATAGAGATTAAATAATATTGGCATATAATTTTTGGAGAATTTCGCCAGTGTCTCTATGTCCTCTTGCTTATCATTGTCCTGTGATTTTGTTATTAATTTACGGAGTGAAGCCATCACAGACAGTCTCAATTCTTTTTTCTCGCTAATTGCCATTCCCAGAATTTTTGCAATATCCTTGAAGCTCTCCTTGATGTCCGTTGGATTATTGCAGAATGCTGGTAATAACGACCAAATTTGTGAATTCAATAGTTCATAACTGTGTCCACCAATACCGTCGTTCTTTGCTTTCAACTCATTTGATTTTTTCTCGCACATAATTGCCAATGGCAGCATCGAATTAACAAAGTAACTCAGTGATGAATTACTCACACAATCTTTCAATACTGGCAACAACCAACTTCTTCGCAAATCAATTCCATCGTTATTCGTTTGCAATGGTATTTTTTCAAGTACAAATTCTGGCCCAATTGATTTAACAGCAGCACCAACAGCATACTCAACTTCTGAATTGTACATGAATTTATATGAGTCACGTAATTCAGCAAGTTCAATTAAAATCGGTGATAATTCCTTCGAGCAAACTGCACCAACAGTTTGAAATAGAACAGCAATTATGTGAAGTACATGATGCCATGCTGAATTAAATTGATACTTCATACCTTGTTGAATTAATTGAATTACTTTGGTCAATGTACTCTTGTAATTACCTCCAGTTCCACTGTCACCGCACATTGGTGGAATACAGACTTGAATGATGATCTTGATGGTATGTGATGCAGCTGTTAAAACCTCACTTTTATCAGATAACCATAATTCAATGGTTTTCTCAATGATTCTTGGTAAATTAGCAGCACAAAGATTAACCGAATTATCAACGAGATTGCAGTGTGCCTCTTGCATAACTGCTAGCCATGCTAGTGTTGGCTGCGTGTCACCAGGTGCCGGCTGATAATCATAAAGTGCATTTATTATTTGTGCATTAAGTTGAGATGGAAGCACTGTTTCCAGAGGCTTCGATACGAACAAATTGTGAAATGTTTGGAGACAGCAGGATGTTATCAGGACATTGTTGAGGGTCATGATCCTTAGGAGACTCTCACAAACTGTTTTAACATGACTCTTTGGTAGTTGATGAGCAATGTCTTTCAGCAGCGTCAGGACATGCAGAGTTGTCGTTATTGTACCTGGTTGTCCAGCATTATCAAGCTGCTGGAGACAGTGCTTAGCAACTTGTGGTGCTGCTGGATGATAGGCTGGTGGATTATCGACTCTCATCAGGTCACTGCCTTTTAGAATAGCACAAACTGCATGTTGTGCTGCTTTTCTCACTTTTGGTTTTGTGTGAACGGTGAATGCGAGAATTCCATCGAGTACTTGGAGTGTTGATGCGTTTGACCAAACTACTGGCTCCTGGGCTCTCAATAAAATCGATAAGCAACCAATACAGTGACGGAGAATCAGATTATTATCACTACCAGCATACTTTGTCAGTACTTGGAAAAACGTGCGACTTGCTTCACCGAATTGGAGCTTCAGGACGTTTTTCGGTACTGTCTTTAGACCCATTCCTAGAAGCGAGAGAATCGCTGCCACTGATTCTTCAGTCTCTGCTTGCTCCAATGTTGTCATTAAAGCTGCGTAATACTCGGTTGATGACTCTGTTCCTCCGTTCTGCTTTATTACATCAGCAACTGCTGCGAGAATTGCCAGCATCTCTTTGTGAAGTAGGGAGGATGACTGGAAGTGAGTTAGAAAACGAGAGAATGAGATGTTGGAGCAATTGGAGTAATCACTGGCAAATGTGTCGAAGGTCTTGAAGGTACCAGTTGTTGATTGATCTTCGTCAATTTCGAGAGGCTCCAAACCCTGAAGAGCATTGTGCTTATTTAGAACATCTGTTGTTAATCCTGTTGAACCTGTAAATTTATAAAAATTTGTTTTATTTAATCATTTATTCAATGTTTTGGAAGTGACAAAAACAGTCTCCTAATAATGGATTTATTCTACTCTATCTTTCTCTTTTTCTCTCCATTATTTCATTACTAAATCTTAAAAATTGAACTCAAGTCCTTTGTTTTCTCCAATAATTACCAAGATTTTCCTGGAAAAAACGTGAACGAGCCTGCTCCCGGTGTTTTTTAGTTTCTGGATTGGAGCTTGAACTCTGGCCTTTTTGCCATCGTTTTGCCTTTTTACGACTTCCCAAACGTGGACCCAATTTTCCCATTTTTTATTCTGCTAATAATTTCTCAATTACTATCTTCAACTTGAAAACTTCAGTATCAAGTATTGACGTTTTTCTTCAGAGGTTAAGAACTGCGAGTACCACGTGCTCCTGAAGTTGAGAAAACTGGCGAGCGAGAGCGATCATTTGCCAATTGGATTGTAGTTGCTGGAGTATCCACAAGATGGCGGCCATGTCGTTGCGCGGGAAATTGAGTCGGCAATTTTATCTCTTTTTTCTCCTTTTCCATCAATGAAACCGAGAAAAGAGGAATTTTCATTGATAACTGATTTTATATCACTCTTAATCGATTGCTCGATAATTTTTCCACCAATTTTGATTCATCTCAAGAATGTAAGTCGAGAAAATAAGATAAGGAAAACAATTTCCACATCTTTCTTACATAAGAAACTCGTTGGAAGAACAACACGAGTTATCGCAAATTTTTATTTTCCCATTAAAAAAAAAAAAAAAAAAACGATAACACGTGTGCATGATCTAAACACAATTTCCTCGTCATCATCAAATCAAAATTGAGAAATGACTTGTGTTGAATTGATAATCCATGCATGAATAGAACGTTATTGCCCATAAATATTCCGATTTTTATGTAAAATTTTTGAAAACGAATAATTTTAATCGAGTCAATGAATATAACTATAAATAATATTACAAAAAAGGATAAATTACTTTTTTATTGATCGATGATCATCGATGCATCCGGTTTCCGTGTACTTGATTAAAAAAAAAAAAAAAAAAAAAAAACTAAATTAATTCAATAAAATGAAGGAGAGAGGAGAAATAAAATTTAATTGAGTGTTGATAGAATCACTGAGTAAACATTTGATTTTCTTCAACATTCCCTCTTTACATAAAATATGAGTCCTCGTTTAAATAATCGAGTTAAGTCATATATAATTACACGTTATCATGTCGATTATTCAGGACAATTATCTCGTGCTCTCAGGAGAATGGAAAAAAGATTCGAAAAAAAACCGGTGAAACTGAGAGGGAAAAAAAAGGACCTTAACATGTTAATTTGAAAATTACATAGTGCGTGCGTTGAAAGGCGGGATTTATTTACTTTTTGCGCTCCACATTGTGAACAATTAAAATGTTGCAACAATGACGTCTCCTTCAACTCTAAACTGATAGATTAAAATTTCAATGCTGTAATTTTATTGATTAAAAATTACTGATAACTTTAAATGAACTTTTTTTTTTGGATGAAAAAATATCATTTTTTTTTTCGTGCAAAAATAAATGCCCGCATATGTTGCGAGAGGATTTTATTGATTCAGTTACATCTTGCATGAACTTTGACCTTTTCCTCCCATTGAAAATTTCTCCTTCATCCCCCATGGGGTTAAAGAGAAAATAATATAGGGCGTAACAGCATTCCAGCAGTATTTTATTACTTTTCAGATGATATTTTCAAGGACAAGTCAAATTGTACCGAATAAATCGAAGAAATTCACTATCTTTATCGGATCAAAAGGCAAATAATTACTGTTTAATTTTGGATTTCAATGACACGCGTTGAACTAATAAAAAAAAATGAGCTTCAGTGCAGATGATAAGTAGTGAGGATAATTAATGGCAGTTATCATTCACTCGTCTTTTTTCTCTTTCAGTGGGTACCAGTATTGTTACGATTATGTAATGGAATGATTATTAAATTTCGAATTTTTCGAAAAAATCATCAGGCGGAAGTAATTGATTTTTTTAAATTGCCTTTTTTTTTATCGTTCGTTGGTCTATTAGCTGTAATGAATATGTCGATGGCAATTTGACACGATGACAGGGGTGACGTCAATTGTCACTTGGTGTATGAAATTTTCATTTGAATTTCGTCAGCCAATTTTATTACTGTAAAAAAAGAAAAAAAAAATTTAAAAAAATTTTAGATTGTAAATTTCTGAATTACAAGAATTCCAAGAATCTCATGAGAGACATAGGGAAATTCGAGACAATTTGGAAAATAAGTTGAATGCCAATTATTATGACACTGAAAATAGCAGACATTTGACAATTTTTTGATTTTTTTTTCTTTTAACACATAAATAATTTGTGAAACCATGAAAAAAAAATTGTATTTAAAAAAAAACACAAATTCAATTTTTTTTTCTAGTAATTTATTTCTGTAAAAAAATTCAAAAAATTGTCAGATTTCTGCTAATTCCATGATCATTATTAATTTTACTTTATTAATTATTGAAATTATTGAAAAATTTGGCAGTAAACAAAGGGAAATACAATTCTATTGTTGAAAACAAAAATTCACACTACAATTCCTCATTGTGCTCATCTTCTATTGTTTTTTGTGAATGAATAACGTTGGGCTCTTCTGGGGAGAGGCAAAAGGGGCCATCTGGAAGATGTTGTGAACTGTGTGAACAACCCCCTGTTGGGGTTCGGGCCCTTCTGCACAAGGCCACTCTCTCTCTTCTCTTTTGTTGAATAACAATAGCTGACGCGGTTGAACTGAACGGTCAAACCCAGAAGCGCTTGATGGTCCTTTCAAGAGTAAAACGATTTTCTCTCAAAAATTACCAGTAAATAGAAAATTTCCTTCATATCCATCCCCTCGAGTTCTAAAATCATTGAGTGTTATTAAAAAATTCTAAAAATCAATTTCCACTTTTTTTTCTATGATTAAAAATTCTGAAAAACAATTTTCATTTTTTTTTTTTGAAAAAAATATATTTTTTAAAAGAAATACTGAATATTCATTAATTTTGAAGGTCACTTGTCGGAGGCTCGTTGGTTAAACCAGTTGGAGGAGAAAAAAAAAAAATTCAAGGCCATCATTGGAATGAAATATTTGCTCATTTTTGTCAATGATGAGAATAAAAATCCACGAGTTAATGCCCTTTCTCCATGGATGATCGCAACTGAGAGAACAAAATATTTGTTGAAAAATTGTATTTACTATTGTACTTGATAATTATCCTGAGAATCCTTCTGCAGGTATAATTGGCCAATTTTCCACACAGGTAAACACAGTGGTTTTACCTCGTGAAATTGACCCGGAGACGTTTACCCTGGAGCAAATACTTCTCTCTTCCTTCAAAAATTTTATCATTGTACTGTGTGTCTTTGCAAGTATTTTGGCCCCTCCTTTTTTTTTCTTTTTTTTTTCAGGGGCCTCTCTTGCCTCCCTATCGAGCGCCCCAACACGAGAGAGTGTGAGACCCCCACAAATCGGGCAGTTTTCCTCGGTACACGCGAGGCGAAAGGTTCGCTCCAAACCGCTATTGACATGGCACAATAATTGTTTTAAATTGAGAGTTATTTAATATTGCAATTGAAATAAAAACGTTTAGTGAAATTAATAAAATTCATTTTAATAATAAAAAAAAGAAAAAGTTCAAGTGCAAGGAATTTCAATTTATTATTTCGGAAAACTCAACAGGTAAAAATTTTGAAATTTAATTTTTTTCCCTAAAACAATTGGTTTTTGAATTTTTTTTCTTGTAATTATAGTTTTGAAGGTCAATGCGAAATATCCAAATTTAATTTTATTAAGAAATTCACATTATCAGTCAATCCCCGATGAAAATTATCCCCTTCTCATTATCATGCACTTTTTTCATTTTTTTTCTTTCTCTTAAAATTTTAAAAATTCAATATTATAAATCACATGAATTCAATTAATTCACGTAACTATTAAATTTCGGCGAAATTAGAGACTCTTCGACCCACGTGGTGTTATTGATTTTCCTGTTGGCGTCACACGCGCGTCCACTCCTCGCGCGCATCACCAAAAGGGGGTTGGTGATTTTTTTTTTTTTTCTCAAACCATCTCGTTATGTCCTTGATCCAAAAAGGCCAAAAAAGTGACCCAGTTAATTGTTGTAGTTGGAAATTTTTTTTTCCAATGTTTGACGCTGATAGATAAGATTTTCAACCCCTAAACAAATTGTGTTCTAATCGATTGTTAGTTACACGGAGACAACAAATATGTTTGCATTTATTGGGGAAGGGAATTGATGTTGTTCAATGTTGTTTGATGTGAAGGACTCGATTTTTTATTCTTCAAAGTAATTGGAAAAGAGGGGAACAGCAAGTGGACGATCGATGGGGATGACGCAACAACCCTTACTCAGGATATTTTTTCCTCTCGATTTCCAATGAATTCTAGGTGAAATAGAATTGAAAATGTCAATAAAAATCATGGAAACATACGATGCATGAGGAGTAACAGATGGAACTACCCTTGCGGCTTTTTTACCCTCAATAATAGGGTGAAACCATACGTTTACTACACGGAATCAAATTTCGAAAGATCCGGCGACTAATCTACCACAATGATAGAATGTAAAAGAGAAATGCGAGAAAAAAAATCTTTTTTTTTGAAAGAGTTTTTACGGAATATCTCTGGAAGGAAAGGAGATAGAGAAATTATTGTTCGAAACCTTTTTTGTAAGGAAGGAAAATTGCTCCAAGAAAGGTTTCAATGAAAATTTCTCTATCTCTCTTGATTTTCGAGTTATTTTACAAAAACGAGATTTAGAAATGAAATGTACATTTTCATATCTCAAAACTTTTAGAAATCTTTAATTATTTTGCATTATTTTTTTTTTTAATTTTTGAGTTTTTGTCAACGTTCATAAACAAAAACTATGCATAAATATTTACAAACCAATGTCTGGGACTCAGGTCGCATTTTTTTGCGGAAATCTAAGGGGAAAAATTGATTTTCCTGGCTTTTTATTAAATTCATCTTCAAATATTCCTTCTCAACAATCATTTATAATACTGAAAATAGCAGAAATCTGACAATTTTTAGATTTTTCTATCTTTGAACAGATAAATTATATTGAAAAAGGGAAACTATGGACGTGTAAAAAATATAAAAATCTATGAGTGCAATATTTGTAAATATTTTTTTTAATGTCTGTTCATTTCATTATCATAATGATTTTTATGAATTTCATAATATATTATGATTGTGTAATTGAGGATGATTTTTCTTCTACTTTCATCACTCCATGAGATATCGTGACCTCTGATAATGATCACCGTATCATTTTTCTCATAAATCTTAATGACAACGTTCGTCATCAGATCTACTTTTCCACTTCTTCAAGACTAAGAATTCCTTCTTTTCTTGCATTTCTTGAAAGATCTTTTGTCGAGAAAAAAAGTACGCTACAATATTTTTCCGTTAAATGCCTTTTCTTCTCGTGGATAAATGAGGAAAAGACAATTGGAAATGTCTCTTCAATCTCTTTCTTTCATTTCCTCGAGAGTCGATAATAAAGTGCTATTCAAATGAAGAAAAAAAAAAAGAGAAATTAAGCAATTGGGAGAATTTTCAATTTCAAAGTTAATAAAGTTCACGGATTAACCGATTTTTGTCTAATAAGTCACAAGATATTAAAGAAAAAAACGATTTTCTCGTATTTCCCAATAAAATTAGAAGAATCCGGAAAATTTGAGGGTTTCACAATCATTCAAATGCCAATTTCCCTCGATATTTTGTAATAAAAATTCTGCTAATCTCATGACGACATTTCGAAATTAACGATCAATAATTAATCCCACTTTTTTTCTCTCTTTGTAACAAAATTTGCATGAGAACGAGTCGTGACTTTTCCTCAAACGTGAATTCATTTCCACGTACATTTTTCTTCGTGAATTCTAGGAAAATAGGAACTCGCGATAAATTGTAAGAGTTGCATAAAATGATCATACGTCTGCAAAACACTGAATAAAACAGGTATTAAAATTGATGCATTCAGTGGTGGAAATTCATCGAGAATCCTTTTTCGCCAGAAATTCCCTCTGAAAAAGCCTTTTGAAGGATTTTTGTAAGGTTTCTTCTTCTGCCATTAGTTCAATTTTAAGATGAAAGGGAAGCGGTCAGTACCCTTCTTGAGCCTTCTTAAGAAATTTTGTTAAAATCCCTTTTTTTTTTTGGAGATATTAGAAAAAGAATCTCCAAAAGAATCAATTAATTTCCTCTTTTCTGCATTAATTGAAAGCAAACTACAAAAGGAAAAGAGTCAAATAATGAATAATTAATTATCATGTCTTTCCCCAATTTATAAAAAAGGAAATCATGTCGAGAAACGGAAGTGTCAAGGACGGAGAAAAGGGTCCATATGATCCAGTAGCAACAACTGAAAATGATGCTGGTGAAATTAAACTGGAAGCAAAAATGTCACTTATGAATGGTGTCACTGTTATCGTTGGTTCTATCATTGGATCTGGTATCTTCATTAGCCCAACTGGAGTCCTCAAGCAAACTGGAAGTGTCAATGTTGCTCTCCTGGTTTGGACAGCATCCGGAATATTTTCCATGGTAAAATATCTAGTAAAACAGAATTAATTGGAGAGTGAAGTAAAAAAGAAACGAGAGTCGATCTCATTATGAAGAGATTTTCTATGAGAAGTTTTAGAAACTGAGAGAAATAAGGAAATATTTGTGAAAACATTTTTTTTACCGAATTTTTCCCATTTCCCTTTGATTCCAAGATATTCTGAAGAAATTGATCACAAATAAAATTTGTAAAATAAAATTTCTATTTTTACTTTAGTTTTCATGAAATGTCTCAGAAACTGAGGGAGATGAAAGAAATTTTATGGGAATGTTTTTTATACCGAAAAAAAAGTTCCTCTGCGGTTTTGAGAATGCTCCAAAAATTCCGTGGTTTTACTGTGTAATAACCGCATTTATGCCGTATATTTACTGTATTTTTAGAGCTTCATTAAAACCCCAAGGAACTCCAAAAAAGGTCTTTCCACAATTTCATCTATATTCCCCCTTTTCCAAGATATTTCCAAAAAAAACCGTTATCATCTCACGATCAGAGCGAAGAAAGCCTGAAAAATAATTTCGTCCTGATTTCAGGTGGGAGCCTACTGTTACGCTGAATTAGGCTGCATGATTAAAAAATCAGGAGCTGATTATGCATATATAATGGAGACATTTGGTCCATTTGCTGCATTTATGAGACTATGGGTTGAGTGCATAATAGTACGACCATGTAGTCAAGCAATTGTTGCACTAACATTTAGTGTTTATGTTTTAAAACCTTTCTTTCCTGATTGTGATCCACCAGACAGTGCATCTACACTACTTGCTGTTGTTTGTATATGTACGTTTTTACACGCATTAAATAGTATAGAGAATTCAAGAAAAAAAAAACAGAGAGTTAACAAATACTAGGAAAAAAAGGAAGAAAAAAAAAAGTTAAGAAATAATACAAGGAATGCCTGATGCAATATCTCACTGGAATTTCTTAAGATCTTTAACGTATTGTCTTTCAATGTAATCATCAAATATACCTCACTATGAATTTATTTTGAATAAGAGAAGATGAAAGAAAACAACGGAATTAGATTACAATGAACGACATAATTTCATTTGACATTAGGTCGTGAAAACTTCGCAGGGGAATGTTCAATTTATTCAATCAAATGCAATTGAAAAGGAAAAAAAAAAAAAGAAATCAAAACATTTTTGATTAATTGAGAAGGAAAAAAAAAACTCTGAGAAATTAAATCTTCACGAGAGAATTCACTTCCTGAATGTATTTCTATATTTATTTAGTATCAAATCAATTTGCACAATTACGTGTAATTAAAAGAAAACATCTTCGATAAATAACTCGTTAATTAATGCATCCATAAAATTAATTTGAATTTGTAATCAGTTACTCCCAAATATCTCGCAATCTGAGAGGAAGATAGAGAAAGCTTTGAAGAAAATTTTTTTTTGTAGGGGAAAATGAAAGCTATAACAAAGATTATAATGAAGATTTCTCTATTTCGCTTAGATTCCGAGATGTTTTTAACAAACTGCCAGAATGTTTGATTCTTATCACGTTTTTCTGCACTACCCCTTAATTATCATCCTTCAATCAATTACTTGAAGGTACTCTGGCATTCGTCAACTGCTGGGACGTCAAGTGGGCAACTCGAGTCCAGGATGTCTTTACCTATGCCAAATTACTCGCGCTTTTTGTCATAATAATAGCTGGTGCTTGTCAACTATATCGAGGTAATAAAAATTCAGTCATGAAGTGCTGATGGTTAAAAATTACTTTGAAAGGATCTCGAAAACCATGAGGTTAAAAAGGATCTATCAAGAGACCTCCTTTGTAGCTAATCTAATTTTCTAAAAATAAGGCTTCTTGATATTTTCCTTTAAACCCAATCGTTGCAGAGATATTAACAAAAATGATACTGATAATAACAAACATCTGAAAATTTTTAGCTCATTTTTTTTTTCGATAAATGAATGATAGGAAAAAAAATATGCACATGTGGAAAATTTAAAGAAATGCAAGTCTAAATTTTTTAAATATCTTTTTTAGAATAATTTATTTGCTTGAAAAAAAAATCGCAAAGATTGTCAGATGTGTGCAAATTTTACTATCATTCACAAAAAAATGTAAAGTGTCTTTTCTTTTCTTAAACTGTCATTCAATTTAATCATTCCAGGATGTATTGTAACAATTTCCATTCTCGGTATCATAGACACGGTGTCTTTGAGCCAATCTAAAATCTATTGATAAACACTGGAGATGATAGAAAGACGTCATTTCTCTGTCTCTCTCTCCTTTCGCCCACACATTGACTGTGAAATCATAGAATAGAATAGAAGGCCAAGCTTCAACGTCAGACGTTTGTATTTAATTTCTTTTCAGATCTCGTGTCCTGTTACCGGACGCAACAATTTGGCCAATCAAAAACTAACGTTTAAATACATCCCCATATAAAATGGAGAATAATGTTATGAATTGATTCTATTTAAGTCGCTTTATTATGTCATTTTTTTTTCTCTCTTTTTTTTTGTTACACGTGAGAAGATTTTATTGGCTTATTTCAATCACAAATTGTGTCTACACAGTATTTAATTATTTTTTTTTATGACTACTCATCTTGCAATTATTCTTCGGCAATTTATGAACGAGGAAAAATTTAATTGGATAATAATTATTCATAATTTTTATTTTTCCTCTCATTCATTACAGGACAAACTCAACACTTTACATTTGACAATACAAAATGGGAGGTAACATCAATTGCATTGAGTTTTTATTCAGGATTATTTGCTTATAATGGATGGAATTATCTCAATTTTATTATCGAAGAGCTCAAGGACCCTGTCAGGTATTATGGCAAATCAATACGTTCATTATGATTTAAAGAGACAAAAAATTTACCTTTTCCTTTTCTCTATTATTGTGTTTCAGAAATTTACCCAAGGCTATTGCTATTTCTTGCACCCTCGTGACTGTCGTTTATGTCTTCACCAATGTTGCATTCTTCACAACCTTGAGTCCTGCTGTACTTGCCAGTAGTGAGGCTGTTGCTGTGGTAATTATTAAAGAGGAAAACTTTAGTAAATTCCTCTAAAAAACTGAATTGTCGCAGAAATTAATACAATTTTGCCGATATTTCTGGAATTGTTGGGTTTAGGACAAAAAAACTTAGGAAACCTTTTTTGTAGAGAATTTCATCATCTAAAGAGAAGGTTTCTTGATGAATTCTTCTGGACCTCACAGCTTCCAAGATATTCACGAAATAAACATCCTCCTCTTCTTTTTTCAATTAAATAATCAATTGAATCTCTTCTCTCAGACGTTCGCCAATCAACTTTTTGGAGCAATGGCTTGGACAATACCTGTATTCGTAGCTTTATCAACATTTGGCGCTGTTAATGGAATCCTATTGACGTCATCAAGATTATTTTATGCTGGTGCTTGTGAGGGACAAATGCCCGAAATTTTGACAATGATACAAGTCTCAAAAATGACACCAGCACCGGCTGTTATTTGCATGGTAATTTAATGAACAGAATGCATTATTGCAATAAGGATATACTTTAATCAAACATTGCAGCAATTATTCACGTATTTTTAATTGATCAAAACAGGCACTACTGTCGATGCTCTACTTAACTTCCTCAAACATTGGAACGCTCATAAATTACGTTGGATTTGCTACATGGGTAAGTTTTAACAATCCTTGAAGGATAATGAAAAACCTACATTAATCAGGAAATATTATGTTATTGAGCAAATTGGAGGATTTCATAATTCACGCCTACACAATTTCATGACAACTGACCTCGGCTTCATTTTTTTCTTTAACTTTAAACTCTTATTTCGAAAGTGCAGTGGTAATGCGGAACAATCTGAAAAGTCACTTTTCTGTTATCTTGAGAATATTTCAGAAACGAAAGAATATTTTTGAAAGATTTATAAAGAGATCTTTTTCATAGAGAATTTCATGGGCTACAAAAAAGGTTTCTTTACAATTTTTCATGAATCTACTCGTTTTAGAGATATTGAGGAAAGAATCGGTGAGAAACTTCTCGACTCATCCTCCATTCAATTTAGTAGTGCAAAGGCGATAGTAAAATTGGCACATATCTGAGAATTTTTTGAAACAAATGAATTATTATAAAAAATAGTTTTTTAATTTTGCATGGATGCATATTTTTTCATCTTTACAAATGATTTATTTATTGAGAAAAAAAAACTAAAGATTTTCGAATGTCTGCTCATTTCAGAATTATGTGAAATGATGAAAAAGGATGAGTAATTTTTTTTTGCAATCATTTTTTGTTAATATTGCGGAAGCGAATAGAGATACGTCCTTTTCACACTTATCCTTTTTCGTACTTCTCCACATTCTCTACAAAAAGGGATTGAGATAAAATCGTCCTATCTTGTTTAGTTTTTGAAATATTCTTAAAAAATTATTGGAGTAAAAAAATGGGCTTCTACCTTTACACTACTGAATTCTTGATTTTTCACTCTTTTTCAGTTGAGCATAGGCGTTTCTGTATTGTGCATACCTGTACTGAGATGGACACAGCCAGGGCTTGCTAGGCCAATTAAAGTTAATCTTATGTTTCCGATATTCTATATTCTTGCAACATTATTTATTACAATTGTACCAATGGTAATAACTCCAGTTGAAACTGGATACGGTTGTCTTATGATATTCTCAGCTGTACCAGTCTATTTTGCATTTATTGCGTGGAAAAATAAACCAAAATGCTTCGTCAAGGGTGTCGGTGAGTTATTTTCATTTATTAATTTAATTAAAAATTGAATTTTTGAATGAGGATTCTAATGAGTCTTTATTGAATGAATATTCGCAAAAAGTCCCGAATTGAGAATAAAAGTTTCGAAGGAGATAGGACAGAATGGAAGTAATTTGAAAATTGTTGGTATTTTCCCACAAAGTAATTGGAAACTTCGATTTCGAAAATAACTTCACTAACCCGTTCTGCCCCACTCTCTCAATGATATTCTTATCATTAGCATTCATAGGATTTTAATTATTTCAACAACATTATAATTTATTAATAAAAAAAAATATACAAGGCAAAATGGACTTGTAGTTCGAAATGATTTGGGATTTTTTTTAAGAGTGACGGAGTCTACAAAAAAATTTGAAAAAATTCACCAACAATATCAACAGTTTTAAGCACCGTCTCAAATTTTTTCAGATTTTTTCATGAAGTCCTTTACTCCAGAAAAAAAAACCTGAATCATGTTGCGACAGAGGTCCATTTTGCCCCACTCTTCCCAATATTATTTTCATTTTGATTTGAATTTTTTTAAAAATATTTCAACAGGCGCAGTGACTCAATTAATCCAGAAGACGTTGGTTGTCGTTGGACCAAAGACTAAGGTTTAGAATTGAAAAAAATACACTTACTTTACCTTATCATCTGTCATGCATGCTTTAAAAATCATTTTAATTTTCTCGCGTTATTAATCCTCGGAGTAAAAAAAAATCGAATCACATTGAGAAATAAAAAATTTCTAATCAATATGTAACCAAAATTAAATTTTGTACAATTTCGATTTGATTTATGTTTGCATGCAATATCATACACTGCATTAACAAGCACAAACACAAGCAAATAAATTCTCGGCACATTGTAATTTAATTGTAAATTAAAAAAAAAAGAGTAAAGAAAAATAATGAAAATTTAAATAGATAAACAATCATCGAGACTCAATTATTCATTGATTTATGGTTTTTGTTCCAGTAATTACTACGAAGTTCCTGCAGAAGCTCATGGTAGTAGTCGGTAAGGCGAAACCCGCTCAGGTATAAATGGCCTAAGGAAACAAAAAAAAATAAAATGAAGAAAAACATTAATTAAAAAATGAAGAAAAAAGGAACAAATACTCTAACCGGATCTACACCGGACGGCGAATATCATTTCATTGACTTCGGCTGAGCTGGCATATAAACTGTATTTTTTTATTTATTAATTAATAACAATGGGAAATCATAGATGTAGAAGACAAATTCTCGGCCGTCCCGAAATAAGAATCAGCCATTTATGGAGGGAGGACGCCTCAGTTCATTAATCATTCTCTCATTTTCAATTAATATTCATTTATGAGTAGAAAACCGGAATATATCGATTGTTGGTTTTTTTTTTTTGAAATTTCACGAAAACCAATAGAAATACGATATTTCTCCTAGAATTTTCACGAAAAATCTCATATTTTCATTGGATTTCGAAAATTTTTGAAAAAAAAGTTCAATAGTAAAGTGGCAAAAAAAAATGTCGTAAAATTTGATACAAATTCTTTTGTAAGTATCTCGGAAATAATGAGGTTTATGGACTCTCAAAAAGGTCTTCTAGTAAATTCTTCGGAACACCTTATAGTTTCCGAAATATTTTCGAAATAACGAACAATTGATAATTATATTGACGCTACCACTGGATTAACTCAAATATTCGATAAAAAAAAATTGAGTCTACGCACACTCAATCATTTTAACCGCCGTCCAGAGGCAAAAATTATGATGATTATGAGACAAACGAAATGAAAATCTGTAAAAATTCAACTGCCAACACAGAATTAATGATCATTTTTATAATTTAGTATAATTAATTTATCACATTTAATTATTTTTCGATAATTTAGAAGACGAAATAAGCGAAGTCACGACATATCCGTAGTTTCTAAAGGAGATGAACTTTTTTTTTTCCCCAATTTTTTAAAATAGAATATCTACAGGGTATTATTAATTCCTTAATCAAGATCTCTGAATTCATGTTTTGCGAAACGAATTGAAGAAAAATCTATTTTTTTTTTTTTAAAGTAATTAATCATTACAGATATCGCTATCATTCTTTTTAGCAAATTCATCATCGCACTGTATGAGACAATAAATGAGACAAAAAACCATCGACTGACTAAATTTCGAAAGTGTATTGTAGATGGCAAAAAAAAAAGTGAACGTAAAATAACGTGATGAAATAAGTTCAATACTATAATCGATGTAAAAAAATCTTTCTCAGACTTTCTTTCTATTTAATTTCACAATTTTAATCAGAATGTACTTTTTGCATTTATATATAAGTTTTTTTTTTGCTTGTGATTTTTTAAAAAGTTTTTAAGGAGATATGGGCGCAACATTGGTAGCTTAGGATCTGAACGGAGGACACACGATATTTTATGATTTTAAAATAGAAATTAATTTAAATGAAACAATGATAAATGTTTAAGAGAATATAAATTTACAAACGAAATGAGAAAAAAAACTGTGACAATATAATAAATCTATTATACATGTTTAAAATTTCATGTAAATATACAATGATGGGTTTAATGACTACCTCATTGTCCTGAGCTGCCTTTCGGTCGTTGAAACATAGATGAAAAAAAAATAATAATAACAATTTCATTGAAATTACCGCTTGGAATTTCGAAATAAATAATTGGTAATAAATTTCATCATCATGAAGATGAAGGATTCATGTAAATTTAATGTTTTAACGAAAAAAAAAACAATTGTGTTTGTGGAATTGTCATCCGCATTTGCAAAAAATAGAGAATTGTTAAAAAAAAAACTCCGTTGTGAAAAACAAATTACTTTATCGTTATTTAATGAAATATCTTGAAGCTTAGGGGATATAGAAAAATTTTCGTGAAGATATTTTTTTTTAGAAAAAACAAAGAGGTACAAAAGGGATCTCAAGGATAATTTCTCTATTTTCCTCAAATTCTGAGATATTTCATAAAAAATATATGAAAGTAAAATTGATCTCAGTTTTTTCTCAATTGAATTATTACAACGATCGATTGATGTGGATCAGTCCATTGAATAATTCACGAGGTAATTGTTGATAATTGCATCAATATTTGTGAAATAAATGACTTTTTTCCTCTTAAAATCTATTTTTTTCCACATGAAAACACCTGTATGTACAATTTTCATCGAAAAAGCGAGTATTTCCTCTCTTTTTTTCTTGTTTTAATCGGTTCAATACACAAAAAACAGACAACATTTACGATTATACGATTTTAATCTATAATTGGTATGTATAAATTCGAAGTTATAAATACATAACATATATAATATCGCTGATAACTTAAATTAAAAAATAAAAATGGAACAATTTTTTTTTTTTTTTAAATTTCAATTAGTTACGTATTTATATATTTATAACTTTGTTCACGTGATTTTCATTTTCTCTTTTTTTTTTCTTTATTAATTAATAAAACATAGAAGATTACAAAAAAGATAATTATTTGGCTTTGACGAGACGCAAGGAACAAAATTAAATGTCTTTGTGCTAATTATTATTTTTTTTTGCTTCTTATCGATCACCAAATTTCTCAATCACTTCTGACGTTTATTAATTTTTTTTTTATGACTAGTGTCTTGATGTAAAAGAAACGAGTTTATAACGTCAAGCGGAGAATTTGGTTAATCTTCGGCGAACGATCAGCAATAACCAGTTAGTGCTGGTTGTTAATTTCAAAATTTATATTTATTTCCATGCTTTCTTTCATTATTTTTTTTTTATTGAAAAAATAGGACACAAAAATTGAGTAGGCCTTGGCAGAGTCCCATTAGGCATTTATTACTACTTCGATGAAGAGTTTAATCGAGCATATGATTGAATTTTATGAAAATCCTACTGATTTTTTTTTTTTTATGAAAACACCTGAAGCATCAGAGGCCATTTGTCTTTTTTTTTTTTTAATATTCTAATCCTCGAAAAATGTGCGATTGATTAAAATTAATCACGTTTATGAATTTCCCGTATTTACAAATAAGAGCTAACTTCTTTTTTTTCAATTATATTCAATTATGTACGTGAAGATCAATAAATTACGTACAGCTTCTCATTTTTTCCATAATAATTAGGGACGGTTCTTATTGTTACATTGAACCGTCACGAAAATTCAGTGGCGAAAAGCAAAAGAGAATAAGTCGAAAAATTGGATGGAATTTATCTTGAAAATATCCTGGAAATTGTGAAATTTAGGGAAATTTGTTAAGAGGCCTCTTTTCTAGTCTATAAAATTTTCTCCAAAGAATGGTCTCTTGATATTTTTTCCTAAATCTATTCATTCCAAAAATATTCACAATAGAATCCCTAATCAATTTTATGAGTTTTCCTCTTTCACCGCTTCATCACTGAATAATTTTAATTTTCCTTTTCACTCCTAATTTTGTTTTCTTTTTATCATCATAATTATCACCTAATTATGTATAATTTATAAATAAGTATTATTTTATACATCTAAATGGCTTACAAGGACATTGTACTTAAATTAGCAGAAATGAAATGATTGTTCAATTTGAGAGAAAAAAAAAAGAAAAAGTTAGAATAATCTTTTATTATTCGAGACAATTCCTATGAGGACCAGTCACATATTGACACAGAGAAAACGTTCAAAAACGATTAAATGATGAAGATGATGAAATTATGACATTGGAATGATACAAGTTTTTTTTCATCGCGCACTTACTGGGAAATAATAATCAACTATACATATTACATATAAATTAAACCAGAGGTCCCTCGTGTAGATCAAAAAAAAATATATATTATAAATTTAACGAAAAATCTCATTTTTTACGAAAAAAAAAATAATTTGTTGCATTTTAATTGCTCGTGATTAACACGAAACTAATCTACTAACAAGAAATTTGTCGTCAGGTTCATTAAAAAAAAAAAAGAAAAGTATAAAAATTGCACTAAATTTTTTTGCTGAATTTTCTCTATTAATTTGTCGAGATTAAACCCTAAAATTAATTAAATAATTAATAATGATACAAAAAAATGACAAGTTTTAATGACAGGCGTACTCGATTCTATTCGTTGAGCACGATCAGATCGACACGTTTGGTATTTTCCACCTTTTTTATTTTCATTTTTTTCAATTTTATATCAGTTATTTTATCTGCTTCTGTACTTTTAATTACATAAAAAAGACTAAATCGACGGATGTATATTTGCTCAGTTAATAATTGCTTTTTTAATGAATTCACTTCAATTGCAATTTCCCACTTTGTCCTCCAATTCAATGAATATTGAACAACAAAGTTAATTAGAAAATAAAAAAAGGCAAATACATAAAAAAAAAATTAAATAAAAAATCGTAAATTTAAATATTATTGACTTTACATCAAAACGTCAAGTGTTGCGCGCGTTTTCCTTCATATTAATCTAATAGAAAATAGAAAGAAAAAAAATTGGAGTTTCCTTCATTTTATCAAGTTAATTTTTATATAGTTTTGTTATTCAGACCTTCGATTCATCAGACCACACGATTTTTCCCACAGATACGAGCGATCAGGGGCAAGAGATTCTTAATGCACATATTTCCTCATTTTCTTCATCGTGAAATTGAATGGAATAAAAAAAAATTTAAACTGAAGATAGAAAATTTTTCAAAAAAGATGATAAATTAAATGGTGTTAATGGATTTCCAAGAACTTTGATGATGTTTTGAGTTTCAATAGAGTGATAAAAAAAATGAATTCCATTGAGATGAGTGCTTTCAGCTGTGTGTTTGTACGTGCGTCAAATAGCCAGCTCCATTTTCCACATTTGACTGTATACAATATATTTCCTTGTGAGTGTTATACCATGTGTGCTTTTCCTCCATTTAAACCATCTTCGTATATGTGTGTATATTAATTTTTTAAATAAATATGTGTACGTCCAAAGAATGTGCTTGCGTAATTCCCAGGGATTCGCATGCATTTTACTGCTGCTCTGGCGTCACAGGACATCGACACTGGCTTCCATATGTATGTGTGTTTGCGGTTGTGTGCGTGTCTTTTTTGTGCATTGAGACACCATTTAATACAATACAATTTATAATATCCTTTGTTCTCATCCATTACCATCTGCTTCTCTTTTCATTCCATTTTCTTAATTCAATCGTTAATCTCTTTTCCTTTTTCCCATTACGTTGTGCCTTTTTTTTCTTTCTCTTTTGCTCATTCCACTGTTGATTTTCCATTCAATTTAAATAACTGCAACTCAGATGCAGCATCTCGAGGGACCGTCCGATTGTTTAGTCGGTGTACTCGGATTTACCGAATTAATCCTGGATCAGCTGGCTGGCATTTCTGAACTTTGGCTCTGTGACAGTTCAAGCAGATGGCACTCGGACATTGGTATTTCACGTGTTCTTGAACTTTGCTTCTGTAAAAAATAATTAATATCTTGGAATTATTAGAATTCATATGACTTTAGATTAATTAGAAATAGAAATATTATTTTAATTGATAAACATGATTTATTTAATGAGCATGAAGGAAAAAACAAAGTCATTGAGAAGAAACTTTTAGCAATTGAATTCAGTAAAGAATTGGAAAAACAAGATGGGATAATTTTATTCAGTCAGTTTGTATGAAATGTCTTGGATCATAAGGGAGATGGAGAAAAATTTTCATGACATTTCTTGAAGAGGATTAGAGCTACAAAAAAGGTTATTACGAGAAGTTTTCTACATCCTTTAATCTTCGGGATACTCTATAAAAACTGGAGGCTGAGTGAAGTTGGCTTGATTCACTGTTTCACTTTATCAGGTTTTTTTCGGGATACGTTTGAATCTAAGGGAGATAGGGGAAATATTTTTAGAGACCTTTTTTGTAGCTCGGAATTTTTTTCGTCAAAGGAGCTTGTTGGCTTTTCCATCAGCTTCACTCATTTTGCCACTGATTTTTAACGAAGGTTGAAAAAGATAGATTTTTTTAAAATTCATGTTTCGATTTTCTCGCTAAATTTTTTTATTAAGAATTGATCGAAAAACAGCAAAACTGATCTGGAATGGTCGCAGCTATCACTCGATGCTGAAACGAGTACGCTGGGAGAATTTGTCCATCAAATCAATAGTGAAGAAGTAAAACGGGATAAGTCGATTTTTCCCCCTCATTTTTTAGTAATATCTTGGAAACAGAGCGAGATATCGGAATTTTCTGTAGCTCTAGTTTTCCTCTACCAAAAAAATCCTTATGAAAATTCCGTCATCTCGCTTAATTTCCAAGATATTACTAAACGACGAACCGCAGAATAAAGCGACTTATCCCGTTTTACCTCTTCACTACTGAAATATTGATGGCGAAAAGGGATTTCCGGCGAAAATTCCTCTTTTATCGTTATCTTAATCTTCGAATAGAATTCTTTTTACCTTTCTCCTAAATGGAAAACATCCACGACTCTCATTATTAACTTGTGGATAATTTATTAGCAGGTCTGGTGTCGGTGAGCAGTTCGGTCCTAATACATTCAGCTCCTTGTAGCACTCAGTTTCAATCATCTAAAATAAAAGAAAAGAGAGAACCTTCAAAAATATGTAGAAAAAAAAAAGTAAAAATCTAAATTTTCCCCAAGTCATCAACGATCAAGATAAATCAGCATATGGCAGAGAGAGTACAGTTAGTGAAACCATAATTTCGTCACAGTTGCATGATTCACAGTGCCCAGTAATATTATACAAAGATTAAATCATGAATAATAGTTGAATCATGGACAAAATAAAATTTTAAAAATGAAAAAAACTTTCTTTTTTTTTATTACTCTTTACCTCAGTTTGCCAGGGAATGGACACACTTCCTGTGTTGAATTTGCTGTAGAAAGTATCATCGCTGGCATCAAGATTAACGCCCTTGACAGTTGAAAATTGTTCAATATCGAGTACGTCTTTAGCATAAACTGCGTGGGGCTGAAACGATAATAAAAAAAAAAAAGTACCCAAAATTGGGGATTTCAAATTCGAGAAATTTATTTGTATTGATAAGAGTCACGAACACATTTATGCAAAAATTTCACAATAAAAATACATGACCTCTTGGAAATTTGATTTTTTATGACGAGAGTTAAAAAAAAACTTTAGGGAGGAATATTTAAATGAATAAAAATAAATAAAAAAACAATTTAGTACTGATAGATAAAACGTGATAGCTTCAAGTTTATTTTGAAGTTGATTTATCAGGAATATCTCGGAATTTGAGTGACATAAAAAAAAATAGAGACTTTTTTTTAGAACAGAAACGAGAACAATAAAAAGGATCACAAAAAGCTCTCCGTTAGATTTCGAGATATTTAAAAAAAAAACAAATGCAAATAGTGATGGGCGATTTTTGATAGATCTTATAAGATGGATTTTTTTTCTCATAAAAATTGATTTTCTCCGGACGATTTTAAGGAACTCGATTAATCAATCTTCCGATTCTTTTTTTATGGCCTCTCAAACTAAAACTGGAGGAACGGAACTATCGATTGAAATGAGATATCTCGAATTTAAAGCGAGACATCGCATCTATTAATCGATATTGGAAATGGTCGATCGGAAATAGATGTGATATAACTCTTATCTTTTTTTATTGAAAAAAAAATCGATTCATCAATTTCAACGTTCTAATTTTTTTTTTTTGAAAAATCCATTCTCAAACAATCGAATTTTTGAAAGATCAATTCTTCGAGAATCGATTTTTTTCCGGAGATCGCCCATCACTAAATGTATATTAGAATGATCTTATCACAATTCCCCTCATCACTACCCAAAAATGAACTATCCAAAAAGACACCTACTCACATCCGGTACAAACGGTGGTTCCCACATACCAGCTTCCACCCTCTTCCAATTCAAACACTGAAAAAAAACATGTAACTTGACTTCCTTAGCCCCATGCCTTCCGCATTTACAGCCCAATCGTTGTTTTGGATTTTTTTTAAGTAACTGTTGGCACAAACTCTTTGCCTCCTCTGTAAATTTACTCGAATATTTTTCCTGATCCTCCTTGACACGTCTATCAACTTCTTCACGTTTGACTTTTTCTTTTCTAGCACGAAAGGGCGCCTGTCCCTCAATCATTTCATAGAGTAAACAACCAAAACTAAACCAGTCTGGTGAAAATGTATATTTCTCATTGTCAATGACTTCTGGTGCCATATAACCAACTGTACCAACTCTACCACGCACCATATCTCCCTCCATTATTTCAACTGCCAAACCAAGATCAGATATTCTAACGTGTCCATGATCATCCAACAATATATTCTCTGGTTTACAATCACGATAAACAATTCCCTGTTGATGCAAATGCTCCAATCCGCATACAACTTCGGCTGCATAAAATCTGGCACGATTTATATCGAAGCCAGGATCACCGCCCATATTGTAAATGTGAAATTTCAAATCACCACCATTCATTATTGTTAATACTAAACATAGTGCATCTTTAGTCTCATAAGCGTATGCAAGTGAAACAACGAATTTTGAATTAATTTTTTGAAGTATATTCTTCTCAATCAGTACCATTGCCTCTCCCTTTCGTTTTTTAATTCTTTTCTTCTCCAGCTTCTTGCAGGCATACATTTTACCAGTTGCACGTACTTGGCATGCACATACTTCACCAAAACCACCTTTACCCAGTACACGATACATTCTGAAGGTTTTGTACGTCACCGGTTGGGCCTCCAGCCACTTCCATTGTAGGTACCTGAAATTCGAAACAAAATTGATGGATTAGAAAAGTTTCATAGCACAATTTGGAAATTGGTTTTTATCAAATAACTAGAGATCTGAGAGAGATACGAAAATTTTTATTACGACTTTTTTTTTGATCGATTTTGCAGAGCTAAAGGAAAAGTTATCATGGAGATTACTCTACGCCCCTAAGATTTCAAGATATTACTGGAAAATCGATTGCATAATAGAGTTTTCGAATGAGGAAACTTCACTTGGAAATCACTTTTTATGGAATATCTCTGAAGCGAAGGGAGACAGGAAAACTTTTGTAGGAACGTTTTTAGGTCTTCATGAATATTTTCCTTCCTCAATTATTTCCCGAGATGGCCTCAAAAAAAAAAGCGGAAACATAGAAACAAAAATAAAAAGTGTTCAACCCAGAAATCCCCCGAACTCGTCAATCTCCTCCCATCACATCCATTACCTCACAAGTCTTCAATAAATTATCCAAAAAAAATTTTTTCCAACTCAAGGATTATGAGATTCCGGAAGTGATAGTTCATGAATTACGCGGCTCCATTTTTTCAACTTTATAGTCTTTAAAAGAAAAAAAAACCGCGTAACATGAAATTAGAATGACTTTTGGCTTATACTTGGGATAACAAAGCAGACGTTAAAACTGTCTTGGCCATAGTCCAGATTCTTTTCTTGTGCCATTCCACTAGAAATGGAAGAGAGCACACACCAAAAAGCAATGACTCTCAGCCACAGTATCCTCTCAACGCCACCCCCTCTCAATTCCACTCCTTTTCACCACCCACTCTGCGGAAGCTTGACCGAGAACCATTGATCTTTTTCTACAGTTATACTATTTCCTCCCCCTTTAAAGAAAAACCATCTCATAGATTACAGCTGGAGAGACGCACTGGTCTCTCCCCTTTCTCATTTCCACATCCGCAGACTCACGCTTCTTTCGTTCTTCACATTTTGTAAAACAAACCCCCTCTCTCTCAAGATGTTAAAAGAAAATAATGTAGAGAAAAAGGAGTAGAGGCAATTTGTTGGGCTTTACTGCTTTGTAGTTTCTTCAATTTGTCGTAAAAACGGTCAAATAACGTACACTCTCCCCCTTTTATCTTTATAATAAAGTTTTTTCTTTCCTTCATACTTTCCTTCATCACTTTATAAACTTTTGAAACTTGATTTATAATAGATGAATTGCGAGAGAATTTAATCTTGCAGAATCATTCAATCAATTGAAATTGAAATTTAATTGTAAACTCGAAGCTCCTTTTTTCTGTGGGGCATTTTATGAGTCTTTATCATAAATGTTATTGAATCGTATGATGAAGAGAGACGATTCGAAAACCGTTAATAGACATTATACGGTGGATATCTTGGCTGGAATGATTGAGTTCAGGGGAAAAAATGAAGAGATCTTTTATGTAGAGAATTAAATGAGTTACAAGAAAGGTTTAATCCTAAATCCTCTTTAACGGGAAACATATGAATTTCAAACATAATTATTCAGGTGCAGGGTGAAGAAATTTTTGTTTCAATTCACATTGTTTATTGACCTTTCAACTATGAGAAATGTTTTTTTTCTAATATTAACATCATTTTTTATGACCATGAATGGACCACTGAAGGAAAGCATGGTGCATCCTTGTCGGCATGATATCTCGGTCACTTTTCCATATTCTCCAACTTTTTTTTCTTCAAATCTTCATAATTATTGTCTCTATAGTCTGACGAGAGGGTTTTCCAATTTCTTAAGTGCCCTTTTTGTTTATAAATTGTCAAACCTAATTTCTTTTGTCGAAATTGCTTATTAGAGTTTAAAATGATGTAATTTTTCATCTTCGGAAAGAAAATTCCCTCCGTTAGATTATGGCAACAAACATTATAAAGATTAGAAAAAAAAAGTTAAAAAATATCAAAAATTGACCGAGTTGTCATGTCGACAAGAAGGAAACATGATCTCCATCAGTCATCCATTCATGTTCATAAAAAATAATATCAATAGTAAAAAAAAAATTAAAAAAAATTCTTCCACTTGAAAACTCAATAAATAATATAAATTCAATTTTTTTTTCAGTAGTTCCTCAGATATTCGCGGATAAGCTCAACGATAACAGATAATCTTGGAAAAGTTATGGCTAGATTATTCCGCTAAAATCATGGTAATGAGCAGGTTTAGGAAGAATGTCAGGAAACATTTTTTCTAGAGGGCTTTACAGGCTATAAAAAAAGGTCTCTTCATAAATATCCGTAAAGCCAATGGTTTCTGAGATATTTCCAAAATAATCTGTAGTTGTTTTTCAATTAAAAGGAGAACTTGTCTATCCATCAAAAAATGAACAAGAGCCAACGATAAAAAAAAATCAACATTCAAGCTTCTTTCATTTGCCCTTTTCCAAAGAATAAATAAATAAATTATCAATACCTGTAGAAGTAGAAGCTCGTGAGAAACTGTGAAAATGGGTCACCAGCTAAAAAGTTTTTAACAGTCTGTTGTACCTCAGTAAATAATTCTTTTCCACCAGTACCAAGACGATCTTCACACTGTGATATAACTGAATCATTGAGTATATCAACGACCTCAGATCCTTCACTCTTCAAATACTGTTCAAAGAGTATTTTAGCGAGCTCCGTACGATTTTCATCTAGTTCAATTTCATATTTTTCAATAGCATCGAGAAATAAATTGTAACGATGGTAGGATGGCTTTCGATCTTGGCAAAATTGACGAAACAGCAAACGGCCAATTGGTTGTTGATCAACTAAATAGTTGTATCTTATATCTGTAATCAAAGAAAGAAAAAATTGAAAATCATGTTAAATTAACTCATGAAATTAAGTGAATTTTTCCGAGTGTTTCGAGTAAAAATTATGCAGTTTTCTTGGGATACCTTGGAAACTATTGGATTTTAGGAAATTTATGAAGAGACTTCTTTATAGAGGATAAAATCCTACGAGAAAAGCCTGAAGATAAATCCTCCTAAGCCTAACAGCTTCTGCGTTATTTACAGGTTTCTCCAGAGATAATTGGAACGAGATAATTCGAGGATAAAACGTTTTTTATAAAATATCTTTTTTTTCTTATTAACATTCATGTCAAAGTTAATTTTTTAAACTTATATAATTCATTTTAATATCTATTTTGCAATTAATAAATGCATCCTGGAGAAGTCTGCATAAACCAGACGAAATGTTGGTGCAAAATTTAGAAATTGTTCAGTATTTTTTCCTGCATTTCTTATAATTTTGGAGTGATCATACCGAACGTTTTCCGTTCATTCTCAAGTTCTATAAATTTTTGGGTGAGAAAACGTTGAAAAAATCGTGTATTCAGGATTGTAATAGAAAAGAATGAGAATTATTATAAATTATATTAAATCACAAATTTTATAAGATAAAATGGAAAAAAACTTTTTACTTCAAGTAAAAATTGTATGCGCAATTTTTCACGAATATCCCTGAAACCGTTGGCTTTAGGAGAATTTATGGAGAGACCTTCTTTGTAGAGGACAAAATCTTACCCGCAAAAGGTATGAGGGTACATCCTCCTAAATCCGATAGTTTCTGAGATATCTGCAAATATTATTCATAGACTATTTTAGTCGTTCCCTTTCACTAGTTCACTAATTCCCAATTTTAAGAGGAATATTCAATGTCTATTTCCAGTGTCAATACATCCTCCTCCAGACAAGATCAATAAAATTTCGTAATACTCCTCGAACTAAAACTATCAGCCAACTTCAACCATTTTCCAACATCAATATCAGCTCATCAAACAATTATTGTTACCGCTGTTAACCAATTTGAATTGATAAAAAAGCTTTTTGAAAATATCTACATAAAATAATTTGTAATGAAATTCCATTAAAATTATGAAGTTTAATTAAATCATTTTGTCGGAATTAAATTCGATTGGACTAGAGATTTTTGATAAAAACTAATTAGCTGCCGCTCAAAAAATGAAGTGGTAAGACTTATTCATTTTATTTCGTAATTCTATTTCAGCGAATAACACAAGAACAAGGGAAATAGTGAAGTTTTTAGTGGGATTTTTTCGTAAAAATTTTTCTTCATAAATATCTCCACATCTTCTTAAGTTTTCAAAATATTTTGAAGAAACCAAATAAAACAAAGTTTTCCTTTTTTTTTCTCTCGTAAAAGTCAGTTTATAATTGGTACTTCATTATTTCCAGATAAAATTGATTCATCCAATCAAGCCGATAATTGGGGAAAATCAATCGATCGAGTGATACGAGTTGGCACTAGTTAAATTTCGGATGCAACGATGTGCACTAAAATACAAGGCCCTCAAGTCTATCAATTAGCCTTTGTGTCTCCTGTTTGTTACTACATCTTCATTTAGGCGTACACACGGCACTCTCCTCCATTTAATTGCTGTTAATTTTTACCTTGGAAATCCGTTTTTTTTGTTCAATAATAGAGATACACACATGAAGCTAATAGAAAATAGAAAAAAAAATTGGAAGAAGAATCGATATTTCACTATGGACGAACAGAGATTCAGGCATTTGCTTTGAAGCATTAAATGACAAAGGGATTTCCCCCTTGGGTGAATGGCAAAATGAGATGGAGGAAGAAGTGGCTCGTAGTGTAAAGAGAGGGGGATGCGATAATACGGGACGAGGTCAGTGGAGGGTCGAGAGACACCCGGTACGACATTTATTGACCACGAGTAATCTCGAACCCAGGCAATAGATTGATTCTAGAATTAAAAAGAAAAAAAAAATTAATTAAAAAAAAATTCCAATGACAAAGTTAATTTTCAGATAGCCGAGTTGATGAAATTATTGGAATTCATGGATTTCAGGTGAAAAATTATATAATACAATCAGTATTGGTCCAGTAATTTCTGAGTTATCTAATCATTGATTTAATTGGTAATTTCTGCTCTCCTCATTATCTTCGAGAGTATTGGAGCAAAATTGATTGTATTAAAGTGTTTTCCACCGGAAATTTCACGGCCTCTTGAATGAAGTGGCAAACAACCCCGTAAATCTATCGTTTTTTTGTGGAATATGTCGAAATCTGAAGCAGATAGAGGAATTTTTATGAGGATCTTTTTTTGTAACCCTCATTTTTTTCTACTAAAAAAAAAGGTCTGTACGAAAATTGCTCTATTTCCATTATTTTCTGAGATATTCGAGAAAAAACCTTAGAATAAATTGATTATCGGATTTATTTCCATATGCTTCTATGTTTTGAAAAATTTTGATATCAAAATATAGAATGGAATTGAATACGATAATCGATTGTAATGAAAAGGGATTTTTCACTAACATCAGACATCTATATAGAGACCAAACATGCAAAGTTATCAAAGAAGGATAAAATAATTTAATCACAAATAATAGATATCACGTTTGCCTTCAGAGCCTGAAGAAGCTAGCATTGTCAAGCGAAATGTCGCGATTTGACAATATTTTGATGTTGTAACTATCCGAATATCCCTATGAACAATTATAATATCAAAACCCAGAATAAATTTTTCTTTAATTACAAAATAAATTTAGGCATCATTATTACTCAATGATAATTGAAGAAGTCAAAGACAGTCGAAGTACAGATAATATGAAAATGTGCAGGAGTAATGGAAAAGTTGCAACAGGTTAATAAAACGAATTTTCAACATAGTCTCGTGCACGAACAGAGATAACAAACTGTATGTTGATGCCGGTTTTCTGTTTGAGAAATAATCACAAAAGCTATTGCCATTCTCTTTTCATCCTCCCCATCTTCTTCCTTTATTATCCAAAGAAATGAACGTTATAATGTTGTATAACAATCTAAATAGACAATGCATCTGGTGCTATATAACGTGTTCTATCAGCAAACTGCATCTGTTAAATGTCTCGTTTAAATTTGTAAACAAATGTTATAAAGTTTGTTGATAATTCAAATAAACGAGTCAATAACTACAATCTCGCTATCTCAATTTGTACACTTCATTATTATCTTAATTCATGAGAGTTATTGACACTGATTATTTTTCTTTGGAGTGTACTTGAGCGTTTCTTTTTTTCTTCTCAATGAAAAGACTGGAAAAATCAGGTTTCGTTCACTTTGCATTTTTTTTTATCAATGATTTTCATAAATTAACTCACCGAGCTTATCTTTTAGGCCGATACACTGTGATATGTGGGGGAATTGTAGTATTTTTCGCCATTTCTTACTTTTCCCCTTGTTGCTGTCACCACCACCTAAAAATTAAGTGAAATTCATTAATCATGAAACATTAATTCACTTGATAGCAAATTTTGAAAAATCACACGTTGAAAATATGAAAAGATCGTTTTTCTGGCTTATGAAATACTCTACAAAAACGGTCTCTTGGGAATTTCTTCTAATTCTATCATTTCGAAAATTGCTATAGAAGAATTCATTAAAAATTCTACGATTTGCATTTACTATTGATAATCATTGTAATTTTCCATTCCAAAGTTTCTTGTAAGAAAAAGAAAGAAGAGATTTTACGAGAATTGAAAATTTAACTTTTTTCTCGTCCGGAAATTTGAGGATATGATGTTTTTGTTTTCATTCATTCCCATTTTTCCTGAACAACTCCAATTCTAATAATCGTGATGTCGTGTGGTCACTCGTGAATGAAAATTGAGATCATTTCCCATCAATTTCTTTTTTTGCGAACCCATTTCCCTCCAATATTGACTGAAGTATTGTTTTTTATCCAGAAGTTCGATTTTGGAAATTGACTCAGTCAATTTTCATCAGTAATCAGTTAAAAAAAATTAAATTCATGGAAAATTATTCGTTGAAAAAAATTAAATTTGGAAGAATCATTAAAAATGAATCTTTTTAAATACAATATTCAGGGGATTCAATTTCAATGAAATTTCTAAAGAAGCCCAATTCATCTATCATCACCCCCAGCAAATAAAAAATCGATTTGACTGATGATAATCATGAATTTTTTTATGAAAAATTAAATAAAGGAGTGGTAATTCTCAGAGTATCTCGTAAACAATAAGATTTAGGTGAATTCGTCAAGAGATCTTTTTTATAGCTCTTGAAATTTACTGCAAAAAGTGTCTCGGACATTTCTTCCTAAACTCAATGGTTTCAAAAATATTTCATAAAGAATCCACAGCTATATTTTTCAATTTAAGAGTTTTCCCTCGAAAAAACATACATATTTCACACATTTCATAAATAAAAAGTTTATTACAATAATAAAAAAACAATACTCCTGTTATGCGAATGAAAAAGAAGTGAACGATTTCAATAAACCCTCGCATTATTGTACACATGAGGTCGAGAACCTTTAATATACACAATCAGGCACGAGACTACGAGATAAAAAAAACGAAACAAAAAAGTCTCGCGGCTGCTGCGCTTGAGACTGCGAGAATGAAAAACCCTGTGGCGTAGGTGTTGCCCCATTACAACGAGACAATGAAAAATAGACTGATTTTTTATTCTTCGTTTCAACAATTTTCAACTGAAAATACTTTTACTGTGAAAATTCAAATATTAAATCAAAGGCAAGAGATGACTTTGTATGAAAATGTGAGAATTATAATTGGAGTGAAACTTGGTTCTGCAGAAATTCTGAAACTCAATTCAATTAATTTCTGGAGGGTGGGGACTCGTTACTGAGGTTTTGACGTTTCACGTCATTGATAAGAGGCTTCCCCTTCCTCGAAATAACCGATAAGACGCTGGTGTAAAACCAAAAAACTAGAAATTCCTACTAATTCCGTTTTACTATTAATTAAACTCGCAGGAAAATATAGCAAATATTGAATGAGCTCAACAGAAAAAAATAATAATGTTTTATTGGTTGATCGCGTGACGTTTTATCAGAAATAATACAATGATAAGACAAATCGATTCTCCTCGAAAATAAGTTTTTCCAAAACATTTCGAAATTCATGGAAGATAGTGAAATTTTCGTAATGATCTTTTTTACAGTTAAAAATTTCCTCCAAAGAAATTGCCACCTCAGAAATTTCTCTATCTCCCTTTATTTTCAAGATATTCCGGAAAATACATCTCCATATACATCTTCACACGAACTCGATTACTCAATTGCTATCAGAAAAGAAAAGAAGAGAGAGATAAAAAAAAACAACATTAACTACCTTCTCTCGCTTTGAGGTAAACAGTGTTGGCCACGATATTCTCCAACTCCATCAATTCCAGCTTGATCGAGTTTAATCGGCCTGATTATGTTCGAATACCCTTTGCGTCGTGGGCGTGGACGTAAACTCGTCCTCTCAAGCAGTATTGTGATAAAATACGTATTTCCAACTCCGGGTATTATCACCCAGTCGGATTCTGTGAGACCAGCTCCCATCTGCGCCCAACGGGGCCACCAATACCCCTTTCTTCCTTTGTCCACGTAATTTTTTTTCTTCTTCCCTTTTTCCCTTCTCTCTTTCCTTTCGCTCTCGCGCAAAGTTTATTCCTCCCTATTCTTTTCGTCTCTCTACTTGTATTCCCTCCTTCTTATCCTTTTAAAATAAGAGTTTCCGTGAAAAATCCAATTGTTTCGAATAAAAAAAAATTCCACTCTCTCTCTCTCTCTCTCTATTCCCTTGATGTATTTTTCTCGTCCTTCCACCCCTTGGAAAATTTACTTTTCCACGTTAATTCAAATCCTCTTTTGCAGTCTGAAACAGAGTCAAATGGAAAAAGAAATGAAATTAGTTTCAAGTATTTATAAAAATAATTTTCAAAGAAGTTTAAAAATATTCCACGTGCAAAGATAAATAAAAATTCCATAAATCCAGGACTCATAAAGCCCAACTGCGTTTCTTTTCTCCTTTCCCTCTTCTTGTTTCCTTCCGCTTTTTTTTATCCTCTCTGTTTCACGTCCGTTCAGCAATTTCCCACAATTCCAACGAGTAAAAGGATTTTCTCCAGGATTACATGAGTACACGAAGGGAGAGAGGTACCGGCATGCGCCTCGGTTATATGCACATTATATATATCTATATATATAGGTAATATAATTTCGTTGAAAATACGATGAAAAATGGGAGTTTGAAAAAATAATGAATAATGAAAGCAACAATTTCGATAGGCCAGTAAATTTGAAAAAACCTTTTTTTTTCCTCTTTTTTTTGGACGCAGAATGTCAATTACGAAACTAATTAATACGAATAAAGGTTTTCGTAATTAAGCAAACTGAATTTTAAAATGAAAAAAGTCGAATAATAATAATGAAAAAAGAAAATGAGTGGAATAACGTGTCATTATTTGATGCCATTAATTTTAATAATTTATTTTCTTCGACAAAGTGATAAACATTGACTATTTCGTTTCCTGTTTCTCCATTTCATTCGAAGGGAAAAATATTTAATGGCTGAAGCAGGAAGTCTGATGATTTATAACAGGTGGAATAATTAATATAGAATGCTGAAAAGGTGTATTTTAGATTCTCATGAAGAATTGTGAAGAATATGATCATAGGAAAGTCGTAAAACGTGATGGGTTGATTTTGGTTTTATAGTTTTTGAGAAATGACTGGAATTCTAATGGAGATGCGCGATATTTCATAAGAACTTTTTTTTGTTGTGAATAATGATGAAATTAGCACACATTCAACAATTTTTTTTAAAATTCTATTCATTATAGGGTAGAAGTACCATTCGTGGCCACTATACCTTTTTTGACCACTTTATATCCTAATTCGAATATGAATCATTTCATAAGTACAATAAAATTATAAGTTAGATTTGTATAATTATGAAGGTTTCAAAATTCTATAAAAATATTATTCAGGTTTGAGAATTTTTTCATCAACTTAAATTTGAAGTGGTCAATAAAGGTTCAAAGGTGGCCAAAACTGATACTTCTACCCTATACGAAAAATATTTTTAAAAAATTCACACTCATATTTTCTTGAATTTTCTACATGTTTATATTTGTTTTTTTAAATAACTTCTTCGCCAAGAGAAAATTAAATCGAAATATCGTCAGATTTCTTTTACTTTCAGTGTCATTTGTAGATGATCATGCAATTGATACACATCTGATAATTTTTCAAATTTTCTTTTAACAAATAAATATTATAGAAAAGATATTTAGAACATCCACACTTATATTTTCGTTCAATTTTCTACGTGTCTAGATTTTTCATTCTTTGAAAGTGATTGATTTGTTGAGAAAGAAGAAAAAATTAAAAATTCTCAGATTTTAGCTATTTTCGGTGTCATTTTTGTAGCAGCATTCACTCTACAAAAAAAATTTGAACTAAAATTCCTGTCACTCTCGAATTCTGGGATATTTACACAAAAAAATATCCTCAGGTGAATTCATCAAGGCACTTTTTTTTAGTGGAGAATTAAATTTTTTGCAAAAAAAGTCACTTACAAATTTTCCCAGAAATCCTCTCATTTCAAGGATATTCATAAAATAATCTGAATTAAATTGAATGACCACTGCTGAATTGTTTTGAATTAATCTCAGAAATTATTGGATGGATGAAAATGCATCGTGTCACATCGTTCTTAATCAGGAAAATTCCCCGACCTATCCGATGACACCGCGATAATTCAACAAATCCCACGACTTTATCATCCCTGAACAGATTATTTTCTTCAAATCATATGCTCCAAAAGGAACATACTCTTTTTCCTCGTCAAATCTCATTGACAAGCGAATCACGTAGAGCTCAGGCTCACGTCGTGAATTCGTTACATATATTTGTACTTCAAAAATAAAATACAGACAAAGTGAAAAGGAAAACAGAAAGGATAATGAATGAAAATCCACGAGATGAGAATTAGTTGAATGATAGAATTCATGAGATACTAGGTGCTTTCTTTTTTTCAAGGAAGAATGAAGAGGGATTGTGTCTTGTGAGAGACGAGGGCAGATAATCCACCCTCGTTCGTCGACTTAAAACTTTTCCCTCAAACTGAATTCTGATATCACGTGTCTACATCTCTCAGGATATAAGTATAAAAGTAGATTCTTCTTTTTTTTTTTCTTTAATGAAAAAAGAATGTGGAGAAGAACGTAATGAAAAAATATGTGGATGATGGATGAAGAAATGGGATTTTTTGCATGACTAAAGTTTACAGACAAGTCAATTTTTTTTCTCGTTACCAGTTTTTCTTTTTTTTTTCAAATACCATGAAGGCACCAGTTATCGTGACAGTTGAGGGAATGGCACTATTTTCCGGACAGTGAAAATTAAATCATTAATATGATGAAAAATCTCACTCAAGTGAATCAAACAATTCGAGCGATTTTTATTGTGACACTTTGCAAGTATTGAAAAATCTGATCTTTTCACTTAAATATTAATTATTAGTATATCTTGTCGCTATGTCCGTAAACTAGGATATGTCGGGTAACTGGGTCCACCAATCTCGGAATCAAAGCGAGATAGAGTAATTCTCATAGTAATCTTGCTATCGAGACAAAAGCAGAATTACAAAGAGAAATCATCATACAAAATACTCTATCTCGTTTAGATTCCGGAGTAGAGTGAGTGGTCCAGTGTTCGAACGGATAGGACTCGCCAGACACCAGTGATCGAACATAAGAAATTCGATAAATACTGATATATTCAGCAGTTTTATAGGCACTTATTTGAGTTGATGAACATTGTATTCTGTTTCGAAGATTAAAAAAATTATATTTCGTTTGATTACCAACTTTTTTGCAGGAAAAATACGTTAAATAGTTCGAACACTACATACATATATATATTTTGTTTATATATTCCCTTTCTCTATGAGTATGATTCTATCCTGTGTTAATTGCGCCAAATTAGCTCAACTTTGAAGCTGTGATTATCTAATTACTTAAGAAGCTAACGTATATGTATCAATATTATAACAGACCTAATATGTTCCTTACTTTCTTCATATATTCTCATCAGAGGGGAAAATTTGTGTGAAAGGAGAGTTTACCGATGTGAAGAGCCGAAAATCTATGCAAGGAACAAATAAATAATAAAAATAGTTCGAACACTGGTCAACTCACCCTATTTCCGAAAAGATGGAAAAAAAGTCGATTTGTCTGAAAAATTCAACAGTTAAATCAAGAATTTATTTCAATTCTTTAATAAAGTTGATGATGGATCATGTAATACAATAAGTTTTGCTCCAATAATAACCCAGTTATTGAAAAAACAATTTAATTGGTAATTTGAGCTAAAATCAATTGTTTTAAATCATTAACAATCTCAAATTCCTCTCATTTCCCACAAGAATTCAAGAAAAGTAACAAAAAAAACCCTGAGGTTCATTACGAAAAGAATAATGATTTCCACAAACAACAAAGCACAAAGAATTGAAAGATGAAAAAAAATAAAATTCTTACCATTAAAATTTCATTCATGTCTCTCTTTCTCTCTCTCTGCAGATGAACTTACTCCATAATCCACGCCGTAAACACATGCACATTTGGCTTTTTCACCACTCGAAAAATCCATGAAAGTTCTCCCACAAGTACACGGAATACACACTTGTAGACACACACATACACACAATTGCTAGAAAAAATCTCATTACTTCGTACCTTCTTTTGATGATAAAAAGAGACACACGATTGGGGAAGAGTGAATGAACAAGAAAAACTTGGGGCAGGAGGAGGGGAGGGGGGGAAATTGAATGGGGAAAGAGTTGGGAAATAAAAGTGAAAAAAAAAGGGGGGAAAAATAAAAATGAGAACTGGGGGCAAAGAGAGTGACACACGTTGAGCGCGCGCGTTCCAAGTCCTCCTCGCTTTCCTCTGTGCGATAGGAAGCGAGAAGCAATGGCCGACACACACACACATACACATACACACACACAGTTGTAAACGCGATTGACGAAGAGAAACGAAGGGAGAGAGAGAGAGAGAGAGAGAAGACAGTGAGTAGAAAAATGAATTAAAAAAAGAAAAAAAAATTGCTCTGATACTTCGTTTTTCTACGAGATCGATTTAAAAGTCCCTCTTTATCACTTTTTCCCTCAATGATTTTTCATCATCCCCCTTTTGGTCCAAAGAAGGAGGGGGAAAAAATAAATAAATATCCTCAACCTCGAGATATCTCTTGAGGGAATGGAATGCCAAGGGAGATGTTACAGAGATACTACTATGTGTGTATGTATGTGTATGCGTATGTATATGTGTGTGTGTATGATGCAGTTACACACGTATACACATACACACACACACACACACAAATAACTATGGAAATGAATTTTTTATCATCCAATTAATATCACTAAATAAAAAGAGAAAAAAAAAAACAAACTCAAACTTTGACGTAATTTTTCTTCTTCTCTCTTACTTTTTTTTTTTTTTCTTTTGAATTGATTACAATAAATTTTTATGATGACGTCGAGAGTCTTGCACACACAATGTACATTGAGAATAACCGGCAAATAATGTCGCACTGTATTGAGTATTATTTTTCTTCTTTTTTATTTCCTCTCTACTCCGTTCGTCTCTCTTTCCTCGTGTCTAATTCTAATTTATTAATGTGCAGTTGATGAAAATCAATGCGAGAATAGGGGTTGATTTTATTATCGAGAGAGCTCTTTGGTGTCTGGGGTTTTTTGTATTTTTTTTTATTATTATCAAAAAGAATAACTCTCCGGCGTACCTTTCGGCTGTCTCGAGTAAGGCCCGTGCACTGGAGGCACACCGATCAAAACCGAGTGGCGTGCGACTCGATGGGCTTTACTGCGGGGTAGGTGGTAGTAGTCTATCGTTGTGTGTTGGGGAAGAGAAAGAGAGAGAGAGAGAATGTGAAAATGTTCTGGTTAAAGGGGGGGAAGGGAGAAGAAGGACGGATGTATTTTTGGAATATTCTCATGTGGTGGATTGAGTGAGTAAGAGTGAGAGGGGCGGAGGGGGAGAAACCACCTTTAGGCGTGGATCGAGCGTCAGTTACCGTGGTGACCTCCCCCCTCCATAGTGGCGAGCTGTTGAACTAGAACTTGCGTGCGCAATCACCCGGGAAAATTTGAATTTTCACGGTGCAAAAGAGTTTTTAGTTTTTGGAGAATATCTCGGAAACTATAGGCTATAGAGAAATTTTTTTAATAACCTTTTTTGTAGAGGACGTTCGTCTCCACAAAAAAGTCATCAAGAAAATTTCTCCACCTCGCTTCAAATCCGAGAAATCGACAAACAAATTTTTTTTCATGAATTTACAGGTTTTTTTTTCTAGCGAAAAAACTTTTGATTGAATAGAATTTTATTCTATATTGCTTGAATAATGGATGATCGAGATAAGAAAATGAAGAGTAGCTGGAAGAAATACAAGATGGAAAATATTCTTGAACTTTTCAATTTCACTATGAAATTACCTCAATGCTTGAATATTCAAAGAATGCATGTATTGTCAGTTGTATAAAAGAGACGAGATAATGACTTTGTACTGGGATCTCGTTGAAATATTTCTGTTGGATCTTTCATAAAAGTTGGAGTTCATAAAGAGGATAGAGGGAGAAATGAATAACGGTAGGTAAATTATGAGTCTCTGTGTCGCTGTTAAATTAATTAATACTCTGTTTTTTTTTTTCATTTCTTCTCTTTTTTTTCACTGCAGAAAAGCACGAGGTCATTGCCGAATATGGGACACTGCGTCAGTTAGAAAGGGTTTTTCATAATTAATAATTATAATAATTGAAATAAATGAAGAAAAAAAAAAGAAAAAAAAATTGTTTTACGATATGGAAAGTATGATATTGTATTACAAAAAACCACTGACCGATTTTATTACACTCAACTTGTCTGTTTCTCTGTTTATTTGTCAGTTATCGAATTTCCGTCAGAATAACCATTCAATTGAATTGACATATTTTATGACAAAAGAGGTAGAAAGAGAGGGAACACACACACACACACACAATTGGCCATTCCTTTATGTGGTGAAGAATATGCTTTTTTTTCTACTCTTTTTTTTTTTTCAACAGATGGATGGATTTAAGTACCACTGGGAATTCCATTGTGAATTCAAACATTCGTATCTGGCGTGCCACAAATTTTCCCGATAAACGCGTAGATGTCTTCGTGCTTGTCGCGAAATACCGCTGATATATATTTCAGAACATAAGCTTTTACTTCTGTCAACTGACGCATTAATTTCAATGAAATCAAATAAAGAATTTATGGTAAAAAAAAAAATTTTCGAAAGGTTTCGCAGGTTTTTTTGGAGCTGAAGTTTATGGACCCTCGAATGAATTCGGGTTTAGCTTTATTCGATTGGAGGAGGCGAGAGAAATTTATCTGGAGGTTTTTCTGAACATATCTCGATAACCATTCGATTTTTGAAAATTTGTAAAAAAAATAATTTTTGTACAGATTGGAATTGTAAACGAAAAAGGGTTGAAGACACATTTTCCTGACTCTATTTGTTTCCGAGATATTGAAAATTGAATTCGAGTCGAATTTCTTGCGATTTCTCTTATCGTGTGGAACGAGAAAAAATAGTTTTTAATTATTTTGCGAATATCTTTGAAACTGTTGGAGTTGGGAGAATTTATCAAGGGACCTTTTTTTTAGATCGTTGGAGTTCCTTAAAAAAACTCCTCTTCATTCCTTTAAACTCATTTTTTCCGTTCCTCCAATCAATTTCAGTGATGATGAAATTAGCACACTTCGGACAATTTTTCGGAATTTGAAATTATAAAAAAAAAAATTACACTTTTTTCCTTTTTATGCTAAATTATTGGTTTCTTGAGAAAAAAACACTAAAAATTGTTGGATGTTTGCTATTTTCAGTATCACTAAATTTCATTATAAAATGAATGAATGGAAAAAATCTGCAGACTTGAGAAATCTGTGATAAATTACATTTGGAAGAATAATAGCCGTGACTCAGTCCAGTTGGTCCAATTTACCAAGAGGAAAAGGATGAAAAAACTTAAAAAAAAAAAGAAAGAAGCATCAGAGATAAATGAGGTCTGAATAAAATTTTTATTTTCTCATTAAAATAAAGCGCAATTGCTAAGTACTTTTCATTAAATTTCACGGTGTAAAAACGTTTTGAGATTTACCAGATGGCAACTCGAAGGACACTTGAGCTTGGATGGTTGCAGAATAGTTTGTTGCAAAAAAAATCTAAAGAAATTAAAAAAAAAAAAACCTCTTAAATCATGTGAAAAACCACGGAGTAATTAAATCACGTCATGCTGAGTTATCTTGGGGGGAATGAGGGAGAGTTCCAAATGATTCCAATGTGAATAGTTGTACATTTAAAATCAACAAGAGGAGAGGAGAAGTGAACACATATTAATAGTGACAAGTTGTGTCTTGTAAGAGTCAGTTTAACTGCGTGAATTGAAGTCACAACTTGTATCCTTGAGGAGATGAATTTAATTTCTCCCAGAAAACAAATTAATTTTCATAATTAATTAGATCAACCAAAATTTCAAGTAATGATTTTTACATAATTGCATGTAATTCATTGAAATCCAAAATTTTTTAATCTTTTTCTTTTTTACAGATCAATGATGAACTGAAGAAATTTCCAAAAAAATGAATATTATGAAAAAAATTTCAATCAAAACAATAATTATTCTAATCACTTTTATAATTGTCATTGATGCCTCTGGTTATGACAAAAGAAGAGATAAAAAAACGAAGTATCACGTGAGAAGATTCAGAAAGGATTTTCGGAAATTGAAGAAGTTGGAAGGTGCAATTAAACTTGTCGGCAGTAGACAATCTTACGAGGGTATGAGGTCTCAGTTTCTTTTCCTTCTTTTTTTTTTTCTTAGATGATACAGAAAGTAGCTTATTAACTGAGGTCAACTCGTTGAGATTCGTGTCAACGATGAAACTAACTACATGTGTGTAAATTAACCCTGATAGTACATGAAAAGAAATAAAATCACATTTCTCATACTTTCATTTTTATTTAGTGCTATTATTTATTTTAGTCAGGTGCTTTTTCTTTTTTCACTTATTTTGTTTCTTTTGTAGGTAACGTTGAGATACTTCATGATGGCAAGTGGGGGAATGTTTGTGATGATGAATGGGATCATTTAGAGGCAACTGTTGTGTGCAGACAGCTTGGATTTGATGGTGCAGTTGAGGCTACGGGAAATTCACGTTATGGACAAGCGAGAAGTATTGGGATTTTTTTTCAAAGTTTATTCGCTAACGACTATCATATTATCTACATTATTTAGAGGCTTGAAAATAAACTTGCATAAAAAAAAACGATATCATAAAGGATCGCAAATGTCTTTGCGCTGCAGCAGTATATTGTACATGATCTCGTGCTTCTTCTGGTATAGGGGATTTTTGATTTATTGATAGTATTTTCAATTCACATCTTTTTAGGATACTTCTTATACAGTGTGTATCTTTAGATATTTTTTTGATATAACAGTGTGATTTTTGTTCGTGCTACACAATGATTTACAAAAAAAATATATATATATATATAATTAGGGGAAGTGGGGTAAAATCAAGGGGTAAAACGGACACGCGTTGATTTTTGTATTTTATACTATGAGAATTACTCAAAATGAATGGGAATATTGGGGATAGGTTTTTTTCGAATGATTTCATTGGAAAGATGAGCACAAAAAAGAAACCCCTTCAGAATTTGGCTAAAAAAGTAAAACTTTCCAGAAAAATCGAAAAAAAAAATTTGGACACATGTTTTTCGCCTGAAATTTCCTCAGCTTTTCAATGAAATCATTCGAAAACTTCTATCTGGAACCGTTCAATTGGAGTGTCCAGTTTACCCCATCTTCTCCTGAATTATGAGAAGCATGGATTTTTTTATTGCTTATGTTATTTCGTCGATATCTTTGACACCGTTGGGTTTAGCGAAATTCATTGAAGAAAATTTTTTGTGGAGGAAATATTGAAAAAGTCATTAACAACATCAAATTATTGTCAAATCGCAAGAATTTGATGTTGTTAATGACTTTTCCAATATCTCTATGACAGTTAGAATATCAACTAAAATGGGTAGACATAAATCCGATAATTAGCTCCAAAAAATTTATCTACAAAAATTTTCGTCTCTCTCTTCATTCCGTAGATATCTTCCAAAAACTAAAATTACAAAGTATAAACTTCAATTTTCATCTAATGGGAAAAAAATGAATTAATTTTTTTTAAGGGCATTTCTGGATGGACAATATTTATTGTGACGGCAGAGAAGACTTCCTAGAAAGATGCAGATTCGATGGCTGGGGAAATTCAGATTGCCAGAGTAGTGAAGCAGCTGGAGTCATTTGTACCCACGCAAAGGACAATAATATCCTTCCTCATTTGACTAATAGGACGAAGATTAAAATAAGAGAACATCACCCGAGAATGAGAGTGCGATTAACTGGTGGTCAACATTATGGAGAGGGACGTGTGGAAGTTAAATGTGGCAATCAGGGTAATGTATTTCATGACCCTTTTTTGTAGAACAAAAGCAAAAAGCTACGAACAAAAAAAAATGAAATTCAAATCAAATAATTCTGCAGGCTTTCATGAATATTTCCGAAACTATTGGCTTTATGTAAATCCATCAAGCGACCTTTTTTCGTAGGAAATTCAATTCTCTACAAAAAAAAATGTAGAGGTCATTCCTCCTGAATCCAGTGGTTTCCCAAGACCCTTGTTTACCACATTTCCGTGGAATGACATATTTGCCATACTGGGGTCCATTAGACCCCAGCAACAAAAAACGTTATAAAAAAAACAAGTATTTAATATTTTTACTTGGAATTTTTTTCAGAACTTCTTGAAAGCTCACTCGAAAGAACCATGAAGATTATAAATCCAAAAATTAAATTTAAGTATATTTAAAAAAATGTAAAAATTACGGATAGGTAAACTCTTCAAATATTGGGGAAATAACATATGTTACTTTAGTCCCTTGTGTTTAAGTACTTAAATTTGAGCAAATATAGGTCTGGGATCCGTTGGACCCCAGTGTAGCAAATGAGGGTTGCTTATTAAGAAACGGTTAATCTCCCCTCCAGCCCAATTCATTTTACAACTCACGCTGCTCCTAAGAATTCCGAAAAATCAAATTATAATTAATAAGTTATTTTGTACTATCAGACTGGGGATTAGTTTGTGGTGATGGCTGGTCCCTCCTAGAGGCAAATGTAATATGTCGTCAATTGAATCTCGGTTATGCGTCGAATGCAATTCAAACGAATTTCTACAGCAACAAAAGAGTACTAATGGCCATCAGTGGTATTCAGTGTCATGGAAATGAAAGCGATATTACAGAATGCCTGCACGATAGTGGAACTCAATGTCCAGGTATATTGACTCTATACATATACATACATAGGAACATAACGAATCAATTGTGAATGTAGTGGTTGGAAGAATCGATAAATTCCATTGAAAACATTGTAGGAATACCAGAGAACGTTGCAAGTGTTGTCTGTAAGAGAGAAATGGCTGATTTGGTTATCGATCACATTGAGCTTATGAGAACAGCACATTTAGAAGATAGGCCATTATTCTGGCTGCAATGTGCAATGGAGGAAAATTGTGTATCATCAGAGGCATACAGAGTACAAAAAGAATCAGATGATTGGCATCATGAAACGAGAAGATTACTCAAATTTACAGCTAGAATATTCAATGCTGGAACTGCTGATTTCCGTCCATCTGTACCGAAACACCTCTGGGAATGGCACATGTGTCACATGTAAATTGAATGATCAATTTAATAATCGTCATTACTTCTTCTCTCTCATTCTT